>OZ007501.1:88086106-89473606 GCA_963931805.1 Microdon myrmicae
AACGTCGATAATAGTGACGAGGCATAGTGTAAACAATGACCAACATTACCAACGGCGCATTTGGTCATTTCTCCCTTTTGTCTTTGCCGCCTACCTGTTTCGTTGTTCTACTGCTGTCGAGCACGTGTGAATAGCATCGATCTGAACGATCGCACACATACCACCATGACCTTTATCACAAGATCTGGTTTCCTATACCACCAAGAGAGACTTTACGTGTCTCTGGTGGTAGGTAAAACACGATATCCTTATTGGAGAGGATATCGTTGAGTCGAATTTCATCTGCCGACCACGCTGGTCGCACGCACGGGCTCCCGCCCTCCGTACCGCGGCGGAGGAGCGTAGATATTTACGGTAGAGTCGCAGGAGTTTTGTCGAACTTGTCGTTTTCAAATTTTTTTGGCGAGTTTGTGCCACAGTTAATTCTAGTAGTGACAAAGAAATTATAACAATTAACATTAACCCAAATCAGTGGAACTTTTAGTCGAAGCGATGGGGAAGAAGTGAACCGTGTGTCCGTGTCTGGCACTATACTTCTCCACCCCACAAACTCTTTGAACGTCAATACCAATCAGCAGGTTATGCGTAATACATTGAATTCGGACCTCAACAAGATGTACCAATGGGGTTTAACAGTGCTGTCTCCTGTCGTCAAAGGCGAATCCCAAAATTAATACACTGTCGATGAACGACATTTGCATCAACGAAGCCAAGGAACTATTAATCTCCGGCACTCGAATTAATTCGACTCTTAATTGGAGCGACCACATTTTTGATGCTGCGTAAAGTGCGGCATGGGGTTCCTTAAGAGATGCAAAAAATACTTCATTCCATCCAACCTGGCCACTATTTACAAGGCGTATATTCGTCCCAAAATGGAGTTCAACTCCCATATTTGGTCAGGCGCATCCAAAACCGCACTACACGTGCTCGATAAGATGCAAAAACGAGCAGTGAAACTTATTGGGGTCCCAGCTGTGAGTCGAGCAATTCCGTCGTTAGAACATAGGTGCAACGTATCGTGCCTATCTCTTTTCTATATCACGGTTGTTGCTCAATCGAACTTGCTGAATTTGTTCCGCCTCTTCAGACATTTTCCCGCGATACCCGTCAATCTGAGAATCCGCATCAGGTGCACAAATAAACATAGAGAGACATTCTTTAGTCAAATTACACGAATGTGAAATGCTCTACGTAATCATGTGTTTCCTCGTAGTTGTAACGTGCATTGTGGTTTGAAAGCGTATCCTATCGTTTAGATTCTCTGTTGGTAAGTTTTGTGGAAATCAGAATTCAACGACTCAGCATACGAATGTGTTTATGGCCTGAGCAGAAAAGGCTTGGTGGGGAATGCTTGAAGTACTATGAAAAGTTCAAAGTGCTGTTTCCAGCAAAAGAATAAATTTGGCTAACGGATAAGGATCATTAACGAAAATAAGAAATAGCATAGTAGATAGCATAAACCCGCAGGTTCGGTGGCATTGCTCGTACAAGCTGTCGATCTAACTTCATGAAGTATATTCTGATTTTATTGCCAAGAAACGTAGTCGCTCGTCTATGGATTGAGAGATTTGTTATCTCATCAATTTAGATAAAAAAGCTTTTAAGTAACCCCGAAGGAAACCGTTGATTGGAGTTGAGTTGATGTTGAGATCGTCGTCACGATGTCAATTTTCTAGAGAAAAATTCACTACTAAAAATAGATCATCACCATCATCATCATCGGCACTACAACCGGGAACCGGTCTTGGCCTTATTTAGCAAGTCCTGAGACTTGTTAAATTTTCCATAATGATTTGTTTTTTCCGGGCAAGGTCATTAGTCTTGCACCAGAGGCTCCCAGACGGGGAATTTAGCCCCGGTCTCCCCCGTGACAGGCGGGTATACTAACCGCTATACTATCGAGGAGATTAGCATGGCCCCTGCGCAAGGATGACACGCAAAAAATAGATCAGATGTATCAAATATGGTTACAACCAGATGGAGCCGCGTACTATTACTACTATACTATTACTATTTATTGGCCTATAGGAACCCGGAAATTCATGACCTCATCGATTCGACTCCACCATCGTTCCCTCTCCTGTGCGCTCTCCTTCCACGTTTGACCAGCCGATCCGATCTCCTCAAGGTCAAGCCTGACATTCTCCTCCCATCTCCGTCGCGGCCGTCCTGTCCATCTCTTTCCCATTTGTCTACCATTAAGAATTCTACTCACGGTCCTATCGTTGTCCATTCACGCCTCATGTCTGGCCCATCTTAATCTCCGCGACTTGATTACTCTCACTATTGTAGGTTTGCGTTATAGCTCTTCCAATTCGTGGTTGTGGAGTTTCCTCCATTGTCCTCCCTCCTCGTTATATTTACCTACAAAGATAACCTTTAAAACTTTATTCTCGAATTCGCAGAATTTGTTTTCTTCCCATTTTGTGAAAGCCCATATTTCGCATCCGTATAGAGCAATCGGCATGATTATGGTTCTATAGGCACGGAGTTTTATGTTACGTGATAGCAGTTCAGCAGTTTACTGACTGCATGTCAACTAACCTTACCGGACTGCAGTCTTTTGTTAATTTCATTCGACATTTCGTTACTGGCCATCAGTGTCGTTCCCAGATATTTAAATTCTTTAACATTTTCAAATATCTTGCCTCTGACGTATGGGTTCCCTGAGGTCCACCTGCTCTCACCGTAATCACGTATTTTGTTTTGTCTTCATTTATTTCTAGGCCCACCTCTTCTGCCACTTGCATGATGATTTCTCTGTTTTTACATACAGTTTCTAGATTATCGCCCAGAACGGCGATGTCATCCGCATCTGCGAGCACTTGTGTGAGCCTGTGGCGACTCTAACAGATACACACACAATTCACAAGCAAAATAGTGAAGAGCACCGAACGAAAAATCGAACAAGAAAATACATCAGAACCGTATACCATAGCGATAACAAAAATAATTCACAACAGTGGAGTATAGTCAAGTTTAAAAATCAAAATCAAAACACTGTCAATAGCCTGATGGCTAACGCTTAGGTTCAATTTTTTTCGTGATTCAAACTGTCATAGCGTCAGTTCGAATCACACGATCTTCTTCACTATTATTTCAAACGCTATAATTGGTGACCCCGACGTGATCTGTACACACAGCATACACTTTCCAATAGTAAGCAGAACTTCACACACGGTCACGACTTCCGCATAGAGCACAGCCTCCGACGTTTTCTCGTTTTCTCGTTCGTCCGTCGTTCGCATACGAATCTGATCGTAACGAAGTTACTGCGGAGGGAGTGGGGTGGCGACTCTAACAGATACACACACAATTCACAAGCAAAATAGTGAAGAGCACCGAACGAAAAATCGAACAAGAAAATACATCAGAGCCGTATACCATAGCGAAAACAAAAATAATTCACATCAGTGGAGTATAGTCGAGTTGAGAAATCAAATTCAAAACACGGTCAGTAGCCTGATGGGTAACGCTTAGGTTCAATTTTTTTCGTGATTCAAACTGTCATAGCGTCAGTTCGAATCACACGTTCTTCTTCACTATTATTTCAAACGCAATAAGCCCGTTCAGGGATGCTCGGGCCACGTTATTGTCTTGTACCTTTCTGATGACATAATCGAACACAACGTTAAAAAGACATGGTGAGAGGCCATCCCCCTGTTTTAGTCCATTCCGGATTTCAAATGGTTCTATTCTAACTCACACTTTATTTTCGTTCATGCAAATTTGAATGAGGGCGGCATATTTTTTCGTTACTCCCACCTCAACTACAATATGGTAAAGTCTTTGCTTCGCTCCTGAGTCGTGGAGTTTTTTGAAGTCCACGAACAGTTGGTGAACCGTCTGTCCGTATTCCTACTTCTTTCCCAGCAGTTGCCTTATTGTGAATATTTGGTCGCTTGTTGATCGGTTACTACGGAATCCGCATTGGTCGTCTCCCAATATTTCTTCTGCGTACGGTCTGATTCTCCCCAGTACGACATTTGTTAGTATTTGATATGTGGGTGGGAGCAATGATATTCCCCTGAAGTGTTTGCACTTCATTTTTTGAAAATGGGGACAACTATTGAGGTTTTCCATTCTTCCGGAGTGACTTCCTTATCCCATATTGTTTTGATGAGTTTGGGGGATCTTTCGAGCGTGGCCTCTCCTCCATGCTTCACAAGTTTTGCCGGTACGCAGTCGACTCCGGGAGCCTCGTTGTTTTTTAATCGATTTATTGCGTCTACAATTTCGTTGAAAGAGGGCTCTGGGAATCTGAGGCTCGGCTGTATGTACGTCTGGCGCGTTTATTTGTGGTTGATGGATGCGCACATTGGGCAGGTTTTCAAAGTACTGCTTCCAATTTGTCACGGTATTGTTTGTTTCTGTAATCAGACAGCCGTTTGCCTCTCGAATTATTTTGGCTCTCCCTCCGTAGCCATTTCTACTTGAGTTTATGCCGGCATACATACTTCTGATATCCTTTGCTCTGGCATTTGCTAGAATTTTTTTGATCCTAGTCTTCTCCCATTCGCGTTTTTTTTTTTTGCGTTTGAAGAGTCTCATTGTCTCTTTCCGAATTGCGTCGACTTCACCATATCTTTCTATCTGGATAGCTCTAAGTTGTTTACGTTCTTCGATCTTCGCCATACACTCATCGTCAAATCAAGGTTTGGGCGTAGTTGTTTTCTTCAATCCTAATACCTTTTGGGCTCTTTGTTTGATTGTGTCTAGAATGATAAATCTATTCGCTAGTTCCTCTGGATATTCAGCCCTTTTGCGCAGGTCTTTTAGTTTATCAATGTCAAAGATTTTGCTCGTCTCCCGTGACTGACCCGGGGGGGGGGGGGGGGGGGGGGGGACTAAAACCAAAAAGTCATGTAATGTGGGAGTGAACAATTTTGTTTATCATCGCCATATATTGCTCTATCAAGATACTTACACGTTTTATTAACGTAGAGATCAGGAAACTTACAAATTGTCAGTCATACAAGCCCGCTTGGCTTGTGGTGTTTTTGTACGCTTCTCTAATGTGACAAATTTCATACTCTATCTAAAATTTTCGCCAAATGGGAAGTTCTTGATGAATCCTTGAAGCTGTAACCCGTGCTCAACGTGCAGTCTTCAACAAGAAAGTGATTTGGGTTTTGAACACTACAGATGATATCAGGAAACCTTCAGAATCACTAGCATTCGTCGTACACTATGAATTGATCGCCCTGAAAAGTAGACACTCGTCCATTGAATGGAAGATTCTTCAACTCCCTAATGTAGGCAAAAAACAGAGGTGGCAAATCGTTATTTCCGAAAGAGTCCAATTTCGAGCAAAGGAGGAGATGCGAAATTTAATCGAATAACTTGCAGATTGGACAACTCGCGTACGCAGAAGAATTATTTGGAGAAAATACACTTTCCACAGTCGTATGCCATTGGATCACTTGTTAACCTGTTGCTGAGAACGTCTTACTAGTAAACACTAAAGAGTGACTTTATAATCTTTGGCAGAACGAAAGTTAGTGCTATGAATCCATAGCAAGAATAAGACCAAGTGTCGATTTTTTGGAATCGGTTACATATCGGGACCATTCGCAAATATTTGGGAATCGTGGAGTTAAATAGGAAGGACATAAAAGATTTTATAGGTGGACAAGCGGTCTTATTTATAATGACATATATTCAACTCTTTGAGTGCTCGTGCATCAGCATGTGTTCGAAAGTAAATACGGTTCATAGAATGGTCATTATGCTCCATAGAGGCAGATATTTGGAAATCGTGGAGTTAAATAGGAAGGATTTAAAAGATTTTATAGGTGGACAAGCGGTCTTATGTCATTTTTTTTTTTTCATTTTTTTAACATTTTTTCATTTTCTTTTTATCTTCTTAGTTTCTAAATTAAAGGCTAGACAAAAATGCTTAAATTCTAGCTTAATTATCTTATATAATAACTTACTGGTCCTTCGCAGACGCTCTAAGCTAAACATTACTTAATATTTGTATAATTTGCCTTTCGGCGACAGAACTTTGTGGCAGTACTTATAATTATTTGAAAGACAAAGAAAAATTTGAAAAACTTTGTCGATTTTTTTTGTTTTTTTGTTTTTTTTTCTTTAAATTTAACTTACTTAACTCACCTATTTTTTTTTTTTTTTTTTTTAATTTTCAATTTTATGTAAAAGCACTTAACTTAACTTAACTTAAATCTTATACTACCCTAATTCTAGAAAAGCTAAGTCTATGTAAGCTAGCTGATGATAGTGTGATTCTATACCGACTTTGGTATCTAGGTCTTTATATGCCATTCAACCACCAGAACTGTTGACGCTGTCTAATACTATCGACCCGGTCTCTACTTACATGATAGATCAGCGGAATTCCAAGCGGTCTTATGTTTGTTTGTTTGTTTGTTTGCAGACGCATTCATTCACAAAGTCTTTTTTATGTTTTACAGTTTTAGTCTAAATGCTAAACCTATCTTAATAATTTTACAACATAATGTAATTTACTGGCTCTTCACAAGCACTCTAAATTATACAATATTATATGCTCAATTTATGCCTTTCAGCTTACATTTTCTTTTATTTATTCTTAATATAATACACATACATTATAAAAAAAAATATACTATTATCTTAGAGGTCTACCTCTTCTTCTTTTAAAGTCATTATGACAAAAAAAAATAAAGATCTTTTTTTGAGGATGCAAACATTTTAAAAACAAAATAATAAGTGCTTAATGAAAACAAAAAAGATAAAATAACAGAAGTTAACGGGAAACGGCAAAGGAACGGACGTGAAGTCCTTTCTTCGTTTTGGAGCCACCACCAGTTGGGGTTGGTTCCGTCTTTTATTGATTTATCTCTTTCACTGATCACCATACTGAATCGAAGTCGGTCTGGCCTATTAGGGATATCGCTGTTGTGGACAATTCGGTTATCCCTAGCACCACGGAAAGCGTGGTATATAATAGGTATTCCACCCTCATCTTGGATTAGACCTTTTCCGTCCAAGAAGAGGAATGCCTCTGGGGGAATGAACCCGTTCTGGAGGGTACTCTCCAGATACATATCGTTCGGATAATATGCTCCCGCGATAAGGTTATTTACACTGCACATTGCCCTTGCAATGTGGCCACGAATAATTTTTATAATGAAGTTGTATATCCTAGTTAGTCCTGATTTATCATACAGGGTTTTATTAGGGTAAAATTTCTGGTATCGTGACTCTGGTGTTCTATTAAGTCCGAGGCAGGAACGCAAACACTCTCTCGAACACGCGAATCTTTTCCATGTAGAATGGGGATATATTGTACCATATTGGACAGCCATAGACCAACACTCGTCGGATGAATGCCGAATATGAGATTATTTTAACTTTTGAATTGAGAATGCTGCTTCGGAATAGACTTTTTGTGGCAATAAATGCGTTTCTTGCTGCAGAGAGAGTGACTGCTATATGCTTGTCAAAGTATAAATACTGATCAAACCAAATACCGAGATATCTGACTACAGTTTTCACTTGGGAGATTATTATTCCCTACGATAGAGAAGTTTTTCCAATTGTACTTTGTATCCTGAGAGGCCCTGGAGAGAGGTGTTCTGAAAAGGATAGTCTCGGTTTTGTGGCAATTAATTTTTAGTTTCCAGTCATTGCAAAAACGTTTTATTTTATTGAAGTCGTCCTCGAGAAGTCTATTGATGACATCTATTTTCTCTCCTGTTCTGTATACCACAATGTCGTCTGCGTATGCAATGGCAATGTTAAGCGTACCCACTAAATCACTGGTGTGAATATTAAACAGAATGGGAGAATTCACCGCCCCTTGTTGTAAACCGTTTGTAATTTTGAAGGTCTTGCTTGAGAATATATCTCCGCATTTTACCACAAACTGCTTGTCCGTTATCATTTCGTAAATGTTGTACAATAGATAATGAGGCATTCTCAGGTTTTCTAACTTATGAAGAAGTCCTTCTAACCACACGGTGTCGAAAGCCTTTTCAAAGTCAACTAAGCAGGCACCTTTGCATTGGCGCTTTGTCTTGTTCCATTGTATGTCGGAAACAAGCTTTGACGCGGCATGCACCGTACTATGTCCCTCTTTAAAGCCAAACTGGTTGTTGGGGATGATTTCATTTTCATCACACCAGTTCATCAGTGCTTTGTTTATGATCTTCTCGAAAACCTTGCTGATATTTGGCAGCAAGCTAATCGCGCAAAGATTGGTTGGATTGGTCCTGTCTTTACCCTTTTTAGGGATGGGGTGGACTATTGCAGTTTTCCAGTGGGTTGGATAGTATGCCTTATTTAAGGCGTTGTTGAATAGCGTAGTGTAGATTTTTACTGCTTCTGAAGGCAAATGTTTTAAAACTACATTTGGGATGCTATCTATCCCAGAAGACTTTTTGCTTTTGATTGACTTAAGGATGTTCGAATATTCATATTCTGATTACTCCTGGGGGAGTCCGCTCTGTTATTTTCACTGAATGTGGTAAAACTACGGTTTTGGTTCCTCCAGGTACTAAGTTGATTTCTCAGTGAGCTGTAGGTCTGGAATGCGTTGTTTTCGAGGATCGTATTGGAGTGAGTGGATTCGTTCACTCTGTATACTGCTTCGGAACATGTACCAATTAAGTTCACTTTGTCTTGTGGCTCTTCGACTAATATTACTTCTTCGTTGGAGTTGATATGCTCCAGATTGAGTCCTGAGTTCAGCATTGCTTGACAATTCTCAGGAGTCCGTGGGACTCGCAAATATGTAATGTCATTGTGATCTTTCTTTCGAAAAGTTTTATTGATTTGT
Organism: Microdon myrmicae; assembly: GCA_963931805.1. Lineage (NCBI taxonomy): Eukaryota > Metazoa > Arthropoda > Insecta > Diptera > Syrphidae > Microdon > Microdon myrmicae. The sequence continues at coordinate 88,094,892 of OZ007501.1, forward strand.
GAGAACATATTCGATCCGCTAGCTTGAATGGCTTGAATTTTGTTCTTCCACTCTTCATTTATACTTGAACGGTAATTATAACAGATCAATTTTTGGAGATTTTTGATTAGGGACTTAAATGTTCTTATTTCCTGACTATTTGGGTCGCTGAACTGTCTATAAAGTCTTTTCAGCTTTGAGAGCATAATGCTCTTTTGCTTATACAAAGCGTCAATTGCTGATGTCCTGTACTTATTAGTATAACCGTCGGTATGGGGAACTTTAGGTATAGAGCGATTCATTGCATTGGTAATAATACCGTCCAATGTTGTTAAGTAATGATCGATTTCGTCGTTATGGAGGTTTCTAATAGTCGGAGGGTCTATTGCACTGTTACGTAGTTCTTTTTTTATTAATCGATCAAAGCGTGACCAGTGAGCTTTCGAAAATTGAAAGAGTGGATCTGTTCGAACTGCTCTAGTGAATATTGTTCATTTGGGACTTCAATTATGGCTCCAAATCCGTAGTGATCGCTATCGTAATCGATTGTGCGAAGACAGTTTCGCAAGTTTTTTCGATCGTCTATCATAAGTAAATCCAGAATTGAATTTCCTTTAGGATAAGACGGTGTACTTGTGGCGTACAGTTCTAATCTGCGCTCGACAGCATTCATTTGCCACCAATCATATAAAGCATTGCCCCTTGTGTTCGTGGTTAAGTTACCCCAAGCACTATGCTTGGCGTTGAAATCACCCGCTATTAGGAAATAGTTGTTTTCCGAATCTAATTTCAGGTGTCGAAATAGCATATCAATTTCATTGATAAATTGCTTACACTGGGTAGCTTGAGGGGCATAAATGGAGACCACATACTGGTGCTTTTGACTTCTCAACGGAATATCTATTATGCAGGCTTCCAGCACCTGAAATTTGTGTACTTCTGTACTATAAATTACCTTATGATAAAGACCTTTTTTAATTAAAACTGCAGCCCCACCCCCTTGAGTAGAATGTAGCTTGTCACTTCTGATTATCTTATAGTTTTTATAGACAATTTTGTGCCTTTGGTTTAGCTTAGTTTCACTAGCCAAAAGTACATCAGGGGATTCGACTTCAAGCATGTTGCCTAGATTATCGCTTCTGTCTATGTGTATTAGTGAATTTACGTTCACCGAAATAATTTTTAGTTTTAGTTCGGTTAGAGGGTTGAAGATTTTGATGGAAGGAGGTATTTGAAAACCCAGCCGAACAGAGCATATCTATTCAGGCCATTTGTTCCGTCAGTATTTTTTGAAAATTAGCAAATTGTGTTTGCATGGCCGATATCATATTTAATATCTCAGGTTGCGCATCTACTGTCGGTATTCGCCCATTGGTATGTGAGGATTCCACGGGGACTCGTTGCATAGAATTGCCCGTGATTTGTGCATATGATACACGCGGGGCAACGAAATTATTATAAGAACGAGTTTTAATTTTTTTTTCTTCTGCCACTTGCTTTTGTTTTGATTCCCACTTTAACTTCATATGTTGAAATTTGGGACAACCTCTAAAATTTGCCGGGTGTCCTGTATTTTTACATAGGACACATGACAGTGTTTCCCTATCCGGAAGCTGTTCCTTTCCCAGGGGACATTCACCCATGTTATGGTCGGCGAGGCATTTTACGCATCTGAATTTCATATTGCAGTTTGATGCAACGTGTCCAAGTCGTTGACAGTGCATACATTGCAGGACGCGCTCACATTTTCTAATTTTTTTCCAGCTTATAATTAGGTGGCTTAGACATTTTATATGTCTAAGGGCATCAACTTTAATATTAGGACTTAGAGATACAATGTAAAAAGGCAATTTGCGGTTGCACTTTCTAGAATTCGCAGTTGAAAACGGTTTTACACCTGTACATTTTAAACTAGCCGTTTCAACCGTTTTTAATTCCTCGAGTATCTCCTCTGGGGAGAACGAAGGATCAACTCCTTTTAAAACCATGGAAATTGATTTTTCTGATTTTGGGGTGTACGTGTAGTACTCGGTTTTTGCCATTCCCAAAGCAGTCCTTACACTATTGTAACCTTCTAGGTCTTCGCACAAAATTCTAGTTTTTTCAGCACTAATTCTTTTTGTTTTAAAATCTTTACAAGTCAACTCACCCAACTTCATTAAATCTTTCGCTTCTATGTAACTGATGACAATTGGAGGTATTTTTTCCTTTTTTGGTTGCTGTTGTTGCTCGTCCTTGGCTGTCTTTGTCTGCTGCAGTTGTATCTGATTCTGTTGTTGGGCGTCCTTTGTTTCGCTTATTTGTAGCGAATGTTGTTGCTGCCGCTGGTGATTTGTTTTTTGCTCTCTTTTTGCTTCCGTTTCATTCCGTCTTTTGTTTCGCTCTTCCAGGGCTGCTCGTACTTGTTTGGAAAGTTCTTCGCGTTTTTTGATGAGATCAGCAATTAAGCTGTTTATGTCATCGTCTCCTTCTGGAATGTTTGACTCCAGTATCTCCAATTCCTTAAATTTGTTCCCTGCTCCTGAGTAACAAGTATCCTTGACAGGTACATTTTCTTCTGTGACGGTTTTTTTCGTCACATTTGATTTTTGTCGTTCCATTGACCGGTTTGAGCGGACTTTATTTGCCACTGGGCTGTCGTCTATAATTGATACTTCGTTCTTCCTTTTGGTAATTTTTTTAATTGTTTTTGAATTAGCGACTACACATGAGTGTGCCATTTTTAATTCGACGCTCTTCGTCTTACCCATTTTGATTTCGAGACACACACACACTCGTTTTTTTTTTTTTCATTTTTCGCCGTGCCACGACAGCCGAGCTGCGAAAAACACAGTTTATTCACGAATTCACGCACACACGCACTCGATATTCTTTGTTTTAGAGCTGCTCACCGTCTTACGATGTTTGTCGCTTGACGAACGACGAGCGAATGAAGCGGTCTTATGTATAATGACATATATTCAACTCTTTGAGTGTTAGTTCGTCAGCATGTGTTCGAAAGTATATATGGTTCATATAATGGTCATTATGTTCCATAGGGGCGAGGGTGAGGTGCGACCAGGGAGCGTCGAGTCGACTGCCAAAAACGTGGCTGTCTCAGATGCGTCGACGTTTGGACGTTTTCATTAACTACGAAAAGTGGAATGGATAAGAAGACATGCGTTTATCACAAATGCCCAGGGCGACATCATCTATCGTTAAAATGTGACCGTGTTACGGCGGGACAGTGTAATAGTATTTATCCTTCTTTGAACTATGCATTATAATCCTTCCTCGGCCCCCGACTTACCTCAGATCTTCCTTAGTAATATTGCTTTGAAACAAATGGAAGCATATCTATTTACCCCTAATATGTTCCCCATAACCGGAGTCGAACAATATATTTGACTTGGTTTTGATATTGTTGAATAAAGATCTGTATATTCAGTAGAGTCATTAGTGCAAAAACCCATAGCTTCAGGATCATATTAGGGGTACAGCTAGTATGAATGCCTAAAAACGGTGAATTTCAGACATGTATGAAATGAAAAGTATACCATCGAATACTTCGAACTTTCGAGGATACATTTGCCTATAAATGGACAACATGCAGTTATTTATCTAGTTTCCATTAATAATGTTCCGCTCTCAAAGGGCTGAAATCAGAACCAACAAATTTCACTTCAAACAGAACGTACTTTTAGGAATAAAAACTGTATATACTGTTTGGGATAAATACTGAACGACACCTAGCCTTTCTCTGTTTAGGGAACTACTGACTGTCGCCTTAGTCCAGGCAAGTTGCAGAGAACAATCTTTGTGAATGTCGCCCTGTAATTTATCGTGAATGCATTTCGTTTTTTAATAGTTAATGTGCCATTAGACTTAAGTATCAACGGCAATTCTCCCGTTAATAAATGCTAAATTTTAAAATGAATTCAAATTGCTATATGAAGGAGGGTTGATTTCGAGATCGACAAAGGTTTTTTTCGCTGAAGGATCAAAAAGCTTTTCAGAGTGTAACGCTGTGCCGCAGGATTACTAAGAAATAAAAATAATATAATCCAACGAAATGGCAAAGTATCGAACAAGAAAATTCACATTTCGTTCAAAAATCCGACCGTTTTTTCCAAAGCAAATAGACATTTCTCATCCAATCACAAAACCGGATAACCATTATGGAGCAAATCAATGCTGAACACTTCTAAAAAGATTCAAGTTAATCGGATCATTTGTATTCGAGTAAGAACTCCACAAAATTTGAAAAACGACCTGTTAAAAAAAGTTGTTTAATAACAAAAATATTGATTTCATTTTGTGAATCGAGAAATATTGTACCTAGATGTAGTCTGCTATTTGTGGCGCATACAATTCATCTGCATCACCTCTAAAAAGTATTTTCTAGATTGTTGAAGTTAATTCATCCTTTTGCTATTATATTTATGATCCAGACGAAACTCGAATAATAAGACAAAACCATTCCTCATCTTCTTTTTTTTCTTAGGTGGTTTACACGAAGGTGCTTTTGGGGTTTGTGATCCATTTGGTGCATCGGAATCTCTTTTGCCGTAGGTTAGTTTGTCGGGAAGGAAATCCTGTTGCTAGGTAAGGGAAATGTCGCTGACATACCACAGTGGTCAGCGTTGACCAAGGGCGACGAAATTTCAAATGTGTCCTTATTAATATGCGTCAATCCGGAACAATCTTTGCCGCCTCAAGGGCTGAGTTGGTAAGGCGGTTGTGTCTGGCCTTTGACTGTGCAAACCTAAATTCAACTGACGACTCTTGCTTTTGTCCAGTTCGGCAAAATTTCTGAGTGATAGGTAACGGTCCCAAAGCCCAGTCACTCGATGAAATATCACCCCATTAAGCTATAGGCTGCGTGAAATGGTTGGGAGTAATCCTTCAGCATCTTTCGGAACTTGGCTTATGTACCCGGTCGAGAAAAAAAAAATAGCATCACAGGGCGCTGATTCAGCGCTATAGGTTCGCCTTTACTGGGAGCAGTAAGAAACAGATTGTTTTTTGAATCCCGTACGACTTGAATTATACGAGGGCAGGTCAATAATTCTTTAGAAAAAGATAGAAAATCACATTTTTTTGGATAATTATTTTTTTATTTTTCGACATGGTCTGCTCCTAGTTCAATACCTTTGGCAGACGTCCATACACGTTTTTTCAGCTTTCAGAAAAGTATGATCGCACACACAAAAAGCTAATTTGGAGGAACTAAAATTAGCTTTTTGTGTGTGCGATGACCTTCCCATTTGATGTAAACCGTTGTCCGCTGAGCCAGTTTTTTAAATTTGGAAATAAAAAGAAGAAACTCGGGGCCAGTTCTGGTAACTACGGGGGATGGTCTATCAATTCAAACTTCAACTCGTCAATGTTACCCATTGAAACTGCGCACGTATGCATTCGTGCATTATCCTAGATAAAGAGGATTATTTTCAAATGAGGACAATTTTCTTTTATTTTCTCATTGAGCTGACGTAATAATGACGCATAATACTGTCCCGTTACCGTCTGTCCCTTTTTCAAATTGTCAATGAAGATAATGCCACGTGTATCCCAAAACATAGTAGCCGTAACGTTTCCAGGTGATTTCACCCTCTTTGCCTTCCTTGGAGTCCGTTCGCTTTTAGCTATCCACTGTTTTGACTATTCTTTCGTCTCGGGAGTGTAGTGGTGTATCCATGCTTCATCTACAGTTCCTAATCTGCACAGAAACTCATCTGGGTGTGGCATGTGCTCCAAATAAGCCTCAGAAGAGACCACGCGGTTGCGTTTGTTCTCAGCTATGAGCAAATGCGGCAACCATCTCGCATATATTTTTTTCATATCCAATTTATCAGATATCTACAAGGTATTTATATATTGTATATTTGACAGATATGTGGCGGTTCCCATAAACGCCACTACTTACCTTCCCAAATTACCTAAAAGCTTCCACCCCGGCAGCTCCCACAACCCCATTGTCCTTTGCTAATGCAATGGCATTAGCACCTACAAAGCTTCAAGCATTAACGTTATCTAATGCATAACCTTAAAGCCTCTGTAAAAAAAAAATCTCCCACAAGGGCATTTTCCATGCATCAACGCATCGGCAAAATTTTCCCAACAAAGAATTCTTAACATTCGTAATTCAATGCATCATATTTACTTTCCGAGAAGAATTCTTTACATACCAAGCATAATTTGCCTGAAAAGAAAGAATTCGGTTCACATATAATGTAACCACATAATCAGGGAACATTATCCTAGCATCGGCCATTCCCAACCCCATGTGTACAACAATTTTCCCTACATACACATTGACTTGCGACTCTTTTGTCCAACGACAAAGCAACTCCAAGCAGCTTGTTGGCGCAGCTGCAGACAGTCAGCGCAATAGCCGCTAAAACCGAATTCTTCAACATGCATCTTGTGCGCAAACAAAAGAATTCGGTTCTTCTTCAGGCATTCTGGCGATACGATAAACAATCCAAATTGTTTGAAGTACCCCAAATGCATTCACACCTAATAAGTTCCAGTTTATTTATTTAGCTTAACCTCATTATCCACGATGCCCTTGGTCCTTTCAATTTTTCGGTTTCGTTTCCCATTGAACTTCTCTCATGAGTAATAAATATGATCTACACGATCACACATACACACCACTGCAATACCACAGATCGTCGTCCATTGGTCACTGGCATTAAGGAAAGATTGCATTTCCTAAACACACCCTAAAGAGAAATTTTCTCTCTCTTTATTCGATATCACCATCGAACTGGGGGTTGGAGCAAGCGCCGGATAACAACCCTAGGTGAGTCTTTTTTCATCACTCGACCGAGCCGGTCGGGTCTCCAACTCCGCTCCCGTAGCGCTGCGGGGCGCGAAATTCAACCGGGAGTCGAGTTTCTTTCATTCGATAAATGTGCGCGAAAATATATGAAGTTCTAATACGAAGCCAACGTCGCGCCCAAAAATAAAGGAATAATAATGTTGTGTTGAGGTGATACGCTCCGTGCGGTATTCAAGTGCCTAGAATACAGAAGCACACAAAAATAAATATTTCTGTATCCGTTGAAGAACAAAGACAATGTACATACGCCCACGTAGTTAACGTTAGAGATATCTATAAAATAACCAAAAAACATAGTTTGGAGAACAATCTTAATTATACATAAAGAAATAAATAATAAACAGTTAATCCAGTGCGTTTATATTAATTACTCCTTATGGGCGGTTAGTGGCGGAGTTTTGCTGTTTCTGTTCGAGAAGAATTCTGGTGAGGAGAATTCTTTTGGTGTTTAGTGAACTTATGATGGAGGGAAAAGGGAACCCGGTGCAGTACGCCTGTATACCATACCTCTTCCCCACAGATACATCCTGAGAAAGGTTGGCGCAAGGCTAGTAACCTTGCCCGGAAAAACAAATTATTATGGACAATATAACAAGTCTCGGATATGGACCGGATAGCGGTGGAGAGACTTACTAATGTAGTAACTTTATTTTCATCCACTTTAAATACCACACAATTTGTAAACACATAGTTTTCCTCACGTGACGGTATTATTTTATTTTGGTTAGATCAGGATAGTACATCTTTTTGCTTAGGTTACAAACTTGTTCACTTCACTTAAATAAGTAGTCTTAATTAAAAGTTAAATGCTCCTCTCTTTCGGCATTACATTACTGAGTTCACATTAATCAATCTCTTTGTTTTCTGTTACTTGTATGTTCACTTTAAATATCTACGTATTCTTATTTTTAAGTTAACTGTTCAGTTCAACTCTTTTTACCACACCTCCTCACTTCACTGCCGCGATCGAATCTCGAAAACCAACTCCCTTCAAGATATTTTACCCACTGCATCAATTTTCGTTTTTTCATCGGACGAAAACTTTTCTTACCCTGCAGATAAAGGATTTTCCTTTCTGTGTCTTTCCCAAATTTGGGATCGGAAGAGGAAATACAAAAGAACAATCAACAAAGGATCTTGCCGAAGAGCATTTACGATCCTTTGTGTCGGTCGGCGATAAACGTACATGTAGTTCGTTTTATGGCGCGAGTTGTTTGTTTTAACTTGGTTTAGTTAAAACGGAAAACGACGCTGATTGTGTTAATGGTTTTGGGTAACCATATTTCTAGATGATCCTAAAATTGCTGGCGCGCAATTTGGAGAAAGACATCTGGTCCGCACATTTGGGTCCTACGGGATTTTTGTGGCGAATCTCTGGTCCGATTATTATATTTCCAAGTTTTTTATGTGAGCCAATTGAACGTTTAGTTCAATTTGCTTGGAGTTTAATTGATTACAGCAAATTGAACGTTTAGTTCGATTTGCTTGCTATCTATTTATGTAGAACCATTTGTTGTATAGGCTAATGTTTTTGTTTAAGTAGTGTCACATCCTTTAAGTGGATGTTTTTGGCGTGTATCGCCGCTAGTGGTGGAGACTGGTTCCAAAGGGGTAAGTTTTATGGGATGGGTGGTTGTGGCCGTAACACTAAATAAGGCCAATACCGGATCCCGGTTGTAATGCCGATAATGATGATGATTTGACGGATAATTAGTTACGTGTTATGCTTACTAAAAACAGCGCCATCTGTTAGAATTTCTAAGGACTTATTGACCTGCCCTCGTATTGTACAGTTCAGAGAAGATATGATGTCACTTCCTTTGGCTTGTTGGTGTAGAATGATGGAAGCTTTGAGTATTTGACACTTTAAATTCGACGATATAAAATCATTTGTGTGCGTATATAGCATCAAATACTTTAATTCACATATGATAGAGCATCATATTCATCCATTTTTGTTCCAAACTTCGGATCCCATTATGAATCATTTGTTTGTAAATGTGAATGGCTTAGAATAACGTCGATTTGTGTAGAAACCGATAGGTAATGCTAGTTGGTGTAGGTGGGGATATTCCACGATGTGAGAAGATTAGCTAGTTCCAAGTACCGATTTTACTGATTACCTAATTATCTGAGCTTCAGTTAGTCAGAGAATTGGTGCGTGAGGACACATCAGATAAATTATACCTCAACCTTAACGTCCCTCACCTTAATCACATTCCTGACCGCCAAATAGCTGCTCAAAAACTATTTGAGATCCACTCTTGAAGTTTTAGTATGTTATTCTTGAAGGTATAAACATAAAATGCAATGTGATTTTTCAAAAGCTTCACACGGAGTTGAGGAGAACTTCTTGCAATGGCTCGTCACAAAACGCAATTATCCCTTTGGAGTAGAATGTATAATGAGATCCACAACTGATGAAAAGTTATTATGTATTGTTATAGAAATTGTCGTACCGAATCTAGGTACATCTGAGCCGAATGTAATTTCAATGTAACATTATAACCCGGCTTATGATAAGATCTCTCCCAAACTAATGATGTTAGGGGGACAACACATTTACGAGTAAAAAGGTGTTTGGGGTCCGGATTGATATTTGTCCCGCATGACATTGCATTCACATTCGGGTGCACATTGCTTTTTACCACCCAATGCACGTAATCGTTACATCGGATGCGCGCATTTATAAAATAACTGGATTTCCTTGTAAAAAAAAAAATGCTTAAGGAATGACAAGAAAAAACGCATATACGCCTAAGAACTGGCCTCAGCGCAAATGGATAATTCCTCGTCGGTAAGTCTTTGTACGCGAAGTAATGAATTAAATGTCGGTAATTGTTTGCGTTTCTATTCAATACTCAGAACTTTATTCACCTTAACAATAATGTCGATATAATTATGAATTTTTCAAGCCGTGGTAACATCGGATAAAACAGGAAACTTCGACGTCCTATTGACAGAGGTAATTTGGCGCAAGGCTAATAACCTTGCCCGGAAAAACTAATTATTATGGAAAATTTAACAAGCCTCATACTTGTTAAATAAGGCCAAGACCGGATCCCGGTTGTAGTACCGATTATGATGATGATGAAGATATGCCTACCGTTTAGCATACGTAGCGGCTCATGTCGCAATAACATACTTATTGTGACGACGGTAACATGGAAGAATTAGAATAGAATTAACACGATTTACTAAATATCAACTTAGAAATCAAACACATTAAAGCAAGCCGATTTTTGATTACCTGTTTGTAATGTTCAGTGATGTTGGCAGTAGGCCTTGCTTTTCTTCAGTTATTTCAAATAATTTTTGTAAATAATCGCCAAAACAGTTTAGAAGAACAACCATTATGGAACAGACAGCTCCTCAATCGGATATTGAAAATTGCCCCAACAGCCCAGGTAAGGTTTCTCAGATAGCACCCCAGACGTTGATAAGTACCTTGTAATCGTTTCAGAAATGCAGAAGGAGTTCGACAAGCTCTCTATGCAAATTACGGAAGCTATTATGTGCATATTAAGAGATCACTTGTACATAGACGTTTCCGCAATTAGATGGAGATTTAAAAGGGAGGGTCAGCATGCGAACATCTTGTCTCTGATTCAGCAAATCAAAGCCACGTTTACGGTTTATTATGCGAATCGAGATACTATTCTACGTGGTGCGCCAAGCCTCCGTTCTTTTCATGACGACGTCTTGCTCTATTTGGAAAATTTGTATCGACAGACTAGTATCAACCGTGTCCCTGATTAGATCGGCCAACGATATGAACTTAGAATAGATATAAATAGTGATAAATACAAATAAACATTATAATCACATCAATGTTTGCTTGTTCTATATTCGAGTCGTTTTTTTGAAAATTTTGATTTATAGTGGGTTGCTTGGAATCTGATTAAATTTTTCCACAAATAAAGTACTTAATTTTAGTTTTGCACAGCCAACTTTATACATTGTCATAATATATATTTTAGCAATTATGTCGTAAAATTTCGTCCCGGAAAATGTTTAGGATATGCCAGAATTGCTTAGTACATGAAGTGTTTGACTTAGACGGTGTGACTTTTTCTAAAAGTTTGGTAGCGTACTAAAGCCTCCGTTTTTACAGCTTGGATAAGATGTGTCAATATATCCACTTTCCAAATTATAACTATTACTAGTTCGGGTATATACAAAATTCTTTAAATGGAAAAATGTTTACTGGAAAATAGGACATTTAAAATAACTTGACTGAATGTTGTACTAGCAGAGATCAGAAGTTTAATGACTATCACATCATCCTATTGTCAGAAATGTGGCCAAAGTGGGGGATATATGTTATTTATACACTTTCAGCAAATCGACCTTCTGTAGTGCTCCAAAAAGCCCCACCTTTTTCCTCTATTACTACATCCAAATCCCAGCAATAATACGCTAAAACCCAAAATCCTATAAAAACCCGAATTAACCCAATCATTATCCAAAATTTGCAATAAACGAATCAAACATTCGTTTATCGCTTAACATTTGCCCCCATGGCAAAATTTAATGCAAAATCCGAATTAAAATTAAAATTCACAATAAACGAATCTAATATTCGTCTATCGTTTTACATTTGCCCCACGGCATCATCGAAACTCAAAATTCAGAGATCGTTATCTGTATTTGAAAATTTCCATTAAGAAAAACAGATACAAAACCAAAACCAGATACATATCCACATCTGCGCAATAGTTTCGTAAGAATTCAAGAAATTGAATTCTTATCTTAAATAAACACTGAGCATCTCACTCAGGATACCAAAATCGGGATTTTTGTATGAAATTGTGTATTTTCGAGATACAAATCTCGATTTGTTTTCCTTTATAAAGGAATAGTAAAGTGATCTCTGGGCCGCAGTTAAACCTTAATAGTTGTCCCGGAAGGAGACACCCCAGGAGCGAGCCGCAGTAAATGAATGTACACTGCGCCTGAAGGAAGTACCCCAGGAAAATCTTAGACTAACTTGAGTAAAGTAATAAACACATATCAAAGAAAACAAAACGAACTTTTAATTTTATCCAATACCTGGTAAGTAAAGCCGTGGTACCTCCACAAAAGACACTCTTGTAGATTAGGAGTATCACCTGGCCCCCACGGAAATCAGCGGAGACGAGAACTGAGGCCAAATCAAGGACGTTGCTCTTCACTCTTGAACAGAGGAAGCACGGCGACGACCCCTTTGTAGGACAGTTATTTCAGGAGCGTTCAATTTTAAGAGATCCCACATCCTTTTCAGGATAGGGTGACTCGCTTCCTGAAACTGAATCCCTACAGACTCCAACACTTCCTTTCCAAAAAAGAAGTGCATTTTAGGCTAAGAAAAGTTGTCTGATAGAACAGAATCTATAATGTAGCAGGAAAGCGTATATGTCTATATCACGATGTGAGTAGAATATATGGGCACTAAGTTATTTCGGAACAGGTTGGAGTCCTAAATACTAGTATAAGAAACTACCTGAATTTTACTTAATGAAAAAGTGAATGGTATTTGGATACATAGACCATCCATTCATTTATTATTATTATTTATTGGCCTGTAGGAACCTGGAAGTTCATGACCACACCGACTCGACCCCGCCATCGTTCCCTGTCCTGTAGACTCTCCTTCCACGCTTGACCAGCCGATCCGATCTCCTCAAGGTCAAACCTAACATTGTCCTCCCATCTCCGTCGCGGCCGTCCTACCGGTCTCTTTCCCGATGGTGTACCGTCAAGAATTCTACAGAGATATACAGACATATATCAAAAGTTATATCAAAGGTGTACAGACCTGTTGCAGAACTATGAATTGTGATTTATTTACGGCCAGTAAAGTTAATAACAATAAAGAATTTTCATTGAGTGTAAGCCGGTGTTTCATTTTCATTTTTTGGTTGACGGCGAGTGGCGGAGTTTTGCTACTGAGCTTTTGGTGAACGGATTTCCCTTCGGTGTTGGTACGAGAATTATCATGTGTGGAATTTTCGTGAACCTGTTCCATTGACGGCACATAACGAAAGGACTACAAAAACTCCCGAAAGCTCTTCCAGTTCGTGTTTGTGGAGTTTCCTCCATTGTCCTGCCTCGTCGCCATATTTACCGCCAAAGATACCCCTTAAAACTTTATTCTCGAATACGCGGAATTTGGTTTCTTCCCGTTTTGTAAGAGCCCATGTTTCGCATCCGTATAGAACAATCGGCATGATTATGGTTCTATAAACGCGGAGCTTTATGTTACGTGATAGCAGTTTGGATTTCAGCAGTTTACTGACTGTGTGCCAACTAGCGTTGCCGAAGTGTAGTCAGACCATCCATTACTAGCAGATAAATTGCAAGTCATCGATATTGTACTGGGCAAGACGATTTTAACTACAGAGAAATATCATTGCTCCCACCCACATACCAAATACTAATAAATATCATACTGGCGAGAATCACACCGTACGCAGAAGAAATATTGGCAGACTACCAATGCGGATTCCGTAGGAATCGGTCAAAAAGTGACCAAATGTTCACAGGAAGGCAACTACTGGAAAAGAAGTGAGAATACGGAGAGACGGTTCACCAACTATTCGTTGACTTCAAAAAAGCCTACGACTCAGTCGCAAAGCAAAGACTCTACCATCTTGTAGTTGAGCTGGGAATCCCGAAAAAATATGCCGCCCTCATTCAAATTTGCATGAGCGAATACAAAGGGCGAGTTAAAATATAAAACCACCTCTCAGAACCATTTGGATGTCTAGTGACGATGAGCAAATGCTCACACGTTGGAGTTTTGCTCAGAACGCATAAGTCCATCGTAGAAAGAAATAGGACGTCAGTCTTTCTCTTAGTTTCTGAAAAAATAAAATTGGAATAGATTCAAATTTTTTAAACGATTACGATATTCACTTCATCACTTAAGGGGCGGAAATTCTTTCTTGGCTTTAAAATTTAATTTAGCATCTGAACTGGTTGAACAGAAGTCCTTAATGTCCCTAGAAAATCACCAAAGTAGCCTGGCATGTAAAATGGTCGCCGATGGAACGACACCAATCGAATGAATAGACAAGACCGACGCTCGTTAATTTTCTCCGAAAAGCCCAGATTTGCTCAAAACGAGAAAAAAAAACAGGCGAGATGGATGGTTTCCTTGAAGTACAAGGCTTGCTCTATGGTCCCTGCATCGCTGATTAAGCTTGGGTAATTATAAAACATTTTAATTCCTACTTTTCAAGAACAGAAATTTAAATGGCGTTTTTCTCGAAACACGTTTTTTCCGCGCCGTGCAGCGTAACTCACGAAGTATTGAACCGATAGACTTGAAATTTTTCACATATATTCTTTAACTTATTGGCCTTTGCATGCACCTACATTTTATAAACATTGTAACATTAAGTATTGTTTTTTTTTTTTCTGTATTTAGGTTCAAGCAAAGAAGAAATCCATATTTTAGTGGAAAAAATGTTCTTCGTTGATTTCAGACAACTAGAAGGACCTAGGCGTTGCACTGTACTAATTCGAAGAGTTAAGTTTGGTCAGCTGTGGCGCCGCCAATATTTTTTTTTTTATTCATAAAACATTTTTTCCTAGATATTTTAACGTTTATTGTAATATGTAACTTCAGAAATTGCAATAAACGTTTCCAGTTTGCTGGAAAAAAATTATTGAAAAACACGTCGTTTACAGGAATTTTCCCCTTAACAGATCGCAAACAGATCTCGTCAACTTTTCAGTTTGTTGCCTTAAAAATTGTTCGAAACTTTACCGAATGACAATTAACTACTTTTTCACGTAAACACATCCCATCCTTCATTTTTCTTCCGATCTATATTTCCTACATAATCAACCCTTAACCATAAAACTTAACTGCTCTTAGCTGAAATGCGCTTTTTTTGTAAGCCTGATCCTCAATAATAATGAATACGATGCTCTTACCGTTTCTATAAAAGAGGTTTTATCCACTAGTCATCCACAGAGTCGTTGCGGATTATTTCAATGTACAGGGTGGGGCCCAAGAACGTGCTGATTTGAATTGGGCGCCCCAAAGAGAATTTTAATTGCAACCTGGTGGGGATGGATTCGCAAGTATGGTGCATAAAGTTTTCGATCCATATGGTTTAGTAGCCATTATGGTATAAACGAAGGTTAGGTTGAGTGCTCGTTCACCGTTCAATCGTACCTCTTTAACTGACATTCTATCATCGTCAAGAAGACAGCAATGTCCAGTATCGTCACCCGCTTTACTCGTCGGCGGCTGTTGTTTATGTCGGTCGTCTCAGGTTCTTGGCTCACAAAAAACAACATTCGTCAACAATGCAGTTATTGATATTAATGAACGAGATTTGGTTGATATCATTTTTAAAACTATTTAAATTAAGCAAAATGAATAAACAAACTTTAAATGTTCTACTCAATAGTGGGGAAAGAACTAAATCGATATATGAACTAATTTTTATTGATTAAAGTTTAAAATCAGGAAGTTCCTGTGCTCCACCCTGTATCTAATTCTCAGTGGCTTTACTAATCTGGACATTCAACACTCAAACGATCGAAGATTCAGCTTTTCTCCGAGGTAAGTAATATACCTCAACTTGTAAATGAGCCAATACGGTCCCCATTTTCACGCTAATAAATAATTAATAGCGATCTCTACACTCTTAAGCTCCTCAGACCGCTATTATAGTTATATTTCCGGTAAAAAGTTCGAAAAATTGAGACTGTGTGAAACACACCTTTTTGAGTTTCAATTGGTTCTTATTTTTTCTTAATACTCTGCGGTTGGTGCAACACGGTACCTGATTCGTCTTGAGTGAGATTAAAATCCTACCCAAGTACGAGGTTCGATTCCAGGTGTAAGCATAAAGGAATTGACCTTTCAGAATAGGACCTTTGACCATCCTAGAGAATGGGAGTAGTGAGGAAGAGGAAACCAATAATCTGGGCGCTAAAAGGGCATCGATCAGAGACACAATCATACAAACAGCCCAAAAGGTATTAGGACTTTAGAAAACAATTATGTCCAAGCCTTGGTTTGGCGATGAGTGCAGTGCAAAGATCGAACAACGTAAACGTCTCAGAGTGATCCACTTAGAAGGATATGATGAAATCAACGCAGAAAGATACGCGACAATTTGGAAAGAGACAACGAGACATTTTTAAACGCAAAAAACGCGAATGGGAGCAGACTCGGATCAAAAAAATCCTAGAAAATTCCAGAGCAACTAATATCAGAGGTATGTATGCTGGCATAAATTCAATTAGACATGGCCATCGAAGAAGAGCCTGGCTGTCTGGTGACAGAAAAAAACAATAAAGTGACAACATGGAAGCAATCAACCACAAACAAACGCACCAGACGTACATACATCCGAGCCTCAGATCCCAGAGCCCTTTTTCGACGAAGTTGTAGACGCAATTAACCGCTTGAAAAACATCAAGACTCCCGGAGTCGACTGCACACCGACAGAGCTTGTGAACGATGGAGGGGAGGTAACTGCTCGAAAGATCCTCCAATTGATTAAAGGGATATATGGGATAAGGAAGTCATTCCGGAAGAATGGAAAACCTCAGTCGTCCCCATTTTCAAAAAAGGTGACAGATCTGACTGCTAAAATTACAGAGGAATATCATTGCTTCCACCCACATACCAAGTACTAACAATTGTCATACTGGCGAGAATCACACCGTACGCAGAAGAAATATTGGGAGACTACCAATGTGGATTCCGTAGGAACCGGTCAACAAGTGACCACATTTTCACAAGAAGGCAACTACTGGAAAAGAAGTGGGAATACGGAGAGACGGTTCGCCAAGTGTTCGTTGACTTCGAAAAAGCCTACGACTCAGTAGCAAAGCAAAGATTCTACCATATTGTAGCTGAGCTGGGAGTCCAAAAAATATGCAGCACTCATTCAAATCTGCATGAACAAAAACAAAGGGTGACTTAAATTAGAAAACCACCTCTCAGAACCGTTTAAAATCTGCGGCGGACTAAAACAGGGGGATGGCCTCTCACCATGTCTCTTTAATCGTGTCCTCGAGTATGTCATCAGAAAGGTAAAAGACGACAACATGGCCGGATCATCCCTGAACGGGGTCACACAAGTGCTCGCATATGCGGATTACATCGCCGCCTTGGACGATAATCTAGAAACTGTAAGTAAAAACAGTGAAATCTTCATGCAAGCGGCAGAAGAGATGAGCCTAGAAATAAATGAAGACAAAGCAAAATCAGAGAACACACATAAACATCAGGGGCAAGATATTAGAAAATGTCAAAGAATTTAAATATCTGGGAATAATACTAACGACCAGTAACGAAATGTCGAAGGAAATTAACAAAAGACTACACTACGGCAACGGTAGTTGGCATGCAATCAGTAAACTGCTGAAATCCAAACTGCTGTGGCGTTCCCTTGAACGCCACCAATCATCTTCCCATTACCTAAGTAAAAACCCCCATCTAGGGCATACGACTTGAATAAAAAGCAAGTACTGTGGCAGTTCCATTGAACGCCACTACTTACCTTATGGCTAGTAACCAAGAAATAGTTACCTGTAACACCTAAAAAGCGTGTACTTACCTTCCATGCCGTGCCTATAACATTAGAAAAACCGGTGAAACATTAGTTCTCGCTGACATGAAATTCCATCAGCAATAAATGATAATGTCCCTTAAATCCAATTTGGTCGCACTATCCGTAAACCAACATTGCCCAGTCATATCGGCCGCCAATCACCCGACCAAGCGAAGCACGGGCACCAACACAGCATGTCCCTAAGAGCCAACTCGGTACAACTTACGTAACCGACATAATCCCTGAACTTAACCATGCACACAAGAAGAATTAAATTTTCCTCCATTCCCTTTCCAACCGTCGTCGAGTTTACATCGCCGCGAATAGTGTTCCGTACGTGTAACATCAGTCATACGTTACAAAACTATATTACATCCCCTTTGTGTAATAGTGCAGTGAAAAAAAAAAACAAAAAACAAAAAAAAAAAAAAAAAAAAAAAAAAAACAGACCAGACCCTTGTGCAGTGTGCTGTGTTTATAAAACAAAAGAGTAGTGTAAAACAATTGCAACGAAATGGCCTGCGGGCCAAATGTGAATAGTAACCGGTTTAGCGATCTTACGGAAGATACAAATAGCGATATTCGACCAAACAAAATGAAAAGGACACTTATGAAAACAGAGGAATTTTTTCCTAGCTTACCAACAATGAACAATACAAGAGATCCAAAATTTCTAATTATATCATCCAAGGAGAATGGTAAGCCTATTTCATCTCTTAGCCCATTTTTAATTAAAAAAGTGATAGACGATGTTAGCAAAGAGTATGAACAAATCACGGTTCTACGAGACGGACAATTATTAGTAAAAGCTAATTCTCAGAAAATCGCAGACCGTTTTCTTAAAATAACAAACTTTGGCAACGTGTGTCCCGTTTCTGTAAAATTACACGAAAAATTAAATGAATGCAAAGGCATAGTGTACGCTCCTTGTCTCATAAACATCTCGGAAGCGGAAATAATAGCCGAAATGGGTCAACAAAAAGTCACAGATGTGTACAAATTTACCAAAGTAGATGACTGTAAAGTGCGAAGACCCTCCGGACTTATGTTATTTACTTTCAACCTATTCCAACCACCGAAGTCGGTTGACATCGGTTTTTATAAAGCTAAGGTCAGCGAATATATCCCCAACCCCATGAGATGTCGCAACTGCCAACGACTCGGCCATACCACAAAACGCTGCACCAATACCACAATGTGCGAAAAGTGTAATCTGCCACCTCATAGCCCCGTAAATTGCAGTCGCACTATGTGCGCAAACTGCTCGCTCCCTCACTCGGCCGCCGATAAAACCTGTCCCTTGTATATCCAAGCGAAAGAAGTTTTAACAATAAAAACCACAAACAAATGTTCAATGGGAGAAGCCAAACGAATTTATAAGGAAAAAAATATCCACAAACCTGATCAACTTTCAGGAAGCTTTGCAGATACACTAAAATCGAGCCAATTACAAGGACCCTCAACGGAACAAAACAAACAAAAAACTACACCCAAGGAATCCCTTCCAACCAGCTCCTCCTCATCTGCTACAATCAACAGTATTCAAATCGCATTGCCCCACAAGCCAAAAAAGTCAATAACACATAACCCAACCAAACCAATTTCGTCTATAACACCACTAATCCAACGAAAACCATCAATTCAATTAACGCCATCAACTCAACAAACATCATCAACTCAACTAACCACATTCGAACTCTCACAACTACAAACAAGTTCGCCAACAAACAACCAAACTGAAACCATTCCACAAACCACGACAAGCTGCTCTGCTAATAGCCATCCGCAACGCACCCCTTCACCCAAATCAAAGGTAAAAAGTAAACCGTCTCTCACTAATATAAATATTAATAAAAATGTACACACCTTAGTAGATGATGATATTACAATGTAAATATAAAACTAACAACCAAGCCCCTGACTCTGCTGTTCCTGAAGTTGGACACTTGAACTCAATCCAGAGTTCAAGTGCCCAACATCCGGAACAGCGGAGTCTTGATCCTAACAACATACATCCCGCCCACCATACCTTCCAACACCTTAAAACATTTAAGAATATACAACCCCATCCCTCTGCAAAATCAAGATCTAAGCACACTAGCACGGCTGAACGCCCAAAACTCACTCCAAAACAAACCCCATTCACCATTCTACAATGGAACATGAACGGTTATACCAATAACTTTGACGAACTAAACATTCTAATTAAGGACCATAACCCACATATAATATCACTGCAAGAAACGCATTGCCCAGTCAACACCACACCATTCATCCCTAAATCCTATGTAGGCTACTTCTACAATTCACCTGCAAACACATCACACAAGCAAGGAGTAGGATTACTAATCAAGAAAGGTACTTCCCACAAAATCCTCCCCATCATTACAAATATCCAAGCTCTCGTTGTAGAAATACAACACCCTTTAAATTTTACCTACATTGCCTTATATCTCCCCCCAAATCAACCATTAAATAAAAATGATCTTCAGGCTATACTCAACCAAACAAATGAGCCCAGAATACTTGGAGGCGACATAAATGCTTGGAGTACACTCTGGGGTTCACCTTCCACAAACAAAAGAGGGGAAGTAATTGAAAACCTCCTCCTCACCTCCAATCTGATCCTACTGAATGACGGTTCCCCTACTCACCTTTCTACACACAATACCCTCACTCATATAGACATCACTTGTTGCTCCTCAGAATTGGTTCCGAAAACTTCATGGCAAGTTCTAAACGACCTCTACAATAGTGACCATTTCCCCGTTTTAAGCATAATAAATAATCAGCAACCGATAACCCATCACAACAGATCTCCAAAATACAAAACCGATTCCGCCAACTGGGCACTTTTTGAAAGAAAAGTTGACGAATTTCTTTCAAGCAATTCCCCCGCACCTGACACGAATCACGAAGCGGCGCTAATCAGTAAAGCAATTAGATCCGCTGCCAATCTCTCAATACCCCAAACAAATATCACAACCAAATCAGAAACAAGGCAACATGTACCTTGGTGGAACTCCGACCTAACGCTTCTCAGAAAAAGCAAAATGTCAGCCCTCTCTGAATTTAAAAAAAGACCAACGCAGGTTAATTTTGTTGCATACAAAAAAGCGAATGCACAATTTCGTAGGAAGATGAAAGAAAGCAAAGCAAAAAGCTTTCTTCAATTCACTTCCTCAATCAATCCAACATCCTCCACAACCACAATATGGCATAAAATACGCAGCTTAAGTGGTAATCACAATCCGACAATTATCTCATCCCTTAATTCCGGAAATACTACAATCTCAGACACAGTGGAAATAAGCCAACTCTTCGCCAAAACCTGGTCGCAATTCTCAGACAACAATAGTTTTCACCCCGAATTCAATCGCAAAAAAATTGAATCCGTTAACAATCCACTATCTTTGCAAACTCCTAACTCTGCAGCTCTACGCATAGAACAACGCATCTCATTTATCGAATTCGAATCAGCACTTAGTATAACTAAGGGAAAAACTCCAGGGAGAGATCGAATATCTTACCCAATGTTAAAAAACCTTTCGCATTATGCAAAACAAAGAATTATAAAGTTATACAATAAAATACTTGAAACATCACACATTCCACAAATATGGAAAACCGCGGTCCTAATACCTATTCCCAAACCGAACAAAGATAAAGATACGGTGGATGGCTACCGCCCTATATCCTTAATTCCTTGTCCCGCAAAGGTATTAGAAAAAATCGTAGCCAAACGTCTACTCTGGCTTATGGAAACAAAGAAATTGACATCCATCAACCAAGTAGCTTTCAAATCCAACAGAGGTTGCACAGACACCTTACTCCACATTGACCACTACACCTCAAAGGCTCTATCCGCCAAAAATCACGTCACAATACTCTCTCTTGATTTTGAGAAAGCATTCGACAGAATAGGCGCTCATACCGTACTTAATAAATTGTTAAAATGGAGAATTGGCAACAATATATATAGGTACGTTAAATCATTTCTAAGCAATAGAAAATTCCAATGTAAAGTCAACCACGTTTACTCCAATACATTTCCATTACACAACGGAATCCCTCAAGGATCCCCACTGTCAGTTGTACTATTTATGATCGCCTTTGACGACATAAGTACAATAATACACAAACAGAAACATCTAGATCATTGCATTTACGCCGATGATATATACATCTTAAGTAAATCCAGCGATCTAACTTTCTGCAAAAACATTTTAACTGAAACAGTGAGAGATATCTTAGAATGGTCAAATTCTTCAGGTGCCAAACTCTCAGTAGATAAATGTAAATTATTTCATGTGTGCCGACGACGACTTTGTCCCCAAATACACCTCAACATAAACAACAAAACAATCCAAAATGTCCCCAACCTCAAAATCCTAGGATTAACATTTAACAATAAGTATACCTGGAAACAACATTGTTCAGAACTCAAAGTATCATTAGCAGCGAGGCTCAATATTATCAAATACTTAAGCAACATGAAAAGTAACGTACACATTAACACTCTATGTAAAATTACTAAAGCTCTAATTTTAAGTAAAATAGACTACGGGATCTATATCTATGGCAATAGTCCAAAAACGACTCTAAATATAATAAAGCCCATCTATCACCAAGCCGCTAGAAGAAGCACCTTTGCATTCAGAACGACACCAATAAAAAATATACTGGCTGAAGCTGGGCTTCCAACAATTGAGGACCGGATGGAAATCATATCATTAAAACTAATAGCTAAATTAGCGTTTTCGCGAAATTCCATAATTGACAAAGACATCAAACTAACAATAGGATACAAAAACACCAACCGAATCCCATCTGCAATCAGTCGCATTTTAGATAAAGCCAAGCAATTGGAATTGGATATTAAACAAACTTTCAAATACTCCGCAACTTACCCGCCATGGCTTCTAAATAATAATAATATCATAACAACACTCTCAATATTTAAAAAACCAAACACAAATAAAGAAATATACGGTGCACTATTCTGGTCAGTCGCCTCAAAATATAAATCCAACGGATGGCGCTTTCTGTACACAGATGGATCCAAAACAACCAACTATACTTCCTTTGCGGTCACATCCGAAGAAGGTGCAGTAAAGAAAATCGGACTATTACCCGAATTTTGCTCCATTTTCACGGCGGAAGCCTTCGCGATTTTACAAGCCGTAACATTCGCCACCAACCACAGAGAAAAATATGTCATCTGCACCGACAGCCTGTCGGTACTCAACTCAATAAAAAACACCAACAACACTGATGATATTATTTCCAATATTCGGAATAATATCATTACACACTGCAATAAAATAAAACTAATGTGGACTCCCAGTCACGTCGCCATCAGCGGTAACGAGAATGCAGACGTCGCAGCCAACTCAGCCAAAAGAGCTCCAGTCCATAAATTCAACATCTACACAAGAGCCGATCTACTGTCAATTATCAGCAATCAACAAAAACAAATAAACCAAACAAACTGGGATACTCACCACCATGCCTATAAAATGGTAAACCGTTTCAAAACTCACCCTTCTTACCCAACTAACTTGTCCAAATCCAAAATCACAAACTTTGTGAGGCTGCGATTAGGCCATACAGCTGCTACCCACCTCCACCTGCTCCACCGAGCTACAGCCCCAATCTGTCCAAAATGCAACACAACACTTACAATCACTCACATATTAAAAGACTGTCCTCACCTGAAACCCTTAAAAGACAAACTATTTCGCAATACAGATATTTATACAATTCTAGCAGATCCCACTACCGACAACATAGAAATTGTAAATAAATTTGTAAATAGCATTAAGATTAAATTGTAAATTAGAAATACAGAGCCAATAGTCCCCGCTGCTAGGCTCATTAGGTTAAGTTATTGATATGTAATTTTTACATTACTAATTGATAATAAATAAATAAATAAATAAATAAATTTTCCTCGCATGTGCGCGGCAAGTCACGTACACAGGGCCATCGGTCGATCGGATCGATCGTTATTAGCATACCTTTCCACGGGACACAAAAGAACTAAACAAACGCAGTATCCAACGTTCCCCTATGCACCATATCGCTCGGTAGCAACCCTTTTCGGCAGTAATTGCTGGTTCGGAATTATTGGCTGTCTGCGGAAATCTATAGCGAAACGGCGCAAATGCTGTACGCTGCTATACTTTAATGTAAACATGCTATCGCCCTTGCAGGATGATTTGCCAGCTGCGGATCGTTGCTCGTAAGTGGATGTGATCGAGCCACTGGCCGCATACTGGCGGGCACTCACACCATGGGCAGCAGATGCAATCACCGTGTGTGTGTTTCAACCCTTTTTTGTTGAACAAAACGCAAAAGGATATTTTACCATATATGGTCATTGAAGCGATGGATGGAGTTTTGGTGTTCTGTCGCTTCGATGGCTGAAGTCAATCGCGTTCGGGATTCCGTGAAGGCAGGTAGTGCCTTCACGTTAAATAAGATACATCTCTCGTGGGGCGCCCCAAGAGATACCGAGGATTCCAAGTCATGGAACCGAGTTACAGTGGTGATGGACTGTGCGCGCGATCGGTTTGTAATTATCGAATACTCTATATTAAGAACCACTAGCCGAAT
Organism: Microdon myrmicae; assembly: GCA_963931805.1. NCBI lineage: Eukaryota > Metazoa > Arthropoda > Insecta > Diptera > Syrphidae > Microdon > Microdon myrmicae. The sequence continues at coordinate 88,118,880 of OZ007501.1, forward strand.
GTATGTGAATTAATAACTTTTGTGTTTCAATTGTTAAAAGACCACCGGTTGCTATTGTTACGAGTCCGGCACCGTGCTTCCTCTGATAGAGGAAGAGCGTGGACCTTTTATTTTTCCTTTACTTCTTTTTCTTTCATCAAGTCGCGTTTCAATGTTTATTCGCTACGATTGATAATCAATAGTCAAAGAAAAAACTATTGCTTCTCTTTAATATTAGTTAATTATTTATTTTAAACTCTCAAACTAAAACTGATAACACAAACTCAACTTTATTAAAAACTCTACTTTACTTTACCTTTCTTTTCTTAATTAAAAACTACTTCTTTCAATACTCCAACTTCTACTCAACTGCTAACTCAAACTGCTTAACTCAACTTCTAACTCAAACTGAAAGTCAACTAACTTTACAATAAATTTTTCTTTCTTCTTATGCTACTTATTGTTCTAATTGGTTGTAAATTATAATATGAACAAAATTAATTTTATCAAAGTATTCCTTTTACTCTCTGTGACTTTTAAATTTTGAATAAACTTTGAACGAAAATCAAAGAGCTATGTTTTGAATGAAAACGGGTGCATGTTATGAAAAGGGGCATGTTATTGAATGTGCTGTAACTGACTTGATATAGTACATTGTGAATGTTTATTAATGATATGTATTAAGTGAGAATGTAAGATATGTTAAAAGGAAGTTTTAAGGATGTGTTAGATAAGTAATGAGATTCAGTGTTAAAGCTAATAAGCGAAGTATTCTGGAATACTACACTACATTAAGAACCACTAGCAGCATGTACCCGTGAATTAATTACTTTTGTGTTTTATTTGTAAAAAAAAGATTATTGAAATAAGTTGATAAACTCTTATTTAAGACATAACGTTAAATAAAATCAGTGTGTCGGATCTTAGTTTTAATGAACCCTTATTTAAGATAGACCGTTAAATAAAATCAGTATATCGGATTCTAGTTTTAATGAACTCTTAAGATACAACATTAAATAAAATCAGTATATTGGATTCTAGTTCTAATGAACTCGTTGGGTCAAGACGCCCCCAAATTGTATATACGCTACCACTTGTATATATGAATTAAGCACCTGTCTGTTAATGTGTAGTCCTTTGTTTGTGCTAACGACTGACTAACCGAAAAATTTTATGTTGAGTTATTTTGTTAAATAAAGTAATAAAGTAGTAGAGAGAGAAACTTAGTGTTTTATGTAACCTGTCCAATGGGAAGACTCCTCAGAGACTTAAAGGACCATAAAATACCCCACACTGCTATCACGTAATATAAAGCTTCGTATATATAGAACTATAATCATGCCGATTGCTCTATACGGATGCAAAACATGGACTCTCACAAAACGGGAAAAAAACAAAATCCGCGTATTCGAGAATAAAGTTCTAAGGCGTATCTTTGGCGGCAAATATGACGAGGAGGCAGGACAATGCAGCAAACCCACAATAGTGCAAACCCACAATAGTGCAAACCCACAATAGTGAGAGTAATCAAGTCGCGAAGATTAAGATGGGCCGGGCACGTGCTGCGAATGGGCAACGATAGGATCGTGCATAAAATTCTTGACGGTAAGCCAACGGGAAAGAGGCCGACAGGACGGCCGCGACGGAGATGGGAGCACAATGTTACGTTTGACTTTAAGGAGATCGGATCAGATGGTTAAGCGTGGAAGGAGAGTGCACAGGACAGGGAACAATGGCGGGGTCGAATCAGTGAGGTCATGAACCTCCGGGTTCCTACAGGCCAATAAATAATAATAATAAATGAATGGATGGTCTATGTATCCTAATACCATTAACTTTTTCGTTATGTAAAATTCAGGTAGTATTTAGGACTCCAACCTATTCAGAAATAACTTAGTACCCATATATTCTACTCACATCGTGATATAGGCATATACGCTTTCCTATCGGCTTCTGCTACATTATAGGTTCTGTTCTATCAGACAACTTCTCTTGGCCTAAAATGCACTTCTTTTTTGAAAAGGAAGGTCGATTTTCTAAAAGTGTATAAATAACATATATCCCCCACTTTGGCCACATTTCTGACAATAGGATGATGTGATACTCATTAAACTTATAATCTCTGCTAGTACAACATTCAGTCAAGTTATTTTAAATGCCCTATTTTCCAGTAAACATTTTTCCATTTAAAGAATTTTGTATATACCCGAACTAGTAATAGTTATAATTTGAAAAGTGGATATATTGACACATCTTATCCAAGCTGTAAAAACGGAGGCTTTAGTACGCTACCAAACTAATAGAAAAAGTCACACCGTCTAAGTCAAACACTTCATGTACTGAGCAATTCTGGCATATCCTAAACACTTTCTGGGACGAAATTTTACGACATAATTGCTAAAATATATATTATGACAATGTATAAAGTTGGCTGTGCAAAACTAAAATTAAGTACTTTATTTGTGGAAAAATTTAATCAGATTCCCAGCAACCCACTATAAATCAAAATTTTCAAAAAAACGACTCGAATATAGAACAAGCAAATATTGATGTGATTATAATGTTTATTTGTATTTATCACTATTTATATCTATTCTAAGTTCATATCGTTGGCCGATCTAATCAGGGACACGGTTGATACTAGTCTGTCGATACAAATTTTCCAAATAGAGCAAGACGTCGTCATGAAAAGAACGGAGGCTTGGCGCACCACGTAGAATAGTATCTCGATTCGCATAATAAACCGTAAACGTGGCTTTGATTTGCTGAATCAGAGACAAGATGTTCGCATGCTGACCCTCCCTTTTAAATCTCCATCTAATTGCGGAAACGTCTATGTACAAGTGATCTCTTAATATGCACATAATAGCTTCCGTAATCTGCATAGAGAGCTTGTCGAACTCCTTCTGCATTTCTGAAACGATTACAAGGTACTTATCAACGTCTGGGGTGCTATCTGAGAAACCTTACCTGGGCTGTTGGGGCAATTTTCAATATCCGATTGAGGAGCTGTCTGTTCCATAATGGTTGTTCTTCTAAACTGTTTTGGCGATTATTTACAAAAATCGTTTGAAATAACTGAAGAAAAGCAACGCCTACTGCCAACATCACTGAACATTACAAAGAGGTAATCAAAAATCGGCCTGCTTTAATGTGTTTGATTTCTAAGTTGATATTTAGTAAATCGTGTTGATTCTATTCCTATGTTTTCATGTTACCGTCGTGTTAATAAATATGTTATTGTGACATGAGCTGCTACGTATTCTGAATAGTGGACATATCTCATTGACGACCAAATTACCTCTACCAATAGGAGTTTAAAGTAATTCAAAGGATCATGAAAAGAATATTTCCGGACGGAATAAGTGGCTCGAACGGACGTTACCTATTGGACACTGTTTCCAGATGAACCAACACTCTAACCATAACGTTGACTGCGGCTAAATTAACTGTAAACCTTATTGCTGTGAATGTTAATTCACCAATTCCGCTTGGAAAGAAGGGACAATCTGAGCAATCTGCTGGAAGCTGAACGCCCAGATGTGCTTTTGGCTAGTGAAACTAAGCTAAACCAAAGGCACAAATTGGGGTACCCAAATTATAAAGTAATTAGACGAGATCGTCCAAATTCCACTCAGAGGGTCAGGGGGGCGAAGTCGCTGTCTTAGTTAAAAATGGTCTACAACACAAAGTCGTTTACAGCACAGATGCATATAAGTTCCAGGTGCTAGAAGCCTGCATTATAGATATTCCCTTAAAAAGTCAAAGGCATGTATATGTGGTCTCTGCTTTTGCTCCCGAAGCTCCACAGTGTATACAGTTTATCAATGAACTTGATACCCTTTCTCAAAGTCTCAAGTTAGACTCGGAAAATAATTATTTCTTTATGGCGGAAGATTTCAACTCGAAGCACAGTGTTTGCGGTAACCTTATCACAAACACGAAAGGCAATGCGTGGTTCGACTAGTAGCAAACAAACGCTATCGAACATAAACTAGAAATGCGCGCTACAAGTACGTCGCCATATCCAAGAGGAAATTCCTTCTTTGATTTACTGTTGCTGGATGAGCGAATACAATTATTAGATATGGACCTAACTACTCGAAATTGACTTCGTACAATCGAGTACGATAACGATCATTATGGACTTGGCACCGCAATACATGTCCCAAACGAAGACTCACTACTTAAGCAGTATAAACACTCTTTTAATTTCGGAAAAGCACATTGGTCGCGCTATGGCCGAATAATAAAAAAAGAATTACGCTCCAATGGCATAGATCCACCAACCGACAGAAATCTGTGACGAAATTGATCATTATCTTTCGAAGATGAATAACATTGTTACTAATACAATAAATCGTTCTATCCCAAATGTGTCTAACATGGAGTAACTAACAAACCGATAAGTAAACTCAACGATCGCCGAGCTGTATAGGCAAAAGAGTATTCTGCTCTCTAAGTTAAAACTGCTCTACAGACAATTCAGCGATCCAAATAGCCAGGAAATAAAAACAATTAAGTCACTAATTAAAAATTTCAAAAACTGATCCGTAACAACTATAGATCAGTAATTAATGAAGACTGGAACAACCGAATTCAAGCCATCAAAGCTGTGAACCGAATATGTTCCCACAAATAAATAAAGTCTTTCGAAGGAAAGATTATAATGGCATTCCATGTCGGGCACCGGAGAATTGTCAAACTCTGCTGAACGCAAGACTTACCCTGGAACACATCAGCTCTAACGAAGAGTTTATAATAGTCGAGGATCCACAAAAAAAAAAAAAAACCGAACTCAATTGGTGCTTGTTTCGAAGCAGTGTATAGGCTGAACGAATCGGGTCATTCTAACCTTGACCTGGAAAATAGGGCTCTCCAAAGACATATTTCGCTACGCAATGAACTTAACAATTGACGTCTCTTAAGTCGAAGTTTCACTATCTTTGGTGAAAATAATAGAGCGGATTCCCCACTGAGAAATCTAAACACTAGTATACTTGTACACAAGGATGAACTGACGGGCATTCTTAGTTCGATTAAGAGCAAAAAATCATCTGGAATAGATAGTATTCCAAACATTGTTCTAAAGCATTTACCTCTTTAAGAAGTGAAGGTTTACACTATTTTGTTTAATAACGCTCTAAATAATGCATATTATCCAACCCAATGGAAATCTGCAGTAGTCCATCCCATCACCAAGGGGAATGAAAGGAGCAATCCAGGCAATCTTCGCTCGATTAGTTTGCTTCCGAACATCAGCAAGGTATTCGAGGAAATTATAAATAAAGCATTGACTAACGGATGCGAGGAAAATGGCATTATTCCAAACAATCAGTTTGGTTTCGATCGCAACATGACGCAATTCATGCTGCGACTAACCTTGTTTCCGACATACAGTGGAATAAGGCGAAACGACAATGCATAGGGGCCGGTTTGGTTGACTTTGAAAAGGCTTCGACACCGTGTGGTTAGAAGGGCTTGCATATATTGATAAAAAGGGACTTATTCAAGACAAACGCGGAGTCCCTATTATTTACCACGCTTTCCGTGGGCGCCAGGGATAAACGAATTCGCCACGATAACGATATCTCTAATTTTCCAGAGCGCCTGCGTTTTAGTACGGGGATCGGTGAAAGAGATAAATCAATAAAAGATCGATCCCATCCCAACTGGTGGTGGATCAGTGATGAAGAAAGGACTACACGTCCCCAAACATAGTATGCCTCTCAGGCGCACCGCTTTCCTTCCCCCTATCCCCAATTCCCAATTATTTTTATTCTTTTTTTATTTTCGTTTTTAATTTAATTTTAATTTTTATTTTTATTCCTTGTTTGTCCATTTTATTACATTATTTTATTTTTTATTTTTGCGTGTCAACCCCCTATATATGTAATTACAAAAAAAAAAAAAAAAAAAAAAAAAAAAACATGATGTCGAAAAAAATAGAATACATTTAAAAAAGAAAACATATCAATTATTATGTATATTATACAGTTATTGTACGCCGAAAGGCATAGCAGGAATAATAGTGTATAATATAGAGTGCTTGCCAACAGCCAGTAAGTTAATGTAAGAGTAATATTTGTAAAATGGAAATTAACATTTAGTCTTAAGTAAAATATGTAACTGGTTTGTTAAATAAATGTGGATAAAAATCTAAAAAAAAAAAATTGCTTGCATTTATAAGTTATCAAATTTAGGTATGCCCGAATATTAATTATACATTATCTACGATATGATAATGGGTAAACAATTTGTACTGAAATGTGGAGATACAATCTCTCACAAGACTTTCCACATCAAAAACGGCCTACAACAGGGAGCAGTGAATTCTCCCAACATTTATAATAGTGGCCTAGTGGGTTATCTTAACCATACAATTGTGTATGCCGACGACATTGTTGTGTATAGATCTGGAGAAAAGATTGATGTCATCAACAGACTTCGGCAAAATGATTTCAATAATATCAAACGTTTTTGCGACGACTGGAAATTAAAAATAAATTTCCAAAAAACAGAGACTATCCTTTTCAAAACGCCGCTGTCCAGTGCATCAAGGGATATAAAACGGAATAGGAAAAAGTTTTCCATTGCAGGAAGTAATAATTTTCCTCTACAAGTAAAAACTGTAGTCAGATACCTTGGAATCTGGCTTGATCAGTATCTTTATTTTGATAAGCATACAGCAGCTCTTCTTACAGCAGTTAAAAACGCATATGCAATGACAAGGAGTCTCTTCCGTAGTAGTCTTCCGGACCCTAAGGTGAAAATAATTTCATACTCGGCATTCATCCGACCAATATTGGTGTATGGCTGGCCGGTATGGTATAACATATCCACATTCTACATGGAGAAGTTCCGGGTGTTCGAGGGGCAGTGCTTGCGTTCCTGCCTTGGAATGTATAGAACCCCAGAGTCGCAGTATAAGAAATATTATTCCAATAAAGTCCTGTTTGACAAATCAGGACTAAACAGAATAGATAACTTCATTATCAAGATAATTCTTGTCACACAACTAGGGCAGTGTGCAGTGAAAATTATGTCATTTTGGGAGCATTCTATGAATATGCACGATATGCATAGATACCCAAGACAAACATGGAGTCCCCATTATTTACCATGCTTTCCGTGGTGCCAGGGATAAACGAATTCTCCATGATAACGATATCTCTAATATTCCAGATATCCCCTGCGTTTTAGTATGGTGATCGATGAGAGATAAATCAATAAAAGGTGGATCTCATCCCAACTGGTGGTGGAGCAGTGATGAAGAAACGACTATATGTCTTCAATCATAGTATGCCTGTGGGGGTAGATGTCTATGGGCCGGCGTACGACACGCGGTTCTACTCCGTCCCTATCACTAATCAAATGTTAAGCCGCGGGAAAGTAAACTTGAAAAGCACAAACCGAACTCGACGACGCAACGTCCACACCAGGAGTAAGAAAAACACATGTTGTCCTTAATTAATTTTCAATTTATTTCGTTTTCGTTAACTTTAACACTTGTTTATACATTTACGTTAGATTGTCCTTTAGTTTTTGGGTGAATATCAAAATCGAACAACACACGACTCCAGTATGTATTTATTTACGCGTCTCTGCTGCCGGCGGAGAACGGGAGTGACGAGTGACCGTTCTGGTCTGCTGATGTGAAACGACTCACCGAGGATAGAACTCTGACATGAATTCCATCCTAGGTTAGGGTTAAGAAAAGGGAAGAGAGAGAAAAACTTTTCTTTTAAGGGTGTGGCCGCGACAGAAATGCACTCTTTAGTGCGGTGGTGTGTGTGCATGGTTCTTTCATGGATGAGAACGAACCTACAACAAAGAAAGGGCATAAAGTGCATTCATAGGATGCGATTTCGGCAAAGCAAATAAAACTGAAATCGTCGGATGCTAATGGGTTTGCTTATGCATCGTCCAGTAATGAGGGTCGGCTAAATAAATAGCAGCCGCTCATTAAATGAAAAAAATGTTTTTCGGATACCACAAACGATATGAATTGTTTATGGTATCGCAGGAAACGTATGTAGGAACAGCGTTCTTCTGTTTGCACATGGTGCGAGTTAGAAAATTTTATACCTGGGAGAAAAGGGTCGCCGGCCAATGTGTACGTAAAGAAATTTATCGTACACATGGCGAAGTTGGAAAATAGACGGCGCAATATTTATGGTCCCTGTCATGACGGTTACATTGTATGCAAACCGATTCATTTTATGTACAAGAATTTGTCTGGTACCGAAGGTGCCGAATATGTTTGGAATTCCAGATAAGTGAAGCAAGAAATCTTACGGAAAATTGTATGCGAAGGGATGCATGAAAAGGTAAGTTTTCTGTACAGGGACTTTAAGATTATAGATTTGATCTATATAATGCGTGAAGCATTTACAGGTGCTAATGCTGTGGTGTAGCGTTCCCGCCAAACCCTACGGTCTACTTACCCGAAAAACCCCCATAACTACTACCCAACTCCCTTAAGTTTGCTAATGCAACGGTATTAGTACCTGTAAATGCTTCACGCATTATATAGATCACCATCTATAATCTTAAAATCCCTATAAAGAAAACTTACCTTTTCATGCATCCCTTCGCATACAATTTCCGTAAGATTTCTTTCTTTGCTTATCTGGTATTCTAAACCAATTCGGTGCCAGACAAATTCCTGTAAACAAAATAATTCGGATTGCATTCAATGTAACCGTCATGACAGGGACCATAAATATCGCGCCGTCTATTTTCCCAGCCGCGTCATATACCTTTTCATACACATTGCCTGGCAACCTTTTTTGTTTGTCTTACCAACAAACAACCCAAGCAGCTGCATATAATTAGCGCAATAGACGCTGAAACCAAATTCTCCAGCATTTCCTAATGCAAATATGAACCCGGTTTCTATGGCAGCCAGAGATGCCATAAACATCCAATTTGCTTTTAGCACCTTTTTCTCCTAACGTCGAAAATAGCGAAGAGGCATCGTGTAAACAACGACCCGCATTACCAGCGGCGCATGTGGTCATTTTTCCCTATTGTCCTTGCCGCCTGCCTGTTTTCGAACACATGCAACAACATTGAATCTGTTCGATCGCGCACATATACCACTGCGCCACTAGTTACACCCTTAAGAGAAAAGTTTTTCTCTCTCTTCCTTTTTTTTTCCTTAGCGAAATCATCTCTGCATGAGATGACGATCGCTGAGTCTTCTTCCATCCTTCAGTGCGCGCACATCGAGTTTTTCTTCTTATCATCTCCCGTAGGGTGTGCATCGGAGTCTGCACCCCTGCGGGACGTATCCCTTTTATTCAACTAATTATGTATTCCGCGAATCTTTGTACCGGGTTTGAAGCAAATGGAAATAATTTAACATAAAGTGAACGTATTAACAGTCACCACAACTTTCAATAACTCACCTTAAAAATAAAAAACGAACCTTTTATATAAATCAAAACAAGTGTCTTATTTTCCTCTTCTTGGTGGATAGTTGCAGGACTACGGTAACCAGATGATGGGGATGGAAGTGAACAGAGTACCTATGCTGGTACATACCTCCTCTCCACAGTGGCATTAGCGAAGTTAGGAAATTGGCTGAATATTATGGGGGTTTTACGGTAAGTAGACACTGGGGTTTGGCGGAACCGCCACATGCCTCTTAGGCGCACCGCTTTCCTTCCCCCTATCCACAATTCTTTCTTCAATTCCTAATTATTTTTTATTTGTATTCCTTGTTTATGTTTGTACGCTTTGTTTGGTTTTATAATTTTTGCTTGTCAACCCCTATATCTATCTATCTATATATATATGTATATATATATATATATATATATATATATATATATATATATATATATATATATATATATATATATATATATATATAGAAAAATATTGAACAAATTTTAAAAAGAAAACATATTAATTGTTATGATACGTTATAAAAACGTCAGTTACTGTACGCCGAAAGGCATAAGAAAAACAAAATTGATAATGTATAATTTAGAGTGCTTGCGAAGAGCGTGTAAATTAATGTAAGAATAATAATTGTAAAACAGAATTTAACATTTAGTCCTAGGTAAAATGTGTAATTGAATTGTCAATAAATGTGGAGATAAAACAAAGCCAAAGTGTACGAACGACAGTATGCAGTTGCAATAGAAGAACATAGCATATCGTTTTGTGGCTGTGGGACTTCCTTATTTCAGTTTTACTGTCTTATTTGTGAATGGGGAAAGTGTGGGGGTTCTCTATATTACATGGAGAACCAACCCACAATCCTAACCTAATTTACACCGCTAACAGCGCGTCACATCAACCCCTATACCACCGTTCAAGCTATTCACCTGAAATATCATATTTCCCAAATGGACGCATAGCTGAATTTATTATTCTATGTAGATAATGCATAATTGAATTCAGCTACCTTTCTGCCAAACGGTAACTCCATTACCCTAACCATGAAATTTCCACCGGAAATCGTATTTATATTGGTTAGCAACAACCAAGTCGAATCAAACTACGCGGTTGCATCATCATCCAATGGCTTGGGTAATTACTGCATTCCTTAGCTTTTTCCCCACGGTAATATTTCCCTAACCGATGTAGCGTCCTATCGACTTTCCCCAGACACTCTATCAGCTGGGGATCAATGATCTCTTTTCACAGGTGAATAGCACCAGCTAAATTTTCCCTTCCACCACAGTTCTGTCTTTCTACAGTTCGATGCACTCTGAGATCACCATATTCATCGAATTAGGTCAGTGGATTATTCTCAGAGCTGCATTAATTCATGCACACACAACCAAACCCACCCCGAGATCATAGTAGATTGTGTTTCTGTTCTTTCATTCTCCCACGTTCGTCGACTATCGAATTAACCGAAGTGTTCACCACACCTCGACGGGCATGGCACATGAGAGAGCAGAAGCTTTAAGATGATCTCTATTGGTTGTCCGGTGTGCAAAATTAAATTACCCACCTTCATCTCTAATTCAAATCAGTTGTTATTCAACTACCGCAGCGTGTGCACACGCTCGAGTCAGAAGTAAAAGAGAAGTGTTGTCAGACGAACGTTGTGTCCCGTTAGTCAATCGAGAAAGAGAAACGCGTTGCCCTTTTTAAAATAGACTGGTTGCAATTACTTATTTGGCGAAAAGACGAGATATTAATTTGACACGTTCACCTTGCATCTATGTGTGTAAAGTGTTAGAGATAAACCTAAGTTAAACCAAATAAAAAAAAACATTAACAACTAAACTACAACCCAGTGTTTTTTTCTTTTTTTTTGTTGGTCTCTTTTCCTTTATGCTGGACCATTTTCGTTTGACTACGTTGGGGAAGAAAGTGAAACAGTGCCCGTGTTTTGGCACACCACATACATCGTACCCCACAAAAGTACGAGCATTTCTTCACATATTTAGAAAAACATTTTGATATACAGAAACCTGATTGGGTCTTCGGTTCTTCGGTCCTTCACAGGCATTCAATTTTTTGGCTATTTAGTCTATTCATCTACGGGCTGTCCAATGTTTTCGTTCTCAGATCGTTGGGCGTTTAGACCTTGTGCTTTTTATTTAGACATGTCTTTACATTTTTATATCATCAAGTGTTTGGGCTTAAGAACTACGTATATTTAGTTCTTCCCTGGTCTCAGAAAATTTGGTTTTATAGATTCTTGGGTAATTTGGATGTACGAGTGTCAGTTCTGCAGGTCTTTGTATCCCTACGTTTTTAACTTCGCCACGTCTCCGGGTTGTCATCATAGCCTAATGCGAGTATACAAAGTGAGGCAAATGAAGTGTTACCGAATTCAGATTGCTATAACTTGCAAACAAGTGACCACAACGCGGTTATATTCCGTATGAATATAATTCACTTTATTGTCGACAACCGTATTCAAGCGTTAGAGCTCCAGTTATGTCAACATAAAGTTATCCGTGGTGGAACTGAAACGCAATAGCGTCATTGCTTTATATTAAGCTGAAATTTGACGGCCACTTATCGTCAACGGGCTCTAACAAAGCAATATGAATAAAATAATTGTGTAGAATACCATAAAACCTTATATCGATACTGGTAGGATTGTGAAACTTGAGGTGGTTGAAAAAAGATAGCAACAAGTACTAAAATGGTTTCGGGAGCTCGGAGGTGAAATGAGTCGCAGGAAATAGCCTACTGAACTGAACTTATCAGCGTGAAGCATGGAACAACGATTTTTTTAATTGTCTCGACTGAAGCCATACAAGGAAAAAAAGTGAATGGCTTGATCCTGGTTCAAGAAAAAGTTGGACTGCAGTGAGCCAAAGAGTTGCTTCATGGCCGAAAATTCTGATGATTTTGATTATTTTTTGATGAGTCACCATTCGCAATTGAGCACTATCTAAACAAACGGAGTGATCGAATTTTCTTGTCAGAGAAGTTAACTATAAGGTGTTATTCCACTATAGAGACCCGAAAACCGACCACGTCTTTGGTTTTATTTTTTGGATGGGAAAAATGTATTGTTAGTAAAACCAAGTAGACCACATGTTTATATATGTATTAAGAAAAAAAGGGCGGAATACGGTCGTTGTCAAAAAACGTGTTTTTAAAAACTTGTTTCGGGGCTTGCAAACTATCTTAGAGAGCTTTGATCCTGTAAAAAACAAAAAAAAAAACATACTTCTTAAACCACGGGAAAATGTCTAGAGAATATCGTATGGAATTTCGAAAACATTGATTTTAAGAAAAGGAAAACTTTTGAGAAAAAGTAGCAAAAAAAAATACATTTGCTTGTTAATAACTTTCATAATTTTTAATATTTGGCAAAACCCGTACGACATTGTCTGTGGAATCTAATTAGGAAGCTAAGGTTAAAGTTTGGACTCGATCGGATAAAAATAAAGAGAGTTATCTTGGAAGTCACTTTGAAAAACATAGTTTTGAGATAATCGTGTTTAAAGTTTTGAGTTCCTGTATATATGCTTTAAACTTGAAAATGTATATAAACATTTTTTTACCGTTAGTCAGTAATGCCACTGTGGCGTTTCTAACAATACACAAGCAAATAGTGAAGAACACCGAACGAAAATCAAATAAGGAAATGTATCAAAGCCGTATGCCATAGCGATAACATAACAATTCCACATCAGTTGAGTGTACTTGAGTTTAGAAATCGAATTCGTACACGCGAGCAGTAGCCTGATGTTTTAAGCACTGGTTCAATTTTTGGTGATTCTAACTGTCATAGGGTCAGTTCGAATCATACGTTCTTCACCACCATCGCAAACGCTATAATTGGTGACCCCGATTTGTACGTGATCTGTACACACACACACACTTTTCCATAGTAAACAGAACTTTTCGACTACGTCCACGACTTCCGCATAGAGCACCGGCACACTCGCATGCTCCGACGTTCTCTCGCTCGCAGGTTCTTCGCTCCGCCGTTCGTACACGAAGTTAATCGTAGCAAAGTTACTGAAGAGGGAGTAGTGTGGCGTTTCTAAGAGATACACACACAATACACAAGCAAATAGTGAAGAACACCGAACGAAAATCGAATAAGAAAATGTATCAGAGCCGTATACCATAGCGATAACACAACAATTCCACATCCGTTGAGTGGACTTGAGTTTAGAAATCGAATTCTTACACGCGGCCAGTAGCCTGATGTGTTAAGCATTGATTCAATTTTTGGTCATTCTAACTGTCATTGCGTCAGTTCGAATCACACGTTCTGCACTATCATCGCAAATGCTATACCACCACCATATCAATTATCTTTCAAGAGAATATTTGCTTCATCTTCCAATGTGTTCAGCGATCTAGATGCCAAGTGCGCCATTTTTGCAACATCAGTGAACGACGAGTCAGCTTGACTGATCCATTGTTTTCTCGTTTCATTGTTTTCTATGCAAAAATTGTAACGAGTCAGGTCTACCGGGAACTGCAGGACTTCCATTATCTTCATACATCTTCGTATACCGAAAAATCCATCCATCAAATCCAGTTTTAAGTTCCGTTTAATTTCATACGAGGGTGGGGTGAAAAGTTTCTGGTCTGGCCTACACATGGCGCCAGCAGTTGTAATTGTTGGGTTGTCTCATTAACTTTTATATCAATTTTCAGGTCAATTGCTTTGTGAGTCTACATTTGGGAGATCAGGCCCGAAGTCCCTCACCCTACCCCTGTACGTCATACGTCGTGACTATGGTTTAAATGAACTGATAGAATGTTGTCTATGGTATAAAACCATTTGTTTATCGACCAATTAATCCAATTAAAAAAAATCATTTTTTTTGTTGAAAAATTTCAGTGGCACAACCCCTTAAAATTGGAACATTCGTATGGCTACCAAAAAGCAATCGTCACCGATCATGTTGGTTTGGACCGGTTTAGCAGTTGACGGACACTCTCCGACCGCATTCGTAACGCGTCAAAAAAAAAAGAGCAGGGCAACTGTTTCAGTAGCAGTGCTGGAGCCATAGGCAGACAAACATTTTGGTCGCAGATCTTTGACAATTCAATAGGAGTCTACACCCTCTCACAAAGTTCGCGTTAATCAAGAATGGCTAAAAACAACAATCCGTATTTCATTTCGTCGACATAACGGCTGTGATTCCCCAGGTTCAAATGGGTTGGACTTTTGTGTCTAAGATATTTTAAACAAAATTGGCTCTAAAAAATACTAGCATGTCGTGCTTATCTGGAAATGTACTTCCAGCTAGCCTGCTTCATTGGCGGTTTGAAGGCCATAATTCAGGCCACGGGGGCCCATATCGAAAACTGCTAATACGTTTTTAAGGGAATTCATTGGTCAACATTTTTTGGTTGACTCAATAAAAATTCCATAATGAAAAAAATTTAGCATTTTTAATTCATAACAGCTCAATTGCCTCACTCCGAATTTATGCCATCGAGCTGTCAGATATTGGGGTTTTAGACTCCTCGGGTCCTCGCACTTTTGCATCTTCCGGCCTTGAGACCTACTAATATTTCGAAATTCGAGCGTTTATCACCCCACGTCTTGATGTTTTCACGATTTAAGTCTTCTTGTCTTCACGTCTTCACGTCTTCACGTCTTCACGTCTTCACGTCTTCACGTCTTCACGTCTTCACGTCTTCGCGTCTTCACGTCTTCACGTCTTCACGTCTTCACGTCTTCACGTCTTTACGTCTTCACGTCTTTACGTCTTCACGTCTTCACGTCTTCACGTCTTCACGTCTTCGCGTCTTCACGTCTTCACGCATTCGCGTCTTCACGAAGGCATGTCTTCGTGTCTTCACGCCTTCACGTCTTCACGCCTGTACGTCTTCATGGCTTCACGTCTTGGGTTTTCCACAATTTCAGATTTCCAAGACAGAGCTTAACATATTTAAGTATACGAGCTCTCAGTACTTTCACGTCTTCGCGGCTTCACGTCTTCACGTCTTCAGGTTTTCATGGCTGCACGTCTTTGCGTCTTCACGTATTCGCGTCTTAACGCCTTCACGCCTTCACACCTTCACGCCTTCACGTCTTCACGACATCACGCCTTCACGCCTTCACGCCTTCACATCTTCATATCTTCACGCCTTCATATCTTCACGCCTTCACGCCTTCACGTCTTCATATCTTCACCTCTTCACGTCTTCACGTCTTCACGTCTTCGCGTCTTCGCGTCTTCACGTCTTCAGGTCTTCACGTCTTCACGTCTTCACGTCTTCATGTCTTCACGTCTTCACGTCTTCACGTCTTCACGTCTTCACGTCTTCACGTCTTCACGTCTTCACGTCTTCACGTCTTCACGTCTTCACGTCTTCTCGTCTTCACGTCTTCGCGTCTTCACGTCTTCACGTCTTCACGTCTTCACGTCTTCACGTCTTCACGTCTTCACGTCTTCACATCTTAACGTCTTCACCTCTTCACGTCTTCACGCCTTCATGTCTTCACGTATTCACGTCTTCACGTCTTCACGTCTTCATGGCCTCACGTCTTCACGCCTGTACGTCTTTACGCCTGTACGTCATCACGGCTTCACGTCTTGGGTTTTCCACATTTTCAGATTTCTAAGACAGAGCTTAACATATTTAACTATACGAGTTCTCAGTACTTTGCGTCTTGAGGTTTTTGATTTTTAAATCTTTTTATAAGTTTTCAAAGTCTTCATAGTTTACTTCTTTACCTAATGAACATATCGTTCACAAAATCACAGAGGTGTCTAATTCGAATATAAACGTCAAACATGCTCTTGAAAGTGGATATTTTAAAATTACATTATGTTTCCCTGATTACAATGTTTCTAAAGAGGTTTGTAGTTCTACATTGGAATAAACCGCATTATTGCCTAATTGTGTTATCAAGACGGAAGCTGCATTTAATTTATTAATTTCGCAACTGCAACACAATTCTATATGACCCACAGGTTGTTAACAGATGTATGGCTATGTGAAAACAATATTAAAAAGAAGTGCAGAAGCTAAAAATTAATTATATGATGGATATATTATTCGCAGTGTTCTCGTCATCATCATCATCGGCACTACAACCGGGAACCGGTCTTGGCCTTATTTAGCAAGTCCTGAGGCTTGTTAAATTTTCCATAATGATTTATTTTGTCTGGGCAAGGTCATTAGTCTTGCGCCAGGGGAAAACTACGATGGATTCTCGCCTAGTACATTAATTCGTTGAACTCCCTTCGAGTTGAATGCTATAAACGGTCGGGTGATCACCCACTGATATACTTCAATATCTGAGTTTGTTGTTGTTTTGAATATCTGAGTTTAAGTTATCAATGAACAAAGCTTCAATTGGCTTGTTGGAGAGGTTTGGACACCGCTTTTATGAATGTATAAACTGGTTGCATTTGCTTATCTTCTTCATTACTAACGTTTGGGAACACCCAGGACAAAGGTGTTGGAAGGACCAATGCCATATGGTGAGAAACTACCAACCTCAGCTCGTTCCTTCTAATGCCGACTTTCCTTAATTTTAGGCAGCGCAAAACAAGGGAAAATTTCCAGACGTATGTAATGAAATCCAGACATAGCGAAGACAAAAACCATTAAAAATTCAAGTCATCACTATCACCACTGTTAACGTGCAGATACCCACAAGATATGGTGCATTCATATATCGGAATCTTCGCAACATTTGTCCCTCCATAACTTTTTTCTCCGTGTACTAAGCTTGAAAGGACGAGTAAAGTTTCCCTCCATCGCAGCTTTCCTTCGCAACATTTCTATCCGAAGCTTTTCCGCATTTACAAAATGTTACCATCGTACTATTCGAATGCACCGGACGCCTAGACATGGCTGTTGGATGACACTACCATGACCTCATTTCCCTCCATCGCAAATGGACTTCTTGTCCTGCAACATTAACTTTACCTCATGGTAAGTTCTTGTGTACGTGTAAAAATCAAGGACGAAACTGTATATTATCCACCACATTTCGAGCCTATCAACATCGGTTTCGATACATTCCCTATATCCTGGCACAAATACAAAACGCTTTGGCAATAACATGTTGTCCTCTTAGCCAATGGCTGTATTACTCTGGATACCAAAACCATTTACTAGGATCCGATCCGACTTGCAACACAATCTTAACCAGTATCTTTTGCGTTGGTTGCCTTTGAACACGAACATCGGGCGCCTCTTTGATTACATCCTTTTACGGCAACTAACTCGAACACACGTTCGTTGGCGATTACTGTTGCCGCTGCTGCTGTTGCCACTAGTGCTGTTGCTAGCACTATTATTGCCGCGCTAGCTGTGTGTATTAAAATTAAAAGGACCATCATCATTGTAGCCAGATAACGGCTAGGATAGTTGTAATAAGCCAAAGTTAGTGCATCGCCGACATCCTTCGGTTACAGTAGATACTCGACGTCTCCACTTACAGGAGATAAAAAGCGCTATATGCAAGATAAGATTTTCTAACGGATTTCTTGAAACTGAATCCTAATAATTACCTCTTTTTTTTCTTGACCAATAGAAAGTTACCTGGCGGTGTTAACGTGTTTTAATTGATACTGTTTATAATAGAAAGACCTAGAAAGGACGATTCGAATTCGTAATAATTAAACGGTAATGCTTTTGTGAAACTGGTCGCGTCTTGAGCCGTTATGAACTGATGGCAAACGTTGTCGCCGTGTAAATAACAAAACTTATAAATGCAAATCTAGAATAAATATAAAACCCACGTAGTCGCTTGCTCGTTAAAATTACCTAGTTTGTTTAGTCCTGTTCATAAACGAACATTGTTGTCGCTCGCTTAAAGTATACCGGTTGTGAACATTTTACTAAGTAGATCCTAGAGTATCTAGTACAAAAGGTAAAGAAATATTTTCCCATTTCTCATCCGACAAGAAACATTTCCGATTGAATGAACATTACTTACTGACATCGAGGACATTCGGTCCCATTCAGAAAGCCAAGTGTGACTGTAAGAGTATCATTATTCTTTCGAAAAAGAAAAGAAAACCGCTTCATACTCCTTTGACCGTATCCTTAAATCGAACAAGAGAAAAATAACTAGAGAGAGCAAAGAGCGAAAAAACGCAGCTCCTTCTGAATCCTTGTTGCTTTCAGAACAGAGGATCCTGGCAAAGAACCTGCAATAAAAAGAAACTTATCTAAGATTCCAGAACCACGTGTACTATAGCTTGATGCTCGCTTCCTGCCATTGTAGCCGGTGTGCGACAGTAAATAGAAAAGAAGGACCTCTCTAGCAAACAATTCCTTTGAAAGTTTATTTTCGTGTTATGTATCCTTTTTGTGCTGGCCTTTATTATTTTCATATTCTTGGTGCGTTGTGAATTTGTGTTTGTGTTTGTGGCAAGTGCTTGCTGATTGTTGCTCTATTCAACTGTTGCCGGTTTAAATCTACATGAATCTGCAAGGACCTCCTTCGATTGGTAAGTCAAATTCTTGTAATTTCTCCCAGTCCATATCTCTTACCGCATTCCACAGATGTGTGTCCTTTACATTGCAACTGTAACTGTCGTAATTTTCTTGTGAATGAATGAACAACCATTCTGGCTCATTACCTGCGTTCCGATACGTGATTGAATGCAAGGGAATGCAAATATTCAAGTGAATAGATACAAATTAACTCTAAATGGTGTCGAAAGATACACTAAAATATTGTGCTATATTGCTCAACAATGGTTTTATTACATGCCTATGGTGGTATCTAGATTAAGGAATACATGTTTAGGGTTGATGGCAAGAACGATTGCCTTGGTGGGGCAATTGGTTCGGCTGTTGATGGCAAGAATAGAAAGTAGAATTGCTTGGGTGAGATGTTAATCACTTCTGAAGAAAATGTTGAATAAATCATTGTAAGAAAAATCTACTTATACGTTAAACTTGCAATAAGCTCAAAAGGTAGATAACCTTAACATGTCCTCATGAATTGTATAAATGGTTGCTATTCAAAGAGAGGGAAAGCAGATTTTAGTTTTATATGCTCTCGAGTAAAAGATAAAATTTATTAAAACGATTAGAGTTTGCTGGTGAAATAGCTTAAGTGTTTATTCTTTTTACCTCGGATCTAACAAGTCAGAAGGTGATCTGAAAAGCACATAGAAAATGCCCTATTTGTAATATTATCGACGAAGGATGCAGGCTCAAGTTTATTGATCCTTCACCCATGACTACAATATTTATTTAAGTAATTACAATGGCTTGAGGCTATCTTTTGTTTTTATAGCTAAACACTATCTTTGCCTTGCACTACCTAAATTATAGTAGGGGAAAAAGAAATCCATTAATTCTATGTCAACTTAAACACTTTATACAAGATCCACTTTAGGTCAAATAAGAACTATTTTGTTCCACAATTTGCTACATTTTTAAAGGCAACTTCATGAAGGCTCTCTCATATAGATCAAGACTGGGCCCCCAATAGAGATCAGGATATTGATAAAAAATGTTGACAAAAATGTTGATAAAAACCTTGACTCTATTGATAAAAACCATGACTAAGAGATTTTTGTAGTCTTCTTTTGGTTCCAAATTCTGATGACGACGGAAGGTAAGAACGTAAAAAACATGGTAATCGTATGGTGCTACGTTAGGACTATAAAATGCATCAAAAGTTTCCAATAAAACTCTCGAAATTTTTGGCGAGTCACGGCAGACGTGTGTGGCATAGCGTTTTTCTGATGGAGCACAAGATATCTCGTTTTGACCAATTCGGATCTCTTCTGGTCAATCGGTAGCTTCAACCAGACAGTAGTATTCCGTATTTAGTGAAAATGAAATTGGCTCACAGTAGATGATTCACTTCCAATCCTACAAATGTACAGTAAAACTTAGCAGGCCGTCCGTTCTGGTTTTCCCTTCGTTTGAACCGATTCACTATAACTTGAATGTGATCGTTTTCCCACAATACTGTCACATTTCTAATCCCCAGTTACCATCTGTGTATGACACAAATTGATTTCATTTCGTTTGAGCAAAGCTAAGATGATGGAAAATCAGTCTATCATGTTTCCTGCATCAATTCGTACGGCACCCAAGCATGGAGTGTCTTTCTAAGTCCAGCTTTATGCAAATGATGTAAAACTACTTTATTTAGCTCTTGGGTGATATTATGACTGCTAATGTGCTGATCGTTTCCTTTATTTTATAGATATTTTCGACAGGGAACTTACCGGCGCAACGTACATATTTAATATCGAAAATACCGGGACGGAATCGACGAAACTAGAAATACGCGTAGTTTGCTGTGGCAATAAACATCATTTAGAATCCGATTTTCACCTTAACTTGTGCTCTTTGAAAAAGTGAAATTCCGTTCTAAAAAAAGTCCTTTACAGATTTTTGACTGGTCGATTTAGTTGTCAGTTCTAGAACGGAGCTGTTTTTTAAGTCTCCCCTTGAGACCAATTTTACGCTGCAAGTGAGTGTTGCAATGATCGCAGGGTAATGTCAGAGATATAGAGTGTATGCATGAAAACTAACATCGAAAACACCCGAACGGAATGGATGAAACAAAAATTGTTCGTGATTGGCTTTAATAATATCGGGACCACAACTTTAGTCATCTCGCTTGCATATTCGCTTTTGGGTTGTATTCCTAGGAAAAGTGACATTCCGGTCTAAAAAAATTCCTTAACCATTGTTTTATTATTTGATTCAGTTGCCAGTTAGGTACTCTGGGATTTCATCTTTGAAAAACGGATGCAGGTGTTTTTCAAAATCCCTTTTTGAGGTGAAAAAAAAATTACTTTTTACGCCAACTAGAGAACGTTTCAGAGATGGAGATGAATCATAACTTGAAGGTGGAACGTCGGATCTGTAATGTGTATGCATCAAAACCTTCCAGCCAAGGTCTCTCAATTAATACCGGGTCATCAAAGATCTTTGCGGCCTAACGTCGTTATGATTGGACCCAATTCCCACCTTGTTTATAAATTCCGGCCTTTTTAATTGCTTGAGCTGCATTAATTACCGGCCGCAGATATTGGTCTCAATCGTTTGGGTGTACTGTTGAAATCCACATCACCGTTTTGCGTGTACTCAACCTGTGTTTTGTAGCCCTTTGTTGCCCATCATTTTTTCCTACCTCTCTGTCTCTTTTCTGCCTTTGTACAACATTATCGTATTGGATTCACTTGTCCATTTAAGAAGTGCGTCGATTTTTTTCCAGATGGCTAAGGATTTTTAGCGGATGTTAGTCTTGTCGACAGTGTTACGCCGAACACTGCCCGCCAATCGAACACGGAGCGAATCGGCAGAACTACAACACCGAGAAATTGTCACAAATGAAACACAGTTCTACTTCTCGAAACACTCTTTTTATTTTTATTGCTATTGTTGTTTTTTATTTCCTTTTACCATTCGTTTTATTTACAATTTTTGTTTCAGTCTTTTCGTTTTTCAAATTATTCTCCCAACTCGACGATGTAACGCACTTGAACACCGATCACTTCGCCGATCACTTCGTCACTAAATGTATACTGTTCGATCTGTCAATTATGGTGAAACTAAACTCGTGAATCCCTTCGTAAAATCGGCACAACTTTCACAGTTTGTGAGGACTTGTAATTTTACCACGCGTTATTTGAAACTTTGAGAATTTTAAAACTTTTTGCGTCGAACGTCGGGTTCGTACGAAACTTATTAAGTATATTACACGGCGCGGATCAACCTCTTCGTAGGGTTTCTCTAATTGTACTCTATCGTCCTCCTCATTTCGAATATTTTTCATCCCCCATCTGAAACAGAAAACTTCCCATCCAGTCTGCAAAGAAAATTTTCCCACCATAGATCATACTCCTTTCGTCTTCCTTATCGGAATCTTGTTCCCTTGTTTGAAGGATTGATCGTACCGCCGCTTAATTTTCGACCTTTTCTTGGGATTTGTTTGTGTTCCCCATCTGGCCTAAGACAACAAGGGTACTTGTGCGCTTCAGATGGGTACAAAGGAACCGTGGGATTAGTATAGTTTTTGTTTGCATTTCCAAATCATAAACATCTAGCGAGCGATCTACGTTAAGATGTTTATGATTGCATGACTGTTGGTCGGTGGCGAATCGCTGTCCTTTGTTTGCACAAGTGTGCCTTTTAGGTTTTGCTTTATGCTAGGAATTTAGGTGCTAATTGCTATTAGCTACAACCGGAGATAGTCGTTGTTCGGTTTGTTTACCGAAGAACGCGTTTAATGGACATATTGCATTGATGCCCTGAATTGGATGCGTTTGATTGACGCGTCGCAATGGGTGGGTTGAATTCAATATTAGAGACTTTTGAACGTTTAGTTCGATTGATTTTCACTATTGAATTCAACGTTGGTGACTGAAATGTTACCTTTTGTTTCAGGTGGGAGTAAGGACTTTTGGGACACGTGTCTGTGGGCACGTATGATGGAAAAAGGTGAGTGAGGCGGAAAGGACATCTCAACCTATAGTGGTTTGTGTGGTTTGTAGAACCGCCACCGATTTCCAGATAGAAGTTCAATCTATTATGTTATTTTTCTTTGTGGTCTCCAAACAATTAGTCTCTGTTTTTGTGGTCGGTCCTTAGCGCCCGTGCGATGGTATGTCTGCTAACTTTGATACATATTTAACATCGAAAAGTATACAGATTTTTGTGTGTGCTAACTTTCATATTTCACCCTATAATTGATGACTGAATCGAGTAACTAAAAGCCGGTCAGGGATTTTTTTTTTTTTTTAGAACAGAATAGCGCCTTAAGAACGATCGTAAGTCTAAGATTTATTGATCAATGTTTTAGGATAACTGATGGATTTTTTTTTCCCGACATGGAAATTAAATAACAACATAGAACTACGTATATCCTTCCAATAAGTGCAAAATAAACAACAACCCTATACAGTGGGTAATTTTGTAAGGTTTATATTTCTACAACAGACTTTAAGCAATTGAATTTTAGAAAAACAAACTTGGCGGAGTTTATGTGAAATCGAGTTACTGTTGATACGTATCCTAGGTCGTGAAGGATCTATTAGCTCAATATATTCGAAAGTCTATCTGTGTCAACAAGCTTGGTAGTTATTTCGGTTAATAAAATGTCGAATCGTTACTTAATGAAGATTGATTGTGAAATCGCTGGTCGACATACCTGCGCGAGAAGATTACTCCATAGGCTGGAAAGTCCCGGGATTTTTAATGAAAACAATCGATTTGGGGCAATGTTATATTTACTCCTCGACATAGTTGCCTTCTAGGGCGATACAGTTTTTTTTTTAACATACCGTGTTTATTTGACCAATAATCAATTTTCACATTACATACTACAGCTAATTTATAATTCTGGTGATACAATTGTTTACATGTATACATTACACATTTTTCAAACATGATTGTATGTGGAAATAGCTATAGAGCAGGCCATACATTTTTGCAAATGGCAACACCTGATTTCTTAAAAACCGTCTGAAGGAGGGGCGCTCGAGTGGCCGGGAATTGGTTATTACGTTGCTGTTGGAAATGTTGATACGTTTATTCCGCCCGCCACTCGCGGGCCCCTCCTTCTAACGGTTTTTAAGAAATCAAGTGTTGCCATTCCCAAAAATGTAAGGCCCACTCTATATTTGATATTATAAATTTTTACATTAATAGTTTTCCTGGAAAAGGTTAGGAAATAAGGATTTTTATGATTTATTATAATTTAATATAGACTAATACTTAACTTAACATAATCTAGCTTAACATTGTTAATATTATAATAAGTTAAATACGAAATGTGAATTGGGGAATATAGGCATTGATGGTTAAGGAGGTGGGTAGCCCTGGGATATAGTCAGTTAGTAGTCTTGGATGGGGTAACGCTTTCCGGTAGTTCGTTAAAACGCATACTGTTGGAGAATGGCTGTATGTTACAGTATTTGAACCGATTGGGTGCCGGCGATACACGAAATGTTCGGGCTCAATTAACGCAGGGTATTGAAAATAATGGACGTCACCTACCAGAAATTACCTATCATCATCATCATCGGCACTACCATCGGGATCCGGCTTTGGCATTATTTAACAAATCTCTCCGCCGGTCCCGATGTCGAGCCGATGTCATCCAGTTTGGGACTCCCAGGTTCTGGGCGTCCTGGTCTACGCCATCCCTCCATCGCAGACAAGAAATTACCTATAATATTCTGTAAATGAAATATGATTAGAAAAAAAACGATTAAATTTAAAATGTTGAAATTGAAGGTGGAAAAAGAATTAAATCGATATCTGCACTATCTTTTTGATAGAATTTCTAAATTAGCAAGTTCCTCTGATCTACACTGTACTACATAAGCTGAAAAGTCCCGGGACTTTTAATGAAAACAAGCGCTTTTTGGGCAAAGTTATATTTATTCCTTAACATAATACACTTGGTACAGCGATTTTTCAACATTTCGATTCCCTTTTATTACGCAACGTCGAAGCCTTCGAACACGCCTCGGTTTCCGTGATGACTTTGTGGGTAAGTTTATTCGGGGCGCCGGCAAGGGTGCAAGGCTCCCTAAACTTCCACAGTGTGAGTTCTGTCGACAATTGTACGTACAAATATCCGAGGGGAACACGGAAAAGTCAATCCCCCGATATACACTGGAAAGCGACGGAAATAAAACACTATAAACTTTTTCACTTTATTGTTACGTTGTAATATTATAGTTCACTTAAACTACGTTTCCAAGAGCACTTAATTATGGTTTGACTTCACAAAGCCAAATTTCGCAAATCGATTATTATTAACAACGAATGAAAATAACGTCTCAAGACACGTTGCGACTCGACTGTGTGCGTGTGGACGCGGCGGTGGGTGAATCTCGACTCTTTAATTTAACTCTTCAACTAAAGGTAACGCCGACACGCAACGTACCCGATACGTGTGCGTGGTTCTACGGGTAAGATCTGACTCCCCGAGGCAATCCACATCCGTCAGATTCAACGGTGGTGGACCACATCGATGTAGGAGGAGCGAGACGGATCAACTTGGCGACGGCCAACGGCGATCGAGAGAGGGGTTAAATGGGAGGGTTTCCCATATGCCCGTATAAGACAAGTACGATGCCCTTTCGTTGGAAGTGCGACAACGATCGATCCTGCAACTGTACAAAAAAAAGGAACTGGTATTAGGGGCTGCAGGCATCATTGAGATAAACGATAGCGAAAATCGCCGAAAGAAGAAGTAGGTTTCTGTGTGTTCTGTAAATAGAAACACTATTTCGGAGGGTCATACGCAGAGATGCGCTCTTGTTTGGTTTAGAAAACTGTACGTGGGGCACGATCATTGGTATAATTGTTTAAATAGCAATCATGATCGTGTCCGATTCAATGGATGTTAGTTTTCGGAAGACTGTATCATAGGTCGACTCAAGATTTGTTTGGCAAGGCAATGGCTAGGGTGGCTATTGCTAGGGTTCATTTGGTATGGTCATGAGTGCGATTGTTTAAATAACAATCGTATTCATATTCAATCCTATACTCGGTTGATAATCAGTTGCATCTGTAGAAAACATAATGGACATGAGGGCTGTAGTGCTCTGAAAAGCCCTACCATCTCCTTTCCCCACTCATATTTACAAAATCCATTACCCCGATCCAATACAAAATCCCGATAAACGAATAAAATATTCGTTTATCATCCATACTCATATTTCCAGAACTTCCTAAAAACAAAACACCACAATTCATATCTTCGTATGAAAACAAACTCATGTTCCTACAAATCCTTATCTTTATCTCCATTCTAGCCAGATGTGTATATTCTAAAAATAGATATCACATTCCTTTTCTCCAGTACTGGACTCCAGTCGAAGTACATTTCGAAATACTGCTTGCATTTCGATGCATCCGCGATACAAAATCCCGATAAGATTTTGTATATAAGGGTGATGAAATTCGTATTCGAGGATCAGTCTCATTTGGCGTCCGAGGTGTAAGGACGCCATAAAAACAAAATAAATTAATAAAATAAATTTAAAGTATACAAGAAGTATTTTTAATTCAGCCTGGCCGATTCCCAGGACCATATTTGATCGGTAGCTGCTCTTCCCTCAAGGTTTGAGGAAGCACGGCGGCACTGCAACGGGTCCCCTCAGGAGCTATCTTAAAGAGATCCCTCGTCCTTTTCAGGACCAGACACGCTCCCTGAGAGAAGGACCACCACAACAGGCCAATGTTTGTTTATTCAATTGCCATCACGTGTAGCATTGCTTTGATACTACACAACATGCAACATCTCATCGGTCGATGGGTCTGCCGATAAGGCTAGGTTGAACATGTCCTGCCGCATATGGGGAAATATTTCTCAGCTGTGCGTATTGACATGTTCGGGTGTTTATGTCGGTTATATGTTGGTAAAACCGAATTAACTTTCAAGACATAGGTTGGCTTTGATGGCATGGCGAGATGGTAATCTATAGGTATATTCAGGGTATTTGCAGGTTGGGGACGGGGAGTTGGATTAGCATTCGCGAATGCTTAAAGAACCCCCACAACTTACTCATCCGATGTGAATCTCTCTCCCTGGAGCTAACGCATGGGATTCGAGAACAGATAATAGTTGACGATGGCCAAGTCTGGAGAATACGGTGTGTGAGCAACTAACTCAAGCCGTGATTGGTGCAATTTGCTCATCGGATTCAAGGACGTGTGTGACGGTTCGTTATCGTGGTGGTACAGAAATTTCTTCTTCGCCATATGGGGCCGTTTCTCTTTATTTCGTCCTACAGTTTGTCCAGTAACGCTGCACAATACTCCCCTGTGGCTGTGCTTCCCTTCTGCAGGTAATCGATGAAGATTATGTGATGCGTATCTCAAAGAACGGAGACCATAGTCTTCCCGGCCGAGCGTTGGTCTTTTAACCGCGTTGGTCGGCTTTCGCGGCTTTCCAGCTACTCCGTAGGCCGCCTATTAGACTCAGGCCTATGGTACTGAACCCACGTTTGAACCATAGCCACAAAACGCAAAAAAAAAAAATACCAATCGACTACGCTGCAACAACGCCAAACCGGCCGTTGAATCATCAATGCGTTCCTGTTTTTGGAAAACGGTCAGCAAACCTGACACCCATCGCACCGATAGCTTTTCCTCTCCAAAAGATCGTGCAAAATGTATCCAGTCCGTTTTTTGAGATGCTCGCGGTCTCAGCTAACTCACTTAACTTCACTTTATGATCCCTGTTGGAAAATTGTTGGAAATGATACTTTATTCGTAAGAATGATATTTACAAAACCAGAAGTCAATATTTTAGTCTTAAGGTAAATTGAATTGTGTTGATGACAGATCCAGCGGCGAAAGGAGAGAGAGAGAAAGTCATCGGTGCCACTGTTTATATATGCCCTGCTCGTTGACCAAAGCGCCACCTATCCGGCGCTAGAATTACTAATGTTGTTACCAGAACACTCTGTAAGCGTTGCCCTTCCAACAATCCCTCACAACGATTCGGTGTGACTTTCTTTATGATTTTCGAGTCCGTAGCCACTTTACGCTTTCCAGAGCAAAGTGCATTTTTGGTGCTTATTCGACCCATTTTAAATTCACTAAATCACCGATAAACTGTTGTTCTTGAAGGAGCAGCTCTGGGTTAACATTTCTGCAACCATTGCAATGATTGTTCAAACATTTTTCCATCAAAAAACAATGTTTGATCAAGGTGCGTTTTTTCTATTTTTCAATTTTTTTTTTTACGAAGGCGAAAGTAGCGTCACTCAAGCAAATGTAGCTTGCTAGTAAACGAATAGACAAAATGCCACGAAACTTCGTACGTAAAGTAGTGATAGATGAGCCCCCCGAAATGAGTCATGTTCAGTTTATAGTTGAGTCACCTATTGAAAAATCCCGGAACTTTTCAGCCCATGTAGTACATAGTGTAAAAATAGCCATAATCAAGATCAGGTCAGGAAAGCATTCCACTATAAAAATAAGAAGTTGGCTCCCATAAACCAGTGAAGCAAGGATCTCATTGCAGTTTGATGGAACATACATCTCATTGTTTATGTTAGAGTTGGATGATTCTCGTGTGGTAAAGATATTGTTAATAGTTTTATGCAGGTGAAATTTACTGTGCGAATTAGGAAGGTATGACAACGCCTGTCGGAATTTATCGACATGTTTCACGTCTCTGTTATTATATGGTACTACACGAGAGAGTAAGGCTTTAATACCGTAACAAAAGATAACGTACACATGGCCCGCATTCTTGTTTTCTCTTACAGATAATTTCCATTTCAGGTAGACACGTAAATCAAAACAACTAGAGAGCTTTCCAAAAGAGATATAACGATTTTGTATTTTATTACGCACACACCTTTAAACGTTTTTCAATGTCATCATCGTCATCGGCACTACAATTGGGAACCGGTCTTGGCCTTATTTAGCAAGTCCTGAGGCTTGTTAAATTTTCCATAATGATTTGTTTTTTTCCGGGCAAGGTCATTAGTCTTGTGCCGGAGGCTCCCCGACGGGGAAACGAACCCCCGTTTCCCGTGTGACAGGCGGGTATACTAACCATTATACTATGGAGGAGCCCCAATGTCAAATATTCAATGTCTATCAATGCTCTAATGACAGTCAACGTCTACTTTTTTATCATGGTGAAGTTCAAGAACGAGCAACACTTGGAACATTTTAAAAATGACTACCAAAATTCTGATTCAATGGTCACAGCTTTAAAGTTTGAAAGTTGAGCGCTTACTCCTTATTTCGGTCTAATAATCGTCCCGGCGGACAGGCTGCGCATGTCATTATAAAAAAATGTCAGTCAGCGAAACAACGCATTGGTCGAAGTATCGACGATATCATAGCAGTAGGTGCTTTAATTTAAAATGAGCCAAATCAATCGACTCCACGCCATTCATACGAATCAGAAGCATATGCTTCCAGTAGGGTCACCCATGTCGGACAGGGTAGTGAGGAATAACACACAACGGTCTACCACCTCTACTCCAGGTTATTATGCGTCACCGTGCTCATTGGATGGTTTGCGACCAGGGGTATACCGGTTGTATTATAACAGCGTCTCTCTGACACCGGATCGAATCAGAGCAGTAAGCAGACCTTACCATATCAAAGAGGGGCTCTGATGTGGCGGACTATTTGAAACCCCAAGACTCGTGGGAACAAAAATGAATAATCAATATACAAAAAACAATCTCACGAAAAACCCAGTAGGCGTAAGTGTGATGAGCAGACACTCCCATAAGGTAACTGTTTGATTTGCGTTCTGCAAATCGTCCACCAACCAAATGGGTTGCGTTGATGGGCTTTGGAAATGGCGTCAAGAACAATGATTCGTTCTATTGCCGTGCAGCGATGCTGGTTCCGGGGGAATGACGTCCGGAACAATGGGTATCTGCTAGAATCAATTCTAAATATATTGGTCAAACGGAAAAGATTACCTTTGCTTCCAAATGTGAACTTCCCCGTAAGTGAAATGATGTGGCTCTTGATTTCAATGATAAATATCGTCTTTATTTTGTCTGATTATTTAGATGTTTAAAGATTACAAGTTTCGAACTGAAGTCGTCAAGCAATTTAGAAAGAAGAGAAATATGAAAGAAAAAATGGTTGTCAAGTGACAACCAACAGAAAATTCACAAATGTCAGCTGATTGCTAACATTGTTGAAGGTGATGCCACATGTCTTGTTCGGGAGGTGCCACAGATTTTTAATTGCGAATTCGCCGGTTGTTTCAAGGGCGAATCCGCAACAGTAACAAATCATCAAGAAAACACCGACTCGGCAAAAAGAAGACATAGGGAAATACAGAAAAAGCGGGATAAACGCGTCGGCATGTGGACTTGGGGGTTCTCTAAATACATGGAGAATCAACCCACTATTTCCACCTAATTTCGACCGCCAACAGCGTGTCAAACAAAACCCAATTTCTCCTACTTATCATGCTCACTACTTATCTAGGCCTAACCTTAATTCCTTCAATTTTCAATCAAGTCATTTTCCATCCACCGCTGCGTGCACACATGCTGCGTCGAATTTCAACCGCCGCCGGAGTCAAGTAAAAATTTTAATTATTGCGGTCATACGGTAGAAGAAAGCGAAGTGTTACATCTTGTACAAGCTTTATATAAAAACTATTTAATAAGATCAATATTAAGTTCTAAGTGAAATTAAAGTAAAAGATCATATCAACTAATAAAATTAAACGAAGACAATAAAACTACTACAGCGAACTCTTATTTTCCACTTACTCTTCTTTGGTGAACAATTTTCGGTGGAATAACATCGTCGGGGGACAAAGTGAATCCGAGTCATGCGTTGACTAACACATGTTTACCCCCACAGACAGTTCGAACGTTATATAAACCAGGCGCTATACAGACGGTGGTGGAAAACGCGAAACAATATAAAGTGGACATCGTTGAGATTCAGGAAGTCCGGTGATTACTGGAAAAGAAGAGGGAATACCGAGAGACGGTTCACAAAGTAGTCGTGGACTACAAAAACGTCTACAACTCTGTCGCAAGGCAAAGACTTTACCATATTATAGTTGAGCTGAGAGTGGCGCAAAATATACCGCCGTCATTGAAATCTCCATGAACGAAAATAAAGGGCGAGTTAGAATAGAAAACCACTTCTCAGAACCATTTGAAATCCGCGGCGGATTAAAACAGGGGGATGGCCTCTCATCATGTCGCGAGCATACAAACCTGCTGAGAAAGTCTGTATGAGCGAAGCTTGCTCAGCAATGCCTCGTGCCAAGCGCGGTTAAAAGCCTTGGAGATATCCAATGCGACCGCCCTTGACTAACCATGCCCCTCGATCGCAGATGTCCATATATCGATTATAAGGGTCGAAAGGTCTCTGGTGAACCGCCTGCCATGGAATCCGTATTGAGGATCATTCAGAAGTCCGTTGCCCTCCAAAGACTTAATTAAGTCCGAGTTGATGACCTTTTCCATTACTTTAGACAACATAGACAGTAATGCTATCGCCCGGTAATTTTGTTAGAGCCGCTTTTTCCCCTCTTTGGGATTGGGTGAACTCGAGTAATTTTACAGCAGATAGGGAAGGTGCTTCGTGCATAAGATAAGCGAAAGAGTCTGTCAAGAAGCGGCGACAGTTCTGGAGCACAGTTCTTAAGGACAATTGGTGGTATTCCGTCCGGGCCGGCGTGATTCCTACAGTCCAGTCCACGTAGAATCCGTTGAATAGTACTCGCGTGGAACGTCACATCCCACATCGAAGACCATATCGATGCGATATCAGGTGTCCCTAAGTAAAAACCGACATCGAGGTTTGACTTCGCGGAAAATAATTTAGCTTTATCTTTTACAGAATACATTAGCTTTATCTTTTGAATTTGTGTCTAGTGTCCCGCTGTCCGTCACTAACGGAGGAAAAGAGGAGGAAACGAAGTTATTGCTGACAGCCCTTTCCATTGAGCGTTTTGTTTTGGCGTTTTAAGTCGGAATTCTAAGTTCTTCTGTCAATAAATACAAGCTATATATGAAACATTGAAACACTACAGTCACACAGAAAGGGTAACAACAAAAACAATATTTAAAGGCGATGTCTATGAAGAAGATGAAAATGTTGAAATCGGGAGATAAGGTGATGGCAACGGTATTTTGGGATGGACCTAGAATCATCTACATTGATTCCTTGGAAAAAGGAAAAACAATAACTCTAGGGTATTATGCATTATCATTGCGTCGGTTGCGCAAGTAAATGAAGGAAAACCCCCTTCTACTGAAAATCTTGTTCTAAGGATTTATTGAATGACCCTCGTAAAAGGAAATAATGTTTCCTATGATTTACTTACGGTCGTAAACGATTTAGCAATAATCAAGATTGTATATTGCGTTAGCTACACATTGTTTTCAAAAATGAAATAATGATAATAGCAATAATAATATGGTTGGAAGAAATGCTTAACCATCTTTCATAGGTTAGTTGATGTACCCGGTTGGAAACAAAAGCATCTCAGGAAGCCGACTCAGTCTTATAGATACGCTTCTGCTGAGAAAAGGATATTGGAAAATTATAATATAGTAAATAAATAAATTTGTAAATCAGATTAGCAGATTATAGAATTCATTTGACGATTCATTGCTATCTAAGTTCGATCTTCTATCCAGGAAAAAATAAATTATATGCTAACGCGAATGGCAGGGTCACGAAAAGTTAAATTCTAAATTGGATAGACACTCAAGGAAAACGAAAGATTCAAAAGAGATTATGAGAACTATCAATAAGTGTATTAATGGTTTCGAATGTATGTGCCTATATTACGCTATCAGAAGAAGAGGACTATTAAGTTACACCTAAACCGATCTGTTGCTTGGTGACGGCAACATTTGGCCTTGATTTGGCATTGGTGAATCCTCCTATTCTTCTGTGAGCTGACCATTTAGCAATTCATTGAAATGCACTTCCCGTTGCTCCAGAATACCTTCAGGATCGGTGATCAGGTTACCCTCTTTATCCTTGCAGTAAGTGCAGCGTGGTGTGTATCGCATCATACTGTGAATTATTTGGTAGAACTTCCGCGCCTGGTGTGGACCTCGCTCTCTACTTTTCTCTATTTCACAGACTAGGTTTTTTTGCCCAGGCACTTTTCTTATATCTGTGAAGTCTCTTTTCAGACCTTCTGAGCTTTTTGTATTACTCCTCGCGAACTCGAGTCCTACGAGACTGCTGCATTTCTCGGTATCCAGCACTCTTACGTTCAGTCGCTAGTTTGCAGTCATCATTAAACCAGTCGCTCCGATCTCTACGACTACTGCCTAAGATGGAGTTGGCAGTACTAATAATAGTATTCTTAAGGCGTTTTCATTTATCTTCTACGGCGTTATTCTGGCCCCGGAATTACTCTCTCTCTCTCTGTCGCGCTCTTCGAGGGAAAGTCTTAACGGATGGCCAAATGTGTTACTGGTGTTCTCATTGCGTAAGGCAACCGTGTTGATTCGAACCTGATCCGCGGAGAAATACGTCTCCTTAAGCCAATCTGCGGTCGGAAAACTATACCAACAAGATAGTGATCCGAGTCGAAGTTGGCACCTCGGTCCGTTCCTACCTTCATCAGGCTTCATGAGTGGCGGCGATCTAATCTATCAACACGGGGTCAATTTGATTGCGAGTGTTTCTATCAGGAGATACTATGGGGGTAGAAAGTATGTGTACCATCTTGGCACGAGTTCTACTCCTCTCCCACTAAAATACCCCGTAGATTTTCACTGATGTAGTGGTAAAAGTTCCGGTTGCGACTTTCTTATTAATGTAGCTGAAGATCGCCTTGTGAAATGCACTGGCTATCTTGTCGATAGGCTTTTCCACATCATTAATATCGAGTCTATCGTGATTCAATGAAACGACACGCCATTAATAACAGCGGGTCAACTGACGAAGAGGCATAAGAAAACAAAAAAGGATAGACGTCAAGGAATTTCGATGGCGGCCAATGCACTTCCCGATTGGGATTAGTCCAAAACTAGTCGAACGGAATTAAAACACACTTCTTGTATTTACAACACCACGTTTTAAATTGTTTTATTTCATAAATAAAAAGTCGTTAATACTATTTCACCATCAATGTAAAACAAACAAAACAATACATCGATTCGTTACGTTATTAAAATATTTACAATCGCAATTCAAAGGGAAAATAAAATAAAAGAAACAATAATCCGTGAAACGTTATTTCACGCACAACACTCTGCGTCGCCACACGACTCGCGTTCTTACGTGAAGGCCCCGACTTGCCTCCACGGAATCTGATTTTCGATTAACTATATCAACCGAAGCGAAAGAATACCAAAAATTTCATTCATCGCTTTGGTGATCACATAAGGGATGATTTCCATTTATCGTATGAGGATGTGCACTCACACATATGCATTTACCTCGCACGCTCATGACTAGTGTCCATGAGCATGCGAACCGTGGACATTGAAATTCTTTATAAAGAAATGTTTATCCGATCAGCATTGTGTGGAAGATTCATGCTGATCGCGCGTGCGTTGCTGGCGTCCTCTGATATGACTTGCCATGCACGTGTGTGGGAAAAATTCTTTCCTCTTTTGTGCATGGACAACGTCAAGGGTTTATGTCGGTTACGTAATATCGTACCGAGTTGTATTTCAGGGGCATTTCACTGGTGCCAATGAATTCGCTTGTCGATCGGGTGACCGATCGATGTGGGCGTAGGCGACAACAGAAAGGAAGAAATATCTCCTGTGGTATGTGGCAGACACATTAGGAGGTATTTCTTTGATACGGTTGCTCTATGTGCAACCAAATTGCCTTTAAGGAACATGGTGCGTTTCGTGCAACTATGCCCTTGTGGTGAATGTCCGTTGTTGCTGATGTATTTTACATCAGCGAAAATTGTAGGCTTACCGAATTTCAGGTATTGCGGTACTAATCATAGAATGATAAGTAAATGCTTTCCAGGTTTTTATGCTATCTGTAATGCCTTAGGGGAAGTTAGGTGTTGTACCTAGGAAAAGCGAGCAGTGGCGTTATTAAAACCGCCACAATACCCAGGTAGCTTTGTGGATAGTTTTACGCGGTAACCTGGTACTCGCAACGACCAAGTTCTTTGGTCCTGCCATTTCGATGACTCCTAGTCTATTGCCATTAGTGTTCTCATGGAAACTATGCGAACTTGCGTAGGGCATGAAAACCGACACGCGACCCATTTTGGTATTCACATCACTAAGAACGATTTTTAAATCGTATTTTGGGTAGGCATTGAGCGCCCGTTCGACGTCTTCGTAGAATCGTTCTTTTTCGTCATCTGGGGCCTCCTCTGTAGGTTCGTGAACGCTTATGTTCTTAAACTTGCCTCGCAGGCGAAGAGTGCATAGCCTTGGCAGGTTTTGGCTGACTAGAAAGCCTACCCCGAGCGCATGGCGTTTTGCATAACAGCTGTAATAAATGTCATACTCGTTTCTTTGAATAACACCACTCCCCGTCCATCTTATTTCTTGTAATGCTGTTTTGTCAGCCTTATAT
This sequence comes from Microdon myrmicae, assembly GCA_963931805.1. Lineage (NCBI taxonomy): Eukaryota > Metazoa > Arthropoda > Insecta > Diptera > Syrphidae > Microdon > Microdon myrmicae. The sequence continues at coordinate 88,154,259 of OZ007501.1, forward strand.
TCGGTCAGGGCATCGGCTAACTGCTGTTCAGCTTTTGCTCTGTGTAGTGAGTGGACGTTCCATGAGAGAATTCTCAAATCGTTTAGCCATTTTCGTTTCCGTCGTCGTCGTCGTGGAGCCGGTCCATATGCGAGGCTTGTTAATTTGCTCATAATAATTTGTTTTGCCGGGCAAAGTTATTAGCCTTGCGTCAACCTTTCTCAATATGTCGCTGCATGCATTGGTTCACTACTTGGCGGGTGCCAAAGTAGCTATTCCAGTGTCAACTTGGTTTGAACAGGGACAAGGATCGTCCTGGCCTGCGTGGGATTGAAAGGAATCAGAGACTTTGCCCTGTATGTTCGCTCCCATCACGCCCTCAAAATAATGTTACTACTACCTAATTAATAAGCTTTTGGAATGTAACCGCTTCTTTTATACTGGCTCTTGGTAGCAACACGGTTTCACGCAACACGCCATTTTCTGAGAATCTATCTACAGTGTTTTACGAGGGCTAGCTGTATTTATAACCAATAAAAAATCATTACTATACACCATTTGGCTTTCTTCTGCGTCCATTCCACAATTTGCATTCCCAACTCCAATTGTTTGTCATAGACTGCAAAAAAACGAATTTTTGAAAACCAAAAACAATTTGTCCATTTAATTACACATCATTTAAGACATTATTGTTTGAACACTTCATACAACATTAATTGGATGCCTGATTGAGTACTTAACATAACAAGACTCATTCACATCCCGCAAAATTCAAGTTGATCATTGTAATTTAATAGCATTCTGTAATTTTAATTTCTCCGTGCCATTCAATTATGTTGACATAGACACAATTCCACAACAGGGAAAACGTTTGTAATTAGCATTCACATTGATGTTTTTTTGTATAAAGTGTAAGGCCGAATTGAAATCCCATTGACTTGATCTAAATGAAAAGATTGTTTGTTTCTGTTATTGCTTTTTGTTTATATGTAATGTTCTCTTTTTTCTTTGAAAATGTATGAAATCGTCCGATGATATCAGGTTTGTCCACTGGTAGGCACGAATCATAGGTCTGAGTGTATCAGACCTGTGACTACCTATTGGGTTGGGATGAAATAATTCATCGTTTTTCTATTCTTTGATTTTAAAATGTTATATTTTTGTAACGATTAGTTGCATCTGGCAATCCCTTTGTTGTTTGTTTGACAGCTAACAGATAACTACTGACATATTATTTAGACCGGAGAAAAGTTTTAAACCACACCCCGAAACCTGGTCACCAAAGCAGGGTTGATACTTGGCTACATCATGCACTGTGTAATGAGAAATGTCCCTCTGCGAATCACTTTTGAAACGGTACAAAATCAACCCATTTTTAAAATACTAGGTCAATGGATCATATAAGATAATGTTGCACGAAGACAACTCCAAGGAAGGTGCTCGGGTGTAATTGATGGGATTAGAGGGGTAGTAGCGTGAACTACCATTGGCACCACCTGGTCAAACGATTGAGTCCGAATTCTACTGTCGGCGAGTAATGTGTTGGACGCAAGAGATTGATAAGAAAAAGGTCACAATTGTTGAATGGGAATGGGAACCGTGTCTCATCATGCCGATGCTAACCCACGCAGACCTTTAATGATACTTAAAAATTGGAGACCTTGGCTAGAAAGTTTTGATGCACACATATTACAGTTCTCATGTTCCAATCTCTACAACGTTTTTTAGCTGCCATAAAACTGACCTCAAAAAAGGATTTTGAAAAACACCTGCAATCGTTTTTTTTAAGATGAAATTCCAAAGTATCTCTATTGACAACCGAATCGAACAATTAAAAGAACTGTCGAAGGTGTGCCAAGACACGGGCACTGTTTCACTTAAATCCCCATCAAGTTGTTCCGACGAAAATGTTGAAACTCCAGAGCTCAAACACGAAAGGTAAAGATGAAGGAAATAAAAGCACTGGTGGTCTTTTGTTGGTTAATGTTTTCTTTATTTAACATTCAATGATTCCACATTCACAAATAAACTTGTGGCGGTTCCGCCAGATCCCACGGCTCGCCTTCCTGAAAAAACCCCCATAACCTCAACCCGGTCTGCACCAGATTTCGCTAATGCAATTCGCATTACTATCTTAAATGTTTCACGCATCAAACAGATCCAATTATTATAACCCTAAAATCCCTATAAAGAAAACTTACCTTTTCATTGCATCCCTTTGCATACAATTTTCCGTAAGAATTCTTCTTGACCTTTTTAGGAATTCCATAACTCCCATTGTTTCCCGCCAATGCATTTGCATTTGCCGCAGAAAACATTTCCTTTTCCAAGGACATGTAATGCTTTCAAGCATTATCTGAAATTCCTAAAATTGATCCTTAATGTGCATATGCACCAAAAATAGCAAACATTCGATACCCTTTGTCCGAGTTAAAATACTATGTCGTCAGCTTATTTTTACAGCTGCAACACTAGCGATTCAATAGACAAACAATGATGCATTTCTTTCGTTGCCACCACTAATTGCTTGGCATACCTAAATGCAAGCAAGGGATGCGTATCGGCAATTAACCCAAGATACGATATACAATTTCCATGGTATAAAGTATCGTATTCCATTAACACCTTTTTTCCAACGTCCGTCATAGCGACGTTGCATAAACATGCCCCTCATTAAAGAGCGAACCATTTGGTCGCCTTTTCTTTTTCCCTATTGTCTTTGCCGCCTGCCTGTTTCGTCGTTCCACTGCACGTGCGAATAGCATCGATCCGCACGATCACCACACATACTACCATGACCTTTATCACAAGATCTGGTTTCCTATACCACCAAGAGAGACTTTACGTGTCTCTGGTGTTAGGTAAAAACGATATCCTTATCGGAGAGGATATCGGTTGAGTCGTAATTCAATCTTCGGAGCGGTCGGGTCGCTCGTCATCCACCGTACCTGCGCAGGTACGGTGGGTTAAAACGTTTGTGCCGCAGTTCGTGTGTGGAATGTCTAAGAATCGATTAAAATCAGCCAACACCAGTATAAGTAAGGACCATTCGTAATAAAAAGTTTAAGTATAAATAGCATCGCCGGAGTGTTTTTGTTTCTGTGTTGTGTCCGCTCGGTCGCGAAGGTCAACCATCGTTTTCTTCCCCCTTGCGTTATGAGCAGTGTTCGCGTGAACAATTTATGATGGAGGAGGAAGTGAACCTAGTGTCCGTGTTAGGCACTTTACTTCCTCCCCACAAACTGATAAAATTTAACTGTTTTCTTGACAATAATTAACCCGACTTTTCGTGGCAAATATAAACTTTACCCGTAAGATGAAATTTCCTGTTATTGAGTCTCGACTGACTGTAGTAACGTGGGTGTACGCGACGAGGGATGATTTAACGACACGGTGTAGTGCGGCGTGACCGTCACCGATGGTGGATGTGTAACGACTGATTGGAATTAGGGATGATTGGGTAATTCTGGATTTGCACAGCTATTAGCCAATCATCATCGCACTCTCTCATGAATCTTTTCAGTTGCACGTCTCGGTGAGGTGCACATCATTCGACAGTCGCTGGACATGCGAAGGATGAAAAGAACAAAAGAGAGAGCGCAATGACTTCTGGGTTGGCTTAGCTTGTGTGCTTGTATCAATGCAGTCTCTGAGTATGACCCACTGCCCTAGTGCGATAACTGTGGTGATCTCAGAGTGCATTGGGCCCGGGGAAGATAGAAACGGGAAGGAGAGGAAAATGTTCTGTGGCTATTCACCTGTGAAAACAGATCAGTGATCCCCAGCGAATGTAGTGTCTGGGGTAAGTGAGTAGGACGCCGACTTGGCTAGGGAAATCTGATCATGGGAACCAAATTAAATACTTTAATAATTTCCCCAGCGATTGCATGAGTATGCAACCGCGCCGTTTGATCAGACTATGCCGTTGCTAACCGACATAATGCGATTTCCGGTGGAAATCTCATGGGTTAGCGAAATGGAGTTGCCGTATGGCGAAAAGATAGCTAAACTCAATTATGCATTATCTGCATAGGATAATGAGTTTAGCTATGCGTCCTTTTGGGAAACATATTTTGCAGGTGAATTACTGAACGGTGGAATAGGAGTTGATATGACGTGCTGAAAGCGGTCAAAATAAGGCGGAAATTGTGGGTGAAATAGTGGGTTGGTTCTCCATGTAGTATAGAGAACCCCCACAAGTCATAGAACTAAAATTATGAATGGTGAATATGGTCCCGATATTCTCAAACCCAATTAAGCACAATGTCTGTTTCGTCGATTCCGTTCGATGTTAAGGTCGCTAAAGTAGACCTTTTGTCAAAAATATCAATAAAATCAAGGAAGTGATCAAAGTAGTCCGGCAACGCCCAAGAGTTAAATATCGACCACAAAAAAGTTTCAAACCGTCTGCACAAACCTGGATTCAAAAACATCCTCGATGTTTGTGTGTCACACGAATTAATACAAACAAGTTTGACGGATTGAATCTCCATCGGCGATGCTTTGACCAAGTATCGAAATCGGCTCTTTTCTTAAACTGATAGGATAGGGATATTAAAATGGTCACATGCAATAGTACTGTGAAGGAATGAGCGCATTCAAAGTGCGATGAGGGGGCTCAAACTGTGGCCAAACCAGAACTAACGGCCAGTAAAGTTTTGCTCTGTAATTGATGGGACTGAAAAGGAATAATCTACTATGATGTGCCTCCTTACGTCCAAAAATTGAATTCGGACTTCTACCGCCTGTTACGTAGCCCCCCATTACCATTGCCCCTCCGAGAGGCAATAAAGATTTGTGTCTATTTTCTTTTGATCCATTTTGAGATTTAGATCTGCTGTTTTTTGATGCTCCACATCAATGTAAAACTCTAAATTATTATTTGATGCTCCACATTAAATTAAAATTCTATGTTAATAATTCTACAATGAAATACGAGCTGAGGCACGAACCGGGATCGTGTTGGGGCGGTTAGGTAGAGTGTCCTTTCGGAGTAGTGGCGAGATGGCGAGCGATAGAGAGAGAGACAGGGCGGTCTTTTTGAGTCTTGCTGTTGTTTTTAGGAGTAAGTTGAAAGAAAGAAAGAAAAGAAGTAAGAACCCGTCCATGGAGGACTGAATTCTGGTTTTAAAATAAAAGAAGTTTAATGTTGAAAATAATTTGTTAATTGTTATTAGTAATAAAGTTAAGAACTCGCCCATGAAGGACTGATTGAAAGTTATTGTTTGGTGTTGGAATTTGAGTTGGCAGGAGACAGTGACGAGCATCTGAGGCTGCCCTGAACGTCGTTGGACTCGAAATGTTGGAGAGTTCGGGTAAGTCCCCTTACAAACAATTAAATAGATTCCGGCAAACGGACGAAGGTTGTACGCAACAGCAACGGGCAACCACTGGCATTCTAAAGCGGGAAGGCGTTAGACTGCGTGCAGCCACTGGGTGAAGATAAGTGTGGATAACAGCCTAAAACGGCTCAAACCTTAAAGTAATATCCCAACGAATATAAACATATACATATATCCATCTTTTACTGACCACTCGGAGTAAAACCACAACAACAAAAAACAAATGGACTGTCTGAAGCTAGTGAGTGGTTCTGATCGCTACCGACTGGTAGTCTAGTCTCAAGATATTTGAAAAGAAGGTGGGATGTATCTAAGGATAGTGTGGACAGAATAGGTTCGAATGTTCTCTAACTACTTGGATGGAGGGATAATGGGCACGAAATTATACAAGGCTGGTAGGTCTTGAGTGTGGTAGTAAGCGCAGATTACGATTTTGGCGGCTGATAATCTGCGCTTTGGTCTGGTCTTCGAAACTGCAATGCATCGCCCTTTTATACAAAATCTCGTCGAGATTTCTATTTAAAAAATGTGTGATGCTTCTGCGAATTGTTGACAAAACTTTGTTAAGGATTTCAGCAGTATTAGGTTTGAATGATAAGGTAGTAGAAAGAGTAGTGATTTGGGATGACTACATCGTGAACACATGATGAAGGAATTGTTGACCATGCTGTCGGCAGTTCAAATTCGAACTCTCTGCCTTTCTGAATTTAAAATAGGACATACTGTGTCATTAGCAATGAAAAACATTAATGATGCTTTTGAAGATGTAGCGGTAAACGAACGCACATATGACGTTGGTTTGGAAAATTTCGTTCGGGAGATTTCACCCTCGAAAATGAACCACGTGGGAAGCCGGAAACATTAGTTGACGACGATGCTTTAAGAGAAACGGTAGATGCGGACCCAATGAAATCGGTGGGGGAGATTGCACAAAGGATGGGAGTATTTGGGGGTGTGGTACGACGCCAGCACGGGAACGGGTTCACTAAATATCCCACCGTTATTTTACCAAATAAAACACACTTTATTGTTAGGATTTAGCTGTTTTAATTTTATTGTTCCAAAGGCGTGTTTCTAATGAACTCTTCCCTTTTCTATGTCTTAGGTTTTAGTTTTACAAATGTACTGGAGACACTGGTATGTAAGTTACTTGAGTTTATTCGGTTGCTCATGTAACCGGGCTTAAGAAATAAAACTTGTTTTGTTTGTAATTGATACTCGTCCCAACATTATTATTACACTTTTCTTTGCACAAATGGGTGCGACGGGGTTTAAGAAATCAAACTTGTCCTTTTTAATTGAAATTCGTTCTAATATTGTTATTACACTCTTCTTTACACGAATGGACGTGACGGGATTTAAGAGGTACCTTCTCTTTACACGAATGGAATTTACGAAATAAAACTGGTCTTTCTTAATTGATATTCGTTTTGATATTAGCACTTCTCGGGCACTGGGATACAAATCGATTATGGACTCCGACTCGATAACGCTCGGCGGTGGATGACACTCGACTGTGTGTGAACGTACTCAACGGGGGCCGTGAAACGACTTGGTGCGTGTGGGTGGTGGTTGTAAAGCGACTAACTAATGAAAGGCAAGAATCCATTCAGGGTTGCTATCCCTACATAGAAAATTTTGTTTCGGAGAATTTCTGCCGTACAGGCTGAATTAGATTCTTCTGGTTGCTGTGTATGCGTAGAAATCGGTTTCGGAGGCATATCCAAGTATGGTCATGGGTTGTCGGTTAAACAATAAGACATGGGTGTTGACCGTTACGATGGTTGTTCCGTGGAAAGACAACGCGTCGTGCTGGTGACTTGCCAGTAAGGGGAATTGATATGATTTTGAATGGTTTAGGTAGAATGGGAACCGAAATGGTTTTCGGGAAAAATAAATGTTGCTTGGTTGCGAGCGAGGAGAATAGTTTAAGTAGGAAGTGATCCGGAATGGTTTTCGGGGAAACTAAACGCTGCTTAGTTGCAAGCAAGGAAAATGGTTTAAGTAGGAAATGAGCCGAAGTGGTTTTCGGGAAAAATGCGTGCAGTTCGATTGTAGATGAGGGAGATGATTTAAAATGTATTTTATTGCAGTTTTTAGAAATGAATTCTGTTGCAGGTTAGGGAATGTATGCTATTGCAGATTTGGGAATGGATGCTATTGCAAATTGGGAAGTGAATTCTTTGCCGGTTTGGAAAGAGCGGGGGGGGGGGGGGGGGGGGTAGGTTACCCAATACCTCGCTTACCTGGACTGTAGGACTCAGATGAGTCCGGTGCCGAGAAGAGCAAAAAATGATCCGGTTGAACTTCGCATTATCCCAATTACTATTGTGGGGGTTCAAGTATTGTTGCCGAACATGGGCACGGATTCACTTAATCCCCAACGATGTTCCAGCGCAAGAAATGTTCACCAGTTAGGAAAGATTGAATAATTAACGCTGTTGAATTTTTTTAACCTTGTTTTTATTTGTTTTTTTATTTCGAATTTACACTTATAATAAATTATCACTAGATTAAATGGAAGGACTTGTATTTGTATTTACACAGGGAGGGATCACGACGCAAGGTAACTATTGAAAAAGTACGCTTTGGCAATTAATACACCATTTATGAGATAACTTTAGTGATCGCGAAATTATGTTAAGACGAGCGGCGACGCGACCTGCCGCTGTGATGATTCAATAGTGACTGGCTCGGATTAAAGATGAATAATCTGGATTCTATTTTTTCGCACAGCTATTAGCCAATCATCAATGCGCTCTTTTCATGACTCTTCTCATTTGCATGTCTCAGTGAGGTGAATAATACTCGCGCATCATTTGACAGTCGCTGGACATGCGAAGGATGAAAAAAAAAAACAAAAGAAAGAGCGCAATAACTTCGGGGTTGGCTTAGCTTGTGCGCTGGTATCAAATACAGTTTCTGAGAATGGCCTACTACCCTAGTGTTAAAGCTATGGTGATCTCAGAGTGCATTGAGCCGTGGGAATTATGGAGGAGAGGAAATGTGGTCGGTGCTATTCACCTGCGAAAACAGATCATTGATCCCAAGCGAATGGATGATCTGCGGAAAAGCCGAAGTGACGTCAAATTGGCTAGGGTAATTTATCTGGAATACTAATAAGATATTTCGAAAAATTCCCCTGTGGTTGAATGATCATGCAACAGTGTCGTATGAATCGACTTGTTGTTGCTAACCGACATGATGTGATTTCCGGTGGAAATCTCATGGGCTAGCTAAAATGGAGTTGCCGTATGGCAAAAGGGTAGCTAAACTCAATTATGCATTGTCTGCATATAATTATGAGTTTAGCTACGCGTCCTCTAGGAAAACAATGATTCTCAAGTGAATAGCATGAACGGTGGGATAGGGGTTGATGTGACGAGCTGTTAGCGGTCGAAATTAGTTAGGATTGTGGGCTGGTTCTCCATGTGATATAGAGAACCCCCACACCATTGCGCCACACCAACCCTCTTGTTAGCTGCCGAGTTGAGATCAAGTTGAGGAAGTAATTCCCAGTCGTGTATGATGCCTCCTCAAATACTCCTGATATCGCGTATAGCGTTTGCTCGAAAAAATATTAGGAGTCAACAGCCATTTAATCTCGAAAGTTAAATAACTTTTAGCAATTAAATTCCATTCGTGAAGTTGAAGAAGTAAAGCAAGGAGACATCGTTCAGTTCCCAATAATTGGAAAGTTATTGGTAAGGTTGTCCTACATTGTACCGAGAAGTTGGAAAGTTAGTAAAACCTCCGTCACATCAGTCTATAAACAATATGGCTCCATGGAGAGTAAAGGTTGCGGATTCAACTGCTTCATCGTCATCATCATCATCATCATCATCGGCACTACAACCGGGAACCGGTCTTGGCCTTATTTAGTAAGTCCTGAGGCTTGTTAAATTTTCCATAATGATTTATTTTTTCTGGGCAAGGTCATTAGTCTTGCGCCAGAGGCTCCCCGATGGGGAATCGAACCCCGGTCTCCCGGGTGACAGGCGGGTATACTAACCAATATACTATCGAGGAGCCCCAATGTCAAATCTTCAATGTCTACCAATGCTCTAATGACAGTCAACGTCTACTTTTTATCATGGTGAAGCTCATGAACGAGCGACACTTGGAAATTTTTAAAAATGACTACCAACCGCTTCATCCTGGACTGTATTGCTGCCCTTGTCTTTGCTGTGTTATAAAGTACCCCGCTTACTTGGAATGTGGAACTTTTTTTTCCGAATAGGACATGAATTGTAATAAGAAAACATCTTGGTACAGAATTTCACGGTTTAAAAAGGCACTATTTGAAATCAGGAGTCAAAACACTGCCAAGTAGTTCACTTTCTTAGAACTGTTTACCCCGAGAACGCGTGCAATGCCAGATATCATAAAACTCAAGATAACACAGTCTAATAACATACAATAACTGCGTTATTTTGATTTAATAAGCGCCAATTAACAATAGCAACAACGAATCTACGGAACGGTTCTCCGCCGAATTAAAGTTCATCTCTCACCAACGTCAGACGATCGACTCTCTACACACTCTTCCTCCAAAACTTAGGTTTAACTGTAGTTTTAAGGATACGATCCATTCATGCGAAAAGGAACAGCACAAAAGTAAGCAATTTGTTCACAACTGGGGAACCACCGTGCTATGATCTAACATGCTTACACTAAGTGTGCGGAACAAAGATCAGAGCGTCTGCAGCTGGTTCAGATTGACGAGATCATGTGACTGGTTGACGAGGGTCGCCGCTCTTTGACAGCATCGTGTGTCAGAGCAAATCGATGCGTTCATGTGCCTCGCTCATGGGGTGTATCAGTAACACCATCATCGATACATAATGTCGTCGTAATGTGATGCTGCCTATTGCTATTATGATGTTGATCTTTGTTTGTTTGTGGGGCAATAACTTCAAACGACAGGGGTTGGGATGAATAATGAAACAAATTATTCTGGATGGATGATTATACGAATTTCGTGCCATCGATGGTGGGCTCTTTTCATCCCTCTGCCGAGCGACAGGTTGACGTGCTTTTAACAAGGCGAAAAGCTTGAACTCTGGTGTACAAAATAGAAGAAGGCACAATAATCCTTGATTGTTTCTGAGAAAAATTCAATATGTAACAGTCCATCTAGAATTTCTTCGTCATGTCAATTTACATTCTGCTGCAATATTTTCCAAAATAATGTCTTTAACTGACTACCGCATGAAGCTCCAAGTTCACTCTTTCCGATTTCTGTCCGGACCAAGTTTTCTTTAGTGTTCGGGTTAAATTACATCACTGAAAAGAAAATACTTTTGGCAATACAGGCATTCAACGCCTATCCACTCAGTGTGGGTCCCATTCCATTTAACTGGCAGCAATTCACCCCGAGCATTACTACCGAAAGTATAGACTTTGTGTTCAGTTGTTCTTCATGAATTTCAATCCAATTTAGACCTTCCTTAATCAGTTGCCGGTTGTTTTGGGTATTACAGAGACGGCAAGCACCATTGCCTGACGGGTAGTCTTTTCAATTTATTTTTTTTCCTCTGTTACGCAGTTTAGTCTAATTTGCACTAATGATTCCAAGGGCACCCTTTAAATTGCAATTGCTTAATTCTTTGTTAGATTTTTTATTCCTTGGAACTTGATTTTATTTTTGATTCCGTTGGTTTCCTAAGCAATTTGACCCTCTTGGGTTAGTACTAAAAGCGATAGTGTCGGAAGTTATATTAGTATTGCTTTTAACCAGAATAGCCTGCGGTAGAAGGTAGTGCTTACTTAATATGTGTGACGTAGTATTAACTGGATTCAGTAATTAAATTTTGACATCCAATAGATTTCGTCTGAACCTTCTTATATCACTAATTTAATTTTATGGGTATGCAACCGTTTTTCTTAAGAAGTCTTCCTGACTTTATCTGTTAGGATATCAGACCATGGGGCATGATTTGACATTCAGGAGTCACGTCATTTAGAAGTGAGCTTTTGGTATGCAAATCCTACCCGAGTTACAGAACTAGGTTATATGACGTAGTATAAAAACAAAATTTATAAATTGTATAAGATTTCCTCATTTATTTTAGCTTAGTGGTATCGGGTTATTGTTCTATGTGGGTGTTTGTTGTTAAGAACAATTCCTCCGGGGAAGAAGGAATTTATTTGGATATTTCTGATTATTTTACCAAGTTGTGATACCTATTGAGTTTTTGTAACTGGGAGTCCGGATGTGATCTGCTCGACTCGTAAGAGTTGTTGATTAGTAAGAAATTAGTATTCTTTTAAATGAATAACGTCTCACAAGAGAATCACCTGCGGAGGATAAATAATAGAGGATTTTGCATTGTCAATGGAGTCAGCAACACTTAGATGTAAGTTCACCAAGGATTTTGTATATTAATCGAGATCTTTTAATAAAGATAATGGCGGCTGTTGAACATTTAATGTACCTCGAACCACACTCATAAACTTAGTGATGCTAATTTCAGAATATTAGGAACCTGGTGCCTTAGGAGAAAGGACTTTCCAGATTAGGGGTAGGCAACCAAAATAATAACAATAATATTGCTTTGTGTTTGACAGCCGTTGAAAGCAGACAACATCCTGAATTAATCGGATTTAATGCGATCGGATTTAATGCAAGAAACGAAAGGCTATGCACTCTTCGCATGCGAGGTAAGTTTAAGAACATAAGTCCCTATAAACGTTCACGGACCTACAGAGGAGTCCCCTGACACCGAAAAGGAAGAATACTACGAAAACGTCGAACGGGCCCTAAATGACTGTTCAAAATACGATGTGAAAATGGTTCTTGGTGATTTGAATGGCGCAAAGCCAATAACCTTGCCCGAAAAAATAAATTATGGTAGTTTAACAAGCTTCGGGACTTGTTAAATAAGGCCAAGACCGGATCCCAGTTGTAGTGCCGATGATTATGATGATTTGAATGCGAAAATAGATCGGGATCCGGTTTTCAGACACTACGCAGGTTCCCATAGTTTGCATGAGACTACTAGTACAATGGACTACGACTCATCAAATTGGCAGCACCAAAAAACTTGGTCGTTGCAAGTAGCAGGTTTCGGCGTAAAGGTATCCTCAAAGCCCCTGGGTATCACCTGATGGAGCCACTTGCAACCAAATTGACCACGTGTTGATAGATCGCCGCCACTCCTCGAGCCTGATGACGGTACGAACGTACCGAGGTGCCAACGTCAAACTCGGAACGCTATCTTGTTGGTACAGTTTTCCGAGCGCGGATTGCCTTACGGAGACGTATTGCATCCGCAGATGAGGTTCGAATCAACACGGCTGCCTTACGCAATAAGAATACCAGTAATACCTTTGGTCATGCGCTAGGCCTCGCCCTCGGAGAGCTCGACGGGGGGAGAGTAAGTCCTCGGGCCAGAATGCCGGGTGTAGAAGAGAAATGGACATGCCTTAAGAATACGGTCAACAGGCCTCCAACTCATTTTGCTTTTACATCCGCTCTCCCAATGAATGTCTACTCCATCACCCGATAGGTGACGCTCTTAAACAGGGTAAATATTCCGTTTTCAAAGACGATACTAAAATCAACAATTCCCTTATTCATAAAAATAACCCCACTCGTAAAAGATCCCCACTCCGCCTCACTGTAATTAAGCAAGACCCCCACCCAAAACTTCTCACCAACATAGCTTTTTCTGCGACGCAGCCGATCCTCCAAACCCGCTTTCACGCCGACCCCAGTCCCACCCCTAAATCTACCAACAGGCAAATGCATACCCACAATCTCGACGGTAATCTTCGTACTGCCCGCCCCAAAACTACACTACCCCCTTTCCCGACCGAATCAAGACAACTCTGATTCCCCCCAATAAACGGAAAACCGATTACCATAACCTACGACGTAAAAAGAGGTTTTCCTTCAAACTCCCCCCTAATAGAGTCTCTTTTAACCCTAACCCCACCCTTTTCAATGCCTAAAAATACCCAAGCCACACTCTCCCTTCTCATCCCACACCACCTCCCGCAACAATAACATCAAACAAATATTAAAATTTCAACAAAGCACATTCTATTAACCCATCATACCAGTCATTTGCCAAGTCCTTTTACTCTCCCAGATCTACCCAACTATCTACCGCCCCATATTATTCTAGCCACCCATCACGTTCCCTCAACCTGGAACCCCCCCCCCCCCCCCCCAACACCCGCAGCTCTCTTTCTCAACCCATTTTTGACCCCGTCTTCCTTCCCGCAGTAAAAATCACAGCTTACCTCCGAAACATCTGATTGCCATTACGAACTATCTGAACTTAGAGGCAGGAACACATATGAAAATATTCGTCTCTATCTAGCGTATCTCCACGACAAATTTGATTCTGTCTGCTATGGAAATGTATTTTATAAAATTCCACATAATCTTCAATTTATCCCTTCATAAAGTGTCGAATGACCCTAAAGGTTTCGGCCATTTCGTTTACTCCAGAACGTTATCACAACTCCAACGTAGTTAGGCCGACCTTAATAAGTTTTCCCGTCCCTAAACTCCTACCTCCCCTACCCCCTGCCAAAGCCGACAGTATAACTTCCCTTACCCTCTATTATCAGAACGTAGGAGGTCTTCGCTCAAAGACCCAATCCATTCTGAAAAACTCCCATGCCCTACCTATTGACAATTTCGCTTTAAGCGAAACGAACTTCATCCCCACCACTCATAACCTGGAACTGTTTCCCTTCACGTTCACCATCTTCCGTGACGACTTCCTTAATCATACTGTAGCGTTTCTAACAGATAAACACACAATACACAAGCAAATAGTGAAGAACACCAAAAGGAAATCGAATAAGAAAAAGCATCAGCCGTTTACCAAGTAATAACATAGCAATTCCACATCAGTTGAGTGTACTTGAGTTTAGAAATCAAATTCATACAGGAGGCAGTGGTCTGATGTATTGCTCATTGGTTCAATCTATAGTGATTCTAACCATCACAGCGTCAGTTCGAATCACACGTTCTTCACTATCATCGCAAACGCTATAATACTACTGACTTTTCCCACAGCTGAGGAGTGCTCATCGCTGTCCATAACAGCCTCGAGTCGTCACTTATTGCTCCCCTCCTCCTCCAAGCTGAATTTTGTGACTGTCAAAACCACTCTTTCTCGGAAATCAATTTTTGTCATGTGCCTCTATATCTTGCCACCCCAGTCTATTGAAGTTTACGAGCTAGCTCTTAGTAATTGTAGGAGAGGTTGAAATTGTGGGTGGGGCTGGGAAGGTAGGGGGAGAACTATTTTGAGGGTAGGGAAGGAGAGGTAGGATTGCCGTGTAGAGGGGATTATTGGAGGGGGGGTTAGGACGGGTTTCTTCTGAGATGTCGTTTGATAGCAGGAGTGGAGAGGTTGAAATCGAAGGAGGTGGGAAAAGAGTTGGCCTGTCGTAGCATACGCGAGATGGGTTCGTTAGCACCGTAAGAAGTGTGATGAGCAGGCGTGTAAAACAGTCGAGGGTTCCGCACATTACGAGAGTTTGTACGAAATGTTAAAGGGGAGAGCAAGCTTGGGCAATTGATTGAGCCAGGCAGAAGCCGATGGACAAAGATGATGTCGGCATGGATTCTGCGCTCCTCAAGTGTATCGAGATTGATTAGAAGGAGCCGGCCTATGTATGGTGGTAGAGTGAGCGGGTTTTCCCAGTTAAGTCTACGGAGGGCAAAGCGCAAGAAACGACGTTGAACGCCCTCGATCCTACAAATGTGAGACAATTGATACGGGGACCAGACCTGACTAGCATATTCGAGTAGTGGCCGAACGAAAGTTGTGTAGAGTGATCGGGTTACGTAGGGGTTTAGGAATTCCTTCGACCATCGTTTTACAAAGCCAACGGTGGCGTCGGCCTTAAGAATTATGTCATCGATATGTGTGGTAAATCGAAGCTCCTTGTCGCATAGGACGCCCAGGTCGCAAATCGATTCAACCGATGTTATCGGTTGGTTCAGCAAGAGATAGGAACGTGGCTGGGTGTGGGAGCGCTTCCGAGAGAAGGTGATTGTGTGACATTTGGGAATATTCAGTTCTAGGCAATTATTTTGGCACCAAATAGAAAAGCTGTCAAGATCCGATTGGAGAAGTGAGGCGTCTAGGGGAAAGCGGAAAAGCACAAACACCGGACAAGTAAAAATAAAACACACTCTTTCGTTTATTTAGATTTATTTCCAAATCAAGGAAAAACACTACTATTGGAATAACTTGTTTGAATCCATGGATTATTGTTCCGTTTCATTTTCTTATTTTACGGTAGCACTGCGTGAAAGTTACAATGTGAAGTCAATAAAAACACAATCTTCGAAGACTGCAGCGAATGTAATATTCGACACGGCGGTTGCAAACAATACACTGTACGTGGAAAATGCGAGTTATGTCTATGAGGCACATGATTTCTACTTATTTTATTGTTGTTTTTCTGTTCCTAAATTATTACCCACACGCGACTCGGTGATTTTTTGAGTCTCCGTGCGCACCGGCATGGAGACACCGGCATGGAGACGCACGGAGCACTATGGCGGTCAGCGGCTGGTAAAGGGCTCAGCGATAATCATCTCGTGCAGAGATGATTCGCTTTTGGGGTGAGTTTGTGGTGTCGTGGTAGATATCCTCTCCACTAAGGACATCGTTTTTACCTACCACCAGAGAAACGTAAACTCTCTTGGTGGAATAGGAAACCAGATCTTGTAATGAACATCATGATGGTATGTGTGCGATCGTTCAAATCTGATGTTGTTTACACGTGCTTGAAGGCAATGTAACAACGACGCAGACAGGCGGCAAAGACAAAGGAAGAAGCGATCAAATGCTTCGTACGGTAATGAGGGTCATGGTTACGCTGTGTATCGTCGCTATAATAGACGTTGGGGGAAAAAGGTGCTAATGGGATTGGTGGCAGAAACGAATCCCTTGCCTGCATTTGTATATGCAGGGAAATTAGTTTGTGGCGACGTACGAAATTGATGATTGTTTGTCTATTGAATAACGAATCGCTGGTCGGCTTACTGCAGCTGTAAAAACAAGCCGTCCGTCGTTGTGTTTCAATTGATAACAATGGGTGCCGAATGTTTTGTATTTATGGTGCATATGCACATTAAGGAACTATTTTTAGGAATTTTATCTAGCGCGTTGAAAGCTTTAAATGTCCTCGTAAAAGGAAATGTTTCAGGTATGCGGTGGAGATTGCGGTGCAGGTGTGGGAATTTGAAATTTGCCTGGGAACCGAAGGTACCGAATAGGTTTTGGGATTCCTGAAAAGATAGTAAAAAAAATCTTACAGGAAATTATATGCGAAGAGATGCATGAAGGTAAGTTTTCTTTTACAGGACTTCTTAGATTATACCTTAGATAATCCTAGATGCGTAAAGCATTTAAGGTGCTAATGCGATTGCATTAACGAAATGCTATGATTGGATGGGAGTTATGGGGGTTTTTTTAGGTAAGTGAACCGTGTGGTTTGGTGAAACCGCCAGGGCCCCCCCCCCCCCCCTAGTGTACCACAAAAAAAAGTAGGGCTGAAGGGTTGCTCGAATGGGTGGTGCGTGATGAAAGGAGGCTCGTGCGCTTGGAAAACAAGGTGGCCCTGCGTACTTCGGGTGGCTCTGTAATTGTTAAGGGAACTGTCGTGATGACAAGTTCCTGGTTATGGGTTGGGCCTGTGTCGATAATTATGGTGGACGGGGATGTTACCGCTTGATGCCATCTAGGGCAAAGGTGTGCGGCGTGGTCCATTAGCCTGTTGTGGATCGCTTGGACCAACAGGTTTATCGTCGGAACCTATTGGAAATCTGCTCGCGTCCGCAGTGAGGAGGTAGCGCGTGCGGGAAGATGCAGATAGAGGAGCTGAAGGTGTTAACCTGTTGTTGGCGGTACCTGACAATAGGTTGTACCTATCTAATAGGTCTAATCCCATTAGGAGCTCGCTGACATCGTATGACGAAGTGTCAGGAGGCGAAACCTATTGGGGCTCGCTGGCATCGCGCACGAAGTGCCAGGAGATGAGACCTACTGTGACTCACTGACATCGTGCTCCGACGTGTCAGTGGATAAAATTGAGGAGAAACGAGTCCAAAGTCAGTATCTTTCGTCCATACGTTTGTATGGTAAATTGTTTGCCGCTGGGGCTGGTAAAGGAGGTGAGCACTCCAGTTGCGCGGCTTACCGATCGAGGGAGGAACTGGTATATCGGCACCGGTGTCGACTACGGAGCTCGATATATGGTCACTGCGACCTCGCCGAGCGGCATCTTGTGGGGAGATGTCGGCCAGTCGCGCTTGGTTGAAATTGTGCGACTTAGCTTAGAGGCTCCTGGCGGGTGGTTGGTTGTGTTCAACCGCAGGGCGCCGTAGTGAAATGGAAGCGCGCTCCGAAGGGTAGATGATGCATCTGAGGCATGGGCGGCGTAGTGAGGCGTTTATTGCCTATGGTTGCCACTTGAGATGAGCCGTGGTGGCTTGGGGGACGTTAAAATTTACTAGGCAGAAAGATCCTTACATGGTAGTAAGGTGGTGGAGCCTGGCGTCCTTCTGGGTGTATGCTACGCGTAGTAGCTGTGGTTACGAGAGGAGGTGGCTTTGCTGGAATTGGGTAACGGGTGAGGTGAAACCGGGCGTCCTACTAATTGTATGCTACGCAGCGTCATGGTTGACATAGTGTTCATTCATCGGGTCCACTTCGGCTCGGTCGACTGCGCCTACGTCCTTAACTTAATTCCTCTGAACACAAACCCTCTAAACACGCGTAATCCCTGACTTCTCCACCCCCCCCCCCCCCCCCCCCCCCCCCCCCCCGGGATTTCTTATGGTATGAACGAACCCGTTTTGCGCATGCTGAGAAATTAGGGAACTTAGGTTGTGGATAATTTAAGGACAAAATCCATACGCTTGTAACAAACATATATATACATATATATATATATATATATATATATATATATATATATATATATATATATATCTATATCATCAAAATATATACTACATGGCGGCGCTCTCAAGCTGCTCCCCTAAACATTTATATTACAGCCAACTCCAATTCCACCTTGTTTGACTTCGACCTCTTTACCCATACTCTCAAACACCGCCTCCTAAACCATTTTCGCCACCAATCTTAAGCGGCGCTTCTACACTCTACTATAAGCTGCCCCACCTCTCACCCCTCTCCTGCTTTCTTAATTCGTCCTGGTTACCTTTGGTTAAGCCTAGTTAAGATAGTTCTTAAGCTCTCTAGTTTGTAAATTATATGTACTATAGATGTAGGTACTTATGTTCCTTGAATTAAGCCAATAAATGGGGTGGTAGTCCCACTAAACTAAACTAAACTAAACTAAACTAAACTATACAAAACGAAAAATTAAAAAACAATTAACAAATAAATAAATTGGCAAATACAATAAGGTAAGCAAAGTTGTGCATCATGGCCATACATTACAGCCCTTAGTATTAAGCTAAAATATAATTTTTGTTTACATATACAGTGTTATAAAAATTTATACAGAAAAAACGACTCAATAAACTTTCGGTTATTGTTCCTGTCTACATCCCTTTCCTCCCCTTGATCCCTTCCCAGAACGTCTATTAAATACCTTCGCCGGTGATTTGCTCGAAGGTATAACTATTCCGATACCATTGACGGACATTATTATGGAAATAATTTCCTGGGCAAAACATCCGCTGCCATTGTATGCAAATATTTTGGGAAAACTGTCATTTCCCCCAAAACTGTCTCGACTATTCTTAACTCAATTCAATTTCTTGTTGCCCGAGTCATATGCAAACGGAAAGGAAACTGCACCAAAAAGACTGCAGTCGCCGCATGTCCTGTTTCTTATGTCATGCTCGTATGTAACCTTTATTGTTTACAAAGATATAACTGTTTTTCATTTTAATTTGACTTCCCAAACACGACTATCGTACTAAACCGTATCGGAAGCTATAAAACGGTCATAAGGACATTTTAGCCGTCGCCGTTCCAGGAGACATTTCGCGGCCCTATGAACAAAGTCCGATAATAAAATTACCATAAATAAATATAAGATGGCAAAAATGGGGAAAGTTTCCATCTAAAACGCACACAAGCAACGACTCATTCGAATACAGGCGTGTACAGGCTCGTTCGTCCTTCGAACTTTGATTATGATGATCGCTGTCATTAGGATTCTATATAGACCATCAAGCATCGGTCCTTGCCGCAGTTACGCTCATTTTTTCCCGGTTCTGAGGCAACCAATTTAAAGGATAATATTCAAACCGACACCCAGCCGATGTGTCCTCAAATGATTTCAACTGCTACAAAGGAAGCGGCAGTGGGCTTCTATTTGCAATTTCCCTCTTTCCGGTCTAAAATTTTAACTCATATGCATGTGTATGTGTGTGTGCAAGTTGAAAAGTTCCTCTTCTTTAGATAGTTATCTTGCATTAGGACGACACGAGGCTATTGAGAATGGAGATTCATCGGCAATCAGCTATCGCGCGTCAATGATGCGGAAATCCTTTGAATCCGTTCGCGAAAGGATTTCAATGAGCGACTGAGCTGGGTAGTTCGGGGTGTGGTACGGGGGACAGGCATGAGCTGCTCTAGCAAGGATGCCCATGAATATTGTTTACGTAAATTTGCAACCGATAAAGCTTGTTGCAAAGCCGAGTGGCAACAATGTGTTCGTTGTCTGGGGTAGCGTCTTGGTTCGTGGAACTGGAGGAGATAGAAGGTGTCCTTATGGCAGTAGTGTCTCATAAATTGGCTTTCTTCTTTCGTTTCCTCCGCAGGCAGGGGCGGTGGTAGCGGTATTGGAGGCAGTCTCATCATTATTATTGTTGCTGTTGTTGCTGGCCTCGTTGTCGCAGCTGAAGTAGTTGTCGCATATAAAGTAGCACGTTGGTCGTTATGACTCTTCGGGGCGTGTTTATTGTTTTAATTTGCAATGTGAACATGTTTTATTGAATTTCGATTGCGATCTACGTTAGAGGCAGTGGCGATGCGGTCGTGTCGAGGTGTACGCCATTGGGTGGGTGTCAAGTGCCAGGGGATTTGCCTCGGAATTTGCTTGCTTAGTGGAACAAATGGCTTTCTTGAGGAGTAAATAGGGAATATTTTATTTAAATTGGACTATCAATGGTGAATGAATTAACTCTAAAAGGAATCTAGTAGAAAACGTTGAATTGCCAAGAGCTCATTGTGCTTATTTTATTTTTGCCATTACTTTCTGGGGATTTATGCAACTTTGCTACAAGTACCTTGGGAGAGGTACTACATTTTAAAAGTAAGGTGGAAGTGTTAACGCATACAGACCACTTGCAGATGATACTGAGTTCCTTTGAAGGAAGATCAATATAAGGAAATAGAGCTAGATTTATTTTTATCTTCTTGGGCACAATCTATTCTAGTTACTTATCGCGTTTACTCTGATGAAGACTTCCTATAAAACAAATTAGTTACAATAGGTTTATTCTATCGAAATAATTAGTAAGCTTTTCTTAATTTGTGGATATGTCTTTGTTAATGTGCAGGCAGGTGCACTGGTTGACTAAGACTCCCTAGCTTTCTAGTCATGTATCATTGGCCCAGAAACCAAGACGCTGTGGTTGGTCCCTGCACCTCCCAATTAGATTTACAAAAACGACTTCAATTCTATTTTCCAGCTTCTATTTGTGACACCGTGGTTACGCATAAAAATAGTTCACGACTCACGTACAATGGCTGAATTCATATATATTTCGTTATTATTGGTTACATCTTACACCACACATCGGGTTCATTTATGTTTAAATAAAATATAATACAACTTGAACAACACTTCGGACATCGACTCCGTTTATACTCGGCTCGTGCGTATTTACCGGTGGATGAAACTTGACTCTTGTGTAGCGATGCACGTGCGTGCACACGCCGCGATGTTTGGTATACGAACCATGTAGTTAATTTACGTGGGGGACCCGGCTTGCCTCCACGGAATCTGTATCAAGACTGAAGATTCCCTCCGAAACGACAGAATACTAAATTTCATCTATCGTTTCGGTGATCAATAGGCGATGATCTTCCATACATTGGTCACGACGAAGATGTGCACGCACACAGATGTGGTTACCTTGCACGCTCATGCTGTGTGTCCATGAGCATGCGAACCGTGGATATTAGAATTCCATTAAAGGAGATGTTAAACGACGAGTTTGCACTGGGCAAGCTATCGTGACAAGGAACATGGGATGTTTACCCGATCGGCACTGCGTACGGCATCTATGCCGAACGGGCACACGTCGCTGGCGTCTTCAGAGGGTCGAACTCTCGTGTGTGCATTTACACTAACGAGAACTCGATTTTTGCTGCCAGGTGCGAGTTAAGCTATTGCTTGTCGATCGGTCTAGCGACCGATGTGCTTGTAAGAAAAAGGAAAAGAAGGAATGTCTCCTGCATGTGTGTGTAGCGATCCTAAATCGCTACTCCTATCCAAATCCCCAATAGTATTAAATCATAATCCAAAGCCTAAATTTCCTAATTTCATATTGAATCATATGAGCAATGAATTAACCCAAAGTTAATTTATCGCTCATTGATTCAATTCCACATAATAAACCCAAATCCCAAATCTTCCATTGCTTCATATTCAAATCCCATTATTGAATTTCGACAAAAATTAGTTGACAATTCTCAACTAGAAAATTTATAAAGGGGCGGTGAATTTGAATTTCGAGATCAGTTGGATTTCAGAGGCCGAACCTATGGCCAACAAACTATAAATAGATCAGTTGAAATTCCGAGGCCGAACCCCTGGCCGCATACCATCCGGGTCCGAAAATAAAATATTCAAAAGAAATTTAAATAAAAAAAAGATTACAATCCCAAGTAAAAGCCGGACGTTTGTTTTACACAAGATATACGAAAGGAAGCTTGCGCTCGCCGCGCGTGATTTAATTATTCTGGACATCCCGCGGCCGATTATCAGGGGACTCCCTGTAAAGAGGCGAAGCACGCTAACAACGCCGCCGCCTCAGGATTCAACAACTAGTACTAGGGAAGCACGTCAACGACGCAGCCGCACCCAAAAAAGTAAATCCAACATGTGTGACGGAATTCGTTCGGGGATATGTGCACCGAAATGGTTCGAGTCATGTTGGTTGCTGGTGGTGCAACCAAATTGCTTTTAAGGAACATGGTGCGTTTCATGCGACCATGCCCTTAGGAAAAATACCTGTTTGGTGCTGAAGGAATTGCATCAGCGAAAATTATAGATTCAAGGTGATAATTTGCGAGCAAACGATGGAAAGGTAAGTAAATGCTTTCTAGGGTTTTTGGTGCTCTGGGAAGCAGTTTCTTAATGATTGATGGGAAGGTAAGTAGTAGCGTTCAATGGAACCGCCAAAAATGTTTATGGACAATTGATATTTTTCATCAAATTTAAGTAATTTTATTATTGGTCAGCCTAGTGCGTGGGCACATTGTTGCCCAGGCATCTGTTGCACAATAAAAAAAAATAGAAGGAGGTGGGTACTTACAACCGATCGGCTGGGAATTTTCTTCGGTCGTCTTGTCTGTACTCTTTGATTCCTTTATTTGCCTTCTTTTGTTACCTTTCTTGAGAAGGTATTATAAACAGAATCCTTTTGCACATATAAAACAACATTAACAGACACGCCACGATTTCGAAATCAATTCTATTTTTTATTTACAAATGTCAATTATAATTCTCACTTTGGATTAAAAACGTTTGAATTTAACATTCTTTTTTATTTACAAATTGCAATTACAATTTTCACTTTTGATTTAAAACGTTTGGATTCAACATTCGTTTTTTTATACTAGATTTTCCATTATTTAGCTTTATGTTATTTTTTCTACCATTTTCACAAACGACGAGCCGTCACACCACGAGAGCTTATTAAGATACAAGAAAACTGCGTCGCGCGACGTTTGACACTTGCACCATAGACGCTTGACACTTGCGACAACCGCTGACTACTGCCAACAGGTACTCTCCCCATTCGCAGCCGTTCGTCTGATCGCCCATTTCCGATCCCGCACTCATCCGTATTTTCCCATTTCCACTCCCACTAAAGGTGAATAAACTCACGCGAATTTACTTAGCAGTCAATGACCAGGGAGAATGGGAAAATTGCAAAGGATTTGGTGGGGTGGATTTGGTTTCGCTCCCAACAAAGAACGAAATCAATTGGGTAACATCGTGACCTCCTTTTGAAGGTTGGGTTACTCTCGGAATGTAGAGCCACAAACGCATGCCGAGAAGCGGAAATGGAAAATGTTGAAAAGTATAGACATGCATACTTTTCACCGGACATTGATATTGTTCCCAAACGAATAGCTTGTACTTTTTATAAAAGAAACAGAGGAACATTGGCTTGGGGTTAATTCTCGGAGTGCAGAGAAAGAAGTGCATTCCGGGAAGGGGAATGTTTCACGGATTTTATTCTATGTCTTTGAAGGCGATGTGTTCCTCCGAACACTGTTCCCCAGAAACACGACGGAGCGAACACGGTTGCAAATGAAACACGCTGAAATTTTTGTTTTATTTTAATTTTAATTTTATTGTTGTATCATGTTATAAGTTTCGCTGTTTTTTTATGAAATAAGTGACGAGTGATTTATCGACAAAGAATGTTCTTATCGTATCTAAAAACACATTGCATGCGATAAAAATATGAAAACTCGAATCCCAACATGTTAACTAATATCACACTTAATTAATCCACGGGAAGCGTTACTCTACGACACACGCGACGTACTGTCGTTTCGTTTTTTGATTTACCGTGCTGCGCGAACTAACGTCCTCGTGCGGGTTCCTCAATGTCAACTGTATCGGTATCGTTCGATATTTCGATTGCGCGCGAAAATACACTTGCGAAAATTAAATTAATGACGCAGCGCGGATCGACCTCCTCGGTGGGGCTCTCTAACTGGACTGTGGTAACTCCTCTGGGAATGATTCCATTCACCCCACAGTTTTCCTTTCCCTTTCGCTGGTGGTGACTTTCTCTCGATCGAGAATCTTTTCACCAGAAAAGATCGCGCTCACACATACAGACTCGGAGGTTATTGTCTGGATGCTGTAGATCACCATGTGATCGGAATTTCACACCTCTAATGCATCGGTTATGCACACAATCGAATGTGTGATTTACATTAGACGATCGTGGGATAATGTTTACTATGCCCTTTGGGAACAGTGTTCTCGTTTATTGCCGTTGCATTGCAATGGTCTTTGTTTAGACGAAGTATATTGCGGCAGGGACAAAGGTTTTATCCACCGATTGGTTTTCCAGCAATTAGCTCATCGCTGTAGCTGTGATGTTTGTCGACATCTGGCGTAGCTGTGCCAACCGTTTGTGTACATCCAGTTAATGAATCGATACACAATTTATGTTGGTGAGCCATGTCCTTCGGTCGGCGTGCAGGCGTAGAAAAATTATTCAAGACTTGTGGCCCACTTATCTGTGGATACGTGGGGTTGTTGACTCCAGGATGAATGTTACCTTTTGTTTCAGGTGGAAAGGAGGACTTTTGAGGACACGTGTCTGTGGGCACGTGTAAATTGGATATAGGTGAGTATGTTCCTTGGTGGAACGACGATATCTCGAACTATACTGGATTGTGTGGTTCGTAGAATCGCCACAGATGCGCGGGGGTTGAAAAGTATCATCATCATCATCATCGGCTCTACAACCGGGAACCGTTCTTAGCCTTATTTAGCAAGTCCTATTGTTAAATTTTCCATAATGATTTATTTTTTCCGGCCAAGATCATTAGTCTTGCGCCTGAGGCTCCCCGACGGGGAATCGAACCCCGGTCTCCCACGTGAATAGCGGGTATACTAACCATTATACTATCGAGGTTGAAAAGTATACTCTTGCAAATTTTCCTGGTAGAAACTATTCCCAAGAGTATTGCCTGTCCTTTTAATAACAGAGAGAGGAATGTCGCTTGGGATCTTCTTTTATATTGGAATGTGCAAAAGGAATTCGAAAATAGACTAAGTCGTCAACCCATGTTTTGCTGCTCTCAAACAGCATGACGGATTTTGATTATTCATGTAGAATAATGCTACGGGGGTCTTAGGGAATAGTGTTTTCTTCTGATTCGCATCCGTTTAATGATTCGGAGGGAGGGACTTTAATTATGTAATAAAATAACCTAGCTTTATTTATCGAGCTGTGACCCCAACACACCTACAATACATCCAGATATTTGGGAAAAGCATTACTAACTTTAAGACTTTCTCGGGCTCCACATCCTACCACATGTAGACTGTTGTGCCACTATAAAGCGGTCGACCTTTCCATACCTACCATAAGGACCAACCAGATGTTTGAAGGTGAATAGGTTCTTTAGTTTTTCAACTAGGCTACTAACCACTAACGTTGTTGAACTCATATTCTTTACACTGCCTTAGGGAACGAGTAAGCAGTTAACCTTGTCAGAGTTTTCAGTAAGGTGTTTGACAAAATGTTCCATAAATCACACTGGGTTTAAATCCGTCGTGCTCAAGTGAGAAGAACCCTTGAAAAGTCGTTTTTATATGTCAGATCCGTTTTATCTAACCCCTTGTTGGCTACTTCCCGTGTCCTTCAAGGCAGCCAGTTAGGACCGCTACTCTTTCATAATTTTTATACACGACATAGATGTTGTCATTAAGCCAGAAACGGCGTGAATTGAATCGTGAGATATGGATAGTTCTTGTGAAAGCTGTAGTGACGATTTCAGACCATAATTTTTTTCACTAAACCGATGTTTTCTTGTTGTTACGGGTCGTCGCTGATAAAAAAGTTTTAAACTCAATTTTTTTACAATTCACTACATTCTTTGAACGCTTTATGCCACTCACAAAGTTTTTTCTCGATGATAATGGTCCCACTTTTCCAACAATTTTAGTGCGTCCATTCACAATAAAAAATTTTAAACAAACTCCCCTCAATACAGTTAATAGTAATAATTTTCGACAACACAGTGCAAATTTATGTTTCTAGCTGCTGAGTATAGAAGGTGGTTAAACTGGGTTTCAAAATAGATGTCAGTTCTACCAACATAGAAAAAATCAGTTTTTTTTTTTTAAGAAATCATTAACGCAGATCGTTTAATTAGTTCAGTATCGATTGTATTGTAATTTGTCAAAACATTTGATACGAGTTTTGGGCTGATGGTGTCATCGGTCCATACCCCTGAAAGACGGGTCGAATCCACAAAAAAAATACCACAACGCAAGCAGTTATAGTGAATGGCGAATGCTACCGCAACAGGATAATGGAGTTTTTGTAGTACCGCTCGCATTGTGTTCTGATATTTAAGGGTACTGCAAAATCCCCTTTTGTACAGGCGTTAGTGTGTTGTATTCCAGAATACTACCCTTTATTAAATTTAACACTGAATCTCCTTACACATCCTTAAAAACTTCCCTTAACATATATTACATTCTCACGTAATACATACCATTCATAAACATTCACAATATTGCCAGTTACAGCACATTTAATAACATGCCTCTTTTCATAACTTGCCCCTTTTCATAGCTTGCCCCTTTTCATAACTTGCCCCTTTTTATTTCAAAACAGAGCACTTTGATTTTCGTTCAAATTTTATTCAATTTAAAAGTCACAGAAACTAAAGGAATACTTTGAGAAAATTTGTTTTGTTCATATTATAATTTACAGTAAATTAGAACACAATGTTCTATAAGTAGAGAAAAAATTCAATTGTAAAAACAGTTTGAGTTCAGTTCAGTTAGTTTGAGATTGTAAGTTGAGTTGTGAGTTTGGAAAGTTGAGTTAAGAATCCCTAAGTTGATATAAATATATTAAATATATTGATAATATATGAGTTTTAATATCATATAAAACCCTTTAAGAGCCGTTGAATATAATAAATGGTTTTTCTTGTTAATGGCGCCTCAGCCAGTTGTAACTGGACTTTCACAAAAGGAAGGTCCGCCTGGGACGCGGATCATAATACGTGGAGAATTCTTAGGAACAAGAGCGATTGACCTAATTGGTTTAACTATTTGCGGATGTGACTGCCTTCTATCAGCAGAGTGGAAAAGTTTTAATAAGATTGTTGCGCGTACAGGACCAGCAAAAGAAGAAAAGGAATAATAAAAGGTCCCCGCTCTTCCCTCTAAAGAGGAAGCACGGCGCCGGACCATTACAAGTGTAAAAATTTTAACAGAATGGTGCCACATTCTACGAAACTTCTAATAGTCCCTTGGACGCATTACCTACAAACACCTGGTCATCATGAGAGACCATCGTGATCAGGCAGCTTGAGCGCACTCGATTTCTTCCTTTAGAGCTATTGCAAGTCAAAACTGTATGTCGGTAAGCTAAACATAACGCCGTAAACATATTCGTGAGGAGACACTCAAGCCTTCTTTATACTACAAAACTTAAAAACTTTTTTTTTAAATATACTTCCGTCGGGAGAGGAGAAGCTATAGCGCCGATTTCGCGCCCCGAGATGCCACCAAATAACTGTTGCAGTTTTTGTTTGAACAGTTGCAGGTTGTAACGCTCCCGGAACACTTGTGCGGGGAAGAAATTCCACAGTCTTCCCGCTCTGTAAAGGAACGAGTTGTGATGCAGAGATGTTCGCGCCGTCGGGAAATGAACCACAAATTGGTCCGATCCATCGGATTGCCTCCTGGAGTGCTTATAAGCCGAATTGCGGGGAACAATACCATGAATCTCCGATGAACAGTACCCGTGATAATATCTGTAAAACAAACAGAGGTCAGCTACGCGCCTTCGATGTGATATCGACTGTAGTCCCAATGTCAGCGCCGTATCCCTGATCAGGTGGATCGCTCGTCTCGGTATGCTTTCAAGTAGGTCGACTGTATGTTTTGGAGCAGAGCAATATTCGAGCACGGGTCTAATTTGGGATTTATACGGGAGAAGAAGTTGGGCCATATTAAAATATTTCTTGGCTCTAAAAGGATAACTCCGTTTTCTTAAGGCGGACCTGGCGATGTTCGTTCTGTGTCGATACATTCCCACAGACTCTGACCTCGAGCAATTTCAAATTTTCCCCAGATTCATAATCAGCTGTGGAACCGATGATCCGCTCTTCTTTGTGAATGTTGTATATTATGTCTTCGTTGCATTGAAGTCGACGAGATAGGCTTTTTCTCATTGCAGGACCTTATCCAGGTCCCGATTCAGAGAGGCGATCTGGCTACATCTCAGCTGGTGCGACGCTGATGCAACAATCGGCCGATCACTCAAAAAAGAGGAAAAAAGCATACTACCATTCGCAAAACTGAACACCCTGTTATCCATCGAGTATAATAAATCATTTATGTGAAGTAAAAACAAGTTTGGAGTCAAAAGAGAACCTAGGGGCACTCCGGAGTTAACAGCATAATTAACAGGTATACAACAACCCGGATCGATCGATTTTCGAGGAAGCTCTTCGTCCAGTCGCCGAGCTGCTGGAAAAGTACGTATGAACGAAGTTTGCTCAGCAATGCCCCGTGCCAGACGTGGTCAAAAGCCTTGGAGATATCCAATGCGACCGCCCTTGACTCACCATGACACTCAACCGCAGATGTCCATATATCGGTTATAAGTGTCAAAATGTCTCCTGTGGACTGCCTGTCACGGAATCCGTATTGACGATCATTGAGAAGTCCGTTGCACTTGATATACTTAATTAACTCGGCATTGATGACATTGCCTTACATAACATAGATAGTAATGCTATCGGCCGGTATTTTTGTGGGAGAGACTTTTTTCCCCTCTTTGGAATTGGCTGGACTGGAGCGATTTTACAACAGGCAGGAAAGGGTTTTCGTTCATACGATAAGCGGAAGAGTCTGCCAAGAACCGGCGGTAGTTCTGGAGTACAGTTCTTAAGGATTATTGTTGGTATTCTGTCCGGGCTGGTTGCCTTCTTACAGTCCAGTCCAAGTAGAATCCGTTGAATAGTATGGGGGTGGAACCTCACATCACACATCGAAGATCGTACCAGTGCGATCACAGGTGGTTCCAAATGAGGTTTGAATTCGCCGAAAATAAATTCGCGAACACATCAGCCTTTTCCTTTCAGTTTGTGACTAACTTCCCGCTACCCGTCACTAATGGAGGAAAGGAGGAGGAACCGAAGTTACTGTTGACAATCCTTGCCAGAAGGGACCCAATTGAGTTGGGCACTGAACGAGATTATTAGTCACTCTATCGTTGTAAGTCTTCTTCGCGGTATCAATCGCCTGGTTACACGCGTTTCTGATTCTAACAAAATTCGTTCTGTTAACCTGGGTTCTAATCCCACCATTCTTTAAAAGGTATATTTTTGCTGCTGTAATCTGCAGGCATTTTTTATCAAAACAGGGTTTGTCAGATGAACTTCGCTTGATGGAATGCGGAATGTAGGTCTCCATCCTGAGGAGAATAATCTCTGTGGCCGACGCGCATTAGCTAACATCGGTGTCTCCAAAGTACACCTGTGGGGGGCGAGTAGGTGTGCCAGATAGGGGCATGGATTCACTTGCATCCCCGACACTTGTTCCGCAGAACACACTTCGCAAAAAATATCCAAGAGAAGAGGAGGAGAAATAAAATATCCTTGGTTTGATTTAGTTGTTCGTTTTTCTTTATTTGTAAATAGGATCCTTTTCTTTTATTTCACTTAGAACTTACGAGGGTTGCCTTTCATATTTCGGGATTAGAGAACAAAAACAAATATTGATCATCGAAAACACTATTGTTATTCAAAATATTCCCCATGAAGATCTATACACTTTTGCATGCGTTTGAACCAATTGTCGAAGCACTTTTGCCACTCTGATTGAGGTATCTCCAACACATGCATTCTGAATGCAGCAACCACTTCTTCAGGTGTCGAAAAACGTTGACCTCTCAGTTTGTTTTTTACGTACGGGAATAAAAAGAAGTCATTCGGTGCCAAGTCAGGACTATACGGCGGATGACCCATCAAATCGATGTTTTGGGTGCTCAAAAATGCAGTTGTCGCAGCCGATGTGTGAGAGCTCGCATTGTCGTGGTGAAGAGTGATCCGTCTTCGGCGGTTGGTTTTCCTGATTTCTTGGAAGACAACTGGCAAACAAATGGTTGTGTACCACTCAGAATTGACTGTTCTGCGTTGTTCTAGTGGTACGGTTGCGACGTGTCCAGTTTTTCCGAAAAAACAGGCGACCACTTGCTTGGGAGTGCTTCGTGTGCGAACAACTTTTGTTGGATTTGGCTCATCTTGAAACACCCAGACAGTCGACTGCTGTTTACTTTCGGGCTCATACGCGTAAATCCACGATTCATCACCTGTCACGATGTCGTAGACGTGTTTCGAAGCACCGCGACCGTATTTTTTTAGCATTTCTTTCGACCAATTGACACGAGCCTTTTTTTGGGCGATTGACAAATTGTGTGTGATCCAACGCGAACAAATTTTTTTGACGGTCAAATGTTTATGCAATATTGAATGTATGCTGGTCCCACTAACGCCTAAGGTTGTCTCAATCTCACGATAGGTCACATGACGATCTTCCAATATCAGTTCGCGCACAGCATCAACAGTTTTCGGAACAACAACTGATTTTGGACGACCTTCACGAAATTCATCTTGGAGTGAACTACGACC
This sequence comes from Microdon myrmicae, assembly GCA_963931805.1. Taxonomy (NCBI): domain Eukaryota; kingdom Metazoa; phylum Arthropoda; class Insecta; order Diptera; family Syrphidae; genus Microdon; species Microdon myrmicae. The sequence goes on from OZ007501.1 coordinate 88,185,187, forward strand.
ACGATTGAATTCACCATACCATCGATAAACACTGGTCCTTGATGGAGCTTCATCGCCAAAAATTGAATTAAGTTCATCCATGCACTGTTGCTGAGTTAATCCACGCCGAAAGTTGTAAAAAATAATCGCACGAAAATGTTGACGATTTAATTCCATTTTTGGGCCGAGATGAATCTTTTAAGTTACTGTAAACAACACAAATAGCGCTCGTATGTCAAAACGTTCTGAGTGCGTATAACCTCAAAAATGTCCAACTTTACGACAGAGCTGTCAATTGCCGGATTACAACGCTAGGGTTGCCAAATCTCGAAACATAAGAGGCAACCCTCGTATTATTAATATTATTAAATAGTTTCTTTATAAATATCATACAAGTGAAACACTTCTTTCTCGACACTGCGACCGCAGTAATGAACATTTAAACTCGACTTTTTAAGCGGCGGTGCGACCGACCGCGATGATGATTGAATAGCGACTGACTCTCGGCGAAGAATTAAATTATACACTAGCGCGGCGGCGTGACCGACCGCGATGAGAAATGACAAGCGAGTATCTTGAATTAGGGATGAAGATGGGATTTTTGATTTGCACACCGGACAACCAATCGAAATCGTCTTTACGTTTTTGCTCTCTCGTGTTCCCCGCCGTCGAGGTGTGGTGAACACTTCGGTTAATTGAATAGTCGACGAACAAGGGAGAATGAGAGAACAGAAACACAATGTGCAATGATCTCAGGGTGGGTTTGGTTTTTGTGTGCATGAATCAATGCAGCTCTGAGGATAACCCTCTGACATAATTCGGTGATTTCAGAGTGCATTGAACTGTAGGAAGACAGAACTGTGAAGGAAAGGAAAATGTAGCTGGTGCTATTCACCTGCGAAAAGAGATCATTGATCCCCAGCAATGGAGTGTCTGGGGAAAGTGAATAGGACGCCGAATTGGCTAGGGAAATCTGATCGTGGGATCTAAATTAAATACTTTGATAATTTCCCCAGCGGTTGCATGATTATGCAACCACGTCGTTTGATCAGACTATGCGGTTGCTAACCGACATGATGCGATTTCCGATGGAAATCTCCCGGGTTAGCGAAATGGAGTTGCCGCATGGCGAAAAGATAGCTAAACTCAATTATGCATTATCTGCAAAGGATAATGAGTTTAGCTATGCGTCCCTAGCTTACATAGACTTAGCTTTTCTAGAATTAGGGGAGTATAAGATTTAAGTAAAGTTAGGTTAAGTGCTTTTCATCATCATTATCGGCACTACAACCGGGATCCGGTCTTGGCCTTATTTAGCAAGTTTCGAGGCTTGTTAAATTTTCCATAATAATTTATTTTTACAGGCAAAGTTATTAGCCTTGCGCCGTAAGTGCGTTTACATAAAATTAAATTAAAAAAAAACATAAATAAATAAATAAATAAAAAAATAAAAAAAATAGGTAAGTTAAGTAAGTAAAATTTTAAGAAAAAAAAAAAAACCAAAAAAATTGACAAGATTTTCAAATTTTCTTTGTCTTTCAAATAATTATAAGTACTGCCACAAACTTCTGTCGCCGAAAGGCAAATTATACAAATGTTTAGTAATGTTTAGCTTAGAGCGTTTGTGAAGGACCAGTAAGTTATTACATAAGATAATTAAGCTAGAATTTAAGCATTTTTTGTCTAGCCTTTAATTTAGAAATTAAAAATATAAAAAGAAAAATAAAAAATGTTTTAAACATGAAAATGAAAATTAGCTATGCGTCCTTTTGGGAAAACATGTTTTGCAGGTGAATTAACTGAACGGTGGGATAGGGGTTGATATGACGCAGTGAAAGCGGTCGAAATAAGGCGGAAATTCTGGTTGAAATTGTGGGTTGGTTCTCCATGTAGTATAGAGAATCCCCACACAACTACTACCACGTAAAGTATGGGAGAAATCTCGCAACTCGTCGCAGTTAGCAGCTCTATACCTCCATACATGGCGAATCTGCTTAGATCGGTTATTCGGTTGAAATGCAAGGGGTTGCGCGACAGATATTAAGCAGTGGTCCGAGTTCCTCAGTGGCTCAGCATTCTCCACGATATAAATGCTCGGCCCGTATGTCAAAAACAGATTCAGGGTGTTCGCATAATAAACTCGGGTATCCGACACTCGCGTAGGTTCCTCAACGAATTGAGTCAAATCGTGACTAACAACGAACATCTCCCAACCAGTCGGAGTCTTGCGTTAAAATTGACAAGAACGACAATTTCAGAAGCTGGGTGGTTGGTCTATATCCAGTCGATAGTACGTGAAAGATTTTCGAGAAATGTCACTAGTCGATTGTCATTCGGAGAGTGGTAAAGACAACAAAGACATTTAACAGAATTCCTCAGCACGACCTTCAACCACATGATGTCCATGTTATTGGGTTCCAACACCTCCATCCTCTGGCGAGCCATATCGGACGGCGTAAAGACGCGGACTCCGTCCTTAAAACGGAATCTCGAATGTAAGACGTATCCTGAGCAACGAACATATGTCGAATCAGTTGACGAATCGACCTGGGTCTCAGTTAGGTTAAAGATATCAGGTTTCACTGTTTACAAATATTGGTGGATGACGTTTACATTCGTATTGGTGAAACCGATGCCCCTGATGTTACGAAATGCCGTTATCAGTCGAATTTCGGCAGAGTTTCGAGAACGAACCCGATTAGGCGATGACGAATTTTTTTAAAGTTCGGTTATTTATCATAATATCTGGATGATGTTCCCCCTGACATAGTCCAACCTAGAGATACGAATACGAAATTAGTTTACCTCTGGAATTCTTTATCTCAGAAGGTACCATCTTGACTTGTCTTCGTCTCAGTCAGGGCCATCGGTCATACATCCGAAACATAGTCGAAGATTTCTCCCGACGATATCGCGGAATGTACACCGTGACGGGGTGGTATCTCACCTTGGGACCGACTATCATCTAAAGCAAATTTTTCTCCAACCGATTCATCAGCCAAGCTCCGAAAGATGACCAGGGACTACGCCCGACCATTTCACGGTGCCTATCGGTCGATGGGGTGGTATTTCACGGGCGGCAGGGCGTTGGAACCCCACGAACCACACGGCCTGTATTAGTCTCTTACGACAAGCCGGCTTAGCTGTGAGTATATTCTAACGCCTTACTCACAGTGTTTAAACTTAACTTAAACACTGATGAAAAAAAGTAATTCTGTTCTGTTTTTATGTCGAGTTTGAGTTACAAATTTTTTACATTAATTCTGAATATCGTACAACCAACCGATGAACTATTTACATACAAAATCACCGAGAAAAGAAAAAAAAATTCCAATGTCCCGAATTACAATATGCTCCAGCAGTCCTTTCCGATAGAAGATGTATTGAAGTGAACAATAAACCTGCACTTTGTTGATATAGATAATCAAATATAAATTAAAAATAAAACTGATAAAAGTGAAACAGTAAAAAAGCCAAGCCATAACGAGAACAAGACTGGATCTACAATAATTGTGCACTTTTCAAGTGGAGCAAACAAAGTAATACATCAAAATATTGCATCGACTTTATTCTATTGCATGCTCCCACCTCCAGTATGGTCATTTTTTTCTGGTTTTACTTTTAAATATTTTTATTTTGCATTTATTTATTTAATTTTAAATCAAACGTACACAGTTGGGTAAATAAGGACTACAAGCAGCAGTACGAGCATATGTCCATTCGTATCTGTATAATATTTGTCCGGCAATCTGGTCAATATTTGACCAAATGAGTTATTTTTGTACACAAAAGTCCGGATATAAATGTATTGTGCTCGTTTTTCTTTAATTCTGCTTCTTGCCAAATTTATCGTTTGGCAACACAGTGGTCGAAAGGATATTCGGGCTGCCGAGGCTCCGTTGTTGTCGGTCATGACTTTACCTCAATAAATAGATTTGAGAAGGGATGGAGAATGTTGCAATTTACTAATGTATATACTTCATGATTGTCCGTGGCTGTAGATTACTTGCTGGCACAGGTTTTTCGGATCGTTTTTTGAGACTTGCTAGATCTCGGACAAATAATATGATTTGGCAAGGTGAATGATGTAGAAGGAGTCTCTGAAACGGTGCAAAAACAAGAAAATACGTTTCATGGGTGTCAGAGTAGAATTACAAATTGGTTGAGAAGTCATAAGCCTGGATTATGTGACAAAGTCACGTTCGTAATAAATTGTGGCCCTGTTTTCAGTGGGATACTTCAGTGATTTGTGGAGCCAGAAATTTCTGTGAGATAATTATGAAAATGTTGGATGTTTTCAAATTGCTCTTTACGTGGAGTCAAAAGAGAAAACACAATTCATTTCCAAAAAGAAATAATTCAATAACGTGCATGTAAAACGTTGTTGTCCTTGCTTTATGCTGGAACATGTAAGTGTATTTCATTGCAATGCTTTCTTCTCCGATAAAGTGATCTGTTTGTTCAATTAATACTGTCAGCCATAAATATTGAAGTACACCCTCGAAATTAGTAATGTAAAAGATCTATGCACCTAATCGTTTTTTCGCTTGATGATATATATCTCTTAAAGTATCGATCAAACAAATTCAAACTTGTGTTCATTGGACAAGTATAATCCCGTGCTAAAAAAAAACTTCGTGGATAATTTTTTGATTGCTCGATTCAGTCGCCACTTGTAGGGAGTAAAATACTTTACTCTTTTGCTTAAATGTGAAAATATAAGCCAAGGGGCTCAAATTGTAAATGGTGTTTGTTTGTTTTTTTTTTTAATCCACATTTATTTATATTACAATCAAAGATTTTACTTAAGGCTAAATGTTAAATATATATTATAAGTATCATCCTTACATTAACTTACCGGCCATTCGCAAGCACTCTAAATTATACAATATCAAGTCTCTTTCTTTTTTAACGTGAAATCATCATGCAAGTGGCAGAAGAGGTGGGCCTAGGAATAAATGAAGACAAAACAAAATACATGATTACGGCGAGAGCAGGTGGAACTCAGGGAACACATATAAACGTCAGAGACAAGATATTTGAAAAAGTTAAAGACTTTAAATATCTGGGAAAGATACTGACGGCCAATAAGGAAATGCCGAAGAAAATTAACAAAAGACTACACTCCGGCAACGCTAGTTGGCACACAGTCAGTAAACTGCTGAAAACCAAAATATAAATACTGGTCTAGCCAGATACCAGGGTATCTAACTACAGTTTTCACTTGCAGTCGAAGGTTATTGTTACCTACAATAGAAAAGTGTTTCGAGTTGTATTTTGTCTCCCTCGAGGCCCTGGATAGGGGCGTTCTGATAAGGATAGTCTCGGTTTTCTGGAAATTAATCTTTAATTTCCAGTCGTCGCAAAAATGTTTTTTTTTGTTGAAGTCATCTTGAAGGTGCCTATTGATGACGTCTATTTTTCCTCCTGTTCTGTACACCACTATGTCATCGGCGTACGCATGGCGTTTTCGAGAGAACTCACTAGATCACTAGTGTAAATATTGAATAGAATGGGAGAATTCGCAGCTCCCTGCTGTAAGCCATTTTTAATTTGGAAGGACTTGTTGGAGAGTATGTCCCCGCATTTCACCACAAAATGTTTGTCCATTATCATATCATAAATGATGTATAACAGATATTGCGGCATACCCAGGTTTGTTAACTTATAGACAAGTCCTTCTAACCATACGGTGTCGAAAGCCTTTTCAAATTCAACCAAGCATGCGCCTGTACATTGTCGCTTTGCCTTGTTCCACTGTATATCGGAAACAAGTTTCGTCGCTGCATGAACTGTATCATGTCGGGCTCGAAAGCCAAACTGGTTGTTGGGGATGATATCGTTTTCATCACACCAACCTATCAGTGCTTTGTTTATAATTTTTTCGAATACCTTGCTGATGTTGGGCTGATCGACCACAGATTGGCTGGATTGGTCTTATCCTTACCCTTTTTGGGGATAGGGTGGACTACTGTAGTCTTCCAAAGGGTTGGATAGTGTGCATTGTTTAGAGCGTTGTTCAACAAAGTAGTGTATATGTTCACTGCTTCACGAGTCAAATGCCTTAGAACCACATTTGGAATGCTATCTATTCCAGATGATTTCTTATTTTTTATTGAGCTAAGTATGTTTCTAAGTTCATCCTTGCGCACAAACATATTTGTATTTTCATTTCTGACGGGAGAATCCGCCCTATTATTTTCGCCGAATGTGATGAAACTATGGTTTTCGGATCGCCAGTTGTGAAGTTGATTGCGCAGCGAGCAATGTCTTTGACGGCATTGCTTTCAATTCCAGTGTTAGCATGAACTGATTCGTTAACTCTGTACATTGCTTCGAAACAAGCTCCAATTGAATTCGCTTTCTTTTGCGTATCTTCGACTTCTATTACTTCATCATTGGAGTTGATGTGCTCTAAGGTGAGTCCTGCGTTCAGCATTATCTGACAATTCTCGGGAGTCAGTGGAATTCGGAGACAGGGAATGTCATTGTGATCTTTTCTACGACATATTTTCTTGATTTGTGAGAACATGTTCGGTCCATTTGCTTGAACAGCTCGAATTCTGTTGCTCCACTCATCATTTATTACTGCTCGGTAATTATCCCGGATCAGTTTTTGAAGATCCTTAATCAAGGACTTGATTGTTTTGATTTCATTGCTATTTGGGTCACTGAACTTCGTATAGCACAATTTCAGCTTTGAGAGCAGGGTGCTCTTTTGCCTATACAAAGCATCGATAGCTGCATTTCTGTATCTGTGGGTATAGCCATCCATATGAGCTACTTTGGGGATGGAACGGTTCATTGTGTTAGTAACAATATCGTTCATAGTTAAGAGGTAATGATCGATTTCATCATTACGGAGGTTTCTATTAGTCGGTGGGTCTATGCCAATGTTGCGTATTTCTCTTTTTACTATGCTACCGAAACGCGACCAATGTGCTTTTCGGAAATCGAAAGAGTGTACCTGGTCGTACTGCTCAAGTAGATGGTACTCGTTTGGCACGTGTATTACGGCTCCAAGTCCGTAATGATCGCCATCGTACTCAATTGTGCGAAGACAATTTCGAGTACTTACCTCGGTATCTGGTAACTGCATTCGACCATCTGTCATAAGTAAATCCAGGAAGGTGTTACCTCTTGGATAAGATGGTGTACTTGTAGCGTACAATTCTAGTTTATGCTCGATCGCATTTGTTTGCCACCAATCAAACAAGGCATTGTCTGTGGTGTTCGTGGTCAGATTGCCCCAGGCACTGTGCTTGGCGTTAAAATCACCTGCCATTAAAAAGTAATTGTTTCCCGAATCTAACTTGAGACTTCGGAAAAGCGTATCGAATTCACTGATAAATTGGGTACCTTGAACAGATTCAGGAGCGTAAGCAGCGACTATATATAGATGCCTTTGACTTTTTAGCGGAATGTCTATAATGCATGCCTCTAGCACCTGGAATTTGTGTACTTCCGTGCTGTAAACGACCTTATGGTGAAGACCTTTCTTAACTAAGATAGCGACCCCACCCCCTCGAGTAGAGTGTGGTCGATCTCGTCTAATTATGTTATAATTTTTGTAGCCCATTTTGTGCCTTTGGTTTAGCTTAGTTTCGCTAGCCAAGAGCACATCTGGGCATTCGGCTTGGAGCAGATTGCCTAAATTATCCCTTCTTTCGATGTGGATTAGTGAATTTACATTCACATCTATAATTTTTAGGTTTAGTTCAGACGGAGGGTTGAAGATTTTGATGTGGAGAGGTATTTGAGAACAGGGTTGAATAGAGAGTATCTATTCGTGCTCTTTGTTCAGTCAGTGTTCTTTGAAATTCGGCGAATTGTCCTTGCATGGTTAATAACATTGTTATTATTTGTGAATGTGCCTCTAGTGCAGGCATTCTTCCATTACTATATGTATGTTCCATGGATGCTGGTTGCTTGGGAGCACCGACCATTTGTGCATATGAAATTGTTGTAAGAACGAGTTTTCATTTTTTTCTCTTATTCAAATTGTTTGTTTTTGGACTCCAATTTTAATTTCATTTGTTGAAATTTAAGACATCCTCTAAAATTTCAAGTGTGACCTGTGTTTTTACAGAGTACACAGGACAGTGTTTTCCTATCTGGAAGCTGTTCCTTGCCCAAGGGGCATTCACGAATGATATGGTCGGAGAGGCACTTTGCGCACCTGAATTGCATGTGGCAGTTTGATGCCGCGTGCCCAAAGCGTTGACAACGCATACACTGCAATACGCGATCTATTTTTCTAGTTTTTTCCCAACTTATTGTTTGGTGGTTGAGGTGTTTGATGTATCGGAGAGCATCAACTTTACTGTTGGGACTCAGTGATACAATAAAGAAAGGAAATTTGCAATTGCGTTTTCTGGAGTTGGCGGTAGCGAAGGGTTTCACACCTGTAAATTTTAAATTGTCGGTTTCGACATTTTTTAATTCCTCTAATACCTCCTCAGGGGAAAAACATGGATCAATTCCTTTTAGGAGCATGGAGATTATTTTCTCCGATTTCGGGCTGTACGTGTAGTACTCGCTTTTTGTCATACCCAAACCCGTCATTACTTTGCGATAACCTTCAATATCATCGCACATTAATTTTATTTTAGAATTATTAATTTTTTTCGTTTTGAAATTTTTGCAAGTTAACTCACCTAATTTTATAACGTCCTTTGTTTCCATGGACGTAAGTATTATGGGCGGCGCCTTTTCCTTTTTGTTGGTTACGATGTGCTGGTTCTTTTGCTGCTGTTGCATCTCCTTTGTTTGCTGCCTTTTGTTTGCTTCTTGATGTTGTTGTTCCTGATTTTTCCTTTGTGTTGTATTTTCTTTCCTTTGTTGTTGCTGCATTAGGTCTTTTAATTTGAGGATTGATTCTTTCTGTTTTTTTAGTTCCTCTTTTTTGTTGTCGATATCCGCAAGGAGTTTGTCCAGTTCCGCTGGATCTGTTGCAGTACCTGTGATATTGTTGTCTTCATCAGCAGGTAAATCAATTTCACTTGCGTCAAGGTCAACCAATTCGTTGAATTGGTTGCCTGTTCCTATGTATTCGCTTTTCTTTCCTTTTACATATTTTTCGCCGCATGTATTTGGCTTGCGCCGCTTCGTCATAAGACTCGGCTGTCGCTTAAGGCGGCGCCGTGTCATTGCCAAATGTGCGTTTCTTCTCTTTGTTGTGCCGATGATGATGCTCGAGTAGGTCCGCACTGCTCTATGTCACATTGATTGTTTTTTTAATTTTTTTTTTATGACCGGTCTTGATGACACACAAACTCACACGAGTTATGTTTGTGCGAGTGTTTTCCCCATTTTTTAAAACAATCGCTCTCAACAGTGAAGTAAACAACCCTGTAATAGTTATATGTTTTCTTTTTATTTACTATTTCTTTTTTTTTTTTGTCTTTAGATATTCCCTTAACTCTAGTTTACAAAAACTTCTCTTCACTTACAGTTGACAGCGGTTCTTAGCCGTTACAGATATGTAATTGTTGTCTTTGTCTTTGAACGGTTTGTTGTATTCCAGAATACTACCTTTATTAAATTTAACACTGAATCTCCTATCACATCCTTAAAAACTTCACTTAACATATATTACATTCTCACTTAATACATACCATTCATAAACATTCACAATATTACCAGTTACAGCACACTTAATAACCTGCACCTTTTTATTTATTCAAAAACATAGTAACTTGGATTTTCGTCCAAATTGATTGATGTGAAAAGTCACAAAAAAGAAAAAATAGAAATAGAAAAAATTCAGTTCCGAACGAGAGGAGTTCGGAAAAAAAGAGTTTAGAGTTGACTTTAAGTTTGTTTTATCAGTTAATTTGAGTTGAGAATTTATAAAAGTAATTCGAAGAATAAAAGAATTTAAAATGAAATTTGATCAAGAAAATGAAATAAAATTATTTCAATTTAATCCACGCTCTTCCCTCAACCGAGGAAGCACGGCGCCGGACATCAACACTGGTGGCAGCGGTGGGATGCCCAGATAACGGGATCCCGAAACAGAAAGCAACATTTAAAATAACACAAAAAAAAAATTTTTTTTGTAAGAAAAAAAAATTTTTTCAAGAAAAAACAAAGAAGAGAGAAGAAAAAACACAAGAGAAATAACCAAACCATAAGAAGAAAAACAAAAAAAAAAAAAAAAAAAATTTTCAAAAAAAAAAATTACAAGAAAAAAAAACCCCGACATAAAACAACGAAAAAAAGTAAACATAGAACAACGAAAAACAAAGTGAACAAAAATTTAAAACAACAACAAAAATTGATTATAAGAAGAAAAGAGAACACAAGAGAAATAACCAAATAAGAAGAAGAAAAAAAATTTTTTCAAGAAGAAAAGAGAAAAAAAAAAACAGGAGAAATAACCAAACCAAAATAAGAAGAAAAAAAAAAAACCCCGACATAAAACAACGAAATAAAAAGAAAAAAAAGGAAAGCAGCAAAGACCAGGATGAACAATCAACTTTAGGACGTGAAGTCTGCCTGGCGGAAAAAGAAAAAAAAAATCTAAAAAGAAAAAAAAAACCACAAAGGAAACAACTAAGGAAAACTGAAGACAAAAAAAAAAAAAAAAAAACAGCAACACTCAAGACAATTATTAGAGTAAGAATTTTTTTTACTAGCGACTTTTTCTCTCTACTTTTTAGGAATATTTTCTACTTAGAAGCTCTCTTTTTCACAAAAAAAAAAAAAAAAAATTTGTTTTTTTGGATAGAAATTTCTATCTATATTTTGAAAATTCTCATTTCAGTATTTCGACGACCTTTCCGTTTTTTTTTCTTTTTCGTCGAAAATTTTCTTTTTAGCTTTGGATCCCAATTATCGTTCTTTTCATATATTTATATTGAATAACAAAAGGAAAGGCCAAATTGTTTATAACCATATTTTTAAGTTAACCATATTATTAAGAATTGATAACAAATTTTCGCCATACAGTATTTTAAACTTTCACTATTACGAGTCCATATTACACGAGACAGGCGGCTAGGCAGGGGGAAGAACAATTCCACTATCAACAGATACTCAGTAAAACCCCTGAAATGGCTCTGTCTGTCGGAATTTCTGATGTTTTCAGAATCGTCCCTACCTTTGACGGGAAACCCTGCGACTTAAGTAAATTTATTTCCGGGGGAGACGTTTTATTTAGATCCGTAAAGAAGGCAGACCCGGATATATACGAGACGTTTTTAGAGCTAGTCAAAAATAGACTAGAGGGTCATGCTTACGATCTGATTAGGTATAGCCAAATCGCTAAGTGGGAGGATTTAAAAGATAAACTCGAATCGGAATATAAAGAGGAGCAATCTCGGTCGACGGCACACAATGAGTTGATTTCTCTGAAACAACGCTACAGAGAAACCGTCCGGGAATACGGCGATAGAGTCGCGAATGCTCTAAGGACTTTAAACTCTGCCACGTGTGAAATAACAGCAGACGCGGTGGTTAGGGAATATTTAATAGAAGAAAACATAAAATTGGCCGTACAAACATTTGAGGATGGACTAAACAACGAACAGCTAAAGATACTAGCTAAAGTCCATGGGGGAAATAATTTAAAACAGTCGATTGCACATGTAGTATCACATGGTGCTCGAATGGACAACTCTCCCAGGTCATATCAATATAACGAAAAACCTACATTCAATAGTATAGTCTGCCAAACCTGTGGTAAGCCAGGGCATACACAGGACACATGTTATCGGAACATGCAATCCAACTTTTTTCCGAATAGACAACCCATAAAAAGGGAATATAACATTGTATGTAATTTCTGTGGACGGAATAATCACACAGAGAATGAGTGTAGATACAAGATATCTAGGAATGGATCGGCTTCAACAAATTACCAACAAGGTACAACAACGCGTAACCCATTCCGAAATAATCCTACAAACTCTGAAAATCGTTTTGGTGAAAATTCTAGGACCACCAATAGACAAAACGATAGACAAAATGTTCACTTTTCTCGGGTGCAAGAGTCGGAAAACGAGGCCTGACGCCAACCAAAATTTATGGAAGACAGACCAAAGTTTTCTATTTACAGCATTAGATCTTTGGAAATAGATAACGACCATTTTAATGAAGCTCCTAGCCAAATTTACCCTGAGCCCACATACTCCTATAAACCAAGCCATATAAACGAAGATAACCCTGTCCCTAATATAAAGACTCCGATTCATACTCCCATTCTGGAAAACAATTCAGCAACACAGACTGAAAATCCGAAATTTTCAGCAGTATTAAAGACTGAAATCGCTAATATCTCAGATATCCCTATTGACAACGCAGACACTTCAGCAACCAAGACTGAAAACTCAGCAGTATTAAAGACTGAAAATTCGGATCCTGCAGAAAATATACAAACAGAAATCCCGAATATTTCGGCTATCCCAATAGACAACCCCGGCACTTCAGCAACAAAGACTGAAAATTCAGCAGTGTTAAAGACTGAAAACCCAATAGTTGCAATAAAATTCGAAACCCAAGTCAGTTCAGCAGCTAATACTGATGAACAAATCTTTTCTGCAGCAAAGACTGAAGGATTGAATGTTTCTACAGCAGATATAACTGAAGAAATAGTTCAAACAGCAAATAGTACTGGGAACCAAGATGTTCTAACAGCTAATAAGTCTGAAGAACTATTCGAATCAGTAAATGAGACTGAGAAACTAAACGATTCATCAGCAGTGAGTAAGACTGAAAAGGTAGACGTTCCGACAGCGGTTAAAGCTATGGACAATGACAACACTAAGCCGAAAACAATAAATATTTTAAACAACGAAAACAAACACAAACACTTACTCAAACACGAAATAATAAATAATGAAAATAATAATTTAACTAAAATAGGTACGAAAAAGGAAAACCATATAAGTACATTACAAATCTTTTTTTACAATAAAAATAATAAACAATAAAAAATAAACATTTATTCAAACACAAAATACAAAAAAATAAAAAGTTACACAGTCATTTAGGACATTTGAAATCATTTCTTAAGAAGACTTTTGGTATTATGCATTTCTATACAATCATCATAGTAATAGGCCCAAAAAGGTTTTGGAAAATTGTCCATAAATTTAAGGAAAAGATAAACACATAACAAATGGCCTTTGTTTTATTATTCAATATATATGAAATAATCTAACAATTGTAGGAAATGACGAAAAAAAAAAAAAAAAAAAGTTAATGAGGGGGACGAAAGAAAAAAAAAATTTTTAGAGGTAATATATATATTGGAAATTTTGGAATTAATATATATTCGAACGGAAAAGGAAAGAAAAGAAATTTAAGAGGTAATATATGTATTGGAAATTTTGGAATTAATATATATATTCGAACGGAAATGAGAATTTTGAAACAATAATATTAATATTATGTAATTAATATAATAAGTAATAATAACTTTTGGATAAGAAAAGAAAAGGTTCCAAGGAGAAATATTTAAATTTAGTTAGTTAATATGTAATGTAAATAGACTATTTTGACTATTTTTCTAGTGTTAAGAACTTTTTGATTATTGTAAACATTTAGTTAATATATAATGTAAATAGACTATTTTTCTAGTATTAAGAACTTATTGATTATTGTAACCTTTGATAAAGATTAATTTTGAAAACCATTGTAATATAATTGAACGAAAATCCAAGTCTTTCTTAATCTAATATATAGTTACTAGAAAATTATTCTCTTCAAGGATAATTTTCTTTCTCGAAGAAGGGTGGGATGTTGTATTCCAGAATACTACCCTTATTAAATTTAACACTGAATCTCCTATCACATCCTTAAAAACTTCACTTAACATATATTACATTCTCACTTAATACATACCATTCATAAACATTCACAATATTACCAGTTACAGCACACTTAATAACCTGCACCTTTTTATTTATTCAAAAACATAGTAACTTGGATTTTCGTCCAAATTGATTGATGTGAAAAGTCACAAAAAAGAAAAAATAGAAATAGAAAAATTCAGTTCCGAACGAGAGGAGTTCGGAAAAAAAGAGTTTAGAGTTGACTTTAAGTTTGTTTTATCAGTTAATTTGAGTTGAGAATTTATAAAAGTAATTCGAAGAATAAAAGAATTTAAAATGAAATTTGATCAAGAAAATGAAATAAAATTATTTTAATTTAATCCACGCTCTTCCCTCAACCGAGGAAGCACGGCGCCGGACGTCAACAGGTTATTCACTTTAATCATTGACTCTACTATAATTAAGGCACTTCCTTTCATATACTTATCAATAACAAATATAGTTCACAGTGTGTCTTAGTAATTATATACATTTATTGTTTGCTTTACTCCTTATTCCCATACACTTTAATGATTGGTTTAATTATTATTAAGGCACTTCCTTTCAATTTCTTATCAACAACAAATATAGTTCACGGTATGTCATAGTATTTACATACATTTATTATTCGCTTTACTCCTAATTCTCATACACTTTAATTATTGATTTTATTATTACCAAGGCACTTCCTTTCAGTTACTTATCAATAACAAATATAGTTCACGGTATGTCATGGTATTTACATACATTTATTATTCGCTTTACTCTTAATTCTCATACACTTTAATTATTGATTTTATTATTATCAAGGCACTTCCTATCAACTTCTTATCAGTAACCACTATTTCCTCCTCAACCGCACTACCGAGCTTTTCATACATTTCACATCTTTTCGGACCGCTCACCGAAGACCTTTTTGGCAACTCTCCTCAATCTTCACTTGGATTCCAACCGCTACCAACCACTCAACTTTCAAGACTAACTACTTACTCATTACCTCCTGGGGGTCAACACTTTTCGATTCCCTCCGGGGTTAACCCCTTTTGATTACAACCATGCAATTTAATTTCAATTGCCCCAATTTTCGATTGTTGGCCTCACTTCGCAATCGCGATGTATCGCTGATCCAATCAATATTTCTTCATTGACTTGAACTCGGGATCAACATCTACGGTTGCGAACTGACCCAATTAATTTCTTTTATGTTTTGTATGCAATCAATTGTCTTTCCGTGATTTGTTGATTGTTCCGGAATATGCAATTGATTGCTTTTGCATTATTGGGCAATCGTTTTGGCATATGCAATTAATTGCTTTTGTATTATTTGGTTATTGACTTTAAAATATGCAATTAATTGCTTTATCGTTCCGGGGGGTCATCTGAGTTTAAAATCGGGTGGCGTTTTTCTGTGTGAGTGTATCAATGACTTCTTGTACATCATCTTTGTCTATGATATCACTGACACACTTAACGCATGCGCGTTCGCACACGCACTGTGTGTATAATGCACACACGTGCATACACTGAACACGTACACACTACACCGTGCAATATATCACAAAATGATATACAGCCGTTCTCAGTGACGGCCACACTGTTTGAACAATTCACACTTCCGCACACAATAAAAGGTGGCGGGACAGGACGATAGGACGATCCGTACCGTTCGAACGTTAGATGTTGAATGGCTGCAAAGAGATCGTTACTGCTGACCGGCTGACACCCGTCATAATCTCAGTTGCTTTGACAGAGTTTTCGCATTTATCAAAATAAAACAATAAAACATAGCGAATTTGTCCTTCGTTAAGTTCAATATTTTACACTCCAAAAGAGACAATTGAATTGAATGATTGAAAAACTTTTATGAGTACTAAATATTACATTTCAAAGGAACACAACCGTGAGATTGTTTGATTAATTTACTAGATCCGATAGTAAAAATATCTTTCGTTTTTTTTTAACACAATTCTAAAAAACAAAAAAATTTGCCCACCAGAATACCTCCTTAAGCTTACTACGTACTACTTAAAGTCGCCTTGAGCAGTCCTCAGCATCCATTCAATAATGTTTCCGGATACAATTAAATTACTTTTCTCTCTGCGATCCAACATGCTGTGTAAGCAATCAAACATATTGACCATAGTCTGGATGAATAAAATATTTTTGACGTTCCTGGTCACCCATAGAATTTCACTGGCTAAAATAAAAATGCCAAACATGCCAAAAGGAAGTGAAGTTACTCTTCAATTTGAACCCCAAAGTAGCTCGACATCAACTTGTTTTGTCGCATATGCTGTTATTTATATTGTCCTTTTTATATCTACTCTATGGTCATCCGAAATATCTCTCCCAGAAAAATACCTAGAATTGTTTTGCTTATAAAATTGCGGTAACATTTGTATTGGTTTTTTAGGTTTGATTTTGTTGTCAGGTTTATAGAACTATTTTCCCATTCTTGGTAATACTTCCACGACTTTCGATATTCTCATCGGATTTTTGGATACTCTACATTGTATTCGTTATTCAACAATCCGATTCCAGCAATACATGCGTTCTAATAGACTGACCTGCGCTTCAAAAGCACTGAATAATTACATGCAGTCAAATAATATTGTTCTTTAAAAATCGCCCACCCGTAAAAATTATTACCGCATATTTTGGTGTAATATGAAAAATGTGTGCCACCTATATTGAGGTCCTTTGTCAATCTGTACAAGAGCGCAAGGCTCTATTTGCGAATTCGTCAAAATTACCCGTCGAGGCAGAATTCAAGTTTACTTTTGTACCTATTTAAAAATGTATTTGAATTGCACTTTAATATGACCTGGCTATCATCTGTCGCCGCAGGGTGCTGCCAAACTATTGGCAGCAGGAATGCTGCACCTGGCGCCTGCTGAATCCTAGAAGCCAGGTTATTAAATATCAATATATCGAAATCGCAATTAATTTATCCTTACATAAAAAAGAGTATATAGCAAAAAAAAGCTTGGTAAACAAACAAAAAAAGAAACAAATAAAAGCGAACAAAGAACATATCCTTCGGGATTATTCGTCGAATATTCGCAGGGATATCACGTGGAATGTTGCTTTACTGCTATATGTCATATGCATCGATTGTGGCAGTTCGGCCAGCACGAACAGAAAGATACTCTCCTCCCTTTTTGATTTTATTTGCTCCCTTTTTTTTATTTTTTTTTATAGATACATTTTTACTGGTTATCCTTTCGAGAAAAGCATACGAAAACAAAAAGGATATAATTTTATACGATTAAAATCCAATTGAGATAAATGATGAAAAATGACTTTTAATACGTTTCCCATCGGCTATAGCAAGTGACTGTGAGCGGTTTGGATATAACTGACGGTTTATTATCCTTTTTATTGGGACGTTTTTCGTCCTTTATATTGCCAGCCGCCCCGAAATGGGAGAGGCTTTGATTTCTCAATCAAGGAATACCGTTTGGTATGACAATTTATTGAAAATCTTTATGAGAGATAAATGGAAACCCATTGTTTCGTAATTACACAAATAAAGCGACTAAATGTGATGTCGGTTGATACCAAAGAGTTAGCGACTCGAACACAGTCACTTAACAGAGATAGGACAAATTAAGTTTGGTTTGTATGGTTCAGCTTATTTTATTGTGTAATTTGAATGGAACATTAGCCAGTTATTAGGTAATTACGCAGACATAATGGAGGCCTGGCCAGTTGAGGAAGCCGAATTACGTCTTATGACTTAGAAGTCCTGGCGCCAAGGACGACTTCAAGGCAATACCTGAAATGCTAGGAGAATGAAACAGATCGTGAAATGTTATTTAATTGTAAATACAAGGACACATTTTGCGCGGTGCAAGTACTTTTATATAAAGGGTGTTCCAATTAGAAGGATGCATGTTAAATGAGAATGTAGCTTAAACATCAAGCAATTTTTGACATAAATTTTTCTTTTTCATAAATTCAGACTTTGGTCATTTCAACTATAGAATGATAAAGAAATAAATATCGTGGTAAAGTTATTGGAGAGATTGTATTTACTAACATAATCGGCCAATACAGGGCGCTATTCGAAGGTTATTGCAAAATTTAAAGGAACTGGGTTGGTAGTAGATGTGAAAAGACCGGTGTCACCTCGTGCCGAAAACAATGTTAAAGTACGCGCGGATGTGCCCAAGAACCTCGTCCGCAATGATTGGACCTTCCAATAACCACTTCTTGGTCATGAATTTTAAACAAAAAATTGTCTCTACACACTTACAAAGTTCTATTAACATGAGAATTGAAGCCAACTGATTATTACAAGTGACGTGTCTTCGCCGATTGTTGAATGCACGAGTACCGACAAGACACCACATTTAGTGATGAAACCCATTTTTGTCTTAACGGTTTTGTGAATCAAACGAATTGGAGTTGCGGCGTTTCCTTTGAACGCCACTACTTACCTTCCCACCAATTATTCAATAAACTGCTTCCTAGAGCACCAAAAACCTGGAAAGCATTTACTCATCCTTCCATCGTCTGCGCGAACTATGACCCGAAATTCTTTAAAACTATAATTTTCGCTGATGCAAAATCCATCAGCAACAAATAAGTATTTTCCACAAGGGCATGGCCGCATGAAACGCACCATGTTCCTAAAAAGCAATTTGGTTGCACCACCAAGCAACCAACACGACCCGAGCCATTTCATTGCACATGTCTCCGAACGAATTCCGCCGCACATATGCAGGAGATATGCCTTCTTTCATTTTTACCTACCAGCACATCCGTCGGTAAACCGATCGACAAGCATTGGCATCCTATAAGCATTTCCCCCAGGGGCATGCCTGCATACAACGCAGCATTTTCCTAAAATCCAATTCGGTTACGTCCATTTTTCCCACACACACGCAGGGCAAGTCATATCAGCAGACGCCAGCAACATGTGCACGACCAGCGTAAATGCTGTACGCAGTTACTGATCGGGTAAACACCCCAAGTATCGTCTTCATGATACTTGCCCAGATGCAAACATTTCCTTTTATGGAATTCGAATATCCATGGTTCGCATGCTCATGGATATGCAGCATGAGCGTGCGAAGCAATCATATCTGTGTGCGTGCACATCACCAACCATGAAAGATTATCCCTTATTGATCACCGAAGCGATGGCTGGAATTTGGTATTCTGTCGTTTCGGTGGCAATCACCAATCGTAAAACTGATTCCGTGGAGGTAAGTCGGGCCTCCACGTAAAAACGTCGAGTGGAGTGGCGATGAGAGTGTTGTGCGTTTAATAGAGTCTTCGATTAACTGCGGTGATGTGCGGATCAAAGTGTCAAATAAAAGTCATTGCAAAGCATCTTTAAATATTACAGTAACATAACTGACAGTGTTTTGTACAAATAAAGTATCAACATTATACCGTATTTCTTTCAATATAGTATCAAGTAAATTTCATGGCGAAGAATATTCAAATATTAAAGTAATTTAACTGACAGTGCTCGGTACAAATAAAGTATCAACATTATACCGTATCTCTTTCAATATAGTGTTAATGTCCAGTAAATTTCATTGCAAAGTATCTTCAAGTATCAAAGTAGCTTAAACAGCCAGTGCTTAGTACAATCAAAGGACAGAGTAAAGTTTTAGTGATTTATGTAAAGTTTTTATTCTTTTTTGTGTTTTGGAAGATTAATAAATAATAAAGAGCAGTTGAGCTGCAGTTTTTTATTTAACGGAGTTTAGAACAGCATCATCGGCAGTTGCATTCCACAAATCGATCTACAGCTCCATTGATAACAAAACCGAAACTGGAACATTTACCCCACATTGATGACAATATACGGGGTAACATCGTGGGATAGGAGTAGAACCCGTGCCAACGACGGCACACATACGTCCAAGCCCATAGTGTAATCAAAATCCAACGGCGATTGCTGAAAGACCTATGCAGCTACCAATACTCTTTGTTCGTGGTGCATTTTTCCCGGTGGAACTTTTGGACCTTTTTCTTTTAAAACGATGTTGGAAATTCTATTTTGCTGAATGGTGAGCGTTACCGTGTAATGTTAGCAGACTTCTTTCTGGCGGAATTGGCTGCTACCGCTGGACAGTATGTGGTTTTGTGGCGTTTCTAACAGATACACACACAATACACAAGCAAATAGTGTCAAACACCGAAAGGAAATTCGAATAAGCAAAGCATCAGAACCGAAAACCATAGCGATAACATAACATTTCCGCATCAATTGAGTGTAATTGAGTTCAGAAATCGAATTCGTATACGCGGCAGTGGCCTGATATGTTGAGCATTGGCTACATTATTAGTGATTCTAACCATCATAGCGTCAGTTCGAATCACACGTTCTTCACTATCGTCACAATAGAAAATAATTGGTGACCCCAACGTGATCTGTATACACACAACACACAATCTTCCAAAGGTAAACAGAACTTTACTACTCGATCACGACTTCCCCATAGAGCACCGGCACACTCGCCTGCTCCGACATCCTCTCGCTCGCCCGCTCCTCGTTCCGTTGTTCGCACACGTAGCTGATCATAACAAAGTTACTGAGGAAGGAGTAGTGTGGCGTTTCTAACAGATACACACACAATATACAAGCAAATAGTGAGGAACACCGAAAAAAAAAATCGAATAAGAAGATGCATCAGCCGTATATTAAGCAATAACATACCAATTCTACAGCAGTCAAATGTACTTGAGTTTAGAAATCGAATTCGTACACGCGGCAGTGGCCTTGATGTGTTGAGCATTGGTTACATTTTTAGTGATTCTAGCCGTCATTACATCAATTCAAAGCACAGGTTCTTCACTATCGTCACAACACGCGATAACTTCAACAGGATGTGAACCACATGCCACACATCCCACGGTGCTTTATTGATTGAGAAGTTTTCTGGTTGCATTATATCTTGAAATACCGAAATCAACTGGCTGCTAACATCGTAAGATTTGACGTCTTCGAACTTTTTTATATGGTCTACGCCAATAAACCAATAATAATTTAGCAGGTGAGGACGATAACACATATTGACGGGATTTGGGAGCACTTGTGTAGTGATGTTATCAAGTTTTGGATGTTGTATTAATCACGGTGAGCTGTTCTGCATAGAAGTGTTAAATGCTCTTGTCTTAGAAATGATCGAGGTTATTGTAAATCTAAAATAGAACAATTTAATTCCATCGCACAATTAGCAACTACGTTTTTGTATAGTAAAGGAATTTTTCAAATAGCAACGTAAGAATTGTGACGTAGAAGGCAAGAGGCATTCGTAAGAAAATATGTGATTAATTAATTTTCTGAGCAATAGCAATATCGGTATCGCACTAATCACAGAAATGTAGTTAAAAGTAAAAAAAAAAAAAAAACCATAATAATTCTTTTTTTTATCTCTCGCAATCTTTCCCTTCCCGCTTTCGAGTTCCTTCCAAGCCTAAAGTACATTAATATTATATGTTAACTTCTAACATAAAGTAGCTTACGTAGCTAAAAGAAACATGTATACAACAACAACAACAACAACAACAACAACAACAACAACAACAACAACAACAACAACAACAACAAAACAAACAGGAGAAAAGGGAACCAGCAAATGAAATGACTGAAAATGCGAAACATGATCTGAGCACTCAATGCGGCCAGGCGTTCGTGATCGGCAAAATGCTGATCTTGCACCTTCAACGTCGTCGCATGTGCGCTGCAACGTTAACCAAATCGATCAACTCCGGTCATGTGGCACAGTGCTGCAGTGCGGTAAGAAAAATATTTTACATTATCAGAAGAGAATTTTTATATTACATTGGGATTGTTTGTTATCATAACTGTTAAACTCAACAACGCGAATTTCAACAGTCAATTTTAAACGTTACTAGATAGATTGGGAGAATAGAAGTGGTGGTGTTATAGCGATCCCAGTAAGGAAATCAATTCAACATAGGCCTATAAGAAACATACAAACACAACTTTTTGAAAATTAGACTGTGGAACTCACTCTCGTAAATGGGAATCCACTAAAGATTTTCTTTTTATTTTTATGGTGTGAATTTAGGAATTAAAAATAAACATCAGCTGAAAGCTGAATTGGAAAAGCAACCTAAAAATGTTGAAAAAAAGTTTGTATGAAGCTTCCAACCCGTTGTCTAAGTCTTTCTGGAATTAAGTGACTGTTATTAAAGATAAAAATAGATAAATTCCTTACCTTGAAAACGGTGGCAAATTTAACTACATGATTAATGATAAAGCCAATATTCTCGGGCAGGATTTTGCACAAAATTACTCTGTTGGTGAACATTTACTTTCCTATTACTATTTACTCTTTATTGGCCTATAGGAACCCGCAAGTTCATGACCTCACTGACTCGGCTGCGCCAACGCTCCCTGTTCTGTGCACTTTCCTTTCACGCTTGACCGTGCCAAGCAATATCCTTAACGCCAAACGTTTAATTGTCCTCCCATCTCCATCGCGGCCGCCCTACCCACCTCTTTTCCATTAGTCTTCCGTCAAGAATTCTACGCACGGTCCTATCGTTGCCCACATGTCCGGCCCATTTCAATTTTCGCGACCTGATTACTCTCACTATTGTTTTGGTTTGCAGTATAGCTCTTCCAATTCGTGTTTGTGGAGAGAGAGAGTCCATGTTTCGCATCCGTATAGAACAATCGGCATGATTATAGTTGTATAAACACGGAGCTCTTATATTACGTGATAGTAGTTTGGATTTCAACAGTTTACTGAGTGCGTGCCAACTAGCGTTGCCGGAAGGTAGTCTTTTGTTAATTTTCTTCGACATTTCGTTATTGACCGACAGTATTGTTCGCAGATATTTAAACTCTTTAACTTTTTCAAATATCTGGGCCCTGACGTTTATGTATGTTCCTTGAGGTTCACCTACTCGCGCCGAAATCATATTATATAATTTGTTTTTTCTTCATTTATTTCTAGGCCCACCTGTTCTGTCGCTTGGATGATGATTTCACTGTTTTCACTTACAGTTTCTAGATTAACGCCCAAAAGGGCGATGTCATCTGCACATGCGAGCACTTGTGTGATCCTGTTCAGGGATAATTCGGGCATGTGTCTTATACCTTTCTGACCACATACTCGAGGACAAGGTTAACGATAGATGGTGAGATGCCATCCCCCTGTTTTAGTCCGACCCGGATTTGAAATGGTTCTGAGAGGCGGTTTTCTCTTCTAACCCGCCCTTTGTTTTCGTTCATGCAAATTTGAATGAGGGCGGGATATTTTTTCGGGACTCCCAGCTCAACTACAATATGGTAGAGTCTTTGCCTTGCGACTGAGTCGTAGGCTTTTTTGCAGTCAACGAACAACTGGTGACCCGTCTCTCCGTATTCCCACTTCTTTCCCAGCAATCGCCTTACTGTGCGCCTTTGTCGCTCGTTGATCGGTTCCTACGGAATCCGCACTGGTAGTCTCGCAGTATTTCTTCTGCGTACGGTGTGATTCTCGCCAGTATGACATTTGGTAGTATTTTGTATGTGGTTTGTAGCAATGATATTCCTCTGTAGTTTTCGCAGTCAGATCTGACGCCTTTTTTAAAATGGGGACGACTATTGAGGTTTTCCCTTCTTCCGGATGGTAGATGATCGGAGTCACAATCTGCTGCTCTATATGATCTTACGTCAAGGATATTCGAGTGGTGTCGTTTGTCTATGACGAAGTGGTCTATTTGGTTACGCGTTACGCCGTCGGATGATATCCATGTGGCTTTATGAATTTGGTTGTGCTTGAATATCGTGCTTTTCACTACCAGCTCTTCTGACGCTGCGAACGTGATAATTCGAATTCCATTATCATTTGAAACGTCATGTAGGCTTTTTTTACCTATAGTTGGTTGGAAGATATCTGCATTGACAATTTCCGCGTTGAGGTCCCCAAAGGGGCTTTTAACATCGAATAATGAGATCCCATCACATACTTCCTCTAGGGCCTCGTAGAACGTGTACTTCGTTTCTTCGTCTGTAGATTCTGTTGGAGCGTGTAGGTTTATAAACACATAATTGTACCATGGGTCCTGTATTTTTAACACCGACATTCGGTCATTAATAATTTGCACATCTTTTACATGGGGTGTAATCTTCTTGCTTATGATGAAGCCGGTTCCGAGGTTATGTGTATCGGTGCCTCCACACTTGATGTGGGAGTCGGACTTTCTGAAGCGCGGCGATGTCCATTTTATATTGTTTCGCGTTTTTTACGACCGTCTGTATCGCGTCTGGTTTATATAACGTTCGAAGATTCCACGTGCCGACGCGTATATCCCGCTTTTTCCGTTTTTGCCAACGTCTTCTTTTTACCGAGTCGGTGTTTTCTTGATGATTTATTCCCTTATGGGAGTGCTGGCTCATCACACCTACGATGATTGGGTTTTTCTCAGGATTATCATCATCATCATCGGCACTACAACCGGCACCCGGTCTTGGCCTTGTTTAGCAAGTCCTGAGGCTTGTTAAATTTTTCCATAACAATTTTTTTTCCGGGCAAGGATTGCTTTGTGTATATAAGTTATTCATTTTTGTTCTCACGAGACTTGGGGTTACAAATAGTCCGCCATATCAGAGCCCCATTTTGACTTATTAAGGTCTGCGTACTGCTCTGATACGATCCGTTGTCAGAGAGGGTCCGCTATAATAAAGCCGCTATACCCCTGGCTGCAAACCATCCAATGAGGACGTTGACGCGTAACACCCTGGCTTCGGGGTGGCAGATCTTTGTGTGTTACTCCTCCTTAGCCTGTCTGACATGGGTGGCCCTACTGAAAGCATAGGCTTCCGTCAGCATAGCCTGAGCGATTCATTGTAATTTAATCCCCCGCAGCACGTCAAGGCTTCTTGCTCATAAGTTGTTGGTAGTTCTAGAGTTGTGACAGAAGCTAAGTAAGACGTGTTATACTAAAATATATTACAATGAATATATTCTTTCACATCTAGTTGTAACTGCAACAGCAACTCTTGCGCATACGTTGCTGATAATTCTGTGGTTGTGACACAAGCTAAGTGAGACGTGTTCTACTAGAATATATTACAACGACTTTATTCTTGTCACCTCTAGTTGTAACTGCAACAGCAACTCTTTGTAAGTGTTGGTAAATATGAATCCACGGAAAACATAATATTTTATCGGGTACCGTTGCTCCTTGAGTGCGATAATCAAAGATCATGAGTGCTTTCTCTGCGGGTTTTCATGGCACACTTTCTTCGAATGCGCTTCACTTCCTTCAGCTTTCTACCAGTTTAAATTCACTCTATTGTGTTGTCTCAGGTTCGTAGTAATAAATCCAGCTCTCGTGTTGGTATATGTTAACTCACGCAAAACACAGTATTTTATTGGATATCATTGGTCGTGCAACACAATTTCCAACGGTTAACGAGCTCTAGTCGCTATTTTGGGATGTGGTGCTTTACTAGCGACCTATTTGATCGTTAAAGGCAGATCAATGCGTATCATCATAACCTCCGTACTGATTGTTTCTTCGGTACGTGTAGTGTCCCGAGACTACCTTCCAACTCACACTATTCCCCGTCCCTTTGAAGTGACTTGTGTCCCCGTAAACACGTTCTTTTGTACATCGCAGCATTGTTAAAAGCCATACGGAATTTTTCATAAATGCTGGTAGATGTTAACCCACACAAAACACAATATTTTAGCCTATGCCGTTGCTTGCGTAATATAGACATCACTCGACTTTAGCGGCGAAGTTTTAGTCGTGAACTTGATTCCGTCGTTTACGCGAGACTGTTGGTGCTATCGTAACCAAACTTGGTATGTTTACGGGAAACTCTTCACTCTTTCAGGTACAAATCGCTATATAATGGTAATTTTTTTTTTAATTTTACATCTCCCAAGAAAAGCGAACTTATAGCGCTTATTCAGTGCGCTCACACCGCTGGAGGCGGTGACTGTGCCGATATCCGTTGATGCGTGAGGAAAATCCGAATGCACATCTGTTCAATTAGAGGGACGGAAATTTAGGCTGGCAGAAAATATGACAATAAATCATGAGAATGGTTTTCCCATGATGTTGATATTATATCAACAGAAACCCAAGGCTGTCTGAGAGCATGTATCTTTACATTATTTGTATAGGAAATTGCCGCCTGGACGAAAATGTTTTCTTTTGTCTACATTGGATAGACAGTAGGGTTTCGGGTAGCATAAAGGAACAATGCTGGCGGCGGCAATTGGGTCTTCTGTGATGTAAAATTCACAGAAGATCGCTCGCCATAGCAACTAGAAAAAAAGGTTTATCGGTCTTTGGGATATTGGTCTTTTTATTATCCCGCTCATTATGTCCTATTGCAGGGCTATTAGAAATCTGGCTTGCAGATGTGCAAGCCGGCAAATAGCCCGGCATGTACTTTTGGACGCTAATGGGCATGGAGACGGCGTTTGTATACCCTTTGCTCTGCTCAGACTGTAAGTATGTCATTGCCGCATGTAGAGGAAAAGCTCCTCGGTTATGTTTGGGATATTTATGACGGTTATCCAAGGGGATAACCGAATTGTTTTCAGCTATTTTAGGCCAGTGGTGAATACTATGGCAAGGTTGTGTGATCTTGCCAGGGATTCGACTTAAGGGTAGATATGGGGTTTATAGGATTTTTATGGGGTTAAAAATGATGCGAGGTTCTTCGGGCCCTGAAAAGCCCCACAGATGCATTTCTCAGTCCGGGTTTCTGTGTGGGAAATAATGATGAGTGAAGTGTTTAAGAATGTGCCGTCTTAGCTACGAGCAGTGAAATTCTGGCTGGGGCAGATGTTGTGGCTGAAGTTGATAAGCGATATCACTTCATATGGATATAACTAAGCCACGATGTGAAAAGAACCGCACTAGGCAAAATATCATTTATCGCCCCGGGAAATCTTAAGCTGTGAATGTGAATGACCACTCACCAGCGGGGAACTTTAGAGCGGTTCGGCACAGGAGATCAATTCCGCCTTCAAGCAGAATTGAAGTCGGGATCTGCAACGCAAAAAGACCACTGTACGTGTTGTGCAGTTGTAGCACCTGTTCCATTAAATCCATGACGAAATCCTGACTACGTCATTTCAAGAGGAATATTACGTCGTTCTCACGCCATAAACCTGCGGCAGCAACACAGCTGTTCAACGTTATACATCAGTTTTCTCGAACATATTATGCAAATGTCATTGCCTCCAAAAAACCTCAAGCAAATACTGTAACTCAAAGCCCACTCTACTTACACGTAAGTATTTTCTTAAAGCGATTAAATTGTGGTATATCAAATTAAGTAGATTCCAAATTATACCATTTCCTAGTTTTCCCGCTTGAAAGATATCTAAGACGGATGTTCAACTTTACATAAAGTGACATTAAGAACCAGTGAAGAATTTATCGCGCCATTTTGTCATTTCAAAAGCCTTCTTGAACTACCAAAGTTAAATAATAAAAACCATTTAAGAGAGATTGTTTCTTTGTGTTCTTGATTCCTAATCCAGTGATACGTCGTTTTGTCCAGTGCCAGTTCAAAAGATGATCACTTGTTTCGTAAGCTCTAAATCACTGTAAATCCTCCATTAGCCGAGTTCTTCTCGAAGTGGCCTCAAAAGTTAAACATCCCACATTAAAGGAACGACATCAAACCAATTTATCTTCCAATTTCCTATTAACACGCATTTGGCGGCTGCCATAAAACGAAATCAAAACTCCTATGACTGCCATTTGGCTTAAGTTATCGCCTCCGTCTTATCATTTATTTCTGACCTCATAAATTTCACTCAGCGCCCTAAGTCTTTCCTCTTTAGTCTGTAACATATGCTGACTGGCATACGTTGCCCGGATATGAACTTTGATGTGTTATCCTTAATCTCAATTGAAGAGTCCAATTAAATGTTTTCGTCTCCCTTAAACTGTCACCTTTGATGTTGATGTCAATATAACGTGTGTGTGAGACTATAATCCCATGTGGCATATTGAAGCCAATCGAGGGTACCCTGTACGCATCATACATTCATTCACCAATGTATCCTTCGAGTACACACCTAGATGGATCATTATCGTCATCGTCATCATCATAGGAGTCGATTAGGATTTCCCTTGAAATGATCCTGATGGAAAGCAAAGTATATTCTTCATAAAACAGGAGAGGGTGAGAGTATGCTCTGGAAATCTGCACCAATGATGTGATGATTCGTTCACGAAAAAAATGACACAAGTAACAGCCGAAAGGACAGATTTTTTACAGAGAAGGTATATCTTTTTTTTCAGCTCAGTTATACCAAAGAAATAACTCCGAGAACAGGATATACCCGAATTAATTGCAAGAGCTTGTCATCGCAATGACAAACTTCTGTAACCAAAATGACTAGAAAGGAAGAAGAAAGGACATCGATACGAACAAGGAGGGAAAAAACATTATTAAGACTCAGAACTGCAGTCACAATATTGAACCCGATAAATCCCTGTCTCGATAAGCATTAATAGATGCCGCATTCACTTAAAGCTAGTCATTGTCTCTGCGTAGAGGAGGTTCTGCCAGCAGCATCACCAGCTCGACAAATGCAGTAATAAAAATAAACTTAACTGCCCGCGATGTGAATATGTTTCTAGAATTGTACGAGGTCGGGGTCGGAAACCGGATCATTGGTCCTTCCTAGCTGTATCGCCGTTGCACTGAATTGAGTCAACACTGATGATGGCAATGCATATAAAGTTTAATGAGCCACAATTAATCTTACACGACGACACTATAAAAGCATTAAACCGACCAAAGGAGGGAGCAACGAACAAAAAATCCCTTCGAACATGAAACTGCCTACCCCTATAAAACGGAAACCCATGCAACGCGGAGGATGGCGTGAATGGATTTCGGTTCAATCTGCAGACAAATTGAACGAACGACTGTGGCTTAAAGTGTGGTAACCAGGACCAACTGGGTGGGGAATATAAGGAAGATATGAACTGCAATCGCTGCGATATCGGGTGGTTTCGTTCGCCTGCTCTCGTGGTTACCGTTTATACTGAAGTCGTTTTTTCATAGATGGTCTTTTACCAGGCTCGGAACCAACCAGCCTCGCTACCATTTAACGGTTGCACACCGTTAATTTGCTTGATAAATTATCATTCCACACATAGCGTTAGGGCCACTATGTGCCCGAATGAATAGGTAAGGTGCAACAACGCTCGCGGTCGCTCCACTAACGACCTCGTGGATAGCCGGGCCGACAACATAACATAACAATCGGTGCAACGCAATTTGGATGGTATACAGATTCATTATAAGCCAAACAGTGGAGTGTAGGGTGTTGAATGAGCAGTCGCCTCTTCACCCGCTCGCAACAGTTGCACGAGGTGCACTTTAAAAAAAGGGGCAACCCCTATACAGAAAAATGCAACGGTGAGACCTCTTTGCATTCACAACATCCCAGCACACTACATTGTTAATTGCAGGGGTATTATGACAGCTCCCTTCGGATAACTATTGCCCTTCACATGAAAGGATAACAATAATAAAAAAAAGAACAGCACCAAAAAAGAAAACAGCCCTGTGTGATAGGAGAATTGTACATGTAAGGCTTTTAATCCGTTTTGACGTAATCCCGCCACCTTTCCCATCTGAAACTCCCCCCCGCTCGCGCGGTTTCGTTTCTGCAAAATAAAAGTGAAAATTCAAATTCAAGAGTGCCAAGGAGGAAGGTCGGAATAAGAAGCCGCTTGTGCATGTGAACAATTTTTCCGGTCCATGGACAGCATCTGGAAAATATAAAAAATGAAAAGCTAGCAAAAGGACCACCTTGTGCATGCCGGTGGGTGGGTACTTGTGCGCTTTTCATTTTATTTTATTTCACTTAAATTTGTGTGCGGGTGCTGGTGTCTAAACAACGAAGCATAACGAAGACATCTGGCAGCATCAGAGCTCCGCCATAGAAGGCATTTTGCAATTGAAGACGGAATGCGTTATGGAGAAGAAAAAATTTTAAGTAAAAGAGTGGCGACCCGAATTCGCTCACTTGTTTTTTCAAATTCTTTATGTGGCAACATTGATGAAAAGATGCAAATCAGTTAAAAGCACCGCGTCATGGATAAGTGACACCGAGAGCGAAGCAGGTGTGGTTGCTGTGAACAGCTTAGCAACAATGAAATCCCCTTTAAGAGCAACGGGGGCTCAAAGCCGCTGATCAAGCGTAACCGAATTTAAGCTAAAGTGAAAGTGAAAGTACTACCACGAAGTATGGGGGAAGCTGGGATTTTTTGTTACTAGAAATTAGAACATTCTCTTTGGGGATCTGTAGCGAAGTGCGGCATGCCATTATTCTGGGTGGAAATGATACAAGTATAGGTTGACTAGAAAGGAGCTTTTAAGTAAATTTGAATGAGGACAGGGGGTTTTCATTTTCATTGTATTAACGAAAATCTTAATATAATTAAAAACAAAAAAATGCTAAGTATGATGTAACTATAAACCAAATCTACATATCTACATATTTCATTTCTTCGGGCGTTAAAACCATTTATACTTTACAGCAACTAACTGTCAGTTATAAAAGAAGTAATATCATCATCATCATTATCATCATCGGCACTACAACCGGGATCGGGTCTTGGCCTTGATTTAGCAAGTCTCTCCACCGGTATCTGGTCCTTAGCCGAGACTTGTTAAATTGTCCGTAATAATTTGTTTTTCCGGGCAAGGTTATTAGCCTTGTGCCACAAGAAGTAATATACATATATATATATAAGTAATATACATATATATATATATATACATATATATATATATTTATATATATATAAATACATATATGTTATATATATACATATATATATATACATATATATATATATATATATATTCTGGCGCAAGACTAATGACCTTGCCCAGAAAAAACAAGTCATTATGGAAAATTTAACAAGCCTCAGGACTTGCTAAATAAGGCCAAGACCGGTTCCCGGTTGTAGTGCCGATGATGATGATATATATATATATATATATATATATATATATATATATATATATATATATATATATATATATATATATACATATATAGTGTCCTTCGACTGCTGTTTGTCTCACTTGTCGTGAACGTCGTAGTAGTGTGAATATTGATGCAATGGGTGTTTAGTGTAACTTGTGGTTGAGTGGAGCAACTAAATAAGATCGTGGTTAAGGCGCATATTTATGGAAATGTACGCGTGTTTCTGCAGTTGGTGCGGAAGTTATAATTTAAAAAGAAACTGTCGAGTTAAGTGGAAATATATTGCGAAAATATAAAAGCAGTCGATATTGATCCAGTATACAAAAAGAAAATAGACAGATAGCGTAGCTCCATTGTAACATATGTTGGATAACTAGCGTAGAAGTTTTATTGTCAAAATTGTTAAAAACAAAATTGAAATGAGATCTTTAAAAAAAAAGGCATTAGATCAAGATGTTCGCCGACCTCCACCAAGCCGGAGTGTTGCTGGGAGATCGCGTGCAGGGTCAAAGTCCTTTTGTATAATAAAAACACAATTCTTTAAACTTAACAGTATCTAGAGACATTTGGAAAACAACGAAGACAAGACAAAATATACGGTTACGGCTAGGACTGGTGGACATCAGGAATCACACATGAATGCCACAGGAGAAATATTTGATGGGATTAAAGACTTTACATATCTAAGAACCAGCAGTTCAGTTTAGTTTAGTGGCGATACGATCACTTTTATTAACATAGATTAAGGTTACAAAAGATTCTCAGGGACTAGCTTACAAGCTAACTTAAATAATCTAAGCCTGAATTAATACATAAATAGGATAGTGAGAGGTAGGATGGGAGATGCAAATAAGTTAGAAGGAGACATTCAGGAGGCGGTGTTAGTGTTAATAAAATTCAAAAATGGAACATTTAGAGTTGGCAATTCACTTCAGTCGGGAGATAGGTTTGTGGGGTTTCTTCAAGGCGCCGAAGAACCACCTATTACTTTAATCCCACCTAACCTTCCTCTACCTTTACAAGGCGATGGTATTTACCTGCAATCAGGCAGCATTAAACTACCCTTCAATAATCTTAAATACCTGTAAAGCATCCCATGGCAAGATCTTCACCTTGCCACAGCATCATCCACATCACTGTATTCCTAAAAACATATTTGTTTCCTCTAGTCGGCACCCATGCCCATTGCCAACCATTAGGAAATCTTCCACGGTTCCCTCGTCAGCATGCATGCCAATCATTTTCACAGCAATCTCACTGTGTGTTTTTCTCAAGCAACCGCTGATCCCACGATCGAGATATGCAAATCGCTAGCTAATACAGCTGCAACCAATTATCTCAGATCGATTGCATAGGCGATAAACCAGCAATGAATTGGATGCGATCCTGTGGTGTTACAAAGTCGTTGTGCCGGCGTACCGTTCACCGAACACGCACTGAGCAACAATTATTAAAAAAATAAAATACACCTTGTGGGTTTGTTCGTTAATGTTCTTTATTACTGCGGTCACTTATTCACAATTCTTTTTTCGAACTTACAGAAGGTACTGTGGATGGAATAATAAATCTGTTAATTTTCCAGACACAGGTCCAGATCACAATATGTTCACAGTATTCACAAATGGGGAATATCGTTTTATTAAGCGACTGACTCTATCAATTCACGACTCTTGTCAACAGTATAAAAAAATTTAATTCAAGCAAACGACTGAACTCTCATACTGTGGATTGATTATCCATTGACCCTGTGGCACTTCCGCCCGCTCCGAAAGAAGGAATCTGACTGGGTATTTAACGCTCACAAAAGAAAAGGGACACCTAAAGGAAACCGCAAAAGGGGAGGATTACAACGAGTAATCAATGAACTCTTTGTTGATGTTGTTTCCATAGCATAAGGCTATGGAAACGAGATGCCCTGGGTGCAATGCATGCCTGAGGATGAGATTTCAAATGCCACGGCTATGTGATAATCTTTGCCGTGGACTTAATGTTTTTCAGATATCAATGCCTGCCCGAGGATGAATTTTCGATGCCACGGCTAAGTGATAAGCTTTGCCGTGGACTTAATGTTTTCAGATAGTAATGCCTGAGGATGAAATTTTCGATGCCACGGCTAGGTGATAAGCTTTGCCGTGGACTTAATGTTTTCAGGGATGGTGATGGAGAAAAAGTGGTTGGGAAGGAAAACCCCCACAGAATAGGTAAGCTGCCTAACGGATATTCATAACAGTTATCCGATTGGGTAACTGTATTAATTCCAGCGATTTGGCTGTGGGTAAATGCCGTAGCAAGGTTACGCAACCTTGCTGAAGTTCGACTTAGAGGTGAGTCGGTTCGCCTGGAATAGTGGGGATCGAATGATGTATGGCTCTTCGGGCCCTGAAAAGCCCCACAATCCTAATGTGTTTGCATTAGCCAAACCAAACAAATGCGCATCTTAGCGCTTCCCCTTTTAGATACCATTACGGTATATACAATATACCCTCTATCGTTTGTGATAGAAACGTTTTCGGTGTATGCACGTTCATTGTTTGAACAGCTACAGGTTTTCTTTCTATTCTTTCTTCAACGCGTGTTTCGTTTGTCCTTCCTTCCAATAGGAAGACGTTCATTTCCAATCGTAACGATATCTTTCAAGATCCCTCCAATGGGACGCGGATCGGTTGTCATTGGTCACAGCGTGACGGAAGGATTGTTTCCCCTGCGATGGTGTGCGTCGAAACTCATCGCAATCCCCGAGGCTGGGTCAATGTCGCCCAGCATCGAAGAGTCGGATTTGTATCGCCCAACAGCACACACGTGCCCAACGATTAAGTCGAGTCCGCCAGTCTAACTTTCGCGAATATCTATCTATTCACCAGCGCACATACGTTTTATTGCCAAGTAGAAAGTTTAGTTGTTCCTTTTACCGGGTTGATATCCATCACCAATGGATCGTGAGAATTTATCGTTGTTTAAGAAAATATCGCTGTCTAATCTGAGTGTGTGAAAGGAAAAGCGAATAATGCAAAAGGATTCTCCTTGACCTTAATTAATTCTACGTTAATTATTTTATAAACGATACCAAATAAAAAAGTGATCCTGTAAG
Organism: Microdon myrmicae; assembly: GCA_963931805.1. Classification (NCBI taxonomy): domain Eukaryota; kingdom Metazoa; phylum Arthropoda; class Insecta; order Diptera; family Syrphidae; genus Microdon; species Microdon myrmicae. The sequence goes on from OZ007501.1 coordinate 88,219,041, forward strand.
AACTTGTATATTGAGAACACCAGCAGAGCGTTATATGTGAAAGTGCTGATATTTAAAGTAGCCAAAAATAAAGCACAATTTTCAACAATAGCGGAGTTTCATTTCCTTCTATTTGTGAACGGTTTGTGGCGGAGCGGTGACTTTTGTGAACAATTATTCTCGCAACGTTTAGTGGAAGTTTAGTGGGGGTGTTGGCTGAATCCGCACCCGTGCTTGGTGCATAGTTAAACACTACCCACATTGGTGACCCCGACGTGATTTGAACACGCAACCTTCTGATAATCGCATATACAACTCCTCCGACTTTTCTCGACACAATTTAGGTAATAAAGACCTTGTTTCGGGATATACGCGACTCCTTCAACTCGACTCTCCTCAACCAAACTTTCCAAACTATCTATTCTCGTCAATTAGACCCAATTAAGATAAAACCTATGCAGTAGCCTCCACGGCTTTTTCGACTTGTTTGAACTCACACTACCCCTGGGCAACTTCCTTCCAATTTTCGACTATCTTCAAAGTACTTGCGTTAACCTCTGGTGATTCTCTCAACTCCCCGCGTCCTCTTGCGACCCATTTCTACTTCTTCCGTAGAAACCACGACTCGACTCTGCTCTTTAGGCATAACCGCAGTACACAGTGGCCCGTACTCGGAACGCCCCACCCCAAGAGGCTCAGCAACAACCCGAGTCTCTCGAGTTTCACGACGCCTCCAGTCTTACCATCCGTGTTCTCTAACTGAATATCGCTTTTACTGTCGGTACCGGCGCCGATATCTCAGTCCTCCCGCGATAGTTTGATCGTTTGCGCCGTGCATCCGCGTGCCCGCCACCCGTAAACTGTCAGCCGCCAACAATTCACCGATACTTACGTACGGTCGAAGACGACTGACACTAGATGTGGGTCTACAACATCGCATCACATGGCGTTTCGTCATAGCGGATGTTAAGGTTCCGACCTATTAGGCGCACACAACCTGTTGGTCGATACGACCCACAACAGGCTTGTGGCTCCAACCGCACCCCCCTTGGCCCTGCCAGCATCATCAGCGGTAACATCTAGGGCCACAAAGATTACAGACCCAGTTCAGGCCATGGTACAGGAATTTGCCCGTACAACAATTCCTATACCTAATCAGCGCCGCCACAGGTTCATCGAAGCCATAACCGGTCTGTGGTACGGGGGGGGGGGGGGGGTCCTAAACCAGGCGATGGCTTGTGTTAAATACGGTTGCGTTAAGAAGATTGACACAGTCGAGTGGGCTGGAGACAAGTCGGTGAATAAAGATGATATCGGGAAAGATTCTACGTTCTTCCAGCGTTTTCAGGTCTATTAATTTGAGGCGGTTAGTGTAAGGGGGTAAGGAGTTTTTCCATCGCAATCCACGCAGAGCAAAACATAAGAAGTGATGTTGAATGCTCTAGATTCTGCAACTGTGAGTCTGTTGATAGGGGGACTGTGGGGATAATATGTGTGCCTGGTGTGCCGGCACGGGAACGGTTTCACTCACACCGCCAATGCTTACACTGGACACCATTGGAAATTGTTGCATACATGGGAAGAGAAACGCCGACATGTTGTTTTGAAATCTGTTCTTTATTGTCTTGACATTTTTCTTAAAGTACTTAATCACTAGGTGAACACTACATCACACTTGTACAACGAGTCGAAGTAATTTAATCTGGGAAAATATTCTTGCTGACCGGACTTAATGTTCAAATAAAAAATTTGCGTAAAAAAAGGTAAACTGATTGGAATTAATGTTCAAATACTTTGATTTGTGTAAAAAGGTATACTGACACACTACTTGCACTCCACGGTGATTGAAATCTGACTCCTGTTGATCCGCACACTACCGAGGATAAAACTCGGCACAATTAACGATGCTCACTCTCCAGTGGCTGAACTCGACTCTTGTTATGATCGCGACCGATCTCCACTGTGGTTGAATTTCGACTCTTTGAAACCGACTCGTGCAGAGTCGGTCATCCGCTAAGGGTGGGTTTTTGTTCGAGAGAGAAACGTGAAGTTTCTCTATGTGGTTACCAATAGTAGAGGATCTCTCTGCCGATCCTGGCGGGATTATTTCGCTTGCCCATGTTGCTAGGTCATGGGCAAACGAAATCGAGAAAAAAGGAATGAGACAAGGGCATCGCGATGGTGTGCATGCAGCTGCCAAATGGTCTGCATGCCATTAGGACAACTTGTGCCACAAGCAAATAAGATACTTGCACAACGATGATTGTGCACGGTATCGATGTCGGTGGCGAGAGTCGAATTATTTGTGTGCATGTTTACATGTTAGAGAATTAGATTCTTGGCCGGTTGGACAAAAGTTGGAAAAATGTGCTGCGCACGTGTGTGACAGGGTATGCTCGGCTGACATGTCTCATTAGCATATTGAAGCAGTGCAGAAAGAAGATGTAGAGGAAGCAGGGTCATAGAGTTAGGAGAGTTCTTTACACCACCATTCGGCCATTGGCCCTAGAGATAACCTCGTTAATATGTAAGAGGAAATTAAGTTCCCTATCATATAAAATGCCAAATTTGTGAATCAAAAGCACGATGGTGTGGGTTTAGCTATGAAGGAAGTAGAGGCGAAGAGGAAAAGAAATGCGCTTCCGTGAAGAGTGGCATTTGGCGATATTTGGCCCCAAGCAGTTTTTACGAAATCCGAGAAGTTATCAAGATCTATTTGAAGCAGTGCAGAATCAGTGGTGAGATGATAGTCTTATAGAATTGTTGTCACCATCATAGAGAGGCGTGTACTCGATGACCCTATCCATGCCGTTTTTTGGTTAGTGTAAAACCTCGAGCACCTAAGTGACTGTCTTGAAAGACCGCAGATGTAGGCAGGCAGGGATGACATATGGCGGATCTAAAACCTTACTGTAAAGTATATTTTCTAGGCAGTAAGAAATCCATTTTAACATAATGATTTCAAGTGCCGCTTCCTCTACCTTTTGGATTATCTCCATTTTGCTTAATACAGTGGTGCTAACTTCCTACTCGACTCGGGGTGATGGAGGAGCGATGTGCGCTCGGCGGTGGATGTGACTCGATTTACTAATGAAAGTAAAAATTCATCGCGTCGTGGCAGTGGGGTTATATCTAAAGTAAACTCGCTGCCACTTACTAAGAATTTTGTGGAAGAGTTGCTATGCCTGCGTAAGAATTTAGTTGCAGCGAATCCTCGCCGCATAAGCTAAGTTGGATTCGTTGGTTGTGTATACCGGCAAATTGAAATTGCTTGGGTGCAAGCAAGGAATATCGTTTAGATAGATAAACCGAAGTAATTTCGGGGAAATGTATGCGGCTTAGTATAGTTGGTGGCAATGGTTAATGTTCTCCAACGAGATTCAGAATCAAAACGTGACGAAATCGAAGATGGACAGAAGTTGTAGGGGCAATTCTTGATAGAAAACCAATGGGGCCAAGGCCTGTAGAAAGCCCACGACGGAGATAGAAGGACAATGTCAGGTGCAACCTTGAGGAAATCAGATCAGGCGGGGAAGTGAAGAAGGAAAGTACCCAGAACAATGAATGGTGGTGTAGCTAACTTAGTGATGTCACGAATTGTCGGGGTCTTACAGACAAATAAAAAGTAATAATAATAAGCTGGTTATATAAATTCCAGATTGGTTTAAGGAAACCATGAAGAAGAGACAGCGTTTTTCACATATTCACTTTCTTTGTAATATTAAATATCTGATAATTTTCTTTAGAATGTAACAAAAGGAGTAAGACCGCAATGTGATTGTGCAATGTATTATTCACACTTTGTTCCACTTAGAGAGTTCACATTAGTACAAAAAGGTATATATATATATATATATATATATATATATATATATATATATATATATATATATATATATATATATATATATATATATATATATATATATATATATATACTTCTCCCAGAAGAGGCGACTTCTCGCCGGCACGTCGCGGCGCCCCGAGATGCCGCCAAATAACCGTTGCAGTTCTTCTTGAACAGTTGCAGGTTATAACGCTCCAAAAACACTCGCGCGAGGAGGGAATCCACAGCTTTCCCACTCTGTAACGGAACGAGTACTGATGCAGATATGTTCAGGCTGTCGGGAAATGACCCACAAATTAGTCCGATCCGTCGTATTGTCTTGTGGAGCACATATATTCCGAATCGCGTGGAACAATACCACGAATCTCCAAAGAACAGTACCCATCATAATATCTGTAAAACAGACAGAGGGCAGCTACGTGTCTTCGATATGATAGGGACCGCAGTCCCAAAGTCAGCGCCGTGTCCCCGATCAGCCGAATCGCTTGTCTCTGTATCTTGCAAGTACGTCGAGGGTATGTTTAGGAGCGGAGCTCCAAACATGAGAGCATTATTCAAGCGCGGGTCTAATTGGGGATTAATACAGGAGAAAAAGTTGGGCTGGAGTAAAATATTTCTTGGCTCAAAAAATTTAACTCAGTTTTCCAGAGGCGGACCCAGCGATCTTCAGCACGTCTTTTTGACACCATACATTCTCACAGACCGCGACGCCGAGCAATTTCAACCTTTCCTCGGATTCGAGGGCCTGGCCATTCATCATCAGCTGTGGAACCGATGATCGAATGTTCCTTGTAAATGTTGTATACTGTGTCTTCGTTGCTTTGAAGTCGACGAGATTGACCTTTCCCCACTGCAGAACCTTTACCAGGAGCCGATTCAGAGAGTAAATTTGGCTATATCTCAGCTGGTGTGACGTTGATGCACTAATTGGCCGATCACTTTGTTATCCATTGACCCCGAAGCCCTCGTCTCTTCTCTTATCACACGTCTTACGGCTCTAATGAACCCATTTCGCGAATGCAGGGCAAACTCCAACCACGCGTTCCTTGACTTCAATCTCACCTCTCCCGCTCTCAAACGTCGTCTCCTCTCTTACCCTTCCCGACTCCACCCCGCACACCGCCTACACTCTCCCGCACTCATACTCACACCCTAGCATCCGGCTTATCCTCGCCCTTCCCTGTCCTACCACCTAGACTATTATTCTATCCATCTTTTTTAGTTCCCCATTCCATTTTTAAGTTACTTTAAAGTTAGTCTCCCACCCCCAACCCGCACGCCTTAGTTTTTAAGGTAGTTCGTAAGTCTATTTATAAGTTTATATGTTTATACGTCTTGTACTAATCGAAATAAAATGAGGGTTCTGCCCCGTATTCATTCATTCATACAGACTCCAACAGATCAATTATGTAAAGCAAAAACAAGGTAGGAGCCTAAATAGAACCTTGAAGCACCCCAAAATTAACAGGATACAGATCCGAAGTCACGCCGTCCACCCGGATCGATAGATTTTCGAGGAAGCTCTTCGTCCAGTGACAAAGCTGCTGGGAAAGTTCGTACGAACAAAGTTTGCTCAGTATTATCCTTTGTCAGACGCGGTCAAAAGCATTGGAAATATCCAATGCGATCGCTCGTGACTCATCATTTTACATCAATTGCAGATGTCCATATACCGGTTATAAGGGTCAAAATGTCGACTGTGGACCGTCTGCCACGGAATCCGTATTGACGATCACTCAAAAATTCGTTGCACTCCAAATATTTATTCAACTCGACATTAATAACCTTTGCCATTATCTTAGATAACGTAGACTTTAATGCACTGTTTTCTCCTCTTTTAGATTGACTAAACTCGAACGATTTTCCAGCAGGTAGGAAATGTCCTCCTACGGAGCACGGTTCTTAACAACTATTGTTGGTAATCCGCCTGTGGCGGTTGCGTTATTACGGTCCAGTCCACGTAGAATACGTTGAATAGTACGCGGGCGGAACCTAACATCCCACATTGATGATCGTACCGGCTCGGTTATAGGTGGTTCCAAAAGACCGCCACCCAAGTTTGAATTCGTGGAAAGTAAATTCGCGAACAGATCAGATTTAACTTTTGAATCTGTGACTAACGTCCCGCTGCCCATCCCTAACGGAGGAAAAGAGGAGGAAGCGATGTTACTGTTGTCAGCCCATACCACTGTCCAGAGGGACGCGAACCAGTTGGGCACTGAAGGAGTTTATGGGCTGCGATATCAATCGCCCGGTTGCACGCGTTTTTGGTTCTAACAAATTTCGTTTTGTTAACCTCGGTGAGAATTGATTGTTTGAAAGCTGTGGTTTCTATCATCCTTTGGTGGAATGCGGAATGTAGATCTCCACCCCGAGAAGAATAATCTATGTGACCGATTCCGCGTATGCCTTGATATCAGAGTCTCTAAACCACACCTCTGACTAAGGAAAGGATGCGAAGAAATCTCGCAAATCGTTCAAGTTGGCCGCTACATACCTCCGAACATGGCGAAGCTGTTTAGGTCGGTTATTGGCTTGGAATGGAAGTAGTTGTGCGAACTCCACGGTGTACATGCTTAGCTCGGATGTCAAAAACAGATCCCAGGTATTTGTATCTCGGGCATGCGGCACTCGCGTAGGTTCCTCCACGAGTTGAGTCAAATTGTGGCTAAATTCGAACATCTCCTCCAGCCTCCCAGCCACGTCGATTCTATTACAATGTCCCAACCAACTGGAATTGTATACATTAAAATCGCCAAGGACGACCATTCCAGAAGCAAAGTGGTTGATCTGTATCCAGTCAATGGTACGTGAAAGATGTTTGAAAAATGTTGCCGGTCGATCGTCGTTCGTGGATCGGTAGAGACAACAAAAAATTTAACAGAATTTCTCAGTGCGACCCTCAACTACATGATGTCCAGATTATTGGGTTCTAACGCCTCCATCCCCTGGCGAGCCAGATCGGACCGCGGGAGACGCAGTAAGTCGTATCCTGAGCAACGAAGATATGTCGAATTAGTTGACGAATCGACCTGGGTCTCAGTTAGGACAAGCATAGCAGGTCTCGCTCTTTGCAAATATTGGTGGACGGCGTTCACATTCGTATTGGTGAAACCGATGCCCCTGATGTTACAAAATGTCGAACGTCGGCAGAGCCTCGAGAACGAGCCCGATTATGTGATGACGAATTTCTTAAAGTTCGGTTATTTATCATAATATCTGGATGATGGTCCCCCTGACATAGTCCCCCCTAGAGATCCGAATGGGAAACTAGTGTACCTCCTAACTCTTTATCTCAGAAGATATCATCCTGACTTATCTCCGTGTCAGTCCGGGCCATCAGCCATACATCTAAAACATTGAAGATTTATCCCGACGATATCGCCGATTGTATAGACTGACGGGTTGGTATCCCACCTTGGAGCCTATAGCTTGATGGGGTGCTATTTCACCAGGCGATAGGGCGTTGGGTTGTGGGGGTACGGAGTGGGGTGTGCCGGCGTACGGCACAGGGTTCACTCCGGTGCCCATCTCTCTGCCACCGTACTGTTCACAACGAAGAGAATAAAGGCGGGGGGGGGGGGGGGCAAACATCCAGGACACTGCAAGGCGGCGGGGAAGCGAAACCACGGGAAATAAAACAAACTGTATAGTCGTTCACAAATTGTTTAATTGTTCACTAGGTTCTAGTAAATGATTGCCGGTCCGCCGGACTTTAAGAGACACGACTAAATGCTTTTCGTTTAGGAATCAAGGGGCCCGACCCCACTCGGCTGAGACGCGATAGACTTGATTGTTTACTCGGGGGTTTGCATCCCCCGAGTGCACGTTACGAGGTGCTGAGTCTTAAGCCAATGTGCGCGCGCCGATGGTAGAATGACGACTGACTAATGGAATGGAAAAAAATCTATTCATCGCGTCTGGTGATTGAGTCATAGCAGAAATAAACTTGCTGCCACTTCCGAGGAATTTCGAGAAGAGGGAAATTAGGATGCAGTGGAGTGTCTTGAAGCAAATGTGGGTTTATTGCTGTGTAACAACGCATATTTTGATTATTAATAAAGCCAATAAGTTAAAAATGGACATCAGCGCTAAGAATGATTTTTCGATGGAATTGTAAATCTTCTTCTAACTATAATAGAGCCCAGTCGGAAAAGCTATGGTGCTTCAAATGATCAAGACACTTCAGTTATTGAGTCCATTAGATCGTGTAAGGATCTAGGCCAAGATCTTTACACAAAATTCGCTCCAACGGACTTTGATAGGTCCCAATTCCTATCGAGGTCATGGAATCGATTGATTTGGATCATTTTGAGCTAAACACATAATGGTACATAATTGTGGGGAAGAAGTATGAACCAGCATGGGTACTTGGTTCACTCCTTCCACCATCATAAAAATGGCCCGTCGTCGCAACAAGAGAAAACACAAAAGTTCCGAGGCAAACGTTAAAAAATGACAACACAACGTCCACAGAAACAGGAAAGAAAAAAGGAAACACTGGTTACTGTTATTAGTGAAAGGTTTTTTACTTTTAATTTGGTTGTTAATTAAGGTTCGCAGATAGTTATTTGGCATTTAATAATTTTCAACAAATTTGGGCGTAAACACTCTTAAGGGATTATTAAGATATATAATGTTATTATCGGTCGGCAGTCCAAAGTAAATCACGCCACCATTATGAAATGTACACAGCTCGTACTCGCGGGGACAATAACTCAAAAGATAACGACAGAACTTAAAAACACACACTCGAATGCGCTTCCCCGTGCTCGGAACGGAAGCGGAAGTCGGCACGACAAGTGACGGTCGGCGGATGAAATTAGACTCACGGAGGATAGAACTCTAACATGAATTCCATCCTAGGTTAGGGTTAAGAAGAGGGAAGAGAGAGAAAAAATTTTCTCTTAAGGGTGTGGCCGCCACAGAAATGCACTGTTTCAGTGCAGTGGTGTGTGTGCGCGATCGAACAGATCGATGTTATTTACATGGGTTCGAAGGCAGTCGAACAACGAAACAGGCAGGCGGCAAAGACAAAGGAGATTCGTGATCTATGTCTATGTTGTGCAACGTCGCTATGATAGACGTTAGGAAAAAAAAGGTGCTGATGGGATGCGATACTTTATACAATGGAAATTGTATATCGTATCTTGGGTCGGTGGCAGAAACGACTCCAATGCATGCATTTGTATGTGTCGGGTAATTCGTTTTGTGGCGACAAACAAAAATTGAAGATTGTTTGTCAATAGGGAAATGCTGGGAATACGATTAAAGTTTGCCGTATCGCCAGATACCTGCCAAAGGCCAGCGTTCCTTTGTTTACACTTACTGCATTGCTAAGGCATTAGTCTCAACGTGAACGGTGCTAATTACATGCATCTGCGTTGGACTATTTGTCGCTGGCTAAAGGGGTCGCCAGCCGATGTGTGTAAATAGTTTTTTGTACACATATTGAGGCTGGGATTAGCCAACTCATGGTAAGATTCTCTGATATTCGGTCGTATGATATACGAACCGACGAGTTTCATTACAGGGAATTTAGGATAAGATAAGAAAGAAATCTTATAGCGGATTTTAAACGCGAAGTTATGCATCCAGGTAAGAATTCTTTTGCAGAAGCTTGAAAATAAATAAATTCTGTAAGCTTAATGCGTGCAGCATTTACAGGTGCTAATGCTGTTGCATTAGCGGAAACTGATGTAGATTGGGTTGTAATAATGGGGATTCTGCCTGATAAGGTAAAGAAAGGAATCTTACGGGAAATTATATGCGAAGAAAATGCATAAAAGGTAAGTTTTCTTTGACAGGGACTTTAAGATCAGAGATTTGATCTATATGATGCGTAAAGCATTTTCAGGTACTAACGCGATTGCATTAGTGAAGTTAGGAAATTGGATGGAAGTTATGGGGGTCTTAGATAAGTGAATCGTGGGGTTTGGCGGCACCGCCACATAATATTCTGTACTACGACCGACGCGTTATTTCACTGTCACAGAAACACCAATGGTGAATACATTGAGTCAATTTTATTAACCACAGCACACCACGATTATTACGACCAATATAAGAAACAAACGCTCTTGAAGTTGCAACTACTGTTTGAAAATAATAATGTAATTTTAATTAAATGCCGATCATTATTCGTTCATGACATTGATCATGATTGTAATAATAATGTATACATATAGATGTAAACGAGGAGTCCCTCTAATATATGACTTATTTCATATATATATATATATATATATATATATATATATATATATATATATATAAGAAACAAAAAAAAAAAGATGTACGCCGAAAGGCATATATAAAAATCAAGTTGTAATGTGTAATTTAGAGAGCTCGCATAGACCCAGTAAGTTAATTTAAGGACTGTGATTGTAGAAAAGGGTTTAACATTTAGCCCTAATATTATACATGTAAAAAGAATTAGGAAAATAAATGTGGTTTAAAAACTAAAAAAAAAAAAACATTGATCATGATCAACAAGTATATCTTGACTACCGTTTGTACACTGACAGATCATGAAATAAGTTTAAGCGTGTGTTCGTAATAAAATACAAAATTGTTACGTCCCTTATGAAAAATCTCTAATCAGATTGTTCTCTTCTTATCGCCTCTATTATCTCTTAAGCGAAGTCTTGATTAAAATGTGGAACCATGACTTCTGATATTCCTGGAAAATTTGGACTAATCTCAATTCTTCAGCACAAATTCGGCAATGACCTCATTTTGAGGAAATATCCGGCGAATGCGTAAGCAATTCTTTTAAATAGGCTGCATGCCATTGCAACGTGGTGCGGCGCATATTTGATCGCGCATAGAAGCAATATTTAAAATATAACTAGCGGTACGGATTCCCCAATCCGTCTATGTCAGTATTTCTCCAAAAAACTGGTCTTTCAATGAACAACGATACGCTGATAAATTTGTTTGCGCCAGTGATTTCGGGCTCTCTGATCAAAAACGTGTGCGTTTCTGAACTAATTTTCGAATCATTTGCAAGAATATGCAAAATTGGAATAATTATTGGTCGTTTCTAAACTATGATGCAATAAAACTTACGAAAAAATAACTATGAATGCGCAAGGAACCCACATTAACATTGAACATGTAATAAAGTACGGCGTGTAAAATTCTGGCATAATTATTCTTCCACCGGGTTTATTGAAGCCAACGGTATTCTTCAAGGGAGTATCTATTCATTTCCACAATTTCACCTTACTCTGCCTCTGTTTAAACGGTAGAGCACCACCTGCCCCACACGCAATTAACATGTATCCAGTTATTGGCAACCCGAACTGTGAGCGCGGGAGTAGCATTCCAATTTGCTGCCGAAAATTGAATGATTCCCATTACAATCCACTTCCAAGTGATAACAACAGTCACTACAGCTACATCAGCAGCCATTCTAATGAACTCACTTTTGTAAACCTAATTTTAGCCTTATTTTCGTCCTTCCAATCTCTGCCTGCTGGCCAAAAAGTATAAGGCGCTGAATATTTCTCCTTTCGCCACACAAAGAAAAGCAGTTTTTCTTCGTCACCCATACTATCATCTATTCGGTCGGTCACCACCCTTGGGCTGCCTGATAAAAAGGTATTGTAACAAAGGGAGGAAAACGATATTCAAAGGACCGTGTAATTCAGTTATTTACATGCAAATTAATCCAAGACACAACACTAGCTCCTGTCCATCAGGTTGTTATGTAGTCACTCCTCCCACTAATAAAGTCACGAAAAATAAAAAAAATTTAAAAAACAAAAAAAAAAAAAAACAACGAAACTGCACAACGGAACTATTTACAAGAAATTACTATGTACTCACTGTACACCACATGCATTGGCTGCACGATGATGCTTTCTTCTTACAGCCTTAAACGTCCTAGCCGGCCTGTTGGTACGAGTATACAGTTAGCCCTACCGATGGAGGCACAAGTAGAGGGTTTGTCGGATAGTGTGAAGATCTCCAACGAAGTGATTTACCTCGCCCTATAAAATATTGTGTCTAGTTGTGGGAAGACGAGTGCTATTGTTCCCTAGATATCACCGCCATTCCTCGAAACCAAGAAAAGTGGAATCTAGAGTTCTGCTACGTAAGGACTTGGGCCACACACGCACACCGCCAACTACTAAACAATGGTGCAAATGTCGGTGGCGGAGTGGAGCTTCTTTGGGGTTGTTAACTTAGTAGCCGGTTTTTGTTTTGCTTACTCGACTACTTTGCCCCGTTTTCGTCCTTTTACGTGCTTTTTCTTGTTGATGTTTTCATGTCTCACTTCCCTTTTATGTGCATATAGATTATGCAGGCGACCTCATCCTCGCATTCTCAGCACTGTTGCTAGTTATAGTCCTGTTTAGCTTGTTAATGAAATAATTTCTTATACAGGCTTAATGACTTGCGGAAGAAGTCCTTAAAGAGGGTTGCCAACATCATTTTGCTATTCGTTTTTTCATTCCCTTCATTTTGGGCCACCTTGTGCCTCTAGGGAATTATTTACACTAGTTAAAGGTATGAAACATAAATTTTACGAGGCGAATGAATGCAAATCGGAAGCAGCATTTATTCGCTAGCTTTTTTGAGATGGACTTCGACCGGTTTTATTCGGTCGCTTCAGTATAACTGCCATGGGATGGATGGAGTTGTTTTTGCTCATTATACCTTCATATCCTGTTCTAGTGTTTTTGATTTTTTTCTCCTTTTTTTTGTTTGATACTGTGTTTCCACTTAAGTGAGCTTTTCTACTTCTCGTCGAGTGATAAATAAATTCAAAATGTTGCTTTTTGTGGAGTTTTTGCGGACGTCAACTGGCACCCGGTCCCATCGCGGTCATCACCTCTATTTACGTGAGAGGAGGTTCACTTCTCGGGGGAAATTGAAATGGACAACTAAATCAATTCCAGGGAAGTGGCACTTTTCAAAACGAATGCGCGAGTGGAAGACAGATGAGGCTAGTTAGCTTGGTTTGTAGCGTTTTGTTGGTTGCATTTGTATGCTGTAGATACCAGTGAATCGGGACTTGATTCCGGGAGTAGATAGGAATTTGTCTGGTCTCTTTGACAACAGAGTTTCAAGGGCAATGGACTGGAATCTTGAAATATCAGTAAATAAAATCGTCTAGCATTTATTTGTCCTTGTTTTCAAGAACTCTCCTGCCAAGTTGTTTTGTGTAGTATCTTATATTAATTGAGGAGTATTCATGCTTTATGGTGGATGCTTGTGAATTGCTTTACTGACTAGGGAGAAGAATGAGCTCATTTAAAAAGACGTTTTTGTAGGTGATGTTGGGGTAAACTAAATAACGACATTTGTAGAAATTGAGAATAAAGTAAGTGAATACTAGAAATTACTTATGGGTCATGGCTTTCATATAATACACAATATTGCATTTGATATGCAACTAAATTAACATATTGCCCGGTGCACCATCTCCTGTTACACAACCTGTTTGATCACAGACTAGTTACGACCCCCGCAATTCTAATAACCGAATATAGCAGTCGAGTTTCGGACATGTGTATGATATGCTGCAAGACTTTTATTACACTGTGCGGAAATAAGTTGGTGTCGTCGTAACACGGGTTCACTTATTCCCCAACGCAAGTCTGCAGCGAATTGTTCACGGTTCTACACCAAGTAAATAAATGCACTGGAGTTCCCTTGTTGTTGATGGTTTCCTTTATTAATTAGTTTTCATAACGCTGTTCTATCAATGCACTGGTTTTTTTTTTTTTTGGGTCTATTTTATAAAATATTTCCTACATTAAACGACGTGGGTGTAGGTATATATATTGTCTTTATACATAGATTTATCTTCTTTTTTTTTTTGTTTTGCTGTCACCAAAACTGACTTTACTTCGGGAACTGGTATATTTCCGCGCACAACTTTACATTGGAAATTGTATTAACTCTAAAAGAATAGACCACGAACGACAAACGGACTTAACTCTCGTAAACTCAAACCTACCGAGATGGTGGAAGACATCCGACTCCTTGGGAGAATAAAATCTGACTCCACGATGCAATTCACATCCATCAGTTCGATGGCCGCGAATTGAATCAATAGGTGAGGCTTGTATATGTGCCCGTATAGGACAAGTACAATGCCCCGCGATGAAAACGATGATCGGTGGACACCTGATTAAACAGACGTACGATCATCAGGGGGCTATGTACTCATACATCGTCGATGATGTATGCCAGAGATCGAAATAGATTTTTGTTTCAAAGTAAACAAAAACTCTGTTTCACAGATCAAATGGTGGCACACATGATGTAAATGATGTGCCTATGATACAAGGGGTTTTTTACGGTATTTTCCAACGATTCCTTGGAAACACCGATGTAGGCAATATCCAAACTTGCCATATGGCTCCGGTGCACAAGGAGGCAAATTATTTTGTTGACATAAGTCAGCAGAAACCTCGTCGACGGCGGCAAAGGGTCAGGCTGGATGGCTGTATGTTTAATTAATATGCGGGTAAGTAACGAACACAGTGAGATACTGTATGTTTACTTTAGGTTTTCAGGCAGGTCATCATAGGCATGGCATGAGTAAGGTTACCTAAACAATGTTCATCATCATCATCATCGGCACTACAACCGGGGACCGGTCTTGGCCTTATTTAGCAAGTCCTAAGGCTTGTTAAATTTTCCATAATGATTTATTTTTTCTGGGCAAGATCATTAGTCTTGCGCCAGAGGCTCCCCGACGGGGAAACGAACCCCGGTCTCCCGGGTGACAGGCGGGTATACTAACCACTATACTATCGATGAGCCTAAACATCATATCCATGCCCAAATTCATGATCGGTTGTTAGCCGATAAATGAAATTGGTCGCAAGTGTTGCGAACCTCGGGACTGGGGCAATAAATGGTTATGAACCGTAGCAAAACCCATCGGCGACGACTGTGTCAGCAATTACGCCGGCCAGCAAGTATTTATCTATTATAATTGCTGACAAGCCGAGCCGATGGAGATATGGTACGGTTCATATAATAATTCAATGGGATGCATGCCTTGATGAGGTTTAACTTTCAGGGGAAAGTTATTTGTAAGAAAGCTTACACTGCTCGTTTTTAGGTTTTAGATTTTAGTTTTTAGTTTTTAGATATTAGATTTTAGTTGGTTAGTTTTTGTTTTTTTTTGTTTTTAGCTAATCTCACAGTTTAGTTCCTATTTGTTCTTGACCACTTAGTTCCTAATGCCTACTATTGGGTGAAAGTAAACACTAAAACTTCCGCTAGTACAGAATGGTTAGACGCAGGGAAGATTTTTATCCAATATGCTAATAGATAGAGACCATACATCTCAAATACGGATGACTGACTTTCAAATGAAGTAGCCAGAAACGCGTACAAGTCGGGAAGGGGTGTAATTCAAGGCAACCCTAACATGTGATCTCTAAGTTCGAGTTGGGCTACCATCATAATTATTAGGTTAGAGCAATCTTACAAAATATTCTTACGGGCTAACTTGTAAGCTAACTTACCTAATGTAAGCCTCAATTTTAATTAACCACTACTATGAAGGTTAGCACGGGAGAGGGAATGAAGTCAGGGGGAGAGAATTAAGAGGTCGTTTTTTAGAGTGCTGCTGCTTACCATCATCAACACCTGCACTACAATCGGGATCCGGTTTTGACCTCATGTAGCAAGTCTCTCCACCGGGCCCTGTTTCGAGACGATGTCATCCGGTTTGGCACTCCCAGGCTCTGAGCGTTCCGATCTACGCCATCCCTTCATCGCAGACAAGGTCTGCAATATTGTCGCCTTCTATACATCCCGGCACAAAGGACTTCCGGACAGGCTCCTCTTCGCTCATTCGAGCTAGGTGTCCCGCCCACCGGATTGTACCGAACTTGATTTTTCTTACAACGTTAGCTTCAAGGTAGATCGCGTGCAACTGATGGTTGTAGAGAATCCGGAATCGCCCGCTTACATACGGCGCCAACAATTCTTCTTAAGACCTTCATCTCGAACGCGGCAAAGAGATAAGAGTGCCTTTTATTGAGTATTCAGGTCTCTGATCGATACATGAGTACAGGTAAGACCATGGTCTGGTACAGTAGTAGCTTGGATGTTCTGGATAAATTTCGGGATTTAAAGAGCCTTGATAGACCATAGTAGGCTTTGTTGGATTTGATAAGCCGTTCGCGTATTTCTTCTTCCATGTTGTTATCGGCTGATACTATTGACCCAAGGTAGTTAAAGTTAAAGGATTGCACTGCTTCAAATTCGTGCTCCACTACCCTGATAGTTTCACCAACGTTAGGTCTTCTCGTCGTAGAAATTGCCACCATGTACTTAGTTTTTCCCTCATTAATGTGCAGTTCCAGTTTTTGTGCCGCCTGCTCGATCTGGGTAAAGGAGTTCTGTACAGCCGAATCGGAGCTACCGACAATCTCGATGTCATCTACGTAGGCAACTATCTGCCTAGACTTGGTGACAATAGTTCCTCTTGTTGTAACACCAGAGCCACGGATTGCTTTCTCCAACGCCAGGTTGAAGAGGAGGCAGGCCAGACCCTCCCCTTGTCGGAGTCCATTATAGATGTTTATTCGTTTGGACAGCAATCCCGCTATTTTTACTTGACTGGTTAGGTTGGTCAAGGTCAACCTACAAAGTCGTATCAATTTGTTTGAAATGCCGAACTCTCTCATGGCATTATATAGTTCTACCCTAGCTATGCTATCGTAGGCGGCCTTAAAGTCTATAAATAGATGATATAATGGAATCTTAAATTCCAGACATTTTTCCGTCGCCTGCCTAAGGGCGAATATCTGATCAATCGCTGATTTGCCTGGGATTAAGTCACACTGATATTGGCCTATGATGGCTTTAGCGTATAGGGCTATCCGATCTTCTAGGATAGTGGAGAGTATCTTTTAGGCGGTACTCAGCAATGTTATACCCCTATAGTTGTTGCACGGTGTGATATCTCCCTTCTTATGTATGTGGCAAATTATACCGCGACGCCAATCTTCCGGGATCTCCTCTTGCTCCCATACGTGCACCACGATCTCATGAACTGCGTGATGTAACGCTGCCCCTCCTTGTTTGATCAGCTCAGCTAGTATGCCATCAGCTCCTGGGACTTTATTTGATTTGAGCTGTCTTATGGCTTTTAATGTTTCTTCAATGTTTGGTGGCAGTAGCATTTGCTCTTTATCTTGCATTGGTGCAGCCTCCAATTCTTCTGTGAGCAGACCATTTAGCAATTCATTGAAGTGAACTTCCCATCGCTCCAGAATACCTTCAGGATCGGTGATCAGATGACCCTCTTTATCCTCGCACTAATTGCAGAGTGGTGTGCCCCGCGTCATACTGCGGAATATTTGGTAGAACTTCCGCACCTGGTGCGGACCTCGATCTCTACCTTTCTCTATTTCACAGACTAGAATTTTTCCCCGGGCAATTTTCTTTTGTCTGCGGAGTCTTTTTCAGATCTTCCGACCTCTTTGTATTTCTTCTCGTGTACGCGAGTCCTGTGAATCTGGTGCATTGCCCGGTATGCAGCATTCTTACGTTCAGTCGCTAGTTTGCACTCATCGTCAAACCAGTCGCTCCGATCTCTACGATTCCTGCCTAAGATGGAGTTAGCAGTACTTAATTAATTTCTCTTCTAAGTCAGGCATTCTGGCCCCAGGACTCACTCCCTCTCCGTCGAGCTCTCCGAGTGCGAGTCATATCGCAGGACCAAAGGTGTTAATGGTGTTCTCGTTGCGTAAGGCACCCGTGTTGATTCGAACCTGATCCGCGGAAGGCTACCCGAACTCGGAAACCATACCAACAAGATAGTGATCAGAGCCGGCGTTGGCACCTCGGTACGTTCGAAACGTCATCAAGCTTGTGGAGTGGCGGCGATCTATCAACACGTGGTCAATTTGGTTGAGAGTGGCTCCATCAGCTAATACCCAGGGGGCATTGTGGATGTCTTTACTCGGAAACCTGGTACTCGCAACGACCAAGTTCTTTGATGTTGCCAGTTAGATGACCCGTAGTCCATTGCCATTAGTGTTGTCATGCAAACTATTGGAAATTGCATAGTGCCTGACAAACGGCCCCGATCCATTTTCGCATTCAAATCATCTAAAACGATTTTCACATTGTATCTTGGGCAGTCAATGAGGTTGGACGTTCTCGTATAATTCTTCCTTTTCGTCTTCAGGGGACTCCTCTGTAGGTGTATAGCGTTTGCGTAGATAGTGAAGAACGTGTGATTCGAACTGACGCTACGAGAGTTAGAATCACTAAAAAATGTAACCAATGCTCAACACACCAGGCCACTGTCGCATGTACGCATTCGATTTCTGAACTCAAGTCCACTCAACTGATGTGGAATTGTTATGTTATCGCTATGGTATACGGCTCTGATGCTTTGCTTATTCGAATTTCCTTTCGATGTTCTTCACTATTTGCTTACATATTGTGTGTGCATCTGTTAGAAACGCCACAGGTCCGTGAACATTTATGAGGTTTATGAACTTAAACGTGCCTCGCACGCAAAGAGTGCATAGCCTTTCGTCTATTACGTTATAACCAATAATGGCAGGCTTCAGTTTCTGGCTGACTAGAAAGCCTACCCCGAGCGCATGGCGATTTGCCTGGGTTGAAACCAATCAGAGACTTTGCCACGTATGTTTATATTGAAGTTAAAAATGGATTAGTTGGAGTTGACACAGTAGTTGGGATATCTAGAGACTACTACCTCAATACATGTCGAACGAGGACAGACAGAAGAGGATGAAGATAAGATTCTAAAAGGTTCTAATGAAGTTGTGGGGGTGAAGGTATGGGTGCCGACGTACGGCACGGGTTCACTATCACCCTCCGACAGAAATCCCAGGAATGACAAATAGTTGCGGGTAGTAGCACTGGTAATGGTAAGCTCGTTCGTACTTTGTGTTTTTAATTTTCCTTTTCTTATTCAGAACTCACAGCCAAGGAACAGTCACCACTGAGTCAGTTTGGATCGTTTGAATCTATTTTAAAAGTTTGATTAATTGGATCGTGCCTTGAAGTTATTCACTGGCAGCCATCCGCTAGAAGATCGCACTTCGGGCACGTTACGAGCACTTGAAAATCTGATGCGAAACTGTCATCCACAAGGAGGAAACACCACAAATGAAACACCCGGGCTTCGTTGAACTTCGTTTTTTTTATTTCTTCAATATTCTGTACAGTATAAAAATATTGCGCCATTACCACAATTTAGAACTCAGTAGTACTTAGGCACATGGAGTACAAAGAGTAGTTTTATACAGAATAGAAAGCTATCGATCTCTGTTAATTTCCGACTCTGTTTTATCCACTGAGTTACAAGGCTTCGACAAAGTATTATATTGTCTGGTAAGTTTTCTGTATTCACGATAATTTATTTTATAATTATTGTTCACGTGTACACTACCAAAGTTGAATTCGTTTTTTTAGTCTCTCTCTTTTGATTAATATAATGGCGCGGATTTCCTACTCGACTCGGGGTGTGCGTGCTTCGCAATGTAGCAAACTCGACTCACTGCGTTTAAAGAGGAGCACCTCCCGACCCGTGTTGTGTGTGCGCGACTAAGGGCGAAGGCTGACTCTCGCGTGGTGCAACGCGGCGTGGCTGGCCGCGGTGGCGGTGGGACGACGCCGGGCGTGTAGTCATGAAGCGACTGACTGAATGAATGCAAGAATCCATTCCGGGTGTCGTGGCAGTGGAGTCATTGCTAAGTGAACTCACTGTCACTTACAAGGAACGTGGGGAAGGGTTGCTATGCCGACGTAGAAAATTTAGTTCCAGGAGTTTTCTGCCGTACAGGCTGAATTAGATTCCTCTGTAGCTGTATATACGGAGAAATCGGTTTCGGGGGCATAACCAAATATGGGCATGAGTTGTCGGGTAGACAAAGGAACATGGGTCTTGGTCGTTGCGATGGTTGTTTCGTGGAACTGCAACGCATCGTGCTGGTGGCTAACCAGTAAGGAGAATTTGTATTATTTCAAATGGTTTATGTAGGATGGGAGCCAAAATGGTTTTCGGGGAAACTAAATACTGCTTCGGTACAAGCGAGGACAATGGTTTAAGTAAGAAGTGAGTCGGAATGGTTTTCGGGGAAAACTAAATGCGCTTTGGTGTAGATGAGGGAGATGATTGGAATGTATTCTGTTGTAGGTTTTAAAAATGCATTCTATTATAGATTGGGGTTGTATGCTATTGCAGATTTGGGAATGGATGCTGTTGCAGGTTGGGAAATGTATCCTTCTAAGTTGAATGGGGCGTTGGGCTATGGTGATGCGCTGTTGGCGGTCAAAATTCGGTAGGAATTGTGGGTTGGTTCTCCGTATGATATAAAGAACCCCCACAAAGTAAAAAGTAAAATAGCTCACATCAAATGAAGTGAAATGTCTGCTACGTTGATCGTTGTGTAGTAACAGAACTCGACAGAAATGATTTGAATTTAGTTTTTTTTTTTTTGTCAATAATATTTTTGTAAAATTTTCTCTTTCGCCGCATTCGTGAAGTTGTGTCCACTCTGGTCTTCAATATATGTGTGTAATGAAAAATGCCTTCGTTCCTGTGAGTGAAAGCACACCCTTTCTGTAAGAATTTCACGAGGATCGACGTATAGAAGGAAGAGAAAAAGCATGTTATGGTTTTAATGTGATAACCCAGCTGAAGTGAAGAGACATTTTACCACCCAATAATTGCAACCAACCAATCTGTGATAAGTAAATGAGTGCAAATGTAGTGGATATTCAATAGGGGTATAACAATTTTGTATATAAATACAACACAGCATAGTTGAGATATCGGACTGAAATGTATTCCAAGTACAGTACACAAATGAATGCTTTACTTGCCAAATCGATTAACTCCGCTTACTGAATTTTATTGAATTTTAATATCAAAACACTTTATTGAGTGCTACCAGAATATATTTAAAATATTCATACATCTGCTTCAATGCACTCTCTCATCAATATTCATACATCTGCTTCAATACACTCTCTCATCAATAATTTGAATTTATATTTTAAAAGTGCTTTGAAAAAAAACAGTATAATAAAATACTATTCTCTCGTTTTTCACAATTTTTTGTTTTATTGAGTCAATCGATTTGGCAAGTGAAGTACTCACGTTACATTTACGAAAAATTCACCACAATGTGGTTTGAGAGATTTCCGATTCCTGTGATCGTAATGAAACGTAATTCGACTGATTTTGGTTCATTTTAAACTGAAACACTTACAATTATTGCGATCAAAGTAAGGAATAAGCACTGCTGAAGTGGCAACCACTGACTCCGAATTTTCGTAGTCATTTTTAATAATATCCAAATGTTACAAGTGAACTTCACTATATTAAAAATCTTGACTAATTTTTTGACATATTTTGCAAAAAGTTTAAGGGAGCGTTTTTATTTAACAACAAAATTATTGTATACCTGTTTAAAAAACCCTGTATACCTAAACCTTCGCTTATTTTAATCATTTTTGAGACTTTTTCCTCGAGAGTATGTAGTCTGAAGAGTTAAGCGTGTTATTAAAATGTCAACCCAATAATTCTAGATTAGGAGAGCAGAAAATGTAGATTTAAAGTTTTGCAAAGTTTTAGGTCTATAGTCAACTAAACAATGCATATCTATAAAACATTTGTAATTGTAATACTCATACTTGCGTATGTAAATGTATTCTCATCACCTTTTGAGCGATCTCCTTTTTTTTTTTAAACCCACCAATTCTTTCTCGTTGTTCAGTCCTTGCTAGCCAGATAATAACTAATAAATGCCCATACGAGGGTTGCCTTTTATATTTCGGGATTCGAGAACAAAAACAAATATTGATCATCGAAAATCACTTTATTGTTTTTCAAAATATTCCCCATGAAGATCTATACACTTTTGCATGCGTTTGAACCAATTGTCGAAGCACTTTTGCCACTCTGATTGAGGTATCTCCAACACATGCATTCTGAATGCAGCAACCGCTTCTTCAGGTGTCGAAAAACGTTGACCTCTCAGTTTGCTTTTTACGTACGGGAATAAAAAGAAGTCATTCGGTGCCAAGTCAGGACTATACGGCGGATGACCCATCAAATCGATGTTTTGGGTGCTCAAAAATGCAGTTGTCGCAGCCGATGTGTGAGAGCTCGCATTGTCGTGGTGAAGAGTGATCCGTCTTCGGCGGTTGGTTTTCCTGATTTCTTGGAAGACAACTGGCAAACAAATGGTTGTGTAGCACTCAGAATTGACTGTTCTGCGTTGTTCTAGTGGTACGGTTGCGACATGTCCAGTTTTTCCGAAAAAAACAGGCGACCATTTGCTTGGAAGTGCTTCGTGCGCAAACAGCTTTTGTTGGATTTGGCTCATCTTGAAACACCCAGGCAGTCGACTGCTGTTTACTTTCGGGCTCATACGCGTAAATCCACGATTCATCACCTGTCACGATGTCATAGACGTGTTTCGAAGCACCGCGACCGTATTTTTTGAGCATTTCTTTCGACCAATTGACACGAGCCTTTTTTTGGGCAATTGACAAATTGTGTGGGATCAACGCGAACAAATTTTTTTGACAGTCAAATGTTTATGCAATATTGAATGTATGCTGGTCCCACTAACGCCTAAGATCAAAATAAGGAATAAGCACTGCTGAAGTGGCAACCACTGACTCCGAATTTTCGTAGTCATTTTTAATAATGTCCAAATGTTGCTCGTTCGTGAACTTCACTATATTAAAAATCTTGACTAATTTCTTGACATATCTTGCAAAAAGTTTAAGGGAGCGTTTTTATATAACAACAAAATTATTGTATCCCTGTTAAAAAAAAACCCTGTATACCTAAACCTTCGCTAATTTTAATCATTTTTGAGACTTTTTCCTCAAGAGTATGTAGTCTGAAGAGTTAAGCGTGTTATTAAAATGTCAACCCAATAATTCTAGATTAGGAGAGCAGAAAATGTAGATTTAAAGTTTTGCAAAGTTTTAGGTCTATAGTCAACTAAACAATGCATATCTATAAAACATTTGTAATTGTAATACTCATACTTGCGTATGTAAATGTATTCGCATCACCTTTTGAGCGATCTCCTTTTTTTTTTAAACCCACCAATTCTTTCACGTTGTTCAGTCCTTGCTAGCCAGATAATAACTAATAAATGTCCATAATAAACAACAAAGTCAAAACTTAAAATTGCCGTTAAACATTCAAGTCTAACAGTTTTGAGTTTTGAGCCAACGATCTTTCGTTAGCAACAAAATTTGTATAAAAGAAAACGAACGCGATCTTTCCGTTTATTTATCTTTATTATAGAGGATCTTCCCTCTTTCGAATCTATCTTCAGACTAATTTATAATTGCGTTTTTACTTAAAATCTAACATTGCAATCTTAATAGATTGTACCTAATGTAGTAACAAGAATGTCTCCCTGTTAATAGGTAATTTAGGTATTCAAAATATAATTGCATTCAAATGACATTATAGAGATATATTCGTTTTGTTATGCTTATTTTAAATTCATGTCATGTTTCTGTTATGGATATGTAACCCCCCCCCCCCCCCCCCCCCCCCGCGGTTAGATTGCGGCTCCGACGAAATTGTTACAAAAATTTGTAGTACAATGGTGTCGTATATTTTTAATTCAGAGTTTTTACATACTCTATAGTTTACATATATTCTACAATTTATAAGTTTTATGAGGTACTTTTCATTTAGGATAAGGTTGAATTTTCTTACAATCATGTATCGAGTGTATTTCGTTATGCTATTATCGTTCCCGTTATAATTTCTTTAATTTCAAATTCCTTTATTAGTGTTAATTTTTCTATTGTGTTTTTACTTAAAATCTAACATTGCAATCTTAATAGACTGTACCTCAGGTAGTAACAAGAATGTCTACCTGTTAATAGGTAATTTAGGTATTTAAAATATAATTGCATTCAAACGACATTATAGAGATATATTCGTTTTGATACGCTTATTTTATATTCATGCCATGCTTCTGATATGGATATGTAACCATTGACCAGTGTTAATTTTTCTATTACGCGTCCTTTTGGCATTTCTGTTTAGTTCTAATTGTAGGGTTATCATTGGCTTGGTACTTTTTCTTAGGTTTGACATTGGTTCTGTAATATTTGTACTGGTTTCGGGTATCAATAACATGGTCTTCATCAATCGTTTGTGTGTGCAATTTCCTATATTTAGAGTGATTTTTTCCCCCTCTAACTTCTTTAATAAAATTTTGTCCTTCTTGTAATGGATCATTTTTACGATTCTGATTCGATTTATCTATGGATTTTTGTTTTTTTTCGAAGGATGGTTTCGTAAATATCTGTATATTCGTCCTGATGTATTTGTCCGTTGATAAAATCTATAGGTTTTTTATTTGTTGTAGAATGTATTGTATTGTTGTAATAACTTATAATCTTTAAGATTTTTTCCTCTACAGAATCTTCCTTAGTTCTTTCGTCGTGTTTTAATAACCTTATGTGCTCGTTAATTGTGTTATGCAAACGTTCAATATCAGAATTCGGTGTGTGGTTACTATTTGAGGTATAGTGGATTTCTGTACCAATAGTTCCTAAATATTCTTTTATGGGAATTGCTTTGAATCCTAATTCGTTATCAACTATAATTTTCTTTACAAGACCAAATTGGCTGAAATAGTAACAAAGGGCTCTCTTAAATTCTGTCCAAGTTCTACTGGAGATTTTTATCGCACAGGCGTGTTTTGAAAATTTATCTATGAAGGTTAAGAATAAGGATTTTTCCAAGCTATAAAAGACAACTATATGAATAATTTCGCGAGGACTTGTAGGTCTTTCGGTTAGTTTTAATAGAGGTTTATGCGGTTGTCTAACATATTTCTCGATGTTACGTCACAATTATTAATAAATTGTGTTATTCGTGTCTTTAAATTTGAGTTAAAATAATTGATCGTAATTTCTTTGTATACTTCCTCGATACCTCTATGGTTATTCTTTAAATGCTCTTTTTCTATTATATCTGCTATTTCTTCTTCGTTAGTTATGTCCTTTAATAATTTAAGGCAACGGATAATTCTAAGTTTGGGGTTATTGGTAAAATATTTGATAACGATTTCCTCAATAATTTTGAAATAATCTTCGTCTTCAATAAGGATTGCGTTTAAAGCATGCGGTTTGAGATGGTTCTTCAGTAATGTGATTGCGTATTCTTCGTTTAGATTTTTTACGTATATCGTTGTTCGATTTCTATTAAATATGTTTAAATGTTCTATTCTTGGAGACAGTGATTTTATGATTACGACTTGGTTCTTGAAAACGTTTATACTAGATTTACTCATGGGGATACGATTATTTTCAGCTAAGTTTATTTCTGCTTTAGGTATACGAGAAAGAGCGTCTGCGTTGCTATTATTAGTACCTTTCTTGTACTTAATATCAAAATCAAATTCGGATAGTTTCAACTTCCATCGTATCAGTTTTGAATTGGGTTCTTTCAAAGTAAATAACCAAGTGAGTGGTTTGTGATCCGTTTCAATTATGAATTTCCTGCCGAATAAATAGGGGCGATAGTATTTGGTTGCCCAAACTATTGCGAGTAATTCTTTCTCAATGGTACTATAGTTTATTTCATGCTCGTTCAGAGTACGG
The DNA here is from genome assembly GCA_963931805.1 of Microdon myrmicae. Classification (NCBI taxonomy): domain Eukaryota; kingdom Metazoa; phylum Arthropoda; class Insecta; order Diptera; family Syrphidae; genus Microdon; species Microdon myrmicae. The sequence continues at coordinate 88,244,491 of OZ007501.1, forward strand.
CTAGCAAAAGATAAAGGATGGCCTTCTTGGGATAATACGGCCCCCAAGGCGAATTGGCTAGCATGTAGTAAGTGTAAATGTTTTACTGAAATCAGGGTATGCTAATATGGGATCGTTTATTAATAATGTTTTGAGAGTTCTGAAAGCTTCTATATAATCCTGATCAGAAGTATTAATCTTTGCATCCTTTTTTAGAAATCGAGTCATTGGTTTTGCTATTTTCGAATAATCTTTAATAAATTTTCTATAGTATCCAGTGAGTCCTAAAACCTGTTTAATTTGCTTAGGTGTCCTAGGAATGGGGTAATTTTTAATACATTCAACTTTCTTAGGGTTGGCTTTAATGCCTTCAGGTGTTACAACGTGACCGAGAAATTCCGTTTCTTTCTTAAGAAATTCGGATTTGTCTAGTTGTACCTTTAACTTGACGGTCTTTAACCGTTCGAATATTTTTGTTAAAGAAGTAATATGATCCTCTCAAGATGTAGAGAAAATTATTATATCGTCCATATACACTAAACATATTTTGTTAATGTAATCATTCAATACGTCATTCATCAATCTTTGAATGTAGCCGGTGCTGTTTTTAAGTCGAAAGGCATGCGGAGAAATTCGTAATGCCCATTTTCTACGTTGAAGGCAGTTTTGTGGACATTAGCGAGGTCGAGAGTAGTAAAATATTGGGCTCTTCCCAATTTATCTAATATTTCATCGATGTTAGGAATATGTCGTCAATAGTTACCTCGTTCAACTTTCTCTAGTCGATGACCAATCTTCATTTGGTCTTGCCACCGGCGTCTTCCTTCTTAGGAACGATCCATATTGGGGCTGAGTAAGGAGAGCAACTATGACGTATAATTCCGTTATCCAACATCTCGCGAATTTGTTTCTCGACGTCATGTTTATGGACGTATGAGTATCTATAGCTCTTGTTATGAATGGGGGTATCATTTACCGTCCGAATTCTATGCCTAATTGCATTAGTAAAAGTAAGATTCTTATCCTCTTGGTAGAAAATCGTTTCGTATTTTTTTATCAATTTCAATAACACAGCTTTTTCTTCGGAGTTTAAGTGATCGATCCTTACCTGATCTATTATGGATCTTTTAGGGGTGTTAGCACCATTATCTTTGTTTTATAAATTCAACTTATTGTCATCCTGGACGTTATCGTTTCTTATTGTATTTTCGCGGATTTCGCGAGGTATTTCGTTTAGTTGAGTTTTGCGAGTATTTTGGGGAGTGAATTGGTTTCCTTGTGTCCTAGTTAGATGTGTTTCGTCAGGTTTTTGGTAAATTAATGGTATCGTTCTTTTGTTAATTGTCAATGTATCTTTTTCGTAGTCTACGATTGCTTTGTATTTTTTAAGGATATCGTTTCCAATTATTCCGTCATAGGAGTCATGGAATTGGCATTCTAAAAATTCGAGCATGTCTTTAGTATTACCGAGTTCTGGGTATAAAGGGATTTGTACGATTTTTGAGATTGTTAGAATATTTTGAAGGGTTTTTATGGTTACTGGAGGTTTAGGGATTGCCCATTTAGGGTTGCAAACTTCGGGGTTGACAATAGAATTCGTAGCCCCAGTGTCTATTATGAATCTCAGAGGGCGTACTTTGGTTTGGATTTTTATGTGGGGTAATTGTCCTCTGAGGCTACTAGACGAAAATTTGTACCCCCAGCAGAATTGTTGGCATTAGTTACCGTATTTATATCCATTGGCTCCGGTACTGAGAATTTAGAATAAGGATTATTCGAGGGTTGATGGGGTCGGGGAGTTTCAGGACTATTATTATTAAATTGTCCGTAGTATGTATTATTGTTCCTATTAAAAGTGTCGTAATTTCTGGTGCAAGAGTTATTATTGTCCCTGTAGGAGTGGTTAGTGTTCCAATTAGGAGTGATGTTAGTTTTATTGACATTGTTATCACTGTTCCTATCAAAATGTTCTTTATTCCTATTGAAATTGGTCGTATTTCTATGAAAAGGGTTAATTTTTTCTCTGTAAGATGCATTGTTGTTCCAATTATGAGTGTTATTGTCTCTATTTAAATTGTTATCGTTGTTTCTATCCAAATAACATTTATTCCTGTTAATATTGTTCCGATTTCTGTTATGATTAGTACTATTTCTATTAAAATTTTCGTGGATTTTGTCATAGTTATCGTTTCTTCTATTAAGATTGCTACTATATTGTGTGTTCTGGGTGGTGTGGTCTTGATGTCTGTTAAAACGCGCAGCATTAGCCGATGCATTGAAGTATGCGTATCCCGATTCGTGAAGGATATTGATAGCTTCTTCTAAGCTGTTCGGGTTCCTGCAGTGTATAACAGAACGCATGGGTTCTGGGAGTTTATTTCGGAAAACAATTAATGCAGAATTTTTGTTCTGGTTTAGACAACCTTCGATGGCTTCTTCATTACCATTCATCATCTGTTTGTGTTTGACGTTAAGTCTCCTCAAAATCGATTTGATATTGCTATAAAATTCTACTGCGTTAGTTTTGAATTGTATAGAACGCAGTTCATCGAATAATTCCTCTGGTGTTTGCCGATCACCAAAGTTATTGAATAAAATTTGTTTTATGTCCACCCAACTGGTGACATGACAATTTATTTCTATGATCTCTCGAGCTCTCCCTTTCAATTTGGACTTTAGTATGTCTGAGAAGATGCCTTGTGCTAGGGAATCGTATTTTTCCATAAGGGGACGTATTTTATCGACTAAGTTGACGAAGTTTTGTAAGTCTTGAAAGTCACCTTGAAATTCTGGTAACTTCGAGAGGTACTTAATGGGGTCAATATTTAAGGACAACAATTTTGGGCAAGGTAAATTTTCTTCTGAAAAGAAGTTGTTCACGATTTCCGTCAAGTGTCTATTCTGGTTCTGTAAGATTTCTAATTGTTCTTCCAAAGACATAAAAAAAAATTGTAGTGGGAATTTGGCTTTTATTATAAGGGGAACAAATCAAGCAAATGGAAACCTCAAATAGGTTGAGACTGCAACTGACATTAAAAGGTATGACTTAGAATCATGGTTTATTTATACTTATTACTGAGAAAAAAAAATGTAAATTTCCTATGTCTTACATGTGTTTAAAAAGAAGAAGACAAAATTTGTTGAAGAAGGAAAAAAAATAATTAAAATCTGAATATAATAAATGAGTTTAAAACATGTAGACTGTAAAACAAAAGTTTATATTATATGTAAAAAAAAAATGTTTCTATTTATAAAATAATTCTTAATCTTAATCGAACCGGTTGTGTGATCCTTTGTATGATGCTCCTTTATGTTTTTATTATTCTGCTGCTCGTGCTTTCCTCGTGGTTTGTTTGTTTTTAAGTTGTCTTCTTATTTATTTCAATTTTTGTTTCTTTTTATTATTATAGTCACGTTTTATTATTTTTGTGTTTCTTTTGGATCGGTGTAAATTACTTCAACTAAAATGATCAAAGTCCATTTTAAATTGTTTATTTCTCTATATCAACGAATAATTGTAATGTAATTGTAATTGTAATTGTAACGAATAGTTGTTGTATATATATATATATTCACTTTGTTTATTTGTTCTTGTATAGTTATTTAAACACTTTTTATATTTGTTTATGTGTGTTTTTAAAACTTTAAATTTCTGCGTTTACCGACGATACGCAATTTTTAGAATATTATTTTTGCTGCCGTGGCAACGATGTTTACCGACTGCGCCAGTTATAGTTTTGAGCCAACGATCTTTCGTTAGCAACAAAATTTGTATAAAAGAAAACGAACGCGATCTTTCCGTTTATTTATCTCTATTATAGAGGATCTTCCCTCTTTCGAATCTATCTTCAGACTAATTTATAATTGTGTTTTTACTTAAAATCTAACATTGCAATCTTAATAGATTGTACCTCAGGTAGTAACAAGATTGTCTACCTGTTAATAGGTAATTTAGGTATTTAAAATATAATTGCATTCAAACGACATTATATTCGTTTTGTTATGCTTATTTTATATTCATGTCATGTTTCTGTTATGGATATGTAACATCTAACCTCGGCAGCTTTGTTGATATGAATGATATATAAATCCAGGAAATTAATGCACAGTAAAAAAAAGTCTCTGGTAACGCAATTAAACGTACCTGAAGTATTTTCTATACATTTGTAAATATTATTCAACAATTTTCCTGTCTCTAATCTGTTCTGCCAGTTTAGTATTTCACTCTAAAAATGTTGGCACCCCCAAGTGATTTTAGCACTAAATAAATTTTTCCGAATGCCAATATCGAACTGCAGCGCAATACAATTTAAATTCTGTTGAATGGATTATAGCGATATTTGGAGCCATTAAATGCGCTTAGACACCAATAAACTTCCGCCCCCCAATTAAAATCTATCTACCTGCAGGTATTCACCGAGCGATTGCTATGCAAATCGCATCATTCTACGTAATCGGCAATTGATGCAGTTCTGCTGTTAGGAGCAATACCTGTGTCCTGTCAATTCACTCCTGCATCTATACCGACAGTCATACGGCTTTTCGAACGGCATGGTGTCACGTATATCTCTGCACTCACGGCCAGACTTTTACTGCTGCCTGAATTTAAATGATTTCAATTCTTTCGATCTGCGAATGATAATTAAATGAGAGATAAAAGCCATCGCAAAAAAGTTTGCGAAATTCAAAATGACAGGACACACATCAAATATTATTTTTGGTCAAGGGTGTGCGCGTGTGTGTTTTATTTAACCTTTAATTTTTTCTGTACTGAATTTTCTGTTTTTTATTCAACTAGCTTAGAAATGATTTAAAAGGAATTTGCATTTGGCCACGGTGGAAATCAATTCCCATGTAGTCCGGCATATCAATGTGTTAATGGCATATAAAGAGTTCGATTAACTCTTTAATCTGCAATGTACTCCAATTAAATAATTTAAAATGGCAATCAAATACCCGGCAGGTGGTTATTTTACATGGAATACAGTCTCCCTGCCGGAATAAGGTAGCCCTATGGAGGTGATTACGGTACCAAGTGGAGCAATTCTGGCAGGTTATTATACTTTTGTGCTGTGGTGTAATGGTCTGGTTAATGAGGAGAAATAATTTGCAATTGCTGTATGAAACAAAAGGGCAAAAATACACGAAAGAATGAATGCACAGATTAATATAATATTTTCTTTGTAAATCGATTTCATTATTTTTTATGGTTTGAGTTGAATGTCTACCACGTATAGAGGCTACGACAAGCAATGCTGATTTTGGTGAACATTTATTTATTTTGGTACAATAAATATCGCAAGTAATTTTATGAAAAAATTAAAAACAGGATATAAAATCAAAGCCTAACCACATAAAATTAATTAAAGGTCGCTACATATTTCGTAATTGTAAATCCAAATCTAGTTTGTATCTTGGGCAAACTGGGTTACAGCTTATTTGTCAATTGAACTTATATTTCGTCTAACTTTTTTTTTTCTTTTTTACACAAACACGCGCACAAAATGGGATTTTGGAGTACCATTGAGAACTTGAAAACATAAAGAAATTGCGTCCTTCTTTGTTAATTATTCGCCCGTGAAACACAATAATCAGAGTATACACAATGGTTTATTCTGAAGATTAATTTTAAGCGGACAAACATTGGAAGCCGTTTTTCAGTCGACACATGCGAGTCGAAGGCAAGAACTTAAGAAACTCATAATCACAAGATGAGGCTGGTGAAGAAGAATTTCGATATATTCAGATAGAAGTTTGGCTTAACTACTCAAAGCCGATCGATTATGGCAAAAAGGATACTTCTGAAGATATTTTTCTTATAGATATTTATTCCTCAATATAGTTGCCTTACAAAAAAGGGCGGCATACATGGGTTAGTAAAATCTATAGTGATCCTATGAGACGCCATAAGCTCGGTAGGATAAGCAACGACAAGGTTCACGATACACAGAAAATGATTTGCCCCTCACAAGGTATTCATATTTGTAGGAACTTCGTCTCATCATCATTGTGGGGGTATTGTTTTGCTGTCAACTTATGACACTGGTTCACTTAAATCCCCGACTATGTTCTGCTGCAGATTGTTCACCAAAGGAAGATTGAATATTTAAAACGCACTGAATGTTGTTTTGATGTTAATCCGTTTCTTTATTGTATTGTTTTTCTTTACTTAACTTAGAACTTATTATTAATATTATTAAATTGTTTTTTTTTTTATAAATATTATACAAGTTGAAACACATTCTTCCTCGTTACTGTAACGGCAGTAATTAATTATTTGACTCAAATGCGTGTGAGCACTATGGAGTTGAGATGTGACTCGCGAAACGTGTGTGGCCACGACCGTAGTTGAATATCGACTCCTGGTTAAACCGGCACGAAATAAAATTTTCCTAGAGCGGCGGCGTGACCGACCGCGATTGTGACTGTGTATCGAATGATTGGAATTAGGGATGAAATTTGGATTTTTGATTTGCACAAGAATTGTGCTCTCTTGTGCATCCTTCAATTCTCTACGTTCATCGAGGTGGATAAAATACTTGCGTATTCGTTCGACGTCGATGGTTATAGAAAGGAAGAAGAAACCAAAAGGAAAACACAATAACCCAGGGTTGAATTGGCTTTGGCGTGCGTGTATTAATGCAGCCTCCGAGGATGATCCACTGACCTAGTGCGGTGACCGTGGTGATCTCGGAGTGCATTGAACTATGGAAAGACAGAATTGTGAAGGAGAGGAAAATGTAGTTTACGGTATTCACCTGTAAGAAGAGATCATTGATCCCCAGCGAATGGAGTGTCTGGGGAAAGTGAATAGGACGCCGAATTGGCTAGGGAAATCTGATCGTGGGAACTAAATTAAATACTTTGATAATTTCCCCAGCGATTGCAGATTATGCAACCGCGTCGTTTGATCAGACTATGCCGTTGCTAACCGACATGAAATGCTATTTCCGGTGGAAATCTTATGGGTTAGCGAAATGGAGTTGCCGTATAGCGAAAAGATAGCTAAACTCAATTATGCATTGTCTGCATAGAATAATGAGTTTAGCTATGCGTCCTTTCGGAAAACATGATTTTCAGGTGAATTAAATGAACGGTAGGATAGAGGTTGATATGATGCGCTGAAAGCGGTCGAAATATGGTTGAAATTGTGGGTCGGTTCTCCATGTAGTATAGAGAACCCCCACATCATCATCGGCACTACAACCGGGATCCGGTTTTGGTCTTATTTAGCAAGTCTCTCCACCGGTATCCGGTCCCTATCCGAGACTTGTTAAATTGTCCATAATAATTTGTTTTTCCGGCAAGGTTGTTAGCCTTGCGCCAACTTTGTCGCATTCCCCTAAAAGAATTCTCTCCAAACTTATCATAAATTTCCTGAAAAAAAAAAAATTCATCGGTTCACATATAATACAACCGCATAATCAGGGAAAATTACCCTTGAGTTGGCTAATCACAGCCTCAACAAGTGTACAATAAAAACTACCTACATACACATCGACTGGCGACCTTTTTACCCAACAATGAACACTCCAACGCAGCTGCATGTAATTAGCGCAATAGACGTTGACTAATTCCCTAAATCACACCATGTGCAAACAAAAGAACGCTGTTCTTCAAAGGCTTTCTGGCGATACCATAAACAATCCACATCGTTTGTGGTATCTCAAATGCATTTCTCATTTAATGAGTTCCAACTTGTTTACTCAGTTGAACTCTCAGATCGTAAATTCCATTTGTCCTACATATTCCTGGATCCATTTACCATTGACCTTCTCACATAAGCAAACACAAACCCAATTAGCATCCAATGAGATTCGGCTTGTTTGCTTAGCCGAACTCACATCTCATGGATGCACATTATGCCCTTTCTTTGTTTCAGTTTCGTTCTCATGGTTTCGTGCCATGAATGAACCAATGTACACACATACATGTGTACCACCATGATCTTTATTACGAGATCTGATTTTCTGTTCCACAAAGAGAGACTTTACGTCCCTCTTGTGGTAAGTAGAAACCTATCCTTAGCGGAGAGGATATCTACCACCACCGAATCGAGGGTAAATCAAGAACCATAGTCCAACCCTCGATAGAGTCTTATTCCAACTACCGATCGCGACGGTAGGTTTTTCTTCCGCTCCCTGTGGCGTGAGAGGATGCATAATCCAAAGTCGAGTGATTTTTATAGCCCGAGGTGCGTGCCGTTATTTTAGTGTTGTGTCAAAACTATCCATAAGTAATAACAAAGAGTCAGGGATACGTGTACGTTTAAAGCTTAAGTGGTTTTCCCGACTAATAATAACTAACATTAAAAATAAAAAAAGGGACCTTTATACAAATCCAAACCAGTGTTTAATTTTCCATGTTGCAGTTCCTGTGTGTATTTTCTTCATTGTTGTTCACTTGGTGATCGTGTTCTTGTATTCAGCGGTATTTGTGATGGGGGTGAGAATTGAATCAGAGCCGTACGCCGGCGCACAATACTTCCACACCACAGCGTAATCTTCTTGCTTATGATGAAGCCGGTTCCGAGGTTATGAGTATCGGTGCCTCCACACGCTAGTGTAACCCGTTAGTTTCGATTACTTGATGTGGGAGTCGGACTTTCTGAAGCGCGACGATGTCCATTTTATATTGTTTCGCGTTTTCTACGACCGTCTGCATCGCACCTGGTTTATATAACGTTCCATCAGTCCACGTGCCGACGCGTATATCCCGCTTTTTCCATTTTTCCCAACGTCTTATTTTTGGAGAGTCTGTGTTTTCTTGATGATTTGTTCCCTTATGGTAGTATCGCCTCATCTTCGCTACGCCTATCGGATTTTTCGTGAGATTGTTTTTTATATATTGATTATTCATTTCGTGGGGTTTCAAATAGTCCGCCATATCGGAGCCCCTCTTTGATATGGCAAGGTCTGCTTACTGCTCTTATTCGACCCGGTGTCAGAGAGGCGCCGTTATAATACAGCCGGTATACCCCATCCAATGGGCACGATGACGAGTAACACCCTAGATTAGGTGTGGCAGATCTTTGTGTATTACTCCTCGCTAGCTTGCCTGACATGGGTGGCCCTACTGGAAGCGTATACTTCCGTCAGCATAGCCTGAGTGATTCATTGTAGTTTAAGCCCACGTCAAGGTTACTACCAAGCGGGGAATTTAGCAAGCTCATATCCGATCAAATTAATGGCAGAGAAGTTTTAATGCATCCACCGATTAAAATGGCAACAAGTTATAGAAGAAAATTGTGCATTAGTGATTTAAATCTGATTATCCGAACCATGTTAAATAAAGTCTTGAAATAACCCTTAAAATATCGATTTCCTTTTGGGTAATCTAATATTAAAGGAATTTGAATAGAGAGTCGTTGTGGGAGTAGTTTTCTTTTCGAAATATGATTACATACTTCCCAGAATCACGGTCTGCATGTCAACAAATTGTGATTCATAACCCACATTCACACTACCTAAACCATAATCGTCACGTTTTTCTATTTAGGCTACAAGGACCCTCATCTGCTCTTAACTAACCAATCAGTACACATGTCAGTTTCTAGAAAATTAAAAACACACTCCAGTTACCGGATAAAGCCAATTCTGAGGGTTTCTCTGACGTCCTTTAAGAACTCATGCCCACATATGATGCTGACAGCTTTGCAATTTGTACGGATGTGCTTCTTTATTCACTTGTACTTGGCGACCGACTCAATTGAAAAATAGAAAATATTCTCTGAATTTCAATTAACTCAAGAGTTTTTCCTCCCCGATCAACACACACATTCGCCACCGCAATCTCACACCCACGCCTTCAAAATCCCACACATTATATTGTCGCCATCGTCATATAGGAAGGACAATCATTTATACACCTAGACTCCAATTGCACTGCAGGTACTGACCATCACCAACACCAGCACCAATTGTCACCTCTATTGCCATATTAGTTCTTGCAGTCGAAGACTGCATCATGAAACCGCATCCGATTCTCAAGTCTTGATGAAGGATATCCTACGATGTTCAACAAAACGGTAGAATCGGCATTAAGATTATACCCTGACGAGGCAGACAGAGTAATTTTGAATTCCTAGTCACACATGAAGACAGCTAGTCCAGGACAAGAGTTAAACCAGCAAAAGGAGATACTTGAAAAAGATGCGATGCATTTATGCCGCCAATTCAATTTTCAAATTCAACGCACACATATCCTTGTCATCACTTCTGGTTCGGGGGTAAAAGAAAAACACATATTGAAATAATATTCGTCGCACAAAAGGACACTTTTCTTAAAAATTCTCTATCTTGTCGTCTAGTTCAGGTCCCGATGGGGACTGGCTAAACGTATGCTACTGCATGCTCAGCATAATTTGTGACAATTTTCACAGCTGCAGGTGGTGCGGCGCTGTAGGCAGTATCCTGCGGAAAAACAGTTTTCACATTTCAATGAAAATTGCTAAATTGTCTGCCTGACAAGGGTGTGAGAAGATTATATAAAGGGAAGAAAATCTGCTCCTCTAAGTATTGAGTGAGACCTCGTGAGGAGTAAGGCCCCAAATTGGTAGGAGGTCCTATGGATTTTGCTGATTTGCTTCAAAAGTCTATACGTCTGCAATACATTTTAAAATTATAGTCAGGCAATCAAAGAACCGAAGAAATGTTTTAAGCCTTGCCAATTGACAACAAGAATCGTGTTAAACGTGGTGGGAGGGTATTAGATACATTTTTGCGGCGTCCTGGTGAAAGTCAACTATTTTGCTAAGGATTTTCTGAGGTGTGTAAAGATATTAATATATTATAATTTTATAAATATTTAAGCAAACGGGTAGTCTAGAGTCGTAGTCCACCCAGCTAAAGAAAGAATATTGTTTTCCTAGAACTATCAATTATCATACCACCACTAGTAGAAAAATACCATACTAAAATTTGAAGTGTAGAGGTGTATAGGAGAAAATATTATGTCGGCATATTGTAAAGCTCAGTTTAGTGGGGCTACCACCGCACTTATTGGCTTCATTCAAGCAATATAAGTACTTATAAGCTAAAGTATGTATAACTTTACAAACTAAAGAACGTAAGAACTAACTTAACTAACCATAACTTAAGGTAAACAGTACATCTATGGTGGCAAGAGTTGGAGCAGGTTAGACAGGAAAGTGTAGAAAGCGCCGCTTAAGATTAGTGGTGAGAATGGTTTAGGAGGCGGTGACTGAGAATATGGGTAGACAGGTCGATGTCGAACAAGGTGGCGTTGGATTTGACATTTCTCAGCATCCGCGAACGGGGTTCATTGAGATCGTAAGAGGTGTGGTGAGTGGAATGTAGAGACTGCAGGGATTACTTGTATTCCCGGGGTTTGTGTTCAGAGGAATTAAGTTAAGGAGGTAGACGCAGTCGACCGAGCTGGCGAGGAGCAGATGAATGAACACTATGTCAGCCAGAACCCTGCGCTCGTCGAAGGATCTGCGTCTGATTAATTTGAGGCTATTATTGTACGCGAGCAGGGTTAAGGGGCTTTCCCAACCTAGCCCTCGAAGAGTGTGTGGGGGTAAAGGTAAGGGTGCCGACGCACGGCAGGGGTTCGCTGTCACCCACCGACGGAAATCCTTTGGGACGACGAATAGTTGCGGGTAATAGCACTGGTAATGGTAAGCTCATGTGTGTGCTCGTGTTCCTTTTATTTTCCTTTTCTTATTCGGGACTGACCGCCAAGGAACAGTCACCACTGAGTCAGTCTTGATCGTTTGCAGCTATTTTAAAGGTCCGATTAGTCGGGTCGTACCTTGTAGTCATTCGCCGGTAGCCGCCCACTAGAATATAGCACTTCGGGCAAGTTGCAAGCAGTTGAAGATCTGATGCGGAACTGTCATCCGAGAGGAGGGGAAACCACAAGGTAAAAGACGAATGAAATCGCAGGCACATAACAAGGGTTTCGGTACTTTACCCATGTTTATTCCACGTGTTTCATAGGGAAAGTCATACATATAGATATTGTACAACTTTGGTTGGAGTATTGATCGTTGGAGTACTCCCCGTTCTATATGGAATGTATGCGATTTGCTTGTGATTGCATTCAAAGTAGCCTTTGCTCGCGTTTAGGAAATTGTAGATCTTATGTGTAATATTTAGGGGGAAAATTTGGGCCTTTGAACTTGTATATCAGCCCGTCTTTCCAGATGTTGTCGAGTGTACATGCGTTATCGATCTCCATTGTTATCGTTATCGGCTGCATTGTTCATTAAGTTCTTTTCGTTCTTTTTATTTTCTTCCCGAATTTCCTGGGCGATTCGGGGTGTGCGCGCGCCGCAGCGTACCAAACTCGACTTATGTAACGGGGGAGCGATGTGTGCTTGGCGGTGGTTGTGGCTCGACTGAGTCATTAAAGGCAAGAAAAAGTGGAGTCATAGCTAAATAAACTCACTGCCACTTACTAGGAACTCGAAAATGGTTGCTATGCTGGCATAGGGAATTTAGTTCCAGAAAATCACTGCCGTACAGGCTAAGTTAAAATCCTCAATTCAATTTTTATTCAATTTTTATTTAGTAGATAATTACATTTATGGTATATTTTACAACTAGTACTTAAGAGATTTAGGATAGCAATTCCTTTACAACTATAATCTTAAATCTATATAACGACAATAGCACAATTTTAATGAATAACAAATAATAAATTAAGGGAAAACTGCAATAAAAAACCCTTATTTGAATCTTAAGACTAATATTGCACGAGCTTCCGGTTATTTTATGTAGTAATGACCTCGATGTAATTTTCATAGACAGAGTACATATATAGTGACTTAGGATAACGCAAGACGGGAAACGAGAACATTGTCAGAAAAAGAACAATTGACGAAGAAGTTTCGATTGATTTTGTCAATAAGGAACTCTACCGGTTTAACGTTGGCGTTTTCATGTAGTTCATGTGTCGAATAATGCCATGGCAAATTCAGCAACATTTTCAATATTTTATTTTGACACCTTTGCAATTTTATTTTGTGTGTGCGAGCACAATTACACCATACAGGCGCCCCGTACAGGAGTATAGCTTGAAAAATGGTTTTAAATATTATAATTTTATTTTCGATGCTAAGCTTTGATTTTCTACACACTAATGGATACATAACTCTTACGACTTTGTTTATTTTGTCAATTGTGGTAGTGATGTGTTTTTGAAAGATGAGTTTTTTATCTAGAATAATACCTAGATATCTACATTCTTCGGACCAATCAATATCAACTGCACACATACTGAGTTTAGTGCCATTTGGTAGGTAACAGTGTTTCCTACATCTCGAAAACCAGACAGCTTGTGTTTTATTACCATTTATTTTTATTTTCCATTTCCTGTAATATACTGCTAGCTTGTCAAGAGCTGCTTGCAAAGAGTAGTAGACATTAGTGAATAAGGCACCCGAAGAGAAAATGGCCGTATCATCGGCAAACATAGCTACCTGAATGTTTTCACCTAGACATGGTAAATCTGCGACAAACAATGTAAATAATATGGGACCAAGGACCGAGCCCTGGGGTACACCATGGTGGATTTGGTGAGTAGAGGATATGTCGGTTCCTAAACTCACAACATATTTTCTCGAACGAAGAAAGCTCTGGATAATTTTGATAAGCGGTATTGGCAGCTTAAGTTTTAATAGCTTATAAATCAAGGCATCGTGCCATACCGTATCAAAAGCTTTTTCGATGTCTAGAAGAACTAGTCCCGTTGACTCCTTGTCGATGAATTTACCAGCTATGTGGTTTTTAATGCGCAAGACTTGGTGGATTGTGCTGTGACCACTACGGAAACCGAACTGAAAGTTTGGTAAGATGTTATTGTCTTCCACAAAACGATCAATCCTTTCCTTAATGATTTTTTCTAAGAGCTTACTTAGACAGCTAAGTAGACTAATAGGTCTGTAGCTTTCGGGGCTGTTCTTCGGTTTGCCGGGTTTCGGGATAGGTATTACTTTTCCTGTTTTCCAACAGTCCGGAAAGTAACAATTCTTAAGACAAGCGTTGAAAATGAATGTTAAATAGTTACTTGCAGCAGGTGGAAGTGCTTTGATTAATTTGTTGTTAATATTATCGAGACCCGCAGCCTTTTTTGATTTCGATTTTTTTATCAATTCTTTAACTTTGCTGATATTAGTTGCGTAAGTACTTTCAGCTGGTGTTTGAGAAAGTACATAGATAGTGTTAGCAACTTCAGCTTCAGTATACGCGTCGCTTAGATGCATAGATATGGAGTGGTTCTTACTAAACGTGTTAGCAAGTAGGTTCGATTTCTCCACTGAAGAAATAAACAACTTGTCGTGAACTTTAAACGGAGGAATACTGCACCCTCTCTTTTTCATAATTTTTGATATTTTCCAGAACGGTTTGCTTGCTTTGTCAAGAGAGGAAAGGTGTTTATTCCAACACTTGTTCCTATATGTTGAGATTTCGTTTTTAATGATATTATTTAAGACTTTAACATTAACTAGAAAACAATGGATTCTATAACGCAGCCATTTTCTTCTTTCAGAGTTTCGTAGCCTAATCAGATGTAAGATATTTTCAGGAAGCGGTGCCTTATCAACTGGAGCTGTGGAACATTTAGGTATCGCAAGATCGGTCGCTCTATTGATAATAGAAACAAAATTGTTGCATAGGATATCAATGTGCTCGCTGCAGGTTATAGAATTTAGGCTGGTATCACCTAGAACCAAGTTCGTGTTTATATATGATTTATAACAATTCCAGTTGGCGGCGGAATAGTTGTGGTATAAACTGGTACGATTTACAACTACTGTATGATTCACTGTGAGGCTGATCGGAAGGTGGTCTGAACTTAACGCATTTAGAGTTAATGGTACTGTGCAGTAATTTGGAATATTAGTGATATATAGATCAAGAGTTGAGGGGTTCTTGTTAGCACTCGCTGGGATATAGGTGGGAAGAAGTGGATAAAGTATGGAAAAACTTGCGCTGGATTCAGCAATATCTAGTAAAATGTTACCCCAGCTGTTTGCCCTAAGACAATTCCACGACTGATGTCTGCAGTTTAGATCACCACCAATAATTACCTTGTTTCGAGTGTTGACTCTATACAATTTTTGCAGATCCCGCTTAAAGTAAGTAGATTTCTCTAGGTTTCTATTTCCTCCAGGGAAATAGACCGAAAAAAGACTCGCCTTGGAGTTGTCACTTAATGTTACATCTATACTAATTTCCTCAATTAACTTAAGGCGCAATGAAGGACGCAAGGAATGTTCTATACATTTTTTCACAACAATGGCGACACCTCCACCACTAGCATGTACCCTGTCTAGGCGATAACATATGTAATTTTGATGTGAGAAAGAAATGTCTTGTTTGAGCCAGGTTTCTGAAACAAGTGCAATGTCAATATTAAAATTTATCAAGAAACTAAAAAATTCATGCTTTTTGTTTTTGATGCTTCTCGCATTCCAAGTTATGATGTTAAGAGAATTTCTTAACATGTTTTTTCCGAGTATATGTACTTAATAGCTAATGAAGTAATGACGTTAAATTGGTCAGCTTTGGTTTGACAAGCACTAAGCTTGGTTACAACTTCATTAAGAAGAGAGTTTATCTCGCTAAATGAGAACAGGTTATCATTAGTTAATGTTTCTGACGGATTTTTCTTCGTGTGTGGAAATGCAACGCATCGTTCTGGTGGCTTACCAGTAAGGGGGATTGGTATTGGGTAGAATGGGAGCCGAAATGATTTTCCGGGAAACTAAATGTTGCTTGGTTACAAGCGAGGATATAGTTTAAGCAGGAAGTGAGCCGGAATGAATTTCGGGGGAAATTAGAACTGCTTGGTCGCAAGCAAGAAATGTAATTTAAATAGGAAATTAACCGAAGTGGTTTTGGGGAAAGATTATATGCGGTTTGATGTAGTTGGGGGAGATGATTAGTATTCCGTTGTAAATTGGAATATGCATTTTATTACAGCTTGGGAAATGGATTCTTGGTAAGTTTGGGGATGTATGCAATTGCAGATTTGGGGACTGATGCTGTTGCATATTGGGAGATGTGTGCTATTGCCGGTTTGGGTTATGGTGACGCGCTATTAGCGGTCAAAATTGGTTGGAATTGTGGGTTGGTTCTCCATGTGGTATAGAGAGCCCCCACAAGTGAACCGAGAGAAGCGACGTTGAATAACTTCGATTCTACGGATATGGGTTTTGTGATAAGAGGACCATACCTGGCTGGCACATTCAAACGGTGACCGGACGAAAGTAAGGTGAAGGAATCGTGCTACGTAGGGGTCGGATATTTCCTTAGACAATCGTTTCACGAATCCGAGGGCAGAATGCGCTTACGGGAAAAGGTTATAGATCGGCATTTGGCGATGTTAAGTACAAAGCAATTTTTGTCACACCAAGTCGAGAAGTTGTCAAGGTCTGATCGTAGCAATGCAGAATCAAGCGGTTACTCGATGATCTTTTATATCTTGGTATCATCAGTTTATAGGGACAAGCAGGAATTTTTAATGACCTTATCGATGCCATTAGTAGCAAATATAAATGGGAGAGGACTCAGGTGGCTACCTAGAGGGACCCCAGAGGCGGCAAGGAAGGAGTTGGGTATCATCGTCCTGAATCCAACCGAATAAAGTCTATCATTTAGATAGGAAGAAATCCACTTCAGCAATTCAGGTTCGAAGCCGAGGGCCGATAATTAGAAGAGGATTTGATTGTGGGAGATTTTGTAGAACACTTTACTGAGGTCGATTGATACCATGTCGATCTCGTTACCGCGCTCTAGTGCTGTGGGTGTTAAAGTAAGTGAACTGAACAAGTGTTACAGTTTGGCGATAGGGCGGTAGTTCGCAACGTCGGTTTTGGGGCCCTTCTTGTTGATGGGGACGATGAAGAAAGTAGTCCAAATGTGGGGGAATACGCCTTGAGAGAGTGAAAGTTTGAAGATGAGTGAGAGAGGAGTAGAGAGAATGGATGAGCATTTCTTGAGGAGAATTGCAGTGATACCATCTGTGTCCCATGTAAACTCGTCTTTGAGTTGCAGTAGCTTAGATTCAATTAAGGGTGGATCAAAATAGTTGTGGAGAAGGGGCCCAAGGGAAAAGTTAGGTAGGTAGTTGAAGTTTGACGGGTCAAGTACGAAGGACTTATAGCGTTTGCGACGATAGTGAAGAACGTATGATTCGAACTGACGCTATGGCGGTTAGAATCACTAAAAATTGAACCAATGCTCAACACATCAGGACACTACCGCGTGCGCGAATTTGATTTCTAAACTCAAGTACACTTAACTGGTGTGGAATTGTTATGTTATTACTTGGCATATGGCGGATGCATTTTCTTATTCGATTTCCTTTCTGTGTTCTTCACTATTTGCTTGCATATTGTGTGTGTATCTGTAAGAAACGCCACCCTAGACTCTCCTCAGTAACTTTGTTACGATCAGTTTCATGTGCGAAGAATGAGGGAATGAGAGGACGTCGGAGCAGGCGAGTGTGCCGGTGCTCTATGCGGAAGTCGTGATCGAGTAGTAAAGTTCTGTTTTACCTATGGGAGATTGTGTGTTGTATGTATACAGATCACGTCGAGGTGTTGCGTTAAGCAATGATAGTGAAGACGATGATTTGAACATACGATGAAACGGGTAAGAGGGGAAGCATTGAAGCATCAGGCTTTTAGCCGCGTATACGAATTTGGTTTCTAAACTCAAGTACATTCTACTGATGTGGAATTACTATGTAATTGCTTGGGATACGGCTGATGAATCTTCTTATTCGATTTTATTTCGGTGTTCTTCACTATTTGCTTGTATATTGTGTGTGTATCTGTTAGAAATGCCACCGAATCATTAGTGAATGGCTGATTGAAGTGAGTGGCGAAAAGCTTAGCAATAGTGACAGAATCAGTTGAGCCATGAGAGTTTAAGGTAAACGATATGAGGTAACCATCGGATTTCCATTTATGATTGACGAATTGAAAGTGGGTTTTGGGGTCATTTTTGAGATTGATCTGAGTTTTGGTAGAATAGTTGCGATAAAGGGTGTTGTAAAGTAACGTAAATTGGAGGTAACAGCCAAGAAAGTTGGAGTAGTCGGGAATAGTTCGATTCTGAGAGAAGGTGACCCATAACTTAGTCTTTTTTTTACGTAGGGAACGAAGCTTGTGATTGTACCATGGAGGGGAAGAGGCTGATGTTCTTTGTGTAGAGTAGGAAACGAACGGGAAAATGCAGTAAAGAATTTCGGTATATATGCTAAGTGGGTGATGGCATCTTCGATGGATAGAATCGTAGTTGAACGAAAGTTAGCTTCATGGAAATCGTAGGTGTAGTAATTAAAGGGAGGCAGGTGCTGGCGAGTGAACTCAAAACAAGGTCACGAGAAGAGGGGGTGGTGGTTGTCTATAGATGTAAGGACGGGCTGGGTGAGGCCGATGTCTTGATAGGGTCTGTTGTACAGATGAGGTCTAGCTGGCTCTGAAAGAGGTTTCGAGCGTTGTTGACTGTGCAGAGTCAAGAATAATCTATTCGGGCAATGAAGAGACATTCCTTGCCCAAGGTGGGGTGGAAGGTGAGGTGTGATGGGGTGAATTGATGGGGATAAATCTAACGGACGTCCGCAAAACTACTATGAACTGAACTGTAATATACATTTTTTCACAACCAGCCAGTCTCAAAATTCACATCTGGACAGAGAACAGTTGTGCGCACTTTGCGAGAACAAGTATTTTAACAATCCATTTAAGCGGACTTTTTAAATGGGCAGTTCCCCGTACTTTTTTCACAGAATGTATAATGGTTTTTTTTTGTTGTCACAAAAATCAATATTTACCACGACTATGTGAATATTGGGCTTGGTCTTGGGTTATCTGGGTACTAAAACACATCCTTACATCTCGTACCACTTTCCCTGTGGTAGTGACTTTGGGTTTTCCTTTATGGGGCCAATTAGCTCTTTAAGCTGGCCACCTTTTGCTATTGACTTCTTGTCTAGTTCCTTCGACTTCGTGCAACTTATTTTGTATAAGGGTTACTGCAGCACAGATTTCGGTCCAACACTCTCTGCTGTATCATAACATTTAGTCAATGGGATGTCTTGGCCCGGTAGGTTCTTTCTCATATTCCACACGCTTTGGCTCGTGATTTGTACCGCTTCTGTTTTATGATCGACTAGTTCTAGTCAGGGGAACAGCCCTCTCCTTCCTCGTTTATATGTTTAGCGATTATTACGACCGCAATGTCGTCTGAGGAACCAATAATTTCCAATCCTTATGAAAGCTTTATTCGTGTATTTCTATGGTACACAATATTCCACCGGAGCGGACCAATTACTAACTCTCGAGGAACTCCTGCTGAGACATCATCGTTTTTTCTCCTCTCATCCGTAGCGTATATCAGCTTTCGATTGGTAAAGTTGCCTATTACAATTTTTAGGAGATAGGGCGGAGTGCCAATTCGACGAAGGGATATTTTGACGGACAACCAGTTGACCAAGTTAAAGACGTTTTTTACATCCATTCCTACCACTGTACAGTACTTCTTTGTTCCTCCTTTCCATTTTCTGCCTTTTATTGAGTACCCCACGTGTCGTTCTTGACCCGAGTCATACACTTGAGTTTTTTGCTAAATTCAAAGCTCGACGTTTCTCAAACCCTGGCTCCAAGTCTTCATTATCTTCCTTCAACATTGTATAGGAGATTCTTCACCGTTTTTTTTCCCCCAGTTCTCTAGTCTTTTGTACGCGAGAGCAGACGTCATATCATCAACCGACCTCCTGAAGGCTATTCATTTCTTCGTTGGCACCACTGTAGTATGGGAGCTCAAACACGTTCTTCATCGTAGCCATCTCGGATGACTACTGAGACACCCTTGTTATTGGTTGAGCTAACCCGTCGGGGGTATTTCCCTTTTATCTTTCTCGTCAAATAGGATATTTTCTTATCCACTTGTAGTGCTCCGGAAAGCCCTACAATCTCATTACCCCACAGAAACAATCTCCTTCCCCCACATACAAATCCCTACACCCAAATCAACATTGAATTCAATGTCAGCCAAATCGAACTAAACGTTCAAACTCTCAAACATTGAATTCAATTCAATTCAAATTCCTAAAAGATCCAAAGCCCTAAACGTGCATGTGTCTAAACAAAGGCATATCTATTTTCCGCTGACACACAATTCGAGCAATCATAAACTTCCTAATGCATATCCTCACATGCCTGATGTTTTATGACTTGTAAATGCACCAATCCAAAAACCAATACCTAATTCCCACGGATCTTGTGTTACCTATCCGAAGGACACGCAAACTCTTGTCTGTATAAGCCAGACGGATAACAAAAACAAAAAACCCAAATTCCAATGCATATCCTAATTATACATTATAGTTTTATGAGAACTCATAAAACCGCACCATTACCCTAATAAGCACATTGAACACCACACCCGAAATCGAGATTTTCCATCTGAAATGTTCGTTTCAAGATACAAAATCTCGATTTGTTTTCATTTATAAGGAAGATGCATGGCGATCTCCGCGAGCAGTTGATAGATATACATGGTCACTGGAGGAAGTGCTACAGGAGACCATCAGAATAATAAATAAATGATTTGACAAAATAAAGAAGACCTGTACGGTTAAGAAATAAAACGGGGTAGAGCTGTGGCTCTCGCCCCTTTCGTTTTTCTTCACAGATTGTCGCTGATGCTGAAGATCACTTGTCCGACGGCAGTCAGCAGAAGCGGGTGGCGGTTACCCTTAGAAGTTTGCGGCACTAGAATCGACAACGATCGGTCGCTACTCTTCCCTCAGGTTTGAGGAAGCACGGCGGCGACCACAACTGGTCGCCTCAGGAGCGGACAATAGAGATCCCTCATCCTATTCAGGACCAGGAGACACGTTACCTGGGAGCGAGGCCAACAACTAATAACACACTCACAGTATTCTACTGGTTCAGTCAAGATTCTGTCTTTTTTTAATCTATTGTGACCACTACGGACCATCCACTTAATTTATTTATATAAATAAATCTGCAATATTTAAAACAGTCCGTACTCACTTTTATTGGCGCTTCCTGTGGATTACTTCGTCGACCTCGCCTCGATCGAGTCTTTTATTGGCCATCGTTTATGGCCCAGCAATATGGCTGCGGTCGTCATCCCTTGAGGCTGTACATCATACCCAGATTTGTTTACTCAGGTGGCACATCTGGCTCCTGGTTATATGGAGTATTGATGAATCTGGGCATTGTTTGCATACTTTGTGTATTCGCATCGGTTGATGGCAGACTTCCCTTCAATTTCCTTTATCAGGATCCTCCAGCCGATTGTTATGAGTGGACGGATTTTTTCACAGTAGGAACTTTTATCCAGGGCTAGACGTTCTGAAATATTTCCGTTGTTTATTAAACCGTAAACTACAAAGACCATCGTATATTTTGAATCAGTTTATATTATACCAGCTGTCCCAAAAGTCATTTCCTCAGGCGCTATTCAACTGAACCTGGATATTGTGGTGCTTGTTTCCAGAATTGTTCCCACTGTAGTCGCAAACTGAAACCGACGCACCTTAAACACTCGCTTTTACAGCGAATCGTTCTTCATCCGAATTACATAAAAACGAGACATTTTAACTTATGTCAGTCATTGCCATCGTCCGGCACTCGCAACCAATGTGAATCAGCACCTTTTTCCCCATCCTTTTCCTGTTCGCTCGATTTCTTTCGCTTGAACTGTGTTTCGACATTTAACCACAAAATCGTTTTTATGCGCCCCCAAAAGTGGGTGGCCATTCAATGAGGACATGCCTGCTCGTCCTTAAAATTGTTTAAATTGAATGGATTCCTTGAAGTTTATTCGTCTTATAAGTTAAATCTGCATTTGTATTCATGTTCATCTCAATTCGTCAGACAACGTCGTAAAAAGTGAAATACGGTATAGGGAATCAAGTTGTCACAGATTTCATGTCCCGTTCAACGTTCCATCCTTCACTCTCTATTATATTATATATCTCTTATAATTGTTATTAGCTCCATAAATTAGAATCTTTTGGAATTAATGCCAACGTTGCCGGCATGTTATTGCGTCTTATCTCTGCCGGTGTATCTATTCCTCCGTCCCTTCATTCACTTATTCATCCCTTACTGATCCACCATGAATGATTAATAATCCATTGAAACCATGATTTTTTCCTCTCTATAGATATTCTTCGTCCTGCTGCCTTCATGCCACTCTCCCCGTTTAGAGATTTTACTTTATTAATCACCTCATTGACTACATAATCGACAAACTTTAGCATTCACCGAACAAGCGGCTGAATAAGCGAACAGGAGTTAAGCACAAGCAGTGGGGATGGCGCCGTCAACGCGAAGGGCTCATCTTCATAATCATCCTCGTCATCATCAAATATTTTCGACCCATTCCATTTTGAAAACCTCAACTCGGAGGCCTTCAACTGTTCGCAATCAGAGCGTCATCCCGCAAACGCCTTCGCCGGTGGGGGGTGGCCGATCCTGGTTGGCACCTCATTTCTCGAATATTTATAATTCGTTGTTGATAGTAAAATTAATTTGTGTAGATTTTTTTTTTTGCTCAAGCGTTTTCCAACGTTGGTGACATCGATGATGATTCGTGGTGTGACTTCTCTAACTTACTGATGGCGACTGGGCCACTGGCAAACTACTTGGCTCGGTTGACTGCGTCCTTTAAGGCGATGCCTCGCTAAATCCTCCGGGTAGTGAGAAATTCCGGAAAATTATTCTCACACAGTAAACTCGAAATGATTATCATTATTGTGTTTGACGTTAATAAGTTTTCCTTTGGCGGAGAGTTACCCCTGCGATGGAATCGCTTTCCTTTTGTGTCGCGTCCTTTTCACTTTCGGTTATTTCAATTTCAAATATTTTTATGCGCCAAGGCACCAGCGGAAAATAAATGAGTGGGTTTCTAGTTTTAAACCGCGGGATGCGCGGATAAGTAGACACATTCGCGAGCAACTGAAGCGTAGGAGGAAAAAAATACGATTTTGCTTCGCTTGAAAAGTTATTATCCTTAACTTAAAAAATCTAAAGGGCGCAACCGGAGTGAAATAAAACGCAATACGCTTGATGATGTTGGGAGTGCTTCCGTTGAATTGGTGGCGGAAGTAATAATGAATCTTACTTTCTAAAGGCAGGTGCAGTGATGGGGATGGCTGTGAGGTAATCCGAGTTGACTGGGGCGCATTTTGCGGGAAACGCATCCCACACATTATTTTTTTTTTCTTCTTCATTTTTTTTGTTCAACATTGTGGCTAAATGGAGTCTTTTGTTGCGTCCAAGAACGAAGAAACCAGTCTTTTTATAGCCCAATTAAAAGCAGGATCTTCTCAACATTCTTTGCCACTACCCTGTAGGAATACCTAATTAGTCTAAACGGAGGACTTGATGGATGTCTAATTCCACTAAATTTAAATTCGATGCCAAAAAGCATTACAAAAGGGAAATTCACTTTTAAACTCGTGCACATTCTAAAATACAGGCAGAATTCCTCCAAATATTTTAAATAGGTATCCTTCTCCACTCACCCCAGCGCTGCGAGGACAATTGGACACTTCCTAAATACGTGGAAAAAAACAGTATCGCAGACAGACAAACCTTCATCACCCTGTTGACTTCTAAAACTCACATTTGTTACGTACGTCGGCCACCACCATCATTTAATAATTTGCATTTAATATAATTTTGTTTTAACATAGTATGATGGTAAGGTGGTGGAAGAATTGCACGATCCTGAAGTGAGTTTCTGAACCCACCCTGATTCGGGTGTGGATCGTGCAGTTCTTCGAGTTCGAATTTGTTTTTCGGAGTGGACGTGAGTGGAGGGCGAGAGAGATGGAGGGTTAACCTTTTTTCAAAGGTACGGTTCGGAATTCCGTTGTTGACGTTTTGACAACGGGAGAAGAAGAAAGAACGTTTTTTTTGGACAGTTTTTGATTTTTTTCCGGAGGAGTAGTTGAGCAGCTATAAAGGAAGGAATACAGAAAGAGCCGGTTCCCTTTTGTTTTTCTTTTGATAACAAAAAAGTTTTAAAAGATTGTTGTAAAGACAGAAGTTTGAAATTAAACGTGAAAATAAGAAAGAATGTGTTTTTTCCGTTTGTACTGCGAATTTGTGTGGCCTCTGTCGTTGCTTTCCTAACGTAATAAGGACACATTCAATTAACAGCGGTTGTTCAACACACTAAGAGTGACCAATTGGTGCTGAATCGGAAAAACATCCAGAGGAGCCAACACTGGATAGTTTAAAAACTACTTATTGCTGGAATCAGGGCAGCAATCTTCGAGTCAAGTGGGACACCACGGACAGGATTGTGTCTGGGCTGCTGCACTGACCTGGGCCAAGCGCAACAAAATTCATCGGCGGGTCACCCCGAGGGAGGAACCAGGTAACCACTTTAACTTACTGCTACTTATAGAGATTTTTGTGGTTGTACACCACGACAAACTGGCGCTGCGGACAAACCTTCTCAAGGCAGGTTTGGTGGTTGAGATTATTCTTTTCACAAAGCTAAAGAACCTATTGAGCTACATCAAATAACTAATACTCATTGCCTATCGGGTGGCATTGGCGAATAATTGGCGACGATCGTGAGCGGAGAGACCTGCATGGTGGAAGGACGGAAAGCAGAACGTGGAAATTTTTATTTTTTTTCTTCTCTTTTTTTTGTTGTGAATTGAACAATACTTGTTATTTATTTATTTATTGATTTTTATTGTTAAATGGAAAACTTGTATGTTAATTACTGTAGAATTGTTTTGGTTTTAGCCTTAAGCTGATACTTCGATGTCATTTATTGATTGTTAATTATTGCTCTGATTTATTTATTTATTAACTGATTTTTGGCTTAATCGATCTCCAAATTTTTGTTTGGAACCGGGATTCTGCTTTTCTTTCCTTTTCAGCTTCGCGTGTATTCGAGTCGTGTAAGTTTCGGTGTTATTGCTGCATCGTCGCGTTTGGTTTTCTTTTGTCTTCTCGGGTTCTTTTCCTTTTCTCTCTATCTCTCTCTCTCTCTCTCTCTCTCTCTATTCTCGGGCGGTGTAGTGGTCATTTGTGTTGTGCAGTCTTTCGTTCGTTCGTTGGAGGGAACGTGTTTAATATTATTTATTTATTTTTTTTTTTTTTGTGGTTAACGTGTTGAGTATTATCTCTCTTTGTGTTGACGTGTGTATGGTTGTGTTCGCTTCCCTGCTATCGGTTGGTTCTGCCGCGTTCGGGGTGGTTCGCTTGTTGAGGGCGTTAGAATTATTGTTGTTGTTTGAGGCTATATTTCTTGTTAGAGCTCGGAGTTAGACTGTGTTTCCTACCACTAATTTTGTGGTTTTTCCCCGGCTTTACTGTTGGCCATAGGGCTTGTCGGGGTTCCGGGTTTGGTGGAGAGAAATTTTGAGTGTGGTTAGAGGGCCGGCAGATGCAGACAAGGCAACGCCAGAGAGATGTCCGAGAGGGCACTCCTGCCCGGGCACGACCCGAGGCATTTCCCGAGCCGCCGGTTGACGAGGTGGATCCGGAGGCGTTCCATGATTCGAGGGACGAATTTGTGGACGACCGATCGCCAACACGCCCCCCTCCCACCGTCAGTAAACAACCTGTCGGGAGCATGGAGGACACGCCGATGCCCTCGTATTTTAAACTGGGCCCACAACCATGTCCTGTACGGACCATGCTAGGCACAGATAGGGTGTTCGACCTTGTGTCGAAGGCGGTCCCCATGTTTTCGGGACAGGAGGGACCGGATATGGCCGAGAGACTCTCTTCGTTTCTCAAGGGCTGTAGAAGGACCTTGGATGGGCTGGCGGTGGAGGAGGAACATACCTTCCTCCGGTGGCTGCCCTCTAGGCTGAGCGGCGAGGCCTATCGGATGTTCGAGGAGAGACCACCCACGACATTCCTACGAACCCCGGGTGTCGTATGAGGAGTTGTGTGCGCAACTTTCCAAAATGCGACAACTTCCTTCCGAGGATGCCACAGGCTTCGTTTCCCGAGTGAAGCGGGCCGTGGTACGGTGCGAGGAGGCAGCTGAGCGCTTTTATGGTCGCCAGGGTAGGTCCGTCTTCGCCAGCCAGCTTGAGGGCATGGCCAAACCGGTGTTGGTAAGGGGTCTGAGGGAGGAAGGACTAAAGCACTTCCTCCTCACGTTGGGTAATGTCCCTTTTCGTAGCCTGGTGGACCACCTAACCGGATTTGAGCGAGCTCGAAGGGAAATGCTGAGGCAGGACGACCTGTTTGTGGATGCGCGGCCGACAGCGTCAGGAACATTAGAGTTAGGACCGGGAAGTTGCTCGACCCTTTTGGAAAGTTCATCCTCCACTTCTAGGGATTGCACCGCGGCGCCAGCGCCGGTTTTATCGAACTTAAATCCCCGGGCGGTGTCATTCGTGTTGCCGGCCGAAGAGCCTGATAGTCGTCGGCGGGAGGAGGATAGTTTCGTTCGGGAGCAGTCGTGCGGACCTCTCAATTATCGATGGGATGCTGGTGCCTATGCTCCGGCCTCCTCTGGCGAGGGAGCGTGGTCAAATACCATGCCGAGCCAGAGTGGAGAGTCGCAGAGCTTGGCTCAGGGGACGTATGTGCCACAGGATCGATCGGGTCGGGACAATCCGTTCAGGGATCCGGTTGGTCGGTCGGCGCACCCGCCGGAATCCCAGACAATATGCAATTTTTGCCATCTGAGGGGTCACGTGTACGACGAGTGTCTACAAAGACGAAACACTCTCTTCTGTCGCGAGTGTTGGCGGTATGGCCACGACATAGTGGACTGCCCGGATCGTCCGACGAGGACGCGCGGTCCCCAGACCACATACAGGGGTAGAGGTCAGCAGGGCGGATTCGCACGACAAGAACCGCCTTATCAGCGACCACAGTATCAGCGGAGAGCCCTACCAGAGCCGCAGCCCCCGTCTACGGGCGGCGGGCCGGCGACATCAGGCCCCAGAGTATTCAGCGTCCGGTGCTGTTGCGAGTTTTGTGGCCGACAGGGTCATAGCTTGCGCGGGTGCGAATACAGGCAAAGGTGGGAAAAACAACAGCATTCCCAGGGTTCTCCCCATAAGCGGCACGCCGGAACAGCACCTGTTGCGAGCCGAGAGCAAGACACCCGTGTGGGGACTGGGGCAAGCGCGAGAAATAGGCGCAGAGGGCGCCGGAGGCAGCGTCGGCGAAATCGAAGCACCGGTAATGGTAGCGCGGAGAGTAAGGATTCCCGGAAAGTAGGTAGAGATGATGGGCGACGATCGTCCGTGTCGAGCGGTGGCGGTAGGCGACCTGACTCCATGGATTCGAAACCCTCAAAGACGGATGCGAGACATGATGCCGCATAAGGCAGCGCGGGGAGCCGGGAATGGCAGCCCCGGCGCATTGGGCCCAAAGTGGGCAGAAAGAATAGCTCCAGTTCCGCTAGTTTGGTGTCCAGTGGGACTCCCGAGCGGAATATTCCTGAACGGGGGAGCGGAACATTGTGCGAGTTTTGCGGTCGACCCACTCACAAAGCGGCAGAGTGTCGACATAAAGCAAAATGGGAGAGTTCGGGAAACTCCCCAAGGTCGGGTCGGCAAGATCCTACCCGACCGCACTAAAAACGAAACCCAGCTCCAGCTGTTCTCAGTTTTCGCCGACTCGAGTCCCGATTGTCGCTCTCCCTCTAGACATTGGCCGTAGGAACCCTACGCGCCTAATCGTGGACACCGGCGCTGAGATCAGCCTGTTGAAGCTGAAGGCACTCCATCCTAGATATGGCATGGATGTGGATAAATCTACAACGCTCCAAGCGCTGTTTGTCAAAGGCAAGTCGAGGGGATGCTGCACTGGGAGCTTCAAGTTGCACCATGAGATTCCCTGCAGTTTCCAAATAGTAGACTCCTTGCCGGGTTTGGAGGAAGACGGATTGTTGGGGTACGACTTCCTGTCTCGGAATTGTAAGGTAGACGGGCCGGGTGGTTGTTTGGTTTTTCCCCGAACGACCGTAAATCCCGTGCCATTCTCCATTCAATTTGTCAACTATGGGACGGGAAGGGTTGAACATGTGGCAGCCAAACGGGGAGACGTGCCAAAGGGACCTGTTAAGGTCGATACTGCGGCAGGTACTCGCCCGGAGACCCTACCCATACAGGGGAGGGCTGCGAAAAGCTGTGTAACCACGTGCTACCCACGAGGTCATCCGGATGAACGGACGTTGGTAATATAGTTATTAGACAACACCTTTAATAAAAGAACAAATAAGGGAAGGATAAGCCTTCCTATAACTTGGAGCCCCTGATCCTAGCTGGCCAGACTCTGGTTACCCTCCGGAATCTTCGTCCTCGTAAAGGACCTTCGTCGAGGGAGACCAACTTGAGAGTCTGACGAAAAGTCTTTAAGGCCAGGCCTAATGCTGCAGGCGCAGTCCCAGCGCAGACTGCAGAGGCAAACCCCAGTGCTGGGGGTTGGATCGCAAATATGAAAGTGCGAAAGCGCACTATAATGTCGGGTGATGGTAGGTTTTGCCGCCGAAACGGGACAAACCCCCGATCTACCAACCCATGGACCGGGGCAAGTACCGAGTCCAAAAACAGGAGAATAAAAGTAAATATATAGGAGCGGGACGCTTTCGCCGGCCGGGTGACATTTCGGAGGTAGAACGAGAGGGGATCGCCTCGCCTTGGCGGGGGAGTCCTAACCGGATCGTGTGGGCGGTCGAGCTTTTGGTCGGACCATCGGATTGAGTGTCGGAGCCGCCGCGGACGTTTGTGTTGTCCTTGGTTTTGTGGAGTGCTTGTCTGTTGTTCCCCCTCTTACATTAATACCTACGTGTTATTTATTTATTTATTTATTTATTTATTGATTGTTCTGCTGTTTGTTTGTCTGTTTGCTCTCCGCCGTCCACTCTCCGGCGTGACATTCCTCTCCTAAGAATGCCACGCAGTCTTGTGGAGGGGGGAGGTGTGTTACGTACGTCGGCCACCACCATCATTTAATAATTTGCATTTAATATAATTTTGTTTTAACATAGTATGATGGTAAGGTGGTGGAAGAATTGCACGATCCTGAAGTGAGTTTCTGAACCCACCCTGATTCGGGTGTGGATCGTGCAGTTCTTCGAGTTCGAATTTGTTTTTCGAAGTGGACGTGAGTGGAGGGCGAGAGAGATGGAGGGTTAACCTTTTTTCAAAGACACGGTTCGGAATTCCGTTGTTGACGTTTTGACAACGGGAGAAGAAGAAAGAACGTTTTTTTTTGACAGTTTTTGATTTTTTTCCGGAGGAGTAGTTGAGCAGCTATAAAGGAAGGAATACAGAAAGAGCCGGTTCCCTTTTGTTTTTCTTTTGATAACAAAAAAGTTTTAAAAGATTGTTGTAAAGACAGAAGTTTGAAATTAAACGTGAAAATAAGAAAGAATGTGTTTTTTCCGTTTGTACTGCGAATTTGTGTGGCCTCTGTCATTGCTTTCCTAACGTAATAAGGACACATTCAATTAACAGCGGTTGTTCAACACACTAAGAGTGGCCAATTGGTGCTGAATCGGAAAAACATCCAGAGGAGCCAACACTGGATAGTTTAAAAACTACTTATTGCTGGAATCAGGGCAGCAATCTTCGAGTCAAGTGGGACACCACGGACAGGATTGTGTCTGGGCTGCTGCACTGACCTGGGCCAAGCGCAACAAAATTCATCGGCGGGTCACCCCGAGGGAGGAACCAGGTAACCACTTTAACTTACTGCTACTTATAGAGATTTTTGTGGTTGTACACCACGACACATTCATTCTGTCACAGGTTACGAAATAATTAACTGATCGGCAATTCTCGAAATGTTTTGAAGCATATGACATGCAGAGTAACATTTCGTGGTAGTAGTAACCGGCAGCCTAATACCATACCTTAGTGAAAGAAGCCCTTGCCATTGACCAGAAGCGACGCGACCCCGTTGGGCACTCAAAGAGTTTATTGGCCACTCTGTCGTTGTAAGCCATCTTCGCGGTATCAGTCGCCTGGTTACCCGTGTTTCTGATACTAACAACATTTGTTCTGTTAACACCGGTGGGATTGGAGCGTCATTACTAAAAAAGCTTCATTTTTTGCCGCTGTAATCTGCTCACATTGGCGCAAGGCTAATAACCTTGCCCGTAAAAATAAATTATTGTGGAAAATTTAACAAGCCTCGAGACTTGCAAAAATAAGGCCAAGACCGGATCCCGGTTGTAGTGCCGATGATGGATCTGCTCACATTTTTATCAAACCAAGGTTTATCTGATGAAGTTCGATTGATGGAATGCGGAATGCAAATCTCCATCCCGAGAAGAATAATCTCCGTACTCGACTCCGCGCATGCGTCAACATCGGAGTCTCTAAAATACAGCTCCGACCACGGAAAGGATGCGAACAAATCTCGCATATCGTCCCAGTTGGCAACCCCATACCATCATACATAGCAAATCTTCTTACATCGGTTTTTCGTTTGATAGGCAAGTGGTTGCGCGACCAATACCAAGCAGTGATCTGAGTTTTCCAGTGGCGCAGCACCTTCCAGGGTATGCGTGCTCGACTCGGATTTCAAAAACAAATCCAGGGTGTTCGCATAATCACCTCGGGAATCGGCACTCGCTTTAGTCCCTCCACGAGTTGAGCCAAATTGCGGCTAACACCGAACACCAGCCTGCCAGCCTCAACGGTTCTGTTCGAATGCACCAACCAGCCGGAATTATATATATTAAAAACGCCAAAGACGACAATTTCAGAAGCCGGGTGGTTGTATCTAGTCGAAAGTGGGTGAAAGATGTTCGAAAAATGTCACTGGTCGATCGTCATTCGCGGAGCGGTAAAGACAACAACGAAATTTAGCAGAATTCCTCAGCATGACCCTCAACCACATGATGTCTATGGTATTGGGTTCCAGCGCCTCCAACCCCTGGCAAGCCAGATCGGACCGCCTGAACGCACACTCTTTGGCGGTCGTTTTTAGCTTGTCCTAGTGTTCCGCCGAACACTGTTTGCAAGAAGGAGAGAATCACACTGGAACACGGACATCAATGAAACACGGAGAAGTTGTTGTATTTACAAACGCCTTTTATTAATTTTTTTCCTTTTGTTTGTTCTAGGCCAATCAGTTCCATCGGCTTTGATTATAAGTTAATGTAACTAAAATATGATAAACAACGACACAATGTCTGCCCGCGAATTTTACTTTCGGTTCTCAAGTTCTGACAAACTATTCATGGGTCTAAGTCACCTCGCGATCAACAAGATACACACATCGACTGGCACTAACTTATAGACATTCAACAATCGCGATTTTGCTGTCCACTCCTCGGATACTCGAAATAGACTTCTCGTCCCGGCGACGATCAAATTTAGACTGCCTCTGCCACACACAGATACCCAGATTCAAAACAGGTATCTGTATCCGTACAGGAGAAACTTCCCTATTCGATCAGTCAACAGAATTCCCGAAATCTCTGTTAACAGCATGCTATTTTATCCCAGGGATAATTTCCTATTTTCCTGAAAGGAGAAACTCGCTCATCATCATACATCATTATCACCCTTGGTGGTGGTGATAGAATTTCATTTCGACGGCCGTAGATAGAATGCCGCCTCTATTTGCATAAGGCATCTGACACACAGGCCGGAGGGTATCCTGCAATTTGAATGGACGTAAAGTCTGTGAGTTGTTTAACTTCTGTAGTTAATATCAACAATTCATTAGATCTTTCTAATGGTGTGAAAATATGGTAAGGACCGTGGAACTGAAGTAGTTCCTTTTGTTATTTTTACCCACGTACAAATTCGCGTCGTATCTCGTTGAGACGTTTACGTTTCCCAGGAATCTGGTAGCGGATGACCAACACACATTATTGTATCGACGGATTTGGGTGGTCTTTGTGGTAGACTACCAGCACGTGCACCGTTGATCGGCTCATTTTCTGGCGATAGCACTTCCTTGCATAGATGTTTGAAATTACCGATTCAATGGAATGTTCCTGAGAGCAGGCAGAATGAATGTTTCTTTCTTGTTACAGGTATGATAACTTACGAATATTGAGCTTGGCATTAAAAGCTTTAGGATGTTCGGTTCCTTGCTTTTTGGTGTCGGCTCAACGTTGGCAACATGTTGTTGGCCCCTAGTAGACTTTTGGGGGCACGCGTCTGAAGGCGCGTGTAACGTTTTCAGGTAGGTCTGTTCCTTGAAGGGTTAGGAACCTTACCTGGGTGAAATTGTGCGTTCGGAGAACGCTACAACTCTGTGGGGATAGTTCGTTGATAGTTCACTAAACCTCCCACCGAGGGAAAGGCAAATCACCGAACGCACAAGAGGACGTCGGAAAATTGTCAAGATGATGAGACGCTGCCTCCAATTCCACTCCGCTGAGTAGGTTATATTTGCGAAGATAGATCGTTTTACGTTGGACAACTAAACTAAGTACACCGCGTGCGACTGACTCAGAAGGGAAAGCAATCGTTCCACTTTTGGTTTTCCGCCACAATGGTTTTTATTCGGTTTTGTTCTCCTTCACACACTTTGTTCTATACAACCGACACAGGAAGAAAAGACAATTGTTCTATAGCGTTTGAAATAATAGTGAAGAAGATCGTGTGATTCGAACTCACGCTATGACAGCTCGAATCACGAAAAAAATTTGACCTAAGCGTTACACACCAGGCTACTAACCGTGTTTAGAATTTGATTTCCAAACTCGACTATATTCCACTGGAATGAATTATTTTTATTTTATCGCTTGGTATACGGTTCTGATGTAATTTTCTTATTCGATTTTTTTTTTTTTTCGTTCGGTGTTCTTCACTATTTTTGCTTGTGAATTGTGTGTATCTGTTAGAATCGCTACAGTTCTATTTTTGTTCTTTTGTCACAACGGTTTTTATCCAGTTTTGTTCTTCTTTAAAACACTTTGCTCTCGGCCAACGCGAGATACTCATGGGTTATTACGCTTCATATAGAATTTAATAATTAATATTATTAAAGGGACTTCTTAAGCTTTAAACAATAGTATTGCTGGGACAATTTCAAAGCGCGTTCTCTCGGCTTATTTTACTCCGACCCTGTCGCTTCGCTCGCTGTTCAACTTGACTCCTTGGACCACAATCCGGTAGGGTAAAAACTCAGCGGTGGTTGTGACTCGACTACCCAGAAAGGGGCGAGAATCCATTCATTATGTCGTGGCAGTGGAGTCATAGCTAAATAAACTCACTGCAACTTACTAGGAACTTGAAAAGGGTTGCGATGCGTGCATAGAGAATTTAGGTCCAGCGAATTGCTGCCGTACAGGCTGAATTGGATTCCATTGTCGCTATGTATACGGGGAAATCGGTTTTAGAAACACGATGGTTGTTTCGTGGAAATGCAACGCATCGTGCTGGTGACTTACCAGTAAGGAGAATTGGTGTTGTTTCAATTGATTTAGATGGGATGAGATCCAAAATGGTTTTCGGCGAAAGTAAAAGTTGTTTGGTTAACGCCCTCCTCACACGGCTATTTATAACTAGGTTTCTTATTAAGCTATTTTCTTGTTGTTCGTCTGCGGTGTTGGCTGCGGAGATCCCAATGGGAGCCTACTCGCGGAATTCTTTATATCAGAGGGCACCGACAAGTCTCATTCTTAATCTTAGCCCATATCATCAGCCAACCTCCGTAACGTAGTCGAACACTCACGTCCACATCGCAAGATGTACATCGTGATGGGGTGGCATCTCACCTTGGGACCGAATTGGACCCTGTCCCCACTTTTCTATCACGGGCCCATCAGCCAAGCCCCAAAATGCGGTCAAGGATTTCTTCCGACTAAGTATCGGAGGCTATAGATTGATGGTGTGGTATTACAACGGCCGACAGATCTTTAGGATTCTAGCTCTCACTCAGCCTTTAAGCGCCTTTTATGACAAGCAGGTCTAGCTGTGAGTATATTGTAGACCCTGATTTCCAGGTGACAATTATTATTTTCCATATCTTTAATGTTTCGGGATTTGGGTTAGAGATTTGGCTGTGGGTTAAGTCTTTTTCATAGCACCAGTCTGAAATCATCGTAATGTTTTTTCCACAGAGCACAATGAAGATTACATCTGTCTTATGAAAATATTTACATGGTTTGTGCGGAGAGTAATGGAATTCAAAAACATAGATTTATTAAACATATTGTCAAAAACGTTTAACATTTTTTAAAGTTATACTCTTGGCCTACCACAAACTTTTTTCACCGACTGTGCCATCCACGGTACGCCCTCTGGAAGACGTTAATGGGAATCTTCGCAAAAAAACCCTTATCACGGTGGCTTGGACTTCTTCTAAGGATACAAAACGGACTCCTTCCCATGATGTGGTGATTTTGGGGAGAGGGAAAATGTCTGCTGGGGTCAAGTCCAGTCTGTAGGTTGTGGGGGAGCATTGTAAAGTTGTATATAACCAGAAACAATAATCACCTGGTGATCCTTCTCTTCGTCAGTCAACACTTTTGGAACCAACTTTGCACACAGTTTTCTCATGTTGAGACTACTGGCAACCATATCCTGCACAATTGTTTTTGGGATGTTCAAAGTATCTGCAATCAATTGGAGATTTAATAGTAAAAACTTAACATTGTCCAGAGCAGGGTACTTCGTCCATATATTCCCGGTCGCCTTAAATGATTTCAACCCTCGCGAAACTTAGATAGATAGATATAATCAAACAGTGTCCACGTAAGGTAATTATTTCTTTGATCTCGACGAGAGATTTTTGGAATTGTGCTCAAAACTTGATGGCCTAATGTGCCTCGATCGACGAACTGATCACGATTCGTAACACAGGCACTATAGTGAGATTACAGTAACAGCAATGCCCACGCTACAAATGCTCGTTCCATGAGGCGTTGCTGGAAAGCTGAGAGTCTACAACATTTGCGACGATAGTGAATCCCATGTAAGTCGAGCAGACGCTATGACGGTTGGAATCATTAAAAGATTCAACCAATGCTCAACATATCAGACCAATGCCGCGTGTACAAATTCGATAGTTATTCTCCATGGGTCCACCCACAATTCTACCCGCAGTGACAGCCCCAACTCATTACGTTGCTTGCAGTTACTTGCAAACCTCCCCCCTTCCCAGGGCTCCCCATAACATGCATTCAACGCATTTCCAGAACCTCCCTGGAAGCAAAGCCCGTTCGTGCATTTACTGCATCACCATAGGGCATCATCCAAATTCCCCGAAAACGAAATATCGTTCGCTTATATGTTGCATCACCATAATTCCCTGAAAAGAATTACCAACATGCAACATACATCGGGAAACCAATCGGCACCCCTTGTTAGCTGGCTTACCCTGCCACATACGTGCGCTGCACATTTCCCTGATTTATTTACAGTCACCCTCAGCTTTTGTCCTACCGACAATCCCAGTCCATGCATCGCGCGTCTAACAGCCAAGAAACAAATTCTTCAGCATGTAGACATGCACACAAGAGTTCGACATAGGCTACCGGCATCGATACGGTGCACAATCATCGTTGTGCAAGTATCCTATTTGTTGGTGGCACAAGTTGCTCTAATGGCTGCCGCCTATTTGCGCAGCTGCAAGCACGCCATTATGATGCCCCTAGTACCAAGTCCCTTTTTCTCGTTTTTCGTGTTTGTTTGCCCACTGCCTGGCTACACGAGCAATCACGCATCCTCGCCGTGATTAATTCAGGGAGATCCTCTCTGATTGGTCGCCGCAAGAGAAACTTCATGTTTATCACAAAAAAAAAAAAACGAAAACCCACCCTTAGCGGATGGCCGACTCTGCAGAAGTCATTTAAAGGGAGTCTTTAGTCAACCACCGTGGAAGTCGGAAGTCAACCACCGTAGTCGAGCGTGGTCGTGAGTGCACGTTTAAATGATATGCCAGTTTTACATCCACCTGTAGATGTATAGAGAAAGTGACATTCTTCGATAGTTCTTTTTGTGAAGTGTCGCCACTATGACCGTTCGTTTTGTGAAGCGCCACTACTACGAGGTTTGCCTTTTATATTTCGGGATTAGAGAACAAAAACAAATATTGATCATCGAAAATCACTTTATTGTTTTTCAAAATATTCCCCATGAAGATCTATACACTTTTGCATGCGTTTGAACTAATTGTCGAAGCACATTTGCCACTCTGATTGAGGTATCTCCAACACATGCATTCTGAATGCAGCGACCGCTTCTTCAAGTGTCGAAAAACGTTGACCTCTCAGTTTGTTTTTTACGTACGGGAATAAAAAGAAGTCATTCGGTGCCAAGTCAGGACTATACGGCGGATGACCCATCAAATCGATGTTTTGGGTGCTCAAAAATGCAGTTGTCGCAGCCGATGTGTGAGAGCTCGCATTGTCATGGTGAAGAGTGATCCGTCTTCGGCGGTTGGTTTTCCTGATTTCTTTGAAGACAACTGGCAAACAAATGGTTGTGTACCACTCAGAATTGACTATTCTGCGTTGCTCTAATGGTACGGTTGCGACATGTCCAGTTTTTCCGAAAAAACAGGCGACCATTACCTTGGAAGTGCTTCGTGCGCGAACAACTTTTGTTGGATTTGGCTCATCTTGAAACACCCAGACAGTCGACTGCTGTTTACTTTCGGGCTCATACGCGTAAATCCACGATTCATCACCTGTCACGATTTTTTGAGCATTTCTTTCGACCAATTGACACAAGTCTTTTTTTGGGCGATTGACAAATTGTGTGGGATCCAACGCGAACCCATTTTTTTGACAGTCAAATGTTTATGCAATATTGAATGTATGCTGGTCCCACTAACGCCTAAGGTTGTCTCAATCTCACGATAGGTCACATGACGATCTTCCAATATCAGTTCGCGCACAGCATCAACAGTTTTCGGAACAACAACTGATTTTGGACGACCTTCACGAAATTCATCTTGGAGTGAACTACGACCACGATTGAATTCACCATACCATCGATAAACAATGGTCCTTGATGGAGCTTCATCGCCAAAAATTGAATTAAGTTCATCCATGCACTGTTGCTGAGTTAATCCACGCCGAAAGTTGTAAAAAATAATCGCACGAAAATGTTGACGATTTAATTCCATTTTTGGGCCGAGATGAATCTTTTAAGTTACTGTGAACAACACAAATAGCGCTCGTATGTCAAAACGTTCTGAGTGCGTATAACCTCAAAAATGTCCAACTTTACGACAGAGCTGTCAATTGCCGGATTGCAACACTAGGGTTGCCAAATCCCGAAACATAAGAGGCAACCCTCGTATAAGCATTCGTTTGTGAAAAATAGCTACTATAACCAGAATATTCCCACTAATTAAGGACTTATCCTTGGAACAATATTCTCGGTGTACGATATGATACATCTGGTGTGACGGAAATCCAAAAGTAAACCAGTACAAAAAATTAAACAATTTTCAACAAAACAATATTTAGGAAATGAATATCAGATCCTCTCATCCGCCCGTATTAACTGTATCTATCCTTAAACGTTATTACAAAAATAAAAACAGACAATGTTTAGTGTTATAGAATCAATTGAGTAAAATAAAAGACTTATTTCAATCCTATCAATGTGTTTATTTTTGGTGCTGTATCCGCTCCGTTCCGGGGATCAACTGCCACACCATCAGTGAATCGTTAGTGGGAAGTGGTGAACCAGTCCCCGTGCCGGCACACTACCACGTACTTATATATATACATATATACCCCCTCCCTCCACCAGCTATACTGTACACCTACAATAGTGAGAGTAATGAGGTAGCGGAGATTAAGATGGCCCGGACAAGTGGCGCGAATGGGGAACGATAGGACCGTGCGTAGAATTATTGACGGTAGCCCAACGGGAAAGGGACCGGCAGGACGGCCGAGACGGAGATGGGAGTACAATGTTGGGTTTGACCTTGAAGAGATCGGATCGGTTGGTCAAGCGTGGAAGGAGAGTGCACACGACAGGGAACGACGGCAGAGTCGATTCGGTGAGGTCATGAACCTCCGGGTTCCTACAGGCCTATAAAAAGTAAATAGTGGTGCTAGCCGTTTTTGAAGACAGTTTTGAGAAAAATTCTTTTAAAGGTTCACAAAGTTTACTACGTTAAATTTTTAAGATACAGGGTTGCTGATGTTTTTAGTTTTACTCTGCTATCGCAACACCAGTAATTGGTCTTCCTCGTCAATTTCACTTCATTCGTAATGCGTTGCCGGATATTAGTCACAAACTCATAATTTGTTTTCATGATTTCAATTTACAAATAGTTTGAGATAGCTCCATAGGAAAATTTGCAGAGGACTGAATCAGGCGACTGCAGAAATAAGAAGTTAAAAAAGTACAACTCGAAGGCCAGAG
Source organism: Microdon myrmicae (assembly GCA_963931805.1). Lineage (NCBI taxonomy): Eukaryota > Metazoa > Arthropoda > Insecta > Diptera > Syrphidae > Microdon > Microdon myrmicae. Next base: position 88,282,786 of record OZ007501.1, read on the forward strand.
CCTGCTTCGCCTTCATGACGGTGACTTTATTCATCGGTTTCTCTAATTTACCCATCCTCACAATTCTCGGAGTAACTTCTCCTAAGAGCATCCAATTCAAATCAGTAAATTCATTTGCCCCACAGTGTGGTATTAAAATTATTGTAGCCTACACGCAGATAAACAAATAAATACATAAATAAATTAGTCTATAAAATATTCGACTCCCAGCTTTAAGCACAGTATGGACTCGAAGTTTTGATGGATTCATAGACTCTCTAACTTATTAGTTATATTCTAAGAGTGAATTTACCGGAGGGATTTGCTAAACTGTTTTGTGAAAGAGAATTATTTAGGAAGAAATACCACGATTTACTTTACCATCTTAATAACACCTGTTATATAATTAAGTTCATTTAATTATGACCCCCCCCCCCCCCCCCACAGCTCGTGTCTTCACATGCATATCCTTCCCTTCCCTCCAAATCATCACTTTCGCAGCATGTATTATTTTAATTAATCACTTTAATGCTGCCTTGTCACACATGTGATTTAAAATATTATAAGACCACCGGGCAATTGCGACACGGAGAACACATATCAGAACACCAAAAAGACGCGTCACTCTTATTTTAATTGTATTTGCTTTTTCTTTTCTTTTTATTTATAATATTTCCTTTTTTTTTTTTTTTTTTTTCTTTACTTTACAACCGAACCGCACGCTTTCACCGCTTATTGAACAAGACCAACAAATCGCGCGTCGTTCGTTTTCCATATCCGTTTTTGTTCCGCTTCCACGATTGTTATTTCTAAGAAGCGGAATTGGCTAAAAGGGGGCTGGGCTATGGTTGATAGAAAGACTATGGCTAATAGAGAGAATATGGCTATGTGCAATGTGATTGTGGTTTTTAAATAGGGGTTTTACTTTATTTAAATTATTTAACTATTGTATTTGGGAATATTCTATTGTAATGGGAAAGTGATGATTTGGAGGGAAGGGAAAGATATGCATGTGAATACACGAGATGTTAATTATTCATAGGGGGAGTGACAATTAAATAAACTTAATTATATAATATACCGTGGAAGTGATACAATCCGTTGGATAATACACTCGCATGAGTGAAAAGAAATCAAGCGGTGAAGTATTTTGGAGTAGGATTTATAAGATATGAAAACAGAAAAATCACAGCTCCAAGACAAATAAAAACTTCGCACGACAAAGTAGTAGTTTTGGGACCATTGGAAGCAGGGATCACTGGACGATAAGACCAGTAGATCTTAATAAAAAACATTTGACGAAAGATGAAAATTTAGCTACATTTCACGAAATCAACACATAATGGAAAAAAAAAACGTTTACCTTTTAAATAAAAGAAAACGATTGCCCTTTTAGACGCCTATGACTCGGAAGCTGTGTTCTCTTCTAGATCACAGGGCTTTCTGGCCATATTTATTTCTTAATTAATTTGTTATTAACCTACATCCCTAAGGTGCATTCAAATGTAAAAAGAAGACCCAAAAATGTCAAGTCCGTTGGATTAAATATATCGACCCTGTCCTCGCAGCGCTCTTTCATTTTCCATAAAGATAGAATTCAAATTACCTCCAACAAGATTATAAAACAATTTTAAATTCCATCTCTTGAACTATAACCAGTCTTATCGTCATTTGGAATACATTCAGACACACAATTTCCACCTCCGCATCAGGACTAGCGCCTCCATTACCACGGCAAAGGCATACGATTCTGCCTCAGAACCGCATCGGAAGATTGCACTGGTATGGGCCTGAGTGTGAACAGCAGGACGGGGGCTATTGTGGGTGGGGATACTCATCCCACTCCACCAATGAAACAGCATCACATTTTCAAACGACACAGCGTTATGTAAGATTTAATTAAAATTAATTACGTTAAGTGCATCCATCCACTTAGGTCCTCTGATCCATTCATGTCCCTCACTTATGCGCGTTCTCTTATTGTGCGGTTCCATTCAGGAAAAATGTTAGCGCACCATCTCCGACCGGCCGAACGCCGTCGTTATATCATTATTTCTATGAGAGTGGGAAGAAAATACAGGAAAAAAGAACAGACAATCAAAGAGGATCCTTTCCATTCGGCAGCACCACCAAGAATTGGCTGGTCACAGACTGCGGCATCATCCATTCAAAGGGTTAGACATCGGGTGAGAGGTGCAGGCACGCTATGGAGTATTACATCCTGGACACATTGCTTTTTAATATCAAGTCCTGGCTGTGAATTCAGCCGAGTGCAAAACCGAACTGCAGTAGTGTCGGGTAGCATTGTCAAAAAAAACTTTGGGCGCATGGTGGGTAGTATCCTTTCCCGATTCCTCCATCTGTTCGGTTATGCTTATGTTCGTCACTCGGTTTGTAATTGCCAAGTGTGCGTTTCAAATATAGTGCGTCCTTTCGGGAGATGCACAGGTAAACAATATTAAATTCAACCATTGCTCGGTTCTATAGTAATCACATTCTAATATTCTCCAGGCAATCTGTGGCGATAGTATTCAGCAGCAACTGTACTCGTATCATATTAAAAGCCAACTAGCCCCAACAGTCGGCAGTGTTCATCGATTGACGCACGCCGCAAGGACATACTTTACGGTATATCCATGTGTTGAATCAGGTTACTAATATAAAACTTGTTTATAATTTAATTGTTTACCCTTTGTGAATGAAACCTACAAAGTTCTTCGGCGGTCACTCACACTTGACAATCTCTCGTGTGTCGAGGTTGTTGTGTACAAAGGAATCTCGTTATTGAATTGAATTTTGAATAGGGGTGGCAGCATATCACATAGCGCGGTTTATTGGTTCCCCATCTCATAAAGCACTTCCCTGCATTACATTCAGGAAGACATGAAGTGGCGCACGGGCTCCAAATTATCACAAAACCATAAGAGGAAACATCGCGTCGCCGCTGGTACAACACTGCAGCCCGTCAATTTTGACTGACTGGACTGATGCTGAAATTGGTGGGAGTACTTGAAAATTTTGCAACTTTAGCCCTTCTTCAGCATTAGTACAGCGGCAATGCTTGCAGGTTCAACATAGACCGACAAACTGACTGAAAAAAGCAAGACTAAAAAGGATCAGAAGAAAAGCGACCACAAAAAAATTCGAACGTCAGTAACTCTCTAACAAAACAATATTCATAATGGATTGCTGGCAGTGGACCACTTTTTCCAGAAGCTCTACGGTTATGGGCCACACCGGGTATCTCATGTGAGTTAATGGTTGGTGGCCGGTGGTTAGTGTTGTGGAGGTGCCTCCGATGCTGCAGACGAATAGACCGGTTTGCTGGGTAAAGATGGATCCTTTGTTGAGGGTAAACAAACAACTAAACGATGATGAAAGGTTTTGATCCTTGTATCGTTAGAATAGTGTAGCCATGGTGAAGTCCTTGAGTAGTGTGCTGATGGAAGAACGGCTGCCGTGTTGTAATAAGATAGAAGTGGTTTGTGGATGGGATTGCAGGATAAGTGGATGGCTCTGTGGCTGAAAAGGGAGTTTTTATTCGTCTTCCCAATAGAAGAATGGGGAAACTGCAACAACAAAAAAACAGGAAAACAATGAGGAAAGTGGAAGATCAATATAAGGATTCTCGTTTGACTCGGGCAAAGAGCTAAAAACAAATGAGAGGATAATCCATGCTTAAAGTCAATGGCTTTCGGTTTTGGTCTGATCAAATTTGAAAGTGGATGCTTTTGGGGTTAATGAAGGACCTTTTCTGGTACTTTCAGTGAGGACAATATTCAGATGTAAGAAGAGAAAAAACCGATAAGACAATTTCGGTAGTATTTCCGTAATGAAATTATAATGAGAAAGTCTGATGTTTATTCGCCTTAAGAGCTCTATTACAATGGCTAAAACTTAGTAGTGTTTCTGCCTTAATCCAATTAAAATAGAAAATTTTCTTAGAAATGAAGCGTTGTGTGTAAAGTGGCTTCTCCCTAGATTCCCAAAATATATTCATTTATATCGAATCTGAAAAATTCATGGTTCACATAAGCTTAAAAGCCGGAAAGCAGTATGTTGTTTCGCTGTGATGTATTGAGTTAGCGGGTTGTATGTCGACAACGCTCGCCTGAATTCCTCCGATCGAGCATGTTAGATTGTAGGATCTGCAAATTCCTCTTCTTAGGTTACAAAAGCAAATGGGCTTGAATCAACTCAAACCGAAAGCTGAAGACTTTTGAGAAGTGCGAATAAATTATTTTCATTTTATTATTATTATTAGTTTCTTTACGGAATTTACAAATTAAAACCGAAAGAAAAAGTGTTGACTCACCGTGTCTTCGTTTGTCGTTCTGTTGAATCGCGTTTTCCTTGGTCAACATTTTCTTGTCACCACCTCCCTTTTTATTTCAGAATACATCCTGGGATTTCCAATAGATAAGCGAAGATGTTGGAGGTTATCGACGGGTTCACCAATATTCTGCCGGACTTTCATACGTTTTTACTACGGGAAACGAATTCCATAATAGGCGCACCAAATAGCATCACAGACGGCGACGATGGACAAAATGTGTCAATTTGAATCAATTAAAATCTTCGATGAACAGTTTAGTTATTATTAGCAATTTTTTGGAAATTTTTCTCCAGTTTGAGTCAATACAAATCTTCAATGAACAGTTTAGTTAATTATTAACAATTTATTGGAAATCTTTCTTCACTAGCGCTTTTCATTATTTTTGACGGGAATCTTTCAAGTTACCACTAAGTTGAAAAGGCAATGTAAATTATTACCACACCGACTCACGACTTTACTTTTGATCTGTCTCACATCGACTTCCTACAGCCCGACTCGGGGTAATAAAAAGGGGGATGCGCGCTCGATGGCGGTTGAATCTCGACTGGCTAATTACTGGCGAGGAAAAGTTCGTCGCCTCGTGGCAGTGGAGTCATAGCTAAAATCGACTCGCTGCCATTTACTAGGAACTTCGAAAAGAGTTCCTATGCCTGTATAGGGGATTTAGTTCCGGCGAATTATTACCGTACAAGCTGAGTTGAATTCGTTGGTTGTGTGTACCGGGAAATTGGTATCGGCGGCATAGCCAAGTATGATCAAGGGTCTTGATCGTGGTGATGGCTGTTTCGCGTTAAATTAGCTGCCGCTTGGTTGCAAGCGAGAAGTATAGTTTAAGGAGGAAATTAACCGAAGTGGTTTTTAGGGAAAATGCATGCGGTTTGATTGTAGGGAATTGATGTGGTTTTACATCTTTTAGGTAGAATAGGAACCGAAATGGTTGCTTAGTTGCAAGCCGGGATATAATTTAAATAGAAAGTTAACTGAGGTGGTTTTTAGGAAAAATGTATGCGGCTCGGTATAGTTGGTGGTGATGATTACTATTCCGTCGTAGGTTTGAACATGCGTTTTATTACAGCATATGGATTTCCGGGGAAATTAAGATTGCTTGGTCGCAAGGAAAGAATATGACTTGAGTAAAGAATTGACCGAAGGGGTTTTGGGAAAAATTATATGTGGGGTGATGTAATTGAGGGAGATGATTCAGAATGTATTCTGTTGTAAGTTTTGGGAAATGGCTTTCATTGCAGATTGGGAGATGGATTCTAGCAAGTTCGGGATGGATGCGCTTGCAAATTTTGCATGATTGCGAATGCATGTATGCAGGTTTTGAATATGGAGTGGGATTAAAGTGGCGCGCTGTTAGCGGTCAAGGTTGGTTGGAATTGTGGGCTGGTTCTCCATGCGGTGTAGAGAACCCCTACAAAACCACCCATTATATGTGTTATGCCCTTACAGTAGTTGTTCCGCTGAATCCAGGCAGAAACTGAGGTTATAGATTCTCCGGGACAAATATTTCGTCACTTTCACACCATAAACCTATTAATAATAAAACGAATTTTACAAACCTGTTGATGCAACACGTTTGCGACAAAGGACGGAAAAATATGAAAGAAATGAAAATAGCAAAATCGGTCACTAGGAAAATGGATGAGCGTTTTTCCTGTACTGGACTTCACACACATGTACATTTTTCTCTTCACACCGCACATCACATAAGAACTCATTTACGGTTTTTTTTTAATATTTCGATGGGAAGGTGACGATCTTCAATAGAGACCTCTGGTCCGATCCAGAGGCATGCCGGTGTTTTACCAACTAAAAGCACCTCCCGTCAGCACATATTCTCGCTGATCCCCGCGGGACTCTATGTTAGATATTCCATGGCGCGGAGCGACGGCGTTTAGCTGTTACTTCTCTCATCGCGTCGCAACTGCTGCATTATGACACATATAATATCATTTGCTTCTGACCATGCTTGTTTGGAACTTAGCATGTATTCTGTAACTCCTAGCGGAGTAACGGCCGGTCTCATATGTTTCAACAAAATCATTCGTGCGGCTTCGAATCTCTCACACTCTGTGAGTGCGTGTTCACGCAGTATGCAGTATGGATGATTGACTCACTTAGACTTGTGTAAGTATTGCCGAAAGCATCCATGTCCTGATATCAGCTGAGTCAGGTGGTAGTTCAGCTCGCAATGTTTTCTTCTCATCCAGTTCTCTATATCAGATAACATTGTGTGGTCTATAGCGTTTAACAAACAATGGTGAAGAATGTTAATTGAACGCACGATGAAACGGGTACGAATCGGAGTATCGAACCATCAGACTAACTGCCGCGTATATGAATTCGATTTCTAAACTCAAGTACACTTGTGGGGGTACGAGTAGGTGTGCCAACACGGGCGCTGGTTAGCTCATATCCTCATCATAATTGTTCCGCCGAACACTGTTCACAGAAGGAGAGAAACTTGGCAACAAACCGTCCACAAGAACGAAGTGAAAGACTGGTTTACGTTTTATTGTTTTAATTAGTTATATGTATCCTTAAGACTTAGTACGCAATGTTCACAATGTTGAAGCAATTCTATTTGACGGGGATATTTTATTACATTTGTTTACTTGTCTATGTTTGCTGTATTTAGTGTTTAGGTTTATCTTTACCTTAAAAATGCACTCCGAGAAGGGGGAATGGGGCGGGTCGAAAAGTACATTTCTCATACTTTTTACCTGACTCTGGGTGTGTGTTCCCCAGCGAATAGCCGTGTCTAGCGAGATCAAAGGATGCCGCTGGAGCTTGGGATGATATCGGTGTGGGAATTCACAAAAGGAATTCGCGATAACCCAAGCCGTTTCTCTATGTAGCAACAGCGTCATGTAGCAACAGGCGTGAGATTTTTTGATTTCCGATAGGAAATCTCATGTGGGAGATAAAATAGCGGTGCCTTTTCAGGCCAACATATAAATGTGAATCAATTTAATGATTCGGGGGTGGATCCTTGAAAGCATCTATTTGTCCTCTTTCGGTCGCGGTCAACGTCTTTCCGGAACTCATTTGTGTTTCAAATTAAATAAAAACAGTTCTTTTTAACACCTTTTTAAATATTCGAAACAAAAGTTTTAAAAAAATCGCTCATGTGCACTCCTCCAACGAAATATTTGCAATGGCCTCATCCAAGTGACGCACTTTTTTATACCATTTTTAAGTAGTTTATTATTTGATATTGGAAAATTCCAACGGTCGTTTCTTAATTACCCTTTATTTTTATGAGTTTCTTTTGGAAAAATACGCACATGTTCACATGTAGTATATGTTTCCGGATACAAAATTGCCAACAGGTATAAAGATCGAAAATCAATCGCAAAATTTGTGGACTCATCCGAGTGATTGGGAGTGTACATTGTAACAAAAATTACGCCCATTGAGATCTGAACTGGATTCTCTAAATTTTTAACACAGCTTATATCTATTTTTAACTTTGTCAGATGTTAATGGAACGATTTGTTTGAATTACAACTACAATATTGGAATGATTCACTGGCACATGTTATTGGAAGAAAGAGAACTGGATATTATCGCAGTCTTCACTAAAGGAAAGTATATTGTCCGAAAATTCCTCGATGAATACTGTAGGCCTTTTACTCAGGTCCATGCACATGACGTTGAATAGTTTACCGTAGATGCTCTTACTAAAGTTTATAAAAGCTGTCGTCGATTGCACAGTTGATAAAGATAAATAACTGCTACAACTCTAAGTGTAAAAACATTATTTTGCACTTTACGTTATGATGCCAATTAAATTGCCAAAATCACTGCAATATTATACGGGTTCTAGTTTAGCTAGTGCAACCTAGTATTCAATACTTAACAGATCAGTCATTCGACATCATACGAGGTTTGCCTTTTATATTTCGGGATTAGAGAACAAAAACAAATATTGATCATCGAAAATCACTTTATTGTTTTTCAAAATATTCCCCATGAAGATCTATACACTTTTGCATGCGTTTGAACCAATTGTCGAAGCACTTTTGCCACTCTGATTGAGGTAACTCCAACACATGCATTCTGAATGCAGCGATCGCTTCTTCAGGTGTCGAAAAACGTTGACCTCTCAGTTTGTTTTTTTACGTACGGGAATAAAAAGAAGTCATTGGGTGCCAAGTCAGGACTATACGGCGGATGACCCATCAAATCGATGTTTTGGGTGCTCAAAAATGCAGTTGTCGCAGCCGATGTGTAAGAGCTCGCATTGTCGTGGTGAAGAGTGATCCGTCTTCGGCGGTTGGTTTTCCTGATTTCTTGGAAGACAACTGGCAAACAAATGGTTGTGTACCACTCAGAATTGACTGTTCTGCGTTGTTCTAGTGGTACGGTTGCAACATGTCCAGTTTTCCGAAAAAACAGGCGACCATTTGCTTGGAAGTGCTTCGTGCGCGAACAACTATTGTTGGATTTGGCTCATCTTGAAACACCCAGACAGTCGACTGCTATTTACTTTCGGGCTCATACGCGTAAATCTACGATTCATCACCTGTCACGATGTCGTAGACGTGTTTCGAAGCACCGCGACCGTATTTTTTGAGCATTTCTTTCGACCAATTGACACGAGGCTTTTTTTGGGCGATTGACAAATTGTGTGGGTCAAATGCTTATGCAATATTGAATGTATGCTGGTCCCACTAACGCCTAAGGTTGTCTCAATCTCACGATAGGTCACATGACGATCTTCCAATATCAGTTCGCGCACAGCATCAATGGTTTTCGGAACAACAACTGATTTTGGACGACCTTCACGAAATTCATCTTGGAGTGAACTACGACCACGATTGAATTCACCATACCATTGATAAACACTGGTCCTTGATGGAGCTTCATCGCCAAAAATTGAATTAAGTTCATCCATGCACTGTTGCTGAGTTAATCCACGCCGAAAGTTGTAAAAAATAATCGCACGAAAATGTTGACGATTTAATTCCATTTTTGGGCCGAGATGAATCTTTAAGTTACTGTAAACAACACAAATAGCGCTCGTATGTCAAAACGTTCTGACTGCGTATAACCACAAAAATGTCCAACTTTACGACAGAGCTGTCAATTGCCGGATTGCAACACTAGGGTTGCCCAATCCCGAAACATAAGAGGCAACCATTGTATCAAAGAACAATACTAGTGCTGAATTGTTTCCTCCAAATCGTCCCCCTTTTCTGTATGCTGTAAGAAAATTAATAAATTTTATTTAAATCACATGAATACAAACCAACTTCTTCCTGAAAACATTAGCCCATGATAATTTTAACGCACTTTTACGCTGTACCCGAAAATAAATAAAAATAAAAAATAAATCCAATATCACTTAATACAATAATGATAATCATAAACCAACAAGTAAATTAAAAATCCCATTAATATCACCCTGCAAGAGTATTACCTCCTTGCCATTCAAACCCCGGTCGGCGGTCACTGGCTTTCACGCACAATGTTGTTCCGAATCACAGCTTCCTTTCCGGATCCAAGCTTGTCGTCATAGACTTAAGGAAATCATTGTCGAGCAACAACAATTTGTTGATTTACTTTCGCCTCGCCATCATCATCATCAAGACATTGCTGCTCAAGCAGAGCTAGATACGATGAAGAAAAAGTTTCAGGTAATGAAGCCAAGATAACTGACTTAAGACAAAAATCCACTTGAATATCCCGCCTCGGTTTATCCCCTCCTATTTGGTGGTAGAGAAATTTTCCAACCACCAGATTCGCCCCAACAACAATTCATCCATGAACTTGTATTCCGTTTTCCATGGTACTGTGTCACCTGCCGACTTATGTGTGTAGCTTGTAAAATGTCGCAATAGCTCACAACATAGTCCTGCAGGAATTGCTCGGCGAAGATATGGGTATAGAGCAAGAAATAAAAACAAAATTAAAAAAAAATACGGTGTAATAACTTCAAGAAATTGTAATTTCCGAACTTTTGTTCGGATTTAATTTCCATTCATCCTATCACCTTCTTCTCCTTTTTTTTACACTGAAATATAAGTATTTTCTTCGTCCTAGTTTGTGGATGATGGTTCTCGTTGCGTGTTGTATTTTGCTTTATTTTATTTTGTTATTCTTATACTGATTTTTAGCGGCACCATCAATGATAGACTCGGCCGATTATATTAAGGACTAAAGTTTCTACCGACACCATTAACAAGTGCCTTCAAGCCATTCCTCTCCCGGCTAAGAGTGTTTGGTTTTTCCTCCCTTTCAACAGGCCACCGTTCCTTATATTCCCCATCTTCAGGACGCCCCGTTAGATCACAAGCGGTATTGCTGCTCCATTAGCTGCTTTGTATATGCGTACAGAGCTAAAGAAGGACATTTCTTTTACTGAGAAGGATATTTATTGTAAAACTTTATATTTGTCTGCGCCCTCTGTCAGTGCCCTATCCTTCCGCCCACCTATAGTCTTCATGTAATTCTTTTTTTTTTTTACCGTTATTCGGTGAATATTTTTCTTCCTTTCATTTTCTCGATTTAAGTGCGCTATACTACTTCTGGTGATGATGATGGTGGTTGAATCCTTAGATTTGGTCCATTAGAAGGGAACATCATCTATGTATGTCCAGGTCCTTCTGCCAGATTGTCAAGGGGCAAAGTATGTCCTTAAGAGGTGTGCCATGGCATGGATATCATCATTATTGTTACAAAGGAGACACAAGAGCAAAAACCAAAGCTAAAGTAAGTGAGAGGAAGAACCAAAAAGGACTAAACAATTTCATCCGTTATTTGTTGCCAGCTAACTTTTACCTTTTGCCAACATCATCAAGTGCAAAAGTTTTCCTAACGTCCTTCTAGTTTGGTTGGCTTAGTCCTTTGCCTCTTATTTGATCCAATGGTTCCGCTGGCGTTCACCAGTATCCTTCATTTGCCCCGCTCACCGTCTATATCTACATCTTCTACTGTATCTTATTTTTTTCTTATTGCCCTTATTGGCCAAATTTATTTATTTTATTTTTATTTCTCAATTTCTTTGCATTGTATTATATTTATTATTTTTATTTTCATGATAATGGCGTGACTCCCGCAAGTGTGTGGATGTACTCGAATCTATTGTCAAGTTCAAAAGGATAATTTAAAAATAAACGAATCTCATGTATACGAAAAGGGTGAAGTGTATGAGGCTAAATCCCCACATTCTAGCCGACTGTCGGTATAAGGATTGATACATTCAAACGAAATCCTTTTCTACGTCCTTCTGCACATATTCCACTTCGTTCTTCTTAAATGATGATGCTTTTCTCTTTATAATATCTTCGTTTGGCCTTGTTGTGTAGAAAATATAAACCGATGACGGGATGGGGACGTTCATGGTTATACTATTTAAAAGGACATCACAACAACGTAGAAGTGGGCACCACGTTTTCTTTGAACTAAACCAACATTTATCGAAATTTTTAGTATATTTAATTTGGTTTTATTATTAGACGTTCCATATAATTTAGGGCGCACATTTGTGAGGAACGTAGGGGTTGTCCACATTATTTAAATTGTCATTCGTCTACAAGATTATTTGTTTCTGGTAGCTAGAAACATATGCAAATTGTGACAGTTCCGCCATCTTTTAGGGTTTCCTTTTTTCAGTGCAAATTAGTTGTGATCACAGTGTGCCCTGACATTCAAATGTACTTAAGAATCCCCTTCTGTGCGCGTAGTAGTGTAAGAAAATTCGAATTGCTTTTAACTAAGGAAAACGATACGAAATAGCTCAGATAAGATATCCTTGCGACTAACGATCAGAGTAAACTCTAAGAGATTGGCGCCTGCGATGGCTCCTAGCAACCTACTTTCCGTGTGCTTGAATCCAGTATTTATGAGTACTATATAAATAATCAAAATGTGTGCGACCTTAGATTAAATACGACAATTTTTTTAATAAATCTTTTACAATAGCTTATTAGTCCATCAAAAGCTTTATAAGAAAAATCAATGTCCTGCCATTTTGCTTTTTTTTTTTTTTTATTCTTAATTTGCTTCGTTAAAAACGAAACTGATTCACAATCCAATTATCTCAAGGTGGGCTCTATATTAGTTTCAGGTTTCAACAAGTTCTATTTTCGAATGTTGGAAGTACTAATGGATCGCTCCAGAGGCCCCCCTGACAATTCCGCTTTACGCTCTTTAAATTTTTTTTCTTCTTGTACGACGCCACTTTCATAGCATGTAACATTTTCCAAACTTTCTTAGGTAAACTACGAAAACAGTTGTTTCTTTTTCTCCTATAGAATGACACTGTATTGTAAACAAATATTGGTTGGAGTTTTCGTGACCTTACAAAGTATCAGTACCGTAGTTCAATCTAGATAATCTATAAGGGATTGTCTGTAGTGGGGCAGACATGCTGATTTGAATTGGGCACCCTGAAGTGATGGTTTCTTCTATGACAGTGGATTTAGGTGGATTCGAGATTCCAGTGTCGTGCAGTTTAATTGCCATGGCTTAATTTTTGTCAAGAAGTGCATTAAGTCGGAACGCGCGTTTTCCGTTGAGTCGTCGTTTTTAATTAGTCGCTCAATCATCGCCACTCAACCTGCGTTTTGTTTTTATGAGAACAGTGTCGGCTATAAATTAAATTACCTTTAAAAAATTCAAAATCGTGTATCTCAATATTGTACCACCATGAAATGACGGAAAACACTTTCCAAACGAAAGCAACGAAAGAAGGAAACAACACCAAAAAGTACGTCGAGTGTTTAGAATTCTATCAATTCTGACTCCGTCAGTTTTGGTATTCTGCAAAGAAAGAGGATGATTCAGTCGCTTCGCCCATTGAGCATATCTGGATGGTCTTAGTTTGCGATGTTGTGCGAACAATAATAGTAGTAAGATTAAATCATCTAAGAAAAGTAGGAATAATTAATGTATATATATATATATATATATATATATATATATATATATATATATATATATATATATATATATATATATATATATATAAATGACTTTTTTTTCATGTTGGATTATGAATTAAACTGCTAAAGGTCCCCTGCACTCTAAAGGGCAAATTTGACAGGCTGTTATCACATATTCATTGCTATCCTGGAAAGCGTAGAATGAAATTTTCAAGTTCGATTTACGTAGTGCATTTACTATATGGGGCGTGATTGTTTGATATCATCTTTAATGATATGATAAAAGGGTAAATAGAATAAAATCTTTACCTAAACAAATTTTAAATATTACACTTGATTATGGAAAAAGAACTGAATTAATTAAGGATTACTTTTTTAATTTTTTAATTTGTAAATCAGTGAGTTGCCCCACCCTGTACTTTGCGAACGTTTTTAAGTATAACACATTAAAAGTTTGTCGATATCGCACGTTGAATATTTCATTAGATACAGTTTACAGTGTTTCTTAAAAGCTTCTTTTATAAATTTTCTAAGTAGGTATTCATTTTTTGGCTGAGAAGCCACAACAAAAAAAAAACTCTTAAAAGCCCCTTAGTGCAAATTGTACATTGAACAGCCTTAATCCCGCAAATCTTGGCATGGTAACCAAACTTAGCTTGCGTATTCAAGGTGTCATTATCATCATCGGGACTACAACCGGGATCTGGTCTTGGCCTAATTTGACAAATCTCTCCACCGATCCCGATTTCGAGCCGATGTCATCCAGTTTGGCACTCCCATGCTCTGGGCGTCCTGGTCCACACCATTCCTCCATCTGCCGGGCTATCTCCTTCCATACATCCTGCCACAAAGGACTTTCCGGGCAAGATTGTAGCGGTTCCGCCAATCCTTACGGTCTACTTACCTGAAAAATCCCCATAACTACTACCCTACTCCCTTTAGTTTGCTAATGCAACAGTATTAGTACCTAAAAATGCTGCACGCATTTAAGAGATCAAATCTATGATCTTTAAGTCCCTGTAAAGAAAACTTAACATCATGCATTCTCTTCGCACTCCATTGCTCCTTAAGATTTGTTTATTAACTTACCAGGAATTTCCAATCAATTTCGGCATCTACGTCGCCAGTCAAATTCCCTTAGATGAATTCCTGTAAACAAAATAATTCGGATTGCATTCAATGTAACCGTCATGACAGGGACCATAAAAATCGCGCCGTCTATTTTCCCAGCCGCGTCATATACCTTTTCATACACATTGCCTGGCAACCTTTTTTGTTTGTCTTATCAATAAACAACCCAAGCAGCTGCATATAATTAGCGCAATAGACGCCGAAACCAAATTCTCCAGCATTTCCTAATGAAAATATGAACCCGGTTTCTACTGCAGCTAGAGATGCCATAAACATCTAATTTGCTTTTAGCACCTTTTTCTCCCAGCGTCGAAAATAGCGACGAGGCATCGTGTAAACAATGACCCGCATTACCAACGGCGCATTTGGTCATGTTTCCCTTTTGTCCTTGTCGCCTGCCTGTTTCGTCGTTCCACTGCTGTCGAACACGTGCAACAACATTGAATCTGTTCGATCGCGCACATATACCACTGCACCAAAAAGATCGCATTTTCTTAGTGGTCACACCCTTAAGAGAGAAGTTTTTCTCGATCTTCCTTTTTTCCTTACCAAAATCAACTCTGCATGAGATGACAATCGCTGAGTCTCATTCCATCCTTCGACCCGAGCGGGTGGTGTCTCCATCGCTACCCTGGTGCGCACAGGTGAGTCGAGAGTCGCGTTCGGTAACCACGAAATGTATTCGGTGTTTTCCCTGTCAAATAACATTTAAACTTAAAGTTACATCAAATCATTTTTCAAGTTGTGTATTTATGTCACCGTCATCAAACAGTATACAATAAATTAAAATGAAATAACCATTTAAATCTGTGGCAGTGTGTTTTAATTTCTGTATGGTTTCCTCTGGTGATCGTTCGTTTACAGGCCGCAGCGGTACTTGTATTTTTGTGAGAACGAAGTGGAACCCAGCGCCCATGTCGGTGCTACGAGTTCGCTCCTACAAGATCCTCTTCGCTCATTCGAGCTAGGTGTCCCGCCCACCAGAGCTTGAACTTGATCACGAAAATGGTATTGCCAGCACTGTCACAAAAATTGTATTCGAAATCTTGGTCGAAAGAGTCGCATGCAAAGGAATAGCCGTGCAGGCTTATGACTTGTGTAGGAAGTGAAGAAGGTACGGAGCAATTCTAATGATTCATGCAGAATCTTAGCGTAAGCAAACGGAAGGTTGCCTAGCTATTAGTTCACCAGTGGAATCAGGTCTCGTAAAGTCTGGAAAAATGAGTTTGTTGCACTTATTGACCATCTAGTCCAGTGATTTTCAACCACAGTGGTGGCCCTTTTGTGTGCCGACAAATTCTTAGAATGTGCCGCCAAGTTTCAGAAATATATGTAGTAAAAATTATAATTATCAAAAAACATCAATATATAATTTCTCATCAAAATATTCTTATTATTAACTTGTAATTAATCCCTTAATAAACGTACTATTGTTTCTGTAGTACATATTATTTTATTTTACATTCAAAATTGGCAAATATTGAAATCGTTAAAGGTGTGCCACGACAAAAACCAAAAGGTTGAGAACCTAGTCTCTCTTTTTTAGTTATTGCCATGCCTACTACTTGTCGACGGTTTTCGTTGCCACGAAAATAGAATCTGTGTTATTTTAGGGACTCCGCCTTCGTCGATGGGTATGGAACTGTTTCCTGACCTACATGCGTGCTGAAACGTGTGACTGTTTGACGGTGCTAATTACGGGAACGCATTGACCCGAGGGTAGATGTGTGTGATCATTCGCCCCGCTTCCATGGATCGGGAGTGAGAAGGACCCACTTCCAAGGTTAATCTTAAAAATATGAATGTATGTAGGAATAGAGTAAACGGCTCTGAAATAAAACTATCATTATTAATATTGGGAAGTGAAGTTAATCGTGTTACGAAAATAACAAACAAATCGATTAGTAAAAAGTCGATTAATTAATAAATACATAAATCGGTAAACATATAAATGAATAAGCACAGAATTGAAAAACTCAATAAACAACCAAATTATTATACTCAAATTGTAGTGTTCTACAAAGCCCTACCATTTCCCTTCCCCATATATATTACTTTCTCCACAATACCCCCATACGCATTCACATCTCCAAACTAACATTCAATCCAATGTTAGACAAATTGAGCCAAATGTTCAATTATTCAATTCCCAGTAGTCCTTTAAAATGCAAACATTACAACGCATATCTTGTCCAGTATGCTAACACAATTATTCGAAAAGCTAGCCAAATGTTCGTTTATCACACACATTCAAGTCCTAAAAACTAAACACTAGAATGCACATCTTCATATGCAAACAAACCCATGTTAAACGAATCACATGTCTATTCGGTCGCATACACGTAATTTCTAAAATCCTTATCTCCATCTGCATTGTAGGCAGATGTGTATGTTCTAAAAATGGATTTCCCATTTCTTCTCCCCTGTTTTCTCACTTACACATCTCAACGAAAATTTGTATAAAAGGGCAATGGATTTTAGACTAGAGGATCAACGGTCGTCATTACCTCAACTCTCACCTATACGAAGACGCGATCCATTACCCCTATCGACGAGTACTTGCTACAATTAAGTAGTACAAGTACTTCGAAAGCATTCAGTACAGCGAGAACCTACTTGTACGGGAGTCTTGCGTTCTTGACCTTTCTCGCTCTCTCGATCTCTTCGGATCAGACCACCACAATTTCTTCTTCAGTACAAAACTGAAAAAAGCACCCTTCCCAACAACATTCCCCTCTATAATAGAGTATTCCTGGATCCATCCCATAGGGTCTACTGTTAACAAACCACACATACACGGACGCACAGTACAAGGCGGCAGAAACGTACACACACCGACCAAAGCGCAGATCATCAGACGCCAAAGACGTGATCTGAGTTTACTACCGCAATCAAGACCTACCGGTATTGTATAATTTTTTCCCACCGTCCCTCCATCCACGTAGTTAGAGAACACCTGAACTAACACTGTCCACAGTATCCTTGGATACCCCCCTCCTTTTTTTCAGATATCTCGAGACCGAGCCCAACATCCTCACGCATGTGGGTGTTTCTGGTTATCGCAAGGTGACCAGAAGCCAGAAGACGAGATGAAGGACACATCGCCACCCAATTTGTTTTTTTTTTTTTTTTGATTCGAGGATCAGTCTTGATTGCCGTCCAAGGTGCAAGGGCGCCAATAAACTAAATTTAAATGAAATTAAATTCAAAAAAATAACTTTAAATTTAAATACTTGTTTTTATTAGACTGGGCCTACATTCGTGCCCCTATTCAACAATCGGTCGTCATTCTTCCCGGAAGCCCCGGAGCACGGTGGTGACCCCAACGAGCAGCTAGTTAGTGACCTAACAAAGAGACCCTCGTCCGTTTAAAGACAAGGAGACGCGCTCCCTAAGATTTGAAATTGCAAAATTATAAATAAATAAACAAATAAATGAATAATCACACAAACGAATAAGCAAATAAATTAATTAATGAACACAACACAAATAACAAAAACCAAAATAAGAAATAAGAACAAAATAATCAGAACAAATGTCTATTGAAAATGTGGACAGGAAAATACAATTTTCCTGACTAACATACGATCTGATCTATACGGTAGCAACCGATGTTAAGAAGCTACCGTTTGGATACATTAGGCCATTTCCCCGTATGTCTCAAGCTTTTGCACCAGAACCTAAACGGGTTTCACTCACCACTACTTTCTTAAGAGAGTAAAAGCGTTAGGAAAACATAATAGAATGGAGAAGTTGCAGTCCGGGTGTCTGCCTCAGTTAGCAGTCTGTTGATGAGAGTCAGTCAGTAGTTGATCAGTAATATGAACTAGACCAAGGTTTTCTGTTATACAAGGTTGTTTCTCATTAAGAATGAGTTCTACATTGTTTCAATAAATTTGAAGATTGACATCTTCATGGTTTGCTCTACATAAAGATCTGCACGTCTATAATAAACCAAAAAGAAGAAGGAGAAATTTATTCATATAGGAATCTAGGGTGGCTCATTTGAACATTAAGGGAAATCAGCATGAACTTGGTGAGAAATAAAAGGAGATCAAAGCTGAGCAACAGAAGAACGATATAAAGTAACAGTATACATTTACCAAGGCTCCTCGATAGTATAGTGGTTAGTATACCCGCCTGTCACACGGGCGACCGCAGTTCAATTACCCGTCGGGGAGCCTCTGGCGCAAGTCTTAATGACCTTGCCCGGAAAAAACAAATCATTATGGAAAATTTAACAAGCCTCAGGATTGCTAAATAAAGCCAAGACCGGCTCCCGGTTGTAGTGCCGATGATGATGATGATACATTTACCAAAACACCGGCAAGAACATTAGGCAGAATCAGCAAGAACTCGACAGAAAGCAAAACAGGATGAAGCTGAGCAACAAAAGCAGAATACGAGGAAAAAGTACATATTCACCAAAATAGTGAGTAGAACAATACTTCTTCTTCTATTCTAATAACAAATGGTGCAGCACAATATACAGTACTACTTCCATGCAATCTCGGACATCCGAAGCCAATTAAGTCACAAAATCAACAGAGTTCCAGAATAAAACAAATCAAGGACCACATCAACGGCCTTCCTCCGGACAAGTGGTGTCTTCGAATCATAGAGTGTTTGGTATTCAATGTTGCTATGAATTTTGTGGCCCACAAGGTGACACGTGGGAAGGATACAGATACAGAATAGATTGGGGAAAAAGCCAAAATTCCCAAATAACCCCAATCTGTACCAGCACCTAAAAAAGGAACACTAAATGTTGACGCCAAAAACCACAGACCTACACGGTCAGTCACGAAAGACAGGGGATCAAAAGCGAAAAAACCAAAGGGCCTTGAAAATCCACAAACAAATCCTATATCATTCGTATATCATTCCTGGAACCCCTCGGGCACTCACAAAAGATAATAAGGCTTACAGTAGAAATCCGGGAGGGGGTAATTTTGATGCCGAAGGAAATACCATCAAGGATTTTACTACCAAATTGTATTTTGCAAAAACAAAGAGTGTTCAAATAGTGGCACTCAATATAATCAATTATCCCGAAACCGTTGACTGAATAAAGTGTTGCACCCAACCAGGGAATATTCTTTCATTCCCTTAGAAAACCGGGACTCAACTCTGATAATAAATCAAATAATCCCGAATCCAACATCAACCCTTGGGAGGTAGAACACCTCCAATACTTGAAACATCTTTTCTCGGAGGGCGAGTCTTAGGTGAACCAACACAAGATTCAAGGTTGGTACAACAATTTGAGAAACTCCACCTAAGAAGGAGCCCAAGTCCTCAATAATGCCAATTAAGAGTGGAAATATATGAGGAATGCAGTGACATCTTCCATCTCAAAGGCGACTACCTGGCGTGTACCAGTGCTTTATCGCATCAAAATTCTTTTGTACAGGACCAAACGTCTGTCGACCAAAGCATGTACCGTCTGCTTGAGTGGAAGAAATAGGTGATAAACGAGCAAGTCTGGGAAATGCTGGAGACTGATATCGCTCAACTTAGCAACAGTCCGTGGAATTCACTCCTTCTGGTAGTTCCCAAGAAAGCGAGCCCAGATGGAAAAGATCGATGGAGAGTTGTGGGAGGCTTCAGGAAACTGAACGACAAAACTGTGGGGGTTTCTCTATTCTATATGAGAAACAACCCACAATTCCAACCACAATTCCTACCTAATTTAAACTGCCTTACACCGCGTCAAATCAACCCCATTACACTTACCTGTTCAGTTTTTTTTTTTGTTTTTTAGTTTTTAAACCACATTTATTTTCCTAATTCTTATTACATGTATAACATTAGGGGTCAATGTTAAACCCTTTTCTACAATCACAGTAAATTAACTTACTGGCTCTACGCGAGCTCTCTAAATTACACATTACAACTTGATTTTTATATATGCCTTTCCGCGTACATCTTTTTTTTTGTTTTGTTTCTTATATATATATATATATATATATATATATATATATATATATATATATCTGGGCTCCTCGATAGTACAGTGGTTAGTATACCCGCCTGTCACCAGGGAGAGCGGGGTTCGATTCCCCGTCGGGGAGCCCCTGGCGCAAGACTAATGACCTTGCCCAGAAAAAATAAATCATTATGGAAAATTTAACAAGCCCCAGGACTTGCTAAATAAGGCCAAGACCGGGTCCTGGTTGTAGTGCCGATGATGGTGATATATCTATATATATATATATATATATATATATATATATATATATATATATATATATATATATATATATATGTATATATATATGAAATAAGTCATATATTAGAGGGACTCCTCGTTTACATCTATATGTATACATTATTATTATTATTTTTTTTTTTTAATTATAACAAACAAAAACTTCAAAACGAAACGAATAAAACATAAAATAAGAAATAAAAAATAAAATAAAAATAAAAGCAATGGGGAAAGGATGACAGGGGGAGGGGGGACAAGAGGAAGGAGAGCGTTGCTCTTGAGAGGCATACTATATCTGAGGAAGTGAAGTCCTCTCCTCGTTGAGAAGCCACCACCATTTGGGAGATGTTCGATCTTTGGCTGATTTATCTCTTTCACTGATCGCCGTGCTAAAACGCATGCGGTCTGGGGCATTGGAGATATCACTATCATGGAGAATTCGTTTGTCCCTGGCACCACGGAGAGCGTGGTAAATAATCGGGACTCCATGCACGTCTTGGATAAGGCCTTTTTGATCCAAGAAAGGGAACGCTTCTGGGGGAATAAACCCATTCTGGAGGGTATTCTCCAGATACATATCATTGGGATAGAATGCTCCCGCGATAAGATTATTGTCACTGCATATTGCCCTTGCTGTGTGACCACGAATAATTTTAATTATGAAATTGTCTATCCTATTTAACCCTGATTTGTTATACAGGATTTTGTTGGGATAGAATTTTTTGTATTGCGACTCTGGTGTTCTATAAAGTCCGAGGCAGGAACGCAAACACTGCCGTTCGAACACACGAAACTTCTCCATATAAAGTGGAGATATATTATACCATACTGGACAGCCATAAATCAAAACTGGTCGGATGAATGCCGAGTACGAAATTATTTTGACTCTGGGGTCAAGAAGACTATTCCGGAATAGACTTCTTGACATAGAATATGCGCTTTTAGCTGCGGAGAGGGACGCTGCTACGTGCTTGTCAAATATAAATACTGGTCTAGCCAGATACCAAGGTATCTAACTACAGTTTTCACTTGCAGTGGAAGGTTATTGTTACCTACAATAGAGAAGTGTTTCGAGTTGTATCTGTATCCCTCGAGGCCCTGGATAGGGGCGTTCTGAAAAGAATAGTCTCGGTTTTCTGGAAATTAATTTTTAATTTCCAGTCGTCGCAAAATTGTTTTATTTTGTTGAAGTCATCTTGAAGGTGCCTATTGATGTCGTCTATTTTTCCTCCTGTTCTGTGCACCACTATGTCATCGGCGTACGCAATGGCGTTTTCGAGAGAACTCACTAGATCACTAGTGTAAATATTGAATAGAATGGGAGAATTCACAGCTCCCTGCTGTAAGCCATTTTTAATTTGGAAGGACTT
This sequence comes from Microdon myrmicae, assembly GCA_963931805.1. Taxonomy (NCBI): domain Eukaryota; kingdom Metazoa; phylum Arthropoda; class Insecta; order Diptera; family Syrphidae; genus Microdon; species Microdon myrmicae. Next base: position 88,304,710 of record OZ007501.1, read on the forward strand.
GTTGGAGAGTATGTCCCCGCATTTCACCACAAAATGTTTGTCCATTATCATATCATAAATGATGTATAACAGATATTGCGGCATACCCAGGTTTGTTAACTTATAGACAAGTCCTTCTAACCATACGGTGTCGAAAGCCTTTTCAAATTCAACCAAGCATGCGCCTGTACATTGTCGCTTTGCCTTGTTCCACTGTATATCGGAAACAAGTTTCGTCGCTGCATGAACTGTATCATGTCGCGCTCGAAAGCCAAACTGGTTGTTGGGGATGATATCGTTTTCATCACATCAACCTATCAGTGCTTTGTTTATAATTTTTTCGAATACCTTGCTGATGTTGGGAAGCAGGCTGATCGAGCGCAGATTAGCTGGATTGCTCTTCTCCTTACCCTTTTTGGGGATAGAGTGGACTACTGCAGTCTTCCAATGGGTTGTATAGTGTGCATTGTTTAGAGCGTTGTTAAACAAAGTAGTTTATGTGTTCACTGCTTCACGAGGCAAATGCCTTAGAACCACATTTGGAATGCTATCTATTCCAGATGATTTCTTATTTTTTATTGAGCTAAGTATGTTTCTAAGTTCATCCTTGCGCACAAACATATTTGTATTTTCATTTCTGGCCTATTATTTTCGCCGAATGTGATGAAACTATGGTTTTCGGATCGCCAGTTGTGAAGTTGATTGCGCAGCGAGCAATGTCTTTGACGGGCATTGCTTTCAATTCCAGTGTTAGCATGAACTGATTCGTTAACTCTGTACATTGCTTCGAAACAAGCTCCAATTGAATTCGCTTTCTTTTGCGTATCTTCGACTTCTATTACTTCATCATTGGAGTTGATGTGCTCTAGGGTCAGTCCTGCGTTCAGCATTATCTGACAATTCTCGGGAGTCCGTGGAATTCGGAGACAGGGAATGTCATTGTGATCTTTTCTACGACATATTTTCTTGATTTGTGAGAACATGTTCGGTCCATTTGCTTGAACAGCTCGAATTCTGTTGCTCCACTCCTCATTTATTACTGCTCTGTAATTATCCCTGATCAGTTTTTGAAGATCTTTAATCAAGGACTTGATTGTTTTGATTTCATTGCTATTTAGGTCACTGATCAGCCTATAGCACAATTTCAGCTTTGAGAGCAGGGTGCTCTTTTGCCTATACAAAGCATCGATAGCTGCATTTCTGTATGTGTGGGTATAGCCATCCATATGAGCTACTTTGGGGATGGAACGGTTCATTGTGTTAGTAACAATATCGTTCATAGTTAAGAGGTAATGATCGATTTCATCATTACGGAGGTTTCTATTAGTCGGTGGGTCTATGCCAATGTTGCGTATTTCTCGTTTTATTATGCTATCGAAACGCGACCAATGTGCTTTTCGGAAATCGAAAGAGTGTACCTGGTCGTACTGCTCAAGTAGATGGTACTCGTTTGGCACGTGTATTACGGCTCCAAGTCCGTAATGATCGCTATCGTACTCAATTGTGCGAAGACAATTTCGAGTAGTTATCTCGGTATCTGGTAAATGAATTCGATCATCTGTCATAAGTAAATCCAGGAAGGAGTTACCTCTTGGATAAGACGGTGTACTTGTAGCGTACAATTCTAGTTTATGCTCGATCGCATTTGTTTGCCACCAATCAAACAAGGCATTGGCTCTGCTGTTCGAGGTCAGATTGCCCCAGGCACTTTGCTTGGCGTTAAAATCACCCGCCATTAACAAGTAATTCTTTTCCGAATCTAACTTGAGACTTCGGAAAAGTGTATCGATTTCACTGATAAATTGGGTACCTTGAACAGATTCAGGAGCGTAAGCAGCGACTATATATAGATGCCTTTGACTTTTTAGCGGAATGTCTATAATGCATGCCTCTAGCACCTGGAATTTGTGTATTTCCGTGCTGTAAACGACCTTATGGCGAAGACCGTTCTTAACTAAGAAAGCGACCCCACCCCCTCGAGTAGAGTGTGGTCGATCTCGTCTAATTATGTTATAATTTTTGTAGCCCATTTTGTGCCTTTGGTTTAGCTTTGTTTCGCTAGCCAAGAGCATTCGACTTGGAGCAGATTGCCTAAATTATCCCTTCTTTCGATGTGGATTAGTGAATTTACATTCACAGCTATAATTTTTAGGTTAAGTTCAGACGGAGGGTTGAAGATTTTGATATGGAGAGTTATTTGAGAACAGGGTTGAATAGAGAGTATCTATTCGTGCTCTTTGTTCAGTCAGTGTTCTTTGAAATTCGGCAAATTGTCCTTGCATGGTTAGTAACTTTGTTATTATTTCTGAATGTGCCTCTGGTGCAGGCATTTTTTCATTACTATATGTATGTTCCATGGATGCTGGTTGCTTAGGAGCACCGGCCATTTGTGCATATGACACACAAAGAGCCACGAAATTGTTGTAAGAACGAATTTTCATTTTTTTCTCTTCTTCAACTTGTTTCTTTTTGGATTCCAATTTTAATTTCATTTGTTGAAATTTAGGACATCCTCTAAAATTAGCAGTGTGACCTGTATTTTTACAGAGGACACAGGACAGTGTTTTCCTATCTGGAAGCTTTTCCTTGCCCAAGGGGCATTCACCAATGATATGGTCGGAGAGGCACTTTACGCACCTGAATTGCATGTGGCAGTTTGATGCCGCGTGCCCGAAGCGTTGACAACGCATACACTGCAATATGCGATCGATTTTTCTAATTTTTTCCAAACTTATTGTTTGGTGGCTGAGGTGTTTGATGTATCGGAGAGCATCAACTTTACTGTTGGGACTCAGTGATACAATAAAGAAAGGCAATTTGCAATTGCGTTTTCTGGAGTTGGCGGTAGAGAAGGGTTTCACACTTGTAAATTTTAAATTGTCGGTTTCGACATTTTTTAATTCCTCTAATACCTCCTCAGGGGAAAAACATGGATCAACGCCTTTTAGGAGCATGGAGATTATTTTCTCCGATTTCGGGGTGTACGTGTAGTACTCGCTTTTTGTCCTACCCAAAGCAGTCATTACTTTGCGATAACCTTCAATATCATCGCACATTAATTTTATTTTAGAATTATCAATTTTTTTTGTTTTGAAATGTTTGCAAGTTAACTCACCTAATTTTATAACGTCCTTTGTTTCCATGGACGTAAGTATTATAGGCGGCGCCTTTTCCTTTTTGTTGGTTACGATGTGCTGGTTTGTTTGCTGCTTCTGCATCTCCTTTGGTTGCTGCCTTTTGTTTGGTTCCTGATGTTGTTCCTGATTTTTCCGTTGTGCTGTTGTATTTTCTTGGCTTTGTTGTTGCTGCACCAGGTCTTTTAATTTGAGGATTGCTTCTCTTTGTTTATTGAGTTCCTCTTTTTTTGTGTCAATATCCGCAAGGAGTTTTTCTAATTCCGCCGGATCTGTTGCAGTACCTGTGATATTGTTTTCTTCCTCAGCAGGTAATTCGATTTCACTTGGGTCAAGGTCAACCAATTCGTTGAATTTGTTGCCTGCGCCTGTGTATTCGTTTTTCTTTCCTTTTGCATTTTTTTCGCCGTCTGAATTTGGCTTGTGCCGCTTTGTTATAATACTCGGCTGTCGCTCGAGTCGGCTCCGTGTCATCGCTTTCAGGTCTGCCTGGCCCCTTTTCATGAAAGGCGACGAGCTATTTAGCACTTTGTTTGTTTCCATCATTTTTTATTTTTTTATTCTTTTTTTTATTTTTTAAACAACCGCTCTCAGTGGCGGCCACACTGTGTAATCCACACTTGTTCACTTACACTCGCGCGACGAATTTATTTATTTATTTTTGTTTGTTTGTTTTCTTTTCTTTTACTTTCTCCTGTTGTCAGGTATACGTCTTATCTCATTGACGTGTTGGTAACGACTGTGACTTACTTACCTGTTCACCTGCAAAGCATGTTTCCACCAAGGACACATAGCTAAACTCATTGTACCACGCAGACAATGCATAAATGAGGTTAGTTTCCCTTTTTTGCCATACGGCAACTCGTGTCCTTGTCGATTAGCGACAACCAAATCCAGCCGGACGAAGTTGTCGCATCATTGCTAAACCGCTGGGGAAATTTATCAAAACATTCGATTGAATCACGTGATAATATTTCCCTAGCGTTACTTCGGCTTTTCTCCAGACACTTCATTCGCTGGGGATCAATGTTCTCTTTTTGCAGGTGAATATCGTCAGCTTAATTCTCCTCTCTTTCTCAGTTCTGTCTTCGTATAGATCAATGTACACTGAACTCGACATACTACCGAATCAGGTCAATGGGTTCCGCTCAGAACTACATTGATTCATGCACATACAACCAAATCCACCCCAAGATAATCGTACAGCGTGTTTCTGTTCTCTCATTGTCCCGCTCTCTTCGATCATCAGTTTACCGATGTAACCTACCACACATCGAAGAACGTGGCAATGAAAGAGCAGAAGTATGTTCTCTTTTGGTTGTCTCCAATTTCTTCCCTTTTCAAGCAGTCGATTAACGAGATTAACAAGAGGAGGTTGTGCCACTAACCACCGCCGCGTGTGCATGCTTATGCACACGCTCGTGCGCGAATATTCACCAACGCTAACGCACCTCGAGTGCCTAAAAACATTCTACATAATAGAAATAAAAAAAAACAGTTAAATAAAATTTCCAACAAAAACAGAGAAATTTTTCAACAAAATAAAAATACTAATCAATTAAAACTAGTTCGATTTCCAAATTTCAAAATTCAACTCGGTTTCCTTTAGTCCAACCGTGTCCGATAAAAGCTATTCAAAATTAAGAAAAATAAACAAAACTGTTATAACATAACAAGGAACACCAGTGTCTTTTATTGAAGATTAACGGAATCATCAGAGCAACATCGTTGGGGAGTTAGTGAATACATGCCATACGTTGGCATACATGCATTCTCGCCCCCACAAAACCATCGGAGATGCCCATTTTTTTCCTCGAACAGAGGGTATATTGGACCAAGTTGGTCACTCACGCTATATATCCACGCTATCACCAAGTCTTAGTAGATCCAAAGGACGAAAAATACGTCTTTCAACACAAACTACGAAGATTATAAGTTCTGACGTATGCCATTTGGTGTAAAGGGAGCACCGGCCTCGCGGCTCATGAACCACATCCTAACTAGGTTGCAAGGTATGCTTCGTTTATTTGGATGACATTGTCATATATGGAAATAATCTAGAGTACGATACTGACAACCTCCGGACAACAACTGCAGCCAGAGAAGTGTAGATTCCTACAAAAGGAGATAGGAACATGTTTGTTCGGAAAAAACGGTCTTTTCCAAATCCCGACACGATCGCCAGCGTAGGGATTACTCCATCCTCTAAACGGTAAGAAACGTACATTGTTTTGTTGAGCTGGAGAACTACTATCGGAACTTTGTTCCAAATTTCTCCGAGATAGTAACAAACTCGTTAAGGAGATACGTGAAATTTACGTGGTGGGAGAAATGCCAGCAGGCATTTGAGAAAATAAAAGGAATGTTGGCCTCGCTGCCACTACTTCTCTATCTGGATATTACTAAACCCTTTAACCAGACATCGGATGAGAGAAATGAAGCACAGGGAGCTACTCGTAACATAAGGTGAAATAGGCAAAGATCAGCACATAGCCGCGAAGAAAGGAGAAATGCCGGACCGATCTACGGCTAGTTGTGTAACACGTAACGCGTCGACCGAATTTTCATCGAGTCACGTTGGTTTCGTGGGATCGGTGGTTATCTCTAAAAGACCATTTTCTAATGTTTTTTTTTTTCTTAAAATGCGGTGGGTCAAGTGTTTTTCGGGTTTGGAGCACTCTTGGCCGTAATAGCAGTTGCCACAAAGGGTTGTTGACTCAGTTGAGATGCTTGGTGGTCATGATTTTGTGGAGGGATTAAGTTTACATGACGCATCCTCTTGATTTACATATTCCGAGCTCTCTCTATCGCTGGACCTAATATATACTTGGTTTTTTTCGTTTAACAATATCCTTTTGTTCCGCTTTTACGATTGTTATTTCTAGGAAGCGGAATTTGCTAATAGGGGGCTATGGTTCATAAGGAGACTATGGCTAATAGAGAGAATATGGCTATGTGCAATGTGATTGTGATTTTTAAATAGGGGTTTTACTTTATTTAAATTATTTAGCTATTGTATATGGGAATATTCTATTGTAGTGGGAAAGTGATGATTTGGAGGGAAGGGAAGGATATACATGTGAAGACACGAGATGTTAAATATTCATGGGGCGGGGGAGGGGTGATAATTAAATGAACTTAATTATATAACATAGTTGATGAATCAATTTCTTTTCGCTTAATGTTCACTGCCAGAATGCTCATTTTTAAGTCGTATTGATGAGAGTCATCTATTGGTTATGTACTACTCGGTGCTTTCATAAATTTTTCGGAATAGTCCGACTTGCTGATACCGCTATGGTCTTATTAAACAATGTACTCGATTCATCAGATTGCTGTGTTAAATGTGGTTACTTAATCGACTACGGCTGAGACTGAGGATTATACAATCTTGAATACCTTAGCGTTGTAATCCGACTTTAGCACATCGCTGTTGCCGTCTAAGTGCCGCTTCTATATGGACACGATCTAATCTTAGTGTTTCTGCCACTAGTGTGACAGGAATTGATCGACAAACAAACACAATTAGTTCAATTAAGTGGCAGATGCCAACTGAGTCATATTTTGTTCGCAAACCACAGCAGTACAGATGCCGTCAGAATTTGTCGAAGATTTTCAACGTTTGATGTAGCGTTGCTGCTTTAAGTATTATTTACCTGAATCACTGCTACATGCGCCAGGAGAAACCGGACTCGTTAAATGTAGGAATTGAGGTTTAGGGCGTGCTATAAACTAGGTAGTTCTCGGAATGCTGGGAAACCGTTCAGAGAAGTAGATGGTGTTTTGAGCATCAAATCATTCTTTTTTTCCATATTGAAAAGTTATCTAAATCGACTTGCAATCGGATGACATGATCGGACTGTAAGTGTTGGTTATTGTATCAGACATGGGCACTAGTTCAACTCAACACCCAAACACTTAACATTGGTTTCTCTAAAATGTTGCCACGAAATAAATCAACTCGAAACAGGCGAAAGTAATAAATAAGCACGCAAGTATTTCGTTATCAAGTCTTCTTTATTTAAATTTGCGTTATGGCATCGGCACATGCGCATAACACTGGGAGTTCACAATATAATTCACTAATCTGGTGACTAGGAGTTAACAATATGATTCCTTAATCCATTAGCTAGTGGGCGCCTGCACTCCTTCAGGATCGTTGATAATGTCTGGTGAAGTTCACTTTAACACACAAAACGAACTTCTCGACTAGGTGGCAAAAAGGTAACACTGCACTCCAACTCACATATTCTGACCGTGTTAAAACCGCACTGGCTACTTGGTAACGCGGCTGGTAAAAATGTAACGCTAAGCGGGTGCGACTGTCCGCTGTGCTGATAGAAATCTGACTCTTCGATGCAATACACATCCGTCAGATTCAACGGTGGTGGATCACATCGATGTGGGAGGAACGAACAGGCTCAACTTGGCGACGGCCAATGGGCGATTGAAAAGGAGTTAAATGGGAGGATTTCCCATATGCCCGTATACGACAAGTACGATGCCCCTTAACCTGCAATATCGACAACGATCGGTCCTGCACCTGATCAAACGAATGGACGAGCAAAAGGGGCTGCAGGCATTGTGTTCATGTAATGCCGTTCTAGGCGATACATTCTTTGGTGACGATAGGTCGACCGAAGATTTGGGGTTTGTTTGATTTAGCCGTATGGCTCTGGTGCACTAGAAAGGAAGATATTTTGTCGACATTAAGTCAACAGAAATCTTGCCGACAGTGGCAAAGGGTCAGGCTGGATGGTTATTTATTTGGATTAATATGCTGGTACATGGATATGGTGGTGAAGAATTTGCCAGCCAGGGGAACCATGGGTCAACGTTGGTAAGCAAAACAAACACAGTGAGACACTGTATGTTTACTTTAGTTTTCAGAAGGGTCATCATAGAGCATGAACGTGGGTATGATTGCCTAAACAACGATCATATTCATGCCGAAATCCCATGATCGGTTGATAGCCGATAAAAGGGAATTGGTCGCAAATGTTGCGAACCTAAGGGTATAGGAGCAATGCATATTTACTCATTCGCCACTGCGTACAGCATCACTTAGCTTGTACGCAGATTGCCAACGTCTCGTCGGTCGATGTGTCGGGTGTGTGTTTGCATTAAAACAACACTTGAAATTCCTGTCGGCGGCCAGCAATGGGCTGCGCTATAGGTTGTTGTTTGGGCGATCGACCGATGGTTCAGCCGTGGTGAGGATGAACATGTCATGCACATGTATGAGAAAATGCTTTTTAGCATTGCGCATTGGCATGCTCATGGATAAATGCTGGTTGGGTGAAAGCCAGGCAGACAGGTAATTTACTGAAGTGGGTGGTTCTTAGGGAATACTTAAAGAACCTGTGGCGTTTCTAGCAGATACACACACGACTAGTGAAGAACAACACCACCGAAAGCAAATCCATTAAAGCCGTATACCATAGCAATAATATACCATTTCCACATTAGTCGAATGTATTTGATTTTAGAAATCGAATTCACATACGCGGCAGTGGCCTGATGGGTTGAGCTTTGGGTTCTATATTTTAGTGATTCTAACCGTGATGGCGTCGGTTCGAATCACTAGCTCTTCACTATCGTCGCAAATGCTATAACTGGTGACCCCGACGTGATCTGTACGACATAACACACACTCCCATACACACAGAATTTTACCACCTACAATCACACGACTTCTACGCAGAGAGCCGGCTCGTTCGGGAAGGGAGTGATGTGGCGTTTCTAGCAGATACACATACGACTGGTGAAGAACAACACCACCACAAGCACATCCATTAAAGCCGTATACCATAGCAATAATATATCATTTCCACATTGGTCGAATGTATTTGAGTTTAGAAATCGAATTCACATACGCGGCAGTGGCCTGATGGGTTGAGCTTCGGTTCTATATTTTAGTGATTCTAACCGTGATATCGTCGGTTCAAATCACTCCCTCGTCACTATCGTCGCAAACGCTATACATCGGTTGTTCGGTTTATTTACCAACAATGGTATTTCTTTGGAAACATCGCGTTGATGTTTTGGATGGGAGATTGGTGACCTATATGCGATGCTTGCTGCATTTGACGCATTGCTTAGATGCGATGCTTTAGCTGCCCTTTTGAAATTGTTTTTGCATACGATGTATGGATGCGTTGAACTCGATATTGGAAGCTTTTGAACGTTAAGTTCCTTGGTTTTTGATATCGGGTTCAACGTTGTTGCAATTTCATATAACCTTTGTTACAGGTATGGTAATGACTATTGGGACACGTCTCTGTGGGCACGTGTGCTGCGTAAGGTGAGTAGAGTTCCTTGGCGGAAAGAATACCTCAACCTGTAAAGAGTTGTATGGTTCGTAGGACTGCTACAGATGCATACTCTGGTAGCTAAATGCAATTAGCACCTAAATCCCTTGCATGACCTAATGCTAAGGCACACTTGCGCAAACAAACGATTCGTTGCGCGGATGATTAGCAGTCGAACAACCATAAACTCTTAACACTATCCCTGATAGATGTTTATGAGTGAAAATGCAAACAAAGCCTTACATCCCATAGTCCGTGTACCCATCCGAAGTGCACGCGATCGCATGCCAGATGTGTAGTACAAATAAACCCCGGAAAGATCGGAGAATAAGCAGCGGCATCCGATCCTTAAACAAAAGAAACAAGATTCCGACCACCAGCAACTAATGGTGATGATGATGATTATGAGGTCAGATTTCTCCTTTTCAGAAGGGAAATTCTCCCTTTGAGATGCAAAGGGAAATTTTATGCTGTTAACAGATACGATGGGAGAGTCTGTTAGTAGGTTGGATGGGGAAATTTTCCTTTTGCAGATGCGGCGATAAGTAACTAGGATGGGATTTTTTAGGATAGGGACAATTAGTCTAAAGAATACCGTCGAACCGGAGAGTCTACTTAGAGCATCCGTCCAGAGAGGAGACAGCTAGAGAACCCCATCGAGGAGGTATCGGTGATTCAAGAAACAAACAAAATTCGAGTTAACGTGAGTTGTGAGTTGTGTGAGATTCGTGCAATGGGAAAGAAATATAGTCGTTTCGTTTAGGAAAGTCGTTGTGTGAACAAAACATTAAAAATTGGAATATTAAATCCGTATTATTTACAAGTAGTTCAAATAAAACCAAAAACAAAACAACACATTTCGCAGTGTTTCATTTGTGTAATCGTCTCGTGTTCTGGTTGGTTTAATTCCTTTTACTGCGGACGTTGTTCGGCGGAACACCACGCAGGCATCAGTACCCGACCAAGGACAAATATAAAAACCGCCAAAAAACCCACACAGGACCTTTCACGATATGCATGTGGTCTGTGTAAATTTGATAAATTTGACCCTTGTTAAAGAGTGTAAACTATGTCGTTAATGAATAGTATGGAAATTATAGGGTAGAGATGGCTTCCTTGTGACATTCCGGACTAACCAATGGTTGATTAGAAAAGTTAGCTCGGAATCGTACGTGTTCGTACGTAACAATAATGGTGATTTATTTCGTGATTTAGTCGAAAACCTTGGTAAAGTCCTTGTCGAAAACGTCTACATCAACCCTGGCTCATTTCGAAAGTGGCCGCCCATTGGATTTGGAGGCTCGGGTTTTTGTGTGTAACACTTGTTCAAAAGTATTCATAAGGGTACTACAAACGTTTAATGGAGTGAATAGTCGAGTAATCTGGCTTATAGAAGACACAAACGCAATAGGTGCAATCCCTGTCTTTCATTGTTCTCTAGATATTACCACATATAAGACCTAAATGGTTGCATTATTATTCTTCAATTAATGGCCGCGAAAACCGTCAGTCAAACTATATAAGTGTATTTGACATAATCAAAGGTATCATTCTCCTGTCGATCTACGTGAACGTGAAACGATCCCCCATCCCCCTTTGTCGGTACAATAATAATGTGTTCGTGTACTACAAAAAAGATATATTTTAAGTACTTTCGATCTAGGTATCGAATGAATATGAATGAATGGTCCCCATCTCCCTTTACTTTCTCCTGAGGCTTGTTAAATGTTCCATAATGATTTGTTTTTTTTTTTGGGCAAGGTCATAAGTCTTGCGCCAGAGGCTGCCCGACGGGGAACCGAACCCCGGTCTCCCGCGTGACAGGCGGGTATACTAACTACTATACTATCGAGGAGCCCCCATCTCCCTTTGTCGTTACAAAATTAATGTAGAAAACTTTTGTGGTCGTGTACTACAAACAAGATATATTTTAAGTACTTGCGATCTAGGTATTGAATGAATATGCTATCACGGACATTATAAACTCTACTTGAATCAAATAAGGCATCAAGCAACAATTTTAGAGTATGAGCATTGTTATTGGTTGCGCACTGTTGCCCAAATACTTCACTACACACTTTTTGACACCCAATTGATTGTGACATCCCGTGAAAGTGGGAGCTATGCCAGCTGCTTGGGATTGATCTATAAGTGCATTATATAGCAAAGGATTGTCAAATGCTTTCAGTTCTCACTTAAAAATCACTTCAGTAATAAATGAAAAAAAAGGAACTCACCCCTGTGACATCCCTTCATTCTGCAGTATTCATTCACTGACGAATTCTGATCCGGCTTTGTATAAGAAAAAACAACAGAAATACCCTTTCTTCGTTCATCTTAATCCAAGCACACCATTTTCCCATGACACACTTAGGCATTGCAAAAAAAAAAAGATAGAAACACTTTAACTAAGGTTCAAAAGGGAAAAGGCACCTTAATCGGCTTAGAAGTCCTTGCAAATCCTGCTCATGGAACGAGCTTACATATGATTTCATACATGCCAACGTCGTTTTCATGGCTTATATCCTTAAATAAATTCCTAAAGTGGGCCTTTTCGCCTTAAGACAACATTACGACCCAACACAAACGACCAATCGTAGTTGGACCCCTGCTAAGTTGGGCAACAAAACAAAAGGTCATTGTGATCCGTTTAAAATCTCGGCCAAAATCGCTTTCTATTCCATTTATCGTCAACAAAAGACAGGATATAGTTTTTAAACTCCAATTTATTTCTACCGGAGACTGAGAGGACGACCCTTCACTGCTCCATTACTCCCATCCGTCCATCTCATTATCCCTTCGGAACAATTGTCACCCTAACCCAATTAAATCTTCTGTTGCTCTCACAAAAATTATTACCAACAACTTTTCATATTTACTTTGGGAATAATTGTCAACATGGCAAATTCCTTTGCCCGCAAGTAATTAAGGACTACTCAAAGGCGATGTCAGTGCTATGGTGGCACACCACCCTTGTCCTAATATAAAGTTTTCATTTTCTTAGAAAATGGGGCCTCGTTAGGAATGTCGCACACATATTAAACAAAGCAATTAGCACACACAGAGGCAAAGATAAAACCACTTACCAGGAACGGGTCAGAGCTCATTTCATTCACATATCCTTTTTCCAGAAGCTGGATGATGTGAAATTCGGTCATCATCGGTGTCGACAGTATAAGAAAGGAGCAAGTCGAAGGAATTTCTAATAACAACTTCTTCCACTTAGGAATCGTCGTCATCGGCATCGGCATCGTCATCGTCATCGTTGGCTTTGCTTTACCGGTTTGCCAGTTGCCATCGTTGTCCTTGAGCGCATAAATTTGAAAATCCCTTTCTTATAAGGAATTTACAACAGCCATCCGTCGAGGTGAGAAGGAACTCTCCGTTTCCCCCCGCTTGTGGAATACCATCCTGTCCTGTACAATCAGGAGCGTTGTCTTGATTATCACTGTAACGGGTTTTCAGTGAGGCGCGCAATCAAGAGAAACAATTTTCCAAAGCTTCCTAAAATGAGCGGCAAATTTCAAATTAAGGATCATAAATTAAATTAAATTGAAAATCCTTGTGTGACATCTTTGCCGGTGACGATAAAAAGGTAATAAAAGGGCAAAGGGGAAACAAAATAAAAAGGATCAGGATTCGTTTGTTGGTGGCAGTATTCATATGGAATGTGGCAGTATTGTTAGCAACCTCGTCACACGTCCTTTTTCTGAAGAGCTGGATTCTAAATTTACACGTATGTGCCAGTCGTCAGTAGCGAGTACACGAAAGTATGTCATAAATTTAGCGGCACAAGCAGTTCCGGTGTTTTTACGGGTGCACGTCCCTCTATGTGTCAGCAATGGAAATTATTGGTCGTAAATAGATGTGTTGTTGTCGTCCTTCTGTATTCATCACCGCCACCGTCAACGTTATAGCCTCCGTCATCGTAATCGTTCTACGACCAATAAAATTACAACCTCCTGAAGGCGCGACGTATCCTGCACGGCACCTTGCCGTACAACTCCTAAATCACTTTAACGAATACTTCTCCTAAACGGACAGGTGATGTGCTAGTCGAGGTTAGACTGGTTGGAATGCTGTCTTACTGCCGTTTAGCATTTAACAGTCCCCATGACTTGGTGAATCGTTTGATGTACAATTGCTCCCGTTGACGCCCCCACCGGCTGTGCATTTTTGCTGCTGCTGCTTGTCAGGAAGCACAACTTGTAATTTTGAGAACCTCCCTTGACCCATACACTCGCGTTTTAACTCAAAAAAAAAGAGGAAAAAGGAACAACACAGAAATTCATGGCTTTGTGAAGTATCCACAAAATTTTTTTGTGGACATCAATCCTGATGTTGCCGCAGTAAATCAATTTTTTTCTGTTCTGTTTTTATAGGGCTTGCGTTCCGGTGTGTGTCCTGCAGCTTTCTGATTCCAGTACGGTTAGATTTGACAAAGATACACGGTAGAAGAAAGGGTAACGAGGATTTTTGCATAATGGAGTGGAAATGTCATTTCGAGAAGTTGCACTTATTTATTGCTGCACTGTTATTTGAGTTTTTGTTTCTATGAGATCCTTGTCCTTGTTTCCTTGTTGCTGTGTGCTTTTAATGTTACAGGAAGGACGTGAGCTGTTGCTTCACCATTCGGGAGCATGTGTGGGCGACAATTACTGCAATGAAAGAGGTCGTTTTACGTTTAACGGCATTTAAGAGGATAAAGAATTATCGTCAATTTTTTAATGGCATCATCATTATGTTAGAATCTGGAACCAGCTCAATGAAAATAGAAATGGGAAATTGATTAGGTTAATACATGAGGTTGTCTTATTTAGGGAAATGTCGTCATTGGAGAAAAGTGTATCGAATTAGTTGGGTTATTAAGAGAGAATATTTAGTTTAATTTCATAATTTTCAATGAAGTGGAAGAAGATAATGGAGTGTAAATGAAGTATTTCAAGAAAGAAACAATCCCTTAATATAATTCCCTTAAATTGAGAAAGAATGAGCTGCCGATATTGTTGAATCTATTGATAACTGGGGACCACGTAAAAACGGTTCCTCTTTCAGTAGTTATAGACTACTTCCCATTTGCGACGGCTTTTTCGACGTTTTGAGTTGGTACTTGCTGCCCATTATTATACGAGGGTTGCCTCTTATGTTTCAGGATTTGGCAACCCTAGTGTTGCAATCCGGCAATTGACAGCTCTGTCGTAAAGTTGGACATTTTTGAGGTTATACGCACTCAGAACGTTTTAACATACGAACGCTATTTGTGTTGTTTACAGTAACTTAAAAGATTCATCTCGGCCCAAAAATGGAATTAAATCGTCAACATTTTCGTGCGATTATTTTTTACAACTTTCGGCGTGGGTTAACTCAGCAACAGTGCATGGATGAACTTAATTCAATTTTTGGCGATGAAGCTCCATCAAGGACCAGTGTTTATCGATGGTATGGTGAATTCACTCCAAGATGAATTTCGTGAAGGTCGTCCAAAATCAGTTGTTGTTCCGAAAACCATTGATGCTGTGCGCGAACTGATATTGGAAGATCGTCATGTGACCTATCGTGAGATTGAGACAACCTTAGGCGTTAGTGGGACCAGCATACATTCAATATTGCATAAACATTTGACTGTCAAAAAAAATTTGTTCGCGTTGGATTCCACACAATTTGTCAATCGCCCAAAAAAAAGGCTCGTGTCAATTGGTCGAAAGAAATGCTCAAAAAATACGGTCGCGGTGGTTCGAAACACGTCTATGACATCGTGACAGGTGATGAATCGTGGATTTACGCGTATGAGCCCGAAAGTAAACAGCAGTCGACTGTCTGGGTGTTTCAAGATGAGCCAAATCCAACAAAAGCTGTTCGCGCACGAAGCACTTCCAAGCAAATGGTCGCCTGTTTTTTCGGAAAAACTGGACATGTCGCAACCGTACCATTAGAGCAACGCAGAATAGTCAATTCTGAGTGGTACACAACCATTTGTTTGCCAGTTGTCTTCCAAGAAATCAGGAAAACCAACCGCCGAAGACGGATTACTCTTCACCACGACAATGCGAGCTCTCACACATCGGCTGCGACAACTGCATTTTTGAGCACCCAAAACATCGATTTGATGGGTCATCCGCCGTATAGTCCTGACTTGGCACCGAATGACATCTTTTTATTCCCGTACGTAAAAAACAAATTGAGAGGTTAACGTTTTTCGACACCTGAAGAAGCGGTTACTGCATTCAGAATGCATGTGTTGGAGATACCTCAATCAGAGTGGCAAAAGTGCTTCGACAATTGGTTCAAACGCATGCAAACGTGTATAGATCTTCATAGGGGAATATTTTGAAAAACAATAAAGTGATTTTCGATGATCGATATTTGTTTTGTTCTCTAATCCCGTATATGAGTAAATCTTCGGTATTAGCCCTGTTAGTAAGCCCTCAGAATATACTCAGAGCTAGACCGGCTTGTCGTAAAAGGCGACTAAATGCCGTGTTGGGTGGGGTCCCACCGCCCGCTGAAAGACCACTCTGTCGACTTATAGATTCCGCGAAATAGTCGGGAGAAATTCTTGGTCGTCTTTCGAAGTTTGTCTGGCGGACCGGTCCGAAAAAAATAGGTGGTAAGTGGGTCCCAAGGTAGGATACAACACCGTCATGGTCTACTTTCCGTGATATTGTGGAACAAACTATGTTCGCACGGTTGGCTGACTGGTACGTACTGAAATGGAAATACGTCATGATGGTACCTTCTGAGAGAAAGAACCCCCCCCCCCCCCCCCCCCCCCCCCCCCCCCCCTTGAAACACGACCCTCAAGTAGTAAAGGGATTTTTTTACATCAGGCGCATCGGCTTCATCAATACGATTGTAAACACCGTCCACCAATATTAGCTAACGGCGAAATCTGATATCCTAGCTCTATTCGAGAGGCCGACTCGGCAGATGACTCGACATATCTTCATTGCCCAGGATACGACTTACATTTACGCTTTCGTTTTAAGGGTGGAGTGTGGCGGTTCCGCCAAACCCCACTGTTACTTACCTGAAGAACCCCCATAACTTCGACCCAACTGTGGGGTTCTTTAACCCACTTCCAAACAATCTCCCATTACCATAATTTTTCTGCCTTCAGCTTACCTGCAAATGAGCATCGTAAGCTACTCTGAATCACGTTTCATCTGAAAACATAAACCCACGGCAAGATTTCTATCTTGCCGTGGCATCAAATTTTCACCCCGGGGCATACTTGCATACAAATTATCATATCCTAAAAACCAATTCGGTTTTCCCATCGCGTAACCGACATTAACATCCGAAAATGTCAATACGCATGGCTGAGGAGCATTTTCCCCATAATTGGCATGTCATGCTTACCCTTATCGGCAGACCCATCGGCTGATCGTCCTATAGACAATACACAGCATAACCATCGCTGGCTACCCACAAGCGATCGAGTGTTATTTAAAGTAAACACACAGAGAAACCTATTGCCTACAACCCCTTGGCCTTAGCCTTTACGTACAAACATTTAATTGTACAGCTGCATGACCGACTACATGATCCGTTGTCTTATCAAGACGACGATCACAGCATCGGTCATGTCATGTAAACAGAAGAAATTATTTTTGCCTGCATGCCAGCATTCCTGTGCATTATCCAATGCCTAAAATAAACATGCACCCAAGCATTGTAGCCTCGATCATTGCAGCGAAGTTTGGTTACATGTTATCAACAGGAAAGGAACCCCTATTCTCTATAATCTATGATGGCATAGTCAGCCATCCTCGATTGTGTATCCAACAAGTGTTGAATACACGAGGTCAGGAACACGATGGTGTCTCCTGGCCAGAAAGATATGTGTGTCAGACAAGCGCTGAACACACGCGTTTTGAACACGTTGGGGCATTTGGCGTCATTGCGTTGAGAACACGAACACGGTGGTCCTTTTGATGTTCCGCGATGTTGCTTCCGTGGCTGGAAGCAAATGCTAATCAGTTGAAACCTATAGACAAAAGATTACCTGTGCGCAGAAAATAATAACGAAAAGGTTGTCATTTTGACAACCAACAGAACTAATTCAAAGAGACAATGTCAGCTGTTTGCTGACATTGCTTCGGTGATGCCACATATCTGGTTCAGGTGGTGCCACAATTAATTTAATTGCGAGTTCGCCGGTTGTGTTAAGGGCGAATCCGCAACATCGGTAGTCGATCTTTTGTTAGATTCTTCCTTTTACGCACCCTTCGTTTCTGCGTTGTCGTGGCGTCCAACAAATGGATTTTCATCCAGGCCTCTACGGCCAAAGGGGAAATGCGTCGGTTAAAGATTCCAGTTCGATCGCTCTTTGGTTATCACCAGGGAAAAGATCGGATTGGCTACTTCCAGACCGATGGAAAACCATCTTCATCACGATGCGTGGATGTTGACGACGTATTCGTCGGAGAGTCAGATTTAATATCTTAACGTGCACGCACACCCTATTCGAGTCGCCAGAGGGTTGTCGCCGTATTTTTATAAGTTGAGTGCATTAATATAAGTTGCCTCAATCCAAGTGTTTGTTTTCCTTACGTGGCGTGTTTAAACAAGTAATTTCAGTTGTTGTTTACTACGTGGCAATCAAAGTGTGTGTTAAGTCGTCCTCGCGAACTGCAACTCAGCAAATTAAATGATTCAGTGTATTGTATTAACGAACTACTTCTTGACACGGAACTTAATAAAAGAACAAAACTTAATAAAAAGAAACCCAGGTGTTTTTATTTCTCTTTCGCTTGGGACACCGTCGCCGTTGAAATTAATCCGATAGGACCGCAGTTGTGAAGTTGTGGGAGTTTATAAGTTTCGTTAATGCAATCGCATTAGCACCTTAAATGCTTTACGCATAAAATGGATCAAATTTATTTACCTAAAAGTCCCTGCAAAAGAATTCTTACCTTTCATACATTTCTTCGCATACAAATTCCCTACAAGAATTCTTTCCATTATACGGGAGCATAAAACCAAAACCTATTCGGTACCTTCGGTTGCCAAGCAAATTCCAACCTTCCCACACCTGTACCGCAATCTCCCCGCAGCAAAAACATTTCCTTCCCAAGGATAATTAATGCTTTCAATACATTACCTGGAAATGCCTGCAAACAATTTTTCCTACAAGGGCATTCATACATGTATCAATGCATCTCTGCATTAGCGACCAAGAACCGAATTTCCAATTAGTGTAGATATTCACACTAGAGTCCCATCCTGGAGTCGCCATAGATGCCATGTACAATTAACACAGGTGGTATATACAAACCGTCATTGTATAACCATCTAATCTGCTTTGCAATGACTTGAAACTATCGATACAGCTGCAAGCACTTTACCCAGAAATGCTCCTTTGTTTGAATCTCCAAACAATCATCGACTTCGCGCATAGCCGCCGGATTGAATTCAAAGCATAAACTATGCAAATATAGAATCCGTTTCCCACAAACGAATTTCCCTGCATATACAAATGCAAGCTAGGGATTCGTTTCGTTCACCAACCCATTAGCGCATTTTCCCAATGGCTATTCGCCTATTTACATAAGGCCATCACTCATCTAAGACTTTTATGATGCCCTCGTCCCACATTTGCTTTTAGCACATCTCTTCGATGTATCGTCGTCTATTTTAGCCGCGATGCACACCATAAACCATGATCGCCCCGATTCCTTTGTCCTCGCAGCCTGTCTGCTTTGTTTTTCCATTGCCAAAACGCTCGCTGTTAGCTGGAATCTGACTCATCTCAGGGAGGAACCTGTGTGAATTCCGAATGACAGTAGTGATTTTGCGAACACCCTGGACCTGTTTCTCGCGAGCCGGGCATTTATACCATGGAAACGACTGCGGCATTGAGAAATTGGGAATACTGTTAGAAATCGGTTACGCAATCATTTACTTGTCAAACGAATAACAAACCTAAGCAGCTGTAGTGCTCTACAAAGCCCTATTATTTCTCTCTCCCACATATAACTCTATACCCATAACCAACACCCCCCTTCATAATAACCAACACCTCCAATTAATAAATTATTAAAAAGTATCCATATCCTATAAAGTAATGCAATCAAATCAAACATGCGATAAACGAACCAAATGTTCATTTGGTTGGCATACACGCTATTCCCAAAATCCCCAATTAAACCAAATGCATAGTAAACTGAAACAGACGTTTATTTTTTATGCGTAAACTAAAATGTCCCACAACTCTAATGTCTCAATGCATAACTTCCGGGAATTTGTACACACTAAATTGCCTCACAATTTCCGTGGAATTCCACTTCAGTCGAAGGGCATGACAAATCTCGTCCGCACTTTCTGGTATTTTTAATCCATTTTCACATATACATTTCCATGAATATTTATAAAAGACGTCGATTGATTTCTGATTCGAAGAACAGTCTGAATTAGCATCCAAAGTGTATGAACGTCAATAAACTCAATAAATCAAATTCAAACAAATATAGCACAGTTCAGTCTCAATCGGCATTCCAAAGCGCATGTCACTCCCCAACAAATAAATTTTGTAAACAGTTCAGATAAAATAAAAGTATATAGTGAAACGCACAACCACGTCTTTCTATAGAATGCGGCAAATTTTCAGACCCCCTACCACAGCATAGGTCACTTCACTTCCATCCGATGGAAGAAGCAGGGTAGCGACCGCAACGAGCCTATCTCAGGAGCGGTCTAAGAGATTCCTCGTTCTTTTAAGGACAAGAAGACGCTTAGCGGATTTTCGTGAAGTCACTGCTGGAGGGTACCGCCGAACACTGTTCACGACAACACAAAACAGCACTGGAGCGGATTCAATTACAACCGAGAAATAGTCACAAATGAAACACCGGGTTATGGTTGTTTATTTTGATCTTTGAATGGCTACATTTATTTCGTTTGCCCTAAGTGGCAGTTCCGCGAATGCACTCGGTAAACTCGCATATTTTAGAAGTGAAGAGACTTCGGGTCGGCCGGTTTCTTTTTTCAATTTAATGCACTGTGTGGATACTTCCGCGTCGGGGTTCTCTAACTGTACGCTATCGACCTCCTCGGTGGAGTTCTCTCTGTTCGACTGGTTTTTACTATTGAATTCAATGTTGGGGTATTTGGATGCTAAAGACTGTGCTCCAGAACTATCACTGGTTTTTAGCAAACTATTTCGCTTACCTTATACACAAAGGACCTTTCCACCAGGTAAAGCGCTCGAATTCAATAATCCCAAAGACAGGGGAAAGTGTATCCTGCCAAATTACCGGCCGATAGCATTACTGTCTACTTTACCCAAGGCGATGGAAAACGTCATCAATGCGGATTGATTAGATACTTGGAATGCATCGGACTTGCAAATAATCGTCAATATGGATTCCGTCCATTGGAGATCTTTTGATCTTAGTAACTAACGTCTGGACATCAGCTGTTGAGAAACATGGTGAATCGCGGCGGTCACATTGGATACCGCCAAGGCTTCTGACCGCATCTGGCGTTCCCAATCATATCTTCGTTCATATGGACTTCCCAAACAACTTTGTGACTGGACGAAGATCTTCCTCGAAAATCGATTGATCCGAATTATTGAGGGTGACGTGTCTTCAGATCTCTAAGTTATTAATTCTGGGGTGTTTCAGGGTTCAATTGGCTCCAACCTTGGTTTTGCTTCATATCGGAAATATATTAACGGGAAACCAAATATTCAGTTTTGCGGGTGATAGTACATTTAATTTCTCATTTTCGAATAATCGGCCGATCATAATCAACGTAACATCAGTTGAAATGTTGCCAGATCGACTATCTGAATGGTAATCCAGATAAACTCGTACAGTGAAAAAGAAAAGGCCAATCTCGTCGATTTCAATGCAATAAAGATGCAATATTCAACGTTCACAGGAAAAAATATATCGCCGATTCCACATATAATGATAAATGGCCAGGTTCTTGAGTTAGGAAAAACATAAATTTGCTCGGCGCCACGGTCTGTGTGAATGTATCGTGGTATAAACACGTATCGAACACCGCCTAGTCTGCCTCTAGAAAAATGAGTTAACTTTTTAGAACTTAAAGATAGCTTACACCGGACGAACTTCTTCTCCTGTATAAATCTCAAATTATACTCGAATATTGTCCCCATATTAAGAGCTCTGCTTCTTAGCATACCGTCGATCTACTTGAAAGTATATAGAGACGGGCGATTGCCTACTGCAGTCGCTCTCACATTGAAGGCTCCTAGCGGATCTTTTTCTGTTTTACATATATTATCGCAGGGACTGTTTATCGGAGATTCGGGGTATTATTTCACGATTTATTTATGTTCCACGCGACAATCCGACGGATTACACCAATTTGGGGTTTACCTCCCGACAGCATGCTCAAAGCTGCGCCGAAACTCATTCCGTTACAGAAGAGGGTAGCTGTGGAAGTCCCTCCTCACGCGAGTATATCCGACGCTTCATAACCTACAGCTGTCCAAGAAAACCGCCGACAGATATACAACGACGTCTCAAGACACTGACTCGGCCCTGTAAGTAGGCCTCTTCCGAGAAAAATATATTAAAATGAAAGCTCTTTAGCTAACTACCTCAAGTGTTAGTTCCGATCTCCAGGTTGGTTAAGTTCATGCTTCACTTGTCTCTGTCTCTGTCTCTGTCTCTGTCTCTGTCTCTGTCTCTGTGTCTCTGTGTCTCTGTGTCTCTGTGTCTCTGTGTCTCTGTGTCTCTGTGTCTCTGTGTCTCTCTGTCTCTGTCTCTGTCTCTGTCTCTGTCTCTGTCTCTGTCTCTGTCTCTGTCTCTGTCTCTGTCTCTGTCTCTGTCTCTGTCTCTGTCTCTGTCTCTGTCTCTGTCTCTGTCTCTGTCTCTGTCTCTGTCTCTGTCTCTGTCTCTGTCTCTGTCTCTGTCTCTGTCTCTGGCTCTGTCTCTGTCTCTGTCTCTGTGTCTCTGTCTCTGTCTCTGTCTCTGTCTCTGTCTCTGTCTCTGTCTCTGTGTCTCTGTCTCTGTCTCTGTCTCTGTCTCTGTCTCTGTCTCTGTCTCTGTCTCTGTCTCTGTCTCTGTCTCTGTCTCTGTCTCTGTCTCTGTCTCTGTCTCTGTCTCTGTCTCTGTCTCTGTCTCTGTCTCTGTCTCTGTCTCTGTCTCTGTCTCTGTATCTGTCTCTGTGTCTCTGTCTCTGTCTCTGTCTCTGTGTCTCTGTGTCTCTGTCTCTGTCTCTGTCTCTGTCTCTGTCTCTGTCTCTGTCTCTGTCTCTGTCTCTGTCTCTGTCTCTGTCTCTGTCTCTGTCTCTGTCTCTGTCTCTGTCTCTGTCTCTGTCTCTGTCTCTGTCTCTGTCTCTGTCTCTGTCTCTGTCTCTGTCTCTGTCTCTGTCTCTGTCTCTGTCTCTGTCTCTGTCTCTGTCTCTGTCTCTGTCTCTGTCTCTGTCTCTGTCTCTGTCTCTGTCCCTGTCTCTGTCTCTGTCTCTGTCTCTGTCTCTGTCTCTGTCTCTGTCTCTGTATCTGTATCCGTCTCTGTCCCTATTCCTATCCCTATCCCCGCCCCCACCTCTGTTTCTATCTCGTCTTTCTATTATGGAAATTATCATTTTATTAACAGTCGTAGTCTACACAATACCCGAAACTAAGATACAGTCTCATCAGTGGCAGCGTTCGAATTCGCGAAAGTTAAACAGACATTGTCTAACAACAAAATGATGTCTATTGGCGCAACAACAACTCCTGATCACTATTGTGAAACGATAGCGCATCGAACCCATGAAGAAATGGTTGAGCATCGATGCTCTAACTCATAAAACCAACGGCAGTGTTTTGTGAATGTTCTTTAACATGGTTTGCGTATTCGAGTGTATCTATTGGAAATGCCACACAAATTCCTCACCAGAATTTTGTTGGGATCAACTTCAAGAGCGGAATGATGGAGAAGGCGATGCGAAAGAACGCTGGAGATAAAATGGACCCGTGTTTAGTGCGGAAGTGATTACGTAAAGTCTTGGTTTACCATAGGATAATGTGTGTTGTGTCTACAGAGCACGTCTTGGTCAACAGCGTCGGGAAATGGAATTCACGAAGAAATGTTTGAGGAGTTATCAGGCCAACGGAGGAGGTTTTCAGTTATCAATACGATTTAAGATATGAAAATTTCACAAGACTTTGAAAAAACTTCGCTGATGATAGGACGGTACCGATCACAATATTACCCCAACCCCGCGCCCGATTCGGATGGAACATCGTCTGTCACCCCTCACCAGTGCTCAATGAGTACCAAGTGATTATCATCTATTTTCTGGACTGAGAACACGGACCAAATGTCCACACCGACTACGAGTTGAATGACCAGATGGAGTGGTATCTGTGCAACCCGTGGAGAATGCCACGGTACCTCCAAACATTCATCGTGTGCTACAGTGCTTATGTCGAAAAATAGGCGCCAGTTCAGCCTTTCCACCGATATACAATTCATCGTCAAAAAGGATAATTTTCTATGTGAAAAAAATGTGCGTCCCAACTTTACAAACAAACCCGTATGCTATGATTTAATTCAGTGCAATATATGCCTCGTCTATTTAGTACGTGAAAATTAAAGACATTGGTGCAATAGTAGAATAATGATGACAGTCTACGGGACATAATAATATCTTGCTGAATAGTATGAATCTATGTGTCCCAAAAGTTTCTGTTTTCAAAACATTGATCAATCAAATCATTTCAAATGAAAATGTGCGTTTCACGAACAACTAGTAAAGATATGTTCGACGTGTGAGATGTTGGTTCATACTGCTGAAAAAAACGTGTTTTAATTAAAACTAATGAAATCATGTAAACTGGGTGAAAATATTGTTAGTCATCATTATATATTCACAGGTCCTTCCCCATTATTACACCAAGCTATATTGTCCTCGTTTTTGACGACGTATATCGCAGCCTCCGTCGTTCAGCTGTTGGCGAACCAGTCTCATCAAACTTCTACACCTACGTTTTCTTAAGTTGAATTGTCGACGCTTTTCTTATGCGACAAGATAAGTACATATTAGAAAAATTTCACAGCGGAACAACATCAGATTTATTGTTTTTGTGAAACTCGTACACATTCCACCTTCACTCTTTTGAAATATTCCATAACGACTTAATTCCTATCGAAATGTCGAGCTGTTGCCATTCGTACAGGAAGCAAAACAAATTGAGCTTTTGGGACAACTTGTAAATTATTGACATATTGAATTATTAATTATTATCGATCATGTAAAATTATTAAATGCTACATATATATTATGGTTTATGAGTAGTAGGGTTATGCCGGTTCCGCCTCAATTCTGCCCCAAAAGCTCTTTTCTGTGTGAAAGCTCTATGTGAAGGTGAAGATGTGTGTGTAGTGTGGTGAGTGTTGATAGTGGTATGTGGTTCATGGGTGGTGGGTTCTTATGTGGGGTGGAAATAGTAGTATTGGTATTAATTGGGTATAGTTTGTAGTGTTCTTATCGCTGTAGTTGTTGGATTTTGTGCTTTTGATGCTCTTGGGTTTTTGCAGGTGGTGGTGATGAATGCTTTTATTGACTATTGAGCTTTTTGTAGGTGGTGGTGAGTATTGGGGCTTGTGGTGATATCGGTGCTTTTTGTTATGGGTTTATGTTTTTGCTAATGGATTTGTGTTTAGGTGGTGATATCGGGGCTGAATGGGTAGTGCTTTAGGCTTTTGTCTCGGTTGTAAGCTGTTAATTGTGGTAGAAATAAAAAAACGTTGTCTTTGGGGTGCTTTTTAATCTTATTGTCATTAAGCTGAGTAATATATACGAGAATTTTGTTGTTGGTGGATTTGTATGGGAAATGGGTTGTTTTGCTGGAACTTAAACTGACTTCCCCTAAGACGCAGAGCTAAGCTAGTTGAATTCCCCTAAGACGCAGAGCTAAGCTAGTTGACTTCACCTAAGACGCAGACCTAAGCCATGATGATGAATGGGTTGTGCTTTAGGCTTTTGTCTCGGTTGTAAGCTGTAAATTGTGGTAGAAATAAAAACGTTGTCTGGGTTGTGCTTTTGGCTTTTGTCTCGGTTGTAAGCTGTAAATTGTGGTAGAAATAAAAACGTTGTCTGGGTTGTGCTTTTGACTTTTGTCTCAGTTGTAAGCTGTTAATTGTGGTAGAAATAAAAACGTTGTCTGGGTTGTGCTTTTGGCTTTTGTCTCAGTTGTAAGCTGTTAATTGTGGTAGAAATAAAAAAACGCTGTCTTTGTTGTACTTTTTTAATCTTATTGTCATTAAACTGAGTAATATATACGAGAATTTTGTTGTTTGTGGGTTTGTATGGGAAATGTTTTGTTGATTCTATCTGCTTTTGCCTTATGTCTCAATACTTGACATGGTTTGTGCCTTTGCTACTGGTTTGTGTCTTTGATCTCTAAACTTTCATCGCTTTCTGCTAATGGTTTGTGTTTTTGATCCCTAATGGTTCTTGTTTTGACTTCTATAAAACAATTTTCTAAGTACAAATGATTATTCAAGTCCACATAGAACATAAAAAATGATCTGTTATCAAAAAAAAACATGTGGGGGTGCTTGCCCGATCCCATGACCTTGGATGCTATATCAAATTCTTGATGTCTAAGTGTATTTATGAGAACCAATTATTCTTATCATAGTTTCCATATTGAAGAAAGAATTCATTGCTTCCGCTCTCCACAGACTAATGTTGATTTATATATGCTGTTATCAAAAAAACCAAACATGACTATGCTTGTCCGATCTTATGAGCTTGGATGCTATAGTAAACTCTTTTTTTATTTCTAAGTGTATTTATGAGAACCAATTATTCTTATCATAGTTTCCATATTGAAGAAAGAATTCATTGCTTCCGCTCCCCACAGACTAATGTTGATTTATATATGCTGTTATCAAAAAAAAAAAAAACCAAACATGACTATGCTTGTCCGATCTTATGAGCTTGGATGCTATAGTAAACTCTTTTTTTATTTCTAAGTGTATTTATGAGAACCAATTATTCTTATCATAGTTTCCATATTGAAGAAAGAATTCATTGCTTCCGCTCCCCACAGACTAATGTTGATTTATATATAGCAAGTTCTTGGTCATATTCTTATCATAGTTTCCATAATGTATCGTTTCCGGTCCCACAGACTAATGTTGATTTCTATATGTTGTTATCAAAAAAAACCAAACATGACTGTGCTTGTCCGATCTTATGAGCTTGGATGCTATAGTAAACTCTTTTTTTTATTTCTAAGTGTATTTATGAGAGCCAATTATTCCTTATCTTATTTTCCATATTGAGCAAAGAATGTCTCGTTTCCGGTATTAGAAGGGGATTTCTTGTATAAAAGGTCGAGTTTTTAATCCAGTATGTATCAGTTTACTTTAAAAATTAAACCTAGTAAAACAGCTCTGCCTATATATAATAATGGAGGGTTTGAATCAATTGGGTAAAATTAAACCACTAGAGAGTTTAAAAACTCTAATACTAAATAGGAAATATAAAATACTTCGAGCGATAAGGTGCCAAACCAAGTATGGATCGAGGATACTGGTTGAACTGGAGAACAATAAGGTGTTCCTGCCGATTCGCTTCAACATGATGGATGAGGACACCATGAAGATGCTTACCTCGAGTGAGATGGAGGTGCTCCAAGCAGTAGGAAATACATTCGAATTGACGTTTCATTCCACAACATCGGAAGCGGACGAATCAGAATTTTTATATTCGCAACCATTTTTTTACAATTCAAATAAGAAATAAATAAAAAATATATTTAAACAGTAAAATTAATTGATGTTTTTCACTTTGGCTAATTTTGTGAGAAAATTATTCGAATACTGGTCATTCATTTTTTCCCTCCATGAGTCTTAGAGTATCAAATATAGGCTCATCATAACATCATATGATAAGATTGAAGAAGCAGTCTGTTTGGACCAGCCCTGTTTGGAATCGTTCTGTATTATTCGAATATTGAGCAGTTATTTTTCCCCCCCAGGAGTCTTAGAATATCAAATATAGTCCACCATAACATCATATGACAAGCCCTGCTTACAGCATTGAAGAGTTATCAGAGAGGGGTGGTACATAATACAGCCTGTTTGGAATCGCCCTGTTTAAAGAAACCGCCTGTTTGGAATCGACCTGTTTGGAATCGCCCTGTTTAAAGAAACCGCCTGTTTGGAATCGCCCTGTTTAAAGAAACCGCCTGTTTGGAACCGCCCTGTTTAAAGAAACCGTCTGTTTGGAATCGACCTGTTTGGAACCGCCCTGTTTAAAGAAACCGTCTGTTTGGAATCGCCCTGTTTGAAGCCACCCTTTTTTGTTATACATCCGATCCATAGAGACCTGTTTACTGATTTGAATTCTCATAGATCTTGGATGAGGAGATGTTTTTCTAAGAATAAATCAAAAAAAATATGCTTAAACATTAAAATTAACTGATGTTCTCTTATCAAAAATATGAATACTTACCCAGTCCAATGACCTCATATTTAACCATAAAAATTTTGAATTCTAAGAAATATTAATTGAATCCCATAGTTCTCTTATCAAAAATATGAATACTTACCCAGTCCAATGACCTCATATTTAATCATAAAAAATTGTTTGAGCTCTAAGAAAATACATTGTTCTCAATATCATTGTTTGGATTCATTTTTTAACCATTGACATCAACATTAGTTTTTCCACAGTAATCATCGCGAGTAATAAAGTCTTATTTATAATGATAGACTATCGAATGTATCCAGTTAGTCTAAAACATTCATTCCATGGATACACAAGCGAATCAATAAAGAAAACAATAGTTAATTTTTTTTCTCATAACGTTATAATTTATTACTTTTTTATTTTTTTTTACTACAAATATCTCTTATATCTAACCTATTAGCTACAAAAAAAATTATTTACATTATTTAAAAAAATATATAACAATCCTATTATTAAATATAAATATGAGTCATAATTTTTTAACTTAAACATTACTTAATCTATTATGCCCCCAAGCATATGTGCTTACGCGATCTTCACAAATATACCTTTTTGTGTCGCTATCGCTTAATGCTAGCTTATTTACAGACTGTGTATAAATATTGTGTAACTTACTTCTAAATATTAACATAGGCTTATATAATAACTTACGTCTTAACAAACAATTTCTATAATCTCTTATATCTAAACTATTGGTAACAGACTTCTTTACCCCCTTGGCCTTTTTTGTTACTTCACTGGTGTCTAAAGCAAAAGAGTACATTTTAGCTCTTAACCCAATGAATTCAGTCATGTTTTTACCGTTGTTCTCATCTTTGAATTTTCCGAGAACTTTTCCATTTATTTGAGGGAAATTATGAATGTTATCTATTGGATATTCCGATGTATCAAACCTAGATTTTTCGGGATCAACAATATCGCTATATATATCCGAATAAAAATCATTAGTTGATATTGTATAGATAAAAGAGTCTGTATCCATGTAATTCAGCTGAATCGTCGTATCAAACTTTTTTCTCATGTAATCATAGTGAAAGTCATACATGAGCCATTTTGATAGTTCTAATACTGCGAATCCTAAATAAATGGGTTTATCAAATACTATTCGCGCCTTGCTCAGTTCAATAGCACACATTTGAGGTGTAAATATTGAGAGGCTATGGAAATTGGGACGAGCAATCAGTTTTCTGGCGCTGTGTGAATTTCTTTCTCCTTCCCATTGAGAGACAATTTTTACATCTCGTCGCTTCTCAACATTCTCCATGGTTTTGCCATACACACTATTGTTCATTAATTTAAAAAAGTCTTTTTCAAACTTATTTTTCGCCTTTTTTCTATACTCCGTGTTGAGGGTTATATATTTTTGCAACCACTCAGATTGTGTAAAAGACAACACTCTATGAACTCTAGTGAGAATCAGCCCATGTTTCAGACATTGTTGCAAATTCTTTAGATGAATTATATACTTTGTCTTTGAATGTAGACTAGCGACAAGCTTAGGAGTTTTGCACCCAGGCGTTATCATATTTTCTGGGCAAAATGGAAGATCATTATGCTGATCGTGAAGATCAATTGGATAAGTTAAATCTACTTCCAATACATAGCCGATTTTATCGTTTCCATCACAATTTAAAATATAATCGGCTGTGAAGATTTGTGGATCACTCCATTGAAAATTTCCATCTGGAAGATGTTGCGACATTGCCCAACCGTACAGGTTATTTGCATCTAAATACATAAGATATTTATTTGGCTTGCTAGCATCGAAATTTTTCAAATATTTATTATTCGCAACGGTATGTCGATGGCTACACTGACATAATCCGCCACGGATGCCATTCTTAAAGAAATTAAGCATCTCAACATCTGTTAGAAGTTCCAGATTGATTTCTGTTGTTTTCAACATTGCATCCCAAGATAAGCCGGGAGATGTATAGTAATGACATGGATCTAACTCATATATATCTAGACAAACCTTACGAAAATTCTCAAATACATCTGCCAGCAATAAGACATCGCTCTGCAGATATAAAAGCATGTACTCTTTTAATGTTTTACAATTGAAATGCTTCCACACTTTTTGAGCATGATCGTAATCTTCAACTAAACAATCTTCATTCGTTAGTCTATTAAAGAATTCTGTAATTGGAGGAAGAGAACAATCATCTAAACGAGCCCAACAATTAACATATTCATAGGGAAATACCCCCTTCCTCATCATTAACTTCAAAGAGGAATCGTTTTTGTAAAATCCCCTATTAATTATGAAATCGTCTTCGGATAAATTTTTAGTTAGCGAATCTATGCTAGACTGCAGAAATCGACATGAATCTAAAAACCTAATCTCAAATGAATTGTGCTCATCTAAATATATGCGTTTGGATATTGATATATAATTTTCCTTATTTAGTGGAATTATACGTATTTCCCCCTTAATACAACCCAGACTTTTCATAAATAGATGAGAATCATAACCCGTCAAATTATGGAAAAAGACTGGGAAAAAGGTTGGAACGCGAAAATCTAAATTACACTGAGAATGGGCTGGTCCTCTATAGACACCAGTGAAATGGCAATGGTCCCTTACTCTTACATCTAATTCATTAAATCTAGCCTTACAAATACTGCAGACTGGCGATGTTGTTTGATGCTGCTTCTGTTGTTTTGTTAAAGGAGCCATTGGCTTTGGTCGACCAATGACTTCCTTGTGAATATGTATTAAATCGTTGAATAGCATCTGCACAAACCGGTTTGGTGTGTCTTCTCCTGCAAAAAAAGAAAAAAAATGTTTTATTAGTTTTATGATTTTTTCTTATTAAACATGTTTTGACTTACCAACAAATATGCGGTGCTTGCTTAAATCATCATCAAAAGAGCATTTGATATGATATGAAAAAGCACACGGGATATGTTGTTGAACGTCTGTCGTTGAAGAAATTTCCGGATTCGGTGCACATTGGCTAATGGGGCGTAGAATGGATTCAAAATCCGCATACACCACAAAAGGAACAATTAATTTGCGATTATGCTTTTTAAATTTAAGTATTTTATTACCTTCATCAGGCATAACTGTTATTATTTTTTTGCATTCGCTCTTATGCATTTGTAGGGTAGATTCTGAAGCGAACCGCAGCAAGCAGCCGTTGCATAAATGCATTCGATGTTCATGTTTGGTGATCTGGCTTTCCAACAAACGCGAGATGTTTTTAATGTATACATAATGCGTTTTATTTACATCATCACTACTTATGCAATAAAGCAAGTTAATATGCTTTGCTTTTTCCTCACGAGTATGATAGTAGGGTCCAATTATCTTATATTGCCCTTTATCATTAATCTCATAACCAAAAACATTTATGCTAATGGTTGGATTATTTGATTCGAATATGTTCGCGTCTTTGACTACCAGAGGAAATTGCATATTCTTGAAACAAAGTACTTGATTATTGTATACTATTGTTTCGCTTGCTATGTTGGCAATTTTATAGTACGATGGTCTATCAGCATTATGTGTATCATTCGCGAAAGCCGATATAATAGCCCATTTAAAACAATATTCATCGGTGTTTTTCACATTGATGCATGCGTTTTTCTTTAATATTTGTTCGGGCAAATTAAAATGTGGGGTTTTCAATAAGAGGTTTCTGCACCACTGGGAAACTCAGATCACTGCTTGGTATCTGTCGCGCAAGCACTTACATACTGTTCGTAGTCTCCAGTTTTCCATTACTTTCTAGAATATTCTAGTACTTTGTTTCGGACTTTCTCGGATATTCTAGATCTGATTGTCTTATGCATCACAGTATGTAAGTGCTTGCGCGACAGATACCAAGCAGTGATCTGAGTTTCCCAGTGGTGCAGAAACCTCTTATTGAAAACCCCACATTTTAATTTGCCCGAACAAATATTAAAGAAAAACGCATGCATCAATGTGAAAAACACCGATGAATATTGTTTTAAATGGGCTATTATATCGGCTTTCGCGAATGATACACATAATGCTGATAGACCATCGTACTATAAAATTGCCAACATAGCAAGCGAAACAATAGTATACAATAATCAAGTACTTTGTTTCAAGAATATGCAATTTCCTCTGGTAGTCAAAGACGCGAACATATTCGAATCAAATAATCCAACCATTAGCATAAATGTTTTTGGTTATGAGATTAATGATAAAGGGCAATATAAGATAATTGGACCCTACTATCATACTCGTGAGGAAAAAGCAAAGCATATTAACTTGCTTTATTGCATAAGTAGTGATGATGTAAATAAAACGCATTATGTATACATTAAAAACATCTCGCGTTTGTTGGAAAGCCAGATCACCAAACATGAACATCGAATGCATTTATGCAACGGCTGCTTGCTGCGGTTCGCTTCAGAATCTACCCTACAAATGCATAAGAGCGAATGCAAAAAAATAATAACAGTTATGCCTGATGAAGGTAATAAAATACTTAAATTTAAAAAGCATAATCGCAAATTAATTGTTCCTTTTGTGGTGTATGCGGATTTTGAATCCATTCTACGCCCCATTAGCCAATGTGCACCGAATCCGGAAATTTCTTCAACGACAGACGTTCAACAACATATCCCGTGTGCTTTTTCATATCATATCAAATGCTCTTTTGATGATGATTTAAGCAAGCACCGCATATTTGTTGGTAAGTCAAAACATGTTTAATAAGAAAAAATCATAAAACTAATAAAACATTTTTTTTCTTTTTTTGCAGGAGAAGACACACCAAACCGGTTTGTGCAGATGCTATTCAACGATTTAATACATATTCACAAGGAAGTCATTGGTCGACCAAAGCCAATGGCTCCTTTAACAAAACAACAGAAGCAGCATCAAACAACATCGCCAGTCTGCAGTATTTGTAAGGCTAGATTTAATGAATTAGATGTAAGAGTAAGGGACCATTGCCATTTCACTGGTGTCTATAGAGGACCAGCCCATTCTCAGTGTAATTTAGATTTTCGCGTTCCAACCTTTTTCCCAGTCTTTTTCCATAATTTGACGGGTTATGATTCTCATCTATTTATGAAAAGTCTGGGTTGTATTAAGGGGGAAATACGTATAATTCCACTAAATAAGGAAAATTATATATCAATATCCAAACGCATATATTTAGATGAGCACAATTCATTTGAGATTAGGTTTTTAGATTCATGTCGATTTCTGCAGTCTAGCATAGATTCGCTAACTAAAAATTTATCCGAAGACGATTTCATAATTAATAGGGGATTTTACAAAAACGATTCCTCTTTGAAGTTAATGATGAGGAAGGGGGTATTTCCCTATGAATATGTTAATTGTTGGGCTCGTTTAGATGATTGTTCTCTTCCTCCAATTACAGAATTCTTTAATAGACTAACGAATGAAGATTGTTTAGTTGAAGATTACGATCATGCTCAAAAAGTGTGGAAGCATTTCAATTGTAAAACATTAAAAGAGTACATGCTTTTATATCTGCAGAGCGATGTCTTATTGCTGGCAGATGTATTTGAGAATTTTCGTAAGGTTTGTCTAGATATATATGAGTTAGATCCATGTCATTACTATACATCTCCCGGCTTATCTTGGGATGCAATGTTGAAAACAACAGAAATCAATCTGGAACTTCTAACAGATGTTGAGATGCTTAATTTCTTTAAGAATGGCATCCGTGGCGGATTATGTCAGTGTAGCCATCGACATACCGTTGCGAATAATAAATATTTGAAAAATTTCGATGCTAGCAAGCCAAATAAATATCTTATGTATTTAGATGCAAATAACCTGTACGGTTGGGCAATGTCGCAACATCTTCCAGATGGAAATTTTCAATGGAGTGATCCACAAATCTTCACAGCCGATTATATTTTAAATTGTGATGGAAACGATAAAATCGGCTATGTATTGGAAGTAGATTTAACTTATCCAATTGATCTTCACGATCAGCATAATGATCTTCCATTTTGCCCAGAAAATATGATAACGCCTGGGTGCAAAACTCCTAAGCTTGTCGCTAGTCTACATTCAAAGACAAAGTATATAATTCATCTAAAGAATTTGCAACAATGTCTGAAACATGGGCTGATTCTCACTAGAGTTCATAGAGTGTTGTCTTTTACACAATCTGAGTGGTTGCAAAAATATATAACCCTCAACACGGAGTATAGAAAAAAGGCGAAAAATAAGTTTGAAAAAGACTTTTTTAAATTAATGAACAATAGTGTGTATGGCAAAACCATGGAGAATGTTGAGAAGCGACGAGATGTAAAAATTGTCTCTCAATGGGAAGGAGAAAGAAATTCACACAGCGCCAGAAAACTGATTGCTCGTCCCAATTTCCATAGCCTCTCAATATTTACACCTCAAATGTGTGCTATTGAACTGAGCAAGGCGCGAATAGTATTTGATAAACCCATTTATTTAGGATTCGCAGTATTAGAACTATCAAAATGGCTCATGTATGACTTTCACTATGATTACATGAGAAAAAAGTTTGATACGACGATTCAGCTGAATTACATGGATACAGACTCTTTTATCTATACAATATCAACTAATGATTTTTATTCGGATATATATAGCGATATTGTTGATCCCGAAAAATCTAGGTTTGATACATCGGAATATCCAATAGATAACATTCATAATTTCCCTCAAATAAATGGAAAAGTTCTCGGAAAATTCAAAGATGAGAACAACGGTAAAAACATGACTGAATTCATTGGGTTAAGAGCTAAAATGTACTCTTTTGCTTTAGACACCAGTGAAGTAACAAAAAAGGCCAAGGGGGTAAAGAAGTCTGTTACCAATAGTTTAGATATAAGAGATTATAGAAATTGTTTGTTAAGACGTAAGTTATTATATAAGCCTATGTTAATATTTAGAAGTAAGTTACACAATATTTATACACAGTCTGTAAATAAGCTAGCATTAAGCGATAGCGACACAAAAAGGTATATTTGTGAAGATCGCGTAAGCACATATGCTTGGGGGCATAATAGATTAAGTAATGTTTAAGTTAAAAAATTATGACTCATATTTATATTTAATAATAGGATTGTTATATATTTTTTTAAATAATGTAAATAATTTTTTTTGTAGCTAATAGGTTAGATATAAGAGATATTTGTAGTAAAAAAAAATAAAAAAGTAATAAATTATAACGTTATGAGAAAAAAAATTAACTATTGTTTTCTTTATTGATTCGCTTGTGTATCCATGGAATGAATGTTTTAGACTAACTGGATACATTCGATAGTCTATCATTATAAATAAGACTTTATTACTCGCGATGATTACTGTGGAAAAACTAATGTTGATGTCAATGGTTAAAAAATGAATCCAAACAATGATATTGAGAACAATGTATTTTCTTAGAGCTCAAACAATTTTTTATGATTAAATATGAGGTCATTGGACTGGGTAAGTATTCATATTTTTGATAAGAGAACTATGGGATTCAATTAATATTTCTTAGAATTCAAAATTTTTATGGTTAAATATGAGGTCATTGGACTGGGTAAGTATTCATATTTTTGATAAGAGAACATCAGTTAATTTTAATGTTTAAGCATATTTTTTTTGATTTATTCTTAGAAAAACATCTCCTCATCCAAGATCTATGAGAATTCAAATCAGTAAACAGGTCTCTATGGATCGGATGTATAACAAAAAAGGGTGGCTTCAAACAGGGCGATTCCAAACAGACGGTTTCTTTAAACAGGGCGGTTCCAAACAGGTCGATTCCAAACAGACGGTTTCTTTAAACAGGGCGGTTCCAAACAGGCGGTTTCTTTAAACAGGGCGATTCCAAACAGGCGGTTTCTTTAAACAGGGCGATTCCAAACAGGTCGATTCCAAACAGGCGGTTTCTTTAAACAGGGCGATTCCAAACAGGCTGTATTATGTACCACCCCTCTCTGATAACTCTTCAATGCTGTAAGCAGGGCTTGTCATATGATGTTATGGTGGACTATATTTGATATTCTAAGACTCCTGGGGGGGAAAAATAACTGCTCAATATTCGAATAATACAGAACGATTCCAAACAGGGCTGGTCCAAACAGACTGCTTCTTCAATCTTATCATATGATGTTATGATGAGCCTATATTTGATACTCTAAGACTCATGGAGGGAAAAAATGAATGACCAGTATTCGAATAATTTTCTCACAAAATTAGCCAAAGTGAAAAACATCAATTAATTTTACTGTTTAAATATATTTTTTATTTATTTCTTATTTGAATTGTAAAAAAATGGTTGCGAATATAAAAATTCTGATTCGTCCGCTTCCGATGTTGTGGAATGAAACGTCAATTCGAATGTATTTCCTACTGCTTGGAGCACCTCCATCTCACTCGAGGTAAGCATCTTCATGGTGTCCTCATCCATCATGTTGAAGCGAATCGGCAGGAACACCTTATTGTTCTCCAGTTCAACCAGTATCCTCGATCCATACTTGGTTTGGCACCTTATCGCTCGAAGTATTTTATATTTCCTATTTAGTATTAGAGTTTTTAAACTCTCTAGTGGTTTAATTTTACCCAATTGATTCAAACCCTCCATTATTATATATAGGCAGAGCTGTTTTACTAGGTTTAATTTTTAAAGTAAACTGATACATACTGGATTAAAAACTCGACCTTTTATACAAGAAATCCCCTTCTAATACCGGAAACGAGACATTCTTTGCTCAATATGGAAAATAAGATAAGGAATAATTGGCTCTCATAAATACACTTAGAAATAAAAAAAAGAGTTTACTATAGCATCCAAGCTCATAAGATCGGACAAGCACAGTCATGTTTGGTTTTTTTTGATAACAACATATAGAAATCAACATTAGTCTGTGGGACCGGAAACGATACATTATGGAAACTATGATAAGAATATGACCAAGAACTTGCTATATATAAATCAACATTAGTCTGTGGGGAGCGGAAGCAATGAATTCTTTCTTCAATATGGAAACTATGATAAGAATAATTGGTTCTCATAAATACACTTAGAAATAAAAAAAGAGTTTACTATAGCATCCAAGCTCATAAGATCGGACAAGCATAGTCATGTTTGGTTTTTTTTTTTTTTGATAACAGCATATATAAATCAACATTAGTCTGTGGGGAGCGGAAGCAATGAATTCTTTCTTCAATATGGAAACTATGATAAGAATAATTGGTTCTCATAAATACACTTAGAAATAAAAAAAGAGTTTACTATAGCATCCAAGCTCATAAGATCGGACAAGCATAGTCATGTTTGGTTTTTTTGATAACAGCATATATAAATCAACATTAGTCTGTGGAGAGCGGAAGCAATGAATTCTTTCTTCAATATGGAAACTATGATAAGAATAATTGGTTCTCATAAATACACTTAGACATCAAGAATTTGATATAGCATCCAAGGTCATGGGATCGGGCAAGCACCCCCACATGTTTTTTTTTGATAACAGATCATTTTTTATGTTCTATGTGGACTTGAATAATCATTTGTACTTAGAAAATTGTTTTATAGAAGTCAAAACAAGAACCATTAGGGATCAAAAACACAAACCATTAGCAGAAAGCGATGAAAGTTTAGAGATCAAAGACACAAACCAGTAGCAAAGGCACAAACCATGTCAAGTATTGAGACATAAGGCAAAAGCAGATAGAATCAACAAAACATTTCCCATACAAACCCACAAACAACAAAATTCTCGTATATATTACTCAGTTTAATGACAATAAGATTAAAAAAGTACAACAAAGACAGCGTTTTTTTATTTCTACCACAATTAACAGCTTACAACTGAGACAAAAGCCAAAAGCACAACCCAGACAACGTTTTTATTTCTACCACAATTAACAGCTTACAACTGAGACAAAAGTCAAAAGCACAACCCAGACAACGTTTTTATTTCTACCACAATTTACAGCTTACAACCGAGACAAAAGCCAAAAGCACAACCCAGACAACGTTTTTATTTCTACCACAATTTACAGCTTACAACCGAGACAAAAGCCTAAAGCACAACCCATTCATCATCATGGCTTAGGTCTGCGTCTTAGGTGAAGTCAACTAGCTTAGCTCTGCGTCTTAGGGGAATTCAACTAGCTTAGCTCTGCGTCTTAGGGGAAGTCAGTTTAAGTTCCAGCAAAACAACCCATTTCCCATACAAATCCACCAACAACAAAATTCTCGTATATATTACTCAGCTTAATGACAATAAGATTAAAAAGCACCCCAAAGACAACGTTTTTTTATTTCTACCACAATTAACAGCTTACAACCGAGACAAAAGCCTAAAGCACTACCCATTCAGCCCCGATATCACCACCTAAACACAAATCCATTAGCAAAAACATAAACCCATAACAAAAAGCACCGATATCACCACAAGCCCCAATACTCACCACCACCTACAAAAAGCTCAATAGTCAATAAAAGCATTCATCACCACCACCTGCAAAAACCCAAGAGCATCAAAAGCACAAAATCCAACAACTACAGCGATAAGAACACTACAAACTATACCCAATTAATACCAATACTACTATTTCCACCCCACATAAGAACCCACCACCCATGAACCACATACCACTATCAACACTCACCACACTACACACACATCTTCACCTTCACATAGAGCTTTCACACAGAAAAGAGCTTTTGGGGCAGAATTGAGGCGGAACCGGCATAACCCTACTACTTTTATGGTATACGTGTATCGTATCGTTGCTCTTTACCAGTATTTTTGTGTCTATTGGTTGAAGAAGGGAAAAACAGTAGAGAGTTATATATTGATGATTTGATTTGGCGTCTACGGTGAGTAAAGCTTTCTTAACATTTCAACTACATCACTCCATCTCAAAAGCCACAATTTCTTATATCCTAAATCTTCAACATCTTCCTTTTTCTCTAATCTCCAACGTTATTCGTTTACACTTTAACAACACGCTAGATATTCAATATCCTTATAACAAATGTTACTTATACAAGATACGGATCTGAGTTTCGTCCTTCAACAATCCACAGTTCTCCTCCTCCTGACCGCATGATGATGATGTCAAAATCAAAAAAAGATTTAACCCTAGAGCCAAGCATATAATCATCCAAGCCAACTTTTCTAACTCCTCCTGATTACAGCAACCACACCCGTCCGATTAAATGTTCTTCTCATATGATGCTATGGTATCCCTTCCACCAACTAACGCAGCATTCCATTTTCGAAAGGAGGCAGAATCCATCAATCATGTCCAATGGCGCAGGACCTTAAATTTGTTGTATGTATCACAAATGATCATGGCGCTTATTTTGGTTACTACGTCGCGTCGAGTAGTTGCATTGGAAAGACATTATAACCATTAACCCTGAAGTTACGAGGAGAGTATTGTAAACGGACCGGGGACATCATCAAGGGGATGCCATACAAACTTGTGTGTTGTGCCATTATGTATGACCTTTCATTTGAATTGAAAGCATTATTGAAAAAAGCGGTGTAAGACGTTGAGGAGGAATAAGAAGAGAAGCACAAAAAAAAAGAAAGACTCAATATATGTGTTCCGAAAACATTAACCAAAATTGTTGAGTCCTGCTGCCGCTTGTCAACGACACAAGCATGACGCCAGAAACGCTTACAATGTTCAGTCATTTATCTTTTTTCGGGACATCATCCGAACGAGATGATAGTCGCCTCACCCTATTTCCTGCTTTTAAGGATTTACAAACGCAAAAGCCTACGACTCTTTACCATAATTGCGATCTAGAAGCGTATGTCCTGTGGGGACGCTGACAACTGATTTTCACTTTCGTATCTGGGATCATCTTAATGAACTCGCCATGGTTTCTATGCGTCGGGGTTGTGTGAAAGGAGTAGATTGTGTTGAGCGGTGCTATTCACTTTGACGACCCTATCGCAAGTGCATTGTCCCTTGTTTATGTGCGAAATGTGTTGGCAGTGCTCTTTTTGTGCTGCACTCACCTCGTTAAGCGTTTAAAAAGGAGCACACTGTGCGTTTGTGTGGGAGTGCATCATCATCAAGGATAAAGCCCAACAGAAACACTCTAACTGGATGTGATGCGAGTTCATTCTTCCATTTGGATGTGATGTGAATGCAAACACAAATTTGTTTAATTTTAACACAAAAGGACGTAAAAAGGACATTTTATATGCATGAACACAAGCTGCTGCTGTCGTTGCCGTTGCAGTCGCTGCAATTTGTTAGAGACATGAAATTTGTTGTGCGTTAAGTGTGGGCGTGAAGGTGCTAACAGATCTGTAGATAATATTTTGCATAAAAGTGAGAAGTGGAAGTTGACTAGAGTCAGAAAGTGGACTGCAGCAAGGGTGGCTTTCGAAATCTTCCAGTCGTAATTTTCAGTATCGTCCAGGTCATAATTTTAATATTAAGGATTTCAAGGCCCTTGGATCAACGACTTCGTACTTCAGAAACACAAATCCATTGAAGAATAATTGTCGTGACAGACTGTGTAGATAAGGTGGAGTAAAGGACACATGGGTCAACTCCATATGTGCGTGGCATAAATTACAATGGAGACGTTGAGTCCGGTTATAACCTGTCTGACTTAAGACCTAGTTTTTTTTTCATCATCACCATCACATCTTATCCCAACTTCAGTCTGGACCTTCAGCTATTTGCAGGACTCCCCTGGAGATCCGAATCGGAAATTGGTTAACTTCCGGTATTCTTTATCTCAGGCGATACTATCACGCACTGTCCCTCTTTAATCTGGGCCATCAGGAAAGCGTTCGCAGCATAGTTAAATATTTTATTTGGTATCTCAATTTGGGACTGCTTTACCACCTATTCCATTTTTTTTCTGGACCGGTCCATCGGCCCAGATTCTAAGGACGGGCAAAGATTTCTCACGACTGTTTCACGGAGCTTGTAGCTTGAAGGAGTGTTATTTCACTCGGCAACGGGGCGTAGAGACCCACCTAACCCTTGGGCTTTAGTCAGCTTTTACGACAAGCCGGCCTAGTTGTGATTATATTCTAAGGCCCTACTCACGCGGCAAGGACTACATTCAACATTACTATACTTATTTTTATTTTAATTGTCGTCGTCGTCTCTGGTGATGTTGCTGTTACTGTTTCTACACATTGTTTTATCAAAATTCGTTTTCTTACCCCAAGAAACTCGCGGAACTCCTTTCCCACAAGAACACACAACGCCAACCGTCACTTAATGACACCTCAGACCACTGACCCAGCGCTATAGTTTCGTTTTTGTTGACAGAAATCCTTTTATGTATCGATCTATAGGTGTTTTATAAAATAGTTTTCTCCAAATGATTTTACACTTAACCCGGCGCTTCAAAACAGCATTTGCAGATTTGTCACGAAAAATGCCTATGAGTCAACAATATACCATGCACGAGTTAACTGTAACTTATAAACGCTGAATAAAACTGAGAGGTGGATGTAACGATTCCAACACATGTACACACACATAGTAGAAACGTCACAGAGAAAGTGAAGACTTAAATTAATTTTAACTGGAGAAAACAGAAAACAGAAAACAGAAAATAGAAAACAGAAAACAGAAAACAGAAAACAGAAAACAGAAAACAGAAAACAGAAAACAGAAAACAGAGAACAGAGAACAGAAAACATAAAACATAAAACATAAAATAGAAAACAGAAAACAGAAAACAGAAAACAGAAAACAGAAAACAGAAAACAGAAAACAGAAAACAGAAAACAGAAAACAGAAAACAGAAAACAGAAAACAGAAAACAGAAAACAGAAAACAGAAAACAGAAAACAGAAAACAGAAAACAGAAAACAGAAAACAGAAAACAGAAAACAGAAAACAGAAAACAGAAAACAGAAAACAGAAAACAGAAAACAGAAAACAGAAAACAGAAAACAGAAAACAGAAAACAGAAAACAGAAAACAGAAAACAGAAAACAGAAAACAGAAAACAGAAAACAGAAAACAGAAAACAGAAAACAGAAAACAGAAAACAGAAAACAGAAAACAGAAAACATAAAACATAAAACAGAAAACATAAAACAGAAAACAGAAAACAGAAAACATAAAACATAAAACAGAAAACAGAAAACAGAAAACAGAAAACAGAAAACAGAAAACAGAAAACAGAAAACATAAAACAGAAAACAGAAAACATAAAACAGAAAACAGAAAACAGAAAACAGAAAACAGAAAACAGAAAACAGAAAACAGAAAACAGAAAACAGAAAACAGAAAACAGAAAACAGAAAACAGAAAACAGAAAACAGAAAACAGAAAACAGAAAACAGAAAACAGAAAACAGAAAACAGAAAACAGAAAACAGAAAACAGAAAACAGAAAACAGAAAACAGAAAACAGAAAACAGAAAACAGAAAACAGAAAACAGAAAAAAGAAAAAAGAAAACATAAAACAGAAAACAGAAAACATAAAACAGAAAACATAAAACAGAAAACAGAAAACAGAAAACAGAAAACAGAAAACATAAAACATAAAACAGAAAACATAAAACATAAAACAGAAAACATAAAACAGAAAACATAAAACAGAAAACAGAAAACAGAAAACAGAAAACATAAAACATAAAACAGAAAACAGAAAACAGAAAACAGAAAAAGGAAACCGAAAACAGAAAACAGAAAACAGAAAACAGAAAACAGAAAACAGAAAACAGAAAACAGAAAACAGAAAACAGAAAACAGAAAACAGAAAACAGAAAACAGAAAACAGAAAACAGAAAACAGAAAACAGAAAACAGAAAACAGAAAACAGAAAACAGAAAACAGAAAACAGAAAACAGAAAACAGAAAACAGAAAACAGAAAAAGGAAACCGAAAACAGAAAACAGAAAACAGAAAACAGAAAACAGAAAACAGAAAACAGAAAACAGAAAACAGAAAACAGAAAACAGAAAACAGAAAACAGAAAACAGAAAACAGAAAACAGAAAACAGAAAACAGAAAACAGAAAACAGAAAACAGAAAACAGAAAACAGAAAACAGAAAACAGAAAACAGAAAACAGAAAACAGAAAACAGAAAACAGAAAACAGAAAACAGAAAACAGAAAACAGAAAACAGAAAACAGAAAACAGAAAACAGAAAACAGAAAACAGAAAACAGAAAACAGAAAACATAAAACATAAAACATAAAACAGAAAACAGAAAACAGAAAACAGAAAACAGAAAACAGAAAAAGGAAACCGAAAACAGAAAACATAAAACAGAAAACAGAAAACAGAAAACAGAAAATAGAAAACAGAAAACAGAAAACAGAAAACAGAAAACAGAAAACAGAAAACAGAAAACAGAAAACAGAAAACAGAAAACAGAAAACAGAAAACAGAAAACAGAAAACAGAAAACAGAAAACAGAAAACAGAAAACAGAAAACAGAAAACAGAAAACAGAAAACAGAAAACAGAAAACAGAAAACAGAAAACAGAAAACAGAAAACAGAAAACAGAAAACAGAAAACAGAAAACAGAAAAAGGAAACCGAAAACAGAAAACATAAAACATAAAACAGAAAACCGAAAACAGAAAAAAGGAAACCGAAAACAGAAAACATAAAACAGAAAACAGAAAACAGAAAACAGAAAACAGAAAACAGAAAACAGAAAACAGAAAACAGAAAACAGAAAGCAGAAAACAGAAAACAGAAAACAGAAAACAGAAAACAGAAAACAGAAAACAGAAAACAGAAAACAGAAAACAGAAAACAGAAAACAGAAAACAGAAAACAGAAAACAGAAAACAGAAAACAGAAAACAGAAAACAGAAAACAGAAAACAGAAAACAGAAAACAGAAAACAGAAAACAGAAAACAGAAAACAGAAAACAGAAAACAGAAAACAGAAAAAAGAAAAAAGAAAACATAAAACAGAAAACAGAAAACAGAAAACAGAAAACATAAAACAGAAAACATAAAACAGAAAACAGAAAACAGAAAACAGAAAACATAAAACATAAAACAGAAAACAGAAAACAGAAAACATAAAACAGAAAACATAAAACAGAAAACAGAAAACAGAAAACAGAAAACAGAAAACATAAAACAGAAAACAGAAAACAGAAAACAGAAAACAGAAAAAGGAAACCGAAAACAGAAAACAGAAAACAGAAAACAGAAAACAGAAAACAGAAAACAGAAAACAGAAAACAG
Source organism: Microdon myrmicae (assembly GCA_963931805.1). Classification (NCBI taxonomy): domain Eukaryota; kingdom Metazoa; phylum Arthropoda; class Insecta; order Diptera; family Syrphidae; genus Microdon; species Microdon myrmicae. The sequence continues at coordinate 88,348,732 of OZ007501.1, forward strand.
AAAACAGAAAACAGAAAACAGAAAACAGAAAACAGAAAACAGAAAACAGAAAACAGAAAACAGAAAACAGAAAACAGAAAACAGAAAACAGAAAACAGAAAACAGAAAACAGAAAACAGAAAACAGAAAACAGAAAACAGAAAACAGAAAACAGAAAACAGAAAACAGAAAACAGAAAACAGAAAACAGAAAACAGAAAACAGAAAACAGAAAACAGAAAACAGAAAACAGAAAACAGAAAACAGAAAACAGAAAACAGAAAACAGAAAACAGAAAACAAAAAGCAGAAAACATAAAACAGAAAACATAAAACAGAAAACAGAAAACAGAAAAAGGAAACCGAAAACAGAAAACAGAAAACAGAAAACAGAAAACAGAAAACAGAAAACAGAAAACAGAAAACAGAAAACAGAAAACAGAAAACAGAAAACAGAAAACAGAAAACAGAAAACAGAAAACAGAAAACAGAAAACAGAAAACAGAAAACAGAAAACAGAAAACAGAAAACAGAAAACAGAAAACAGAAAACAGAAAACAGAAAACAGAAAACAGAAAACAGAAAACAGAAAACCGAAAACAGAAAACAGAAAACAGAAAACAGAAAACAGAAAACAGAAAACAGAGAACAGAAAACAGAAAACAGAAAACAGAAAACAGAAAACAGAAAACAGAAAACAGAAAACATAAAACATAAAACATAAAACATAAAACAGAAAACAGAAAACAGAAAACAGAAAACAGAAAACAGAAAACAGAAAACAGAAAACAGAAAACAGAAAACAGAAAACAGAAAACAGAAAACAGAAAACAGAAAACAGAAAACAGAAAACAGAAAACAGAAAACAGAAAACAGAAAACAGAAAACAGAAAACAGAAAACAGAAAACAGAAAACAGAAAACAGAAAACAGAAAACAGAAAACAGAAAACAGAAAACAGAAAACAGAAAACAGAAAACAGAAAACAGAAAACAGAAAACAGAAAACAGAAAACAGAAAACAGAAAACAGAAAACAGAAAACAGAAAACAGAAAACAGAAAACAGAAAACAGAAAACAGAAAACAGAAAAAAGAAAAAAGAAAACATAAAACAGAAAACAGAAAACAGAAAACAGAAAACATAAAACAGAAAACATAAAACAGAAAACAGAAAACAGAAAACAGAAAACATAAAACATAAAACAGAAAACAGAAAACAGAAAACATAAAACAGAAAACATAAAACAGAAAACAGAAAACAGAAAACAGAAAACAGAAAACATAAAACAGAAAACAGAAAACAGAAAACAGAAAACAGAAAAAGGAAACCGAAAACAGAAAACAGAAAACAGAAAACAGAAAACAGAAAACAGAAAACAGAAAACAGAAAACAGAAAACAGAAAACAGAAAACAGAAAACAGAAAACAGAAAACAGAAAACAGAAAACAGAAAACAGAAAACAGAAAACAGAAAACAGAAAACAGAAAACAGAAAACAGAAAACAGAAAACAGAAAACAGAAAACAGAAAACAGAAAACAGAAAACAGAAAACAGAAAACAGAAAACAGAAAACAGAAAACAGAAAACAGAAAACAGAAAACAGAAAACAGAAAACAGAAAACAGAAAACAGAAAACAGAAAACAGAAAACAGAAAACAGAAAACAGAAAACAGAAAACAGAAAACAAAAAGCAGAAAACATAAAACAGAAAACATAAAACAGAAAACAGAAAACAGAAAAAGGAAACAGAAAACAGAAAACAGAAAACAGAAAACAGAAAACAGAAAACAGAAAACAGAAAACAGAAAACAGAAAACAGAAAACAGAAAACAGAAAACAGAAAACAGAAAACAGAAAACAGAAAACAGAAAACAGAAAACAGAAAACAGAAAACAGAAAACAGAAAACAGAAAACAGAAAACAGAAAACAGAAAACAGAAAACAGAAAACAGAAAACAGAAAACAGAAAACAGAAAACCGAAAACAGAAAACAGAAAACAGAAAACAGAAAACAGAAAACAGAAAACAGAAAAAAGAAAAAAGAAAACATAAAACAGAAAACAGAAAACAGAAAACAGAAAACATAAAACAGAAAACATAAAACAGAAAACAGAAAACAGAAAACAGAAAACATAAAACATAAAACAGAAAACAGAAAACAGAAAACATAAAACAGAAAACATAAAACAGAAAACAGAAAACAGAAAACAGAAAACAGAAAACATAAAACAGAAAACAGAAAACAGAAAACAGAAAACAGAAAAAGGAAACCGAAAACAGAAAACAGAAAACAGAAAACAGAAAACAGAAAACAGAAAACAGAAAACAGAAAACAGAAAACAGAAAACAGAAAACAGAAAACAGAAAACAGAAAACAGAAAACAGAAAACAGAAAACAGAAAACAGAAAACAGAAAACAGAAAACAGAAAACAGAAAACAGAAAACAGAAAACAGAAAACAGAAAACAGAAAACAGAAAACAGAAAACAGAAAACAGAAAACAGAAAACAGAAAACAGAAAACAGAAAACAGAAAACAGAAAACAGAAAACAGAAAACAGAAAACAGAAAACAGAAAACAGAAAACAGAAAACAGAAAACAGAAAACAGAAAACAGAAAACAGAAAACAGAAAACAGAAAACAGAAAACAGAAAACAAAAAGCAGAAAACATAAAACAGAAAACATAAAACAGAAAACAGAAAACAGAAAAAGGAAACCGAAAACAGAAAACAGAAAACAGAAAACAGAAAACAGAAAACAGAAAACAGAAAACAGAAAACAGAAAACAGAAAACAGAAAACAGAAAACAGAAAACAGAAAACAGAAAACAGAAAACAGAAAACAGAAAACAGAAAACAGAAAACAGAAAACAGAAAACAGAAAACAGAAAACAGAAAACAGAAAACAGAAAACAGAAAACAGAAAACAGAAAACCGAAAACAGAAAACAGAAAACAGAAAACAGAAAACAGAAAACAGAAAACAGAGAACAGAAAACAGAAAACAGAAAACAGAAAACAGAAAACAGAAAACATAAAACATAAAACATAAAACATAAAACAGAAAACAGAAAACAGAAAACAGAAAACAGAAAACAGAAAACAGAAAACAGAAAACAGAAAACAGAAAACAGAAAACAGAAAACAGAAAACAGAAAACAGAAAACAGAAAACAGAAAACAGAAAACAGAAAACAGAAAACAGAAAACAGAAAACAGAAAACAGAAAACAGAAAACAGAAAACAGAAAACAGAAAACAGAAAACAGAAAACAGAAAACAGAAAACAAAAAGCAGAAAACATAAAACAGAAAACATAAAACAGAAAACAGAAAACAGAAAAAGGAAACCGAAAACAGAAAACAGAAAACAGAAAACAGAAAACAGAAAACAGAAAACAGAAAACAGAAAACAGAAAACAGAAAACAGAAAACAGAAAACAGAAAACAGAAAACAGAAAACAGAAAACAGAAAACAGAAAACAGAAAACAGAAAACAGAAAACAGAAAACAGAAAACAGAAAACAGAAAACAGAAAACAGAAAACAGAAAACAGAAAACAGAAAACAGAAAACAGAAAACAGAAAACCGAAAACAGAAAACAGAAAACAGAAAACAGAAAACAGAAAACAGAAAACAGAGAACAGAAAACAGAAAACAGAAAACAGAAAACAGAAAACAGAAAACAGAAAACATAAAACATAAAACAGAAAACATAAAACATAAAACAGAAAACAGAAAACAGAAAACAGAAAACAGAAAACAGAAAACAGAAAACAGAAAACAGAAAACAGAAAACAGAAAACAGAAAACAGAAAACAGAAAACAAAAAACAGAAAACATAAAACAGAAAACATAAAACAGAAAACAGAAAACAGAAAACAGAAAAAGGAAACCGAAAACAGAAAACAGAAAACAGAAAACAGAAAACAGAAAACAGAAAACAGAAAACAGAAAACAGAAAACAGAAAACAGAAAACAGAAAACAGAAAACAGAAAACAGAAAACAGAAAACAGAAAACAGAAAACAGAAAACAGAAAACAGAAAACAAAAAACAGAAAACAGAAAACAGAAAACAGAAAACAGAAAACAGAAAACAGAAAACAGAAAACAGAAAACAGAAAACAGAAAACAGAAAACATAAAACAGAAAACAGAAAACAGAAATCGGAAAAAAAACAAATTAAAATGAACAAAATAAAAACAGCAGCCATAGTAAAGAGAAAATACAAGCACCCGTAACCCTCCAGGTAAAGCTAATTTGTCTCCGCCTTCTCTGTGTTGTCTCCCCTATGGGGACTTGCATATGTGTATTGAAATGTTCACACTAATGGGGAGTCTTGATTGTCCTCAATTTTGTGGGCCTTTTTTGAGTCATTTTAGAGATCTGGGAGGGGTAGAATAGCATTTTCTTTTTCTTCTGTCTTCTTTCTTTCTCTTTTATGCCATATTTGTCCTTTTCCCTTTTTTTTCTCTTTTAAATCAAGAAATAAATCATTAGAGCAATAAACACAGGAATCTGAAATTTGGGTGGCGTAAAAATAGGGCTTCGTATACATGTGGCAACAGCCTTATGTGTCTTGCCTTCCCTCTTACAATGCTTGTGTGAGTTCGAGCCACATTTGTAACTATTGTTTGCTAAAACACTATGAGCTGACTATCGTCCCTTTGAAAGACATCTTTCTTCAATTTATAAAGAGAACCACTGGTGTTTGGATATGTTATTACTTATTGAAGGTAAGAATCCTTTTAGTCATTGTCGTTTAAATTGATTGTAACAAGCGGTCATCCAGACTTTCGGACTACACATTGCTGAGGAGAGTGGACCAACTAAATATATAGGAACGCGGTTTCTGAGTATAATTATCGACATTTGGTGCGGAATTTAGAATTTAGAAAGTAACTGTCGAATTAAACTAGAGTAGATTGCTAGAGTCAGAAAGCAATGGTAAGAGATATTGATTCTAGAAACATCTTGCGATGACCAGAATCACCCTACTTGGGTGGGGTGGGGGGGAGGGGGGGGGAGTCGTACAAGACCGGTCCAAAATGTGCCCCCCTTTTATACTCTGTGGCGACAGAGATTGGTTAAAAATTTTATTTAAAAATTCCAAGTAGCACAAACAAGATTGGTGTGTGCTTCAATTGGAATGGGATTCTGGGAAGCGGATAGGAGAAATTATGAAACATATTTAGAATTAGGCATTTTATAATGTTAATGGTTATAGGGAATTGAATCAATGCACGACAAATGGACTTTCGGTTAAATTTGTTGTGCATATGATTCAATTGGGGAACATGATTGGGATTATGGTTGACGAATTTCTTAGAAGACACAACCATGAAATGCATTTGAAGATACGCATTTCAGTATGTTATCATTCCAGGGAATTGCTCAAAGCACAGTATGAAATTAAGGTTCGTACTATAATGCATCATTTGGGGAAAATGAATTAGGTTGATGCTTAATGAGAATTGGGCGAGAGTAGTGATTTAGATTCACTACAGGGTCATCTCTGAAGTATCAATATGTTTGGCCCATATTTAAAACGATCCTTGCTTGTTGCAGGAAATCAGCACCACGCAATGTGCGATACTTTGTGGCGTTGGGGGGTGAGATGAACCTCATCTTCCTCCTTCTCCTACCAATCCCGATATAGTGGACAGAACGATTTGGTTGGTGCTGGTTCCGTCAGCCAAGGTTACGTCGGCTTTCACTTTTTGCATCATGCACTTTTTCTGCGTGAGCAGCCTCTTTAAGCTAGGACTTGCTACACTGGTTCGTGCCCCGGAGTCCAATTATGTCTCCCCGATTAGGTCAAACATTTGAATGTGGACGATCGGAACATTTTCACCGATTATTGTAGAATTGACCATATTAAAGTGTAGGTACTTGCGGAGTATCCTTTTTGATGTTGGAGCAGGGTATACCATTCGCCTGGGTAACGTTATGAATTCCACACCCGCAAAATGCGAAGGTACGTCGGCTACTTGGCAGGGTGCTTCTCTCTGGAATGTCTTTCTTCCTAAAGCAGTGTTCTGCGGGGTATCCCCTGCGTCAACAGAAGATGCACCTCTTCTCGGTTCGTTCTTCGCTGGTATTCTGTTTCTTCATTTTCTGGTTTGACTTTTCTGCCATTGCCAATTCGGCCAGAGAAGCCTAGCAGTGTGGGGCTCCACCATGGCTTGGTGGGAACTCAAACCCATGCGTTTGTTTTTTTTTATTTTTGGGAAGTCGCTCGAACGCACTCCACCCTTTTCAGGTTCAACGTTGTGGTGGGTATCTCCCGAGTCGTCACTCTAAGGTGTTTCTAGGAAGGCGAGTCCGATCGAGGGGAAGGTATTCCGCTCCATGATGGATTTACATTTGTCCACTTACGTCGTGGTAGGAATCGGTAGCCTCGCCATTCTAAGCTAGGAGGGCGAGCCCGATCGAAGGGAAGGTATTCCGTTCCATGAGAGATTTACATTGGCCCACTTACGTCGTGATGGGGATCGCCCGACTCATCACTCTACGGTGTTGCTAGAAAGGTGACACCGATCGATGGGAAGGTATTCCGCTCTTGCCACGCGGTTAGATGGTCGACTCGACACTCTAAGGTTTTCTTGGTGGGCGAGCCCGGTCACCGTTGCTGCGCCACAAAGGGAGACAGCCGGCCTATCACTGGGGTTGTCTGACTTGCCACTCTGGGGGGCCCGGGAGGACAGGTCGGGTTAACCTGGACGTTACAAGCCAAATCCGGGACAGAAACGTGGATGCTTCAGGGATGCTATGATCTTTTTGCCATTATTTTATTGTACTCCATTTGTGTCTTTGACTGTCTTCCGATCCCTATATTAGGCTGTGTATAAAACGTAAACAGGAAATATAACACTATTACAATATATTATTATTTGTTTACATTTCGTCTTTTTTAATTTATTTTCAATCGTTTAAATCGTTCTTTTTTTTATTAAAAGCCTTACTGAATTAAATTTTGATTACCTTTTTTTATTTATCAGCAACGGCAAATAAAAGTTGAAACAAAAAACAACTCTCGATTCAGAGAAAAGAGGTTTTGTGAACAGGGTTACCAATCAGCCCTCGTGTTTACATGTTTACAGTAGAAGATCACGATGCTATTTTTCTACTTCTAGAGACCACAAAGCTATCCTTCGATGGTGGCATTTCTCAGTATTTTAGTGTGAAAATACATTTTTCGCAAATAGTCATTTTATTGCGTTCATTTCATGTTCATTAAGTAAGGTTGGCACCACTCTAATGTAAGACTTAATCGTATGCCACCACATCATTTAATACGCTGACTAAATCCAGTAAACTTCTTGCTAACAAGGACAAAGAAAACTTAGTCTGGGCATCAAGTCAGTAAAATTTGAACTTAAATCCCCATAAAGTACAAATGGCCACGGAGGCTACTATCTTAAATTATTACGATACGCTTGCCCACGTGGGTAGCTTCTTCATCGCCTAAAATTTCGACTTCTAAAAGTTTAGTCGATAAATCTTTGGCAATTAAAGGCGGTTAAACAATACATTACTCCCAAAGGAACATCCGTTCTTTTGTTTTACTTGCACATTCTTCTTTGTGAATAAGCAGTTCACTTGCTCAAAATTCCCAACTTAACTCCTTTTTTAGGACGCTACAAACGTTTGAAGTGAGCCCGTAACAAAAACGTGTCGGTCTTCTTGAGGAAGTGGTATAATGAAGTATCTCACCATACAAGAGAATCTCCGTTCCTCAAATGCCTTTAGCTTTATTGGACATAAGTCCTAAATGGCCTCGTTAAGGCACCATCTATCTGACTCGAATTTATTTGTGTCAATTAAAAATTATTGCAGATCCATAAAATGTTCTAACTCCTTGGGTGCCAGTTACTGTTGGTCTTTATCTAGAATTTTTATATCTTCCCTGACCTTCGGTTGCAGCCTTACGTTACTGTCAGGCAACACAACAATTTTGTGTGAAGGCTAGTGATAGAGGAACAACGATAATCAATTGTTTTTTCGACTCTCTCTTCATTCCAGCTCCTTCAATTTTGCGGCAAATCTTGGCCTAGATAGATAGCAGCAAGTCAATACTTAGGTAAATTTATTTTATTCCGCACTCGTAGCTCAAAGGCCTTAATGATGGGCGACGATGCGCTAGGAGGACCCAAACGATCCAAACCAGTTCGGAGTTTTTTTTCTACGTTTTTTCTTTTTCTTGTTCATCGTAAGCACTGTTGAGTTTGGCTCCTGACTACTTGAAATTGTATTTCCTTTTCGTCATTTTTCTTTTCAAAGGACAGCTCTTCATAGGCATTTCCTTATCTGAATTGATATAACGGTGAGGTATTTCTGTAGCTAAGCAAGGACTTGGAACTATACTGTCTTAAATACTGTAAAGGATGCCAATAACTACCCGCCGCTCATCACTTCACAGTAACTGCGCTCTGTTATCCTTCATTCGTCGACAAGTATGTCCTATCCATTTCGCAAGGATTCTTTTCTTCCTTCACAGCGACTTTTATAACGATTTAATGACTTCCCTTTCGACACACATTATTATCTTCAGTGTCGGAGACAAATCAACTGTTGGCCCTGCGACGTACTCTACGTATTGTCTACTAACATCAACTGCGTTTTGTCTCTATTTTATTTTTCGCTTTTACTTTATTTCATTTTATTTATCTTGTCTATTACTTCTTGAATGGGAGTCCTGAATCGTCGGTGTTTCCTTCAATGAGATTTAAATTTACGACTCATGTTACCGATTTTTATGAGGACTTAACCGTTGAAAACGGCCATGGATATCCTGCTGTTGAGATTTTCTCAATGGCTCTCGGTTTAGCCTTGTGGATCGAAAAGTGAAGGAAACTCTAAGGATATCACAGAACGGAGGAGGTTGTAAACGATACTTAACGTTCGATAAATATTGCAATTAAAATAAATTGGCAATTGAGTTGGAAAACGCAAAACCATGACTGGGCTTTTTATTGTATAGAGACGAAAGAAATGACAGAAGGTAAAGGCATCGATAATTCAAGGCGATGGCTGAGAGCCAAACTAAATAATGTGGAAAAAATTAAATTGAAAAAAAAAACGATATATAAAAAATCACATTGCTTTACGTGGACATAAATTTTCTGGCCAACAATCAATATTTTATCGACAGGATATACCATTTGTAAACTGAAAAGTTTTCGATGAATTTCAATTGTAAAACTATTGGTAATTGTAGTGGGGAAAATAATTGTGCGAGATTTTGAGCTCCGTAACTTGTCACAACTATACAGGTAAATTTTTTACTGAAGCTCCCCAATAGCAATAGCAGAATTAGTAATTGTACCAGCATATGATGCGTGTCGTACTATATCGATATCACTTTACCGGCATAGCCAGTAAGGTTGGCTATCAACAAGCATTAGCAACTATAGAGGCATACATCATCATCATCGGCACTACAACCGGGACCTGGTCTCGGCCTTATTTAATAAACCTCTCCACCGGTCCCGATTTCGAGCCGGTGTCATCCAGTTTGGCACTTCCAGGCTCTGGGCGTCCTGGTCTACGCCAACCCTCCATCGCAGACAAGGTCTGCCGCGCTGTCTCCTTCCATACATCCCGCCACAAAGGACTTTCCGGGCAGGCTGCTCTTCGCTCATTCGAACTAGGTGTCCCGCCCACCGGAGTCTACCGAGCTTGATTTTTCCTAAAACATTAACTTCAAGGTAGATTGCGTACAACTCATGGTTGTAGCGTCTCCGGAATCGTCCTCCCTCACATACGGGGCCAACAATTCTCCTTAAGACCTTTCTCTCGAACCCGGCCACGAGTTCAGAGTGCCTTTTATTAAGCACCCAGCTCTCGGATCCATACATGAGTACTGGTAAGACCATGGTCTTGTACAGTAGTAGCTTGGATGTTCTGGATAAATTTCGGGATTTAAAGAGCCTTGATAGACCATAGTAGGCTCTGTTGGATTTAATCAGCCGTTCGCGTATTTCTTCTTCCATATTGTTATCGTCTGATACTATTGACCCAAGGTAGTTAAAGGATTGCACTACTTCAAATTCGTAATGCACTACCCTGATAGTTTGACCAACATTAGGTCTTCTCTTCGCAGAAGTTGTCACCATGTACTTAGTTTTTCTCTCATTAATGTGCAGTCCCAGTTTTTGTGCCGCCTGCTCGTTCTGGGTGAAGGATTCCTGTATCGCCGATTCGGTTCTACTGGTGATGTCGATGTCATCTGCGTAGGCAAGTATCTGGCTAGATTTGGTGACAATAGTCCCTCTTGTTGTCACGGATTGCTTTCTTCAACGCCAGGTTGAAGAGGAAGCAGGCCAGACCGTCCCCTTGTCGGAGCCCATTATAGATGTTTATTGGTTTGGACAGCAACCCCGCTATTTTTACTTGACTAGTTACGTTGGCCATGATCAACCTAGAAAGTCGTATCAATTTGTTTGGAATGCCGAATTCTCTCATGGCATTATATAGTTTTACCCTGGCTATGCTGTCGTAGGCGGCCTTAAAGTCTATAAACAGATGATATAATGGAATCTTAAGTTTCTGACATTTTTCCATCACCTGCCTAGGGGTGAATATCTGATCAATTACTGATTTGCCTGGGATGAAGCCACACTGATATTGACCAATAATGACTTTAGCATATGGGGTTATCCGATCTTGTAGGATAGTGGAGACTATCTTATAGGCGGTACTCAGCAATGTTATACCCCTATAGTTGCTGCACGACGCCAATATTCCGGCATCTCCTCTTGCTCCCATACGTGCACCACGATCTCATGAATTGCGTGATGTAACGCTGTCCCTCCTTATTTGATCAGCTCAGCTGGTATGCCATCCGCTCCTGGGGCTTTATTTGATTTGAGTTGTCTAATGGCTTTTAATGTTTCCTCAATGCTTGGTGGCGGCAGCATTTGGTTTTGATCTTGCATTGGTGGTGCCCCCAATTCTTCTGTGAGCTGACCATTTAGCAATTCATTGAAGTGCATTTCCCATCGCTCCAGAATGCCTTCAGGTTCGGTATTCAGATTACCCTCTTTATCCTTGCAGTAAGTGCAGCGTGGTGTGTACCGCGTCATGCTGCGGCTTATTTGCTAGTACTTCGGCGCCTGGTGCAGACCTCGCTCTCTACTTTTCTCTATCTCACAGACAAGGTTTTTTTCCCAGGCATTTTTCTTTTGTCTGTGAAGTCTTTTTTCAGATCGTCTGAGCTCTTTGTATTTCTCCTCGCGTACGCGCTTCCTATGAGACTGCTGCATTGCCCGGTATGCACCATTCTTACGTTCAGTCGCTAGTTTGCACTCATCATCAAACCAGTCGCTCCGATCTCTACGACTACTGCCTAAGGTGGAGTTGGCAGCACTAATGACAGTATTCTTAAGGCGTGTCCATTTCTCTTCTACGACCGGCATTCTGGCCCCAGGACTTATTCTCCCTCTGTCGAGCTCTTCGAGGGCGAGTCTTAACGCATGACCAAATGTGTTACTGGTATTCTCATTGAGTAAGGCAGCCGTGTTGATTCGAGCCCGGTCCGCGGATGCAATACGTCTCCGTAAGGCAATCCGCGCTCGGAAAACGATACCAACAAGATAGTGATCTGATTCGACGTTGGCACCTCGGTACGTTCGTACCGTCATCAGACTCGAGGAGTGGCGGCGATCTATCAACACGTGGTCAATTTGGTTGCGAGCGGCTCCATCAGGTGATACCCAGGTGGCTTTGCGGATATCTTTACGCGGAACTCGCAACGGACAAGTTTTTCGATGCTGCCAATTCGATGACTCGTAGTCCATTGTCATTAGTGTTCTCATGCAAACTATGGGAACCTGTGTAGTGCCTGAAAACCGGCTCCCGACCTATTTTCGCATTCAAATCACCAAGAAGGATTTTCACATCGTATCTTGGGCAGGCATTGAGGGACCGTTCGACGTTCTCGTAGTATTCTTCTTTTTCGTCGTCAGGGGACTACTGTATAGGTCCGTGAACGTTTATGAGGCTTATGTTCTTAAACTTGCCTCGCATGCGAAGAGTGCATAGCCTTTCATTTATTGCATTAAAGCCGATGATGGCAGGCTTCAGTTTTTGGCTGACTAGAAAGACTACCTCGAGCACATGGAGTTTTGCGTGACAGCTGTAATAAATGCCATACTCTTTTCTTTGAATAACACCACTCCCCGTCCATTTAGGCATACAGGGCATTTTTATTTGTTTTTCGCGCTCATGCTATGCGTTTAAGTACTGGAGCCTTCAAACTTATTTATGATATACTGTGACCCTTCCTCGTCTTCCTTGTCCCCCTCCCCCTCGACATATAAGGTCGATTCTCTTTTGGTCTCCTGATTTTGTCTTTTCGTGATCCCTAACTGCTTATTTTCAATTTTTATTTCCGGAATTTCCACATCAAACTGGAACCTTTGTTTCACACTTAAATACAGGTCCAAGAACCTTTCTATCATATCCAAGGAGGCGGAGTGGGCACCCATATCTCGGAATTCATTTAAGATTTGTATAGAGGCGAACAATTTTTATCACTGGCGGTTTGATACTAGCATACTATTTGTAATGGACACTTTTTGACCTTAGTTCCTGTAGAGAATCAGTGGAGAAGTTGCCATAAAAGTGTGATCGCCTTTGCTCATGATACAGTATATTTTGGGGTCTTTTAAGCCCATCCAACAGATAGGCGGAATCTTCGGCCCAATGCTATCAGTGTTGTTTCTGGGGAATCGATTCTAAGCGGTGCGATACCAATGTAAATATATTTTTGTGGGAATTTGGAATGTGGACATTTGTTTGCGCTCCTATCGATGGAGAATTGACCCCGGGTTGTTGCACCAATATGTACAAATCGCACTGTATAAAATACAAATGCAGAATTGTAACTGTAATCTCTCCGCTTTCAGTCCTGGAACGCTGGACCTAGGCATCGAAATATATGGGCAATCGGAATATAACAATGTTAAGATAATATATTCAGTGATACATTTAATTAATTAGGGAATGGCCTCCTGCCGCGTGGAAAAATTCGTACTGTATAAGTGGGGGACTTATGTTAATTCGCCGAAAATATGAATATCAAGTAGAGTTAATATTCTACAGCAGAAATTCCAGAATTTTTGGTTGTTTATGGTATGGAGCTTTTGGCTGCTCATATAGTCGTCACAAGTTAGATTTGAAGCGGTGCTTGATTACAACAACTCGACGTAGAGTTTAATGCGAGCAGGCGGGTTAGAAATGTAATGAAGTTGCTAACCAATACATGCGATGCAGTCATGCCACGACAAAGACAACCAGGAAGGCATAAACAATCCAGGAAGGGGAAAACGGTGGGCGGTGGCGGGGGGGGGGGTGCAAAAATTACACAAATATGTGCTGATTGCAACCGGTTACGACGCTTGCAACAAAGAGCAATAAACTGCAACACTGACCCATAGTTACAGGTGGAATTCGTCAATCACCATCATCATCGGCACTACAACCGGAATCCGGTCTTGGCCTTATTTAACAAGTCTCTCCACCGATATCCGGTCCTTATCCGACACTTGTTAAATTGTCCATAATAATTCGTTTTTCGGGCAAGGATATTAGCCTTGCGCCAACCTTTCTCAGGATGTCGCTGCATACATTGGCTCGATATTTGGATGGTGCCAAAGTAGCTATCCTCTGACGCAAGACTAATGACCTTGCCCCGAAAAGCAAATTATCATGGAAAATTTAACAAGCCTCAGGACTTACTAAATAATGCCAAGACCGGTTCCCAGTTATAGTGCCAATGGTGATGAAAGTAGCTATCCAGGGGTGTCACGTGAAGACTGCATGTCAAGTTGGATTGAACAGGGACAAGGACAGTCCTGGCCTTCGCCGGGTTGAAAGCAGATACTTTGCCCTGTATGTTCGCTCCTACCCGCCGGGATTTCGTCAATAAACGTGAATAATAATCCATAGCGCAGCTTGTACAGGATAGTCGTGACAATACCACACAAGAACTGCAATAAAATGCAAAAGAGTAAAAGTATCCAGAATCATTGCTGATCTGTGAAGAGGCAGAACTGCAACAGCAATGGTACATCGGTGGAACAGCAGTGGTTATCGAAAAGAGGTTTGTTGTAGCGCAGCTCATTAAAAACAATAAGGCACCAGGATTAGATGGAGCTCAAGATGCTGTCGTGAAGACTACCTTAATTCAAAAACCAGAAGTCTTCAGCAGCCTCTTCACCACCTCGAAACAAGAATATTTCTATAACATTCTTCTTCTGCTTATACTTAAAAAACTCAAGCAATTCATAGAGTTATAATGTTATCGCTCGTAAAGTATGCTAAACAAAAGGGGCAAAGTGCTTAAACGAGTAGAATCGGTTGATGGGAACCACACTGGGACTCCCTAAATGACAATATTCGGAATACTGAGATTAATTGGTAAAGCTTGTGTGTGTGACCTCAATGTAATAGCGGGAATAGGATGCGCGGGAAGAGACAGAAAATACCTCACGGTAGTGGCACTAGATGGCGCTCAGGTGGAGTTATATCCTGAGGGAAAATCCCATTCTGTCTAGTGAGTATAACAGCCATGTTGGAAAATAAACCCAAACTTATGGATCTACCGCTATATGTTATGAAATTTGTGTATCTAAAATGTCAAATGTTTATGTAACAATTTTAAAATAAAGTCAGTCGTTTGTTACGTGCCGATTTTTGTTTTCGTTATAAGCTATCTCTCTGATAGAGTACTGCTTTATGACATCGATGGGACACCACAAAAGTAGGAAATAAAAGCGGGAGTGCTCCAGGGATCTGTACGGGAGCCGCTTCTATGGAAATTACGTACGAAGGAACTTAACGTCCAAAAACTTCCAATATCGAGTTCAACGCGTCCATACATCGTATGCAAAACCAATCCCAAAATGCAGAAAAACATCGCATGTAAATCGACTACCGAGCCTGAGCAGCAACGCGATGGTTTCCCACGAAATACCATTATCGGTAAATTAACCGAACAAGGGATGCATACTCGGGTAGCTAAATGCAATTAGCACCTAAATCCCTTGTAGGACCTAATGCAAAGGCACGCGTATGCAAACAAGGCATATCGTTTAGCTGCCGTCCAGTGGTCATACAATCATAAACTCATAACACTATCCCTGATAGGTGTTTATGATGGAAAAGGCAAACAAAGCATTACCGATCCCATAGTCATTTGTATCCATCTGAATAGCATGAGAACCCTCGTTTCTCAGACCAGATGGGAAACACAAACAATGCATAGAAAAGATCGGAGAATAAGTGGTGGCACCACCCATCATTAGACAAAGGAACAAGATTCCGATAACCAAGTCGGAAAAGATAATGATAATGATGATTACAATGAAAAACCTTCCTTTACAGATACGATGGGAAATTTCGCTTCACGGATACGATCGGAAATTCTGTTTCACAGATACGTTGGGAAAATTTCCCGTACAATGGGGGCTGCGAATACAGTAGTCGAATTAGAGATTAGTCTATATCGAGGAGTCTGGAGAATACGTTCGAACAGGGAGGAACCCAATAAGGACGTCGGTACGCGATGCGATATCGCGAATATAAGAAACGTCGAATGTGTGGTTCAAAGATAGTTTCAAAACAGTGAGCCATTAAAACATTTGTGTATTCTACCCTTAAACAGTGACAACAAGTCGTTCAAAATAAAAGTCAAAAATAAAGTCCATTATTTTCGTGTTTCATTTTTGTGCTGTGGCGCTCCGTTGGTGTTTTTGTTTCTCTGCGCTAAACAGTGTTCGGCGGAACACTTGGACAAATATTAAATCACGCCAAAAGTCCATAATAGGACACTAAATGCTGCGCAAACAGGGCCGGACTAAAACACATACGACGGAAGCAATTTGAACACTATGATATAGAAAAAGAAGCACAGATCATTACATCTAGTCCCTTGATAACATATTTCGGTATAACCCCCAAGAACAGGTTGACATTCAAGTACCTCTTGCAAAAAACGAGTCAAAAAACGAGAAGAGTATACAATGTAATAGCGAGGTTGATAGCAAAAGTTGTGCTAAATAGACTAGACTACTACTATTTTCTGCGCTGAAGGAACCGGAGAGTTCATGACCCCACTGGCTCCTCTACGACTTCCTTTTGCCTAGTCGGTGTTTTCTAGATGAATCCCTCCCATATGGTTGTATCGGCTCATCACACCTACGCCTATCGAGGTTTTTGTATATTTGTTGTATTTTATAGTTTTCATTCATTGTTGCTTGTTCACATGAGTCTGTGAGTTTCAAATAGTCCACCATTTCGGAGCCCCATTTTGATCTACTTACTGGTCTTATTCAACCCTGTGCCAGAGAGGACCCGGTGTAATACAGTCGGTATGCCCCAGGCTGCAAACCATCGAAAGGGCAAAGTGACGCGTAACATCCTGGACTAGGGGTGGCAAGTATTTGTACGTTAGCTGGTCTGTCATGAGTGACCCATTGTAATTAAAGGCCAAACACCACGTCCAGGTTTCTACCACGCGGAGGGTTGTTCTGTTAGAGGTTAATAAAATTGATATATTTGAGATCACCGCCCCCAAATCAGACAGGTTACAACCGGCGTCAACACCTTCATTGTAGTGTACGCTGCGCACATAGGGGCTTGAACCGGGTGTTCTGTGCTCCACGTCACCCCCAGCCATGCATACTGCATTCCTAGCTTAATGCCCAGTACCTGTGCATCTATTGCAATACATTGTGAGTAAGGCCCTAGAATATACTCACATCTAGCCAGGCTTTTCGTAAAAGGCGACTAAGGGCCGAGTGGCAGGCGGGGTTCCAACGTTCTGCCGCCCGGTGAAATACCACTCCATCAATTATCGGCTCAGTCAAACGGTCGGGAGAAGTCTGTCGGTCCGTAAAAAAAGTTGGAATAGGCGGTAAGTCGGCCCCAAGGTGAGATATCACCCCGCCAGGCTGCAGGTTTTGGCATATGGTCGGCAGAAATCCTCAGCCATGTTTTGACTACTGGCCTCAACTGAAGTTGATATTAAACACGATGGTACCTTCTGGGCATTTTAGTGGTAAACTATTTCCCAATTCGGTTCACAAGGCTCGGGTGGGGGGTGTTTCGTTGGAAACAATATCAAGCAAATGTTCTGATAAGAAAGTGAACTGTAAACAACCTCGAGTCCGCCTGCAAAACTCTGTCAACGTTCAACTAATTCCATCACTTTGTAATATTAGAGGCACCGGCTTCACTAAATGAATGTAAACGCCGTCTACGAATATTTTCAAACAACGAAACCTGATATCCTAGCTCTAACTTAGAGCCATGTCGCCTCGTCAAGTGACTCGATATATCTTCGCTGCCCAGGATACGACTTACACGCCAGATTTCGTTTTACAGGTGAACTTTGTGTCTTCGTCCGATTCGATTTAGCTCGCCAAAGAGAAAAGCATTAGTACCCAATAACTTGGGCATCTTTTGGATGAAAATCGTGCTAAAGACTTCCGTGAAATCTCTTTCTTGTTTCTACCCCTCCCCGAATGAAGATCAACCAACGATACTTTTCGAACAGCTTCGAGATTGTGTTTCTTCACAATTTTCAGGTACATAATTACAACTGGTTACATACCAACAGAACTGACGAGACTGGAAGGCTGCGCGAAACGTTCTCAATAAGACGCAATTTGACGCAACTCGTGGAAGAACCTACGCGACTTTCAGATCACCGTAGTGACTCTGCAAACACCTTAGATAAATATCTGTCATCCGAGCCCAGCATTTATACCGTGGAAATAGCTGCACTTTTGAGATACTCGGATCACTGTTCGATATCGGTGGAGCAATCACTTACATCTTAAATGAAGAACCAAGCTAAGCGCCATTCAAACGAGTGTTTTCAATTCAGTGATCGAGTTAAATGAAAAGATGGCTTTTATGAGTCGCGAGTGGTTAAAATATTAAGAATATTTATAAATAAATAAAGTCCAGTGATAAAAACAGCCAAAACAAAGTTAATATATATATACATATAATCAAATTAAAGAGAAAGAGGTCACGGATTCGGATTTTTGAGAGGCAACGCCTCCGGACGTGCCTTAACTTACATCGGGCACCTGAATTCGTTCACAAAAAATACTATCGCAATGAAGGGTTGAACAGTGGGCCAATATAAACAGAGTGGATAACTTTATGATCAAGTTGATCCGAGGGCATCTTGTGAGATCCATGAGCTCGCTGAACGATTTAATTGTTGATGCATGTTAACCAAACACTATGTATTAGGAGAGGGTCCGTCGCAATGGCTTTATTCCACCAGAAGAATTCCACAGTCTTGACATGAACGGCCTCATACAAAATGAATCCGCTATACCGTTGATTTATCACGTGCGTCGGTGGGGCATAGATAAACGAATATGTTATAATCGAGAGGTTGCGTACACAGACGAAGAGCGCCTGCAGTTCAGTAGGGCAGCACCACAGAACGACCGAAAAGACACGAAGAAGCAGAGATTTTGGTGGCTGAGTGGCAATTAAAAACCTGTCTCCGTATAACTGAGAAAAAAAAAGGAATAATAATAATAATATTTAAAAAAAACCCATTAACTGCGGAAAGCTTACATAGATTTAGCATCTCGAAGATTGAGTTTAGATGTTAGGTTTAGGTTTAGGATAGATTTAAGTAAAAAAAAAGTTTTAGTTAGTTTAGTATTTAAGTTAGATATAAGCTAAAACCAATAGCAAAGATAAAGTATATCTGTTCTTCGTGTTCTTTGTACCCAATTAAGTTCATTAAAATTCATGTAAACAAAGCAATCGTACTGTCGAAAGACAATTTTTCACGCTTGAAGCGTACGTATGTAACTTAGACAGTCCGCAAAGGACCAATTACCATAAGCTAGAGTTTAATCATTTTTGTCTAGCCAGTAAATAAAACAGAATAAGAGGAAGAAATAAAAAATATGAAAAATTAAAAAAAAAAAATATGACCAAGTTAAGCAGCTTCGCGACGTATGGAGATGCGCAGCTGCTAACTGGGGCGATTTGGGAATTTCTTCGCATCCTTTTAGGGGTCAGTGGTCTGTTTATGTTAACGCCTGCGCGGGGTCAGGCATGGAAATTATTCTTCCCGCCATGAAGCTTCACATTCCGTATTCAATGAAACGAAACCCATCCGATAAACGTTGGTTTGAAAAAATTTGCAAACATTTTACTAGTATTACTATTTATTGGCCTGTAAGAACCCGGAAGTTCATGACCTCACCCACTCGACTCCGCCATCGTTCCCTGTCCTGTTCGCTCTCTTTCCACGCTTGACCAGCCGATCCGATCTCCTCAAGGTCAAACCTAACATTGTCCCCCCATCTCCGTCGCGGCCGTCCTACCGGAGTCTTTCCCGTTGGTCTACGGCCAAAAATTCTATGCACGGTCCTCTCGTTGCCCATTCGCGCCACATGTCCGGCCCATCTTAATCTTCGCGGCCTGATTACTATCACTATTGTAGATTTGCGGTATAGCTCTTCCAATTATTGGTTGTGAAGTTTCTTCCATTGTCCTGCCTCTTCGTCATATTTACCTCCAAAGAAAGCCCTTAAATCTTTATTGTCGAATATGCGGACTTTGTTTTCTCCCTGTTTTGTGAGAGCCCATGTTTTGCATACGTATAGAACAATCGGCATGATTATGGTTCTATATACACGGAGCATTATGTTACGTGATAGCAGTTTGGATTTCAGCAGTTTACTGACTGCATGCCAAGTAGCGTTACAAATTTTGTCAGAATCAGAAGCATGTGCCACCAGGCGGTTGACATCGCGAAGAAGATTCACAATGACAAATTCACCAACAGAATATTTGAGTGCCCAATTGTTTCGCATCCCCTGTTGTCAACGGCAAAGGCTATCTGCAATAACTTCGCTTCCTCCGCCTTTCCTTCACTTGTGATGGGCAGGTTGTACTAGTCACGAATTCAAAAGATAAAGTCAATGTTTTCGCGAATTTTTTTTTCTGCGAATCTAAACTTCCATGCCAGTCTTTAAGAGCTGCCTATGATCGCGCTGGCGCAATCTACAAGCCAGGTGTGAAGTTCTACCCATATGTTACTAAATACATTTATGGCTTGGGCTGTAAGAAAGGAACCAGCTCGAATGGACTACCAGCAATAGTCCATGAAAACGGTGCTTCTGAACTATCGCCGGTTCTTAGCAAGCTCTTTCTTTTTGTTATACTAAGAGAACCATTCCTGCTTGTTGGAAAATCGCTCAAATTCAGCCAATCCTAAAAGAAGAGAGAAATTGTGTCCCGCCAAATTACCAGCCGATCGCATTACGGTCTATGCTATTCAAGGTGATGGAGAAGGCTCTTTTTCTGTGTCCAAAAAAGGATATGCAAAAAAGCCCATATTCGGCTCCTTATTTAACAACGGCTACTACGCGATCACCTTCGACTTATTTCTTTGCCTTTTTGGCCTCCTTATGACTTCATCAAACTCGCTTCAACTCAACCTTTTCTACTCTTCTCAATTTATTGGCGCAACAATGCCCACCAACTAACTCTTTTCTAAATATTGACGCACACGCCCGCCAAGACCCGCCAAGCGCAATCTCTATGCGACTCCGCCTGCCTTTGCTCGACACCCTTTCTCCCACAGCCTCGGCTCCTCATGTAACCACAGCTACTAGGCATAGCATCTCCACAGCAGGACGCTAGGCGCCACCTCCCGACATAGAGTTCAGGGCCTCTCTTCTTAGGTCCCTGGACGTCTTCCAAATGCCTCAGCTATACCGGTCGGCAAAGCATATCGATACCACCGGACTGAGACAACATCCTGGAACACCTCATCCAGGTATCCGAGGTATTAGGCCATCACGGCACAATTTAAGCGGCAACTAAAAGGCAATACCCGCCTCACTACGCCGCCCCATATCCCAGGTGCATCATCCTTCGGAGCGCGCTTCCATTTCCCTAGGGCGCCCTGGGGTTGGACACAATCAACCACTCACCAGGAGCCCCCTAAGTTAAGTCGCCCACCTTAAACCAAGCGCGACAGGCCGGCACCTCCTCATATCCTGTCGTTCGGTCGAGGTCGTAGCTGCCGTATATCGACCGCCTTAGTCGATACCGGTGCCGATATGCGGGTCCTCCCTCGATCGGTAAGCCGCGCAATTGAGTGCCCGCCCCCCTTTACCAGTCCCAACGGCAAACAATTCGCCATACAAATGTATGGACAAAAGACACCAACTTTGGACTCGGTTTTCTTCAATCTTATCTACAATAGGTCCCATCTCCTGGCACTCCGTGCACGATGCCAGCGAGCCCCAATAGGTTTCGCCTCCTGACACTTCGTCATACAATGTCAGCGAGCTCCTAATGGGATTAGACCTATTTGATAAGTACCGCCAACAAGAGGTTAACACCTTCAGTGCCTCTACCTGCATCTTACCGCACACGCTACTTCGTCACTGCGGACGTGAGCAGATTTTCGATAGGTTCCGACCTATCGGACGATAACCCTGTTGGTCCAAGCGACCCACAACAGGCCAGGGGACCACGCCGCAAAACCTTGCCCTTGACGGCATCAAGCGGTAACATCCGCGTCCACCATATTTATCGAACATGCCCAAAATAACCAGTAACTTGTCATCACGACAGTTCCCTTAACAATTACAGCGCCTCCCGAAGTACGCAGGGCTACCTTGTTCTCCAAGTGTTCAGCCTTCCTCCCAGCACCGCACCACCCACCCGAGCATCCTTTCAGCCCTACCTACTTTATTCGTGACTACGTCACTGGGTGGGGGGAGTACTGTGAAATTATTATAAGCGAATAATGTAAAAGTAAAAGGGGAAGAAACATGTGACTTTTATTTTTGTACTCGGCGGCGATCAAATCAGAAACCGCCCAGGGCTTTTGGTGGAACATTTTATTAAGCCGTAATAGTTGCTTTTATTTAGTCAATTTATTAAATTAATGATCTCCTTATTTTTTTTATAATTCCCACAGTTACCAATATGTGCACGATACCTACAACAAGAGTTGCTGTGTGGCCAAAGCAAACTGATAAATTTTATTTTATTTATTTATTTATTTATTATCAATTAGTAATGTAAAATTACATATCAATAACTTAACCTAATGAGCCTAGCAGCGGGGACTATTGGCTCTGTATTTCTAATTTACAATTTAATCTTAATGCTATTTACAAATTTATTTACAATTTCTATGTTGTCGGTAGTGGGTAGTTTGTCTTACAATGGTTTTAGGTGAGGACAGTCTTTCAAAATGTGAGTGATTGTAAGTGTTGTGTTGCATTTTGGGCAGATTGGGGCTGTAGCTAGGTGGAGCAGGTGGAGGTGGGTAGCAGCTGTAAGGCCTAATCGCAGCCTCACAAAATTTGTGATTTTGGATTTGGACAAGTTAGTTGGGTAAGAAGGGTGAGTTTTGAAAGGGTTTACCATTTTATAGGCATGGTGGTGAGTATCCCAGTTTGTTTGGTTTATTTGCTTTTGTTGATTGCTGATAATTGACAGTAGATCGGCTCTTGTGTAGGTGTTAAAGTTATGTACTGGAACTCTTTTGGCTGAGTTGGCTGCGGCGTCTGCATTTTAGTTACCGCTGATGGCGACGTGACTGGGAGTCCACATTAGTTTTATTTTATTGCAGTATTTAATGATATTATTCCGAATATTGGAAATGATATCATCAGTGTTGTTGGTGTTTCTTATTGAGTTGAGTACCGACAGGCTGTCGGTGCAGATGACATATTTTTCTCTGTGGTTGGTCGCGAATGTTACGGCTTGTAAGATCGCGAAGACTTCCGCCGTGAAAATTGAGCAAAATTCGGGTAATAGTCCGATTTTCTTTACTACACCTTCTTCGGATGTGACCGCAAAGGAAGTATAGTTGGTTGTTTTGGATCCATCTGTGTACAGAAAGCGCCATCCGTTGGATTTATATTTTGAGGCGGCTGACCAGAATAGTGCACCGTATATTTCCTTGTTTGTGTTTGGTTTTTTAAATGTTGAGAGTGTTGTTATGATATTATTATTATTTATATGCCATGGCGGGTAAGTTGCGGAGTATTTCAAAGTTTGTTTAATATCCAATCCTAATTGCTTGGCTTTATCTAAAATGCGGCTGATTGCAGATGGGATTCGGTTAGTGTTTTTGTATCCTATTGTTAGTTTGATGTCTTTGTCAATTATGGAATTTCGCGAAAACGCTAATTTAGCTATTAGTTTTAATGATATGATTTCCATCCGGTCCTCGATTGTTGGGAGCCCAGCTTCAGCCAGTATATTTTTTATTGGTGTCGTTCTGAATGCAAAAGTGCTTCTTCTAGCGGCTTGGTGATAGGTGGGTTTTATTATATTTAGAGTCGTTTTTGACTATTGCCATAGATATATATCCTGTAGTCTATTTTACTTAAAATTAGAGCTTTAGTAATTTTACATAGAGTGTTAATGTCTACGTTACTTTTCATGTTGCTTAAGTATTTAATAATATTTAGCCTCGCTGCTAATGATACTTTGAGTTCTAAACAATGTTGTTTCCAGGTATACTTATTGTTAAATGTTATTCCTAGGATTTTGAGGTTGGGGACATTTTGGATTGTTTTGTTGGTTATGTTGGGGTGTATTTGGTGACAAAGTCATCGTCTGCACACATGAAATAATTTACATTTGTCTACTGAAAGTCTGGCACCTGAAGAATTTGACCATTCTAAGATATCTTTCACTGTGTCAGTTAAAATGTTTTTGCAGAAAGTTAGATCACTGGATTTACTTAAGATGTATGGGATTTTTTGGTAGCGGTCTTGGTAGAGTGCCGGTCCGACATGGGTTCACCAAGAAGTCCCAATCCCGCTATTGTCAGGCTAAGCCGGATTGTCACTGTCTTATGAGTTCGGAAATCAATCGTCTCGTGTTCGATATCTTATTGTTTTTTATTATCACTTTTATTAACTGTGTATGGTAGTTCTTGAACTTATCATAAACAGTGTTTCGAGTTAAACTTACAGTACGAGGATTGCCACTTATGTTTCGGGATTTGGCAACCCTAGTGTTGCAATCCGGCAATTGACAGCTCTGTTGTAAAGTTGGACATTTTTGAGGTTATACGCACTCAGAACGTTTTGACATACGAGCGCTATTTGTGTTGTTTACAGTAACTTAAAAGATTCATCTGGGCCCAAAAATGGAATTAAATCGTCAACATTTTCGTGCGATTATTTTTTACAACTTTCGGCGTGGATTAACTCAGCAACAGTGCATGGATGAACTTAATTCAATTTTTGGCGATGAAGCTCCATCAAGGACCAGTGTTTATCGATGGTATGTTGAATTCAATCGTGGTCGTAGTTCACTCCAAGATGAATTTGGTGAAGGTCGTCCAAAATCAGTTGTTGTTCCGAAAACCATTGATGCTGTGCGCGAACTGATATTGGAAGATCGTCATGTGACCTATCGTAAGATTGAGACAACCTTAGGTGTTAGTGGGACCAGCATACATTCAATATTGCATAAACATTTGACTGTCAAAAAAATGTGTTCGCGTCGGATCCCACACAATTTGTCAATCGCCCAAAAAAAGGCTCGTGTCAATTGGTCGAAAGAAATGCTCAAAAAATACGGTCGCGGTGCTTCGAAACACGTCTATGACATCATGACAGGTGATGATCGTGGATTTACGCGTACGGGCCCGAAAGTAAACAGCAGTCGACTGTCTGGGTGTTTCAAGATGAGCCAAATCCAACAAAAGTTGTTCGCGCACGAAGCACTTCCAAGCAAATGGTCGCCTGTTTTTTTCGGAAAAACTGGACATGTCGCAACCGTACCACTATAACAGCGCAGAACAGTCAATTCTGAGTGGTACACCACCATTTGTTTGCCAGTTGTCTTCCAAGAAATCAGGAAAACCAACCGCCGAAGACGGATCACTCCTCACCACGACAATGCGAGCTCTCACACATCGGCTGCGACAACTGCGTTTTTGAACCCAAAACATCGATTTGATGGGTCATCCGCCATATAGTCCTGACTTGGCACCGAATGACTTCTTTTTATTCCCGTACGTAAAAACAAACTGAGAGGTCAACGTTTTTCGACACCTGAAGAAGCGGTTGCTGCAAAAGTGTATAGATCTTCATGGGGAATATTTTGAAAAACAATAAAGTTATTTTCGATGATCAATATTTGTTTTTGTTGTCTAATCCCGAAATATAAAAGGCAACCCTCGTATTTGCTTTATTAAACGTAAGAACATAACGCATTTAATGTACTATGTAAGCATATAAAGCATTTAATGTATTATTTAAGCATATAAAGTATTCAAGGTTTAATGTATTATTTAAACATATAAGGTATTTAATGTATTAAATTTAATATATTGTATTTAAGAACATAAAATATATAATGTATAATTTACGCGCATAAAGTATTTAATGTATAACATTTAATGTATTAAATTTAAGCACATGAAGTATTTAATGTATTGTATTTAAGCACATAAAGTGTTTAATGTATCACATTTAATGTATTGAATTTAAGCACATAGAGTATTTAATATATTGAATTTAATGTATTGTATTTAAGCACATAAAGTATTTAATGTATAACATTTAATGTATTGAATTTAAGCACATAAAGTATTTAATATATTGAATTTAATGTATTGTATTTAAGCACATAAAGTATTTAATGTATAACATTTAATGTATTGAATTTAAGCACATAAAGTATTTAATGTATTCAATTTTATGTATTGTATTTAAGCACATAAAGTATTTAATGTATTGAATTTAATGTATTGTATTTAAGCACATAAAATATTTAATGTATTGAATTTTATGTATTGTATTTAAGCACATAAAGTATTTAATGTATTGAATTTAATGTATTGTATTTAAGCACATAAAGTATTTAATGTATAACATTTAATGTATTGAATTTAAGCACATAAAGTATTTAATGTATTGAATTTAATGTATTGTATTTAAGCACATAGAGTATTTAATGTATTGAATTTTATGTATTGTATTTAAGAACATAAAGTATTTAATGTATTGAATTTAATGTATTGTATTTAAGCACATAAAGTATTTAATGTATAACATTTAATGTATTGAATTTAAGCACATAAAGTATTTAATGTATTGAATTTAATGTATTGCATTTAAGCACATAGATTATTTAATGTATTGAATTTAATGTATTGTATTTAAGCACATAAAGTATTTAATGTATTGAATTTAATGTATTGAATTTAAGCACATAAAATATTTAATGTATTGAATTTTATGTATTGTATTTAAGCACATAAAGTATTTAATGTATTGAATTTAATGTATTGAATTTAAGCACATAAAGTATTTAATGTATTGAATTTTATGTATTGTATTTAAGCACATAAAGTATTTAATGTATTGAATTTTATGTATTGTATTTAAGCACATAAAGTATTTAATGTATTGAATTTAATGTATTGAATTTAAGCACATAAAATATTTAATGTATTGAATTTTATGTATTGTATTTAAGCACATAAAGTATTTAATGTATTGAATTTTATGTATTGTATTTAAGCACATAAAGTATTTAATGTATTGAAAATATGTATTGTATTTAAGCACATAAAGTATTTAATGTATTGAATTTAAGCACATAAAATATTTAATGTATTGAATTTTATGTATTGTATTTAAGCAC
The DNA here is from genome assembly GCA_963931805.1 of Microdon myrmicae. NCBI lineage: Eukaryota > Metazoa > Arthropoda > Insecta > Diptera > Syrphidae > Microdon > Microdon myrmicae. Next base: position 88,375,397 of record OZ007501.1, read on the forward strand.
ATAAAGTATTTAATGTATAACATTTAATGTATTGAATTTAAGCACATAAAGTATTTAATGTATTGAATTTTATGTATTGTATTTAAGCACATAAAGTATTTAATGTATTGAATTTTATGTATTGAATTTAAGCACATAGAGTATTTAATGTATTGAATTTTATGTATTGTATTTAAGCACATAAAGTATTTAATGTATTGAAAATATGTATTGTATTTAAGCACATAAAGTATTTAATATATTGAATTTAATGTATTGAATTTAAGCACATAAAGTATTTAATGTATTGAATTTAATGTATTGTATTTAAGCACATAAAGTATTTAATGTATAACATTTAATGTATTGAATTTAAGCACATAAAGTATTTAATGTATTGAATTTAATGTATTGTATTTAAGCACATAAAGTATTTAATGCATAACATTTAATGTATTGAATTTAAGCACATAAAGTATTTAATGTATTATTTACACCACCGTATATAATCGTTTTAGACCAAGAGTGCACTGCGTTAAACGTATTAATTTAATGGTCAATAAGTGCACGTTGTTAACTGTATTAACACTAACGTATATAATCGTTTTTAGACCAAGAGTGCACTGTGTTAAACGTATTAATTTAATGGTCAATAAGTGCACGTTGTTAACTGTATTAACACTACCGGCAGCGGAACAAGGTGTCTTTCGTGATCTGTGTGTCGCAACTACTCGATCGTCACTGCTGTACTTTATGTTTTATTAATTAACGTGAGAACACGACCTGCCCTCATGGAATCCCAAACGCGATTAAGTATCGCCACCGAAGCGAGAGAATACCAAAATTCCATCCATCGCCTCGATGACCATATTTGGTAATTTTCCTTTTCGTGTTTGCTTTACCGCATAAGGGTTGAAACGCACACACACGATGATCCCCTTTGGTTGCTCATCGCGTCTGTCGCCCAGCATACGAACCATGAACATCAAATTAAAATGGAAATAAACGATCTTCGCAGCTGGGACAAGCATCCTGAAAAGGGTTGGAAGTGCTTGCACGATCAGTGACTACGTGTAGCGTGATTGCTGATCGTGTGCATGTGTTGTTGTTGGCATCATCAGAGGTCGAACTGTCGTGTGTGTATTTACACTGGCGAGTTCTAGATGCCTTTTTGCTGCCAAGTGTGAGTTACTATTTCGTGTAGCTTTATTTAGCGACCGATGTGGGCATTGCATGAAAGAACCAAAAGGAAAAAAATATCTCTTGTGGCATTGTAGCCGACTTCTTAGGAGGCATTTCGTTGGTAGGAACTAATGTTATGTTTGTTGCTAGATGTGCGACCAATTTGCCCTTACTATATTAACGCTTGTGTTGCTGATGGGGTTTTACTTCAGCGCAGTTAAGCATTGCATCGGTGGTTGGTCGTTATGGGCAGGTAAGTCATGCTTTTCAGGTTTCTATATGCTCATGTAGGGAATGTCTGTTATTGCTGATATAATTTTCGTATCAGCAGACATTGTGCTTACAGGTTTTTCGTGGTTATAGGAACAACCAATGCAGGTTGGTACACGCTTTATTGAAACAGGACGCTTATGAAAGGGGGTTACCTGGTGGTAGATGAGCAGGTAAGTAGTGGCGTTCGCAAGAACCGCCAGAGATGTATATATCATCGGCGTAAATGCAATGATCTAGATGTTTCTGTTTGTGCATTATTGTACTTATGTCGTCAAAGGCGATCATAAATAGTACAACTGACAGTGGGGATCCTTGAGGGGTTCCGTTGTGTAATGGAAATGTATTGGAGTAAACGTGGTTGGATTTACATTGGAATTTTCTATTGCTTAGAAATGATTAACCGTACCTATATATATTGTTGCCAATTCTCCATTTTAACAATTTATTAAGTACGGTGTGAGCGCCTAATCTGTCGAATGCCTTCTCAAAATCAAGCGAGAGTATTGTGACGTGATTTTTGGCGGATAGAGCCTTTGAGGTGTAGTGGTCAATGTGGAGTAAAGCGTCTGTGCAACCTCTATTGGATTTAAAAGCTACTTGGTTGATGGATGTCAATTTCTTTGTTTCCATAAACCAGAGTAGACGTTTGGCTACGATTTTTTCTAATACCTTTGCGGTACAAGGAATTACCGATATGGGGTGATAGGCCTCCACCGTATCTTTATCTTTGTTCGGTTTGGGAATAGGTATTAAAACCGCGGTTTTCCATATTTGTGGAATGTATGATGGTTCAAGTATTTTATTGTATAACTTTATATAATTCTTTGTTTTGCATAATGCGAAAGGTTTTTTAACATTGGGTAAGATATTCGATCTCTCCCTGGAGTTTTGCCCTTAGTTATACTAAGTGCTGACTCGAATTCGATAAATGAGATGGGTTGTTCTATGCGTAGAGCTGCAGAGTTAGGAGTTTGCAAAGATAGTGGATTGTTAACGGATTCAATTTTTTTGCGATTGAATTCGGGGTGAAAATTATTGTTGTCTGAGAATTGCGACCAGGTTTTGGCGAAGAGTTGGCTTATTTCCACTGTGTCTGAGATTGTAGTATTTTCGGAATTAAGGGATGAGATAATTGTCGGATTGTGATTACCACTTAAGCTGCGTATTTTATGCCATATTGTGGTTGTGGAGGATGTTGGATTGATTGAGGAAGTGAATTGAAGAAAGCTTTTTGCTTTGCTTTCTTTCATCTTCCTACGAAATTGTGCATTCGCTTTTTTGTATGCAACAAAATTAACCTGCGTTGGTCTTTTTTTAAATTCAGAGAGGGCTGACATTTTGCTTTTTCTGAGAAGCGTTAGGTACATGTTGCCTGGTTTCTGATTTGGTTGTGATATTTGTTTGGGGCATTGAGAGATTGGCATCGGATCTAATTGCTTTACTGATTAGCGTAGCTTCGGGATTCGTGTCAGGTGTGGGGGAATAGCTTGAAAGAAATTCGTCAACTTTTCTTTCAAAAATTGCCCAGTTGGCGGAATCGGTTTTGTATTTTGGAGATCTGTTGTGATGGGTTATCGGTTGCTGATTATTTATTATGCTTAAAACGGGGAAATGGTTACTATTGTAGAGGTCGTTTAGAACTTGCCATGAAGTTTTCGGAACCAATTCTGAGGAGCAACAAGTGATGTCTATATGAGTGAGGGTATTTTGGGTAGAAAGGTAAGTAGGCGAACCGTCATTCAGTAGGATCAGATTGGAGGTGAGGAGGAGGTTTTCAGTTACTTCCCCTCTTTTGTTTGTGGAAGGTGAACCCCAGAATGTACTCCAAGCATTTATGTCGCCTCCAAGTATTCTGGGTTTGTTTTTTGTTTGGTTGAGTATAGCCTGAAGATCATTTTTATTTAATGGCTGATTTGGGGGGAGATATAAGGCTATGTAGGTAAAATTTAAAGGGTGTTGTATTTCTACAACGAGAGTTTGGATATTTGTAATGATGGGGAGGATTTTGTGGGAAGTACCTTTCTTGATTAGTAATCCTACTCCTTGCTTGTGTGATGTGTTTGCAGGTGAATTGTAGAAGTAGCCTACATAGGATTTAGGGATGAATGGTGTGGTGTTGACTGGACAATGCGTTTCTTGCAGTGATATTATATGTGGGTTATAGTCTTTAATTAGAATGTTTAGTTCTTCAAAGTTGTTGGTATAACCGTTCATGTTCCATTGTAGAATGGTGAATGGTTTTTGTTTTGGAGTGAGTTTTTGGCGTTCAGCCGTGCTAGTGTGCTTAGGGATGGGGTTGTATATTGTATAAATGTATTAAGGTGTTGGAAGGTATGGTGGGCGGGATGTATGTTGTTAGGATCAAGACTCCGCTGTTCCGGGTGTGGGGCACTTGGACTCTGGATTGAGTTCAAGTGTCCAACCTCAGGAACAGCAGAGTCAGGGGCTTGGTTGTTAGTTTTATAGTTACATTGTAATATCATCATCTACTAAGGTGTGTACATTTTTATTAATTTTTATATTAGTGAGAGACGGTTTACTTTTTATCTTTGATTTGGGTGAAGGGGTGCGTTACGAATGGCTATTAGCAGAGCAGCTTGTCGTGGTTTGTGGAATGGTTTCAGTTTGCTTGTTTGTTGGCGAACTTGTTTGTAGTTGTGAGGGTTCGAATGTGGTTAATTGAGTTGATGATGTTTGTTGCGTTGATGGTGTTCGTTGGATTAGTGGTGTTATAGACGAAATTGGTTTGGTTGGGTTATGTGTTATTGACCCTTTTGGCTTGTGGGGCAATGCAATTTGAATACTGTTGATTGTAGCAGATGAGGAGGAGCTGGTTCGAACGGAGTCCTTGGGTGTAGTTTTTTGTTTGTTTTGTTCCGTTGAGGGTCCTTGTAGTTGGCTCGATTTTAGTGTATCTGCAAAGCTTCCTGAAAGTTGATCAGGTTTGTGGATATTATTTTCCTTATAAATTCGTTTGGCTTCGCCCATTGAACATTTGTTTGTGGTTTTTATTGTTAAAACTTCTTTCGCTTGGTTATACAAGGGACAGGTTTTATCCGCGGCCGAGTGAGGGAGCGAGCAGTTTGCGCACATAGTGCGACTGCAGTTTACGGGGCTATGAGCTGGCAGATTACACTTTTCGCTCATTATGGTATTGGTGCAGCGTTTTGTGGTATGGCCGAGCCGTTGGCAGTTGCGGCATCTCATGGTGTTGGGGATATATTCGCTGACCTTAGCTTTATAAAAACCGATGTCAACCGACTTCGGTGGTTGGAATAGGTTAAAAGTAAATAACATAAGTCCGGAGGGTCTTCGCACTTTACAGTCATCTACTTTGGTAAATTTGTACACATCTGTGACTTTTTGTTGATCCATTTCGGCTATAATTTCCGTTTCCGAGATGTTTATGAGACAAGGGGCGTACACTATGCCTTTGCATTCATTTAATTGTTCGTGTAATTTTACAGAAACGGGACACACGTTGCCAAAGTTTGTTATTTTAAGAAAACAGTCTGCGATTTTTTGAGAATTAGCTTTTCCTAATAATTGTCCGTCTCGTAGAACCGTGATTTGTTCAAACTCTTTGCTAACATCGTCTATCACTTTTTTAATTAAAAATGGGCTTAGAGATGATATAGGCTTACCATTCTCCTTGGATGATATAATTAGAAATTTTGGATCTTTTGTATTGTTCATTGTTGGTAAGCTAGGAAAAAATGCCTCTGTTTTCATAAGTGTCCTTTTCATTTTTTTTTGTCGAATATCACTATTTGTATCTTCCGTAAGATCGCTAAGCCGGTTACTATTCACATTTGGCCCGCAGGCCATTTCGTTGCAATTGTTTTACACTACTCTTTTGTTTTATAAACACAGCACACTGCACAAGGGTCTGGTCTGTTTTTTTTTTTTTTTTTTTTTTTTGGTTTTTTGTTGTTTTCACTGCACTATTACACAAAGGGGATGTAATATAATTTTGTTACGTAGGACTGATGTTACACTAACTGAACACAATTCGCGACAATCTAAACTCGACGACGGTTGGAAAGGGAGTGGAACTCTTATCCCTATCCATAGGAAAACCGATGCCGTAGAATTTCTCGAGAATTCTAAATATTTGGAGTGACTTTATTGCTGTTTTCCGACTCTTGTTGAGTTCGATCAAGAAGTCTATTCCGCGTTTTCTTTTTTGAATTTCATAAAAAGCGGCATAATTAAGGGTTGCCGAGGCATTAAGCCCCCTCTCCCGCCTAAACTGGGCACCCATGTAGTTGGAAGTAAATTTTGGTCGAATGGGGCGCTTGCCTAGGAATGGCCGTGCAGTTTTGTGGCTTGTCGCTGGCGGAGGAACTGAAAAGTGTGTCTATCAATTAGTTGGTACATTTTAATGTCTACCTTCCTACCAAAAACAAAACAGAAGCATCTTCCCAATCAAAACAAACTCATAATACATTTTTTTCAATCAAGAAAACTGCTATAGAAACACAATAAGCTCCGAAATGTTTTATTTTATTATGTTTTAAATAAAACTCTGCTTGGGTGGCATTGTTTAATCTTTTCTTTTAGTATTGAACTGCGTATTTTGATTTTGTATGCATTGCATCACATCCGTATGTGTTCACAGTGCTTACCTAGATAATACATCTACAGACAAGCCGAATATATGCTCTTTACCTTCTTATTTATATCCTATTTAATACACTCTATGCCTGGTATCTCACCTCATTTAGGCTGTTTGGCCTTGCACACATGCACACGCCAACTAAACAAACCAAATGCATCCTAATGAAGAAGCTTAACTTCAACTTGTGTTTATCCACACTCCTGCCACATCATCATAACAGATACAAAGATTCGTTGCATCTTTGCGATGATTGTTTACGTAGTACCCTTGCGTTAGTTTAATGAAAAGCTAAGGACAAGTACACATGAGCTGTTTCATCAAACAAGCAGCGTCAGCCACCGGGAGAAGAATAAGATGACATCGCAAAAGAAGAAAAAGGAAAAGCGTGAGCAACTAGGACTAAGAGAGTATGAACATTTGTAAACATTAATTCATTTATCCTCTCCAATTATCCTGATTGCAAGCGGGCGTTACGCATGGCGCTCATCACTTAACCAAAGATGAACAAGAACAAAATCGGGTTGAACCAGTAACAAGGATATCTATTCGAAAGATTTGCCACGAAAAGCAAAAATAAAAATAAAGTTTAGTTACTAGAATGAGACATCTCCTCTTTTTCACAAGTCAACTGAGACGGAAGTGCTTTTCCTTAGGATTTTCATCGTTTTTCTTCGTATTACATCGCGCTTTTACTCTCAAGAATGCATTACATCTACTTTGTTGAATCAGTAGCAGTCGGAAGACGTTAGAGGTGAAAAAAATAGACGAATAAGAAGTAGAAAAGAACACAAATGAGTAAAAAAAAAAGAGAAAAAATAACGACAAGGACAATGTAGGGAATTGCACATGGAAAGGCGTCGTGCTCCTGCCGTTGTCCCTGCAATTCAGTGAATTTCTCAGTGTTTACCTCACCATCACTATCATCATCATCGTCATCATCATTTTCATCCTCCGGCAAACGCATCACGATCTGAATGATACTTCCAGTAGCTGCAACAGTGCCACGTACTCTTTTCCCCTCTTTGTTTCATCAAGAGTTTTGATATCCTTAAGGGAGTGCTCCTCTTGATCTAGCATTGCACTGTTTACTGTTTCAGAGGCCATGTCTCTGTGTGGGCACTATAAAGAAAATTTAATTACATGTCCTTTGCAATTCTCTCTCCCACGGAATCTTTGCTCACCTATTAGTAACTAAAGCAAAGTTCTCACAAATAAAGAAGAAATTTCCGTTAGAAGGATACCCAACGTACTGGGAATTGAAATCTCTTGCGGGTTACCGCACGAGTTATCTCTTCTAGTTTTGTGGCTAATTTATATCCTTGTTCATCTCCTTCTTTTGGTTTCTTTGCAGATTAATCGTACATTTACGGCAAGTGAAAACAACAATTACCCTCCGACATAACTGTACAATGCTCGGTGCGAAGGTTATAAATACAATCCACTATACGATCCTCAAGGAAGCAGTATATTTGAACAAAATATGAATTACCCCAAAGGTAAGTTGCATTTTAATCCTTCTCCTTCTGCTCAGCAAATCAATGTTTCCCCTCATCACTTATCGAAAAAGGATACGATTTAGTTTGCTTTTTTTTGTCTACAATTTACTGATCCTGCGAAAGCTATTTGAATCATATTTTTTTCATTGGGCAATCCTATACACACTTAGGATAAACTGCAGCAGGTCGATGATTGCAAAAAGGATAATCACCGTGACAGGCGTGCAACGGACCATTTGCTTGAATTGGTCATTTAGTTTAGTCCTACCGATGCTTTTTTTTCTCGTGCTCGTATATATTTTTTCTCTTTTTTTTTTGTTACTGGCTGAACAACATGAGTTAAACGATTCCATCCTGCATATCCTAGGCAGGGGTTAACAAATGTTAAAAGCTATTGTATTATACATGCACACGGTTATGGATTTTTATATGGTCGGTTGAAGAGGCGATCCCGAAGGGTCTAACTGATTTGATTGGAAAATCAAATGGACAGCGAGAAGGGTTCATTGATTAGCATTTAGGGTGGGCAGTTAATTTAACGGTTGCTCAGGACCACATCAATTTAGATATTTGGTACAGTGCATTCACTTGAACGAATGGCTTAATTCTTTATAACAACTGCGACTGGGGAGCTGTTTCTACAGGACATTGCTAAACCTTTATAACAATCGCGCGTTTTCCTTTTCATTTTGGGAAAAAGTCATTTGGACAAATTGAAGGGTAGGACAATACTTTTTGCCATCTATTTGAAGAATGAGGAGGGATTTGGTAGAGTTGTATTTAGAAAGTCTATTCTAAGGACGGAGGTTATAGTTTCCGTAAAAGAAAACCATTCGCTGGCTTTGCTTAATTACGGATCGTTGTTGGTTTCATTGTATCTTTTGTGCAATAGCCTTATGGAAGGTACCGAATCCAATCTGCGATTTGCGTTACGAAATTTGTTGACGAAAGTGTATTCGCGTAGATTAAAATGCAATTGTATACAACTTACAGTAGATGGAAAGTCCCTTATTGCCTCAGAAAGAAACGTGAGATATACTACAATACATTCGGTTCAATTTCAATTTACTATTGGTGGACTATAAATTCGCACTCATGGATTTGGGGCACATCTATTAGAAAGTCATAAGAGCACTCTAGGACAATACTCTGTACAAGTCATTTATTAATTTTTTACACGGAACACGCACACTTAAGGAATTTTGGGATTATTTTTAATGGAAGAGATGAGGACAGACAATACCGATGTCCGTTGGGCTTGAATGTCTGCAAACCACGGTGGGCCTTTACTGTATGCCCAACTTAAAAGAATTGATTTATTTATATTTTTAGAACCTACGAAAAAGGAGTTTTTAGTTATATCGTGTAAATGTCGAATTCGAAAATTCTCTAAACCTCATTTACAAGTTCTTATAGTAATAACGACGTTTTCCAGGTTTTGTTATAACTGGGCTATTGCTGTCGGACCACGTTCAAATAGTCCCCACAGAAAATAATTAATCGGAATATGTTCGGGGTCTATGGTATGGTTTTCCAGGGAACATCTAAGTTAGACGCTTTGAGATGCAAATCTCGATGTCAAATTTTTCCTTTAGTGTCTGTGGTGTGTTAATTAGTATGTGTGCCTGCACGGGCGCGGGTTCACTAATACGCCACGTAAAGGCTAGATGTAGTTGGTCGCTGAACGTCACAATAGTATTGAAAACAACTCAACTTCTTTTTCTTAAGTTTTATTGGTGATACAGTGGCTACACTTACAAAAGTATTCAATTTAGTTACTAGGTTCACTACATTTTAGATTTAGTCAATTCGCTTTACTAACTTGCACACAGAGATTGTTTTGTTCATTAAATAATAGTTTACAAATTAAGCCCACGTTTACATCCATTTATACTTAGTCAATTCGCTTTACTAACTGGCACACAGAGTTTGCTTTGTTTATTAACACTAAACCTACCAGAGCGGTCAAATGACCGCTTTTGAGAGCCCGAAAAATAATTGTGTTTATTATTTATGCTAAATTCTGTATTAATTACAATCAACTGGAAAAGACTATAATGTTTATTTCAAAAGCGGTTATTTGACCGCCATCGGTAGAAATAAGTGTATTTAATACGTCGGTAGGTTTAGTGTTAAATAATAGTTTACAATTTACGCACACGTTCACATACATTTATACTTAGTCAATTCGCTTTACCAACCCCGTGGATTCTCGACTTGTGCGCACTCGCCAGTGGATGAAACTCGACTCATTAAACTGACTCGTGCAGAGTCGTTTGTTGGTATGGGGTGGGTTTTGGTTTTCGACAGAAACGTGAAATTTCTCTCTGTGGCGACCAACGGGAGAGGATCTCTCTGCGTTGATCTTGGCGGGATTATATCGCTTGTTCATGTTGCCAAATCATGGGCAAAAGGAAACGAGAAAAAAAGAAATGAGACAAATGGCATCATTGGTGGTATGCATGCAGCTGCGTAAATAGTCTGCATGTCATTAGGAAAACTTGTGCCACAAGCGAATAAGATACGTGCACAATGATGGTTGTGCACGGTATCGATGTAGTGCTCCAAAAAGCCCTACCACCTTTTTCCCCCATTCCTACATCCAAATCCTAGCTATTTTACCATTCAAAACCCGAATTTACCCAAACATGTTCCAAAATTCGCAATAACCGAATCAAATATTCGTTTATCGCCTAACATTTGCCCCCATGGCATAATTATAACCAAAACCCAACTTAAAATCAAATACGCAATAAACGAATCTAATATTCGTTTATTGTTCTACATTTGCTCTACGGCATCATGAAAATTCAAAACCCAGAGAGAAACCCAAATAGAACAAACAAACCCGAATCCCTTTCTATACGTGCACATCTGCGCAATAGTTTCGTAGGAATTCAAGAAATATCGTCCATTCTCCCTGGAGGAAGTACCCCAGGAGAAAGGCCGCAGTATAACATAATATCTAGTCCCTGGAGGAAGTACCCCAGGAGCGAAACGCTGTACATTGCCGATCTTAGTCCCTGGAGGAAGTACCCCAGGAGAATATCTAAGTTGTAAATAGAAGAATAGAGGGATCCTGAAAAATAAAAACCACTTGGAAATAAAATACGTGAATCAACTTGTTTCATTTTAACTTGACTGGTGAGTAAAGCTCTGGTACCTCCACAAGAAAAAAACCATCCTTTCAGATAGCGAAGTATCACCTGGCCCCCACGGAAGACCAGTGAAACCAAGAGGCCGAAATCAAGGACGTTGCTCTTCCCTCAGGTATATGAGGAGGCATGGCAACGACCCCTTGCTGAAGTGCGTTGTTTCAGGAGCGGTCTATTAAAGAGATCACCCATCCTTTTACAAGGATGAGGAGACGCGCTTGCTGAAACAGAAACCCACAACAGCAGAACATCGATGCCGGTGGAAAGGGTCGAATTCTTTGTGTGCACGTTTACATGCTGGAGAATTCGATTCTTGGCGGCTAGGCGCGAGATGCGTGAACTGCTTTTGTCAGTTGAACAAAAGTTGGTGTGACTGTGGGCAAGTCTGAAAAATGTGCTGCGCACGTGTGTGGTAGGGCACGCTGGCTGGCAGGGTCGCAGATAAAGTCTCCCATTATATGATGCTTGTGGTGATGCATTAAATGCACGAAATGATGAATTCTTCTCAGAAAATTTGATATGATGCCTGGTGAAGGGGTGAGGGTTGGTATCGTGGCAGGCCTTGTGGGTGGAATTGTGGTTGGAATTGTGGGTGGTTGCCTGCGAAGTTTTAAGGAACCCCTACATGTCCTCTTAACGTTTGAGACTGAGCTTCGATTGTGAATTAATCATTGTGGATGTTCTCTTACCGATTAGCTAACATGCAACCTCTGATATTCTCACTGACTTCGGGTGAACTTCATATATTATTCTTACTGTTCTTACTCCCTCGAACATAGTGATTCGTTGACACAGAATGAACAGACTTTGCGCTTGGTGCTTATCTTGCTAACCGAAGTGAGCACGGAACATTTTAATTCGTCACAGAGTTATGGTGTTATACTCGCTAACACAAAACGCGCGCTGCACTCTTGGTAACAGCTCCACGGCCACCGAAAATGCAACAGACTCGCGCGTTGGGGCACCTTCGCACGAGTTATATGCAATCTCCATGGTCTTTCATGGTAGTCTAGTTTTATTTGATTTCCGATATTAAAATCAATAATAAGAGTTACGCGGCCGCAATCTGATGCCGCAATGGTTTGTGTAATAGCCTTTGCTGAGGGAGCACGTCTCCTTGGCGAGGGTTTCTTTGAGCTCCTAATTTCCGTTGCGCTCAAACGATCGTGCTGCCACTTTCGAGGGAAAAGTTATAGGTATATAAATATGTGTGGTGGGAGGAAATAGAAATGGTAGGGCCTTGTAGAGCACAACATTTGTGTGTTCGAATCACGTTATACACTACTTCTCAAAATGCTTTACCTCTACATTCCACATCTACATTGATGGAGAGCAGTTCAATAAGTTCGTAGAAAATTCAAGATATGCCGTTTGTAGTATCGAAATTGGTTCCTTTTTAATAAGTATCATTACTCACCAGACAGTTTCGCGAAAAATTGGGTATGCCCAAAATTTCAGCAGCATTCTTTAGTGGAAAATAATCGGAATCCCCTGGCCGAATCTGAGGATGTTTTGGCCCTTTTGGAATTTAGGGTGAGATTCTAGGTCGATATAATGGGTGCGGAAGTAGAAATTCGGATCTGAAATTTGTTGCATTAAAAACATACTTCAACCCATCCAATTCCCTGGCTATTTTGGGTATATGCATGTGGCGTAGTAATTGCGCCTTTTATAAATAAGTTTCAATCATTTATAAGCCGCCATTCCCCGTACATCAGTTGTGTAAGAGATGGATGTCAATAGGCAACATTTACGTCATTGCATTCTATTCTGTTTTCAAATGAAAAAAAAATACTGCTAAAGCTATAGAATTAGTTAATTCGACTTTAGGTTAACATTCTTGAGTCACTTGTGGGGAAGAAGTATGGTGCACCGCCGTACGGCGCTGATTCACTTCACATCCCCATCATCCACTAAATGTTCCACCGAATACAAACCGAATGAAACGCACAAACACGAACTTCAACAACGCACCGTCCACCAGGAGGAAAGTAAAACACTGATGAAATGAATCACACTGCGCATAGTTTCTGAATTATTTTTATTGTTCAGTTGCTGTAATTTGGAAAAGGGTTTTATTGTTTTTTATTAGGTGTAGAAATATTGATATGTATTTAAAGAAGAAAACTGTTAGAAACGTTCCAAACAAGGAAAGGAAGATGGCACTGTTAAACTAGTCTTCCACACTAACCGCTACTTCTGGATATAGGCGTCCCCGTGCGCACCGGGGAAAGAAGGAAGAAACGACCGTGGTGGCCGGGTGATAGAAAACGACTCAGCGATATCAATTCGCTGACTAAGGAAATTCGACCAGTGAAACTGGATCTCTTAATTTAAGGATGGATTTTCCATCCCAAGAGAAACGTGAAGTCTCTCTGTGGGGGTAGGTAACCTGATCTCATAGAGAAGTGGTTTAATAAAAAAAAAGTGAACAGATCATGACAGCGAAAAACCACAAAACGGCGGGCCATGGATCAATCTTTGTTAACGTCAGAAACGCTTGCAACAAAACGACAGAGACCGTGAAAAAATAGCATGATTACAAAGTTAACAGCAAACTACCCGGTTCACGTAGTTTGCTCTCAATAACAATAACTTCAACTCCTCTTCTTTCTCACCTCTGGTGATGGGTAGCAGAAGACTAGCTACGAAGTCATATGACTACTGTTTTCGCGAATTTGTTTTCCTTGAATTCTACCCCAAATACTAGTCTGTTAGTATCGAACCCTTAAACACAAATACTAGTATGCAAAATTGTCTGGACTGGCGAATGTGATGGTGACGACTATCGATAGGAAGCCAAAATTCACGCTCCATGGGAACAAACTCTGCTCGACCAATATCGATGATCATCCTTATTCCTTCAATTTCCATAAAGCACATTGGTCACGTTTCGAACGCGTTATCAAAAGGGAAATCCACTTAAGTGGGATGGTTCCACCCACCAAATCTAAACAGTGAACAAATATATCATTATCTCCCAACAACGGATAGCATTGTTAAGAAATCAATGGATATCTTTATTCTCAAAATAAGTCGATCTGAAGGTTACATAAGGCAACTTAGAAACACAGCTGTTGAAATAAGGACATTTAAATCCTTGATCCATAGCCTTCAACAGTTGATTCGTGAAAACTGAAGATCAGCTATAAACTTGAAATGGGAAAACAAAGTTCGAGCCATAAACCCTTCGTTCATTTTTACCAAGATTTTTTATTTCCGTTTTTTCTTAGATTTTAAATTATCATCATCATCATCGGCACTACAACCGGGAACCGGTCTTGGCCTTATTTAGCAAGTCCTGAGGTTTGTTGAATTTTCCATAATGATTTGTTTTTTCCGGGCAAGGTCATTAGTCTTGCGCCAGAGGCTCCCCGACAAAGAATCGATCCCCGGTCTCCCGCGTGACAGGCGGGTATAAATAATATATTGTAGCGAGCTTAGGGTTCGCTGGATTAATTATTTTTAGTGAATAAGAGCCGTTAAGTCGATTTATAATTAATATCATCATCATCATTATCGGCACTACAACCGCGATCCCGTCTTGGCCTTATTTAGCAAGTAAAGTTTGTTGAATTTGCGATAATAATTTGTTTTTCCGGGCAAGGATATTAGCCTTAATATCACACTTTATTAATTCGCTAATAACACGTTACTTATCCCGTACACTCCGATTTCCTTTCTTCTCGCTTGCTTCACTTTTTCTTCTTCTTATCTGTCACCATCAGCTGTGTCGACGTCTTTTTTATCGTTTGTCACATTCTCATTCCGGTATTTCGTTTCTGTTCGTTCCATAGTCTTGAATGTTCTAGTCTCCAGTTTTCCAGTACTTTATAGAATATTCCAGTACTTCTTTTGGACTTTCCGAATATTCCAGTACTGACTGTCATATGCGTCAAAATATTTTAAATTATATGCTAGACAAAAAATGCTTAAATTCTAGCTCAATTATCTTATATTATAACTTACTGGTCCTACGCAGACGCCCTAAGCTAAACATAATATAAGTATTGGCGATAGGACTTTATTTGAGGCTCTAGTTATGATTATTTGTCTAACAGAGAAAAATTCAAAAAACTTTGTGACAAATTTTTTTTTCTCCTTTTACATAAAATTTAACCTTAATTATATAATTTTTTTTTCTTTTTTATTATTATTATTTTATTTACTTAAAAGAACTTAACGCAAATCTTATACTACCCTAATTCTAGAAAAGCTAAGCCTGTGTCAGCTGGCTGATGATGCAGTGATTCTATCTACATTGGTAATCAGGTTTTTAATTGACATTCAAACACCAGAATTGTTGGTGCTGTCCAACATTATTGTCCCGGTCTCTTTGGGAGATAGCCCTACTGAAGAGCAACAGCTCTTCTTTGCGCGCGTAACTTCCCGGCCGTAGCACAATCGCCCGTCTACGGATGATCTATATACATGATAGAACTGAGAAATTCTAGAGCCATCCTTTATAAACCCATTCATGTCCAAATCAAGGAACGCCTCTGGAGGAACAAAGCCGTTGCGAGGCACGCTCTCAAAGTACAGAGTATTTGGATAATAAGAACCGAAAATGAGGTCATTGGACGAGGTTATTGCACCCGCAATTTGTCCTCTGATTAATTTAATCATAAAATTATCCACCCTATTTATGTACGCTTTATTATATAAAGTCTCATTTGAATAATACTTTTTATAGTCCGATTCCGGTGTCCGATATAATCTGAGACAACTTCTGAGATACTTCCTTTCGAACACCTGAATCTTTTCCATCAAATTTGGATCTATGTTAAACCATACTGGACAACCATATATGACCATTGGCCTAATTAGCGTCATGTAGCATATGACTTTTACCCTGCTGTCAAGCTGGCTACTGTGAAATAGCCTCCTTGTCATAGCAAACGTTTTCCTAGTTTTGGCCAAAGCAGCCTCTACATGTCTGTTGAAATATAGATATTGATCCAGCCAGATGCCAAGGTATTTAACTACACTCTTGGTTTCCAGTTTACCTCCATGAGCTCTCACGATAACTAACTTTCGTCAGTTTTATCTTGGGTTGTTCGTGGCTTTATATAATGGGGTTCTAAATAGAATGGCTTCACGTTTCTGGAAGTTTCTAGTCGTCGCAATACCGCTGCACTTTGTTGAAGTCTCGCTGTAGTAAACTATTTATAATCTCAACTTTCGGAACTGTTCTGTAAATATGAGATTGTCTGCGTATGCAACAGTCCGCGAAAGTGCATCTAATAAGTCGTTAATGTAAATGTTAAAAAGAATCGGAGAAAGTACCGCTCCTCGTTGTAAGCCATTCTTGATATAGAGCCTTAAACCCTAGTTGCTCGAATATGTGTCTTCAGATAAATAAGGTTTTTCGAAAGGGAATAAGATATTTCCAAATAAGAATTATAACGACATCCCGTATTTAAAAATCTCGCGAACTCCAGAAAACTCTCAAATACTGCTAAATGCAGGTACTACCCCCTATAATATCATCTCTGATGGTGAATCCCTCTATTGATAGAGGATCCGCAAGAGAAAAATGAATGCTATTGCTACCTATTTCAAGCCCGTGCACAGAATGAACGAATCCGCTCACTCTAATCACTACCCGGAAAACAGACCACAGCAAAACCACATTTCGCTTAGCAACAAAATTAGTAGTTGGCGCTTCGAAAAACGAAATCCTACAGCCTCTACTGACACGAATAACGCACATTGCCCCACCGCGAAGAGAGGCAACAGTTTGTTTGTAGGTAAGGACGAACTCTCGACTATTTTTGAGTCACTTAAAAATAAAACATTTTCACGAGCTAATGGCATTCCAAACAGCGCTCAAACATTTACCATTGGAAGCCATAAATATTTATACGACACTGTTCACGGTCTTGGCCTTATTTAGCAAGTCCTGAGGCTTGTTAAGGCTCCTCGATAATATAGTGGTTAGTATATCCGCCTGTCATGCGGGAGACCGGGGGTCAATTCCCCGTCGGGGAGCCTCTGGCGCAAGGCTAATGACCTTGCCCGGAAAAAACAAATCATTATGAAAAATTTAACAAGCCTCAGGACTTGCTAAATAAGGCCAAGACTGGCTCCCGGTTGTAGTGCCGATGATGATGATGATGATGATGAGGCTTGTTAAATTTTCCATAATGATTTTTTTTTTCCGGGCAAGATTATTAGTCTTGCGCCAGAGGTTCCCCGACGGAAAATCGAACCCCGGTCTGCCGTTTGACAGGCGGGTATACTAACCACTATAGTATCGAGGAGCATATTATTCAACGCACTGGAAAACAGGAGTAGCCCACCCCATATCAAAACGAGGAAAAGAGAGCAGCAACCCTTCCAATTTTTCACCTACTACTTTACACCAGATCACCAGCAAGGTACTCGTAAATCTAATAAATAAATCGTTATTAAATTATTCCGAGGATAATAAAATTATTCCGAGGATAAAAGAATTATTCCGGATAACCAATTTAGTTTTCTTACTCGTCATGACACTTACCTCGCCGCGTTGAAACTGTTTTCCGTGCTCAAATGGAAAAAAGCAAAATGGCCGTACACCGGTGAGTGTTTCGTGGGCTGGTCTGAAGACCTTCCACAGCGTTTGGGTCGAAGGTCTTATTTATAAGTTAACAAGCCTGTAGATACCTGCAAACATACTACATATTGTATATGACATGGTTATGGAAAACAATTCGTCGTAAAATGTGGCAACACATTTTCCAACAAGACCTTTTAGATAATAACGGTTTACCACAGGACACAGTCAACTCTCTCATTCTATTTAAGGGGATGTTCTCATCTAGAGACCCAAAAAAGACGTGTTTTTCTTGAATTTTGTTCTCAAAGACGGTAGCAAATATCAATGTCAAATTTTGTACACACATTTATTAAATACTTAGGTATATAAAGGACTTTTTTTATTATTATTATTATTATTATTTCTTGGCCTATAGGAACCCGGAAGTTCATGACCTCACCGGCTCGGCTGCGCCATCGTCCCCTGTCCTGTGCACTCTCTTTCCACGATTGACCATCCGATCCAATCTCCTCAAGGTAAAACCTAACATTGTCCTCCCATCTCCGTCGCAACCGTCCTACCCGTCTCTTTCCCGTTGGTCTACCGTCAAGAATTGTATGCACGGTCTTTTCGTCACCCATTCTCGGCACACGCCCGGCCCATCTTAATCTTCGTGACCTGATTACTCCCACAGTTGTAGGTTTGCGATATAGCTCTTGTAACAGATTGTAACCGTTTTGGGTTGGATTGACGAATATATTTAATGGTTGCCAACCACCACCCAATTCTTAACAATAAGTTTTTGATAGTCTGTGGAGAGAAAGTTAGGAGTATTCAGTTTAGTCACCGGGATTCTATCATAAATATTATTCCACGCATAGAGATTATAGATCCTATTCACGATATTCGCTCCGGAAATTTCGGTTCTTCAATTCGGCTGTGGGGGTTCTTAAAGCTCACCGGAAGAACCCCCCATATTCGCATCTCAATCATCAGCATACCTGAAACATTTTCTTTCTCAAGGACATTTAATGCATTCAACGCATTATCTGAAAATCCCCAAAAAGAATTCTCACAGAATTCAAGCACTTAATGCGGTATTCAAAATCACTGTAAAGAATTCTTCACATCATACGGCATCATAAATCCAAAACCATTCGGCAGCCTTTGTCATCATTAAAATGCAATGCTTGTTCTTACAGCTACAACAAACCGACCATCGATTCGTTTGTTCAATCGACAAACAATGATCGCATCTCCAGCATTTCCTAATTACAAACAGTCACCAATTTCGTGTTTTGCCACAAACGAATTACCTTGCATATACAAATGCAGACAAGTCATTTGTTTCTTCCACCGACCCAAGATACGATATACAATTTTCATCGTATAAAGAATCCCAATCCATTAGCACCTTGTTCTAATGGCTATGCGTCTATTTACGCAAGGGCATCACTCATCCAAGACTTTTATGATTCCCTTGTCCATCTTTCCTTTTAGCACCATTTCCTCGATGCATTGCCGTCTATTTATTAAGGCCGCAATGCACATCATAGACAATCATCTTCACGACCCCTTTGTCCTTACCGTCTTTCAGCTTTGTTTTTCCATGGTCTAGTTGCATGATAAAAGCAATGTGATTTTCACGATCACACATACACCCATACCACCATGATCTTCATTACGAGATCTGGTTTTCTATTTCACAAAGAGAGACTTTACGTTACTCTTGTGGTAAGTAAACATATCCTTAGCCGAGAGGATATTCACTACTCACCATTAATTGAGGATTGAATTCAAGGCAGAGTTCTATCCTCGATGAGTCTTAATCCAACCACCAGACACGGCGGTTGTGTCTTCTCCTGCTCCCCGTAGCGCAGCGGGGACGCATACATCCCGGAGTCGCGAGTTTAACACACCCCCGCAGTATAATGCCATACAAGTAGAGTACACTGTCTTACATTTTTTTGGTGCATCCGTTTCATCGTCAGTGTAATCAGAATATGTTTTCTGTAATCTAATTAAATGTAGTAAGATTTGTTGTGAATAAAAAGAACCTTTAATAATAAACAAAAAGTGAGTCAATTAATTACTTCTTGTGCACGGTGTGTTGCGAAGTTTTCTTTTGGTGTTCGGTGGAACTTGCTTTTAGTGACGATGGGAGTGGAAGGGAACCCAGTGCCGTACGCCGGCGCAATATATTTCCACCCCACACGGCCACGGGCTCAAACGGTTCTCTCCATTGACGGTTATGTAGCTGCACAGCTTGGCAAATTGCTGCCGAGCCAAGATGTACCGGCTACTATCTGACGTTATACCGGGCACAATTAATTTTATTGTTGGTTAGTTAGTAATAAATGTTTTCGTGTTGCACATAGGCTTAATTTCTTTATCGACTTTACAAATAAACGTTTCCGTATTTCACATAGACTTAATTTCTTTTTCGACTGATCTTAACCAATGCTTTGTCAACACTCATCATCACTCTCTCCCCATTTTCCGCTACCTCGCTACCTCGCTATCTCTCCGAAGAGAAACCCACCGCAACTGTTCCTTCGAAATCCACATCTTAACGAATGCAGGTTCATGCATCTGCTCGTATTGCATGCTAACCAAAAATGTGGACTGTGGATTAAATGTTTTCTTTTTTCTTTGTATAACTCAACGCCTGACGTATTGCTTTTCTCGCGCCATATATGCGATTCAAAACGTAGGTTTGTTTTATTAAAATTTATTACTTTTTCCCTGCTCGGTGGAACAATGGGGGTGGGGGAGGTTACCACGTAACACTCTTCCAATTCGTGGTTGTAGAGTTTCCTGCATTGTCCTGCCTCTTCGTCATATTTACCTCCAAAGATACCCCTTAAAACTTCATTCTCGAATACGCGGACTTTGTTTTCTTCCCGTTTTGTGGGCTCTCATGTTTCGCATCCGTATAGAACAATCGGCATGGTTATGTTTCTATAAACACGGAAATAGATATTCGCTTTTGGCAGTTTAGAAAGTCCAAGTTCGATCTGTAGTCAAAATCTGAAACCGTAGACCATAGAAAGTAAGAGCACACATGCTGACTTGTTGTCAGCTTGTTGTTACCGTCCAACCATTCAAAAAAAAGGAATTATTTCTGATGGAAATAAAAAAATTAAGATATATTAAAATTGTTAATTATATTTATTTTAAAATAACGTAAAATCGACAGTTGACCCCGCAAAGGCACACGCAGACTCCATCTTACTAAGAAGACTACGATGTGAAATCTCAACGTAGACAACAAGGAATGACATTTCTTTTCTTCTGGCATATTTTCTTCACGGTTACCACCTTAAAGTTGAAAACTTTAAGAAGAGTTAAACTGGCGGCTCACCGCCAATCTACATATACCATAAAACCTTTCAGTTTTGTTCTTTTGTTTATTAACAAAACTGAAGAGTCTTACCACTTATGGTATCATAGAAGAATGTGGAAATAATTTGAATAGTCAAACCGACAGTATCTTCCTCCTCTGCCACGTTCACAGTTTTTTATGTTCAAGCTGTGTAGTAAATATTTGCCATTTTTCCAAATGTGCGGCATATAAATTGACTGAACGCCAAAAAAGGTACACAAAAATCCAATGTGTCCATTTCCCATTCTTCCTTGGAGTTCATTATACGTTAGCAGATTAACTGGCAACCAACGATGCCAAACGATAGAGATGCCTGTATGTGACAATTCTGAAAGTCTATACCAGTCTCTTTGGTCCTTGCTGCGTGTCTATATTTATTTTCATCCCACAGTCATATGCATAACCATGTGTTGTACACAAAATTGAGCGATCCAAATGACGATAAAAATGTCTAGTTGCCTCTTCAAAACACCAACGGCAACAGCGCGACAACATCGACTATGGTGTGAAAGTTTTGCCCGAAATCCTGTCCCACAATAGCTAGAGAACACTAAACCAGGACAACACATGCAAGCTATACGAACAAGCCGACCATGCACGGTCCACCCAATTCAGCTTGGTCTGATCTATGTGACACAAAGTTTAAAACTACCCAAAACGAGTCGAAGACTTTTAGCTGCATTTTCCAGCTAAAACTACGAACAGCGACATAATCTGATTAGTGAACTGGTGTGGGTAGAATACCAGAAGGACCGGAACCTGGAGACGACAACAAGCCGTAAATGCAAGGCGTGCGAAGAGAGCCCCGAAGGGAAAAGTTTTTGTTTCACAAATTAATTTGCTTATAATTTTTCCGCTTAGTTAAACTTTGTTTGAGTGATTTGTCAAGGATGAAATGGTGGGCGACAGGATGGTTAGCAATGGCGATGCTGACGAATACAACAAAAGCGACAAAATAAAAAAAAAATTAAATAAAAAATGGTGAAAAAAAAGGAATGACAACGAACCTACGGATATATACGCTTTGCAAGGAAGAAATTTATGCATGCAAACACTCGCATGTACCATAGAAAATGTAGAAAATGGCTTGGAACAGGATGTGTGCAACTGTTGGCTGGAAAAAGAAAGAACGCAAGGAAGCAACTTTGCTGTTGGATCCTAAAATATAAAGACAGTTGAAGAGTGCTTGTAATTGCCACCCATTCCTATCGCCCATCCATCATATTCACTAGTCAGTAAGTCACATAGGATATGACTTCATTAACGCGTTAAAGCGCATTTCACACTTAAACAAGGCAAACAGTCTGTAAATCGGTATCAAATCCCAGGGCGCATAGATATATACACGTATTCTTTTATACACCTAACCGTCGTACAAATTCTCGAAAATCACTCAACAATCCGGTGCGCGTTGAGTATCCCTGATCCTGTTCGTGATACAGCTTCAACTATTATGACGGTGTAGGTGTACGCGACAGGCTTTACACAAAGAGCGACTAAATATCCCTAAGGGGTGGCATTATGAATTCAGTGCCCGTATCCTTTCGTTTCAATTTGATTTAATTGAATCATGCGGCAGGCAGGACTGGTAACGCTTTTGAGCCATCCTCTACAATCCCCTACTACTCCTTAGCAGTGCCATCCCCCCTTCCATTTCCGTGCCCTCGGGACACTATATATTTATCTTTTGTCGAAATATAAAAAAGAGGATCCTACTAGCTATCGGCACCTTACCGTTGTCGGTATCAGAAATTTGTATTCAGCTTCCTTTCCATTTCAAAAGAGAGAGAGAGAGACAGAAAAAAAACTCCAAGCATTTTTCTGTGCTTTCCGCTGTATGAGGCTCATCCTTGTCAAATATATGAAAATACGTGCACCTAACGGAACGGGGCGTAAAATAAAATTCAAATAAAGATAAAAATAAAAAGATAACAAGAACAAAAAAAAAGGAAGAAAACATTAACCAACCAAACGAACAGAAACAGGCACAGCCCAACGTGATGTCCTTTTGTTAGCTTCACAAGCTCAGCCAGGTATCGAATAAACACACACGTTTAACTGCTGGCAAGTGACAGCACATATCCTTGGCGGATGCCAATGCTGATTCTAATGGGGAAACATGAACCAGCGGCTTGGCACTGATGACGCCATTGGTACTGTGACTGAATTTCTGTCTACAGGACAAAGCATTCCTGAAGTGATCACGTAGCCACCTAGAGATTTATTCTCTGTTTTCCTTGCATTCGACACAGAGGTGAAGTGATTACTGATTGCAGACTTGCAGACTTGCGGTACACGGAGATAACGTTCTGCATGATGAGTCGATGCTTGAGGCGGTGAACCAAGCATGGAATTGAAGAACTTGAGAAGCCATGGGCATTGGGGCGGTTAGTTAACAGTTCGGGGGTGCTAGATTTATCCTGTGGATAGCCTTGGAAGAACCGTTCAGCAATACGTGAAAGGGCGCTGAATTATCCTTGTTTTGAAAAGATTTTAGTGCACTGCTAATTGCTGCCACATTTCACAACTGTCCTTAACATTAGTTCGGGGAAAAAGAATTCCATTATTTTTCACTAGTGTTCTTGTGAGGTATTGATTAAACACATTCCGTATTAAAGCAAATTTCCTTGACAGTTCTTTGCCAACAGGGAGCTGTTGGATATTTAATTTAACCCGGACAATACGAACCATAACATCTTGCAGTAAACCTAAAAATAATGGATTTCCCTACCCCCAAACTAATATTAAACAAATTTGTGTAAAGTGGATAATATTATAATTAATAGTTGTCAGTACAATAAAACTTATCCACGATGCATAAGTCTTCATTTCTTGATTAACGACGACGACCTGTCACATTATACCAATATAGTGATCCAGACACCATGTGTCGATACATTTACGATTTACTTCGGGGACTACTTTTTAACAGGAATTTGTATAAGATGCTCCAAGAATATTTGTACTGTGACTGAATGCGTATGAAGCCAATACCCTTAAAATAATTTCACCCTATGTTTGTAATTATGTTGGAAATTTCAGTGATCTTGTCAATAATCGATTTCTTACATCATACAAACAATACATTTATTAAACTAACTGCGTATGTACCCAGCATCACCATACTACCTATGTGGTATATAACTCTAACTAACTCTCATACAACACATGTTCTATATAACTCTAACTAACTAACTAACTCAAAGTCGCTCGGTGCGTACGGCATCACAGGGAACTCTGAAGCAATAGGCTCCCTGCACGTTGTGTGGAGCATCTAACTACATCTCCGCCTGGGAAGGTTATCAAGCGCTCACGCCTGACCGACGAAAATCCTCTGCAGATCAAGAGAGTTTGTGGTGAAACTGTTTAAGCCGACACCTCCTGTTACACGCAACGCCTACCCTCCCCTAATACTCACCCGTTTTGGGGGCCCACCCCCCACCATTAACAGGATTCACCTTCATGTGAAGCCCCATATGTTGATTAATCCAAATCAACATATCCAACCCAATGAGTACCTGTAAAAGTGCATTAGCTACAAAATGCATATACGGGCAAATCATGGAATCCAGATCCACTTGTTAAAGAAGTTTGTATATTTAAATCTGCACTGCACACACAGAGAACGAAAACTCACACTCGCGCTGAGAGAATGCCAACAATAACACACACAGAGCAATCAAACGCACTTTGTTTTTGTTTTAATTTATTAATTACTTTTAAACACATTCACAAAATTCAGTTTTGTAACACAATCCTTTTTATGTTTGGAATTTGCGAGAACACAACACTGACACTGAATTGGATTTAGCAAGCGTATCCAAAAGATTCGAATTATTGTTCACTTTTTTGAGCCCGATGTTTTTACATATAATATTTTCCGCGAAAGGCACTCGAGGAAGTCGTACGGTAAGCGCAAAGAGTTACTCGCCGCGACTTTTGAAACGCGATCGGCTTTATATTTACGTCCGTCCAGGACAATGATGGGTATTAGACTCTTTCAATTTATGAATATCCAAACCGGATGACGTTCATACATCGACCTCCTTATCTCTCTTTCGGTCGTGTAGACCGAAATATACATTCATCCATTGTTTACTCACAATAGATCCTTTTTGATACCCATGAGGTATGCCTTGCAGTACATTTCTTGAGAATAATAAACATTGAAAATGTTTATGATCTGCGAGATCTGATTGTGTGGATGCGTGTATACAATTTCGAATCTTGTATTTACACAAGTGTTCATTTATGGTCAACGATGGCAAAGATATTTTGTATACTTTATTGCTTCGTTACCATAGAATTATTCTCTGTTTTGAGCAGCACATTATTTTCTTTGTGCCGTCATGAATTTCTCCCAGATGTGGTATCTGGATTCCATGATTTGCCCGTATATGCATTTTGTAGCTAATGCACTTTTACAGGTACTCATTGGGTTGGATATGTTGATTTGGATTAATCAACATATGGGGCTTCACACGAAGGTGAATCCTGTTAATGGTGGGGGGTGGGCCCCCAAAAAGGGTGAGTATTAGGGGATGGTAGGCGTTGCGTGTAACACTCCTGCGCGGCTACCACCCTGTTGGACCAAAGTTCCGAGGTCTTGTGGGGGTTCTCTATACTACATGGAGAACCAACCCACAATTTCAACCTAATTTCGACCGCCTACAGCGCGTCACATTATCCCCTATCACACCGTTCAGCTATTTTACCTGTAAAAGAAAGCATAGCTGAATTCTATGCAGATAATGCAGAATTGAATTCAGCTCCCTTTTGCTATAAGGCAACTCCATATCATTAACCCTATGAGATTTCTACCGGAAATCTCAACGTCATATTGGTTAGCAACAACTAAATCTAACCAAATGACGCTGTTGCATCATAGCAAAACCGCTGGGTTTATTTCAGCGTCTTTGAGTCTGCTTCTCACGCTGATATATATAAGCATCAGCGGCGTCCTATTCACTTTCCCCAGACACTATATTCTCTGGGGATCAATGATCTCTTTTTTCAGGTGAATAGCAAAAAACATTTTCCTTTCCTTTCTGTTTTTATCTTCCCATAGTTCAATGCACTCTGAGATCACCACAGTCACCGCTCTAGGTCAATGGGTCATCCTCAGAGGCTGCATTGATACAAGTACACCAAAGCCAGATCAACCCTGGGTTATTGTGCTTTTCCTTTTGATTTCTTCATCCTTTCTACGCCCATCGACCGCCGAACGAATAAACAAGTATTTACTCACCTCAATGAGCGAAGAGAATTGAGGGAATGCACAGGAAAGCGCGATTACCATTGGGTGATCGGTGTGCAAAATCAAAGTTTCATCCCTAATTCCAATCAGTCATTACTCAACCACAATCGAGGTCGAACACGTGCCGCTACTTCGAACGTTCAAAACCAAGTAACAATTCAAGCACCCAAAGAGGACGGTCACACTGTTAAAGTTCCTTTTTCATTCCCCGTGGCGCGCACACCCGATAAGTGTATTAAAGTGAGTCGAGAGTGGCCAACAAGTGGTTGTACAGAGCTGTGTCCTGTTTTCTTTAACTAAGTCTCCTTTTGACATCACACTATTTTAATCATCAAAACTAAATAAAATCATTAATCAAATCAACAAAAAGACCGAAACTAGTTAAGCTAACTTACTTCGATAGGTGTTGCTGAATTTCCATTGGATGGAAATACGCAAAAATAAAGTGATAACCAAAAAGACAAACTAAAGCAAAAGCAAATGAATTCATTAATAATTTAAAAGTAAATCTAAATTAATTGCAATCCAACCAAATCCAAATTAATTATTGTTGCTCCGAACCAAGGAACAACTTTAACTCAAGCCAAATTAGAAAAACATAATTAAAAAAAAATTATTTCAATCCATAACAGTTTGTTTGTGTTTATTTTCTTTCCTCCCTCGTTGGTTACATTTCGGAGTGCTATTTGTTCAGTGACGTGTGACGGATTTAAACGAACCGCGTGGCCCTGCTGGTACAAAATATTTAAACCCCCACAGTCTCCTTATTTTGAGAATCTTACTTAACGGTTGTCCCTTCGACACGATATATCGTCCGTTCCAATATACGAAATCGCAGGCACTCGCTGGTACTCGTCTAACGGCAAATCCGCAAGCATCAATCACCATACTGTCTCATTTCAACAGCTTCCAACACTGGACTCTCAACTTTCAAATTACGTACCACCAACACGAACTTTGGCGCAGAATATCTCATTCGTTGCGGATCTGGAACTAGCAGATCCGAACATTGAATCTGACAACCAGGTCGATCTCATCATCGGAGGTGATCTCCACGCAGTACTTATTCTTGAAGGGTTGAGGAAAAAGGAGAACTCTGACCTCATTCCCACTTGGTATGGGTGCTGACAGGAGCAACAACCTCCAAATCATCCAGTTCCGGTGAAACGAGATCTCTCAACAGCCATCATATCATCACTGATTGCGACTTGCGACCTTACAACACCAACTCACATCAATTGGGTAACACTGCGGCTCCAGCGCGCAACGCGTTTCAGCGAATGCAGGAAAGATTTAGTCAATATCAATTCCATTAATTATTCAAGAAGTACGTGGAAAATACATCACGGCCGATCCAATAAACGAACATCGGAAACACGTCTAGTGCAGCAAACAATCGTGAGGGGGAAAGGCGATCTTGGGGTGCCAAAAAGCTCACATACTTAGGTGAAAATGAGGCAGTTGAAGAAGTTCGCAACAAAGTAAAAAGGAAAGGCAAGAGGCAATCAAAAGAACCAGACCGTCTTAAGGACGGAGAAAAAGAAATCTCATCAAAATCAGGACTTCGCGTACCAAACTCAAAAATGCAAACTTACCGTCACTACGGATCGTGATAAACCAACTTATAACCTGACCAAGAACAATATCAGTGATAAATCGCGTCGGAAGTCGACATCTTCAATGCCTTTTCAAATAAATCCAATTACAGTGGCCTTGATTCAGTGCACTCTCTTCTAATCTATGCAGTAGGTGGCCGAAGCTTCTCTCCCAGACCAACATATTTTCCTCTTCCTTAATATCTGTGGATCGATCGATTTTCGAGGAAGCTCTTCATCCAGTCGCAAAGCTGCTGGGAAAGTCCATATGAACGAACTTTGCTCAGCAATGCCCCTGTGCGAGGCGGGGTAAAAACCCTTGGAGATATCCAATGTGACCGCCCTTGATACACCACCCCGCTCAATCATAGATGTCCATATATCGGGTATAGGGGTCAAATGGTCTCCCCTACCCCGCCTGCCGCGAAATCCGTATTGACGATCATTCAGTAGTCCGTTGCACTCCAAATACTTTATTGGCTCGGTATTGATGACATTTTCCACCACCTTAGATAACATAGACAGTAATGCTAGCGGTCGGTAAATTTGTGGGAGACACTTTTTCCTTCACTTTGGGACTGACTGAACTCGAGCGATTTTCCAGCAGGTAGTAAAGGCCCTTCGTGCACAAGATAAGCGGAAGAGTCTGCAAGGAACCGGCGATAGTTCTGGAGCACAGCTCTTAAGAACTATTGCTGGTATTCCGTCCGGGCCGGTTGCCTTCCTACAGTCCAGTTCACGTAGAATCCGTTGAATAGTACGCGAGCGAAACTTCACATCCCGCATCGAATACCGTACCGTCACGATCACAGGTGGTCCCAAAAGACCGGCATCGAGGTTTGAATTCGCCGAAAAAAAAATTCGCGAACACATCAGCTTTATCTTTTGAATTTGTGACTAAAGCCCCGCTACCCATCATTAGCCGAGGAGAAGTGGAGGAAGCGAAGTTACTGCTAACCGTCTGTCGCGTTTTTTTATGTGGTTCGTTTGGGTCTTTTAGTAATGTGCCACAGGGACACAGGTTCACTAAAATTCCCGACGCGTTGTTGAATCGGAACGACAACCTAGGTGCATTTACTGCCGTCATGCACCTAGTGTCAATGGTTCTTACTTTACAAAGAAAAAAAAAACTAGACTCACTTGTGATACTGATTTATTTTGGTAAATTAAAAGTTCCATAACTATATGGTACAAATTTATTTTTATAGAGTCAAAAGTCAATAACTATATGGTACAAATTTATTTTCATCAACTAATAGATCAATCACTGGGTGATGTAAATTAATTGGTTAAATTAAAAGTTCAATCACTGGATGGTATAAATTAATTGGTTAAATTAAAAGTGCAATCACTGGGTGATGTCAATTAAAAAGTGCACAACTCAAATTTGGTCTTCACTCGGGCACCGTTCTATAATATGAAATTTAGATTTAACTATTTTTAAAGCTCTCCGGTTCAAACCCATAACCTGAGCACTCGCTAACGGGCGACAATCGACTCGTCTTGATTTGACGTTTAACGTGGAGGGCACGACTCGCCTCCACGGAATCTATATTGAGACTGAAGAATGCTTTCGAAACGACAGAATACCAAATTTCATCCATCGTTTCGGTGGCCAATAGGGGATGATCTTCCATACATTGGTCAGGGTGAGGATGTGCACGCACACAGATGTGGTTACTTCGCACGCTCATGCTGTGTGTCCATGAGCATGCGAACCGTGGTTACACAAATTTAACGTGGGGGAGAATCAATAGAAGTGGATGCAACTGGTGCAAACCATCATAAAAAGATATTTGGGGTGTTTACATGATCAGCAACTGCGTACAGCATTTACGCTGATTGTGCACATATCGGTGGCGCCTTCAACGGGTCGAATTCTCGTGTGTGTATTTACATTAACGAGAACTCGATTTCCTTGGCGGCCAGGTGCGAGTTATGCTATTGCTTGTCGATCGGTTTAGCGACCGATGTGCTTGAGGGCAAAAAGGAAAGAAGGAATATCTCCTGCATGTGTGCAGTGGGATTCGTTCGGAAATATGTGCACCGAAATTGTTCGAGTTATGTCGGTTGCTTGGTGGTGCAACTAAATTGCTTTTAAGGAACATGGTGCGTTTCATGTAACCATGCCCTTAGAAAAATACCTGTTTGGTGCTAAGGGAATTGCAGTAGCGCAAATTATAAGTTTAGATACTTTATGCGAAAGTTTGAGCAAACTATGGAAAGGTAAGTAAATGTTTTCCAGGGTTTTTAGTGCTTTAGGGAGCAGTTTCTTAATAATTGGTGGGAAGGTAAGTAGTGGCGTTCAATGGAACCGTCACACGTCCTTGCCATTGACCAGAAGGAGTACAAAGCAGGCGGGCACTGAAGGAGGTTATTGGTCACTCTGTCGTTGTGAGCTTTCTTCGCGGTATTAATCGCCTGGTTGCAAGCGTTTCTGATTCTAACAAAATTCGTTCTGTTAACATTGGTGGGATTGGAGCACCACTGCTTAAAAGCTCAATTTTTTGCCGCTGTAATCTGCTCGCTTTTTTTAGAATACCGGTGCTTATTAGATAAGCCTCGTTTGATGGAATGTGGAATGCAGATCTCCATCCCGAGAAGAATAATCTCTGTGACCGACCCCGCGCAAGCGTTGACATCGGAGTCTCCGAAGCACACCTCCGACCATAGAAATGATGCGAAGAAATCTCAAAAATCGCCCCAGTTAGCAGCCCTATACTTCCATACATGACGAAGCTGCGTAGGCCGGTTATTCGCTTGAAATGCAAGTGGTTGCGCGACAGATACCAAGCAGTGATCTGAGTTTCCCAGTGGCGCAGCAACCTCTACGGTATGAGTGCTCGGTTCGGATGTCAAAAACAGATCCTGGGTGTGCGCATAACCAGCTCGGGTATCCGGCACTCGGGTCGGTTTGTGGCGTCTCTAACAGAAACACACACAATTCACAAGCAAAATAGTGAAGAACACCGAACGAAAATCGAATAAGGAAATACATCAGAGCCATATACCATAGCGATAACATAACAATTCACATCAGTGGAGTATAGTCGAGTTTAAAAATCAAATTCTAAAATCGGCCAGTAGCCTGATGGGTAACGTTTAGGTTCAATTTTTTGTGGTTCTAACTGTCATAGCGTCAGTTCGAATCACACTTTCTTCTTCACTATCATCTCAAACGCTATAGGTTCCTCCACGAGTTGAGTCAAATAGTGGCGAGCAGCAAACATCTCCGCCAGCCTCCCAGCCTCGTCGTTTCTATTACAATGTACCCACCAATCGGAGTTGTGTGAATTGATACCGCCAAGGACAACAATTTCAGAAGCTGGGTGGTTGATCTGTATCCAGTCGACGGCACATGAAAGGTGTTTGAAAAGTGTCACAGGTCGATCGTCGTTCGGGGAGCGGTGGAGACAACAAAGAAATTTAACAAAGCCTTCAACCACATAACGTCCAAGTTATTGCGTTCTAACAGCACCATCCTTTGGCAAGCCAGATCGGACCGCGCGAAGAGGGAAACCCTACGCTTAAAATGGAATCTCGAGTGAATGTCGTATCCTGAGCAACAAAGATATGTCGAATCAGTTGACGATTCGACCTGGGTCTTAATTAGGACAAGGATATCGGGTTTCATTGTTTGCAAATATTGGTGGACAGCATTTACATTCGTATTGGTGAAACCGATGCCCCTGATGTTACAAAATGCCGCTGTCAGTCGAACGTCGACAGAGTTTTTAGACCGAACGAAATTACGCGCTGGCGAATTTCTTAAAGTTAGGTTATTTATCAAAATATTTGCAAGATGTTCCTCCTGATATCTTATTTAGACGAACGTTTAATGTTTACTTAAATACAGGAATGTATTAGACCGTAGTGAGCCTTAAATTGCCGACTAATATAGTAATACATCAAAGGAACAATTTAAAAAATAATAAAAGAACATTCAACAGAAAAACAACATCTGTGTTTTCATTTGACATTTTTTTGTAGTGCACAGTCTCCAGGAACTCGAGTGCGAAGGTCGGTGTTCGTCGGCTCAATTTTCATTGGTATCCTGTGTTTCTTTCACCTACTCATTCCTTCGGGTGATAATTTCCTGTGAACTACCTGTGGTATTTTTACGGAACCCGAGTCCGTGTCGATGCACTGGTAAAAACATTCCCACAACCCCACCTACTACTCGGCCTTTAGTCCCCTCTTACGACAAGTAGACTTAGCTGTGAGTATATTCTAACGCCCTACTCATAAGGTAGACTCACTCAAGAACACCAAGCTTAAGATAAATGAATTCATATTGAAGATGATTTCAGCCCCGTCTCAGACAGTATCACGGGTGTCTTAAAAAAATGCTTCTCCACTCTATACCTCCTCCTGACAATTATCTATACTAGTCTTTTCACAAGATGAATTCCCGCACACTTGGAAAGCCTCTTTCGCCGCCTAAATGCGATGTTTCTAATTATCGTTTCATTGATAAACTACCCCAAATTCCAAAACTGTTCGAATGCATTTTATTTGAAACGTTATGTTTTCGCCGCAAATTCCTGATTTCACTCAATCAACGCGGTTACTGGGAGGTCTATCACCAATTCTGATCCCGCACTGTCCGTGGCTTAGAATAAAGCAACGAAATCGATGTTATCACAACCAATTTCAGTAAGGACTTCAACGAAATTAACCACATGCTCATACTTCATCTTCCCTTGGCTTCAAACCCCTACTGATTAGGCGGATTTCTTCCTACCTAAATAATCGAATCTACTGGATAAACCTTAGATCTATTGTTTGTAATCCTCTCCTTTCCACCTCAGTACTTCCCCAGGGCAGTCATCTCGGTTCCCTCCTATTTATACTAACTATAAATGATATATATGTGGGGGTTCTCTACACCACACGGAGAACCAACCCACAATGCCAATCAACCGTGACCGTTAACAGCGCGTCACCTCAACCCAACTCCCCATACAAAATCCGCAATAGCATACATCCCAAACCTTGCAATAAACACATTCCAAAACTCGCAACAGAATACCATTCAACAGAATATATTCTAAATCATCCCCGCATACATTTTCCCAAAATTGCTTCGGTCAATTCTCTACTTAATTCATATTCCCTCCTTGCGACCAAGCAATCTTAATTTCCCCGAAATTCATATGCCGTAATAAAACGCATATCTAAATCTACAACGAACATTAACCATCTCCCCCAATTACATTACCCCACATACTTTTTCCCAAAATTGCTTCGGTCAATTCTCTACTTAATTCATATTCCCTCTTTGCGACCAAGCAATCTTAATTTCCCGGAAATTCATATGCTCTAACAAAACGCATATTCAAATCTACAACGGAACATTAACCATCGCCACCAACTATACCAAGCCGCATACATTTCCCCGAAATTACTTCGGTTAATATCTTATCTAAACGATATTCCTTGCTTGTACCCAAGCGATTTCAATTTCCCGGTATACACAACCAACGAATCCAACTCAGCTTGTACGGCGAGTATTCGCTGGAACGGAATTCTTATACGAGCATAGCAACTCTTCTCGAAATTCCTCGGAAGTGGCAGCAAGTGTATTTCTACTATGATTCAGCCGCCATGACGCGATGAATAGATTTTTTTTTTTCCATTTCATTAGTCAGTCGAGTAATAACCACTACAGAGGACAGACGTCCCTCCATATCCTCCAGTGCGCATCCCTGAATAGTCGGGTCATTGAGCTCAACGAATCGTAATCGCAAATTAATGGGCGTGTATTTAAGATAGCGTGTACGAATGCAGTCTTTACACTACTTACCGGCGTTATTAATTCAAACGGTTGTGCTGTTCCCAGGTCACCTGGTTCAGAATCCTCACGCAATATTTAAATGGCTAGGTGTTTGATTAACTACGCTCACCATTATGTGAGATTGTAACACTGTAATTTTGAAGTACCAACTACTTAAAATTCACGAACTTAATTGAATTAGAATTTGTTCCGAGTCCGAGGAATTTACACATTTTGTAAAGTTTTTGTAAAGTTAATACATGATATGATTTTGTATAGTTAATATGATATTATATGATTTTGTAGAGTTAATACATGATAAATAAATGAACGTTAATTCAAGCAACATACTAGTGCTTGACCTTTTTTTACTTTTCTAAAGCCTGCAGGTGAACTTGATGCCCTTCGCTGTCGGTGGAACAAGTAGGTGAGAATACCGATGAACCCGTGTCCTTGCCGACACACATACCTAAGCCCCTCATATACACTAATCTCAAGCACTCCATTATCTCTCTTTAGCCAGATGACAGTACACATTACAAAGCGATCAGCTCACTCGAATACTCATTTTATCAAATATATCTCGATAGCTTTTCGATTTGGTGTCAAAATAACTGCCTCGCATTAAACATCATCAAACGTCACCCAATCACCTTCTCACGAAATCGCACTCTTTTCCCAACGCACACATATTACCTACTACTTTCCTACATTTGTACAGTCTATTTGCGATCTGGGCATCTTATGTGACAATGAGCTACACTTTATCTTACATATTGATGACATAATCCTTAGGCCTGCTACCAGTTTTATGAAACGGTACTTGAAAAAATGTTGGTCCTCTTATCATGTCCTCAACATTCTCAGAATCGGAAGCATTTAACATCGGTTCTTACATTTTGAATTCCGAGGGTTGAAGTGGGAAAACACTCTTATCCTGTCTCCATACACAACCCACCTCAAACTAATTAACCTAAATACTCTTGAAGAGCGTAGAATTGACTATGACATTCAATCGACTTGCAGAGCGTCGAATACTTGCTGGCATAGTCTTTATGCATGGTCTTCTCTTCAGTTCGGGCAATTGTCCAAGCCTGCACTCCTCCATCCTCTTTCATATCAACCCCCGTAACTTAGGCAAGCCTCTTCTGCTTGCCAGCCCATCACACCTCTTATGGCTCTAATGAATCCATCCCACAAATGTTACGGAGTGCAAACTCTGTGCTCATCTCTTTTGATTTTAACCTCACAAGTTCTGAGCTCTTGGGAAGCCCTTTATATTTAATTTCAGTGATTAGCTTAAACGTGTCTAAATTTAATTGAAATTAATTCTCCATACGTATTGTGTAAATCTGCCCCAAGAGGAATTTCTATTTCTAATCAAAATAACCAAAGTTCATGGCTGGCAATTTAAAGTTCCGTGCATGCCACAGTCCGCACTTTATAGCTTTCGCCATAAGAGAAACAAAAGTTATGCAAGAAAACAAAAGATGAAATTGCTATAAAAGCCCATCCTTGGAACAGTGGGCCCAGTGGAGCCATCAAAACCTCTAATCAAGCGAAAATATCCTTCAGTCAAACAATTCATCGGCAACAATAACTCTTTTTTATTCATTTTTCAACCCTGGTCCTTGATGTGTTTATCTTGGGCAGGGCGCTTTCGAGTAAGGTGTTAAAATCGTCTAGAAATCTTCACCATTTGGAGGCTGTTTAACGATTATGATCCCTCCAACTTGCCAATGCTCTGAGGTATCCTTCTGTCGGGTATCAAACTTCGGGCAAAGAAAAGAAAACCTCAAGATGGACAACAACAAAAAACTATATGAATTGAGCATATGGTATCCAATCCCAAGCCACTTGTGTCCACGATGATTTTCTCCTACAGCTTTCTTTTGCCAACATCCTTCATCCTGTGTATGTTTTTTTTCTTTTTACATTTTGTTTTTGTTCTCCAGTATTGCTCGTATCTGTTGTTGTTGCTGTTACTGGCGAACAAATTCAAATGAATTATATAGACAATTCTTTTTTCCTCGCCCTGCGTCGCTGTGCCGCCATCTTAAAGGAAGCAATTTCGCCCCATTTAGGATATGAAAGGACATAAAATATAAAAAACAACAAGTATACAGTATAGGTATGGAAAGAATACGCAAAAAAGGAGTCACATCAAAACAAAAATGAATCGGATCTGTTCAATCGAGAGATAGAACTAAAAGGAGGTAGCTTCAGTCACTGGTTAGGATGGGATCCTTTAATAAAATTAACCGCCATAAATAAAAACGGCTTGCCGGGGCATATGGGCAATCGGGGATGTTTGCCTAAAATGTAGGCTGCAATGTCGAATTTTTTACGTGATATTCATAAGGATATTCTTGAATGGCAAATAAAGATATGAATCTATCTGTCTATTCCCAAACGTATGCGAGCAGTCAAGGAGAAACAGACTAGTCACGATATGCCTGTGCTGGCCCTTAAAAGATGTATGACGGCCAACATTAGATTGTCCTTGCTGTGCTTATCCATTTCCATGAGTGTTCCGTAACTTTGTCCATTTTTCTTTCATCGATTTTCAACCTCGATACATTTTTTCTTCAGCTTTCCGTTTTTTCTTCCCTGATCTCATTTCATTTGTGACTCTTGGATGGATAGACTTTCCATCAATTTTCTTCGATTATCGCTAACGAAAAGCCCAAACGTGCGCGTCTGGGGTGGATAGCTGACAATCCTACGAACTGGAGTAGATTGGATTTTCTTTCCTTTATTTCGACAACAATCCGCCCCGGGAGTGTGGAAATGATGTGCGCCACCCTTACGCAGTCGGGGTTTCAATTAATGGATAAATTAAAATTAACACAAACTGTTTATCCGGATCTTTCTCTTGGCATTTATAGACACAAGAGCGGACGCTTCCATCTAGTTCTGCCCCAAGCCTATAGCGCCGTTCGCAAAAGACAACGAAAATTGTTTGGTAATAGTGCACACTGTGAAAATGATAGTGATGGCTGTTGGGGTGGTAGAGACAGTAGAGGCAGTCGATTACCTCCCCCTCATGGACAGAATTATAATTGGTGTCGATATCCGATAGTGCTACATGGCTTTTCATCCTCATTCCATTGGCCATGTACAATATCATGGCGCGCAACTTGGGTAGTTTGGTCGTAGACCCACATTTCCGGACACTGGTGTTGGACAAATTGTTTGGATGTTGCTGCAGGGGCTGTAAATTGTCTGATATCTTTAATAGGCTGTCCATAGACTTGCTACGTTGCATATAAATAGTCGACAGGGATGCTGCTGGAGCTGGTTAGGGATGATGGTGCCAGGATTGCTGGTGATCCTCACCATGACCGCCACCGCCTGGTTGTGCTAGATATAAATGTATGTATTTATGTGTGTGATTGTAAACCAAAAGCTGTTACGGAGTCGTGTCGCTTTAGCATCGACAGACAGAATCTGTTCAGAATTTTAGTTTATAGTTGGGGTTTTCCTGGCTTGGCGCTCTATCGTTTGACCAGCAATTGTTCTGGAAACATTTTTAGTTTCGACATGGGAACACTTTTGTATGATATCAGGTAATCGGTAGCGAGCTGTTGTCGTACGGCTACAAGGTAGGAAACCAATTCGATGCATTAGTCAGATAAATTTGATGGAATAAAGTTATTGTATGGGATTTTGTTGTCAGAGAAAAGATATGCAGGTTCACTAGTCCCTTAGAGTATATTTCAGAGTCAATATGTTTGCTTTATCAGTCAAATTTAAATGAATTATAGTACGAATTCGTAAACTATATTTCACAAGTGGAAATGTGATCAGAGAACACTCACGGCCTACCTACCAATTACCTATGGCAAAGAAAAAATGAGATCAACCCTAAAACTCTGGGTATGATACACAATATTATACATGTATCTGTTCCATCGACCTTAAAACTGATGTCGATTATTCAAAACAAAGGATATTTGTTGCAAATCTTGACACACAATGCTTCTCATGTTGGATGTCCACAGTATTAAGTTCTAACTGTTGAACTTAGAAAATACCTTGAGGTCTTACATGCGGAGGCATGTATATGTATAATGTTGCTCATTCGTCAGCTTCACCGCTATAACAAAACTAAACCTTGACTGACGTTTTAACATTGACAGATGCTATTGTTGGGCCCCGAAAATCCAACATCGAAAAAATGCCTTCCTTCTAAACTCTATCGCATACCACCGGCATGACGTACTGTGGTATATATTCTTGTTTTTCCTCGCGAGGTGTGTCTTACCACTTGTGGGGATAAATGTTTTTGGCGCACCTAAGCCAAGGCGAATCGATTTCGAGCACCCTTTATCACTAGCGGGACGAAGCGCCCTAGGGATACCAGAAATTCGATAAAATCTATTCGAAACGACTTCCCTCTAAATAGTGGAGAATATCTTTCTATATCACAATTCTTAAATTCCCTACGAACGAAAAGACCCTGTGGGGTAGATGAAGTATAGTGCCAGACACGGGCACACGGTTCACTTCCTCCTCCATCCAATTGTCACTAATTGAGACGGCGCGGGTATCGCAGCAGGTACAGGAAACACGCTTTAGCAATGAAATGCGTCTAGTTTTGAATTTAATTTACTTTTAAATTTTGAAAATCAAACAGTTAATGAAATTTATGACTTGTTTATTGTTTGTCTTTTACATTTTTGTATAATTTATACGTTTTCACAAAAGCTATTGAACACTTCGTATAAACTTATGGATATTGTTTTATCAAAGAGACTATTGTATACCGATTTTTTTTTTTTTTGCCGCACTATATGTTTTCAATAATAAACAATTTGGGATCAATAAATTTACGTTATTTCATAGATTCACGGATAAATTTACGTGGAAAAATAAACTAAAACTTCCTAGCGTTGCAAAATAAAACACACACGACTCCGGGATATATTCGAGTGTTACTGTTTAGGTTTCTCCGCTGGAGGCGCGGAGAGCGGGAGTGACCCGTGCGACCAGCGTGGTCGACGGATGGAATCAGACTCAAACGATCGTCATCTCATGCAGAGATGATTTCGCTAAGGAAGAAAAAGGAAGAGAGAGAAAAACGTTTCTCTTAAGGGTGTAACTAGTGGCGCAGTGGTATATGTGCGCGATCGAACAGATTCAATGTTGTTGCATGTGTTCGAAAACAAGGACAATAGGGAAAAATGACCACATGCGCCGCTGGTAATGCGGGTCATTGTTTACACGATGCCTCGTCGCTATTTTCGACGTTAGGAGAAAAAGGTGCTAAAAGCAAATTGAATGTTTATGGCATCTCTGGCTGCAATAGAAACCGGGTTCATATTTGCATTAGGAAATGCTGGAGAATTTGGTTTCAGCGTCTGTTGCGCTAATTATATGCAGCTGCTTGGGTTGTTTGTTGCTAAGACAAACAAAAAAGGTTGCCAGGCAATGTATATGAAAAGGTATATGGCGCGTCTGGGAAAATAGACGGCGCGATATTTATGGTATTTGTCTGGTACCGAATTGGTTCAGAATACCAAATAAGCAAACAAAGAAATCTTATGAAAAATTGTATGCGAAGGGATGCATGAAGGTAAGTTTTCTTTATAGGGATTTTAGGGTTATAATAATTGGGTCTGTTTGATGCGTGAAGCATCTAAGATGCTAATGCGAATTGCATTAGCGAAAGCTGGTGCAGACCCGGGTTATGGTTATGGGGGTTTTTTTCAGGAAGGCGAGCCGTGGGATCTGGCGGAATCGCCACAACCCCACCCCCTTAGCAGCTCTAGAATCGAAATTAACTAGAGTTATTAAGAAAGAGAAAAAAGAGTCGCGGGATGCCGATTTAAATGAAATGAGGACAAAAGTGTCCTTCATCTTGTCTCTTGATTCTGGGTCACTTGCGACAACCGGGATCACTCACATCCGTGAGGATGTTGCGCTTGGTCTCAAGGTATCTGAACAGGAAATAGGGAGGATGTATCTAAGAATAGTGTTGACATGGTTAGATCAAATTATCTCTAACTACTTGGTTAGGGGGATGGTGGGGAAGGAATCATACAAGACCGGTAGGTCTTGAGTGCGGTACTAAACGCAGATTACGTCTTTGGCGTCTGATAATATGCGCTTTGGTCGGTGTGTGTGTTTTTTTTTTTTTTTTTTGGAAGGTGTAAGGTGGAAATCTTCAAAAGATACCTCTGGACCGATCCAGAAGCATGCCGGGCTTTTACAGACTAAAACCACCTCTCGCCAGGCACATATTCCCGTTGATGCCCGCGGAACTTTCTTTTAAATATTCCATCGCGGGACGGGACGGAGTTTACCTGTTACTCTGCTCGTCGCGTCGCAACTGCTGCATCATTTTACAGAGAATACGATTTGTTACGGACCATGCCTATTTTGAACCCAGCATGTATTCTATTACTCCTGCCGGAGTAACTGTCCATCTAATATGTCTCTCCAAAATAGTTCGTGTGGTCTCGTATCTCACGCACTCTGTGAGTACGTGTTCCGCATTTTCTATTTTGCTCTTATACACAAGCAGTGTGGGTGATTCACGTGCTTATACTTGTGCAAGTGGTGCCGAAAGCATCTGTGGCGGTTCCACTGAACCCCACTACTTACCTTTCTTCAATTACCCTATAAGTCTTCCTAAAGCATCTAGAACATTATCATTTACTAAGGCAATTGCATAAGCATCTTCAAACATTTACCCCAGGGGCATGGTTGCAAGCGTTGCATTATGTTCCTGAAAAACAATTCGGTTGCAGCACCAAGCAACCGACATCAAGACCGAAGCATGTCAATGCTCATATCTCCCAATGGATTCCGCCACACGCGTGCAGGGAATATTCCCCTGTTTTATCTGCATGCATGTCAGCCGGTCGTCCGACCGACGGGCATATCGTAGCCCACGACTGGCCGCCAAAGGAAACCGAATTCCCTATAGTGTAAATATACACATGAGAGTTCGACCCTTTGAGCCGCCATCGATGTGTGCATGATCGGCATAGATGCTGTACGCAGTTGCCGATCGTGTGAACATCCAAACACCTGTCTGCATGATGGCTTGCCCAGCTGTAGGCACTTCTCTTGGTTTGCCTTTGTTGGCTTCAGCGGTTCGCGTACTCATGGACACCCGGCATGAGCGGCCGAGATGATCATCGCTCGTGTGGTCGCACCCTCGCTGGGACCAATGTGTCGGAGATCTTCTCCCATTGGTCGCTGGCCGAGGGAGGAAATCCATTTTTCTCTCACAAGGAGTCGAGTATCAACCTTTGGTGTGAGCGCACGCAAAGTCTAGATCGGGCAATCGCAATTGGAGAGTCGAAATTTCATCTGTCGTTGGGAGTCGGACGCGTGCGGCCTTTTGAAGTATATCAAATAGTAACTAAAAATGTAAACCAAACGTGCATTGTGAACATCAGTTAAGTTTATCTACGAGTTAAGTAATTGGACTTGTACATATTTCAAATATTAACTTTAAATGTAATCCAAACGTGCATTGTGACCATCACTTAAATTTATCCATGAGTTAAGTGTTTGGACTTGTACATATTTCAGATATTAACTTTAATTGTAATCCAAGCGTGCATTGTGAACATCAGTTAAGTTTATCCAGAGTAGTGGGACCTGTATATATATCCTAATATATCCTGTATATATATCCTAAATTGTAAACATTAAATGTAACCAAACGTGCATTCTGAACACCACATAAGTTTATGAAAAGAATTGAAATAAAAAGTTTATGTTCCACTAACCAGTGAGTTTCATTTGTCTACCAAAATCACCAAGGGAAGACATCTTTAACCCCATACATCCATCTCCTGATATTAGCTGAGTCAAGTGGTAATTCAGCTCGCCATGTTTTCTTTTCACCCATGTTTCTATATCGGGTATTATGGTGTGGGTTCATCTTTCTTGGTGGAAGAATCCCACCTTCGTTGCCATTCTCTTAAGCTTGAGAGCTCTAATTGTGACCGCATTCTCCCAGGATTCGCTTGGGAGACCTTATGCAATGCAGCGTTTTCTTTAGCTGCAATGTCAGGTGGTGTCCTCCCGGCCAAAACGTTTATGGCATCTTCGGATACCGTTCGGAATGCACAGCATACTCTTAGGGATGCCAGCATATGTGCTGAGTTCACTCCCCTCATGTACGACTTATACTGTGCTGCTCCTGTGCATATGTCAGCTGCATACATTATAATGGAGGTGTTGACACTGGTTATGAGTTTCCTTATGTGGGGTCGGGGTCCTTCAACATTGGGTAGCAGTGTTGCCAAAACTTTGCATACCCTTCTCGGATTTTCACCCGTTTTCCTCAGGTGTTCCTTGAAGCTCAACCTGTTGTCGAGTATAACACCAAGATATTTAATATAGGGACTGGATCTGATTATTTGTTCTTCTATTTCCAAATCAAGGTGTTCAACTTTCTTGCGGCTGCTTATTAAAACTGCGTCCGTCTTATGTCCACTAACCAGTTAATTTCAGTCCGGCCATATTTAGCCCGCATTTAATGGTCTGGATTGCTTGGGAGCAAATATTCTCTAGGTCTTCTAGATGTTTAGCTATAGCCACCATCGTCAAATCATCTGCCTACGCAATGATTCTAACCCGTTCTGGCACATTGACCCTGAGCACACCATCATACATGATATTCCATAACAGCGTACCCAATACAGATCCCTGTGGTATACCCGATATTATTTTATTTTCCTGTGGTCCCCCATCTGTATCATAGAACAGTCTTCTATCCGAGAGATAGTGTGCTAGTATACGCACCAAGTAGGGTGAGACTCGTAGATCACCCACAGCTTCTAAAATCGGATTCCAGTTCAGGGAGTTAAATGCATTTAAATATTTTTCTGTATCTCCTAGCCATCGCGCTCCAGCTATCGCATTGCGAGCGAAGTCGCACACCACAGATAGTGCCTTACCGGTTGATCTACCATTCCGGAACCCGTACTGCCATTCAGAGAGCCCCGATGTCGCTCAGTCAAATCTTCTAGGCGAGTGGCAATTACTCGCTCAAGCAGTTTTCCTGCTGTGTTCACCATGCACAACGGGCGATAAGACGACGGCATTGCAGGACTATTGACTCCTTTTGGTATAAGCACAAGCCGCTGTTTTTTTCATCGTTTAGGAAATTGTCCTGTTTGAAGGCAGGTTGTGAAGAGACTGCTGAAGACTTCCGGATTTTTTTGTTAGAGCAGTCTTCACTACGGCGGTAGGGATACCATCCAGTCTCGGGGTCATGTTTTTTTTTTTTTTTTTTTTTTTGACAACCCTTGGAGCCAAGAGCACCTCTTCAGTGGTCACGGGAGGTATCTCTCCTTCAGTGATACTCCAGTCCTCTTGCACTCTCAACACCTCATCACACTGTGGGAAGAGTACAGCAACGATTCTTGCCATGTCAGTTTTACGTTTTTGCATTTGACTACTGTTGTTGTGTAGTCTTTTCAT
This sequence comes from Microdon myrmicae, assembly GCA_963931805.1. Lineage (NCBI taxonomy): Eukaryota > Metazoa > Arthropoda > Insecta > Diptera > Syrphidae > Microdon > Microdon myrmicae. The sequence goes on from OZ007501.1 coordinate 88,418,086, forward strand.
GACTATCCTGTAGGCGCTGCCCCATGGGTTGTTATTTAATTCATCCCTTAGGGAGCAGAACGTGTTATATTTACTTTTGCGCGCGTGTGTGTGTGTGTGTGTGTGTGTGTGTGTGAAATCAACTAGAGTACAAGTTCGTTCGTCTTTTATACCATTCTGTTGTTTGATGCGGCGTGTCCCTGGGAATTGGCACCATGCGTCGAACTTAGCGTCTATCGAGGAATCGTATAATTAGTGGTCGATCGTATCATCCTCCTAGGAATCGAGCAATTAGTAATGGGTCGTAACGCCTTCTAAGGATTAGGCACGCTATTGTGATGCGACATGTGCCTGGGAATTGGCTTGATGCGCCGATCGCAACGTCTTACCAGGAATCGAGTCATTAGTGGTCGATCGTAACGTTTTCTAAGAAATCCGCACCTTATTGATCGATGCAGCGTGTTCCTGGAAATTGGCAGGATGCGTCGCTAACCAATCCTGAAAAAATTGGATACAAAATTGTTATGTCTTTTTTGCAAAACCCTTTATATTTACTGTTATACCTCACAAAATTATACGGTTTAGTTGGTTACTGTTCATTGTTATTATATTTGCCCATATGTCGTCACTCTTATACTATTAACCGTTATGCTATTTTGCACTCTTATGCTATTTACTCTTATACTCTTCACTCTTATACTCGTGACTCTTATATTATTGATCCTTATAATAAACATTACTATGACATCAACTTGGTTATATAAAGTCGATTCTCCAATTTCGCACCGAATAATTTTTTTTCTCTCAGTTAGCGACGCGCACCCCCATCTGTCAAGTGACGGCTGATTCTTATGTGCCGCTGACATTATAATTATATTGTTATGAGACCGTATATTACAAAACAGAAATGCCACAATGGTTTGGCGTTATACCTCCGTTCTGTTATACATGCTTGTACTTCTACAGTCTTGTACTATTAGCCCCTTTACGGCGAACTTTATACCACAAACTCTTATACCACTAACTTTTAAACCGCAAATTCTTATACTGCAGACTCGTCTACTGCAAACTCGCATACGGCAAACTCTTATCCCACAAACTCGTATATGTAAGCTTTTATACTGTTCATCTTTTGTATATGTATTCTATATATGATTATCTTATAATATATGAGTAAATCTTATACGTACATCCCTTATTGTTGTGAGCAGCAGGAAGGTGCAAGCGATGCGGGTTTGTTGATGCTGCTCTGTTGTAGTGGCTGCTGTTGGTTTGTGATGGGCGCTCTTACCATCTAATTGTAAGGCGGCACCCAGAGGAGTTCACAGGCACGCAGTATTAATTGGTCTAAAGTATATTTGCATCAGTTTCACAAACTCTCGTGGGTTTGCAGGTAGAAACTACTTCCACATATAATTCGGGTATCGAACAAGTTATTTTTTAGCGGAGTTATCAACCAAGCGAATGAACAACTGCTAGTACAGAGGAGCGAGTGATGTGTCCGCGACGGTGAGCTGACAATGAATGACTAAATGACCGTTGCATGCATTGGAATTAGGCGACAGTGGGGTGGCGTCTCTTTTTCCGATGACGCGTAGTCAACAGGCGCGTGACAGTTGTCATTGGCGAATGTACTAAATTCCTCCAGTACATTCATTTGCGAATCGGCAACACTTATAGTATTTATTATTATGATGTTTACGTTAATTCTATTTATGTTCTACTGTGGTACTGCTACACTACCTCAATACAATATATATTAATGATGCACTATTTCACTAATATATGTGAATGCTATTGTATTACTACTCTTCTATACATATGTACTGTAGGGTTATTGGTCGTAGGTGTGCCATCACGGGAACGGGTTCACTGACATCCCACTGGTGATCAATGAAACTACTGATGTTGTTTGAATGAGTTTTATTGGTATTAATGTAAACGGAATAAACAAATGAAAGTTCTAGGTACACTTTGTTTGATTTAACATAAACAGTGATAAGGGTTCTTTGTAACTATTGAATTTCTTATTAACACGAACAGATGGGAGATCTGGGTTCACTTTATTTGATTTATTTGATTTAACATAAACTGTGGTAGGGGTTCTTTGTACTATTGAATTTCTTATTGACACGAACAGATGAAAGTTCTGGGTACAATTTATTTGATTTAACATAAACTGTGGCAGAGGTTCTTTGTACTATTGAATTTCTTATTGACACGAACAGATGAAAGTTCTGGGTACACTTTATTTGATTTATTTGATTTACCAACTAGCAACGTCTATACTCCGAGTGTGTGTGCTCCCAGCTCAATCACAACGCGACCGACTCCCTTAGTGGCTTAATTACGGCTCTTGGTGCACTCCGTTGCGCGCCCGCTGATGGTAAAAACTCGATTGGTGTACTCAAGGGTTTGCCTCGAGAGACTCGTGGTGAGTCCACTCTCAGCTAGGGGTGAGTTTTCTATTCTCGGAAGAAACGTGAAATTTCTCTTGTGGTGACCAATTGGAGAGGATCTATCTGGGTTGATCCCGGCTGTTGTGCGGCTGATCCATTGTTTACTCATGCCACAAGATCATGGGTAAACGAAACCAAGAAAAGAGGATAGAACAAATGGCATCATAGGAGACATGGATGCAGTTGTATAAATAGTCTGCATGCAATTGGGGAAATCGATGCTTAGAGGAATTAGGTACACAATGGTGATTGTGCACGGAATCTAGGCTGGCGGCAAGGATCGAAATCTTTGCGTGTATATTTATACGCTGGAGAATTCGGTTATTGGCGGGGAGACACGAGATGCGAAAACTGCTTTTGTCGATTGGACAAAATTGTGTATAAACCAAAAAAATATGCTGCGCACGTGTGTGGCAGGGTACGCTGGCTGACAGGGGCGCCGATAAGGTTTCCTAATTTTTATGATGATGCTATGCATGTAAAGAGTTCTTTTCGGAGAATTTTGGTGATGCATTAAGTGCATGAAATGATGTTCTTGGGGGTGAAATGTTTACAGGTTGGCGAAAGGAGCTGGGGTTGGAATTGTGGGTGGTTCATTGCGTAGCTTTAAAGAACCCCCAGAGTGCCACTATGCTATTGTACTACTAATCCCCTGTACGTATGCGCTACGGTATCAAAAAATGTACTGTTATCGGCAAGTAGTCATACGACTCAGTCTTTTTCTCTTCACTTTTATTCTATTTGCCCTTATAAAATTCACTTTTATATCATTCACGTTTATACGGTTCATCGTAATTCGTGTACTATTATCTCGTATAATTTTCACTTCTATACCATTCACTCGTATATAATACTATTCATTCTCATATTGTTCAACCTTATAATAAACATTGTTGGCACATTAACTTTTTTATAGGAAAAGCACGTGAAGTCGATTTTTTGTTTGTGTAGCGAAAATTTTTTTTTTCGCTTGGTTAGTAGCGCGCATCCCTCGACTGTCAAGAGACGACTGATTGTTATGTATCAATGCCACTTGTTTGAGACCATATGTGTTAAAGTACAACGGTAATAATCGTTTAGTGTTATACCCCTGTGCTATTACACCATTTACATATATACAATGAACACTTATGCTCTTAGCCGTTTATACCGAACACTCTTATGCTGCACATACTTATATTGCAAACTCTTATAGTGCAAACTCTTATACCGCAAACATATATACTGGGTAATGTTATATTAAAAATCCTAACACTGCAAACTCTTATATTGAAAACTATTCTACGGCAAGCTTTTGTATTTCAAACTATTATACTACAAACTCGTATATTGCGAACTTCAATCTCTTACACAGTAAACTCATGTACCACAAGTTCATATACTGTTCAGGCACAACATCTTATACCGATCAACATGTGTGTACTGTATCTTTGACACGAGTGATTCTTATAGATTTACCTCTTATAGTATTCATTGTTATCATATTTACTCTTATACTACTTCTGTTCCACTGTGTTGCTTGGACTTAACATTAACAATCTTATGTTGGTCGCATCTACTGTTCCGTTGATTTATTCTGTGAGTATACTGCGCTCCTCCTGGAATATACTGCATTCGATTAAGAAGTGTTCCACATTTTCTACACAACGGGCATTCCGGATTTTCTTTATACTTGAATCTGTATAGATATTATCTAAAACATCCGTGTCTTGTTAGGCTTTGGAACTTGTGAAAATCTGGCTCGCCATATAGAGTATTCGTCCATCTTTTGATATGCGGCATGTTGCATGAGCTCTTGACGGAATACTGTGGGGGCTTTTATTTGGTATCGGCAAGGATACGGGTTATTGAAAACTCCACTGTTGAAAAAAACGAGAACACCAACTGCACCAGAGAAGAAGGTAGAAGTAAACACGGCTCGAGTTCCTTTGTTGACGATACTCCACTATCGACACGTCCGATATTCCTTCGTGGTGCGCACGGTTGTCGTACTGCTAACAGCACCTTTTCGTCCAGAAGAAGTAAATAATAAAACGCTTTGTGTGGTGTTGAGCACTGTTTTTTTATTGTCACAAATTCCTTTTCTGTTTGAAGTTACAAATGTTTGTTGCGATTAAAAGCTTTTTTATTGTCACAAATTCCTTTTCTGTTTGAAGTTACAAATGTTAGTTACGATTAAAAGCACATCTTAATATTCAAAGAAAGTCAAAGCACTTCGTACAGTTGAATTATTCTAATCGCTACACTGCTCATTTATTCATTAAACTTCAATTCGCCTTGCGATCGTCCGAAACAAGAAATGACAAAAAAAAGGGATTTTTCTAGTACTTATGATATAGCGCACTCTAACCGAGAATTTACGGAGCGGAAAGCGAACTCCACGGAGGATGAATTTTGACTCTACGTGATGTTGCCGTCAACATCCACTAGCTGCAGTGGTGGTGAATTTCCATCTTAATGGGAGGAGCCGAATCGGATCGTTTCTTTGGTGATGACCAATGAACGATCGATTGTGGTTTTTTTGGAAGAACTCCCCTGTGGTGACCGTACAGGTCTGGATAAAAATCCATTCGTTGGAAACCACGACAAAGAAGATGCGAAGGGTGCGCAAAAGGAAATTCAAATATCCGGCTGATCAAATAGATGATTGCAAACGGAGGCTGGCTGTATTGTTTTGGTGAACGATGGAGGATAGATATTTTTGTTGACGTTAAGTCAACAGAAACTTCGCCCACGATGGTAAGGGACCAGGCTGGATGGCTGTATGTTTGGTTTGGGCAAACATCATAGGGTATGGCTATTAATATGATTGTTTAAATAACAATCATGAGTCGTGCGAAATGTCGCTTGGGTGACCGATCATGAGGAATTTGCCCTGCAAATGTGCAAGCATACGACTCACCCAGGGTGGCCATGGACCAACGGTTGGTAGGTAAAATAAACTCAGTGAGGTTACTGTGTGTTTGTTTTAATTTTCAGAAAGGAGCATCATAGGACATGATCGTGGGTATGATTGTGACAACAACAATCATGTTCATGTCAAATCCTATAATCGGTTGGTGGTCGATAAAAGGGAAATTGGTTGCGGCTGTTGAAAAACTAAGGACATGGCGGCAATGTTTGTTTACTACTTTGCCATCGCATGTAGCATCTCTTTGATTAAAAATGGTAACATCTCATCGGTCGATGGGTCGAGTGTGTGCTTACATTAAACAACTCTTGAATTCTCTTGTAGCTAGCCCGCGGTGGTCTGTGCTGTATATTGTTGATCGAACGATAGACCAATGGATCCGCCGATAAGGCAAGGGTGAACATGTCATGCACGTATATGGAAATATGCTTCTCAGCTATGCGTATTGACATGTTCGGGTGTTAATGTCGGTTACATGATAAGAAAACCGAATTAGATTTCAGGACATGATGGTTGGATGCAAGCATGCCCCTGGGTGAGAGTCTGTAGATGCCAATGCGACTGCAAAATAGCAAACGGCAATCATTCTAGGTGTTTTGTCGCGGGCACATGATTTCAGGTAAGTATTGTTGCAGGGGAGCTTGACTGCTCATCTGTAGGTAAGCTGCTGGTGATAGGAAGTAGAATTGCAGGTAGGGAAAGGGGAGTTGGGTTAGGCCGATGGGTGGTTCTTCGGGCGCCTCAAAGAACCCCCACAATACTAACGGGTAAGACAAGGGAGGATAGTGTAAAGCGTGATCTTGAAAAAAATTGGATTAGGTGGCGATGCGTGAATAGAAAGTGCTTAAGACAGGGAACAGTAGACAATTTATTATAGTGAGGTCTTAAACTTTCAAGTTTCTACAGAGCAGTCCACATAGATGTTCCACTGTAAAGGCAAATCTGTAACGATTTGATTAACATAGCTGCAGAAATGATTTTGAACAGTCGAAAATTGCAGAGCTCTGGAAACATTCGCACGGGAAGGAAATTTAACGTTTTCCCCTTTCTATAACAAAAAGGATTTTGATTAACAAAAAAATTAACGTGCCTTTGAAAGAAGAGTACTAAATTGAGGGGACCTATCGAACTGCCATGTAAGGCGCAAAAAAACCTACTTCCTTGAAGTGCTGAAACGAATTTCCAAGGAACTGTCCGCGTAGGTAATCTGTAAAAAAGGCGAAAGTCCGAATTAATTCCAAAATATCAGAAGACACGTTGTGCCCAGCAACCCGAATCAATCGGTTTTCTAAAGCACTCTTCATTTAGTCACAAAATTATTGGGAATGCCTTTACAAACGAAGCTTACTTAGTAATGCCAGACGCAGTCAAAAGCTTTGAAGATATGCAACTGGTCTAGATTCACCATATTTTTCAATTCCAGATGTTGAGATGTCAAGAGCAACGCCTTGCATATCTCTCATGCATCACCTGCTGCAGAACTCGTATTGATAATCATTGAGTAGTCCGTTAGATTCAAATACTGGTATTGATAACCTTTTCTATCACCTTACCTCATCATCATCATTGGCACTACAACCGAGAGCCGGTCTTGGCCCTATTTAGCAAGTCCTGAGGCTTGTTAAAATTGCCACAATGATTTGTTTTTTCCGAGCAAGGTCATTACTTTTGGGCCAGAGGCTCCCGACGGGGAATCGAACCCCGGTCTCCTGCGTGACAGGCGGGTATACTAACCACTATACTATCGAGGAGCCAATCACCTTACCTATTGACCGGTAATTTTGTGTGAAATTGTTCGAATTCGAGTGGTTATTCAACGTAGTTTAAACGTCGTTTAACTGTCGGTAGAGTAATAAAAACATAATAGCATGGGAGCAACCAATACTTAGTAACCGAAACTTTATCAATACCGATTATTTGAGTCCTTCCTACTTGACAGGCGAATAAAAATATTAAGTTTACTGTAATGCTTACGTTCATCTCACATGTCCCGCATTCTTCTCAGATATCTTTATTAATTTCTTCACCATCCTATGACAGGGCTCTGATAACTTTTCCAAGTCAATGAGCACCATCCCCAACAACTTGTACCAAAAATCAGATTAAAATTTAATAACTGCATCCAGGCGTGCTCAGGCTAAAAGTCGAATTTCCAAAGGGAGTATTCGAAAAAGACACCTTGTTATCTAAGGCTTACGCACTTGTAATCTGAATAGCTCACCGCGTCATCCCGGTTAAACTGTGCATAAAAAGAAGTATCCGTGTGGGGTGTAAATTGAATCAAGAAATTCAAAACGCAAAAGTGTGTCAACCCGACAATATGGCGTTTCCGTAAGCAGTTTAGTCAACTTTGACAGAAGCTGATTATTAGCGAGAGTCAAGGATTTGCCAGGAAAAAAAAAACAGAAGAAGGGAAATATATCAACAGAGTCCATCTCGTTGCACTCATAATTCCCAGAGCTTCCTTCCTTCCTGTCAAAGGCATGTGACACAGCGACTAGCAAGGGACATTTTGGGTAGAAATGCTTATCTGGCAGATTGGGAATGAAGAGGTCGAGATCGACATGGTGATAACGTAGACAGGAATACGAATGAGAATATGATTTGATACGTTTGTCTGTGGCGGTGTGTGTGTATGGTATTTTTTGTTTTTTTTCTTTTACCGCCTCGGCTAGATGGCTCAGACCAACAAAATTGATTGGCAGGATTGGCAGTCAAGGATTTTCCAATTTTGCAAATCCTCAATATAAAGGGGGCTAAGAGCATCCTGCTTCTTGGGTAACCCGATTAGAATGTGAGTTGTGAAAAGGGGTCACAGACAGCAAGTCATCCGAGCATCTGCAACGAGGCAGATGACATCCGATTGGGGATGAACGCATGTCGCTATTTTCGACTGAACGATCACGTGTCAGCCAAATAAGCGCTCCCCTGGGTTGGATTATAATACGCACTGGCCGCTGCGACACATGTTGCAGATAGGATTTGATTGAAACCTCATCTGTTGGAGATCACGACAATTGCGTCTCATTGCTTAGGCTGGTTCCCCAAACAAGGAAAGAAAATATAACTGCCGGTTGTCACAATTTCATAACACTACCTGTCGTTTGTTTTGTTTTTTGTTTACCCCACCAAACGAGATGGCAATTAGTAATAAATATGAAACATATGGTATAAAGTTAGAATCCTATGTCACAGAAATCACACAGCCGGAAGGTATACGTTTGCAACCAATTGCCATCCATAGACACAATAGCAGTTGAGATTTTCCAGTTTCGCGAACTTACTCGAACGAGTTCTAATGAGATTCAATACTTTGCAACGCACGTCTTCGATAAACTCTATTCTATCAGATACAAATGATACTTAGGCTCCGCTAGCTATCACGTCTACGTGACTGCCTTATCTATTGGACTTATTTTACATTTTTCTGGCAGCAATTAAATTTCCAAGGACTTTTTGGCGTGCTCTTGAGCTCTCGAAACTTAGTCAACTGATAAAAAAGAGGAGCTCGCCCACGAGCGAGTGGGTGGCTATGAGAATCAAAACCGTTTCCGCTTCCTTTCAATTGTCCTTTTTTCTCAATTTCCCGTCGAATTCCCCAACTCTCCAAGATATTTTTCATTCGATTTCGGATGGAAGATAAAAATGAGAAAGGAAATTAGACAGGAAAACGATGGTGGGTTGGAAATTTTAAGGTGAGAAGTATTTATATTAGGAACCAAGATCACGAATTTTGCCTCCTCCTTTTGCTTAAACAAATATCAACGGACGCGCAAAAGGCGTCTCCCTAACATGCAATGGTCGAATTGAAGATAGAAGTGAAATGAGGGGATGAACTTTAATTGCTTTTAGCCGATGTTTCTCAAGTTCAATTGCAATAACATGAGAATCGAGTCTATAAGCAACTTTAAGGGCGAAGTTTTCAAGTTAAACAAGAAAAGAAGGTGATTAACGAAGGCTGACGGACAACCTGTAAAGAGCAAATGGAAAATCAAAGCTTTAAGTGAGTTTGGAAAATTAAAAAAAGAAAAAAGAAAGCATAATGAAAAAGTGTATGTTAATCGTTGCTTGTACAAGATTTCCATTTAAACAAGTTAAAGCCGACCAGGTGATGATCTCATAAAGAGGTGTTAACATAGTTGTTGGGCTTTTATAAATCCAATGGCAATTTTATCGATACGTTCTTATAGTACACTAAGTTGGAACGTAACGATTTTCGCAAACTTCAGGAGAGTCATGTCAATATATATGGGCTCCTCGATAGTACAGTGGTCAGTATACCCGCCTGTCACACGGGAGACCGGGGTTCGATTCCCCGTCGGGGAGCCTCCGGCGCAAGACTAATGACCTTGCCCGGAAAATAAAAAACAAATCATTATGGAAAATTTAACAAGCCTCAGGACTTGCTAAATAAGGCCAAGACCGGTTACCGGTTGTAGTGCCGATGATGATGATGATGATGTCAATATATATAATGTCCTTCTTTATGTCAATATGTTTGGTTACGTCTTTATTTGTTTTTAATTCCTGAACGTGACAGAACATTCGAAGTTAAATGATGTTACGGACTAGAGGAATAATTGAGAATAATAATATGAGGAAGAATATTTATCCTCGACATTTTATCTTGTTGAGCAGCTTGTAAGAAAACATGGAACAGTATATATGTATCGCCTTAAGACATATCCCAAATCTGCTTATTATCATCATCATCATCGGGACTACAACCGGGATCCGGTCTTGGCCTTATTTAGCAAGTCTCTCCACCGGTATCCCGTCCATAGCCGAGACTTGTTAAATTGTCCATAATAATTAGTTTTTCCAGGCAAGGTTATTAGCTTCGCGCCAATCTTTCTCAAGATGTGGCTGCATGCATTGGTTCACTACTTAGCGGGTGCCAAAGTAGCCATCCTGGGGTGTCACGTAGAGACTGCATATCATCTTGTATTGAACAGGGACAAGGGTAGTGCTGACCTTCGCCGGCTTGAAAGCAGAGACTTTGCCCTGTATATTCGCTCCCATCCACCACCAGTTTTTTTTTTATTTAGACTAATTTTCATAACTAAGTTTTCTTATTTAAACTAATTCTCACAACTTTTTTCTTGGTTTTATTCTACTTTTTGTCTTTGGACATTAACGATTTTGGCACCTGCAATGTAAGATTTAGTAATTTGATATCACCCGAGGCTATGTAGATCGTTGTCGTTCTGTATACATATACTTATATTTGTTTTTCTACATTTTTGACACTTGAGTTCCGAACAAGACGCGCCACATCATTACACCTTTAGTACTGTGTGTAAACGGCGGAAAGTAAGGATCGACTCCATGTGGGTTTAGAAAAAAGTAACGCGCGAGTCGTGTTGCGTGTGCGCGACTAGGGGTGAAAACCGGCCCTGGTGTGTGTACGCGCAGTGGTGGCGATTGTGAAACGACTAGGTTGCTTGTGCGCCGTTTGGCGGATGATTAGCGACTGACTCATCGCCAGCGAGAAAAAGTTCATCGCGTCGTGGCAGTGGAGTCATAGCTAAATAATCTCGCTGCCATTTACTAGGAACTTCGAAAAGGGTTGCTATGCTTGCATAGGGAATTTAGTTCCGGAGAATCATTGCCGTATAGGCTGAGTTAGATTCCTCTGGCGCTATGTATACGAGGAATCGGTTTTGGAAACACCACCAAGTATGGGCATGAGCTGTCGGTTAGACAAAGGAATACGGGTCTTGGTCGTTGCGATGGTTGTTTCTCGGAAATGCAACGCATCGTGCTGGTGGCTGGTGGTTTACCAGTAAGGGGAATTGGTATTGGGTAGGATGGGAGCCGAAATGATTTTCTGTATAGTTTAAGCAGGAAGTGAGCCGGAATGATTTTCGGGGGAAATTAGAATTACTTGATTGCAAGCAAGGAATATAATGTAGATAAGAAATTGACCCAAGCGGTTTTTGGAAAAATATATGCGGCTCGATGTAGTTGATGGAAATAATTAGTATTCCGTTGTAAATCTGAATATGCATTTATTACAGCTTGGGAAATGGGTTCTTGGTAAGGTTTGGGGATGTATGCAATTGCGGATTTGGGAACGGATGCTGTTGGATATTGGGATGTGCTTTTTGCATGTTTGCGCATGGATTAAGGGTTTGGGTTATGGTGACGCGCTGTTAGCGGTCAAAATTGGTTGGGGTTGTGGGTTGGTTCTCCGTGTGGTATAGAGAACCCCCACGGACCCAATTTGTGTGTGTTTGTAGTTAGATCGCAGACGAACAAAATGCCGTATGTATCAAATTAACTAATTAATACGTCGCGTACTTTTCGCTGGCGCCATCTCTTGGTTAAACCGGAAAAAAACGTACGCAAACAACTGGTATATCTTAATTGTTATAAAGTTCACCGACCAAGCAATGCGTCGACTGAGTGCTCACACAACCAATTGATTGTTCAACAAAGTCTTCTTCAGTGTTGCGGCTTCTCTTATCGCTCGACAAGTATGTGAATAAACAACAACAACACCCACAAGTGACTGCGGTGAAGCCATTGCATCGGCAAAAATGTCTGTTTGGGTGCGTTATGGTCTGTTGGTGACTGGCCCACACTTTTTCGAAAACGAAGAAGGGACTGCTGTTATTGTCAATTCTCAACAGATGGTCATCAATATTTTCGGTCAGATATTGACATAGTATACCCGCCTGTCACCCGGGAGACCGGGATTCGATTCCCCGTCGGGGAAGCCCCTGGCGCAAGACTAATGACCTTGCCCAGACAAAATAAATCATTATGGAAAATTTAACAAGCCTCAGGACTTGCTAAATAAGGCCAAGACCGGTTCCCGGTTGTAGTGCCGATGATGATGATGATTGACACTTTCAATCCCAGCAATAGGTTTTTTTTTTAACAAAATAGCGCCGCGAGCCACACAACTCGGTAAAATTTTCGGTTTACTGTGCGAAAAGTTCCCAGGTCACGTAATTTTGAGATTCGATAATGTAAATTGGCCACCGAGATCATGATTCTTGACACCATTGTCCTTCCTTTTTTTTTGGCTATACGAAGTATAGGGGTTAAGGGTGCAACACTAAAACTCTTATCCAACAAAAACACAAACATTCCTCAAGTCGTGTTCCAGATACCTGCCAAATGGACAGAAACGTCTTCGAGAGTTATATCAAAAAGATTGAATCGCACAACCGTTCACGTGGTTCGTGCAAAAAATTATGTTTTTTTTTTGTTTGTTCAAAACTTACTATGAAGGTATTGGTTCGGTTTTTTATATTTCTATGATGTCAACGAATCGATTGCGTTTGGAACCACCCAATTAACGCTCTGTATTTTTCATATATAATGCAATAATTATGTTATAGATAGTTGGTAAACTAACTTTGCAGTGGATATTATGTCCCAGCTATTATGGGTAGTAATGGACTTCTGATATCTACATATCTAATTTAAAGTAAGAAAAACAAAGGTCATACCGCGTAATATCTCTCCCTCCCATTTCTTTAGATCACAATGTCTTCGGGATGTTTGAAAACTACGGCACTCCACAGTTAAAATTAATTATAAAATGAAAGACTATTCCAGCGTAATTGTCTAGTTATGTTGTAGACTACATTTTGTTTACATCACAACATTACCCTTAATCGATGACAATATATTTTCCTGTTTTTTACAAGCTGTACTCTACGATTGCCAATCTGTGTCCAGGACAATTTGTCACAACTGTTCTTTATTACAGTTGAAAAGGCAAATATACGCAGGAAAATAGAATGCACCCCACAGGATTAATCGAATGCAGTTTCTGCAGTCTGTTTGACACGAAACTTGTTCTTGTTCCTTTAAAGTGTAAGCCCAAATCACGGTTACAATTTATTGCAGCCTGACACCATCACGTTCTGCTACACAATACTTTATACACAATACGCAAACAGATTGAGAAAATAAAACGTAAATGTCACCCTTCATTAAAATAAAAAAAAAACAAGACGAAAAACAACAAAAACCAGATAAAAAAAACAACACAAACATATCAAACAGAGAAGAGAATCCTTCTGATTGCGGTCTGTGACAATGTTGGTGTAGCCATATCCCTCTTCATACACGGGCAACAAGGATCACACAATGTGCTGATCCTTTGGTTGCACAAACTGTGAAAATCAAAATAAATATCCAAGGAAGCTGCTACTCTAAAGTGATTCCCGTATTATTCAAGTGCACAGGATTCGCGAGCGGGGTGTCCTTCTCGGTAACAGATTGTGGTATTTACTTAGGCGCGCCGTGTCAACTACAAAGTTAATTGGAATATATTTTATGTTGGCTTCCTTAAGGGACGCGGCCATATCGTCGACAATTTCGATTCAGTTTTCAACGGGAAAATGTCTGTCAGATTATCCCCTTGAGTGAACGGCAAATAGGTAATCGACACATGTTACATGAATTTGATTTTTGTGTTTTATTTTATACATTACTCCTCTTGTTTATGTCCCTTGGAGAACAAGACGACTGCGTGTTACGGTTGGCTGGACTGTGTATCGGACCCATGGGTAAAACTCGGTATAGCAATCTCTCGGATGGATTGCGTCTCAATCAATTTTAGATTTAATTTAAAAAAACTCCATTTCCAGCGATGAAGGTTATACGAAGTAGGGGTGAGTACTTAGAGAATCCGTTGTGCCTTTGTAAGGTTCCACTCCGCTCGGGTTGAACACTGATGAAAACTTTTTTTATGAAAAAGGACGAGGTTGGCGAAAGGTAAGATTAATGCTCTTATTAAAAGTTAGTCAACGCAAGTCACACAAGTATTTTTCTAAAGCATGAGTCTCTTTAAGGTGGTGTTTCAATAGCCTCAATAGACCAAATACGTACATCCACTGTGATTGGTAATAATACTTAAACACTTAGTTCGAAATTATTTCTTTTATAATTGTTAATATTATTAATTAAATAAAAAATAATTATTAATATTAACATTAAATTCTAACACAGTTAATTTTGAAATCTTGTCTAAAACCTTTTAAAAAATAATTATTATTAAAATAATAAACGGAAACATCAATTCTAGATAGTATTTGACCTCAAAGGCTGAGTAGACAAAATTACAAGCACATGACCGTTTAAAATGTACATTCTGTCAAAAAAGTATAGGGAATTGTCGATTTAAACAACTCTCCTTATGTTGATCCCAAGTTCGAGCAGATATATAGCTATCCAGCAATATTCGCAGAGATCTTTTCACGGTTATGTTTTTTATAGAAAATTTGTTAGTTGCAACGAGTACAGGGACGCATCCCATGCCAAAATTACCGGCCAAAATCGAACAACCAAATTCATGGCACAGTTGTGTTCGCATGGTATCTCTCCCAAGCTGAAAAGGCCGTTTTTGGATACAATTTTCTCTACTCCTTTGATGTTATCTTCGCTCAAACTTGTCGATGGGCGTTCACAATGAAAACAAAAGTTTTCGAAGACTTCTCGACCTTCTATAAAGGCCTTGCATCACTCATATGTATGGGAGATAGGGTCAAACAACAGACACGACACACTACAATATCACGCGACGGTACACGAACGCTATAGAGAACAATACCATACGAAAGAACAGACAAACATATTTTATTTTCCCGAAAAGAGAGTCAGTTTGCCATCAACCAGCAACTAAAACGCTTAGTCCTCTAAGACAAATATAAAATAGGGTCATTTGTAACAATATCAACACTCGTGATTTTATTTCGCGTTATTATCGACCCTACATGTATGGGTTTTAGTGCTGAATAACCATAAGTCTTTTGCCATTTTCAATCCATCAGTATATGAAATATTGTTCGCAACACAGGATTTTAAACAAATTCTTTGTTCAATATTTTCAATCGCCACCCAGTTCTTATAACGACTGACTTAACCAGCCACTGGTTGATTTATTCCACTCAAACTTGGAATCATAATTGCCAACCCGTTAAAAAAGATATACCCATCTTCGCCAAACGGATGCAGTTTAAATCAATAATTTCCGCTACATTTTTTGACAGAATGTTCGTTCACGTCAGAGCAATTATCTAAGACCCGATATCAATGTTTTAACGAGCCTTGGCCGAATGTTAAGGTAAATTCTGTTCTTAATGTAAATATTTTTGTCTGTTCAAAACGATTGCAGGACACCTTCAATAACGTCCTTGTTCTTTCGACGTGAGAATGTCTCAAATGACTTTCGACGTCGAGAATGTGAACACACATTCTTAGCGAGCACCAAATTCTGCGGAAGACGTCACAAATCAAAATACGTCAAATCCTGGAAAATGCCATACATCGCAGTGCGTCGGTTTCTTAGAAAATACCAAAAATCACAACGTGTCAATTCCTGGAAAATTCCACAAGCCACAGCGTGTTGAATTATTTGGAAAGTTATGGAAGATACCACAACCCACAATGTATTGAATTGACAGAGGACGCCACAACTATAGCGCGTTGAATTGTTTATAAAGTTATAGATGGCACAACGTGTTGGGTTGTTTGGAAAATTCTAGAAGATGACAGAAGCAAGAACCAAGGGGCTATAAGGGTATGGTTGCAAGGCGAGCTCAGTTCATCTTTTATCGTTGATAAATTCGTACTGAGCTGTACTGCATGAAGTATCTGATTTTATATTAGTTTGTACCGTATGATATGTCCGATTTTATAGTAAACAATTAAGAGCCAATATTATTTTTCCGTAAATTTTTATTCAATCAAAATAGGATCCGTTGGCATCTATAACATTCTTCCAACTTGATACATGGTCCAATGTTCCTTTTTCGTGCTGACTTTTTGGGGCAATGAAATCTTCAAAGGCTTTTATGACCTCTGCTCGGTTTCGGAAGACCTTCTGTCGACAAAATGAATCCAGATTACGGAAAAGATGGTAGTCCGTTAGGGAAATGTCGGGAGAGTACGGCGGATACGGAAGAATTTCAAATCCCAACTGCAACCGTTTTTGCACCGTTATTGTGAGGTATGGCGTCTAGCCTTGTCATGCAACAGAATCAGGGCGTGCCCATTGACCAATGCAGATCACTGTTCAGTTTGTAAGCCGAAAGGCATATATAAAAATCAAGTTGTAATGTGTAATTTAGAGAGCTCGCATAGAGCCAGTAAGTTAATTTAAGGACTGTGATTGTAGAAAAGGGTTTAACATTTACCCCTAATATTATACATGTAAAAAGAATTAGGAAAATGAATGTGGTTGAAAAACTAAAAAAAAAAAATCACTGTTCAGCCAATTTGGCATGCAATATGTCGATTTTCTTACAATTTTTCATAGCGTTTATCGTTTCTCCTGCTTGAAGAAATGAAAAGTGGATTGGTCTTTTCGATGTCCACCAAATTGTCACCATAACCTTTTTTGGGGGTGTGTTTCCGTTTTTCACCTACATCCATCCACTGCCCAGGTCTCTTACGGTTATCATACAGAATCCACTTTTCATCACAGGTGACTATCCGGTGCAAAAATGGTTTAATTTGCTTTCTTAGTCTAAGCGATGCACAGATTTCCAGGGGCCGTAGTTATTGGGACTCGTTTAGATCATGGTGTACCCACTTATCGAATTTTTTTACCTTTCCTACGACTTATTGTCATTGGGGATACTCCCATGCTTTGTGCAATCTCCCGCACCAATTTCGTTGGGTCCGCATCCACCATTGCTCTTAAAACATCATCGTCAACTAATGTTTTCGGCTTTCCAGGTGCTTCATTTCCGAGGGTGAAATCTCCCGAACGAAACTTTCCAAACTAACGTCATACAGTGCGCTACATTCTCAAATGCGTCATTAATGTTTTTCATTGCCAATGACGCATTATTCCCGATTTAAAATTCATAAAGGAAGAGGGTTCGAATTTGAACTGCCGACAGCATGGTAGACAAATCCTAGAAAAAAAAAATTGTACTTGTAACGAACCCTAAAATTCTCACACGTTAAGCACACGTACCACTTTAGTTTATAAAAAAATAAAATTGAACGTTCTGGCACAGATGTTCACTAGAGAACTTCTTATTTCCGACTTTTCATCTGGTACAAACAAATACTTTATTTTGATTCAATCTGTTCCTCCGTTATCGTCAAGAAATTGAATTCCTATTTTATCATCATTATTGTGATTCAGTCGAGTTCCTACTTTACCATTAAAGTCAAGCTACTTAAGTAAAAATAAGTTCAGCTCAGTTCCGCTTGAGAACTAATTTGAAAGGATTTATTTCTAAATACATTAACCTTGATCAGGAGAAGAAATCATTTGGCCAACTAGCGCTGGAATTATTATAGTCCACAATACGAGAAAGGAAAAGCGGACTTTATATTGGAATTATACAAGATGTACTTTCGCACGCCAACGATTGGTCTTTCGAGCCGGATGCCCAATAACAATTCGTTGTTCCAGTTTAAGCCTCAGTTACATACATCTTACTAATATTTTAGATTATCACCGAACTTCACTGGTCATACTCAATTCCTGGACTTCTGATAATCGACGCTTTTTGCACACACATTTCTGGATTTCTGGTATCCACTTCTCGCTCCTGATCAACGATTGTTTGATTTTCTATTTCGTTAATAATGACCGTCTCGGTGAAGGGCGTTTTGTTATCTTGTGGATTCTTGTTTTCCTCGTTTCATTACACATTTCATTTTGGGCACATTATCTGTGGATGTAATATAAACGTCATTTGGATATATGCGTCGAACCAATCTCATGTGTTTACCTAAGATTTGAGGCGAATGTCTATATGCGTGTTGTGGTGCTGCAATGTTAAAAACAGACAGCCGGCTCCCAGTAGGTTCGCAAAAACCTTTACGACGTAGTGGACTGTAAATTTAAACTCCCAGCACCAGCTTATAAAAAGGATACTTAAAAGAATACTGCCGGCACCTAGATATAGAACAACGCCTTCCTTTTAAACCCTAACGCCGATTCTATTGCGTGCTGCCGCCTCCATATGTCGTAGTATCTATTTACTTTCTTTCCCTTGAGAGGCGTCCGTTACCACTGGTGGTGGGAGAACACCTTTCGCAAAACTAAACGAAGAGGAATAGTCTTCGAGCACTCTTTACCACTGGTGGGAAGAAGTGTTCTGGGGTACCAGTAATAGTAAAGAAATCCAGTGGGGGAAACATTCTGGAGTACCTGAAAAGCAAGGAACGAGCGGATTAAAAAACAACTTCCCTCTGGAAAAAGGAGTGGTGGGAGGCCAACTTAAACGAGAGAAGGACAAATGTGTCCTTCATCTTGTCCCTGTCTCGAGATATCTGAAAAAGAAAAAGAGGGGGGAGGTATCTAAGGATTGTGTGGACAGGCTTAGTTCAGGTGTTCTCTAACTACTTGGATGGAGGGATGGTGGGAAAGAGATCGTACAAGACCGGTAGGTCTTGAGTGCGGTAGTAAACGCAGATCACGTCTTTGGCGTCTGATGATCTGCGCTATGGTCGGTGTGTAACTCAACGATTAACAATTGTTCGTCTCCTTTTATACAGTTTGCACGCGGCGATCGTCCTAAAGTGTCATGGTGCAACGAGCAGTTGCTGTGTGCGCTGCTATTGTAGCGGAAGTATCTTCCCAGGAATCGAATAATTAGTGCTCGAGTAATTACCGTCTTTATGGGAATCGACACGATGTTGTCTTTATACAGCGTCTTGCTGATTGATCGCGGGCACTTTTTTTTTATTCTGGAATGTAAATATCACGATTTCAACGTATGTATCATCATCATCATCATTATCAACGGCACTACAACCGGGGGCCGGTCTTGGCCTTATTTAGCAAGTCCTGAGGCTTGTTAAATTTTTCCATAATGATTTGTCTTTCCGGGGAAGGTCATTAGTCTTGCGCCAGAGGCTCCTTGACGGGGAATCGGACCCCGGTCTCCCGCGTGACAGGCGGGTATACTAACCACTATACTATCGAGGAGCCTTGTGTATATACAAGTGATACTCGTGAAACGATAAAGATATTATACGACGATACCACACATACTTTTGTGCAACCTAATGGTATTTTTTTAAGGCATTTAGTTGCAAAAGAAAAAGAAGTATAGATAAGGTTTTTTAACAATGTTGGACTAAATCCTAAGCCCACTTTAACATATTACATTTTGATGTAATTTACCGGCACTCTAAATTATTCTACGTACATTTCTCTCACAAGTATGTTACCTTTCGGTGTACAGTATTTTTATTTTTTATTGTTTTTACTTTAAACAAAATATACAAATTATATAAGAGAAAAAAGGGAAAACTTGAATCTGATTATATTATTATGATTTTCTAGATCTTTTATTGTTTTTTTGTTTGTTTATATATATATATATTCTTTTTTTTACCTGTATTATAAATTAAAAGAATTTACTTAAGAAAAAGAGAGAAAGCGTTTAAGCCATCATATCTAAGGGGGACTTGTAGTCCTATCTTCGGCATTAAGCCACCACCAAGAAGGGTGAAAAACATGTCTACTTAATTTATCTCATTCGCCAATTGGTGTGCTAAAACGTAAGTGGAGCACGTGGTGGGATATATTGTTATCATGCAGTACTCTTTTGTCCCTAGCTCCACGAAAAGCATTTTGTATGACGCCTTTTTTGTCTAATAAAACAAATGCTTCGGGGGGAATGAATCCGCTTTGGAGAGTATACTCCAGATATGCAGAGTTTGGATAGAAAGCTCCCGAGATCAAATTGTTCTCATTGGTCGTTGCTTTTACAACGTGGAAGCGTATACTTTTAATTATGAAGTTATCTATCCCGTTTAAGCAGGCCATGTTATACAGGACTTTATTAGGATAATTCTTTGTATTCTGCGATTCTGGCGTTCTGTAGATTCGAAAACAGGAATGCCGATTTTGTCTTTCAAATACATGAAGCTTTTCCATATAGTAACGGTCTATGTTAAACCATGCCGGGCAACCGTACACCATTATAGATCGTATGAGTGACGTGTATTATATAATTTTGACTTTCGAGCCCAGCAGACTAATGCGGAATAATCGGCACCCCATAGCATAAGAAATTTTAGCCCTAGATAGTGCCATTACTAAGTGTTTATCAAAATTTTGAAACTGGTCGAGAGAGATGCCCAGATATCTTACTAAGTCTCTCACTGACAAAGGCAGATCGTTTGGTGCAGTAATGTTTTTCCCATTTTTTTTTTGTATCAGCCGACGCGGCGCTTAAGGGTATCGTGAATAGGATAGTTCCAGTTTTTTGGAAGTTTATATGTACTTTCCACTTATTATAGTAATTTTTGATTCTTTTGAGATGATCTTGTAAAAGTCTGTTAATGATCTCAATTTTTCTACGAGTTCTTTACACAACTAAATCATCAGCATACGCTGATCACTAGTGTAAATGTTAAATGGGATTGGAGAATTGACTGCGCCCTGATGTAGGCCGTTTCTTATGAAAAAAGTCTTGTTGGAAAATGTGTCGCCACATTTTACGACGAATTGTTTTCCCATAACCATGTCATATACGAAATATAATATGTTTGCAGGCATGTCCAGACTGGTTAGCTGATAAATAAGACATTCTAACCATACGGTGTCGAAGGCTTTTCAAAATCAACCGAACATGCCCATGTTCTATGTCGCTTCGCTTTGTTCCACTGTATGTCGGTAACAAGTTTTGTCGCAGCATGGACTGTGTCATGTTGCGATCGGAACCCAAACTGGTCGTTCGGAATAATACCATTATCCTCACACCAGTTAGTCAATGCTTTATTTATAATTTTCCCGAATACCATGCTGATGTTCGGAAGCAAACTAATCGAGTGAAGATTGGCTGGATTGCTCCTGTCCTTGCCCTTTGTAGGGATGGGGTGGACTCCTGCAGATTTCCATTGGGTTGGATAATATGCATTATTTAGAGCGTTATGGAACAAAATAGTGTTAACCTTCACTACTTCAAGAGGTAAATACTTTAGAACAGTGTTTGAAATACTATCTATTCCAGAAGATTTATTGCTCTTAATCGATCTAAGATTGTGCTTCAGTTCCTCCTTGTGTACAAATATGCTAGTGTTTAGATTTCTAAGCGGAGAATCCGCTCTATTATTTTCACTAATGATAGTGAAAATTCGACTTGAGAGACAGCAACTGTTAAGTTTATTGCGTAGAGAAATATGTTTTTGGTGAGCCCTATTTTCCAGATCAAGGTTAGAATGACTCGATTCGTTCAATCTATACATTGCTTCGAAGTAAGCACCAATTGAGTTCGCTTTTTTGCGGATCCTCGACTTCTATGAACTCTTCGTTGGGTTAATGTGTTCCAGTGTAAATCCTGCGTTCAGCAGAGTTTGACATTTCTCGGGAGTCCGCGGAACTCACAGACATGGGATGTCATTATATTCTTTTCTTCGAAAGACTTTATTTATTTGTGGGAACATATTCGGTCCACTTGCTTTAATGGCATGAATTCTGTTGTTCCAGTCTTCATTAATTACTGATCTATAGTTGCCACGGATCAGTTTTTGAAGATTTTTAATTAGTGACTTGATTGTTTTTATTTCCTGGCTATTTGGGTCGCTGAACTGTTTGTAGAGCAGTTTTAACTTAGAGAGGAGAATACTCTTTTGCTTATAACATACAACTCGTCGAGCGTTGCGTTTTCTGTATCGGTTTGTATAGCTCTCCATGTGAGACACTTTTGGGATAGAACGATTCATTGTATTAGCAACAATGTTGTTCATCGTCGAAAGATAATGATCAATTTCGTCATTATGAAGATTTCTGTCAGTTGGTGGATCTATGCCACTGGAGCGTAATTCTTTTTTTATTATCCGACCACAGCGCGACCAGTGTGCTTTTCTGAAATTAAAAGAATGTTGAGATCTCCCGCCATGAAGAAATAATTATTTTCTGAGTCTAACTTGGGACTTCGAAAAATGGTATCAAGTTCATTGATAAACTGTATACACTGTGGAGCTTCGGGAGCATAAGCAGAGATCACATATGAGTTTTCAAAGGAATATCTATAATGCAGGCTTCTGGCACCTGGAACTTGTATACATCTATACTGTAAACGACTTTGTGTTGTAGACCATTTTTAACTAAGACAGTGACCCCGCCACCTGATTGGAATTTGGACGATCTCGTTTAATTACTTTATAATTTGGGTAGCCCAATTTGTGCCTTTGATTTAGCTTAGTTTCGCTAGCCAGAAGCACATCTGGGCGTTCAGCTTCCAGCAGGTTGCTCCAATTGTCACTTCTTTCCATGCGGATTAGTGAATTAACATTCACAGCAATAATTTTTAAAGTTAATTCCGCCGCAGTGAACATTATGATTAAAGTGTGGGTTCCTCTGGAGACAGGGTCGAATAGATAGTGTCAGTTCGAGCCACTTGTTCCGTCAGTTTGTTTTCGATCTTCTCGAATTTTTTATCAAACGCAGCAAACCGTCCTTGTACGAACAGTAATATAGCTGTTATATCAGTTTGCAACTCTGGACCAGGCGTTTTAATGATATTGCGTGATTGTTCTAAGATTGGTGCATTTTTTACTCCACTTGCCATTTGGGGGTATGACACACTTGGTTCCACGAAATTGTTGTAATAGTGGGTTTTCATGCGTTTCGCTTCTTCAACTTGCTTCTTTCTGGGCTTCCAACTTTGATTTTAGTCGTTGGTACTTGGGGCAACCTCTAAAGTTAGCAGGATGACCTGTGTTGTTACAGAGGACACAGGATAGTATATTTCTATCCGGGAGCTGTTCTTTGCCCAATGGGCATTCTCCAATGATATGGTTATTTAGGCATTTGACGCATCTGAAATGTATATTGCCAATCGCTGCCACATGGCCGAAGCGTTGACAGCGCATACCCTACAATATGCGGTCGGACTTCTTTATTCTCTCCCAACTTATTGTTTGGTGATTAATGTATTTAATATATCTAAGTCCATCAATTTTACTATTGGGGCTTAGCGACACAATGAAGAAAGGCATCTTACGGTTGCGATTTCTAGAATTTGATGTAGAAAATGGTTTCACGCCTGTAAACTTGAGGCTGTCGTTTTCGAAGCTTTTTAGTTCTTCGAGCACCTCTTTGGGAGTAAAGGTACAGTTTGCTCCGATTTAGGGGTGTACGTGTGGTACTCACTCTTCGAATGCCCCAGTGCCGATTTAATTTTGCGATAACCTTCTAAATCATCGCATGTTAAACTTATGTTAAAATTATTTTTAAATTTTGTTTTAAAAATTTTGCATGTCAACTCACCCAACTTTATGAGATCCTTTGTCTCCATGTAACTAATGTAAATAGGAGGTAGTTTCTCCTTTTTTTGACTGGCACCTGCTGAAATGGTTCCTGCCTTTGATTTGGTTCCTGCTGTTGATGGGGTTCCTGCTGTTGCTGTTGATGTGGTTCCTGCTGTTGAGTTTCCTTAGCTTGTCGTGTTTTCTTTGTCTTCGCGGGTTGCTGTTGTCTTTGTTCTTGCTGTTGTTGTTGTACCTTTTTCGTTTGCTGCTCATTCTGGTTCAGATTGTTTTTTAGTTTAAGAACTTCTTCCATTTGTTGGTCCAGTTCTTATTTGTTAAGTCTAATCTTAAGAATGAGTCTATTGAGGACCTCGACCTAATTGCTGGCGTCTGCATTTGTTTCGCTGACAGCTAGTTCTTGGAATTGGTTTTCCGTCCCTGAGTACTGGGCACCATGGGCGTTATCTTCGCCGTCGCTGCTGTCATTCAACGTGTCTGTATTCTTGTTTTTATAGGCTTTATGACATTTAGCCTTTAGATTTGGGTCTGTATTTACCAGGTGTACCGGTGTGAATTCAGCGTCAAGATACAAATGTATCGATAAGGAACGTTTGTTGTGAACGAGCCCTTATACTTTTTTATTTGGTTGCTATGAGATCGGTCAAACATATTTAGTATTCATCAATTCATTGTACAAACAGCATCATTTTTTGTTTAATCCTGTTAAAAATGTTGAATTTTGTAACAGAAAATGATGATTTGCGGAAAGCATTAATTTTTTGTTTTCATTTGAAGAAAAGTGCTTGTCGTAGCTTGCGGTGATCATGTTCTATCGGAAGCAACATGCAAAAGATGGTTTAAGCGGTTCGGAGATAAAGATTTTGATGTGCGAAATGAATAACGTGGAAGACCACAAAAAAAATTTGAAGACGCCGAATTGCAAGCAATATTGGATCAAGAGAACACTTTAAGTCAAAAACAAATGGCACAAATGTTAAATGTTGCACATCAAACAATTTCTAACCGTTTAAAAGCTATGGGAAAGATCCAAAAGTGTGGAAACTAGGTGCCACATAAATTGAATGACAAGCAGATGGAAAAGCGAAACACCACATGTGAAACATTGCTTCTACGACACGAAAGGAAGTCAGTATTGCATCGAATTGTGACTGGTGATGGAAAATGGATTTATTTTAAAAATCCCAAACGCAAAAAGTCATGGGTACATTCAGGAAAAGCGTCAACATCGACTGCAAAGCCTGATCGGTTCGCACAAAAGACAGAGCATTGTTTGTTGCGACCAGAAGGGGGTGGTGTATCATGAACTTCAGCATATCTGCAATTTTATGATTCTCGAAGAATTTCCTTTACAGAAATTTTTCAACTAATATACCATAAGACCATTTGTCGACACAAAAGTCTCATCCTACTGTTTCCTGCCGTAGCGCAGGTAAAAACCCTTGTCCGTGTTTCCTTTTTAATTATCTCAATCTAAAAAAAAACCTAAAAAAAAAGGAATCTGCGATAAGGGGCGATGTGTCCGGACTTCGCAGGATAGCAAAATGAGTTACGCAGTTGAAGTTGAATAGTGGGGAGAGTCACTCGTGTAGCTGTAAAGTCCGAGTATAAATAAATAACATAGTGAGTGATCAGATCGTTTTGCATTTTCATTTTGCGGTCAGAGTATATGTGGAGCTGTGTTGGTTTCCCCAAAGAAAGGCTGGAGCGTTTCTCTCCAGCTCGTCGTTTTCTTTGAGTATGTCTTCGAGTGTGTGCAATGTCAATTTTCCGTCCCTAAACGATTGACAACATCGTGCGGCTCGCTGATTAAGTTATCAAGAACAGCAAAGGTAGCCCAGTTTTCCCGGAGAACCGGAAGCACGTTGGTGCACCAGGAGTAATACAGTGCATACAACATCCGCACTTTACTGTTAATTCCTCTGTGGCGGACACCCCCCCCCCCCCCCCCCCCCCATACACACAATACTTTTAATATTTTCTGTCAACGGGCGACGATGAATTTGGTTCATTCAACGACTTTTCAACTACTGGCTTAAGGGTATCGGTTCACGCATGTGCTTATTTTTTACATTGTACTATTTGTGCCGTGAAGGGCATTTATTTTTTATGCCATCAAACAGTTCTTCCCCGTGTGAGTATCTGGACTCTATAATTTCACTACCTTTTTATCCATTTTGGTTTTATGTATTTTTACAGGTTTACCCATAAAGAATTTGGTGTGTTGATCAATTAAAAAATTACAATTTCAGGAGCATTCACGTTATTGTGGGAGGCAGTTCTGATGATTAAGTATTTTTTGATGCCTAATATACATATTTTTGAAAATCTTATTGGCATAATTTCCGCGTATGTACTTATTTTATGGGTGATATTATTTGTCCCGTAAAAAGTATTAATTTTTCGTGCCGTCATCGAGTTTTCCAAGTGTGGTTATTGGAACTCATTGCTTGTTTATGTATTTCAGGTTTTTTACAAGTACCCGCAAATAATGAGATTAAACACATATTGACCAACACGGGAGAAAACTATTTGAGGGTGGTGATTTTTGTGCGTAACCGTGAATGGATTCATTGAATTTAATAAAACTACGACGTAATACTGTTTATGAGAGGGAAAATGGTAAATTGGGAACGTGCGTGTGATAGGAGACAAAAAGTGGTCATCAGAATCACACCAAACTAACACTCGATGTATTTATAGGCTTTGTAATTAAATCACTGCAGTCAACACGAACTATTTTGAAACCAGATTTAAGGGCAAATTTAATCATTAATGGTAGGCTCGGGTCAGTCGTGAGTGAGGTATTTATTTATTTACTTCTATTGTTTAAATAAATTAAAAAATTATGAATATAGCGATTGGCCCTTATACAAGGATAGTTAATGAAGCAACATCCATTTTTCATTTTTTTTTAGCAAGTTTAGGTACTTTTTAAAGCGTCGGACAACCTTTCCATTTAAGAATGCCAAAAACGACCCTACCTTGGAAGGGTTACAACATATGTCATAAGTATTTAAATCTAAACTCACATAAATGACTTATAATCGCACGAAAACTCCATTCTATGGCGGTTGTCTCAATGTCGTTCCAATATTAAACGTGTTTTCAAATTCATCACCTTCTGGTCAAATACCAAACAAGCAATTTACCTTTTCCCTCCCAGGTGTATCATTAAGTATCCCGTTGGATGATTACTGATTGTGGCGCCCGAAGGACTTAAATCTTCTTCTTCCGGAACTAATTAAAAGCCCTATAAAACAAGAGCGAAACTGAATCAAGCAACCAATAACAACAACAACAAGAGTAACAACAATAAAAAATGATCATGAAAAGCTAACAACTGACTACATTTGTCACAGTCCTGAAGCATACACGCGGACCTGCTCTCATCCTATGATTCATTAATTTGTCGTCATCCCAAGTACAAAATCAAAAACAAAAAGGGCAATCTAAATGCCGTGTCGACTAGAGCAGTAGAATAAAGAATAATAATAATAACAACAACAAACACCAAGAATAACAATAGCAATCTCTTGTAGTCAAATGTACAAATACACACGCACCCTCAACAAATGCTCTTCCACCCACAAAATCTATCCGACCAACCTTGGCATACTCCTAGTCCCTTCCCATACTTTCTTGCCGAAACTAATAACAGCGGGACTATTAATGTCAAACTGGTTTCAAAAAGTTTCCTCCTTGAATCGTCGAGTCGTCAGTGCCGCCATCGCCATCGCCGGCACCATCGCCATCACCATCACTGCTGCCATCGTTCTAAGGACGACGAAACAAGCCAAATGACTTCATTAATTTTCGATTTTCCATTGGGGAGGAAGCAATTTTATGCACACACACCCCATTGACGCAAAAACAACAAATTAAAGAAAAAAGGAATAAATATAAAAAGACAAAACACAACAACAACAACAACAAAAAAAACACCAAATGGAAGTATATCCCGACCGACTGCCAACGGCTGAACACATACTTTGGCTGCGACACAACATCATGCAACACATTATTTGGGAACAGCAGAACACTTGGCGAACTCCCGAGTTCCCGAGTTCCTGAGCTCTATAGTTTCTGAGTTCTCGAGTCCTTGAGTTTCGGGAGTAAATCTTTTCTTTTAAAAGAGAAGAACGTGGCCCATATGGTGTCTGTGTGGAACTGAAGCGCGTGTCCTGTGGTCCTTACAAAGAGATTTTGACAAGTAAACTCGTAAACTTGCAAATGGCCAGAGGGGTAGCACGCAGGCTGCTTCCGTCAGAATACACCCGGCCACCCTCTAAGAGTCACCCAAGGAAAGACAAACTTTTGATTTCTTAGATTGTGGCGATGCTTTAATGATCCAGGAGAGACTATGGCT
The DNA here is from genome assembly GCA_963931805.1 of Microdon myrmicae. NCBI lineage: Eukaryota > Metazoa > Arthropoda > Insecta > Diptera > Syrphidae > Microdon > Microdon myrmicae. The sequence continues at coordinate 88,446,017 of OZ007501.1, forward strand.
CCGTAGATGGATGGGGTTCACGAGGTTGATGGGGGTGTGAGGTGGATTTTGTATTGGTTTGCCTTATTTTTTTTTATCTCTGTTCGAAAACTGGTGCCAGATAAACAATGTGATTCCTGATTTCCACCATCAGCAGCACCAACAACAACATCAACCGAACACAATAACACTTGGGACTTGGAGCCGAAAATGAAGAAACAAAAGGACGATGTTCTCTTTATTCCACAATCCATCTGTGGCTCCCATCTCGTCCTGCGGATTCTGTATCATTTGTTTGTTTGCCTTCCGTGCGCCTTCGTTTGTGTATATAATATAGACGGGCGCGTAATCATCTGGGACAAGAACGCGTGGCAGTGCGCTCACTCTCTGCCTCGTAAATTAACGAACGATTGAATGAAGTTCCATGGGTAATAAGAAAAGTTTGATTGCGACGGAATCCTTTTTTTTTTTTGGTTATTCTGCCTGCTACCGTCTGCCCTTTTGAATCTTTCTTATCCTCTGGAGGATATTTATCACACACAAACCAAAGAGATAACCAATGCTCCATGTTGCTGAGCCACAGGGATCATTAACAGACTACGTAAAGTTGATAGTAGGATATACGTGTGTGGGTGATGGTATATGGCATCTTAAGGATATCGTTCAGTTTATCTTCCTGAGAATACAAAGGACTTTAATTTCTAATTACAGATTTTTGGTATTAGAACATCGATGGGGCATGACTCACAGATGACCTTCGCTTCGTCACACAACAACCATCCGGGTGCCTTGGCTTTTCACCTACTACCACTGTTGGCCGGCACCAAGGGGATACGGGGACTTTGATTAAGAGCAGATTAAAAGTCATCAATAAAATTGGATTTACTACAATGGCTACTTGAGCACTGCTGAATTCTGGATAAAGTTTTCCAACTGAACTATGATCAGTCAAATAGAAAAGGAAAGTTTTCAATTACATTTTCATTACAAGAGGTAACTTGCCTCATACGGTCAGAGACTTGCACCATATCCTAATGCGTTAAGTTGTATAGGAGAATGAGTCACCCATGTAGGGTGGAACTTAGGAAAAAGTCAACGTTAATATTCTCTTGTTTGTCTAAGGCTCATTGTTTAAAGCTAAACACTTTGTTGACATTTGTTCAATGCCTCTAGGCACTGCTAAATATAGAGTGGGGTAGATGAACATGATGATTTAAAAATTCTATTTAAAAAATATTAATGGAGGCATTGATCTGACTTTTTTTTTTCCTTACTCGAGTACAGCATATCAAGTTTATTTACTACATAGGCTGAAAAGTTTCCAGATTTTTAATGAAAACAAGCGTTTTTTGTTATATTTATTCCTCAACATAGTTGCCTTCGTGGGCGATACACTTGGTATAGCAATTTCCAACGTTTCAATGTTGTGTTTAGTAGGGGTTAGTTTCAGGATGCGAGTCTCCTGATCCTTAAAAGGACAAGGCGATCTCTTAAAACAGACCGCTCCTGAAATCTTGTTCTACAAGGGGTCGTTAACCGTGCTTCCTCTGATCCAGAGGGAAGAGTAACGTCCTTTTGGTTTGGCCTCAGTCTTCGCATGTCCGCTGGTTTCCGTGATGGCCAGGTGATACTCCAGATCTTCAGAAGTATTCTCTTTGAGGGAGTACCTATACTTTACTCACCAGAAAAATGAAAAGAATGCTCGTTTTTCCTTTTTGTATTTTATTTATTTTTAATTTGAACTTCGCCCTTCTCCAGGATATTTTCCTTCAGGGACAACGGATGATATTTAACTGCGGCCCGGAGATCAATATACTATTCCTTTATAAAGGAAAAGGAATCGAAAATTGTATCCCAAAGATACACATTTTCGTGCAACAATCTCGATTTTCAATACATTTCGTGCGATGCTCAATGTTTGTTTTAGATAAGATTCAGTTTTCTGAATCTTCATCAATCTATTTGCATGTGAGGATTTGAAATGGTATTTGGGTATTGTTTGCTTGTGGCAAATTCGAACATCTGGTGTGATTTGCCATGGATTTGGTTTGTTTAATTTTCTAGGGAAATTACCAGATTGAAATGTATTTCTGGATTTTGAATAGAGATTATGCCGTGGGGCAAATGCAAAGCTATAAACGAATATTTGATTCGTTTATTGCGAATTTTGATTTTAGTGTTGGTTTTCTGATTAAATTATGCCGTGGGGCAAATGCAAAGCGATAAACGAATATTTTGATTCGTTTATTGCGAATTTTGGATTTGGTTTTGGTTTTTCAGGATTTTGATAGGATTTAATGTTTTGATGTAGGATTTCTGGGATTAGGATGTATGGATGGGGAAAAAGGTGGTAGGGCTTTTTAGAGCACTACATCAATGCCCTTTCTGTAGTATGAAAGGTTTAAGCCTTCGAAATAGGTTTCAGTTTCCACGATGACTTCCTCATTCGATCTGAATCTCTTTCCCTGGAGCTACCGCTTGGGGTTTGGGAACAGATAATAGTGGCAGGCGGTTCAAGTGTGGAGAATGCGGTCCATGACCAACCAAATTCAATTCGTAATTGGTCCAATTTGGCCATTGCTTTCAAGGGGGTGTGTGACGGGGCATTATCGTGATGGTACAGACGTTTTTTCTTCGTCATATGAGCCCGTTTTTTCTTTATTTCGTCGTTCATTTGGTCCAATAACGCCGTATAATACTGTCTTGTCAATCTTCTTCTTTTCTGCAGGTAATCGATGAAGATTATACCATGCATATGCCAAAAAAAACGGAGGCAATAACCTTCCCGACTGATCAATGGTCTTTTGCCCACTTTGGTCGGCTTTCGTGGCTTTTCAGCCACTCCGCAGACTCTCTATTGGACTCAGGCATAATGGGCCAACGTTTCATCCATCTTAACGAAATGTCCAAAAGAATCGGCTTGATTACCCTGCAACAACGCCCTAATCGCCTGTTGAATCATTAACGTGCTGCTGTTTTAGGTCGAAGGCCAGCAAACGCGGCACACCGACAGCTTTTTCATCTCCAAAAAACGTGTAAAATGTATCCCACCCATTCTTTTGAGATGCCCACGGTCTCAGCTTTATCGCACAATTTCACTTCACGACGATAACTCAATACGATTCGATTATTATTTATTGGCCTATAGGAACCCGGAAATTCATGGCCTCGCCGAATCGGCTGGGCCGTCGTTCCCTGTCTTGAGCACTTTCCGATTCGAGGCTCTTGCTTTACGATTTCCGCATTCGAGGTGCTGTTCGGTGCTTGTGTGGGGAGGAAGGATTGTGCCAGGTAGGGGCACTCGGTTCACTTCCTTCCACCAGCTTACGAAGACAAAGTTCCGCGGGAAAGAAAGTCAAACGCACTGATTTAAGCTTTTAATTAGATCATCACTTTATTTGTTCCTTTAATGGCTGGCGCAAAACAAACTACTTTAAAAATAAGCAATATTAATGTCTCCGCTAATGTAGACATCACACTTTGCCAGACTACGGACGGAGGATATTGGCGTTTGCCATTTTGCACACACACTGCGGCTGAAAACTTGGCTACGAGATGTACGCATCATCGGCGCGCAACGAGGAGCGGAAGACGAAGACCCGACCGGCTCGGTCGGGTGATGGAAAACGATTCAGTGATTCAACCCTCGTTTGGGGTGAGGTTGGAGGTGTGGTGGAAAGGAAATGAAATTTCCTTTGACCAGTGACCAATGGAAGGCAATCTCTGGCACGCAGTGGTGTGCGTGTGTGATCGTACCCATCACCATGTTTATCGATGCATTTAGCAAAGGATAAACGAAACCTGAAACGAGGAAAAAAGAACAAATTGATTTTTATAAATTTTATACAGGATGTATATCTACGCTTCTCCGCCGCGAGACAGAGAGTGGGAGCGGCACGACGAGGGTGGTCTGCTGGCGGAATTAGACTCAGCTTTAAACGGCTCGTGCAAAGCCGACTCGCTAATGGGGTGAATTTGTGGTGTGGTCATAGATATCCTCTCCACCAAGGATATGTTTTTATTTACCACCAGAGAAACGTAAAGTCTCTCTTGGTGGGATAGAAAACCAGATCTCGTAATGAAGGTCATGGTGTATGTGTGTGATCGTTTAGATCTGTGTTGTTTACCCATGCGCGAAAGCAATCGCAAAACAAAGCAGGCAGGCGGCAAGGACAAAAGGATCGAGAAGATCGTTGTTTATGAAGTGCATCGCGTCTAAATAAATAGATGACGATGCATCGAAGAAATGTGGTAAGAGAAAAGATGAGACGAGGGCATCATAAAAGTCTTAGATGAGTGATGTCCTTGTGTAAATATACGAATAGACATTGGGAAAGGTGCTAATGATTTGGTGGACGAAATGAATCCCTTGCTTGCATTAGTATATGCAGGGAAATTCGTTTGTGGGAAACGGATTCTATGTTTGCCTTGTTTATGCTTTGAATTCAATCCGGCGGCTATGCGCGAAGTCGATGATTGTTTGGAGATTCAAGCAAAGGAGCATTTCTGGGTAAAGTGCTTGCAGGTGTATTGATAGTTGCAAGTCATTGCAAAGCAATGGTGATTACACAATGACGGTTTGTATATACCGCCTGTGTCAATTGTACATGGCATCTATGGCGACGCAAGTGTCGAACTCTAGTGTGAATATCTACACTAATTGGAAATTCGGTTCTGGGTCGCTAATGCAGAGATGCATTGATACATGTATGAATGCCCATGTGGGAAAAAATCTTTGCAAGCAGGTAATGCATGGAAACCATTAACTATTCTTGGGAAGGAAATGTTTTTGCTGCCGGGAGCCACAGCTTCCCCGTTCTGTAACGGAACGAGTTCTGATGCAGGTGTTACGGCTCCAACGCCGTGCTTCCTCTTTCGAGGGAAGAGCGTGGAGGTTATTATATCTTTTCTTATTTGAAATAATTATCGTTTCTTAGTTATTAAATAATTTATAAAGTTTTATTTATTTTTATATTTTATTGAACTCAGCTATCTCAAGCTGAGCTCTCTTCTTTCTATTTTTTTCATATAAATTTACATGTTTATATAGAACATTTTGTTCTAACTGACTGTGGCGTATAAACTGAACAAAACAATCTAGAAGTCTCTGTGACTTAGAATTTTGAATAAACTTTGAACGAAAATCAAAGTGGCCATGTTTTGAAATGAAAAATGTGCTTGTTATGAAAAGGGGCATATTTATGAAATGTGCTGTAAGTGACTGGATATAGAATATAGTGTCTGTTTATTTATGAAATGTGCTGTAAGTGACTGGATATAGAATATTGTGTCTGTTTATTTATGAATTGTATTAACTGAGAATGTAGGATATGTGAGGATGTAGTTTTAAGGGTTGTGTTTGAAAGGACATGAGTTAGTGTTAAAGCGAATAAGGGTAGTATTCTGGAATACAACACAGGGATGTTCGTGCCGTCTGGAGATGAACCGCAAATTGGTGCGATGCGTCGGATAGTCTTGTAGAGCGCATATAAACCGAATTGTGTGGAACAATATCACGAATCTCCGAAGAACAGTACCCGTGATAATATCTGTAAAACAGACAGAGGTCGGCTATGCGCCTTCGATGTCAGCACCGTGTCCCCGATCAGGCGGATCGCTCATCTCTGTATGCTCTCAAGTAGGTCGAGGGTCTGTTTAGGAGCCGAGCTCCAAACATGACAGCAGTATTCGAAAGCGGGTCTAATTTGGGATTTATACAGGAGAAGAAATTGGGCCGGAGTAAAATATTTCTTGGCTCTAAAAAGAGAACTCAGTTTTCCTGAGGCTGACCTGGCGATGCTCGACACCTGTTTATGCCACGATACATTCCCACAGACCGTGACACCAAGCAATTTCAAGCTTTCCCCAGATTCGAGGGCCTGGCCATTCATCATCAGCTGTGGAACTGATGATCCACTTTTCTTTGTGAATGTTGTATATTGTGTCTTCGCTGCATTGAAATCGACGAGATTGGCCCTTCCCCACTGCAGGACGTTATTGAGATCCTGATTGAGAGAGTCAATCTGTCTACATCTCTACTGGTGTGAGGTTGATGCAGCAATCGGCCGAACACTCGAAAAGGAAGAAACAAGAGTACTATCATCCGCCAAACTGAATACTTTGTTATCCGTTATCCCCAACAAATCATTTATGTGAAGGAAAAACAAGATTCGAGCCGAAATAGAACATTGAGACACCCCCGAATTAACAGGATACAGATCCGAACACTCGCCGTCCACAACAACCCGGATCAATCGATTCTCAAGGAAGCTTTTCGTCCAGTCGCAAAGCTGTTGGGAAAGTCCATATGAACGGAGTTTGCTAAGCAATGCCTTGGAGATATCCAATGCGACCGCCCTTGATTCACCATCATGTTCAATCGCAGATGTCCATATATCGGTTATAAGTGTCAAAAGGTCTCCCGTGGTCCGCATGCCACGGAATCCGTATTGACGGTCACTCAGAAGTCCGTTGCACTCCAAATACTTAACTAACTCTGTATTGATGACTTTTTCCATCACCTTAGATAAAATAGACAGTAATGCTGTCTGACGGTAATTTTGTGGGGGACACTTTTTTCCCGTCTTTGGGATTGGCTGAACTCGAGCGATTTTCCAGCAGGCAGGAAAGGTCCTCTGTGCATAAGATAAGCGGAAGAGTCTGCAAAGAACCGGCGATAGTTCTGGAGCACAGTTCTTAAGGACCATTGCTGGTATTCCGTCCGGGCCGGCTGCCTTCCTACAGTCCAGTTCACGTAGGATGCGTTGAATAGTGCGAGGACGAAATCTCACATCCCGCATGGAAGAGTGTACCGGCACGATCACTGGTGGCTCCAAAAGACCGGGATCGAGGTGTGAATTGGTGGAAAATAAATTCGCGAACACATCAGCTTTATCCTTTGAATTCGTGACTAACGTTCCGTTGTCTGTCACAAGCGGAAGTAAGGAGGAGGATGCGTAGTTGCTGCTGACAGCTCTTGCCATTGACCAGAAGGAGCGCGATCCAGTTGGGCACCGAAGGAGCTTATTGATCACCCTGTCGTTTTGAGCTTTCTTCGCGGTATCAATCGGCTGGTGGCACGCGTTTCTGATTCTAACAAAATTCGTTCTGTTAACATCGGTGGGATTGGAGCGCCATTGTTTAAAAGCTCTATTTTTTGCCGCTGTAATCTGCTCGCATTGTCTATCAAACCAAGGTTTATCAGACGAACTTCGTTTGATGGAATGTGGAATATACATCTCCATCCCCAGAAGAATAATCTCTGATATCGACTCCGCGCAAGCGTTAACATCAGAAATTCCGAAGCACATCTCTGACCATGGAAAGGATGCGAAGAAATCTCGCAAATCGTCCCAGTTAGCAGCCCCATACTTCCACACATGGCGAAGCTGCCTAGGCCGGTTATTCGCTTGAAATGCAAGTACTTGCGCGACAGATGCCGGGCAGTGATCTGAGTTTCCTACTGGCGCAGAAACCTCTACGGTATAAATACTCGGTTCGGATGTTCTACTACCACAGGAGTTTTCTTGGTGTAATTTGAATTTCCCCTGGCACCATGCCCTAGACTTTCCCTTGCCGAAATGTGTTTAGAGGGTAGTTGCTTTTTGGGCATCAACTACATACGTTCGGTGGAGTGCCTTCAGCTTTAAGAGGGTGATCTCAGCGCCAGTATCCATAATTAGGTATGTAGTGTTTCAACGGCCAATGCTCAAAGGGAGTTGAACGATCGGGACTTTGGTCGGCGAATACTGAAAACACATTTGGCTGACTTGTGAGTTTAATGCGGTCGGGTTGGTGTTTTCCTACCCGAGCTCTTGGATTTTTCCGACCTCTTCCATTTTGTTCTTTGTTGACACACTGTCACCATGTGGGTGTGTCGTCTGTAAAATGCATACCGTTGACCATGTTCCTTCGGAAGATCACTTCGCTTTGGAGCCTGCGTAGACTCCGTGCTAACAGAGCTAGAGTGGTTTCAGCCCGCCGCAGCTGACGGTGTTGTGGTCGGTGCATTTAGCGATTTGAGCCCGAGGCGTTCTCACTGCTTTGCTTTTAAGCCTTATAAGGCTCAGTACCGCCAGAGCTGGCACGGATTTGGCCTGTATTGACACGTAACTGTTGTGACCGGGGCTTCCGGCGTTTGCTGTCTTCGTCGCGTGTATCTTTGTGGTGCTTTGTTTCCTTCCTTTCTAACATCAACAGGATAATCAGTCGGGGTTTTGGAGTCTTTTTACATGTGAACGCATCTGATCCCGCCGTAATACCCCTTGTAGTGCTCCAAAAAGCCCTACCATCTTTTTCTCCCATTCCTAATCCAAAATCCTATCAAAACCTGAAAAAACCCAAACATTATCCAAAATTCGCAATAAACGAATCAAACATTCGTTTATCGCATAACATTTGCCCCCACGGCATAATTAAATCCAGAATCAAAATTAAAATTAAAATTCACAATAAACGAATCCGATATTCGTTTATTGTTCTATATTTGCTCCACAGCATCACCCAAATCCAAAATTCAGAGATTGTTATCTCTATCCTAAAAATTCCATTGAGTTAAACAAACAAAAACTCAAAAGCAGATACATTCACACATCTGCGTAATGGTTTCGTAAGAATTCAAGAAATTGATTTCTTATCTTGTGTAAACACAACATCTCGCTCGAAATATCCAAAAGATCGAGATTGTTGCACGAAAATGTGTATCTTTGAGATACAATTTTCGATTCCTTTTCCTTTATAAAGGAATGGTTTCGTGATCTCCGGGCCGCAGTTTAAATTCGTATCTTGTCCCTGGAGGAGATACCCCAGTGGGAGAAGAAATATAATCTGAAAACTAAAACACCCGGTTTTTCATTTCACCTGGCCTGGAAGACCAAAAGAAGAAAAGGACATTCGACCCATATCTAAGGACGTTGCTCTTCCCTTTGGACTCAAAGGAAGCACGGCAAACGAACCCTGTTGTGCGACAGGTTTTCGGGAACTTTTATAAGAGATCTCTTAGTCCTTTTAAGGATTAAGACACACACTCCCCGAAACCAGAAGTACAACAAAAAATTTTGGTGGCAGCGGTGGGATTGAACAATCTACCACAGAAGAAGAAGACTCGTGGATTATCCAACAATCCCCTACCGCAGAAGAGGAAAACTGCTAAAGCAACGAGGCGATTCAGGAGGATACCGAAGACTGCTGAACACCGGCAAAGTGAGATTTTTTAAAGCGTATTTCCGGGGCTTAGAACACCGGAATGCATAGTGACATTTAAAATCTTTTTTTTTAAACAAAGTAAAACTTACAAGCGTTGCCTGGGGCTTAGATACCGGCTGTAGAGAAAATCAAAGTGTTAAGTGTATGACGGCCACGAGTCCCGTCGACAATCCAGTGGAAAAGAGGAAAAGTCTTTTCCTTGTACAACAGTGACTACAAACAACTAGGAGCACAACACCAGGACCAAGCAGCTAGATCCAGTGACGACAGGACACCCTACAAATCTGCAGTAGATCCAGAAAACACAGGTATTAAATTTTTATTTATTTGTTAAGTGAAAAGTGATATAAAGGTAACTTAGTTGAAACAAAAGGTGAACTAAAATTAAATTCAGTTTTGTCATTTTTGTCATTTTGTCTTGGAAATTGGCTCCCAAATAAGTAAATTTTTAAATGTTTGAATTGTTAACTAAAAGGGGACGCCAAGAATAAATTGAATATTTATTTTAATTGTTCTTTTACACTGGGATAAAGCTTATTAATAATTTGTGCAAGTGCATTTAAATTTAACTTGTTTTTCTAAGAATAATAAGCAAAGTTGTTCTCATTTTTCCAAGAAGAGTATACGCATAAAAAAGCCCAAAGTGATAAATATAATTAATAAAAGAAATTTTTCTCTCACACAAGCATATACAATATACAAGTACGCACTTACTTTTCGGCTAGTAGAGGCAAACATTTTAAATACATTTTTCTTAATAAACGTATCTTTCTTAAACGCATTTTTAAAAAAACACATATTTTTGACAATTTTCAAAACTTTCTTCACGAATATATACATATACACATTTTTTCCAAAAACTTTTTCCCAAAATATCAACATTTTATTCTTCAAAAGGGACAATATAAAAGACCCCACACAAAAATTAACTACAAATTTGGTTTTATTATTTATTTTTTGATATATATTTTAATTAATTATACACATAAACATATATACATACATTTTCTTTTGGGAAGATTTTTCTTACGTGACAAGCTAAAACAATAACGAACAAATCAAAATTCTTGGTCCTTGTCCTTAGCGTCTTGTTTGGAAAATTTTCTTTGGGTTGAATCTTTTCCTTTGACTCATCTGTGGCTCTTCGAAAATCCATTTTAGGTTTAGACACTTTTTCCGTAGGGCGGAAGGGTGGATTCTCTCACCTTAAGTAGAACAAAGGCTTTCTAATAGAATCAAAACTAACTGAGTTTGAAGACACTTCTCTTGTCGTTGGTCTTGTCTTTTCTCTTGGCCATCTTACCCAACAATAATGAAGATCTCATCTCTTGGTTCTCTACCCCTTTTCACCATCATTTGGGAAGGTCTGTTTCACAAATATGTAGTGAGCGACAAAAATAAACCGGGTACGCGTTCGCAGAGACCTGAGCCCGAGCTCATACAAAATCGCGAGGACGAAACTTCGGAAACGTTACGAACGGAAATACGCGAACAAAGTTCTAGAATGAACTACGGATTCGGATTAAGCGACATACTGGGACTCGTGCCGATATTTAACGGTAATCCTGACGAATTAGAGGGTTTCGTCTCTTGTGGAGACATTTTGTTCTCACAAGCACAAGATGACAACCAGAAGTCCTTTATTCTAAGGGTGGTCAAAACCAGATTGCAGGGACCGGCGCGTGATTCTATCAGACATAAAATTATTTCTACTTGGGAAGATCTTGTTTCAGAATTAGAGGGAGAATTTAAACCTCTCATCTCTAGGTCTGCTGCCCAAAATAACTTAGTGGCAACAAAACAGGATAGCAAGGAGGGTGTGAAAGAATTTTCAACTAGACTCACACACCACCTGCATGAATTGGACAGCGCCACATACGCTAGTTCACCTGATCCTGCAGTCAGAACTTATCTTCTGGCTGAAAATCAAAGACTCGCTTTAAATACGTTTGAGGATGGGATACAAAATTCCAGTCTCAAAATCTTAGTAAAAGCGCATAGGGCTTCAAATCTCAAAACAGCCATTAGCTACGCTTTGGAACAATCTCAAAGATTGAACAGCGATAACTCAATGCAAACTTCCACTAACAATTTTAGGAGGAACCAACTAATTGTTTGCCAAACATGCAACAAGAGGGGACATACTTCTGCGACTTGTTATCGCAACACAAATTTTCCAAATTTCGTCCCCCAACGCATTAAGACAGAGGTTGAACGTCTCCAATGCACATACTGTCGGAAGTATAATCACACTCAGGCAGAGTGCAGAACCAGGTTAGCTCATATGCGAAACCAGGACCAACCTTCAACGAGTCGAAATCCTTTCAGAACTCAGCCCAATCAATCTCAAAACAGGACAATAACAAACTCGCCCCGCATTGAAAATCGTAATACCCGACAAAATCAAAATATTAACAGGGTATCCAATCAACAACAGGGAAACGAACTCACTCGGGCAGCGAGCAACGGCAATCCTTCTCGAGTTCAGACAATCGCCGATATACACCCCATCCCGATGTAAATTTTCAAATGCGCGTATTTTTCTGCCCTGAATTTAAGGAGCCAGTAATACGTGTAAAATTTAATCCATCGGATAAACAATACTCGACTTTCCTTATCGATACAGGCGCCGACATCAGCCTGATCAAATTAGATAATCTTTATATTGAACAATCTGTAGAAAATTCAGACCCAGTGACTATATCCACCATTGCTGGAAAAACGGTCAGCACATGCGGAAAGGTATTGGGGGAGTTCGAATTCAGAACTGATAGGCACTCCATACCCTTTAAGCATAATCTATTTGTAGTGGGAAGCAACGTAGACTTCCAACACGATGGCATACTGGGAAGCGATTTCCTTACGAAGCACCAGTGCCACATTAACTTTGAAAAGGGATTCCTTAAATTCGCTGTGAAGAAGAGAACCATGGTAGAACTCGAGCAGCCTTTACGGAACAAAAATGAGGTCAAGGAAAATATTCAGAAGGCCACGCCTTACGAGGTATCTTCCACGGATAATACAGGCATTCTTGAAAAATTGGATAACACCGTTCGTGAGTCAACATCCGAATCCGTTTGTCTACGGGCCGGATCTGATGCTGTGACAAACACAACGAAATCAACCACCCTTGAATCTTCCTCTCCCCATTTAAATAAAGTTTGTGGTAACAGAAAAGGTAAGGAAACTGCCGAAAAACTGAGTTCAGGAAAACATGAACCTGAAACTCCAATATCCCCAGTAAATTTAAAACGAAATGCCAAAATCGATCTCATAAAATTGCATTCACGATCTCAACAAATAATGGAGATTCCATTTAAAGGAAAACTCAGTCAAGAACTGATAATAACAAAATCCGAGATCATGCCAGGGATATATCTGGGTAATAGCTTGACAACACCACAGGAAAACAAAATAAAGGTATTACTAATGAACACATTAGACACCGATCAAGAAGTAAGCACCAACGACATAGAAGTCGAATGGGAAGATCTGGATGACTACAATGTGTTACAGGCGGATGAAACTAAGAACTTTCTAAAAAATAGGCTTGAAGGGCTAGAATCACTCCTAGAGTTGCGTCATTGTAACCAGGAGGAAAGGATATCTATCCTAGACATCTGCCGCAGATTTAACGATCTCTTTTACTTAGAGGGCGACCATCTCACACACACTGACGCCATAGAGCATCAGATCATCACTGAAGAAGGAAAGCCCCCACTTTACATAAGACCATATCGCCTCCCAGATAGCTCGAAGCAAGAAATCCACAAACAAGTGAATGAAATGCTTCAGGATGGCGTGGTACAACCAAGTTTCAGTCCTTGGAATTCCCCTCTCTTACTAGTACCCAAGAAGGCAGGACCTGATGGGACAAAACGGTGGAGAGTGGTTGTCGACTTTAGAGCCTTAAATAAAATAACAGTCGGAGATGCATATCCATTGCCCAATATTACAGATATTTTGGACCAGCTAGGAAAAGCTAAATATTTTAGCACTTTGGATCTAGCAAATGGGTTTCACCAAATACGCATGGACAATAGAGACAAGGCAAAAACAGCGTTTAGTACACCCTTCGGACATTACGAATATAATCGAATGCCCTTCGGACTTAAAAACGCACCCGCCACATTCCAAAGGCTTATGAATAATGTACTCATGGGTCTCCAAGGAATAGAATGTTTCGTCTATGTAGATGATATTGTAATTTACGGATACGATCTGAACGATCACAATTCCCGACTTACCAGAGTTTTCGAGCGATTACAAAGACACAATCTGAAAATACAACCAGAAAAGTGTCACTTCATAAGGAAAGAGCTCACCTACTTGGGGCATGTTATTTCAAAGGAAGGTATAAAACCAGATCCAGAAAAAACTAAAGCGGTGAAAACGTTTCCAACGCCCAAGAAACAAAAAGATGTAAAATCTTTTCTCGGTTTTGTAGGCTACTATAGAAAATTTATCCCTAATTTCGCTGAACTGGCAAAACCTTTAAGCAGATTGCTCAGGAAGAATGTTCCATTTCATTGGGATGCCTTTTGTGATGAGGCATTCACAGCTTTAAAAAGAAATGTTATTACCCCACCAATACTGGCTTATCCAGACTTTAACCGGGAGTTTATAATAACCACGGATGCTAGCAATGTTGCGTTAGGAGCAGTGCTATCTCAAGGTACAATAGGACAAGATAAACCTATTGCTTTCACTAGCCGAACACTAAACGACGCCGAAACACGGTATACAACGTCTGAAAAGGAATTACTAGCAATCGTTTTTGCATTAGCCCAGTTCCGACCATATGTCTACGGACGAAAGTTCACAATAGTAACTGACCATAGCTCTCTACAGTGGCTTATAGGACGAAAAGATCCTACATCCAGACTTATGCGATGGAGAATTCTACTCGAAGAGTATGAGTACACAATCGTCCATAAAAAAGGAAAGCAAAATGCAAATGCTGATGCTCTCAGCCGTATAACAACGACTACCCCAGTCAATCCCATTAAAAATAATATCCTCGTCACCACACGAAGTAAAGCCAAACTCGAAGAAGATGTGGCTGCACAATCATACAAAGATACTACCAATCTTGTATGGCAAGAACAAACAGGGTCCATCTATACCAAGAAGAAACTTGGACTACGTATTATAATCCTCCCATTGATAGACTCTGCTGAGGAAGAAAACCTGGTAGGAAGAATCCCAAACTTCACCAAGCCAGACGTAGGTAAAATTACGTTTCATGAGCAAGATGGGTTATGCGCCATCACATTGCCATTGCCTTTCAGAAACCTAAGCGACCAGGAAACCGCTAAGAGTTCCCTTATTGATGTGAAGAAGATTTGCGAAGACCGGAATTTCAATTCCATTGGAATTTTAGTCCCCTTCATAGAAAACGAATCAAAAGTAACACTCAATAACTTGCTAAAAGAAACTTTTGCTCACCTCAACGTGACAATGTACGTTTTCTCCAATAAAAAGAAGCTTTTAACAGATCCTAACGAAATACAAAAGTTACTCGCGGAATACCACAACTCACCTTTCGGAGGACACCAAGGAGCCACCCGAACAATCAATAGACTGAAGCAAAAATATTACTGGCGCACAATGACCGCTGACGTCGCGGCGTATATTAGAAAATGTGCCTCCTGCCAGATAAACAAAAGTGGAAGGAATCCTAGAATTCCTATGAAGATAACCACAACAAGCTCAAAACCTTTCGAAAGAATTGCTTTAGATATAGTAGGACCATTACCAGTCAGCTATAATGGAAATAAATACCTACTAACGTTTCAAGACGATTTGACTAAATTTTCAGGAGCTTACGCACTGGCCAGCGCCGAAACCAAGGACGTGGCCAGAATTTTCGTTGAAAATATCGTCTGCCAGCACGGCATACCATCTTCTCTATTAACTGACCGAGGTGCAAATTTTCTCAGCGCACTTTTTAAGGACATCTGTTCCTTACTCAAGGTCAAAAAACTCAATACAGCACCCTATCATCCACAAACAAACGGAGCACTAGAACGGAGCCATAGAACTCTGGTGGAATACCTCCGCCACTATGTAAACCAGGATCCTCTCACTTGGGACACCTGGATACCTTACGCAATGTTTGTGTACAATACTACACCCCACAGTAATACAGGCTACACGCCGCATGAATTACTATATGGTTTCCCAGCCGAAATACCCAGTTCTCTTAGACAAAACCCCGAAACCTCTTATAACTACGACCATTACGCAAATGAATTAAAAATGCGATTACAACATGGTTATCGTACAGCTAAGGGAATACTGATAGAGAAAAAACAAAAATCTAAGGCATACTACGACCAAAAAGTAAGCCGTAAGAAATTTAATGTTGGCGACAAGGTTCTATTAAAGAATCACTCAAGACCTAACAAACTAACCTCCCTGTGGAAAGGCCCCTATGAAATTGTAAAGATCCTATCCGAAGAAAATTCAATCCTCAAAATAGGAAAAGGAACTCGAATAGTCCACAACAATAATATAAAGCTATTTGTGGATTAGGCAATCACGAATAGGAAACTCCAAAGAAAAATAAAAGTTGAAAAAAAAATGTATATATGTATAGATAACCTTAAAAAAAAAAAAAAAAAAAATAAATAAATGCATATATGTATAGAAAAACTTACAAAAAAAAAATAAAGTCAAAAAAAAAAAATAACACTACGACAATGTATTTAAAATTTGCTTCAAAATTTTTCACTTCAAATAATTGTATACGAATAAAATAATTTTGTAAATAGTATACAACACTTTTAATACCAAAAAAAAAAAGAGAAAAAAAAACAAACAAAACAAAAATAAATATATAGATAAAAACAAATATTAACGCACTTAATAAAATAAGTTTATATCATGTTTTAAATAACCACCACTAACTTAAATAAATAAACAACAACAACAAAATTTTGTAATAATAATAAATAATCTTAGGTTATAAGAAAAAACACATTATATATATATGAAAAAACGAAAATACAAAAACAAAACTTACAAAACAGTGTTAAAATAAGAACTTCTAATATTTATATAAATTCAAAACAGTTTTCAACTAAGAAAATACTAAGAAAGTAAGAAAATTTTTATATAACAAAAAACAAAAAGGAAAAGTTATAGAATTAAATTGTACGTCCAAATACATGGAAAAAATTATATAAATAAATAAACGCCCGACTAATAAGGACAATGAAAAAAAAAAGAACAAAAATAATATATGTAAATAATGAAAATTTATACGAGTATATAAACAATGAAAATTCTATGTAATATACAAATTGTAAGAATAAACCATAAAAACCTTACTTATCTATGTATCTTTTTACAAATAGTACTTTATAAAAATATAAAACAAAAAAAAAAAACCCAAAGTTAAATTTAATATAATGAATTCAAATATTTATGTAATTATAAAGCATTCTACAATTAACCTTACACGCAGAAAATAAGAAAATATTTACTTTAAATCAAAACGAAAATTTTTAGAATCAAATGTTTCCTTCTAATACAATGTTTAACCAACATGAAAAAAAAAACAAATTATATGAAATTTTAAAACCAAATGTCTATTGTACATATAACCAAAACCAAACTAAATGAATATACCCTTAACCCAAAATAAAATACTTTATATAAGAAAAACTTTATTTTGGATAACCAACAATTACTGTTAAACACACCTATACTAAGAAAATTCCAAACTTAAAAACAAAATTATATTTGTACAAAATTTCAAAAGAAAATATTTTTATTATATAAATAACCATTGTGGAAACTTGGATACACGACCATAAATATGAATACATAAATGTTAAGAAAAAAAACAAAGAACAAAAATTACACACTTATAATAAATATTGTATACATAAAGCTACTATGTTAGAAAATATCAGGCATATGTAACGGAATCACGATACTATCATCCTTATTCCCAATCACACCATTTTCCAGAAAATTAATCTCATAAAGATCAATTTTCTTTTTTTCAAGGAGGGGAGGATGTAGTGCTCCAAAAAGCCCTACCATCTTTTTCTCCCATTCCTAATCCAAAATCCTATCAAAACCTGAAAAAACCCAAACATTATCCAAAATTCGCAATAAACGAATCAAACATTCGTTTATCGCATAACATTTGCCCCCACGGCATAATTAAATCCAGAATCAAAATTAAAATTAAAATTCACAATAAACGAATCCGATATTCGTTTATTGTTCTATATTTGCTCCACAGCATCACCCAAATCCAAAATTCAGAGATTGTTATCTCTATCCTAAAAATTCCATTGAGTTAAACAAACAAAAACTCAAAAGCAGATACATTCACACATCTGCGTAATGGTTTCGTAAGAATTCAAGAAATTGATTTCTTATCTTGTGTAAACACAACATCTCGCTCGAAATATCCAAAAGATCGAGATTGTTGCACGAAAATGTGTATCTTTGAGATACAATTTTCGATTCCTTTTCCTTTATAAAGGAATGGTTTCGTGATCTCCGGGCCGCAGTTTAAATTCGTATCTTGTCCCTGGAGGAGATACCCCAGTGGGAGAAGAAATATAATCTGAAAACTAAAACACCCGGTTTTTCATTTCACCTGGCCTGGAAGACCAAAAGAAGAAAAGGACATTCGACCCATATCTAAGGACGTTGCTCTTCCCTTTGGACTCAAAGGAAGCACGGCAAACGAACCCTGTTGTGCGACAGGTTTTCGGGAACTTTTATAAGAGATCTCTTAGTCCTTTTAAGGATTAAGACACACACTCCCCGAAACCAGAAGTACAACACCCTAACATATATATACCTTGTCCTTTCCACAGTGAGTACCCAATCTTGTTTATTTACTTGTGATTTATTGTTGCACCCGCGTTGAAAACTACAACAAAGTAGGCGAACCGCTTCGTCTTCGGTTCGAGAAGCTACCGAATGGACTTCTCTGATAATGACGGCTTCTATTAGGAGACACTGAACCATGTAATCTAGCCCCACTTATCTCTAAACTAATTGTTTCAGTTCCGGTTACACCATGGCAATTTACTCGTTTAAAGGGGCCGCTGGTGTTTGTTCCACTAATGGCGTACTAACTGCGGCAATCTGGAATCCAATATTTATCCCGACACAACACAATAAATATTTCGACTGAAGATTTAACCCCACAAAGCACAAGTTACAACCGATATTTTTGACAGTATATTTAACCTTATACAACTCAAAATACTGGTCATATTCTCAGCTGAGTATTCAACCTCATACAATAGGTCACACAAAAAACATTTAACCGTGCAGAGCACCGCAAGAAAAATATACTTGGTCTAAATTGCCACCTACAGAGCCGGATTCTTAAAACAACACCACGCAATCATCGGAATCTGATGAGTTACGTTCGGAAAGAACCACATCATCAAGCGGCAAGGTCTGAGTGAGCATTCGTAACAGTAGTTTTGTTCTTTAACACAACAATGAGTAGAGCTTTTAGCGATCTACTAAGGCAAATTAGTAGAGACCAGTCAAACTTCTAGCAGGCAAACAAGTGTTTTGCCGTTGTGGGGGTTGTTCCTCAGGAAGCGCGTTTTCTTGTCCTGAAAAGGACGTTGGATCTCTTTATTTGATTGCTCCTGGAACAACACACTTCAGCAAGGGTTCGTTGCCGTGCTTCCTCTGACCCAGAGGGAAGAGCAACGTCCTGATTGTTCGTGGGACGTAACCTAGGGGATAGTGTCCTTATGCCCTGCAACCTCAGTACTGGTTCCTGTACCGATTTCTTTGGAGTCGTCCTGGTATATATATATATATATATATATATATATATATATATATATATATATATATATATATATATATATATATATAAAGAATCATCCAACGTTGGGTGCCAGCACAAAATTTCAAAAGTAATGAAAGCAGTTTTATTTATTTTGGATTTAGTTTTATTGATTTTATTTGAAAAATAACTGCTCTGTGGCAGGAGGATCTAGATACTGCGGCCCGGAGATCACGAAACCATTCCTTTATAAAGGAAAAGGAATCGAAAATTGTATCTCAAAGATACACATTTTCGTGCAACAATCTCGATCTTTTGGATATTTCGAGCGAGATGTTGTGTTTACACAAGATAAGAAATCAATTTCTTGAATTCTTACGGAACCATTACGCAGATGTGTGAATGTATCTGCTTTTGAGTTTTTGTTTGTTTAACTCAATGGAATTTTTAGGATAGAGATAACAATCTCTGAATTTTGGATTTGGGTGATGCTGTGGAGCAAATATAGAACAATAAACGAATATTGGATTCGTTTATTGTGAATTTTAATTTTAATTTTGATTCTGGATTTAATTATGCCGTGGGGGCAAATGTTATGCGATAAACGAATGTTTGATTCGTTTATTGCGTATTTTGGATAATGTTTGGGTTTTTTCAGGTTTTGATAGGATTTTGGATTAGGAATGGGAGAAAAAGATGGTAGGGCTTTTTGGAGCACTACATCCTCCCCTCCTTGAAAAAAAGAAAATTGATCTTTATGAGATTAATTTTCTGGAAAATGGTGTGGTTGGGAATAAGGTATATAGTATCGTGATTCCGTTACATATGCCTGATTTTTTTTCATTTAAGTTCTATGTATGCAATATTTATTTTCTTAGCTTACAGTACAATTTTTTTTTTGTTTTGATATTTAAAGTGATCAATTATTAAGTTGTAATTACATATATTAAAAGTGTTATTTACAGTGTTTATGTTATATTTTTTTTTCCATTACGTTTAGTAACAATTGTGAGTAATATGTTTTTCTTCTTTTTATATAAGAGGTTTTTTTTTTTGTTTTTGTTTATAAAGTATTATTATAGGTTTTCCAATTTGTGGTACAATATATATGTAAGTGTTGCGTAAGATTATTAAGGCTTACTATTACAATTTGTGTATTACATATTAATACTGATTACATATTATTTACAGAGCATTTTTTTTTGAGGACTTTTCATTGTCTTTATTTATTTATATAATTTTATTCTAGACATTTTTAAATTTGTTTTGAGTTATACTAAAATTTTATTAGAATTTATTCATTGCAAAATGTTTTGTACTTATATAAATTCTTATTCTAACATTATTTCGTACCGTAAGTTTTGTTTTATTTATTATTACAAAAATGTTTGTTTGTTTATTTATTTAAGTTAGTGATGGTTGATTAAAATATTTGTATAATACATTTTTCGATAGTCAATATTTGTTTATAGTATAGTTTTGAAACTTCTATTTTTGAAACATATGAGTTATGTGGAGATTTAATTTCTTGTTATATTTTATTTGTTATCTCCTGAATTTATAAATTTTCTTTGTTTATTCTATCTATCTATTTCATTTTTGAACAATAATTTGTTAAGAGGTGAATTTAACATTATTAGTTGTATATACATTTTTCTTTATAGATATATTTTCTGTTTTGTTTGTTTATTTCGGTTATTTAAAATATTGTATAATATTTACAAGATTATTTATTCGTGTAACAGTATTTGAAAAGAAAAATTTTGCAGGCAAATTTTAAATACATTATCGTGGTATTTTCGTACAGTGTTACTTTATGATTTTTCTAAGGTTTTTTTTTTTTACGTATATACATTTATTTTTCTTTTTTTGTTTTTGTAAGGTTATAAATACATCTATACATTTACTTTCCTTCAACCTTTATTTTATTTATTTTGGGTTTCTTATTTGTGATTGCCTAATCCACAAATGGTTTTATATTATTGATGTGGTCAAATCTTCGACCAGAAGAGAATGTGCTTATTTACTTGTTTAAGTATATATTTGAATGCTAATCGGAAGTCAATTTGCTTCGTTTTACATTTTTCCTTAAATTTGTGGAAGACTTCCCACGCTTTCTTCGGGTTTGGCTGTGTAACATAGTTCAAACTTCCAAGCGACAATGTGTTAGAAGAATAATAAAGTTTCGAGATTAAGATTTGAAACTCCCTTTTATTAGTAAGTGGAGGTACGATTTTTTGATCAGATTTTATTTGTAAAATACATTTTAAAATTTGGATAACGAGGGAAACGAGGGAGACGATGTGGACAAACAAATTACTGAAACGAGGAATGTGTTCGAGTGCAATTTTGATATGACTGTTATCTACAAGCTTACTCTTTTCTAACGAGAAAATTAGTTGTTTTTCAATCTTACATTTTGCTGGGACTCTTAGTACCGCAGGCTTACTCTTTGCTGAAATTTCTTGTTTCTCGGGCTTACAATCTGCTGGGAGTTCTTGCTCCTCAGGCTTACATTTTGCCGGTATTATATGTTTGTGAATTTCCATTACCTGTTGTGATCGTGGATGCAACTTTATGAGATCGATCGTGGTGTTTTGTTTTATTTTTACTGAGGATATTAGAGTTTCAGGTTCATGTTTTCCTGAACTTAGTTTTTCAGCAGTTTCCTTAACTTTTTCGTTACCACAAACTTTATTTAAATGGGAAGAGGAAGATTCAAGGGTGGTTGGTTTCGTTGTGTTTGTCACAGAATCAGATCCGGCCCGTAGACAAACGGATTCGGATGTTGACTCACGAACGGTGTTATCCAATTTTTCAAGAATGCCTGTATTATCCGTGGAAGACACCTCGTAAGGCGTGGCATTCTGAATATTTTCCTTGACCTCATTTTTGTTCCCGAAAGGCTGCTCGAATTCTACCATGGTTCTCTTCTTCACAGCGAATTTAAGGAATCCCTTTTCAAAGTTAATGTGGCACTGGTGCTTCGTGAGGAAATCGCTTCCCAGTATGCCATCGTGTTGGAAGTCTACATTGCTTCCCACTACAAATAGATTATGCTTAAAGGGTATGGAGTGCCTATCAGTTCTGAATTCGAACTCCCCCAATACCTTTCCGCATGTGCTGACCGTTTTCCCAGCAATGGTGGATATAGTCACTGGGTCTGAATTGTCTACAGATTGTTCAATATAAGGATTATCTAATTTGATCAGGCTGATGTCGGCGCCTGTATCGATAAGGAAAGTCGAGTATTGTTTATCCGATGGATTAAATTTTACACGTATTACTGGCTCCTTAAATTCAGGGCAGAAAAATACGCGCATTTCAAAATTTACATCGGGGTGGGGTGTATATCGGCGATTGTCTGTACTCGAGAAGGATTGCCGTTGCTCGCTGCCCGAGTGAGTTCGTTTCCCTGTTGTGAATTGGATACCCTGTTAATATTTTGATTTTGTCGTGTATATCGATTTTCAATCTGGGGCGAGTTTCTCATTGTCCTGTTTTGAGATTGATTGGGCTGAGTTCTGAAAGGATTTCGACTCGTTGAAGGTTGGTCCTGGTTTCGCATATGAGCTAACCTGGTTCTGCACTCTGCCTGAGTGTGATTATACTTCCGACAGTATGTGCATTGGAGACGTTCAACCTCTGTCTTAATGCGTTGGGGGACGAAATTAGGAAAATTAGTGTTGCGATAGCAAGTCGCAGAAGTATGTCCCCTCTTGTTGCATGTTTGACAAACAATTGGTTGGTTATTTCTCCTAAAATTGTTATTGGAAGTTAGCATTGAGTTATCGTTACCTAATCTTCGAGATTGTTCTAAAGCGTAGCTAATGGCTGCTTTTAAATTTGGGGCGTTGTGAGACTTCACCAAGATTCTGAGGCTGGAATTTCGTATCCCATCCTCAAACGTATTCAACGCGAGTCTCTGATTCTCAGCCAGAAGATAAGTTCTGACTGCAGGCTCAGGTGAACTAGCGTATGTAGCGCTGTCCAATTCATGCAGGTGATGTGTGAGTCTATTTGAAAATTCTTTCACACCCTCCTTGCTATGTTGTTTTGTTGCCACTAAGTTATTTTGGGCAGCAGACCTAGAGATGAGAGCTTTAAATTCTCCCTCTAATTCTGAAACAAGATCTTCCCAGGTAGAAATGATTTTATGCCTGATACAATCACGCGCCGGTCCCTGCAATCTGGTTTTGACCACCCTTAGAATAAAAGATTTCTGGTTGTCATCTTGTACTTGTGAGAACAAAATGTCTCCACAAGAGACGAAACCCTCAAGTTCGTTTGGGTCGCCGTTAAATACCGGCACGAATCCCAGTACGTCGCTTAAGCCTATTGGTAAGTTCATTCTTGAACTCTGTTCGCGTGTTTCCGTTCGTAACGTTTCCGAAGTTTCGTCCTCGCGATTTTGTATGAGCTCGGGCTCAGGTCTCTGCGAACGCGTACCTGGTTTATTTTTGTCGCTAACGACGTATTTGTGGAACAGACCTTCCCAAATAAGGGTAAGAAAAGGCAGAGAACTCAAAGAGGAGATCTTCATTATTGTCGGATAAGATGGTCAAGAGAAAAGATAAAAGCGAAAACAAGAAAAAATACCTTCAAAGCTATGGGGAAAGTGTATTTTATTCCTAAGGTGAGAGATACAACCCTTTCGAAGAAATGTTTAAAGTGTCGAAGGTAGAGAGGTGAAAAGATGTTCAAAATAGTTTCCAAAGGATGCTAATGTTACAAAAGGAAAAATCCAACACACAAAAGAGTCCAGACGACGGTAAGGCAAGCATCAAAAACTTAGCTTTCCTGTTTATGTTCAGCTAACCACATAAATATGAGATGGAATCTTCCCAAAGAAGTTTAAATCAAATAGAAAAATATGCTTATGAGAAAATCTTCACCAAAGAAATTTAAATTAATGGAAAAATATGTATATATGTATGTGTATGTGAAAATTTAGCTGAAATCAAATTCTTGGGGTTGTTCTTTTGTCCCCTTATGATAAGTAAAAGTTTTAAAAACGAATTTGTTAAAATTTTGGGGTTTTTATTTGTTCCCTTCTATAAATATATTTAAAACTTGTCAGGATATTTAATAAAATGGGGGGTTTTCTTTATCCCCTTATAAATGGAAAAATTTTATTTTATTTGATTAGTCTTTATTTGTTATTTTTTGGAAAAAATTTAGGAAAAATAAATGTGTATATGTATATATGTGTGAAAAAGGTTTTGAAATTTTTTAAAAAAGGTGCGTTTAAAAATATACGTTTATTAAGGAAAATGTATTTAAAAATTTTTCTATAAGTCAAAATAGTTTTGGAAAAATAAGTGCGTACTTGTGAAAAATTTTCTTTTATTAATTGGATTTATCACTTTTGGCTTTTATGCTTATATATGGCTTGGAAAATGAGAACAAACTTTGTTTATTATCATTAGAAAAACAAGTTAACAAATTATTATTAAGCTTGAGGGATTATTCTTTATCCCCGTGTAAAAAGAACAATTCGATTCATTCTTGGCACGTCCTTGTAATTAACGGTTTTGAATTTACAAAAAAAAAATTTATTTTGGGGGGCCGCAAAAAATGACCAAATCACAAATTACACTCTCTATTTTATCAACACAATTGATTTCACTTTTAATAATTATAAATCACTAAATAAAATAAAATATAAGTACCTGTGGAAATCGTGGAGTACGCTGCTTACTCTGGGTGTTGCCGCTGCATCAGGAATCGGTCTATCTTTGGCTGCTCCACTGCATATATTATTTTTTGGTGCCTCCAGTGATGTCGTCGCTGCTAGATGTGGTCGTCTCTGCTTGTCACTTTTATTACCTTTGTTTGCTTTTCACTCTGCCGGTGTTTAAGCCCCAGGCGACGCTTTTAGAAATTTCTAAAATTTTAAGTCACTTTGCCGGTGTTTAGCCCCGGGCACGCTGTTTTTATCAAAATTTGTTTATTATTATTTGCACTTTGTTATTTTGTTGCCGATGGTTCTCTGTAACCTTATGTGCTCTATACTTTTACTGGTAGGGGATATTGGGAATCAGTCCGATTCACTGCTGCCACCAGAATTTTGTTTGTTCTGATCCTCCTTCTGTGGTGAGCGGATTTTGGGTATCCCACGCGCTGCCACCAAAATTTTGTTTTGCCGTTGTGGGGGTTGTTCCTCAGGAAGCGCGTTTTCTTGTCCTGAAAAGGACGTTGGATCTCTTTATTTGATTGCTCCTGGAACAACACACTTCAGCAAGGGTTCGTTGCCGTGCTTCCTCTGACCCAGAGGGAAGAGCAACGTCCTGATTGTTCGTGGGACGTAACCTAGGGGATAGTGTCCTTATGCCCTGCAACCTCAGTACTGGTTCCTGTACCGATTTCTTTGGAGTCGTCCTGGTATATATATATATATATATATATATATATATATATAAAGAATCATCCAACGTTGGGTGCCAGCACAAAATTTCAAAAGTAATGAAAGCAGTTTTATTTATTTTGGATTTAGTTTTATTGATTTTATTTGAAAAATAACTGCTCTGTGGCAGGAGGATCTAGATACTGCGGCCCGGAGATCACGAAACCATTCCTTTATAAAGGAAAAGGAATCGAAAATTGTATCTCAAAGATACACATTTTCGTGCAACAATCTCGATCTTTTGGATATTTCGAGCGAGATGTTGTGTTTACACAAGATAAGAAATCAATTTCTTGAATTCTTACGGAACCATTACGCAGATGTGTGAATGTATCTGCTTTTGAGTTTTTGTTTGTTTAACTCAATGGAATTTTTAGGATAGAGATAACAATCTCTGAATTTTGGATTTGGGTGATGCTGTGGAGCAAATATAGAACAATAAACGAATATTGGATTCGTTTATTGTGAATTTTAATTTTAATTTTGATTTTGGATTTAATTATGCCGTGGGGGCAAATGTTATGCGATAAACGAATGTTTGATTCGTTTATTGCGAATTTTGGATAATGTTTGGGTTTTTTCAGGTTTTGATAGGATTTTGGATTAGGAATGGGAGAAAAAGATGGTAGGGCTTTTTGGAGCACTACACAAGGGGGTTAAGGCTTCTAGGCATTATCTCCAAGAACGCATTGTCATACTGGAAGGGAACATGCAAACGAGCGTCACAGACAACGTCAATGCTATCACTGAAACGAATGATGAGGCTGAAATGCTTCAGATTAAAGAAGCTTATAATGAAATCAGGGAAGTATATAGTGTGTTTCTACTAGGAGCCTTCGACAAAATCCCCTAACGTATCCACTGGTGGTCACACTCTTAACAAGAAAACACTTGCAATGCGATTTCCCAAGAGCAATTTGTCTCCCGTTTTTGACTGCAAGAGATTATTTCAGACTCTTCTTCACTCTCCAGTATACGGCGACCCAAGTTGGGATGAGACTAAAAAAGAATCGACTCATTCACCGATGTTAATACACAAACGAATAGAGCTCACACACAACCGAATCATTATTCTGTTTAAAAATGAGCACTGTATTGATGCCTTATGATGGACCCCGTTTTTACTTTTCAGACCGTCTTCGTCGACGGTTTAATCCCAATTCTTTTTATATCGTTTTATAGAAACACAATCCCATTTGCAATGGTTTACGAATACTTCTTATTTTTATAAGTAAAAAGACGGCCGTCTTTGCTGACGTGTTTATGTCGACTTTCTTTATTTTTGATCGATAATTTTTCTAGAATTTTTTCCTTGATTGAGGGCTCATAACAAACATGGCACTCTACTTACGGATCTTATTTAAACATCGTCTAGAATGCATGCATTGTAGTGCGTTTTTTATTTGCCCATGATTTGGCCCGATTCTCTGGCACTCGTTTTTTACTTCGGATATGTGTATCACAGTCAGAAACAGGTTGTGTTTACATACATACCACAGATACTTTTGAATATCTTAAAGGTATAGCCTCCATGGACTCTATGATTTCATTTATGCACTTCGAGTTCTATGCATTATTACAGAAACCGATAAACAAATTAGTTTTGGGGAAATTGGCGTTACGTGAATCTTATTACTTTGCGACGCGGTCCCTATGGGCAAATACTTTGGGGTGGCAGTGTTTGTGTATAATACAGCTTAGAAAATGAAACTTTAATAGTCCTTGAATTGGCGCAAGACTAATGGCCTTGCCCGGAAAAAACAAATCATTATGGAAAATTTAACAATAGGACTTGCCAAATAAGGCCAAGACCGGTTCCCGGTTGTAGTGCCGATGATGATGATGATGAATAGTCTTTGAGTTATTGGATTAATTTTCATTGAAAAGCATCGATTGTATAACATTGGGGCTGAGGAATATATAAAATAAATGGATGCCTGCAATTAAAAGCAACTGAGTTGCAGAAATAAAGCAATATATACATAAAAATAACCAGCTTATATGTAGAGATATCTAAAGTTCGTCTGTGAGCTTTGCATTACAAATATATAAGTCAATCTACCAGCGTGAACACCTATTATAATGTATCTCAAACTTCACTATTCCTCATCACCAACATACCTCAAGGCAACAGCTCGTAAAAATTGCAGCCAACACCACTTCCATCTTACATTCTGGTTCACGTGTGTGTTCAATAACATTAATCTTCGCTTGGGCAGAGCACCTGGTTTTTACGTCGTTGCCATCACTTTCAGCTTCTCTATCGCAAACGATTCCTCACCTGCAATCTCCATCTATATTACTTTATAATACTTAGAGATCAGGTATTTTCGTTCCGTTCTTGAGACTATTGCTTTGTTGGATTGTAAGGGCTTTCTATTGGTCTTTGCGTGCCCTATGAATCCTTTGATGCAGTTATTTTTATTTCACTCTGTTCGCCCTTAGCCGCATGCTCCTTTCACATTTGGTTGCCCAATTGAATGTTTTATGGAATTCGCGATGTAATAACTCCTTCTATTGTACATTCAACGTATTCGTCCTTTGTGTAGTTAACTGGTAGAACGTTCACTCTTTGCCAGGGTATGCAATGGTTGCTGCATTTAATTTTCCTTGTCGTCCTTGTATGTTCCAGCAAATAACTCTCTAGGCTAGCCTCCCTTCGCGACTGTTATTTCTAGGAGTAAAATCCATTTGAGATAAGTCGAGCTTGAAAAACAATTTAACGTATGGCTGAGAGTGTCCTTGTTCCTTTATTGCACATTTGCTCGTGCAAATCTATTCGCTCTTCAAATTGTGGTGGGGATCCTGAATGGCATCCATGCAGGTACAATATTCAATTGCGTGCCTGATTCAAATTACTGCACATTTTCCAAAATCCAGATTTCGAAATGTAATCCTTGCGCTCATTGTCCTTATGCTGTTTATCTTTATCGTTATAAACAAAGATTGTAGGAGATGCAAAACCGGATTAAGCGGTGGCAGGGGCTATGATGATAGTGTCACAAGTGTTATCGTCATCATGACATGGCGTAAAAACGAAGGACACTATTGCGGAAACCATTGCGAGAGTCTCCATTTCCATCCAAACAATGGTTTCAAACCCGAAGGACATACTTAAACACTCTGTGAAATATAACCCAGCTTTAAGGTGATTTTAATTACACGAAATTAATTTGGATTAACGTTTGATATCCCTGCCTCGTGTATGTTGGGTCGACGAAGGCGGTATTCCTGGCAGTGATATATGACCGCCGCCAAAGCCAAGTGACAATGAGTGAGTTGGCGAGTGAATTGTGTATAAAGGAGTCTTTATGGTAGACTGTGTCTACCAGTCACCAGTCTTTGTGTCTGCTAAGGAATGTGGGACTTTGGTTAAGGACCGCTTCCAAAGCGAAGGTTTTGTTAGGAAATTTGTCACTCTCGTGCTGGCTGGCAGTCGTTTTTCTTTGTTTTTGTTTCTTTTAGTTGATTCAACACTAAATGCTTAAGGGTTGCATATTGCGCCGGTTTGCTTTCGCTGTTTTCTATGTGTCCCTTTATTCTGAATTGGACGCTGCCGACACATCCCAGATCGTACCCGCCACATATAGAAGGTGGGAGGAAAATTCCTTCTAATGTCGTTTAATATGTCTGGACATTGTGATAAGTGGAAATTAATTAAACAACGAAATTAACCTCAATTAGATACTTAAACGAACAAACCAGATAAGTAATGACTTTCAATTCTAGAAGTGTTTCTTGAGAGTACGGCAAAAAAAAAGCTGTCGAATTTTCAGTTTCAACAGTTTAAATCAAAATTTAATTAATACTTCAAAACACAAGGCTGCATGTGAATACATCTAATGATAATGCAGACATCCTTCAGAATGTATAATACTTCATATTGAAATGGACCAAAACCGGTTTTATGTATCGTCCTTGTTGTTTCGGTTATATCAGCAGCATGACATGATTCCGAAGAGGTATGCAAACACTTGAAGTTCTCGTTTTATGGTTTAAGCTCACATTCTATGTGAAATACTGGAACTTCCTATCGAGAGTGGCCGATTGTGTTTTGATAATTCAAGGATTGCGTCAAGAGCATAGGATTGCATCCATTAGGGCCTTTCCACTCGGGCTAAAGCATAGGCTACAAAGCTAAAATCCTAGGAGTTATGTTACCTTAAGAGGGCCTACAGAACAAATACTGCACATATCCGTTGTTTGTCAGTTAAAACAATTCTCCATCACTATAATCATGGTCATCCATCCGTAGTGCCTGTCGTTTTATCTCTTGATCCCATCTCCCCTTTGCCTCTATTTCACCCTTTTATATGAACGAAGAGTTGCGAGTGGTTGGTGCTATCAACAACATCAACTTTCGGCTGTTATGTCATAGGCCGTAAATTGTTATCGATTTGTTATCGACTTTGGAAATCAATTAACAACATCAAACATCATTGATGCAAATCAAATACACTACCAGGGCGAATGAAGGAGCCCACAGAACGGAGAATATGTGCATCGTGTAATCTGGGCAAATTAACATAAAGTTACCGTCCCTATTTAACAACAGTATAGCGCCTCCCGATTTGGGGTGAATGCGTTGCTGTTGTCTTGTTTGCCAAACTCCTCAATCCCAAGTGCTCCATTTCAATGATTCGATGAACATTAATTCTCCTTGCCAGTCTCCAGGTCACCCCACAAACCCTCATCTCCACTTGCTACCTTTCTGCCATTCTGTCTTCTATGTGACGCGATGCTTCAACACAACTGACAATATATTGCAAATTATTTGCGAAAGTACATAAAACTACAATAAATCACTCGCTGCTACATTTACCCAACTCTTCCCGTCGCATGTGCTGCCCATCGGGACCATCAAGACCCGATTGCATGTAGCTACATCCAAATCGGTTACAGGTGAAATTTATAATTTTCAACGTATGCTGTTTCCGGAATTACGGGAGAACGGGAAACGGCCTTAGCAGCTCACCTGTCTATGTCTGCGTAGATGTTCTGTATGAAGTCAA
Source organism: Microdon myrmicae (assembly GCA_963931805.1). Classification (NCBI taxonomy): domain Eukaryota; kingdom Metazoa; phylum Arthropoda; class Insecta; order Diptera; family Syrphidae; genus Microdon; species Microdon myrmicae. The sequence continues at coordinate 88,476,405 of OZ007501.1, forward strand.
TGTTTATGCGTTCCTCGTTTATGCACAAGGAATTTGGCATATAAATGCCCCTCAACTAGTCCGTGTGCTGTTTATGCAAACTTGTACCAGCTAACCGATACAGCAATCATTAACCTCCCCTTTATATCATCCTCATCATTTCCGGGGGAACACTTAGTGCCCTTTAAAGCTTGAAGGCCTCCTCTTCCTGGAAATTGGTTCCCCTTTCCAGTTTAAATTAGATATCCGTCAATACTCAGTGGGTGGGGTTTCACTACACTTCAACATGTTCGCGTACATGTGTACAGCCTGCACTAGATGCCAATTTGTGACAACGTGGTTAATAGGCTTGCGGCTGGGGTCTTATTGCGTATGTCACGGATGTCGATAGTTTATAATCAAACGATAGGCGACATGCCGTATCCAAAAAGAGGCGGTTCAAATTGGTTTGACTTTTTATGACCCCTTCAACGCGTTCGAACTTTGCCGGGAGCATAGCTCATCGGGTGAGCATTTATTTTCGCATATTTCAAGCGACCGTTCAGCTGGCCGCTAACACAATACCATTTGGAAATCATAGAAGAACGACGGTAAGTACGTGAATTCGAGTGAATCGCGGAAAGGAAATTAAATGGTATGCCTCCTCATTGAGCTACTTACACGTATTCCACGTGGGCATTATGCAGAAACAAGGGTTTCATAAAACAATGGTGACAGAGGTACATTGTGATTGCAGCTCTAGTTACAAAAGGTCAATTTTTAGAGAGGAACTTGGATAAGCATCGGTGTACTGTTGTCTCCGGTATGGTCAGATAATTGATTTTACGCGGATAATTAATAGAACATAATTGAATAACCAGACCATTACTTTAACGGTGTTTACAAATGCTATTCAAATGAGTGTTGTTATGCTGCGCCGTGCTTCCTCTATGGTCGAGGGAAGAGCGTAGCATTCGAGGTTGTTGATTTGAAAATAATTCTTTTAAACTTTTGGATAACTTTATTCACTTTTAATACTATTTGAAATTTTGGTTGTCTGCTTATGGCGTGCATCGTACAATGTGAAATGACAATGATCGAATGATCATGGTCGACTGGCAAAATTGAAAAGCTACCTGAAAACATCTTAGTTTTCCTTTTTATACCTGAACCCTGAAACACATGAAAGTTGGTTTGGCCAATTATATTCGAGCAGATGCCACTGTTGCTCGATATGGATTTTGCTGATTGTATCAATCTGCTGCCAGGGTTTTCGGATTGGGATGCATAGGAGTTTGTTATTTTGAGCAGCTGCTGGTTGCTCGATAACGAATCGGAAATCGTTTAGATTATTTGGGTGTTTGTTATTTCGAGCAGCTGCTATGGTTGCTCGATATTGGTTATGGAAACTTTGGGATTATTTGTATGTTGTATCGAGCAGCTACTATGTTGCTCTATATTGGTTATGGAATTGTTTGGATTCTTTGGATGTTATATCGAGCAGCTATTATGGTTGCTCGATATTGGTTATGGAATTGTTTGGATGCTTTGGATGTTATATCGAGCAGCTGCTATGGTTGCTCGATATTGGTTATGGAAACTTTTGGGTCATTTGAATTAAATTAGGATTATGGGATATGTATTTAGAGAGGGAAGGATATTAATGGTAGGGCTTTCTGGAGCACTACACTGCAAATACCTAAGATTTTGAGTCCCCAGAATGCAACAGGTAGGCTGTCGAAATAAAGCTGTACACGATTTTCTCCTATCACTACCAAGCACGCCCCACGAAGTTTCTGGCGAGTCACTATCGATGTGTGTGGCCCAGCGTTCTCCTGATGGAGCACATCAACCTTTTCCATCACCTTACCTCATCATCATCATTGGCACTACAACCGGGAACCGATTTTGGCCATATTTAGCAAGTCCTGAGGCTTGTTAAATTTTTCATAATCATTTGTTTTTTCCGGGTAAGGTCACTAATCTTGCGCCAGCGGCTCCCGGCGGGGAATCGAACCCCGGTCCCCCGCGTGACAGACGGGTATACTAACCACTATACTATCGAGGAGGAACACATACCTATTCTATTAGCCAAAGTTGGCCACGTCTGGGCGATTGCTTCCTTCAGACGGTGAAATTGTTGACAGTACACGTCCGAATTAATAGTTTGACCGTAGGGGAGCAGCTCATATCAGATGATTCCCTGCACATTCCACCAAACACAAAGCAAAACCTTCCTTACCGTCAATCCTGGCTTGGCCAACGTTCACGTCGGTTTAATGCGATTCAATCACGACCGTTTTCACTTGACGCTGTCATAAGTGACCTCCTTTTTATCACCAGTCATCATCCACTTCAGAAATGAATCGATTTTGTTGCGATTCAGCAGCAATTCGCAGATGGAAATGCCGTCCATGAGGTTTCTTTGGGTTAAATTGGGTGGCACCTATTCATTGAGTTTCTTTTTGTATTCAGTCTTATTCAAGTGACTCCAAACGATTTTTTGTGCAATGTTGAGCTCTTGGACAATCGAAACAGTGCTTACATGACGGTCGGAATCGACGATTTACACAATTTTGTCGACATTGACAACAATTGGCCTACCAAAGCATGGTGCATCATTGACATCAAAATTTCTGGAACACAATCGATAAATACCAAATTGCGCTTTATTAACTGTTACACTACCAGGACCGTAAACACTATTCACATTTTCAGCCGCCTGGTGCCCATTTTCGCCTTTATCCAAGAAAAACAGTAATATATGTCGTATTTTTTTTTTCTGGTGTTCATATTTGACACATGCTCAAACAACCAATCACAAAACAGTTAAACATTTTTTAAGAACGAAATCTTATCTTTCTAGCACCATCTAGCATAACCCAATCTCACTTATACAACGCGTGATAGAGCCACTTATTGGAAAAATAATGGATTTCCTCTTACTACACCTTGTTTATATTCTCATAGTTGGGCCCAGATTGTCGTGAAAGTGCCTAATGATGGATATGGTCGCTCTTCGATAGTATAGTGGTTAGTATACCCGCATATCACGCGGGAGACCGCGGTTCGATTCTCCATCGGGGAGCCTCTGGCGCAAGACTAATGACCTTGTCCAGAAAAAAACAAATCATTATAGAAAATTCAACAAGCCTCAGGACTTGCTAAATAAGGCCAAGACCGCTTCCCCGTTGTAGTGCCGATGAGGATGATGATGATGATGGATATGGTCACACTGCTCCGCCACACAGTGACGTAACACCCCATCAAACTATAAGCTTATGGGATTTTTTTGGTAGCGGTCTTGGTAGGGTGCCGGTCCGACACGGGTTCACCAAGAAGTCCCAATTCCGCTATTGTCAGGATGAGCCGGATTATCACTGTCTTACGAGTTCGGAAAACAATCGTCTCGTGTTCGATATCTTATTGTTTTTTATTATCACCTTTATTAACTCTGTATGGTAGTTCTTGAACTTATCATAAATAGTGTTTCGAGTTAAACTTACAGTATTTACTTTATTAAACGTAAGAACATAACGCATTTAATGTACTATTTAAGCATATAAAGCATTTAATGTATTATTTAAGCATATAAAGTATTTAAGGTATAATATTTAATGTATTAAATTTAATGTATTGTATTTAAGCACATAAAGTATTTAATGTATTATTTAAGCCTATAAAGTATGTAAGGTATTACATTTAATATATCGTATTTAAGCACATAAGGTATTTAATGTATTAAATGTAATGTATTGTATTTAAGAACATAAAATATATAATGTATAATTTACGCACATAGAGTATTTAATGTATAACCTTTAATGTATTGAATCTAAGCACATAAAGTATTTAATGTATTGAATTTAATGTATTGTATTTAAGCACATCAAGTATTTAATGTATAACATTTAATGTATTAAGTTTAAGCACGTAAAGTATTTAATGTATTGAATTTAATGTATTGTATTTAAGCACATCAAGTATTTAATGTATTATTTACACCACCGTATATAATCGTTTTTAGACCAAGAGTGCACTGCGTTAAACGTATTAAGTTAATGGTCAATAAGTGCACGTTGTTACTGTATTAACACTACCGGCAGCGGAACAAGGTGTCTTTCGTGATCTGTGTGTCGCAACTACTCGATCGTCACTGCTATACTACTTAACTAACTTGAGGGCACGACCTGTCCTCACGGAATCCAAGACGCGATTAATTCCATCCATCGCCTCGATGACCATATTTGGTAATTTACCTTTTCGCATTTGTCCCACATAGAAGGGTTGAAACACACACACGATGATCCCCTTTGGTGCTCATCGCGTGTGTCGCCCAGCATGTGAACCATAGACTTTGAAACAAAATAGAAATAAACACGTTCGCAGCTGGGGCGAGTCGTTCTGAAAAGGGCTAGATGTGCTTGCACGATCAGTGACTACGTGTAGCGTGATTGCTGATCGTGCGCATGTGTTGTTGTTGGCATCATCAGAGGTCGAGCTGTCGTGTGTGTATTTACACTCGCGAGTTCTCGATGCCTTTTTGCTGCCAGGTGTGAGTTACCATTTCGTGTGGCTTTATTTGGCCGCCGATGTGATTGCAGCATTGAAGCCAAGCGAAAGTATCTCTTGCTTGTGTGCATCAATTTCGATGGGTGCCATGTGCACCGTGGTGGTCGTGTCAGTTGCTTCATGTTGCAACTGCTTTGGCCCTATGTAAATGGCGCGCCGGAGAATCGTGCCGTTAGGCAAATATTCGTTTGGTGCTGGTGGATTTTACAACAGCGAAAATGATATGTTTAGAGATTTTTAGGCAAAGCTATTTGCAAATAAGGAACAGGTAAGTACATGCTTTATTGAAACAGGACGCTTATGAAAAGGGGGTTACCTGGTGGTAGGTGAGCAGGTAAGTAGTGGCGTTCGCAAGAACCGCCACAAGCTCTCTAAGTTGTTTGGGAGGAATCCATGTCTGGGATCCCTATTATATTAATTCCGGGATGCCGTAGAGTTCTATCATGGCTCCAACCCTACTTCAGCTTCATATTTATGATTTATTAGTGTCAACAGGTAATAAAATATTTTGTGTTGTGGACGATACTAGACTGATTTTTCTGACTGACCAATCAACGTCGAACACTCGAGTAACCAGATCAACTTCCTGGATCGAGTTCTAGATAAAATTCTACAATGCCGAAAGGCCAATCTCGTCAGTTTCAACGTAATGAAGACACAATATGCAACGTTTACAAGGCAAAATGTATTGTCGATTCCAAGGCTCATAAGGAATGAAACATTAAACTGAGTTAGAGTAGAAAGGAATCGTGGCATAAACATGTGTCGAATACCGCCAAATCTCCTCTGCAAATCCCGAATAAGGCTATACTATACTATACTTCTATACTATTTATTTAACAATTCAAATCGTAATTAGTCCAATTTGACCATCACTTTCAAGGACGTGAGTGATGGTGCGTTGTCTTGATGGCACAGAACTTTTCTTTTGCCATATAGGGCCATTCTTTCTTTATTATCCACTGCACTTCACTCGAGTGTATTTATTTTTTATTTATTTATTTATTACCATGTAAGTAAATTACATAATAACTTAAATCTAATAGCGCTAGCAACGAAGGCTTTCGGCTAGTTTGGCATTAAATATTTATGTGTATATTTGTTTTTTTTTTTGTTAAATTACGTTTTGTAGCTTAACTAGGGTTAGTAGGTGGTAGAGCTTGGCTATATTGGTTGCGGTTGGGTCGGAGATGATGTTTCTGATGTCGTCTTGAAGATGTCGGTGAGCGAGGGCATTTATGCCTTCGCATTCCAAGAGGATGTGTTTGGATGACAATGTGGAGTTAGATCTGCAGATGTGACATGTGGGAGGGTTGGTTTTATTGATGAGATGCTGGTTGGTTATACGTGTATGTCCAAGGCGCAGGCGTAGAAAGCATTTGATCTCTTGCACGGGCCATGTTGTCGGGAAGGTGACGGGTTGTCTATTAGGGTTTATTGCTACATATGTATGGTTGTAATTTAACCATTTCAATTGTTCTATCTTTCGTAGTTCCCTTTCAAAGTACTTGTCTATGTCCTTATTGTTGTACACGTAGAAAGTTGTTAATGGCTCCTTTATAGCCAATTTGGCTGCGATATCAGCTGCTTCGTTTCCCCTTATACCACTATGCCCAGGGACCCAGAGCAGTTTTACTTTGGATTGCTTCCGGATTAAGTTGTCCTGAATCATGTGGATTATTTGGTTTTTGTTATTCGGGTTCTGTATTGCTTGTATGGCGGACAGGCTGTCGGTGCAAATTAGTGTTTTATTTTTCTCAACTAATTTGATTGCTTCCAGCACTGCTGTTGCTTCGGTTGAAGAGATGGAGCAGAATTCGGGTAAAAGTCCTTTTCTGATGACTGTATCTGTTCTGTTTACTACCGCGAATGCTGTACCTTCTTTTGTTTTGGAACCGTCGGTAAAGAGTAGGTCCCATTCCCGGTGTTTGTTTCGTAATAATTGGAAGTGTTGTTGGTATACTTCGTGGTTAGTCGTTCCTTTGGGGAGCTGTGATAGGTCTTCTATGACACAATCTGTTGGTATTAGCCACGGGGGAGAATGTGCTCGTTGTCTTTGTGGTGTAGGTGTGGCGAGCAGTTCTTTTGCCAGTTCTATTGAGTGTCCTAAGGCCGAAGTATATTTTTGAGGGCGTTTTCTCTTAAGTATGCATTTAATGTCCTCTAAAATGGGTGTTGAGGCCATTGTGGGAAACTTTGCGGCTAATTTGGACGTTTTTATCCTATTTTCTATGGCCGGGAGTCCACTTTCTGTTAGGATGTTCGTAATTGGGGTGGTCCGAAAAGCCCTTGTACTTATGCGGGTTGCTGCGTGGTAGGGAGATTTAATTGTCTGTAACATTGTTTTGCTGCAATTACCGTATATTAGTAAGCCATAGTCTATTTTTGACAGTAAGAGAGCACTAGTAATGTTTATTAGTGTGTTAGTATGGGCTGAGCCGTTTTTAGATGACAAATATTTCAGTATGTTTAACCTTAACACTAGAGTTTTCTTAAGGGCTAGACAATGATTCTTAAAATTATATTTACAATTTTTAGAATCTTTAGTGTATCTACATTCCTAATGTAAGTGTTTTCAACATTTACTAATAAAAATTTGTTACAATGTTTCTTTTTGCATATATGTAATATTTTAGATTTCACGCTCGAAATTTTTGAGCCTGAATAGTTACACCATTTTTGCATGTCTGATAGGATATTTTCGAAAGTTTTGCTTGCTACTTCTAGGTCGTTTACATTTGTGAATAATACGAGTATAAGATCGTCGGCGTAGAGACAATGTTTTACATTTTTATGTTTAGAGATAATGCTATTTAACTTTTCAAACGCTATCCTAAATAATACTATTGATAACGGTAATCCTTGGGGGATTCCAGTATTTATATTATGGACGCCAGAGAACACGCCGTTACATTTGATCCTGAATTTTCTATTATTCAGAAAGGATCTAACAAAGTTATACATATGATGTCCTATTTTCCATTTTTGTAATTTGTGGAGAATGACGTATGGCCCGATTCGGTCGAATGCTTTTTCAAAGTCTATTGATAAAATGGATGTATGTTTCTTGCAGGAAAGGGCACCAACAATATGGTTATCTATATGAAGAAGCGCATCCATTGTTCCCCTGCTTTGTTTGAAACCGACTTGTTTGCTACTTATCAGATTATATTTTTCTAGGTACCAGTTTAGTCTCTTAGCGACAATTTTTTCCAATACTTTTCCTAAACAAGGTAGTAAGGAAATTGGGCGGTAGCCGTGGATTGTATCAGTTTTGTTATTATGCTTTGGTAGAGGGATAATTGGGGATACTTTCCACATTTGAGGAATGGTGCCAGCTGTATATATGGCATTAAACAGATTTAGAAGGCGTTGTTTCAAAATCGTTGGCGCGTTTTTTACCATTTGGTAGTCAATTCTATCAAAGCCTGGTGGCTTACCTTTTGCGGTATGAAGACCAAATTCTAGTTATATCTGTGTTATGGCAAGTTCGATAACGCTATTATAGGAATTACTTGGGTTGCTTGGGGGCGTTGGATGCGCCTCTATTTGGTTTTTGGCAGTATGGAAATCTGGGTGGAAGTTGAAGTTGGAGGACGTATTTGCCCAAGTCTCGGCGAAGTATTTGGCTATTTTGTCCGGACATGTGAGGGCGTCGGATCCTGTATGTATTAAATTGATAGTAGACGGGTTATAGTTGCCTGTTAGCATTTTTATGTTGGCCCATATCTTTTTGGGGGTGTATGTTGGGCTTAGTTTTTCCGTGAAGGACTGAAAGGATTTTGCTTTTTCTATTTTGGCTGTTCTTCGGAACATGGCGTTAAGCCTTTTGTACCTTAAGAGATGTTGGTCGGTTGGGTGCTTCTTAAAAATTGTCCATGCCAATTGCTTTTCTGCCCGTAGCCAGATCTGGATTCCACCATGGTACGGCGGTTTTGTGATACCTTTTCGTTGTCTGTGGAATGGAGCCATTGGCAGCTGTTCGAATAGCTTTTGTGATAACGGCAGCTTCTTGATTTATGTTGGATTTTGTGTTATGTAGATTAAGGAATTGTGTGGTGATAGTTTGAAATTTGTTCCAATTTGCTCGGTCAGATTTGAATTTAGGTAGGAGTTTGATTTTTCCCTTTTTATTGTTGCCGGTTGAAATACAGATTTTAATTGGAAAGTGATCACTTCCATGTAGATTATCTAGTATTTCCCAGTTTGTATTAGGGGGCAGTTGGGATGATACGAGGTAAGGTCTACATTTGTAAACGTCTTGTGTGTGGAAAAATGAGTGTTATTGCCGTTATTCAATATTACCAATTGTGATTGTAGTAAAAATTGTTCCACGGTTTTCCCTCTTTTATTTGTTGTTTGTGATCCCCATATTGTACTCCAAGCGTTGAAGTCTCCCATTAGAAGAATGGGGGTGTGTATGTGTTGAATTATTTTATTCAAGTCAGACAGGGTATATGGTTGAGTAGGAGGAATGTAGATTGAGATCACGGTTAGCTTTAGTTTGCCCGTTAGTTCGACTGCCGTGGCCGAGAAAGGGGTATTAAGACTGATATGCTTATGGGTTAGTGCCCCATGTATTAATATCCCGGACCCTTGTTTACAGGAGTTATTTTCTTTAAGATTGTTAAAGTATGCTGTGTATTCCCGGGCACTTTCGCATCTGAAGAGTGGGGTAAGTGCGTTTCTTGCAGTGCTATGATGGACGGTTTGAGTTCTTTTATAAGGAGCTGTAACTCGTGATAATTGTTACGAAACTCATTCAGGTTCCATTGAAGTATTAAGCAGTCTGCGGAGTTATAATTGGATGTTGCTATAGAGTTCGAGGTGGGGGTATAACGGTGGTTCTTTTCCTAACTCCGCGCCACACAGCTCGTCCCACTCAGTTTTGCAATCCACTCGAACTGGTTTGAGTGAGAAGAGCTCCGTGCCGCGGAGTCAATAGGCTGTTGAGAGAGGTTAGAATTATATATTTCCATATTCAGGTAGAGGGATATTCCCGATTTGATCTAACTGGGATTTTTGTGTTTGTGTGGTGGTAGGTTTGGCTTTGCTTGCATGTGTTTGAGTTTCTAGAGAGGAGGAAGATTGAACTTTAGTTTTGGTTATATTTATTCGTTGGGAGATGGGATATTTTCTCTTTTCAATTTCTTTTAGAGCTGTGTAGGAAGAGGAGGGAAATATATTTGTTTCGTTGTTGGGAGATTTGTTTACGGCTATTGGATTTTGAATTACTTTTGGTAGTAGTGTATTGGAACTGGTTGGAGTTATAGGCGTAGACGTGGGTTTTCTAATTTGATCAGAGTAAAGATCGTTATTTGTTGTTTGTATTGTATTCTGTTCCCTATATATGCGTTTAGCGTCAGCTAGGGTTGTTTTGTTTTTTGTTTGAATTTCTATTACTTTTTGGTACTCAATATATTTAGGACAGGTAGAGGAAGAGGCCGGGTGCGGACCTTGACAGTTAGCACACATTGTTCTTGTGCATTCAGTTTCGAGATATGGTGGCAGATTACATGTATTACATGCTGTTGTGCGTTTACACCATTTTGCCGTATGGCCGAGTAATTGGCATTGCCGGCACCGCATTGGCCTTGGAATGTATTCCTTGACCTTGGCGTTGTACCAGCCTATTTCTATTGTTGTTGGTGGTTGTAGCCGATCAAAAGAAAACACCATCAATCCTGTGGGTAGTCGTTCTTCGTTGTTAATTTTTGTGAATTTGAAGACATTTGCCACACCCTGGGATCCCATTTCTGATATAATGTCGGCTTCTGGGGCGTTAATGAGGCAAGGGGCATACACAACCCCTTTGGAAGTATTTAGTCTGGGGTGCAGGCTAATATTGACTGGACAGATTGTGTCAAAACGCGTAGACTGGATGAATCTATCAGCGATTTCTTGGTCTTTAGCTAAAATTAGGATAGAACCATCCCTAAGAAGTGTAATTTTTTCGTACTGCGTACTGATAGAATCAATGATTCTTTTTAGTACAAAGACGTTGACGGATGTGAGTGGCATTGATGCTTCGGTTGGGTAAATTTAAACGAACCGTGGGTTTTTTATTGCGGTTTTGTTCGGGAGAGCAGGGAAATTGAAAGACAATGGGCAGCGGGATTGTCTTTTCTTTTTTGTTGGCACGTTGGCTGTAGAGCCTGAGAGTGAGCATTCTCCCAGTTCTACGGACCTATTGCCGGAATGATGGCTTGGCCCTAGGGCCATGTTGTTTTTTTTTTTTTTTGGTTCTTACCTGGTGTATCCTTGTTGTGTTTTGTTTGTGAGTTCAAGGGAATTTACGATTTTTAAATACTTTTACTCTAGGACAATTCACTTCACTTTTTTAACTATCGCACTGTTAAAAAATGGTGTTCTCTGTAAGACAGTCCGCGGGTGACTGTCACTCGAGTGTATATTTTCATACTTTTCACTGTACTCGGAGGCGTGTGTGAAGATCCACACATAAGCGCTGGAGTTACATGAAATACATTGAAAAAAGTGACTGTCGGAATTATAAAGGGTGCGGCAGGATTAGGTTTTTAATGTTGAATAAAAAACGAGCTTCACGAATTCTATTTTTATAAAAAGTATATTTTCCCCACATTAATGTTGCAGATTTCACTTTCTAAGCGGTCTGTGATTGTAGGGCCATGCTTTTATACACTTCTTTTTTTGAGACAAACCCATAAAAAAATCGATGGAGGTCCAAACCTCGGTGACCATCGGAAGCAGTCAAAGCGACTGATAAGTTTTTGATGGAAAACATCCCGTAGCAAACTCAGCGAGGCCTTCATCCTATTCAAATCTGGTGTGTAACGAGAACGATAAACGAGCTCGCTGATTCGGCAAAAAGAAACCTATAATAAAACTTGCATAATGATCACTATTGACAGTTCCTGTCCGGCTTCGGGCATTTTCCAAAAAAAAAGGAAAAGGAAAAAAAGTTGCCTAATTATTCCGTTCGTGGATAAAGCGCACCACAGTATTATCCAATGATAATGCAATGAGTTTTGGTGCTTGAGTCATATGTTACAAATTTTAACACGGCCTTATTCACTAGAAGACCTACGCGAAAGGGATGAATATCAAGAGGAACTAACGAATAGATTTAGCATTTTAGAGAATGGGAGTAGTGAGGGAGAGGAACCCAATAATCTGGGCACTAAATGCCTATCGATCAGAGACCCGATCAAACAAACAGCCCAAAAGGTATTAGGATTTAAGAAAACAATTAAGTCCAAACCTTGGTTTGACGATGAGTGCAGGGCGAAGATCGAAGAGCGTAAACACCCCAGAGTGAACCACTTAGAAAGATATGATGAAGTCAACGCAGAAAAATACGCGACGATCCACAAAGAGACAATGAAACTTTTCAAACGCAAAAAAAAAAAAACGCGAATGGGAGAAGACTTGGATTGGTGAAATCCTACAAAATGCCAGAGCAACGAACATCAGAGCTATGTATACCGGCATAAACTCAATTATAAATGGCTACCGAGGGAAAGCTAAATAATTCGAGACACAAACGGCTGTCTGGCCACAGAAACAATCAATATCGTGACAAGATGGAAGCAGTACTTTGGAAACCTGCTCAATGTGCGCACCCATCAACCACAAATAAACGCACCAGACGTACATACAGCCGAGCCTCAGATTCCAGAGCCCTCTTTCAACGAAGTTGTAGACGCAATAAATCGATTGAAAAACAACAAGGCTCCCGGAGTCGACTGTATACGGCAGAGCTTGTGAAGCATGGAGGAGAGGCAACCGCCCGAAACATCCACCAGCCCATCAAAACAATATGGTATAAGGAAGTCACTCTGGAAGAATGGAAAACCTCAATCGTCGTCCCCATTTTCAAAAAAGGCGACAGATCTTCAAATCTGCATGAACGAAAACAAAGGGCGAGTTAGAATAGAAAACCACCTCTCAGAACCATTTGAAATCTGGGACGGACTAAAACAGGGGGGTGTCCTCTCACCATGTCGTTTTAACCTTGTGCTCGAGTATGTCATCAGAGAGGTACAAGACGACAACATGGCCGGATCATCCCTGAACAGAGTCACACAAGTGCTAGGAAATTGCGTATGACATAGCCGTTCTAGGCGATAATCTAAAAACTGTAAGTTAAAACAGTGAAGTCATCATGCAAGTGGAAGAACAGGTGGGCCTAGAAATAAATGAAGACAAAACAAAATACATGATTACGGCGAGGGCAGGTGGACCTCGGGGGCCACACATAAACGTCAGGCGCAAGATATTTGAAAAAGTTAAAGAATTTAAATATCTGGGAACAATACTGACGGCCAGTAACGAAATGTCGAAGGAAATTAACAGAAGACTGCATTCCGGCAACGCTAGTTGGCACACAGTCAGTAAACTGCTGAAATCCAAACTGTTGTCACGTACCATAAAGCTCCGTGTCTATAGAACCAGAATCGTGTCGATTGTTCTATGCGGATGCGAGACATGGACTCTCAAAAAACGGGAAGAAAACAAATTCCGCGTATTCGAGAATAAAGTTCTAAGTGGTATCTTTGGCGGTAAATATGACGAGGAGGCACGACAATGGAGGATACTCCACAACCACGAATTGGAAGAGCTATACCGCAAACCTACAATAGTGAGAGTAATCAGGTCACGAATATTAAGATGGGCCGGACATGCGCCACGAATTGGTAACGATAGGACCGTGCATAGAAGTCATGACGGTAGACCAATGGGAAAGAGACCGACAGGACGGCCGCGACGGAGATGGGCGGACAATGTTAGGTCTGACCTTGAGGAGATCGGATCGGATGGCCAAGCGTTGAAGGAGAGTGTACAGGACAGGGAACAATGGCCGAGTCGAGTCGGCGAGGTCATGATCTTCCGAGTTCCTACAAGCCAATAAATACTAATTGCGGCGGTTTCGCCAAACCCCACGGATCGCTTTCCTGAAAAACCCCCATAACTTTCATCCAATCTCCCAATTTCACGAATGCAATCGCATTAGCATTTTAAATGCTCCACGCATTAAAGAGACCAGATCATTAACCTAAAAGTCCCTGTAAGAGAGGAGGCAACGGATAACAAACTGTTTAGTTTTGCGGATGATAGTACGCTTGCTTCCTCCTTTTCGAGCGATCGGCCGATAGGTGCATCAGCGTCACACCGGCTCAGATGTAGACAGATCGACTCTCTGAATCGGGATTTGGACAAAGTACTGCAGTGGGGAAGGGCCAATCTTGTTGACTTCAATGCAACGAAGACACAGTATACAACATTCACAAAGAAAACTGGATCATCGGTTCCACAGCTGATGATGAATGGCCGGGCCCTCGAGGCTGGGGAAAGTTTGAAATTGCTCGGCGTCACGGTCTGTGGTAAAGTCTCATGGCATAAACACGTGTCGAGCATGGCCAGGTCAGCCTCAGGAAAACTGAGCTATCTTTTTAGAGCCAAGAAATATTTTACGCCGGCCCAACTTCTTCTCCTATATAAATCCCAAATTAGACCCGCACTCTAATAGTGCTCTCATGTTTAGAGCTCGGCTCCTAAACATACCCTCGACCTACTTGAGAGCATACAGAGTCGAGCGATCCGCCTGTTCGGGGACTCGGCGCTGACTTCGGGACTACAGTCGCTATCACATCGAAGGCGCGTAGCCGACCTCAGTCTGTTTTACAGATATTATGACGGGTACTGTTCTTCGGAGATTCTTGGAATTGTTCTACGCAATTGGGTTTATATGCGCTCCAAAAGACAATCCGACGGATCGCACCCGTTTGTGGTTCATCTCCCGACGGGGCGAACATCCCTCTATCACAACTCGTTCCGTTACAGAGCGGGGAAGCTGTGGAACTCCCTTCCCACGGGAGTGTTCCCGGAGCGTTACAACCCGCAACTGTTCAAAAAGAACTGCAAAAGTTACGCTATAGGTTCGCCCCTCCCGAGAGAAGTCTAATAAAAAAAAAAAAAAAAAGAAGACTTACCTTTCATGCACCTCTTCGCATGCAATTCTCCGTAAGATTTCTTTCTTAACTTATCAGGCAGAACCCCCATTATTACAACCCGACTCCCATTGTTTCCCGCCAATGCATTTGCATTGGCACCTGAAGGCATTTTCCTTTTTCCCGGACATTTAATGCATACAACGCATTATCTAAAATTCTTAAAATATTTCCTTAATGTGCATATGCACCATAAATACAAACTGTTCGGCACCCATTGTTTTCAATGGAAACGCAATGTCGGACCGGTTCTTTTTACAGCTGCAACAAGCCGACCAGCGATTCGTTGTTCAATAGACAAACAAGTGGGCGCCCCGAGATGCCACAAAATAACTGTTGCAGTTCTTTTTGAACAGTTGCAGGTTGTAACGCTCCGGGAACACTGGCGTGGGAAGAGAGTTCCACAGCTTCCCCGCTCTGTAACGGAACGAGTTCTGATGCAGACATGTTCGCGGCGTCGGGAGATGAACCGCAAACGGATGCGATCTGTCGGATTGTCTTGTGGAGCGGATATAAGCCGAATTGCGTGGAACAATATCACGAATCACCGAAGAACAGTACCCGTGATAATATCTGTAAAACAGACAGAGGTCGGCTACGCGCCTTCGATGTGATAGCGACTGTATTCCCGAAGTCAGCGCCGAGTCCCCGATCAGGCGGATCGCTCGACTCTGTATGCTCTCAAGTAGGTCGAGGGTATGTTTAGATGAGAGCAATATTCGAGCGCGGGTCTAATTTGGGATTTATATAGGAGAAGAAGTTGGACCGGCGTAAAATATTTGTTGGCCCTAAAAAGATAGCTCAGTTTTCCTGAGGCTGACCTGGCGATGTTCGACACGTGTTTATGCCATGATACATTCCCACAGACCGTGACGCCGAGCAATTTCAAGCTTTCCCTGGCCTCGAGGGCCCGGCCATTCATCATCAGCTGTGGAACCGATGATCCGCTTACCTATGTGAATGTTGTATATTGCGTCTTCGTTGCATTGAATTCGACGAGATTGGCCCCTCTCCACTGCGGGACCCTATCTAGATCCTGATTCAGAGAGTCAATGTGTCTACGTCTCAGCCGATGTGACACAGATGCACCAATTGGCCGAACACTCGAAAAGGAGGATATAAGCGTACTATCATCCGCAAAACTGAACACTTTGTTATCCGTTGTCTCCAACAGATCATTTATGTAAAGCAAAAACAAGGTTGGAGCCAAAATAGAACCTTGGGGCACCCCCGAATTATCAGGATGCAGATCCGAACACTCGCCGTCCGCAACAATCGATCGATTCTCAAGGAAGCTTTTCGTCCAGTCGCAAAGCTGTTGAGAAAGTCCATATAAACGGAGTTTGCTAAGCAATGCTCCGTGCCAGACGCGGTCAAAAGCTTTGGAGATATCCAATGCGACCGCCCTTGATTCACCATCATGTTCAATCGCAGATGTCCATATATCGGTTATAAGTGTCAAAAGGTCTCCCGTGGTCCGCATGCCACGGAATCCGTATTGACGGTCACTCAGAAGTCCGTTGCACTCCAAATACTTAACTCACTCTGTATTGATGACTTTTTCCATCATCACCATCATCGGCACTACAACCGGGAACTGGTATTGGCCTTATTTAGCAAGTCCTGAGGCTTGTTAAATTTTCATGATAATTTGTTTTTCCGGGCAAGGTCATTAGTCTTGCGCCAGAAACTTTTTCCATCACCTTAGATAAAATAGACAGTAATGCTATCGGCCGGTAATTTGTGGTAGACACTTTTTTCTCGCCTTTGGGATTGGCTGAACTCGAGCGATTTTCCAGCAGGCAGGAAAGGTCCTCTATGCATAAGATAAGCGGAAGAGTCTGCAAAGAACCCGCGATAGTTCTGGAGCACAGTTCTTAAGGACCATTGCTGGTATTGCGTCCGGGCCGGCTGCCTTCCTACAGTCCAGTTCACGTAGAATGCGTTGAATAGTGCGAGGATGAAATCTCACATCCCGCATGGATGACTGTACCGGCGCGATCACTGGTGGCTCCAAAAGGCCGGGATCGAGGTTTGAATTGGTGGAAAATAAATTCGCAAACACATCAGCTTTATCCTTTGAATTCGTGACTAACTTTGCGTTGTCTGTCACCAGCGGGGGGAAGAAGGAGGATGAGAAGTTGCTGCTGACAGCTCTTGCCATTGACCAGAAGGAGCGCGATCCAGTTGGGCACCGAAGGAGCTTATTGATCACCCTGTCGTTGTGAGCTTTCTTCGCGGTATCAATCGGCTGGTGGCACGCGTTTCTGATTCTAACAAAATTCGCTCTGTTAACATCGGTGGGATTGGAACGCCATTGTTTAAAAGCTCTATTTTTTGCCGCTGTAATCTGCTCGCATTGCTTATTAAACCAAAGTTTATCAGACGAACTTCGTTTGATGGAATGTGGAATATACATCTCCATCCCCAGAAGAATAATCTCTGATACCGACTCGGCGCAAGCATTAACATCGGAAATTCCGAAGCACACCTCTGACCATGGAAAGGATGCGAAGAAATCTCGCAAATCGTCCCAGTTAGCAGCCCCATACTTCCATTAACGGCGAAGCTGCCTAGGCCGGTTATTCGCTTGATATGCAAGTGCTTGCGCGACGGACACCAAGCATTGATCTGGGTTTCCTATTGGCGCAGAAACTTCTACGGTATAAATACTCGGTTCGGATGTCGGAAACAGATCCAGGGTGTTCGCACAATCGCCTCGGGCAACCGGCACTCGCGTCGGCTCTTCCATGAGTTGAGTCAAGTTATGGCTTACAGCAAACATCTCCGCCAGCCTCCCAGCCTCGTCGGTTCTGTTGGAATGTAGCAACCATCCGGAATTGTGCACATTAAAATCACCAAGGACAACAATTTCAGAAGCTGGGTGGTTGATCTGAATCCAGTCGACGGTATGTGAAAGATGTTCGAAAAATTTCACCGGTCGATCGTCGTTCGTGGAGCGGTAAAGACAACAAAGAAATTTAACGGAATTCCTCAGCACGACCCTCAACTATAGGATGTCCATATTATTGGGTTCCAACGCCTCAATCCTCTGGCAAGCCAGATCGGACCGCGCGAAGACGCAGACTCCGCCCTTAAAACGGAATCTCGAATGTAAGTCGTATCCTGAGCAACGAAGATATGTCGAATCAGTTGACGAATCGACCTGGGTCTCAGTTAGGGCAAGGATATCAGGTTTCGTTGTTTGCAAATATTGGTCGACGGCGTATACATTGGTATTGGTGAAACCAATGCCCCTGATGTTACAAAATGCCGTCACCAGTCGAGCGTGGACAGAGCGTCGAGATCGAGCCCGTTATGCGATGACGAACCTCTCAAAGTTCCGTTATTTATCATGATATCTGCATGATGTTCCCCCTGGCATCCAAATGTTCAAATCAAATTTCCAATTGAGTGTTTTCTTATGCAAATCTCTCTTTACATGTAGCAAAAGTTCGTAACTTTGAAAACAAGAAAAAACAATTTCACCTTAAACAGTGTAATCGTCAGTTGAGCACATACACACCACAGACTTAATGTAATTCATACAACCAAAGTTTCCAATCTAAAGTATTTACCTATTAGGTTGGATCAAAAGAAACAAATTTCTAGTTAACAACGAAGTGAAAATATTACAGGATCAATAACCGAGAAGGACATAAATACCTTTCGGGAAATACGCACCAAAAAAAAAAAAAAAAAAAAAAAAAAAAAAAAAAAGATCTTTTTGTAGTGAATTTTGTCTGCATCTTAGAGAATAACTAATTGACCAAATGAAAACGAGATATGTTACGTTTTTCAAGCTTACATCGTTTCTCTTCTTTCTTTTTTTTTTCTTGGTGAAGAAAATTAAACTTCAACACTCTTAATTCTATTTAGTTATATCCGTAAAAGTTGGCTGCTCATTCGTTGTAACTTCGCGGTAATCTCATTTCCCTATTAACGATTTCGTCTGTTTAATTCTACTTAATATTTCAGTACAACTTACACATAACTGCACTGTGAGACTGTGCCCCACTCGCCTTAATCTCTCTTCTCTCAGCAACAACCGGCGAACATTTACTTAATTCGAGTTTTACGATGGGAAAGTGTTTGAAGCATTTTCACACCTAAAAGGGAGAAGCACAAAGGAAGTCTTTGAATATATGCGCTTCCCGAAAGGATATTCTCGGGCTAGCTGAGAAAATACGGGAGCGTGTATGCATGCGTTCTCATCGTTCTTTTCTAACCCACCTTGCCAGCTTGCTGGTTAGTGGGGCTGGAAAAAAGCATCGACTAAAAAAAAATACACACAAAAATAAAAATGTGAATCATAGCACCGGTTATCATCCAAGGAACAGGATAAACTCCTCTAAGCAAAACGTAGAAGAGTATAAGGACTAGGGAGTCTTTGTTTGAACGACGACAACGATGACGATGATGATAGCAAGAAGCAACGTCGAAGTGCATTTTGCACTTGAATGAAGGATTTTTATTAGTTGAATTCCTCATTCAGCTTCCGGGGTATATAAGTGAATACCAGTAGAAGTAGAGAGGCTTCCTTGTAAGTCGCACTCTCAGTGGCTATTTATGAAGGAATCATTCAATTGGAATGAAGGATATACACCGTTCAATCCGGTGTGTTGTTTCATCTATCACATAACTATCCTGTCATTCAGACGCGGCCATCCTCGTCATGAAGCCAAGTCGGTCCGTTTGTGGATACCACTTTTACTCTCTTAATGAAACCATTTTATATAAATTAATTTAATTTTCTGATTAAACGAGAGGTAAATGGCTGACGAACCCTTTTCCGGTGAAAATTAGAACGCACTGTGTGATAAACATGACTTTGCGGATCTTAGCCGTACTTACAGGGAGTTGGGGAGACAGGAGTCTTGCAGATATCTCCTTAGTTGAACAGGGTGCGGTAAGCCTTAAAATTTTATCATCTACATTAATCGCATCAAGAATACTGCGCCGGATGGATATTGTTTTAAATTTAAAACCAAACACACACTACAAGTGCGGCCGGATCACGTGAGGGGGCCGGTAATGTTCGTAGCCAAGTCTATTGGGCTTAAGGCAAGCTATTGTAGTCATGCGGGTGTAGTAAGAGGAATGCAGACGAATGGGTTGGAAGCTCTAACCAGAGAAGGGGCTTGGATGATTTTGTTAATTTAAAATACACAAAGTCTTTACTTAACTTTTATTATCTTTTCTCTGTAGCTTGGCCTAGGCTTCTTGGCCCCATGCCCCTCTATACAGTTTATATGAGTTGCGTATTCATTTAATGAGGATTGCAAGACTTGGGCTCCTTCAAATTTAATTTTCACTTTCACTCATGTCTCATACAACTACAATCCGGGAATGTAGCAACAGCAGCGGCAACAGCATCGGTATCACTAACAGCGTCAGGATACCAGGCCGGCTAAGAATTTTAATTAAATTTTTAAGTGTTCTTCTTATTCGGAGCAAACGATTTAATAATATTACACACACAAAATCTGCCCCGACATGTAGTTCTATTCGTCCTCTTGGTTGCTCGTACAGTTTGCGGGATGCGATCTCTTGTGCAAACCATTGAGAGGGGGGCAGGATAATGTTTTCATTTGTTTGGAGTTGCAATAAAAATATGGAAAATTGCCTTTTGAGTGCACAATAGTTGAATGCCTTGCGGGACACGAGCGAGAAAAGGGGGCAGATAGACAAGCAAATAATAGGAGTTTATAAGGTTTGTTGATGATGCTTTAGCTTGTGTTACTGTTCTGTTGTGGGGAATGTCGTGCTACTTGAAGGGGCAAATAGTATTCGGATTAGGGGCATTTAAAAGCAGGAGCATGCTTGGAGTTGTCTATTAACAGATTCTCTAGTAGCTCTGTTCTTGCTGATTCCACGAGTTTAAGGTTTGTAAATGCATGACCAGTAAAATATACGATATCAGAATATGGATCTGGCTCCACAACCTCTAAGGATAATCAGTAACTTAATCCGTCAATAACAAAGGAATGAATCTGAAATCCGATGAGTTGCATATATTGCAGAGGTAATTACGATACTAGCTCTTTGGGATAAGGATGTCCATGATGAGCAATGATGTAGAAGGTACATTGAATTCAACTTTTACAAAGATTCTGAACTGAGGAAGGGCATTGCATGATGATAATGATTTGTGTGCATTTCATACGTAATTGTTGGGTATTTGAAAGTATTGTAATTTTCAAATTTGATGATAGGCTAGATAAATTACGAACACAATTTACTTACTGCGTTGTCTAGATATTGTTATCATCACCAGTCTATTGGACTGGAAAATGCATGACCGCGTGATGGCCGCATCAAATTTTTTATCATACGAAATAAACAACTAAATTTACTATAACATCTTGTTTAAGGTTTTACTTCGCTTTTTAATTTATTATATTCTTTTAGTTGATAAAGCAGTTGTCATCTCTATGCAGTGTTACACGATGGTCATTACTTTGTAAACACTTCTTGAACTATTTAGAATTAAATCTGAAGACTAACAATTTTATTATGGTAATAAAAGGTGTAGTAAAAATAAATCCATTATTTTCCAATAGGTGGCTTTAGTCATCTCTATCTTGCGTTGTATAAGTGCGATCGGATTACGCTAGAAGGTGTTAAAAAAACAAGATTTCGTATTACAAAAACTTTTAGTATTTTTTTAGCTTTTTTTTTAGTTTTGTGATTGCTTTCTCAGTTTGTTTGAGCGCGAGTTATGATTTTAGGTATTCGCCGAAACAAACATTACAACATAAAAGAACAACGACCAAAACATTTTTACACCAATCGTTGAATAGTTAAAACACGGAGTCTTTCTTTTGTTTTCTCCCACTTTTTATTTGTGTTGTATCTTTCATTCCATTAAGAGAGTTGTTAGTTTTCACAATTTTTCTTATCTAACTCAATTATCTTCAAACCTCAAAAGCGTTCAGTTTACTGTATTCACTTTCTTTTGTTCAGTTTATGATATCTACACCTTTTTTGTTTGCGTTAACAAAATTTTAAGTTTTTGTGTTAAACTTTATTTTGTTTACTTTATTTAGCTTTATCTTACAGTGTTTGTATTTTTCTTGTTTGTTTTAACTAAACTTAACTACTTGTGTCACGCTTTATTTTGTTTACATTATTCATTTCCTTTTTTCTTTTACGACTTTTCTTTAGGTCTCTTTTCTTTTCGCATAGAATATTCACTAAACCTTTCTTCAGAACGTTAATTTATTTCGGACCGCACTAACATCGAAACTCAATTATCGACTCCCAGAAAACTTTAAATAAACGACTCTACTTTCGAACTCTTCCGGTCCATTCACTCAACTATCCACTCACCACCAGTCTTCCTGACCAACAACTGACTTCACTATCTTCACGACTAACCACCGACTCCCTCCTAATTTGCTTTTATCTTTTCACGTTACCTCGGGGTCAACACTTCATTTTTCATTTTTCATTTTTTAAACATTTTTTTATTATCTTTTTATCTTCTTAGTTTCTAAATTAAAGGCTAGACAAAAAATGCTTAAACTCTAGCTTAATTATCTTATATAATAATTTACTGGTCCTTCGCAGACGCTCTAAGCTAAACATTACTTAATATTTGTATAATTTGCCTTTCGGCGACAGGACTTTGTGGCAGTACTTATAATTATTTGAAAGACAAAGACAAATTTGAAAAACTTTGTCAATTTTTTTTGTTTTTTTTTTTCTTAAAATTTAACTAACTTAACTTGCCTTTTTTTTATTTTGTTTTTTTAATTTTTAATTTTATGTAAAAGCACTTAACTTAACTTAACTTTAATCTTAAATCTTAAATCTTAAATCTTATACTACCCTAGGTCAACACTGCCGATGACGATAATGCAATTACATTTCGCATTGACCTAATTTCCGCATTTTAACTTCATTTCGCAATTGCTTCGTACTGTGGCGTCAGCCAATATTTCTTCATTGATTTGCGCCAAAGTTCAATATGCGCAATAGCGAACTGACCCCATTAATTCTTTTGCGTTTCGTATGCAATTAATCGCTCTTCCGTGATTTGTTAATTGTTCCGGAATATGCAATTAATTGCTTTTGCATCATTTGGCAATCGTTTTGGAATATGAAATTAATTGCTTTTTTTGTGATTTATCGATTGCGCTGAAATGTGCAATTAATTGCATTACCATTCTGGAGGTTATCCGAGTTCATAAATGGATAGCGTTTTTTGATTTGAGTACATCAATGACCTCATGTACCTCATCTTTGTCTATGGCGTCACTGATGCACTTAACACGCGCGGCAAATATGGACACCAGCAAAGAGAAAATACGACATATTTTACAGTTTGTCTCCGATAAAGGCGAAAACGCAAGCCAGGCGGTTGAAATCGTGTTTATGATCCTGACACTGCAACAGCCAATCCAGCGAAATTTTGTTTTCCTCGATTTCGTTCCGGTAATATAGATGTCGGAGATGCACCACGCTCTGGTAGTGCAATTGTCGAAAATGTCAATAATCATGGAAATTGTCGAGTCCGACCGTCATGAAAGCACCATTTCGATTACCCAGGAGCTAAACATTGCACAAAAAACCGTTTGGAACCGCATGAATAAGTCTGGATACAAAAAGGCGCTCGATGTATAGGAGCCAAACGAGTTAACACAAAGAAAAACCTCATGGACCGAATTTCCAATTGCAAATTTCCATTTGTGAATCAAAACAAATTCGATCCATTTCTGAAGCGGTGACTGGTGATGAAAAGTGGGTCATTTATGACAGTGTAGTGATCCTAAATCACTACCCTTTTCCAAATACCTATAACCCCAATCCAATTTCCATAGTGACTCATATCAGCGACAAGTTAAACTAAAAGTTAATTTGTCGCACATTGATTAAATTTCCAAGTATCGTACATCCCAATCCAATTGAATCATATGCACGATAAATTTAAACGAAAGTCAATTTGTCGTGCGTTGATTCAATTCCCTATAACCATTGAAATTATAAAATGCCTAATTCTAAATGAATTTCATGATTTCTCCTTCCGGGAATTTATTCAAGTAAATTCCCATACACTTCCCAGAACTCTATTCCAATTGAAGCACATAAAATCTCGTTTGTGTTTCTTGGAATTTTCAAGTAAACATTTATAAAATCTCTGTCATCACACAATTGTCGAAAATGTCAATAATCATGGAAATTGTCGAGTCCGACCGTCATGAAAGCACCATTTCGATTACCCAGGAGCTAAACATTGCACAAAAAACCGTTTGGAACCGCATGAATAAGTCTGGATACAAAAAGGCGCTCGATGTATAGGAGCCAAACGAGTTAACACAAAGAAAAACCTCATGGACCGAATTTCCAATTGCAAATTTCCATTTGTGAATCAAAACAAATTCGATCCATTTCTGAAGCGGTGACTGGTGATGAAAAGTGGGTCATTTATGACAGTGTAGTGATCCTAAATCACTACCCTTTTCCAAATACCTATAACCCCAATCCAATTTCCATAGTGACTCATATCAGCGACAAGTTAAACTAAAAGTTAATTTGTCGCACATTGATTAAATTTCCAAGTATCGTACATCCCAATCCAATTGAATCATATGCACGATAAATTTAAACGAAAGTCAATTTGTCGTGCGTTGATTCAATTCCCTATAACCATTGAAATTATAAAATGCCTAATTCTAAATGAATTTCATGATTTCTCCTTCCGGGAATTTATTCAAGTAAATTCCCATACACTTCCCAGAACTCTATTCCAATTGAAGCACATAAAATCTCGTTTGTGTTTCTTGGAATTTTCAAGTAAACATTTATAAAATCTCTGTCATCACACAGTATAAAAGGGCGGCACATTTTTATTTCATGATCAGTTTGGATCCGGAGGCCAAAACAGCCACAATTACCAAAAGTAAAATTAAGACATCAAATAATAAATAACCTAAATAAAACCAAATCGTCTTTCACTATTGGACCCCGGAGACAATCGGATCTCTCCAAGGAGGTAAGAATAAAAATCTAAATACAAAAATAACCCTTAACAACGGGGTCAGCGAAAACGGTCGTGATCGAATCGCGATGAGCCGGCGCAAACGGTGGGCAAGCCAGTATTGACGATCAGAAGGTTTTGCTTTGGGTTCGGTGGGATAGGCAGGGCATCAGCTACTATGAGCTCCACCCCTACGGTTAAACTCTTAATTTGGACGTGTACTATTGTGGCGACTCTAACAGATACACACACGATTCACAAGCAAAAATAGTGAAGAGCACCGAACGAAAAATCGAACAAGAAAATACATCAGAACCGTATACCATAGCGATAACAAAAATAATTCAAATCGGTGGAGTATAGTCGAGTTTAAAAATCAAAATTAAAACACGGTCAGTAGCCTGATGGGTAACGCTTAGGTTCAATTTTTTTCGTGATTCAAACTGTCATAGCGTCAGTTCGAATCACACGATCTTCTTCACTATTATTTCAAATAATATACTATCAACAATTGGATCATTTGAAGGAAGCAATCGACTAGAAGCGGCCAGCTTTTGGCAATAGAAGATGTATGTGTTCCGTCAGGGCAACGCCAGGCCATACACATCGATAGTAATTTGCCAGAAACTCCGGGAGCTTGATTGGAAGGTTTTTATGCATCCACCTTATAGCCCGGGACTAGCACCAAGTGATAACCACCTGTTCCTGCATATGGCTAATGATTTTGTCCGTGAAAAAGTCGTCTCAAGAGACGCCTGCGAAAATCTATTGTTCCAGTTTTTTGCGCCTAGGGACGAGGTTTTGCAAGAGAGAGGCATAATGAAATTACCTTCGAAATAGCAACAAGGTATCGGACAAAGCCGTGCACATTTGATTCATATCGGATTATTCTAATTGATTGCGAAGATCCATACATACACCCTTAAATATCCTGAGCGGCATTGTGGGGGTTCTTTTATACCTTACCTGAAGAACCACCCATATTTGCAACCCAACTCCCATCCTCAAACCTGCAACTATTCCTCCCCAACGCCATTTCAAAAAGCATTTCGGTTCACATCCAACGTGAATCATTAAGAATCTTATCGATTCTCCTCGCCGGCAATTTCTGTCTCACATGTGCGCAGTAATTTTCCTGCATGCACATGTCTAGCCAACCTTTTGCCCAACGATAAAAACAATGCTTACACAGCTGCAATACCAATTATCACGATCCGTTTGTCCAATCGACAAACAATCAACGCATCTCGTGCATAGTCACCAAAACCGAATTCTTCAGCATATACAAAAGCAAACAAAGAATTCGGTTCTTCCCGCCACAATAGATACTATACACAATTTAAATCATCTATTAGAACCCAATGCTTCCCTAATGAGATACAGCTTGTTTACTCAGCTGCACTCTCATCACATGTTGCCCTTGGTCCATTTTCCCTTTGTTTGAATTCCTTTCTACGGTTCATCTACCCATTAGCTCGCGGCACGAGCAAACAAAGTGATCCCCGCGTAGATAACCACACCCTCGCTAGGATCTATGAGCAGAGATCTTCTCCCATTGGTCACTGGACGAAAGAAAAATTGCATTTCCTTTTCACCACACCACCAAACTCGCCCCGAACTGAGGGTTGAATCAAAGTCGGAAATCAACCCTCGATGAGCCGTCTTTCAACCACTGCAGCGTGCACACGGGAGGGGTACACCCCTGAGTGTGTTCCTCCACGGAGTCGAGAGTTTAGTTTTTTTCACAACCGAGTGTTTTGTCGAGTGGGAGTTGTGTTATCCTGAACAAAACTATTATTACATAAAATAGAGCATTTGAACAATAACCATAACACCTGAAATCGCGAATGTGAAATAATATCAAGCGAAGATAACTTTAATACATCAAATAAAGCCTAAACTGTAAGAAGTAGTCTTTTATTTTCCTTCAAGCTATAGGACATCTGAGTGCATCTATAAGTATCATGTAGTGTGTGCATACAATTTAATGAGGTTGGTGATTTGATTAGACCAGAACGTGTAAGGTGTCTTAGTAGAACCAGTACCCATGCCGGCACACGACCAAGATAATTCCTACAGCATCCCGGCCTTAGTGCGACTGTTGAATCACGAGGACTTGGATGTACACAAGAATGCTTGTGGCGCTTTACGTAATCTGTCGTATGGGCGTCAGAATGATGAAAATAAACGTGCAATAAAAAACGCCGCGGGAATTACTGCTTTAATCTATCTATTGTGTCGCAGAATGGAGAACGAAATCAAAGAACTGATGACCGGGGTCATATGGAACCTGTCGTCATGCGAGGACTTGAAGAGGCCCATCATCGATGAAGGACTGAATGTTATAGTCTCTTGCATTATCATGTCCCACGGTGGGTGTGGCGCTACGTGTACTGGGGATATGTTCACTTCAACTGTGTTCCCTAATGCATCTGGCGCATTGTGCAACGCCTGCTCTGCCGGCGAGTACGCCTGAAACAAATTCCGTGAATGCAAGCATCTGGTGTAATGCTTGCTGTTCGTGGTCAAGACGTCGATTGAGAACAACAACATCGGAAACAAGATTGTCGAGACCTGTGTCTGCATTTCGCTAAACTTGTCATACCGCTACCAGGAGGTTGAGGATCCGAACTACGACAAGCACCCGACCCTAATGAACAAGACGGCGTCTTCGATCGAAGTGAAGGAAGAGAACTTTGGCTATTTCGATGCCAGTAAGAAGAAGCAAGACTACGAGTACAATGAGCCCGACGACAGCACGAAGCCTGTGTGAGAATGGCGCATCCTCTCTCCAAACATTGCCGCGCAGCATTCATCGAAAGGATTACTAGCAATTATGGCAGCCAGGTGTCGTTCAGTACTATTCGGCACTCCTCTAGAGCTGCTCCAATCCGGAGACATTAGAAGCTGCCACGGGAGCCATTCAAAACTTAGCCGTGTGGAACTGGCAGCCCAGCATAGACATTCGTGCAGCTGTCCGCAAGGAAAAAGGACTCCGCATTCTCGTCGAACTGCTCATGGAAGTCGACCATGTAGTGTGTGCAGTTGCAACAGCATTACGAAACCTCGCCCTCGACCAGCGAAACAAGGAGCTCATCGGCAAGTATGCCATGCGTGACTTGGTCCAGAAGTTCCCATCGGGCAACGCTCAACATGATCAAGGTACATCAGATGACGCTATCACCGTATTCTTAGCAACTATAAACCAAGTCATCAAACGCAATGCTGAGTTCGCTCGGTCTCTACTGGACGGGAATGGAGTCGATCGTTTGATGAACATTGTGCGTCAACGGCAGAAGTATAATTCGTGTGTCTTGAAGTTCGCTTCACAAGTTCTGTACACCATGTGGCAGCACAACGACCTGCGAGAGGTCTACAAAAGCAAGGCTGGAAAGAGCAAGACTTTGTTACAAAAACCGTTGCAGCACGCAGCGCGACACCTAATTCGCCGAATAATGCTAACAACACTATCAATAGACCAATGGCGTCACAGAGTCAGACGCGTTACGAGGACCGGACCATCGGTCTCAACGACCATCATCCCACAATGATTAGTCGAAATATGGAAAACATCATTTGTGAGAACGGCGACGCCACCAATTACAACTCGGCGGGCACGATGTACCGCAAGAAGAACGATCAGTTCGAACATACCGACGCTCTGTGGGGGAGGGTGTTTGATGCCAACGTACGGCACGGATTCACTATGCGCCCACCGAATTAATCCTTCACAAGAATTATCATCCGGAATCCGAACACCAAGGAAGAATAATAAATAAAAGGCACTGTGGGAAATTCTGTTGCACAAGGTTTTCTTTATTCGCCTAATTTTTACAATTATGTTTTAGGTTCCACTTTACAGGTGCCTCGCGCGTTAGTCGGCATAGGTGAGAGTACGTATATTGTCTTTGCACCTTAACGACTATGGCTTAGTGAGTTCAAAGTTTAATTATTGGGTACCTCTTAAGTTTACGTAGGTTAATGGTCGTTGCGTACGCACATTTATTTTTGTCCTTCTAGTTTTTAAGCACTTGAACCTCGGGCAAAGGCACCGCATCAACACAACGTTATTAGGATGTAATACTAGAGCAATTACTTGCCATCGCGGTCTTAGTTACAGGGTCGATCCGATGTGGTTGAACTACTCGCCATAATATGTACTAGGCGGCACGACACTAGGTGTTGGAGAACGACAGCTTGACGATCGGTTGTGGGGAGGCGACTCGACGTGCACTCACTGGCAGGTGGAATACGATTGACCGTAACGCGGTGTGACCGGCGCGGTAGCGTAGAATTAATGGCTGGGCGTGTGTGTGCGTAGCGGAGGTTGGAGATCGACTCTATACGTCTGGCCCCGGTGGCGGTTGAATCTCGACCCACTAATGGGTAATGAAAAGGGGGATGCGCACTCGGTGGCGGTTGGACAACGACTGACTAATTATTGGAACGAAAACTTTTATCGCATCGTGGCAGTGGAGTCATAGCTAAAATAAACTCACTGCCACTTACGATGAATTTCGGGAAGAGTTGCTATGCTTGCATGGGAAATCAGTTCCAGCGAATCCTCGCCGTATAAGCTGAGTTGTATTCGTTGGTTGTGTATACCGGGAAATTGGCATAGCAAAGTATGATCAAGGGTATCGATCGTTGTGATTGTTTCGTGAAAAATTAGCTGTCGCTTGGTCGCAGACGAGAAGTATGATTTAAGGAGGAAATGAACGGAAGTGTTTTTCGGGGGAAATTGGAATTGCTTGGGTGCAAGCTAGGGATATCGTGTAGATAAGATATTAACCGAAGTAATTTCGGGGAAATGTATGCGGTTCGGTATAGTTGGTGGTGATGGTTGATGTTCCGTTGTAGGTTTGAATATGCGTTTTATTACAACGTACGAATTTCGGGGAAATTAAGATTACTTGGTCGGAAGGAGGGAATATGAATTAAGTAAAGAATTGATCGAAGCAATTTTGGGAAAACGTATGCGGGGATGCTTTAGAATGTATTCTGTTGGGAGTTTTGGAGTGTGTTTTATTGCAAAGTTTGGAATGTATGCTATTGCAGATTTTGCATGGGGAGTTGGGTTAAGGTGACGCGCTGTGTGATGTAGAGAACCCCCACAGCTCTACCCAGCCGGCTATCCCACTCAGATTCCGTAGAGACCAACCTTCAGGAGCCAGCTTAAGGTTAAGATGCATTTGTTAAAGAAGCAGCAGCAGCATTATTCATCTCAGTACCCGGAAACTTCGTTTCATTAGTTTTACCACCTAATTGCGGCCCTAAGCTCGATCCCAATGTGACGCCACATGTTTTATTAAATACAAAAAGGAAACCTTTAGACTACACATTATAATTTTCCAGTTATAACTCTTGTATCTTTTGAAAGTATTTATCAGTAACTTAAACTTAGTTTGAACGACGGAAGGAATACGTTTTCGTTTCGCAAATAATCGACAAAAACGCATATGACACTTGGACACGCAACACACAAATGCACGTCTATCTACGCAACAAAGACATATGCCTGTAGTAATTCTGGTCTTCTTTCCACTACCCGACACCTAGTTATGTGCCACGCGGACACCGGTTCACTAGCTTCCTGAGATAATAGTCGCTGGTCACGGCGCCAAACATAAATTTGAGGTTGATCTCCGAACGCCGTTCTTAAAATAAATAAACAAACAATTCGCTTTCTTCTTAGCTTTATTCGGTCGTAAAATAAATCACAATCCAATTTTTTACTAAATTAAATGAAAGCTTCGTTGCAGATAACATATAAAATTAGTTCACTGTTCGGCAACACTTTGGATATTTACAAATTAATATGATGCACACAGAAGGTTGAATATAAATGTACCTTACTGAGACGCAACCCGATACTATTTACTCTCTCACTTTCAATAGCGCGACCGTACACTATAACGAATAAATCCTGACTCTTGTGTTTATTTAACGTGGAGGCCGGACTTGCCTCCACGGAATCCAGATCGCGATTAACTACTGCCACCGAAGCGACAGAATACCAAAAATTCCATCCATCGCTTCGGTGACCATATAAGGAATCATCCTCGCATTTGGTCTAGCAAGAAAGGGGTGAAACACACACACGGTGATCGTCTCTGCAGCTCATGGCGTGTGTGTGTCCACAAGCATACGGACCGTGGGTCGATCACATCTACAAGGGGAACATTAGCTGGCGCAAATATCTCTACATAGAGATTAAGGTAATTCGATCAGCGACTGTGTAAAGCATTTATGCTGATCGTGCACATGTTGGCGGCATCTCTACGTAGTCGAATTCTCGATGATAATTTTCCGTTTTGAGAACTCGACTTCCTTGGACGGTCAGCCGTATGCCATCATGTATTTGTCGGTCGGATGACCGATCGATGTAGGCATGTATGCAAAAGGAAAAGATAAAACATCTCCTGCATGTGTGCGGCTGGCGCGTAAGGGTATATCTCATTGATATTGTTCGGGCAATGTTGGTTGCTAGGTGATGCAACCAAATTGCCTTTATGGAAGATGGATGTTTCATGTGCTTCTTGCCATTAATGAATATTGACGCCACCCTGCGGTGGTTAGTGTTATGTCGGTTTCTTATTGATGAAACCGAATTGCTTTAGGAAATTAATGGTGCCTTGCGATGCTGCCGTAAGTGCATAAATAGATTTCTCCTTCAGGTAGGTTTCGCAGATGCACTGAATGCATATTATAGGGAGAGAAACCTGTAAAGGGAGAACGCCTGCAGGCGGTTGCAGTGTGGTATGGCATGCTTTATTGTAAGGGGTAATGGCGTTCAAATGGAACCGCCACACGCCCATACATAATTATGTATTAAATATATAAATTTGCTTAAACGATTTAATTGTTATAAACAGTCAATTGTAAGATATTAAAGGCAGTCAAACTGATAGACGTTTTCCTCTTGTTATAAACATTAGTATTAAAAACACGAAAAATGTCTTAACACTTTCCTATCACTGTTACATTTTTTAACTTGCTACTTTTTTCCAATGAACTTATAGCGTTTGCGACGATAGTGAAGAACGAGTGATTCGAACCAACGCTATGACGGTTAGAATCACTAAAAGATTGCACTAATGCTCAACACGTCGGGGCACTGCCACGTGTACGAAGTCGATTGTTATTCCCAAGTATAGGGTTCTCCAATAGGGAGTGTAGCGGTTCCGCCAAACCCTACGGTCTACTTACCTGAAAAAACCCCCATAACTACTACCCAACCCCCTTAAGTTTGCTAATGCAACAGTATTAGTACCTGTAAATGCTTCACGCATTATATAGATCACCATCTACGAGGGTTCCCTTTTATATTTCGGGATTAGAGAACAAAAACAAATATTGATCATCGAAAATCACTTTATTGTTTTTCAAAATATTCCCCTATGAAGATCTATACACTTTTGCATGCGCTTGAACCAATTGTCGAAGCACTTTTGCCACTCTGATTGAGGTATCTCCAACACATGCATTCTGAATGCAGCAACCGCTTCTTCAGGTGTCGAAAAACGTTGACCTCTCAGTTTGTTTTTTACGTACGGGAATAAAAAGAAGTCATTCGCTGCCAAGTCAGGACTATACCGCGGATGACCCATCAAATCGATTTTTTGGGTGCTCAAAAATACAGTTGTCGCAGCCGATGTGTGAGAGCTCGCATTGTCGTGGTGAAGAGTGATCCGTCTTCGGCGGTTGGTTTTCCCGATTTCTTGGAAGACAACTGGCAAACAAATGGTGGTGTACCACTCAGAATTGACTGTTCTGCGTTGTTCTAGTTGCACGGTTGCGACATGTCCAGTTTTTCCGAAAAAACAGGCGACCATTTGCTTGGAAGTGCCTCGTGCGCGAACAACTTTTGTTGGATTTGGCTCATCTTGAAACAACCAGACAGTCGACTGCTGTTTACTTTCGGGCTCATACGCGTAAATCCACGATTCATCACCTGTCACGATGTCATAGACGTGTTTCGAAGCACCGCGACCGTATTTTTTGAGCATTTCTTTCGACCAATTGACACGAGCCTTTTTTTGGGCGATTCACAAATTGTGTGGGATCCAACGCGAACAAATTTTTTTGACAGTCAAATGTTTATGCAATATTGAATGTATGCTGGTCCCACTAACACCTAAGGTTGTCTCAATCTCACGATAGGTCACATGACGATCTTCCAATATCAGTTCGCGCACAGCATCAATGGTTTTCAGAACAACAACTGATTTTGGACGACCTTCACGAAATCCATCTTGGAGTGAACTACGACCACGATTGAATTCACCATACCATCGATAAACACTGGTCCTTGATGGAGCTTCATCGCCAAAAATTGAATTAAGTTCATCCATGCACTGTTGCTGAGTTAATCCACGCCGAAAGTCGTAAAAAATAATCGCACGAAAATGTTGACGATTTAATTCCATTTTTGGGCCGAGATGAATCTTTTAAGTTACTGTAAACAACACAAATAGCGCTCGTATGTCAAAACGTTCTGAGTGCGTATAACCTCAAAAATGTCCAA
Source organism: Microdon myrmicae (assembly GCA_963931805.1). Lineage (NCBI taxonomy): Eukaryota > Metazoa > Arthropoda > Insecta > Diptera > Syrphidae > Microdon > Microdon myrmicae. The sequence goes on from OZ007501.1 coordinate 88,509,433, forward strand.
CTTTACGAGAGAGCTGTCAATTGCCGGATTGCAACACTAGGGTTGCCAAATCCCGAAACATAAGAGGCAACCCTCGTATAATCTTAAAATCCCTATAAAGAAAACTTACCTTTTCATGCATCCCTTCGCATATAATTTCCGTAAGATTTCTTTCTTTGCTTATCTGGTATTCTAAACCAATTCGGTACCAGACAAATTCCTGTAAACAAAATAAATCGGATTGCATTCATTGTAACCGTCATGACAGGGACCATAAATATTGCGCCGTCTATTTTCCCAGCCGCGTCGTGTACCTTTTCATACACATTGCCTGGCAACCTTTTTTGTTTGTCTTATCAATAAACAACCCAAGCAGCTGCATATAATTAGCGCAATAGACGCTGAAACCAAATTCTCCAGCATTTCCTAATGCAAACATGAACCCGGTTTCTACTGCAGCCAGAGATGCCATAAACATCCAATTTGCTTTTAGCACCTTTTTCTCCCAGCGTCGAAAATAGCGACGAGGCATCGTGTAAACAATGACCCGCATTACTAACGGCGCATTTGGTCATTTTTCCCTATTCTCTTTGCCGCCTGCCTGTTTCGTTGTTCCACTGCACGTGTGAATAGCATCGATCTGAACGATCCCACACATACCACCATGACCTTTATTACAAGATCTGTTTTCCTATACCACCAAGAGAGACTTTACGTTTCCCTGGTGGTAGGTAACAACGATATCCTTATTGGAGAGGATATCGGAGAGTCTGATTGCATCCGTCGACCACGCTGGTCGCATGCGCAGCACTCCCGCTCTCCGCCGGCAGCGGAGAAGCGTAATTAAAATATTCCCCGAGTCGTGGCGAGTGTCGTGTCCTAATAAATTGAATTAACAGTGCGGATTAAGCATAAGGAATTTAAATTGATTTAAAAGTTGAAGTCGGTTAAAATTTACCTATATTAAATAATTTACATGGTATACGGCTTATTACTTGTGCATTAAAATATTTTCTGTCAAGTTCTCCGTTCATAAATAAAACTAGAATTAAATTTTAAAAAAACAGTTTGTTTGCCTCGCGTGTGTTTTACTTCTTTTTCTGTTGTGTACGCTGCGTTGTCGATTTCTGTTGGTGCTATGCCTTTTTGTGTCCGGTGGAACGACGATGGAACATATATATGATGGCGGAGGAAGTTAACCGTGCCAATGTTGCTATACTTCCTCCCCACAGGAGTACAGTTTTATAATTTGCAGACGTTGTTCGTTCGTGTACTTAACCATGATGAAAATGTTGAGTTTATTGAATAAATTGACAGTGACAGTTTGATGATTAGTGAAAGGGTACGTCCACAAATTAATTTCTAAGTTCTCAAGTCCCTATTGGAAAACCCAATACATTCAACTGATGTTCAATTACTATGCAAATTGCTATGGTATACGGCTCTGGTGCGTTGCTTATTCGATTTTCTTTTCGGTATTGATCTTCACTATTTGCTTGGACTGTGTGTGCATCTGTTATTAATGCCGCAAACTTATCTCCCGTATCCTGGGAAATATCAATTCCAACTCATCCATATTCGATTTCATTCTAAGCAGTCCCCCTCTAAAATACTGCTCCCGAAATCTTCGCTCGAACATCCTTCAATCTCCTGCTCTTCCTTTCGTCCTCATAGTTTTTAAATTTTTAATTTAGGCTAAGTCTAGCTGGGTCAACTCGTAAGAAACTTTTTATAAGTTTGCTCTAAAGTAATAAATGGTTGAGAAGAAAACCCACTAAATTAAACTAAAAAAAAGCTATTTGGATTTAATAGATTTCCCAAACCAAATCACAAATATGGTTCATTGAAAACACCATTTCGTTTAGAGATAGAGTCCACATCGAATTTATCTCACAGATAAAAACACATCTGATTCAGAAATATCAACACAACTTCAGAGAAGAATTAAACGGGTGAATCAGGATCACTGGTTTTTTTTTTTGACTCTCATCTGCATTCTTCTTATTGTTATATGAATCTTCAATCAACTATCACCAGTTGGTTTTTATGGGTGATCCATTCTCCCCACGAATAGAAAATTCTTCTAAGGTTAGATCATAACATCCTTGTATAACTTTATAAGATTTCGTATGACATGGGAACAATGTTTATGACATTTTTCTAATGCACGTACAATGAATGTATTTATAACAAAACAAAAGATGACTAATAAGAAACAGCGAACTGTATGAGAAGATCGCGTTGGGAACTATTTTTCACGATACCATCCACAATCCACAAGATCAATAAAAGAGGGTTGTGGCCTTTGCTTAACATTAATATTGACTACTCGGAAATATTGTATACCTTAGGGCGAAGTGATGTGGTTCGTCAAAGAAGTTATTGACAATTGAAGGTGCAAGTCGTTCTCCTTTAGATTAAGAGTTGAACTACAGGTAGCAGTCCTAAACACGGTTACACTCTAACACGTTAGACAAATTGCGGAAACCCTCGTATAACAACATTTCGCCCACAAACAATAAGAAAATTACAAAAACCTTAACATAATACAATGTGTATTTTTACAGCACTGGATTACTTAAATTTTGTTCGACGTATTTCAACACCGAATGACGTTAAAATAATTAAATAAAGGAATAATGGAATATAGCCATTGTGCATGAAAGTATTAATATACTTAAATTATAATTTATTAACTCTCTTTCGATGTTTTAGCGAAAAGCGTCATGTTATTGTGTAGGCAGCGTTTTCCGGTGCATTAGAGCTCCACGATTTTTTTCTACCTCTTCTCGGGGACTTGTTTTCTCTTTTGTTTAGGTTCTCCTCTTTGTTCAATGGGTCGTTGGCGTCCTCGAACTGACCTTCGGTGTCAGGGTCAATATCGTCGACTATCCCGTGTTCCACGAGCGCTTCCCGTTTACCTTCTAAGTTAGTTTACGTTAAGGTACTTTTACGTTCTTTAATTTGTAAAAGTATATATACTTTAGCTTGGAAGTACTTATACGAGAACAGTCCCAGAATTAACTGGCTTGGCACATAGATGGCGATAGTTATCCAAATATAATGAGTATGGTAGATAGTACCGACCATAGAAGGATTAAGTTTCACGTTTGAAGATGCTGCGTTGTTTATTACTTGTTTGACAGCGATCAATAGTGAACGCTCTCAGTGAATTGATAAACATGGAAAAAATCCAATATGTTCACACATCCGTTATGGCAGTTAACCACCGAGCAATTTCTTTAAGTTTGGAAAGAGAAAATAGTCCGATGTACTTCGTACATTCGTATTTCAAATCATTGATTTTGGCCACTACAAATTTTTGTTTATGTAAATTATTATTTATGTTTTGCTTTAGGTTTCAGTCTAAATGAATGAATGAATGTTTTGAATTTTTTGTTTATGATTTGTTTTTTGTTTTGACTTGAAATTTTAGTCTGAATGTGAAAATGTATGTGTCTCTCTATAAGTACGTTTGTTAGATGAATGAATAAATTTTGAATGAATAGTTTCGTGGAAAACATTCCACCCCTTAATTCTTACCTCTTTGGAGCCAGCCTCCACTGGATACCGCGTACACCCAGTACCATCCACTTAAAGGATGAAACGATCTCCAGGCCTTATCATTGCCCCCATACATTTTGCACCTTCTATAATTCATCCCGTAAAACTAAACGTTCAATTGTCTTACATTGAATTCACTTTATAAAATCCAACACATGATAAACGAACCAAATGTTCATTTGGTGCGTGTTGCTGAAAGAAAGAAAAACCGAAACCAACAAACGGCGCTTCTCTAGCGCTGCCTCAGTCTCTCTTTCAAGTGGACTGTATATTCCGGCACTGGCCGGCCAACGATGCTTTCTCAATAAATTAGAGGAATTGTACCTCCAGAGCCGGACTCTTCTCTGGATCAGACGGGCGTTTGAGTTTTGCCCAGTACAGATTCCTAACCAACCAACGACAAAAACAATACAGGACCAAGGAGAAACAACGCGTTGCAGTACAAACGCCAGTACGATTAGAACGAGACTTTGCCTAGTTCTTTATTTGCTGAATTCTATGAATAGGAATTTTTATCTGTTTGTTCTCTTTACCGTGGTCTTTAACAAGACCTTTGCCTTGGGAGCTCCTTCGACGACTCCCGCTGGTTCGCTTTTTTTTTTTCAAAACTGTATTTATTAACCATAATTAGAATTTGTACATTTAAGTAATACAGTGACTTCAAATTAAATTCGTGACAATTGCTTACATGTAATTATTATTATAATACATTTTCCAAACAATGTTTTAAGAGTTACAGGATAGATGTGTGTTTATACATTTAGTAGGGTTTCGTCTTCCTGGAAAAGGTCAGAAAACCAGGAATTTCTTATTTTTACTTTACTTGATCTAAACCTAACCCTAAATATAAATATAACTTAACCTAACTTAGTCTGATTATTATAAAATGAGCTATAAACAAAACAAAGTTTTATAATTAATGGGATATATGAATTAAAGGATGTGGAATGAGGTCAGTTATGGGTTTGGGGAAGAGTATTTCTTTCCGGTTGTTCGTTGGAAAAGCGTAGGATGATGGAAAATGGTTGGACGTTACAGTATTTGAACTGGTTAGAGGTAACTGAGGTGAAGATAGCTCTGGTGTGGAAACAGTTGGGATAGTTAGTTCTGATATCTAGAGGGTTCTCTAAGAGCGAGGTTATTATGGGATTGGGATTATTTTGTAGGTTTTCGATAAATTTGATAGATAGCTCGAGGAAGCGTCTATCGAGGCGCTCAATACCAGCGGTATTGTAGAGTTCGACGTTACTATAGTACTTATAGGAGTTAGAACGACGATGTAACCCAGAGACATACCTAAAGCATTTTCTTTCGAATACTCGTAATTTCTCCATTTGGGAGGGAGTGATATGGTACCACAATGGGCATGCGTACGTGAGTGTGGGCCTGATAATTTGTTTGTAAATGAGCAGTTTGACTATGTGAGAGACACTATTAGGTTTCCACATTACTCTTCTACAGAGATTAAGCTGAATTGTGGCTTTTTGAAGGGAATTTTTAATGTGGGAGGAAAAAGACCAGTTATTAGAAAAGGTGATTCCGAGATATTTTAGGGTTTTGAAGGGTTTTATTAGAGTGTTATTTAGGTTAAGTTTAATTTTGTTGTGGCAGCGTCTAGTGTTGTTTGTACAGTGCTCGTGTTTGCCCTTGAACACTATGAGCTGCGTTTTATTTGGGTTAAGGTGAATTTTCCACTTATTAAAGTATGATGATAGGTTAGGGAGGAAGTTGTTAATGCGGTTTCTTGCAGCCTTAACAAATTTGATGCTAGGGTAAATTAATGTATCATCAGCATAATTCAGTATCACAACATTAGGAGATACGGGTTGAGAAATATCCGCGGTATATAACAGATATAAAATTGGCCCTAAAATAGAGCCTTGGGGAACACCCGCGGTTATGTTGCGGGTTTCTGAGACGGAAAAATTTATTCTCACAACGAATTTTCTGTTAGAAAGATAAGAGGCTAAGAGCTTTGTTGTGTGAGAGTTTAGATTAAATATGGAGTGCAGTTTGTACAGAAGCCCTGAGATCCAGACGCAATCAAACGCCTTAGAAATATCGAGAGATATACACACAGTAGGGCTTTGGTTTTGGAGACCAGTTGTAACATCGTGTGTAAGTTTTAGTAGAGCATGACATGGGGATTGTCGCTTACGAAATCCGAACTGACAGTTAGGGATGAGGGCATTCTCATTGGCAAATGAGAGAAGATTTTGGTAGATCTTGCGTTCCAGTATCTTACTTAATGTACTTAATAGGGATATTGGACGATAATTGCAAGGGCTATTACTACTACCGAGCTTCTTAATAGGAATTACTACCGCAGTTTTCCAGATCTCTGGGAAGTGCGATGCATTAATTATATGATTAAGAAGAATGAGGATGGGAAGTAGATTCGGTGGGCGTAGCCTTTTAAATAGAAGGTGTGGGACTCCATCTAATCCAGTTGACTTTTTGTTATTTCCTGATCATACGATCTCGGATAATTCGTCTGCAGTTAGAAAATTTGTAGTGTCTAAGAAGTGTGAGGCTATGTTCGTGTTGTTAAATTCTGCGATGAAAGGAGTAAAAGATGTGAATAATCTGTTTGAGATGTATTCGTTTACTGTGTTCTCGAAGCCAGGAGTTGAGAGGGAATTATTTTGCTCATGAATCTTTGCAAAGTGTTCTGCGAGGCAATTTGCTATGTCCGTATCGGACTGGGCAATATTATTGCTGATTGGGTTGATGAGATGATCAATTCGGGGTTTATATTTACGACCAGTTAATTGGTTGATGTTTTTGAAAAGATTTCGATTTGGTTTGATATTTTTAAGTGTGAAGATGTAGTTTTCATCTGCGAACTTTTTCAACTGCTCATTTATCAGAGTGGATAGGAGTTGGATTTGGCTTTTAATAAAGGGGCAGTATCTTGTATGAAGTTTACGGCGGAGCTGCTTTTTAAGGCGCAATAATTTGGTTAGGATGCTGGGCTTTCCTAAATAGTTATGAGGAATGGTTGTCGGGGTGTTTTTGCTGAGAGCCTCCTTAAGAATTTGCTCTATTCTTAAAGATGCGTGATCGATTTCAGTAGGGAGTAAGTTAGATGCTTCAGGGATATACAAGTCAGAGAAACTTATCGCTATGTCCCTATTGACTTTTCTCCAATTTGTTTTGGTGAAGTTTGGGACAGGGTTTGACGAGTAGAGTGGGTCGAGAGAGGGGATTTGGATCGTGGTGTGAACCATGATCCGAAGGAAATATAAAGGAGACTGTAGGTGGACCCGCTGAGTGAACATCATCGGACTTGAGGAAGAAGTCGATCGTTGACCTGGCTGAGCTAGAGACACGAGTTGGCTGTAATGGGGCGTCAATGTATGTATATGGATAAGATGGGAGGAGGGCTAGCAACTGACGACCATATTTGTTACATTTATTATCATTGAATGCTGTATGACGAGCATTCCAGTCTCCCCCGATTATAAATGGAGCGGGAACAGACTGTTGGATTATCTGAGAAATGTCAGCATCTGGGAAATCTGCTTGTCGTGAAGGGTGAATATAAATGGATGCTAAGACGAGCACTTTATTGTTCTCACAAAAAAGTTTAACTGCCGTGTATTCAATGCTGAATATATTAGTGAATCTAATTTCACTGAATTGAAATTTTTTGTGTATTAAGATGGCGGTACCTCCGTGGGATCCATTAGTTCTGGGGTTAGAAACAAAAGAATAATTGGGAATGGAAACTCGGGAATTTGGTTTGAGCCAGGTCTCTGAAAGGAAGAGGATATCTGGGGAAAATTTTTCAACAAACAACCGGAGGTGTTGCTTACGTATATTAGAGTAAATGGATTCTGTGTTGAGGGAGATAATGGTTAGTTTAAAGAGAGCTGGAAAGAATATGGGAAGTTATTAGTGAAAGAATCTGACCTTTTTTTTTCTGTTTCTGACATATTTCTCAGCGAAGGTAGCATGGCCTGTAGGCTTTGGATGTAACCCATGATGTCCAGATTGAAATGTTTAGTATTGTCGTTAGAGGGAGTGGTGGTGTTGAGGCATCCTTTTGTTGCATCCGCGTAAGATATTCCGGGTCGGGTTAACTTTACTTCTTGCAATACTGTTGGTTTCGTTGTAGTTGGTTTAACTGTTGACATTGCTAATTTCCGTCTTTGCAGAACTTTTAGCTTCTGAGGACATTGAGAGAAATTTGCTGGATGTGGCCCTCCACAGTTACAACATTTTACTGTAATCTTCTTTGTGGTAATGGATCCATCGGCGTTGGCGGTTTGGACTGTCTCTGGTTCCAGGCCTTGTGGATTTACCTTGCATTCATCTAGCTCGTGTTCCTCTGCGCATCTGCCGCAACGTCTTTGCTGGTGGCATGAGACCGCCAAGTGTCCTGAGTCTTGGCATCGCTTGCAATGTAGAATTTCTTGTTTGTGTGGCTCCTCGATTGCGATTTTTTGCGTAAACAAATATTTAATTTGTTTAAGTTGGTTGATATCCTGATTTGGTGGGATTCTCATGTATGGTGTTTGGAAGTAGTCCAGCTTATTAATTTTTATTTGTGGACATATCCTAGCAATTTCCAGTCCTAATTCTTCATTGGTCCATTCTGGATCGATACGCCTTATAATAAAGGTAGTTGGTTTGCTATTTGGATGTTGGAAGGTGAAGAACTGATATTGGTCCTCTAACAGTTTTTTAACTGCCCTTTCATGATCGTCTAATGATCTGACTGTTATTGAAGTCCTAGATCCTTTTATATTTGTGCTGAAATTCCGGTGACCCAGAGCATTTTGCAGGGTTTGAATTATAGCTTTGGTGCTGGTCAGGTTTTTGATGTAGATTGGCGGGGGTCTTTCATTTCTCGCGGTTGATTTCGTTGTTGTTTCTGCTCTGGCTTGGGTGGGTATTTGATTTGATGAGGCCTTCATTTGTTTGGGAAGTTTGGTGGGTGTTTCGCCTTGGCTGTGACTCGAATTAAGGCGTTGACGCGACGTTTCTTCCATATGGACGTCATCTGTGTTATTGATGGAACCTTGTTTATAGATTTGTTCCTGGAGTTGTTCTACTTTAACCGTTAATTGGTTAATGGTTTCCAACGCTTCCTCGAACTTTTGTTTGTAATTTGCGGGGCTGCTTGTTCTGTCTATGTGTGTGGATTTTTTTACTGGTGCGTTTCGTAAGATGTCCAGAGCCTTCCTTTTTCTTTCTGTTATGTACTCCAGTGCATTGCCTATCATCTGAGTTGTGTAGTACTTGCTTTCCTGTTGTTAAAAACATTTTTTTTGTTATTCTTTTTAATTATTATTATTTATTTTTTGTTTGTTATATTGCACTAGACAATTTAATAGTGCACTGCACACACGTGTACACACGTGTAAACACGTTTCCTTACAGGTCCGCACTGCACAAGATATGTCACGATAGTGGCGCTGTTTCGCCGCTGCGCTCGCTTTTTATTTCCTGCGGCTGTCTCCTCGTTCGCTTGGTTTCGATAAATCACTGTCATGCTCCTCCCTCTTGAGTGCTTGTGCGCTGATGTCGAGTGCTTGTGCGCTGGTGCCCAGTGCTTGTGTATCCATGCCGAGTGCTTGTGCGCCGATGTTGAGTGTTTGTGCGCTGACGCTGATCGCATCGCCAACAGTGCGCCTACACACAAAGTCCCCTGGGTCCAAATGTGCAGACCAGATGGCCCACTCTCGAACAAATATTGTTGAAAATCATAAAATGCGTATCGGCAACCTTATGACCCTCTAAAAATTTGTTTGCAGAAAATTTTGAAACCAATTGGAAAACAAACAACTTACGCCATAAAATGAACCACATGTTCATTTTATCGCCCACCAAAATCGAGGATCAAAAATGCTCATCCGCAAGATACTTTTTTGATTGTTCCTTGTTTGTTTTCCCTCTTCCGATCGCAATCCGAGAAAGATAAAGTTAATGAATAACTGATGGCAAAAGAAAAGAATGTATCCTTCGATTTGCATGATCGAAGAAGATAGTTTTCATTCAGGGAGACGAATATAAAAACAAAGAGTTGGTTGTGAGATATTGTACAAAACGGACATCGGGAGTTCGTGGCGGTTATAAAGGGTGGTTAAATTTTAAGGGCCGATGTTGATTTTGAATAAACCACAAATTATTTAGGAAATTATTATCATTTCTTTTCATTATGATAATATTGGTATGGTTCAATTATGTATGGAACAAAATATCGGCCAAATGGCCGCCGCGACCTCGACGGCACACCTCCATCCGATGGTCCAAATTTTCGATGACGCTGAGGCATAATTGAGGTTCTATGCCGTTAATGTGCCGAATTGTCTCATCCTTTAGCTCTTGAATTGTTGCTGGCTTATCGACGTACACCTTTTCTTTCAAATAACCCCAAAGAAAGAAGTCCAACGGTGTCAAAACACATGAACTTGGCGGCCAATTGACATCGCCACCACGTGAGATAACACGCCGATTGAATTTGTCGCGCAAAAGAGCCATTGTTTCGTTAGCTGTGTGGCAAGTGGCACCGTCCTGTTGAAACCACATATCGTCCGCATCCATATCTTCCAATTCGGGCCATAAAAAGTTCGTTATCATCTCACGATAGCGAACACCATTCACAGTAACTGCCTGACCGGCCTCATTTTGGAAAAAATACGGCCCGATGATGCCGCCAGCCCATAAACCGCACCAAAGAGTCACTCTTTGTGAGTGCATTGGTTTTTCGACAATCACTCTTGGATTATCATTCGCCCGAATGCGGCAATTCTGCTTATTGACGAATCCACTGAGGTGAAAATGTGCTTCATCACTGAAGATGATTTTCTTCGAAAATTGATCATCCGCTGTTGCCATTTCTTGCCACCATTCTGGCCATTGACGACGCTTGAAATGGTCAAGAGGCTTTAGTTCTTGAGTCAATTGCATCTTGTAAGCGTGTAAATGCAAGTCTTTATGCATAATGTTCATCAACGACGAGCATGAGAGGTGCAGTTGTTGGGCACGACGACGAGTTGAGGTGGACGGCTGTTCAGCCACGCTATCGCGAACAGCAGCAATATTTTCTGCAGTACGAGCTGTACGAGCATGCACTGGTGTTTTCACATCTCCTACAGACCCGGTTTGCTCAAATTTTTGCACGATTTTTCCGATTGTACGCAGATTTGGACGATTAAATTGACCGAAAAAATCACGAGGTGCACGATATGCATTTTGATTTGAACGCCCATTTTCATAATAAACCTGAATAACTTTAACGCGTTGCTAGATTGTGTGTCTTTCCACGGTTCAAATTGAGTTAGTCTGAAATTGAGAAATGTCAAATGAAATGCAGAAAAAAGCTTGACGTTTAGGTATGGTTCACATTCAACATCGGCCCGTAAAATGTAACCACCCTTTACTTTAAAGTCCTAAGCTTCAGTTGTGTCCATTTAAAATAAAACAAAGACACATATGATAACAGAGTCGGCCCTAAGGACCATAAGTGCATTTAATAGGTGTACAACTTTGCTTCCGCTTCGTTTTTTTTTTCCGAAATTCGAGGCTTTATTGTAAAAAACTGGTTATACATTTATGATTCAAAGTATTGTCCATCGCTGGCCACTACTTTCTCCCATCTTTCGGGCAGCATACGAATCCCGCGTTGAAAAAAACTGGTCATCTTTTGAATCGATCCACGAGTCGATCCAATTTTTTACTTCTTCACAAGACCGGAAGTGCTGGTCAGCCAAGCCGTGTGCCATTGATCGAAACAAGTGATAGTCCGAGGGAGCAACGTCTGGAGAATACGGCGGGTGGGGTAGGACTTCCCATTTCAAAGTTTCCATGTATGTCTTGACCACTTTCGCAACATGGGGTCGAGCATTGTCGAGCTGTAAAATCACTTTATCATGTCTCTCGTTGTATTGCGGCCGTTTGTCTTTCAATGCTCGGCTCAAACGCATTAATTGCGGTCGATAACGATCGCCTGTGATTGTTTCAGTCGGTTTTAACAACTCATAATACACTACGCCGAGCCGGTCGCACCAAATACTGAGCATGACCTTGGAACCGTGGATATTCGGTTTGGTCGTCGACGTGGAAGCATGGCCGGGATATCGCCACGATTTTCTGCGCTTGGGATTATCGTAATGAACCCATTCGTCCCCAGTCACAATGCGATGCAGAAATCCCTTCCGTCTTTGCCTTGCAAGCAGCTGTTCACAAACACACAAACGCCGTTCAACATCTCTCGGCTTCAACTCGTACGGCACCCAATTTCCTTGTTTCTGAATCATTCCCATGACTTTCAGGCGTTTTGACATGGCTTGTTGCGTCACTCCCAATGATCCTGCAAATTCTTGTTGCGTTTGACACGAGTCTTGATCAAGTAATGCCTCGCATCTTCGAAAACCTTCTCTCTTCCATCGCCATTCTGGTCTTCGACGTTAAAATCGCCGTCCTTGAAGCGTTGAAACAACTCTCGGCACGTTCTTTCACTAATAGCGGCCTCGCCATAGATATTTGAGAGCATTCGATGAGCCTCAGCCGCAGATTTCTTCATAAAAAAGCAGAAAATTAAAACCTCCCGCAAATGACGAGAATTTGGCTCGTAAGCTGACATGTTTAATCGAGAATAGGTTTATGATGCAGACCCAAATCGACTAATATTTCGATGGCGTTATTCTATGACATCTATGATCTATTTATTTCAACTTCCACTTACCGCTACAGCCATCTATTGCAAAACGGCGGAAGCAAAGCTGTACACCAAATAAATTCCTAAGTTTCAGTCGTGTCCATTTAAAATAAAATAAAAACATAGGCTCACGTCTAAGATCAACGAGCGGCTTTTAATACAAGTTGTGCTTATGGTTATACCTTCCTCTCTGTTACCAACCGGCTAAGTGGGTTTTGAAAGGTCCTTTTTAGGCTGTAGGGATAATTCTCTATTGCTGTCCAAACCAATAAACATCTTTAATACACTCCGACAAGGGGACGGTCTGGCCTGTCTCCTCTTCAACCTGGCGTTGGTGAAAGCACTTCGTGACTCTGGCGTTACAACTAGAGGGACTATTGTCCCCAAGTCCAGCCAGATGCTTGCCTATGCAGATGACATCGACATCATCGGTAGATCCGATTCGGCTGTACAGGATTCCTTCACCCAGATCGAGCAAGCGTCACAACAACTGGGACTGCACATTAATGAGGGGAAAACTAAGTACATGGTGGCAATTTCTGTGAAGAGAAGACCCAACGTTGGTCAAATTAACTACCAGTGTAGTGTAGCACGAATTTGAAATAGTGCAATCCTTTAACTACCTTAGATCAATAGTATCAGCCCATAACAACATGGAAGAAGAATTACGCGAACGGCTGATCAAATCCAACAAAACACACTATAGTCTATCAAGGCTCTTTAAATCCCGAAATTTATCCAGAACATCTAAGCAACTACTGTACAAGACCATGGTCTTACCAGTGCTCATGCATGAATTCGAGACCTGGGCGCTCAATAAAAGGCACCCTGAACCCCTCGATAGTATAGTGGTTAGTATACCCGCCTGTCACGCGGGAAACCGGGGTTCGATTTCCCGTCGGGGAGCCTCTGGCACAAGACTAATGACCTTGCCTGGAAAAAAAAGAAATCATTATGAACAATTTAACAAGCCTCAGGACTTGCTAAATAAGGCCAAGACTGGTTCCCGGTTGTAGTGCCGATGATGATGATGATGAACTCTTAGCCGCGTTCGAGAGGAAGGTCTTAAGGAGAATTCTTGGCCCCTCATGTGAGGGAGGACAATTCCGGAGACGCTACAACCATGAGTTGTACGCGATCTACCTTGTATCTAATGTTGTAAGAAAAATCGGTAAACTCCGGTGGGCGGGACACCTAGCTTGAGTGAGCGAAGAGCAGCCTGGCCGGAAAGCCTTTGTGGTAGGGGTATGGAAGGAGAAAGCGCCGCGGCCTTGTCTGCGAGAAAGGGATAGCGTCAAACTGGATGACGTCGGCTTGAAATCAGGACCGGTGGAGAGATTTGTTAAATAAGACTGTGGGAACCGAAGTCGTGGCACCGGCATGGGTGCGAGTTCTACTTCGTCCCACTAACCCTTTACTTTTCACTCGCCGATCGTTCCTTAGAATTCCGCTGCAATTTGTTCGCCATAGCAGAAGAGGAAACATCACACCCAGGAGAAATGAAACTCACTAGTTGGTTCGTTATAATTTGTTTTATTTCATGCACACAGTAGACACTGTGAATTTCATAATTACACATACGATACGTTTTACAAGTTGTGCTATTATAACTTGATTTGTCTTATATGCATATTCCCGACATTTGATTTGATTAACGGACTCGTTTTTATTACGACAACCCAATCGCAACTCTTTACGCCAACGACTCTGTATATTTTCGCGTCCCCGTGCGCACCGAGGAGCGGGAGCGGCACGACCGTGGTGGTCGGCGGATGTAATTGGACTCAGCGATATTCGGCTCGTGAAGAGCCGAGTCGCTAATGGGGTGAGTTCGGTGGTGAGGTGAAAAGAAAATGAAATTCCCTTTGACCAGTGACCAATGGAAGGCGATCCCTAGGGCGCGGTGGTGTACGTGTGTGTTCGTACACATCACCGGGTTTATCGATGCGCTTAGCCAAGGATAAACGGAACCTACAACGAGGGAAAAAGAACAAAGGGGAAACGAGCTAAGGCATCGTTCGGTAATGAGGGTCAGCTGAGTAAATAGCAGCCACTCATTAGATGCTAAGAGGGATTGCGATAATTTATACAATAGAGACGGTATATCGTCCCTCTGCCGACTGAGAGAATCGGATTCTTTTGTTTGCATGTGTTATTGCAATTGAATCCAATCCGGCGGCTAAGCGCGCAGTTGGTGATTGTTTGAAGATTCAAACAAAGGAGTATTTTCGAAAGAAGTGCTTGCAGCTGAATCAATAGTTGCAAGTCTTCGGAAAGTAATTTAGATGGATACACAATGACGGCTGTGTATACCATCTGTGTCGATTATGCATGGCATCTATGGCAACGCCAGGATCGAATTATAGTGTGAATATCTACACTAATTGGAAATTCGGATTCTGGTCGCTAATGCAGAGATGCATTGATACATGTATGAATGCCATTGTAGGACAAATTCTTTGCGGGCATTTCCAGGTAATGCATTGAAAGCATTAATTATCCTTGGGAAGGAAATGTTTATGCTGCGGGGAGATTGCGGTGCGGGTGTGGAAGGTTGGAATTTGCCTGACAACCGAAGGTACCGAATAGGTTTTGGTTTAATGCTCCTCCATAAGGAAAGAATTCTTGTAGGGAATTTCTATGCGAAGAGATGCATGAACGGTAAGAATTCTTTACAGGGACTTTTAGTTCAATAAATTTGATCTATTTGATGCGTGAAGCATTTAAGGTGCTAATGCGATTGCATTAGCGAACTTATAAGATTGGGTCGTAGGGACACACAAGTTTCTAGGACATTTAGCCGGATCTACTCTCAGTCATACATTCCCTACCGTAAACTTCGGTTCAGAATCCACACGCGCCTTGCTTGGGTACATCTATTTCATCTATCTTCTTTTTTTTCGGTTTCGGTAGGAATATGGCAATCTTGAAAACTCTGACCGATCCAGAGGCATGGCGGATTTTTACCAACTAAAATCACCTCCCACCAGGCACACATTCCCGTTGATCCCCGCGGAACATTATTATAGATATTCCATTGCTGGGCGGGACGGAGTTTACCTGTTACTCTGCTCGTTGCGTCGCAGCTATTGCATCATGTCACATAGAATATCATTCGCTATGAACCATGCCTGTTTTGAACTCAGCATGTATTGTATTACTTCTGCCCGAATAACCGACCCCCTTAAGGGTACATTCTCATCCGTAAGGCCGAAAAATAGGCTATTTTCATGTCTCTCCAAAATCGTTCGTGCGGTCTCGAATCTCACGTACTTTGTGAGTACGTGTTCCACATTTTCTATTTTGCCTTCGCAATATAAGCAGTTTGGGTGATTCACATGCTTACACTTGTGCAAGTATTACCGAAAACACCCATATCCTTATATTAGCTGAGTCAATCGGTAATTCAGTTCACCACGTTTTCTTTTCACCTAAGTTTCTACATCAGGTATCATGGTGTGGGTCCATCTTCCTTTGGTGGAAGAATGCCACCTTCATTGCCATTCTCTTAGGCTTGAGAGCTCTAATTGTGACCGCATTCTCCAATTTTCTAGTGAGACCTCAGGAAATCCACCGTTTTCTTTAGCTGCAATGTCAAGTGGTATCTTCCCGGCCAAACCATTTATGACATCTTCGGATACCTTTCAGAATAGCCACCATTTAATGTCCTGGATTAATTGGAAGCAAATATTCTCCAGGTTATCTAGATGTTTCGCTACGGCCACCATCGTCAAATCATCTGCGGACCCAATGATTCTAACACCTTCTGGCTATTGACTCTGAGCACATTGACCCTGAGCACATCATCATACAAGATATTCCATAACAGCGGACCTAATACAGATCCCTGAGGCACACTCGCTGTTATTTTATATTTCTGTGGTCCCTCGTCTGTGTCATAGAGCAGTCTTCTATCCAAGAACTAGTTTGCTAGTATACGCACCAAGTAGGGTGTGACTTGTAGATCGCTCAACGGTTCTAGAATCCGATTCCAGTTCAGAGAGTTAAATGCATTTTTACCACGGCCCAATATTTTTTCGTAACCCATAGGCATTGTGCTCCAGCTATCCCATTGCGAGCGATGTCGCACACCACAGATAGTGCCATACCGGTTGATCTACCTTTCCAGAATCCATACCGCCATTCAGAGAGCCCCGATATCCCCTCAGTGAATTGTTCCAGGTGAGTGGCAATTAATCGCCCAAGCAGTTTCCCTGTTGCGTCTAGTATATACAACGGCCGATAGGACGACGGCGCTTCTGAATTCTTGACTGCTTTTGGTATAAGCACAAGCCGCTGCTTTTCCCACTGTTTAGGAAACGGCCTTAATTGAAGGCAGGTTGTGAAGAGACTGCTGAAGACTTCCGGCTTTTTGTTAAAGGAGACTTCACTACAGCGGTAGGAATACCACACAGTTCCGGGGTCTTGTATTTTTTTTAGCAACGCTTGCAGCCAAGAACTCCTCTTCTGTGGTCACGGGAGGTATCTCTCCTTCAGCGATACTCCACTCCTCTTGCACTCTCAACACCCCATCCCACTGCAAGAAGAGGACAGCGACGATTCTGGCCATGTCACTTTTACTTTTTGTATTTAAGTACTTTTGTTGTGTAGTCTTTTCATGACTAACCTGTAGGCGCTGCCCTATGGGTTGTTATTTAATTCATGCCTTTATTATTTACTCTTGGGGATCACATTCCTCAACTCCTTCCGTTTGTTTACGAACTCGTCATGTAACTGTGGGTACGTGTTACGGTTTCTTGTTCCTTGTTGCAAGCGTCGTAACCTGTTGCACTCCGATCGCACAATGGCAGTTTTTGGGTTCCAACAATACACTATTTTGATATCCCTGCTGGCTGTCTTTGTCGTGGCATAGAAGCATCGGATGCGATAGTTAGCTACTTCATGAATTTTTCAGCCTGCCTGTTCGTATTGGCCTCTGCGTCTAACTGTTCGATTGATCTTCCAGTATATAATCGAGCAGTGCCGCATCGAGGTCCTTCTCTTTCCACGCATTTCTCTTCGGCAATTTGCCAGTTATGAATCCCCTGTGTGGTAATATTTCGTACATCACGGCATGGTGGTCACTATGTGTGTAGGTATCCGGAACTCGCTACTTCATACTTCTTGCCAACATTGAGCTGGCAATTGTGATGTCGATTTTGGACCCGTCTCTGTCATTTATGAAGGTTTCATCAGCACCATCATTAAGTAGCACCACATATAGTACTGCGAAGACTTCGAGTAGTGCCTGGCCTTTACTGTTGGTTCTTGTGCTTCCCCATTCTACTGCCCAAGCGTTGAAATCTCCAGCAACTATAAGAGGGCTTTTATCTCAAGCTTCTTGTATTATACTGTCCAATAAGCATTTGAAAGCTTCTATTTCCCACCTTGGCGGAGCGTAACAATAGTAGAAATGACTTCCTCTGATCTTCGCATAGGCGAATCCTTCCAGCCGCTGGACTCTTCTGCATTCCATGGGGGAATTTCCAGTTGTTCAGATGGCCGCTGTTCCGCTGCTACCATCCTCCCATGTAATTGTGCCAGTGTCAGGCATCCTATACGGCTCATTGATGAGTAGCACGTCTGCACCATATTGCTTAACCGTTTGGGAAAGGAGATCTTGTGCGGCTCCACAATGGTTTAAGTTAATTTGAATGCAGATTGGACATCGCGTTTTTAAATGCTCGGCATTTGTAACTTCCTGTTCATCTCTCTCGATGCACTCGTATACATCACTCGGCTCGTACTTTTCACCGACATTCTTGTGTAAAGCTGGATTATATGCCATCCATCGGTTGCGTTTCTCACCGTTTCCCTTGGAATCAGTCTCCACGATGTTATAAACGGGTGTTTCACACTTTGGTGGACTACAACTTCGTGATCTGCACTGGTTCTTCTCGGAGATTTCATTACTGTTTCCTTCAGATCCACAATCTTGCTCAATTTCTTCTTGACGTCCCTTCCATATCTTTCAACTTTCTTTTCATCGTCATCGTCATCATTTAAACCATCTGTAATTTGTTCGTCGTATTTTCAAGACTGCTATTGTCTCGTTCTCTTCCGGTGCCTACTTTCTTTCTCGCTCTCTTCCGTTGCCTTCTTCTCATGCTCATTTTCATTTTCGAGACTCAACGTTATTCATTCGTTGTCAAAAGAAATTTGGCCAGTGAAACTGGCTCCCTTAATTAAGGGGGGCATAATGCACACGATATTCATTCTTTTGACAACGAATAAATATTGTTGGGTCTTATTACGTCCGCCGACCACCGCGGTCGTGCCGCTCCCGCTCTCTGTTGCGCGGCGGAGACGCGATAATATACGGAGTCATTGTCGTAATGAATTTTATTCATCATCCATTAAGTTGAGCGATGGTTTGTTGATTTTTTTGATTTTTTTGAGACGAGAAGTCTCTCTTTGGGGTAACCAAACAGATCTCATAGAGAAGATCGTCACGGTACACATGTATGTGTGTACATTGGTTATTTTATGGATCAAAGTCATGGGGACGAATCTAAAAGAAAAAAGAGAAAATGTGCATCCATGAGATGTGAGTTCGGCTATGTAAACAAGCCGAATCTCATTGCAGGCTAATTGGGTTTGTGTTTGCTTATGTGAGAAGGTCAATGGTAAACGGGTCCAGGAATATGTAAGACAAAGGGATCGAGAAGATCGTTGTCTATGAAGTGCATCGCGTCTAAATAAATAGACGACGAAGCATCTAAGAAATGTGGTAAGAGAAAAGATGAGACGAGGGCATCATAAAAGTCTTAGATGAGTGAAGCCCATGTGTAAATATACGAATAGACATTGGGAAAGGTGCTAATGATTTGGTGGACGAAACGAATCCCTTTCTTGCATTTGTATATGGAGGGAAATTCGTTTGTGGGAAATGGATTCTATATTTGCATTGTTTATGCTTTGAATTCAATCCGGCGGCTATGCGCGAAGTCGATGATTGTTTGGGGATTCAAACAAAGGAGCATTTCTGGGTAAAGTGCTTGCAGGTGTATTGATAGTTGCAAGTCATTGCGAAGCAATTCAGATGATTACACAATGACGGTTTGTATATACCATCTGTGCCAATTGTACATGGCATCTATGGCGACACCAGGATCGAACTCTAGTGTGAATATCTACACTAATTGGAAATTCGGTTCTGGGTCGCTAATGCTGAGATGCATTGATACATGTATGAATGCCCTTGTAGAAAAAATAATGCATTGAAAACATTAATTATCCTTGGGAAGGAAATGTTTTTGCTGCGGGGAGATTGCGGTGCAGGTGTGGGAAGGTTGGAATTTGCCTGGCAACCGAAGTACCGAATAGGTTTTGTTTTATGCTCCCGTATAATGGAAAGAATTCTTGTATGCGACGAAATGCATGAAAGGTAAGAATTCTTTTACAGGGACTTTTAGGTAAATAAATTTGATATATTTTATGCGTGAAGCATTTAAGGTGCTAATGCGATTGCATTAGCGAAACTTATAAGTTTGGGTCGAAGTTATGGGGGTTCTTCAGGTAAGTAACAGTGTGTTTGGCGGAACCGCCACAGATCCATAAAGAGATATTGTTCATAAAGAACAAAAAATAATATCCTCCCAAGTACCGCTAACAATGAAAATAATCTTATTTCGAAAGCATTCTATCGCAATGATGTGCACCTGGAGAGAACTCTCCAAGACAGGTTTATTCCACCAGAAGCGTTCTCCTTCTTGGATAGAAAAGGTATTATCCAAGAGAAACATGGAATCCCTACCATTTACACGCTTTTCGCGGTGTCGAGATAAACGAATTGTCCATGATAGCGATATCTCTAATAGTTCAGATCGCTTTCGTTTCAGTATGGTAATAAGCGAAAAAGATAAATGTAGAAGAGACCGATCCCATCACAACTGATGGGTATGTGACGAAGAAAGGACTACACGTCTCAAAATATAGTATGCCGTTCAGGCTCAACGTTCACCCTTTAAAATATTTAGTTTACTCATTTTAGTTTTAATATTTGTAGTAAATTTTTGTTTGTTTCCATCTTTTACTCGTTTTGTTTTAAACGTTTCCTTGTAAAATAACCCCTGTATGTACATGCGTCAGCAAAATTGTAAAAGAGGAAGTCCTCTTAGGTATTGACTACTTGTGGCATTTCTAACAGCTACAAACACAATACACAAGCAAATAGTAAAGAATAACACCAAACGAAAATCGAATAAGCAAAAGCATCAGAGCCGTATACCATAGCAATAGCATAACAATTCCACATCAGTTGAGCGTACTTGAGAATAAGGATCGAATTGGTACACGCGACAGCGGCCTGAAGTGCTGAGCATTGATTCAATTTTTAGTGATTCTAACCGTCATAACGTCGGTTCGAATCACACATACTTCATTATCGTCGCAAACTCATTGTAAGAAAAAATTTCCAAAAAGAAAAAAACAAAAAACTTACAAATTATTCTTTGATATTGTATAATTCAGAGTTCTTGCCAAGAGCCAGTAAGTGAACATAAGAACAATATTTGTAAAATGCAGCATGCAGCATTTAGTCCTACATAAAGAAAAATGTATAATTTGATTTTGAATTAAGATTAATGTGGACTTCAAAGAAAAACACGTCTCTCACAAGGTACATGGGAGACACTTTTCCTTTTATGTGGACGGCTGGTATGGCACTGACTACCTCCATGTAGGTAATTAGTCCGCATCCGTCAGCGGTATGGCGGCTCCCTGTTCGATTTCACCGCTCTGGTGGTGCTCTGACAATGAGCATGTTTGTTGTTACCAAGATCCGTCTCGAAGGACCAACAATTGTTACGGCTTTAAGCTAGTACTGTGATGATTACTCCTTGGATTATAATCAGCTACGATGTATTTAACGTTATGTTAAGGGCAATGATCTTAGTTTTCTGCTAGGAGGCCGTTGAGACTCTCTTTGGTCGCATCATCTGGTACCAAAAATAATAAAAAAATAAAGCATGTATAAAAACAAAATAATAAAAAAATAAAGCATGTATAAAAAGAAAAACTACAGATGGGGGGTCGCGTATCAATCTACTCATTCCATCGATAGTCCATTCGCCTAAGTTTACTGGCTTCAACAAATCCGCACCTAAACAGAGATTATCTTTCTCTCCTATACCAATCTATCTCTGCCTTTCTAACTGGTAGATTCTAATATAGTTTCTGGATGGCACTGGACAACACAGCCGCGTGTACACTTTCTACCTAATCTGTGGATTGCTATGTTAATGCCCTGGTTAATGTCGCTCATAATTTTTTTCTCGGATTCAGTTTGGTTAATGTTGGAACATTCGACACGCTTGTCTAAAAAGAATTCCCCTTTGTTAGTTACGTGTGGTCGTCAGATGTATATGGCTCTCCACTCAACTATTTTGGATGTTTATGAGCTCCCAATTTTGTATGTTATTGAATTTATCTTAGGTACAATTTCGAAAATGGAGATCCAAAACCTCTTCAGGTTCATAATTTGTCATAATTTTTAATAAATTAGTAGTAAAGTGATATAACAACTACCATAGTAGCACCAGTTTCGTCAGTTGAAACTACACATGTACAGTAACCTACTCAGCCATAGAAGCGATTTATGTGAACATCACGCTTTTTAATGTTGTCCTACTTCAAGTAAATCATCAAATCTCTGTGCTCGTGACAGACAAGTCAATTTACAAATAAAATCAATTTACAAATAAAATCTCAATTTTGTTTAAATTAAATTAGAGCTTCGTAAAAAAGGATAAAAATAAGAAAATGTTCGCAACCTCACAACAAATCCAGTCCAGAAAAGGGTCGAGAATCCAAATGCAGTCGAACCTCTGGCGTTGTTGAAGAACAATTCAAGTTCATAAACTGCTCCAAAAACAAATTTCGCAACAAACTAAAATCGCATTCGTCTTTATCAAATTAAATTAATTAAAGTTGTCCCTTGGGAGCTATTGGCATTTTCTAAGGACACATGAATGTGGCCCACGTCCTTGACCCCACTGTGTTATACGCACTCCAGACCGACGAAGGAAGAAAACTCATCCATCCAAAAGGCAGCTATTGTTGTAACTTTTCGGTTCAATTAAATCCCTGTGTAATATTCATGTCCTCGTTTGGTCCTGTTGATGGAAATTACCTTAAAATTTTCCCACTGTATCTATAGATAGCAGCAGCAAAAAGGACATCTATAGAAACATTCTAGCATGGTAGGAGAAGTTTTTCATTTAAGGTGCCATTACAGAGACGTTGGTTACTATTTCCGTTTACTGTTGAGCAGGACAATGAAACACATTCAATTTACACTTGTATGTGTTTTTGTCCTTTTGTTTCATTATTGTTGTTGGATTTCTTTCTTTTCTTCGCTTATACACTTTTTCTTTTGTTCGTCTTGTTTTGTCTCTTGTTGTTTGAGAATTTAGTTAAATGAATTACATTGATTAGTCCTTTTTGTCACAAGTCGTTTGAGCGTGCCCAAGAATGGTGGATGAGAAGAGAGAATACTTTTTGTTACATTTGCGTAATGGGAAAACTTTCTCCATTGGGGTATGTTGACCCTTTTTGGAGTTCCTTTAGCGAAAGAAATTTCTTCTAGTCGTGCTCGAAGAATATCCTAGTGAACCTTGGCGACTGTCGTACTTTCGGATTAAGTCTAGATAAAGGTCTTTAATTTTCGAAGGACCACGTTAAATGGATGATGTATCCTGTTTGCATCCCCACGTATCTCATAGTATCTCATTTAAATGAATGAAATGATTGTGGTTGTTGGGGATAAGGACCATTGAATGACTGCCTACGACTGAATGTGCGTGTGATTAGGTTAGTGAAACTTCGTGTACTTCTATAAAAGCATATCCGGGACCAAAGTCAATTACGATTCACATCTAGCAAAATATCTAATCAGTGATGACGCACAATCACCGTGAGAGTATATAATCAGGATTTCTGCTTGATTAGTTGTTTTCTGTGAATTCGAGGGTAATGTCCTTTTCGCATTGTAGCTAAATGTTGGTATTAAGACTCCTCCCTTCTGATCAGTGCGCCTCATATGGTAGATTTCAGATATTGTGTCTGGATACCAATCAGGATTAACAAATATTAAACAAGTTTACTTTGGGTGGTAAGAAAATGATGTCTTCGTGACTTTAGTGGGGTTGCGTACTCTTCAGAAATCACCTCAGACTCTAGGGTTTAATTAAGTTTCCAAACTTATTTTCACCCCAACACTGAAGAACACTGCACTGCCCTCTGATAAATATCTGCAACGATACAAAAACAAGGAGATTGAGTAGTCTGTTGCTTGTAACGAAAAAAAAATTCACATAAAACAATTTCCTTTCGAATAGTTTCATCAATTGACCCCGCCGCTTGTAGAAGTTTTCAGATTACGCCGACGTGTCTGGTGACCATTTGCATTGTGGGGTGCTAGTCCTAGGAATATAAGCAAACAATAGTTTTAGAGATCCTTGACGTATATATTGTGATCTATGGGGCTGCACCAATTGTCGCTGCATCAAATCTCATTAGTGGACATCTCCAATATCGAATCGTAAACAACTAATTATCCGAACATAGGGTGAATGAAGAGAGGGTAGGGGGTGGTATTTGATAATCAGATATGCAAAGGATACGCAGGCTATATTAAATGACCAATTTATGAGAAGGAACGCATAGTATACTGTATATAAATGATGTGATGGAGATATTTATGAAGTACGCACTCTGTCGCATGCATATGCATGTTAAACAAAACGACTGCAGGATTCCCCCATTCCCAACCCAAATGAGGTTGAAGTGAAACTCTCTGGACTCTGTATACATGGAGGTACATTACCATGGATTACAGATATTACTCGTAGAGAGAAACGATTTCCTTTTCCACTTAACCACCATAGGCTAGTTGTGTTATGTAAGACCACTGTCCCTCCATCTTGAGGATAGCTCACATTACTCATCTACTAAGTCCAGCGTGGCAGTGTGCTAATAAAATGCTCACTTAACACCCAATTCCCCGCCAAGTTGCAAATTACACGCTGAAATGGCTTACACCGACTGACTAACGATTTCATGGTAAGCCAGCTAAGAATGACGGAGAAGAAGTATCAGTATGGCAACAAAGTAGAAAAAATTGCAATTGTAGTTGTAATAATAATAATAATAATGATAAAATCCTCCCACTAGCTTCTAGGACAATGCTACTAATTCACATCTGGCCTTAGTCCTGTGGAATTCTATGCAATGAGCCATAGTCGAAAGGCAATCGAAAGAAGGCGCACGTATTTCCTAGTCGTTGCAGAAGAAGAAGAAAATTATGAGGGAATATCTTATGGCGAAAGCTTAGGACTCAGTAACCTGCTGCCAAAAGTGGCATCCTCATCATTTAGTTCAGTGGTTCGTCCTTCGTTGGAATTTATGTTGTTGCACGTATCCGGGCGATTTAGAGAAGGTATAGGTGCTACCTCCGTTGGAACGAACTGACGAGGATTTACGCTTTTGCGGTTTTATGTTCGCAAGGATACTCCACAGCTCTGTTACGGTCTAGGTTATTCCTATTATTCCTCCTGACTTCTTATGAATTTATGAATTACACGCACATGAAGAAAAATTGTAGGATATGATATGAAGATGATAGAGGTAAGTGAGCATGAAAAGTGGCTGCACAAGGATGCGTCGACCAAAAATTAGATGATATTAACGGTTTTACTATTAAGGGCAAAATATAGCCTTTTACGCCTACATGAAATAGGACACAAGAGCGAAAACGAGAACAGGTTAAGGATAACAGGCGTTAAACACGTTAATGCCCTACGTTGATTACTCGTCCTTTTTGAGGCAATTCGAGGATGCACGGTGTTTAATGCTTTTAAGGAATTACTTGAATTTTACAACACTAAAATAGTTTCGCATTTACAACTCGCTTGTTTAGTTGGAATAAATAGCACACCAAAGATTTCATTATTGATGTTATGATCCTTAACACAAAAATACTACTTAAATTATAATGAAAATGAAAGTTTACAGCTGGAAGCTATGGTAGTAATAATAATAACTCTTTCTGGTTCTGTTGTTTATCGGATTTTCATGCTTTCGAAAATTTGTTTTGTTTTTGAAAGTCCTTAAAGAAACTGTTGACTCTTGCCCCGCTACCTTGTTTTTGTTTATCCCGAGGTTTTAATTGGGAATCAGAGGGGATATTGTAATTTCGTACGAGATACATGCACAAAGGTTTTAACCTTATAGGTCAGAGTACAATCCGAACGTAATAAAGGGAACTCAGTAGGGAAATATCGATGAACATTAGTCTTGAATTCTGCATATTACGAGGGCAGTCACAGAATTGATCGGCCTGACACATATATGGCGGTATTTATTAAAATATAATGACTGGGTAGATAGTACTAACCTTAGAAAGATTAAGTTCCAAGTTTGAACACGCTACGTTGTTTAATACTTGTTTGAGAGCCATCAAAAGGACGAGTATTCAGCATAGGGTATAAAAGTGTTTAACGCCTGTTATACTTAACCTGTTCTCGTTTTTGCTGTCAGTAAATTTTTAAAACTGGAAAAAATTGGTCATCGATGTGTGATTCAGTACTTTTATTTGAAAGGATTTAGCTCAACTAATATCAAGGCCGAGTTAGATCCTACCTTGGGATATTCTGCACCTTCGTTTTCAACAGCGAAGAATTGGGTGGTCGAGTTTTAACGAGGCTGTACGAGCTGCGAATGCGACCAAATGATGTAACTGTTCCAGAAATGATAAAAAAAATCCACAAAGTGGTTTTGGATGACCGTCGACTAAAAGTGTGCGAGTTAGCAGAAATGGTAGGCATTTGGAAAGGAGCTATACATTGCACATTGACTGAACATGTGGACATGAGAAAGCTGTGTGCAAGATGAGTGCCGCGTTTGTTCATAATCGAACAAAAACAGGGATGTGAGGATGTTTCAATCGAGTGTTGGGCCATGCTTCGCCGCAACAAAGCGTATGAGTGATGAAATTAGGGAAAAGGCCGCATTTGTCGAAAAAGGAGGTGTTGTTCCATCATGACAATGCCCCTGTTCACATATCCGTTATTGCAGTGTCCAAAATCAGTGACTTGAGTTACGATTTACTTCCCTTTTTTTCCAAATATACTTCTCTCAGCAGAGGGCCCCAAATAACTGTTGCAGTTCTTTTTCTTGCGGGTTGCAAGGCTCCGGGAACACTTGCGCAAGAACGGCATTCCACAGCTTCCCCACTCTGTAACAGAACGAACTTTTATGCAGGGATGTTCGTGTTGTGGTCCTTCCCTCAGGGAGCGTGTCTGGTCCTGAAAAGGACGAGGGATCTCTTTAAGATAGCTCCTGAGGGGACCCGTTGCGGTGCCGCCGTGCTTCCTCAAACCTTGAGGGAAGAGCAGCTACCGATCGAATATGGTCCTGGGAATCGGCCTGGATCAATTAAAAATACTTTTTATATACTTTAAAATGTATTTCATTAGTAAATTCATTTTCTGGCGTCCTTACACCTCGAACGCCAATTGAGACTGATCCTCGAATACAAAATCCATCGCCCTTATAAAGAGAAATAAATCGAAATTTGTATCTCGAAAATACACAATTTCCTACAAAAATCCCGATTTTGGAATCCTGAGTGAGATGCTCAGTGTTTATTTAAGATAAGAATTCAATTTCTTGAATTCTTACGAAACTATTTCGCAGATGTCGATATGTATCTGGTTTTGGGTTTTTGTTTGTTCAATTTATTAAGAATTTTTCCAAATAGAGATAATGATCTCTGGATTTTGAGTTTTGATGATGCCGTGGAGCAAATGTAGAACAATAAACGAATATTAGATTCATTTATTGTGAATTTGATTTTAATTTGGGATTTTGGTTATAATTATGCCGTGGGGGCGAATGTTAGGCGATAAATGAATGTTTGATTCAAGTGAACAAGTGTGGATTACACAGTGTGACCGCCACTGAGAGCGGTTGTTTAAAAAAAATAAAAAAAATAAATAAAAAAATAAAAAATCATGGAAACAAACAAAGTGCTAAAGAGCTCGTCGCCTTTCATGAAAAGGGGCCAGGCAGACCTAAAAGCGATGACACGGAGCCGACTCGAGCGACAACCGAGTATTATAACAAAGCGGCACAAGCCAAATTCGGACGGCGAAAAAAATGCAAAAGGAAAGAAAAACGAATACACAGGCGCAGGCAACCAATTCAACGAATTGGTTGACCTTGACCCAAGTGAAATCGAATTACCTGCTGAGGAAGAAAACAATATCACAGGTACTGCAACAGATCCGGCGGAATTAGAAAAACTCCTTGCGGATATTGACACAAAAAAAGAGGAACTCAATAAACAAAAAGAAGCAATCCTCAAATTAAAAGACCTGGTGCAGCAACAACAAAGCCAAGAAAATACAACAGCACAACGGAAAAATCAGGAACAACATCAGGAAGCAAACAAAAGGCAGCAAAGAATCGAGATGCAGAAGCAGCAAACAAACCAGAACATCGTAACCAACAAAAAGGAAAAGGCGCCGCCTATAATACTTACGTCCATGGAAACAAAGGTCGTTATAAAATTATGTGAGTTAACTTGCAAAAATTTCAAAACAAAAAAAATTAATAATTCTAAAATAAAATTAATGTGCGATTATATTGAAGGTTATCGCAAAGTAATGACTGCTTTGGGTCGGACAAAAAGCGAGTATTACACGTACACCCCGAAATCGGAGAAAACAATCTCCATGCTCCTAAAAGGCGTTGATCCATGTTTTTCCCCTGAGTAGGTATTAGAGGAATTAAAAAATGTCGAAACCGACAATTTAAAATTTACAGGTGTGAAACCCTTCTCTACCGCCAACTCCAGAAAACGCAATTGCAAATTGCCTTTCTTTATTGTATCACTGAGTCCCAACAGTAAAGTTGATGCTCTCCGATACATCAAACACCTTAACCACCAAACAATAAGTTGGGAAAAAATTAGAAAAATCGATCGCGTATTGCAGTGTATGCGTTGTCAAGGCTTTGGGCACGCGGCATCAAACTGCCACATGCAATTCAGGTGGGTAAAGTGCCTCTCCGACCATATCATTGGTGAATGCCCCTTGGGCAAGGAAAAGCTTCCAGATAGGAAAACACTGTCCTATGTCCTTTGTAAAAATACAGGTCACACTGCTAATTTTAGAGGATGTCCTAAATTTCAACAAATGAAATTAAAATTGGAATCAAAAACTCGTTCTTACAACAATTTCGTGGCTCTTTGTGTGTCATATGCACAAATGGCCGGTGCTCCTAAGCAACCAGCATCCATGGAACATACATATAGTAATGAAAAAATGCCTGCACCAGAGGCACATTCAGAAATAATAACAATGTTACTAACCATGCAAGGACAATTTGCCGAATTTCAAAGAACACTGACTGAACAAAGAGCACGAATAGATACTCTCTATTCAACCCTGTTCCCAAATAACTCTCCACATCAAAATCTTCAGCCCTCCGTCTGAACTTAACCTAAAAATTATAGCTGTGAATGTAAATTCACTAATCCACATCGAAAGAAGGGATAATTTAGGCAATCTGCTCCAAGTCGAATGCTCTTGGCTAGCGAAACAAAGCTAAACCAAAGGCACAAAATGGGCTACAAAAATTATAACATAATTAGACGAGATCGACCACACTCTACTCGAGGGGTTGGGGTCGCTATCTTAGTTAAGAAAGGTCTTCACCATAAGGTCGTTTACAGCACGGAAGTACACAAATTCCAGGTGCTAGAGGCATGCATTATAGACATTCCGCTAAAAAGTCAAAGGCATCTATATATAGTCACTGCTTACGCTCCTGAATCTGTTGAAGGTATCCAATTTATCAGTGAAATCGATACGCTTTTCCGAAGTCTCAAGTTAGATTCGGAAAACAATTACTTTTTAATGGCAGGTGATTTTAACGCCAAGCACAGTGCCTGGGGCAATCTGACCTCGAACACCAGAGACAATGCCTTTTTTGATTGGTGGCAAACAAATGCGATCGAGCATAAACTAGAATTGTACGCTACATGTACACCGTCTTATCCAAGAGGTAACTCCTTCCTGGATTTACTTATGACAGATGATCGAATTCAGTTACCAGATACCGAGGTAACTACTCGAAATTGTCTTCGCACAATTGAGTACGATAGCGATCATTACGGACTTGGAGCCGTAATATACGTGCCAAACGAGTACCATCTACTTGAGCAGTACGACCAGGTACACTCTTTCGATTTCCGAAAAGCACATTGGTCGCGTTTCGATCGCATAGTAAAAAGAGAAATACGCAACATTGGCATAAACCCACCGACTAATAGAAACCTCCGTAATGATGAAATCGATCATTACCTCCTAACTATGAACGATATTGTTATTAACACAATGAATCGTTCCATCCCCAAAGTAGCTCATATGGATGGCTATACCCACCGATACAGAAATGCAACTATCGATGCTTTGTATAGGCAAAAGAGCACCCTGCTCTCAAAGCTGAAATTGTGCTATAGGCAGTTCAGTGACCCAAATAGCAATGAAATCAAAACAATCAAGTCCTTGATTAAAAATCTTCAAAAACTGATCTGGCATAATTACCGAGCAGTAATAAATGAGGAGTGGAGCAACAGAATTCGAGCTGTCCAAGCAAACGGACCGAACATGTTTTCACAAATCAAGAAAATATGCCGAAGAAAAGATCACAATGACATTCCCTGTCTCCGAATTCCACGGACTCCCGAGAATTGTCAGATAATGCTGAACGCAGGACTCACCTTAGAGCACATCAACTCCAATGATGAAGTAATAGTAGTCGAAGATCCGCAAAAGAAAGCGAATTCAATTGGAGCCTGTTTCGAAGCAGTGTACAGAGTTAACGAATCAGTTCATGCTAACACTGAAATTGAAAGCAATGCCCGCCAAAGACATTGCTCACTGCGCAATCAACTTCACAACTGGCGATCCGAAAACCGTAGTTTCATCACATTCGGCGAAAATAATAGGGCGGATTCTCCCGTCAGAAATGAAAATACAAATATGTTTGCGCGCAAGGATGAACTTAGAAACATACTTAGCTCAATAAAAAATAAGAAATCATCTGGAATAGATAGCATTCCAAATGTGGTTCTAAGGCACTTGCTTCGCGAAGCAGTGAACATGTACACTACTTTGTTTAACAACGCTCTAAACAATGCACACTATCCAACCCATTGGAAGACTGCAGTAGTCCACCCTATCCCCAAAAAGGGGATAATTTCCAGAGACTATCCTTTTCAGAACGCCCCTATCCAGGGCCTCGAGGGAAACACTTTTCTATTGTAGGTAACAATAACCTTCCACTGCAAGTGAAAACTGTAGTTAGATACCTTGGTATCTGGCTAGACCAGTATTTATATTTTGACAAGCACGTAGCAGCGTCCCTCTCCGCAGCTAAAAGCGCATATTCTATGACAAGAAGTCTATTCCGGAGTAGTCTTCTTGACCCCAGAGTCAAAATAATTTCGTACTCGGCATTCATCCGACCAGTTTTGATTTATGGCTGTCCAGTATGGTATAATATATCTCCACTTTATATGGAGAAGTTTCGTGTGTTCGAACGGCAGTGTTTGCGTTCCTGCCTCGGACTTTATAGAACACCAGAGTCGCAATCAACAAAATCCTGTATAACAAATCAGGGTTAAATAGGATAGACAATTTCATAATTAAAATGATTCGTGGTCACACAGCAAGGGCAATGTGCAGTGACAATAATCTTATCGCGGGAGCATTCTGTCCCAATGATATGTATCTAGAGAATACCCTCCAGAATGGGTTTATTCCCCCAGAAGCGTTTCCTTTCTTGGATCAAAAAAGCCTTATTCAAGACATGCATGGAGTCCCGATTATTTACCACGCTCTCCGTGGTGCCAGGGACAAACGAATTCTCCATGATAGTGATATCTCCAATGCCCCAGACCGCATGCGTTTTAGCACGGCGATCAGTGAAAGAGATAAATCAACCAAAGATCGAACATCTCCCAAATGGTGGTGGCTTCTCAACGTGGAGAGGACTTCACTTCCTCAGATATAGTATGCCTCTCAAGAGCAACGCTCTCCTTCCCCTTGTCCCCCCTCCCCCTGTCCGCCTTTCCCAATTACTTTTGTGTAGCTATTTTATTTTATTTTTTATTTCTTATTTTATGTTTTATTCGTTTTGTTTTGAAGTTTTTGTTTGTTATAATAATTAAAAAAAAAAAAATGTAATAATAATATATACATATAGATGTAAACGAGGAGTCCCTCTAATATATGACTTATTTCATATATATATATATATATATATATATATATATATATATATATATATATATATATATATGTATATATATATATATATAAGAAACAAAAAAAAAGAAAAGATGTACGCCGAAAGGCATATATAAAAATCAAGTTGCAATGTGTAATTTAGAGAGCTCGCATAGAGGTAATTTAAGGATTGTGTGTAGAAAAAGGTTTACCATTTACCCCTAATATTATACATGTAAAAGGAATTAGGAAAATAAATGTGGTTTAAAAAAAAAAAAAAAAAAAAAAAAAACGAATGTTTGATTCGTTTATTGCGAATTTTGGATCATGTTTGGGTTAATTCGGGGTTTGATAGGATCTCGGATGTAGGAATGGGGGAAAAAGGTGGTAGGGCTTTTTAGAGCACCACATTCGCACCGTCGGAAGATGAACCGCAAACTGGTGCGATCCGTCGGATTGTCTTGTAGAGCATGTTCTCTACACCACATAGATAACCAACCCACAATTTCTACCTAACTTTGACCGCTAACAGCGCGTCACCATAACCCAAATCCGTAATCCATGCGCAAACACGGAAAGAACATATCCCAATATGCAACAGTATCCGTCCCCAAATCTGCAATTGTATACATCCCCCAACTTACCAAGAACCCATTTCCCAAGCTGTAATAAACGCACATTCAAATTTACAACGGAATACTAATCATCTCCGTCAACTGCATCGAGCCGCATACATTTTTCCAAAAACTACTTCGGTTAATTTCCCACTTAAATTATATTCCTTGGTTGCAACTAAGCAGTTCTAATTTCCCCCAAAAATCATTCCGGCTCACTTCCTGCTTAAACTATTTCCTCGCTTGTAATCAAGCAACATTTAGTTTCCCCGAAAATCATTTCGGCTCCCATCCTACCCAATACCAATTCCCCTTACTGGCAATTCACCAGCACGATGCCTTGCATTTCCGCGAAACAACCATCGCAACGACCAAGACCCACATTCCTTTGTTTAACCGACAACTCATGCCCATACTTGGTCGTATTTCCAAACCAATTTCCTCATATACATAGCGTCAGAGGAATTTAACTCAGCCTATACGGCATTGATTCTCCGGAACTAAATTCCCTA
Source organism: Microdon myrmicae (assembly GCA_963931805.1). Classification (NCBI taxonomy): domain Eukaryota; kingdom Metazoa; phylum Arthropoda; class Insecta; order Diptera; family Syrphidae; genus Microdon; species Microdon myrmicae. The sequence continues at coordinate 88,542,068 of OZ007501.1, forward strand.
TGCAAACATAGTAACCCTTTTCAAAGTTCCTAGTAAATGGCAGTGAGTTTATTTAGCTATGACTCCACTGCCACGACGCGATGAACTTTTCCTCGCTTGTGACGAGTCAGTCGAGTTTTACCATCAGAGGAGTACCCACCGTGGGTAGAGTGTCAGCCAGATTCGGAGTTGGGCGCTGGTATTAATCGTGGTTTTGTAGTCGCGAAAACTGAATCTGCGAACCGAATACAAACATTTGTTAAAGTAGTAACATTAAGTACATAACCATTTGTCATCACGATAACTAAAATCAATTGTTTTATATATGGAAACCTCCATCCGCCGGCGTTAATTGTATCGATCGAAAAGCCATAGAAACGTTAAGTACATAACCATTTGTTATCACAATAAGTAAAAATAAAGTGTTTTATATATGAAAACCTTCATTCGCTGGCGTTAATTGTGTTGGCTGAAAAATCAGCGAAGGTGATAATGTTCGGTAGTTTTTACGTGAATTGTCGACGCACCAAACCAAGACACATCAGCTAATTAAAGACCTGTCCTTTGGAACAATATCTAGTGTTACAAAAGGGGATTGACCTCAATAAAAGGACTTATCTCAGTCCAAATCGGTGCGTTTTATTTCTCCTTTAGTGAGCGATTTTAGACAGAACTCAGTGGGATATTAGTGAACCCGACCCGTGCCGGCACACCAACAAATATAAACCCCCACAAGCGCATATAAACAGAATTACACAGAACAATTGCTCAAATCTCCGAAGAACGGTACCCATGATAATATCTGTAAAAGAGACAGAGGTCGTGTACGCGCCGTCAATGTGATAGCGACTTTAGTCCCCTCTCAGACGAATTGCTCGTCTCTGTATGCTCTCAAGTAGATCGAGGGTATGTTTAGGAACACACGAAAGCAGTATTCAAGCAGGAATCTAATTTGGGGTTTATAAAGAGGAATAAGTTAAAGCGGAGTAAAATATTTCTTGGCTCTAAAAAAATAGCTCAATCTTCTTGAAGCGGACTTGGTGATATTCGACACGTGCTTATGCCATGATACATTACCAGACACCGTGATGGCGAGCAATTTCAATCTTTCCCCAGATTCAAGGGTCTGGCCATTCATCATCAGCTGTGGAACAGATGATCCACTTTTATTTGTGAATGTTGTGTACTGTATCTTCATTACATGGAAGCTGACGAGATTGTCCCTCTACAGGACCTTATCCAGATCCCGATTCAGAGAGTTGATCTGGCTACATCTCAGCTGGCGTGACGTTGATACACTAATCGGTGTTTCTTTTTTCTTGGTTACATTCGATTACTCGAAAACGATGAAACAAGCGTACTATCATCCGCGAAACTGAACAACCTGTTATCCGTCGACCCCAACAAGTTATTTATGTGGAGCAAAAACAAGGTTGGAGCCCAAATAGAACCTTGGGGCACCCCCGAATTAACAGGACACAGATCCGAACACTCGCCGTCCACAACAACACGGATCGATCGATTTTCTTTCTGTCGCAAAGCTGCTGGGAAAATCCATATAAACGAAGTTTGCTCAGCAATGTCCTGTGCCAGACGCGGTTAAAAGCCTTGGAGATATCCAATGTGACCGCCCTTGAGTCACCATGTCCTTCGATCGCAAATGTCCATATATCGGTTATAAGTGTCAAAAGGTCTCCCGTGGACCGCCTGCTACGGAATCCGTATTGGCGATCATTCAGAAGTTCGTTGCACTCCAAATACTTAATTAACTCGGCATTCACGACCTTTTCCATTACCTTAGATAACATAGGTAGTAATGCAGGGCGACACCTTTTTCCCTTCTTTGGGATTGGCTGAGCTAGTGCGATTTTCCAGCAGGCAGGAAAGGTTCTTCGTTCATAAGATAAACGAAAGAGCCTGCCAAGAACCGGCGACAGCTCTGGAGCACAATTTTTAAGGGTTATTGTTCGTATTCCGCCCGGGCCGGTTGCCTTCCTTCAGCCCAGTCCACGTAGATTGCGTTGAATAGTACGCGGGCGAAACCTCACATCCCGCGTCGATGACTGCACCGATGCGATCACAGGTGTCTCCAAAGGACCGTCATCGTGGTTTGAATTCGCGAAAACATTAGCTTTATCCTTTGAATTTGTGACTAACGTCCCGCTGCCTGTCACTAACGGAGGAAAAGGGGAGAAAGCGAAGTTACTGCTGAAAGCCCTTCCCATTGATCAAAAGGACCGTAAACCAGTTGGGTACTCAAAGAGTTTATTAGTCACGTTGTAGGCCTCCTTCGCAATATCAATCGCCTGTGTGCACGCGTTTTTGATAATAACAAAAGTCGTTCTGTTCACCTCGATGGGATTGGAGCGCCATTGCTTAAAAGCTCTATTTTTGCCGCTGTAATCAGTTCGCATTTTTTGTCAAACTTCGGCTGGTGGAATGAGTAATATACATCTCCATCCCTAGACGGATAATCTCTGACACCGACTCCGCGCATGCGTTAACATCGGAGTTTCCGAAGCACACCTCGGACCATGGAAAGGATGCGAAGAAATCTCGCAAGCTCTATTTTTTGCCTCTGTAATCTTTTCGCATTTTTTATCAAACCAAGGTTTATCAGGTGAACTTTGTTTGATGAAATGCGGAATGAAAGGATGCGAAGAAATCTCGCAAATCATCCCAGTTACCAGCCCCATACCTCCATACATGGTGAAGATTCGTAGGTAGGTTATTCGCTTGAAATGCAAGTGGTTGCGCGACTGATACCAAGCAGTGATCTGAGTTTCCCAGTGGCACAGCAATCTCCACGGTATAAATACTGGACTCGGATATTAAAAATATATCCAGGGTGTTCGTATAATCACCTCAGGTATCCGCCACTCCCGTAGGTTCCTCCACAAGTTGAGTCAAATTGCGGCTAACAGCATACATCTCCGTCAGCTTCCCAGTCTCGTCGGTTCTGTTAGAATGTAACAACCAGTCGGAATTGTGCACATTAAAATCGCCAAGGACGACAATTTCAGAATCTCGGCGGCTGCTCTGTATCCAGTCGACTGCACACGAAAAATGTTCAAAAAGCGTCGTCGGTCGATCGTCGTTCGGGGAGCGGTAAAGAGAAATTTAACAGAATCCTCAGCACGACCCTCAACCACATGATGTCCATGTTATTGGGTTCCAACACCCCCATCTTCCGGCGAGCCAGATCGGACCCACAGCCAACCATTTAACGAGTCATAAAATATATACAGGATGTCCCGAAATTTTTGTTAGTTTGTTTTAAACACAAATTGTTAAATAAAATAGTGGATACGTTTAAGGGATCAAGATATATATTTTATTAAATTTGGGATCTTATTTTGCTGCCATTCTAATTGTAACGAACATTTTCTGCGAATTGCCCGGTGCTTGCTCTCCGTTGTCGCTATCATTTTTGGTCAGATAATTGCTTTTGGCTGATCCAGAGATGTTCGATTTGTGTTACTGCATACATTCGATTTTAAGTAACCTTAAACTACAGAGCCCATTACTGTCAACTTGGGAATACGTACAGGCCAGTTTGTTTCAACTCATCAAGCTATCAATTTTACATGAAGGAATTTAACGAAGAAATGGTGAAGGTAAGTAAGATGTACGACATATTGTTTGAGATGTACGACATATTGTTTCAATTTGATATTTAGGCCAGGGATTTAACAAAGAACTGGTGAAGGCAAGTGAGATGTACGACATATTGTTTCAATTTGAAATTAAGGCCAGTCTGTCGGCAGTGATGTGATAGAACTACCTGTTACAATTAAAATCAACAAACTCATATGTAAGTGGAGGGAATAAGTAGTTAATCAACGCCACTTATCACTCCGATAAAGAACTTGCTCCTTTCCGACGGGAGAGATCGAGGACTCTTTCCACGTTTTTCTCGTTTCTTGATGATCTGGGTCATCCCATCCGAGGTTTGCCCATCGTTGAACCAGTTTCCTTAAACTTCTTTATCCATGTTTTGAGATAAGGTGTATTCGGTGACTTCCTGTTGCAAAATGGTCGCCACGTAATAATAGCATAACTATTGGTACGTAAAAGTCGCCCACACACCACGTACCTGGAACATGCTTCATTGCGACTGAATTCCGGGCCTGCTCCAATGGTTATATTCGTACAGAGAGTAAAGCGAATTGAAAATTACTTTTGGGACACCCCGTATAATATCATTCTTCATGTGTCCAGTCTGAGTAATTTGTATTATACTACAACTCCGAAGCCACACCGTGCGTACATCCTCTTCAAGTTAATATGTTAGGCATCTGTAAACCGCTACTTTCATGGTATTTCGAAAACCAGTTTATATGCGATTGTCTTAAAACCAAACTAGTTACTCAGTTCTACAAGTAACCTACCGTATGTAGTTGGTATCAACATACTTGGGCTTCGACTTTCTCGTGCACACCACTGAAAAATAATAAATTTAATCACACCTGATGTCCAATGTATCCTTTTTTTACGCCTAAGTATTATTAAGACACACCCGTTCAATGGCTTTGCCTGAACTCTAGCTTTTGATCCATATTGAGCTGTTCAAGGTTTTCGAACTCGCTATGTAGCTACACTTCTATACGGTACTTCGTATACCTCTGGATTTAATTTTCGTGGGAGACTTCCGGTGCATGGGCCTTTCTAACTGAACAACGGAAATGAGTCGGAATTGTTTACCAGCAGAACAAAACTTGTCAATCAATGTGACACTTCCTTGAGTCTTGAAGGAAAACTTTTATCCGTTGTTTGCCGCAATTTTTAATCAACCTTGCATCATATAGCACTAGCCTCCAAACCGACACTCCATTGTGTTGGTATTTTCAAGAATCCCCAAGAATTTAGCTAGCAAAGGGATTTATTCGGATTCCACTTGCCCGCCCCCTCCTCTTAATCCACTCATGTGTATTATTTGTATGCGGAACGTTCCCTTTACCGTGTACTCTATTGAATAGTACACCACGCTCCGGCGACTCATACGGCTCCAGTGTAACAGACAGACGTCGGAAATGAGCTGTCAACTTTTGCAGCGCAATCATGTTGCTGCTTTAGTTGCTCCTGCCGACGCTGTCGTCATCATCGTTGTGTCGTAGGTTTGGCCAGGCGTTCTTGATGTTGTTCGTATTGCTGCACCTCTAGATGTTCCCGTGTTCAAAATAAAAGTAATTCGCACACGCTTTTTGAATGAAGTGTTAATATTAGAAAATGAGGTCCTTTTTCTCATTTTCCGTGTGTGCTTACCGCCCCCATTCACGCCTCTTCACATCTCAGGCAGCTGATGTGCCACTGAAAGCAGGAAATTTTCGATTTAGTTGAATGGAAAATTGGGGATCAGCTGGTTATATTTTCAATTTGAAATGAAGTTGTCAGTGTTGTTTGTGAGGACAAGGATACACGAGTGAATTTGGACGGATATATCAGATTTACTGGTGTAGCTGGTACAATCCCTCAAATTATTTCGTTCTAAACAATGGATGAAAGCAATGTAATGAAGATGTGATGGAGGAATTATTGTTAAATAAGAAAGTTTGAAATTCGTAGAAGAGTTTGTTTGAGCTCCAACTGGGGAGATTATGTGAACGCGAAGGAAAAGCCATGCTGCAGTCACAAACGTTGCGTAATGTATTAGCGTGTGTAATCATCTAGCAATATATGCATAATGTATTAATGTGTGTGTAGTGATCGAATAAGACCGTCCGAGTGTTTATAAAGATATTATGCTATCAATTTAGTGAAGCAAAAGTTGTACCCATGTAGTACGGTTCGCTTCCGTGCTTCTCGATCAACGAGGAAGAGAAGCGAACGATTGTTGAATTCGGGTCCTGGGAATCGGCCAGGCCCAATAAAAATGCAGCTTTTTGAATCTGCAACTACTTTTATTAATTTTAATATTTAATTTAAATGATTGACGTCCTTAAACGTTGGACGCCAACCTAGAGACTGATCCTCGAATTTAAAATGCATCGCCCTTTTACACAAATCTTCATTGAGATTTGTATGTGAAAAATTGGAGAAAAGGAAATGGAATATTTATTTTTAGAATATACACATCTGGCTGCAATCCAGATGGAGATAAGGATTTTAGAATTGAGTGTATGGGAACGAAATGGATATCTTTTAATGTGTTTGTTTGCATATGAAGATATGCATTATCCTGTTTAGTTTTTAGGAAGGATTTGGAAATATTAGTATGGTAATTGAACAATTCAATTTGTCTAACATTGGATTGAATGTTAGTTTGGGGATATGGATTAATGATAAAGTAGGTGGGTAGAAATGTATGTGGGAGGAAAATGGTAGGGCTTCTTGGAGCACTACACCCATATCGTTACTTCGGTTTCATACCAGTGCTAAAAGCGATCCTGCTTCGCATGATTTATATTGTAGCCTCAATTTTAAACCCCATCTTTGAGTATATTGGCCAGTATGTCAGCAGTAAAGGCGCTTGTCACATTGCCTTCCAGGGTATCAATTTAATCTGTCATTTCACGCAATTGATTCCTCACCACCATGAAAAAAATCGGAATGCCCTAAATTTATAGTAGTAATATATCACTTTATCTTCCTGTTAAGTTCATTGAAATGCCTGCTTTATCAAACAGTATATTGGCACGAACGGTCATGGTTACTTAGTTGTTGTGCGAGGTGGCAACGTAATTATTAGGCGTCAAGGTACACTCGCGATATCGTTTTAAGGGTGGAGTCTGCGACTTCACCCGAGCCGATTTGGCTTGTCAAAGACAAGAATCATTTCATCATTTGGATGAAACTCGTTCTGAAGACTTCTATGAAATTTCTTTGCGTCTTTACCGCTACCCGAATGGCGAACGACTAGCGACACTCTTCGAACAGCTTTCACATACCGCCGAATGGAAAAAACTTAATCGAGGTCGTCGCTCTTGGTGACTTTAATATACACGACTACAACTGGTTAGTGCATTCTAACAGAACTGACGAGGCTAGGGAGCTAGTCGAAACATTCGCTGTTAACCACAATTTGACGCAACTCGGGGTGCACATACCCAGGCGCTGGATGACCCAAGTAATCAAGATCTATTTTTGGAATGCCACCCAAACATTTATGCCGTGGAAACGACGGCGCCATTGGGAAGCTCAGATCACTGCTTGATATCAGTTGCGCAGTCACATTCATTTCAAACAAATAACCAAATTAAGCGTCCTCGTCAAGTGTGGATATTCGGGACTGTTAACAGGTACGATTTACGGAATGTCTTCGCATCCTTTCTGTGGTCAGAGGTGTGCTTTGGAAACTCCAGTGTTAACGCGTGCGCGCAGTCAATCACGGAAATTATTCATTTCGGTATGGAGATTTACATTCCGCATTTCAGCAAAGCAGATTCATCTGATAAGCCTTGGTTTGATAAAAAAATTTACGAAGAGATTAAGGCGGCAAAAAATAGATCTTTTAAACAATCGCGTTCAAATCCCACGGAGATCAACAAAACGATTTTTTTTCGAATCAGAAACGCGTGCAACCAAGCAATTGATACAATGAAGAAAGTCATACAACAATACACAGTGACCGAGTGCGGACGTGTTCTCAATTCGGCGATCGAGTTAAATGAAAAAAGTTGTTTTTATGAGTCGCAAGTGGTTGAAATATAAAGCCTATTTATAAATAAAGAAATTCCAGTGATAAAAACAGTCAAAATAAAGTTAATATATAGAAATATAATCAAATAAAAGACAACGAAGCCATGTGTTGTGACAGTCAAAACAAAGAACACACTTAATACAAAAAGTGTGTGAGTAACACGTTATGTGTGAACGGTGTTTACGTGAGAGCTCGCGAACATTGTGAGTGTGTGTGCGAGGCCGCTATCTATTTGTCTTTCGCGCAATCAGAAAAAAGTGAGAACACGTGGTCCATAATATGGATGTAGATCAATGAGATACCAAAATGATGCTTCGGAGAAGGCAAAATACAGACCCAAATTTAAAGGCAAAACATCATAAAGCTAATAAAAACAAGCATACACATACGTTGAGTGACAGCAGCGACGTCAAAGACAACGCTCATGGCGTCTAGTACTAAGGGGCTGGAAACCAATTCCAAGAACTAGGTGTCAGTGAAACAAATGCAGACGTCAGCAATCAGGTTGAGGTCCTCAATAGACTCATTCATGACATTGGACTTACAAAACAATAACTGGACAAACAAATGGAGGAAGTTTTTAAACTAAAAAACAATCCAAGTCAGATTGAGCGGAAAACGAAAAAGGTACAACAACAACAGCAAGAACAAAGAAAACAGCAGCCCGCGAAAACAAATATAATACGAGAAGCTAAAGAAACTCAAGAGCAGGAACCAAATCAGAGGTAGGAACCACATCAACAGCAGGAACCAAATCAGAGGCAGAAACCACTTCAGCAGGCGCCAGTTTAGAAAAAGGAGAAAGTACCTCTTATTTACATTAGTTACATGGAGACAAAGGATCTCATAAAGTTGGGTGAATTTACATGCAAAACTTGTAAAACAGAACGTATAAATAATTTTAAGATGCATTTAACCCCCGCTTGGTAGAAACCTTGAGGTGGTGCGGGGGCTTAAAATACAATGAATCACTCAGGCTATCAATCAGGGGGGGGGGGGGTGATGTGCGGGTTCTTTAAGGCGCTCGAAGAACAACCCATCGTCCTAACACAGATCACGAGCCGCTTACCTGCATATGAGCTGTTCGTGCCATGGCACCAATCAATGCATACGACTAAATCATTTTGGTTCATCTTGCATGAACCATTTAGGAACCCGATCGGCTCAGCTTGTCTGCATCCATGATCATCAAACACACGCTAATCTTTCTGTGTGTTCTTGTTCCAACAATCCGTTGGTCCAAAAAGACACGTCGGTCAACTTTCTTGCTTACACAGCTGCAACCAAATTCCGATGACCGATCGCCCAAGCGACAACCGATCATCGAAATGGACACGACGATGATTGTTATTCAAATAGTCATACCAAGTATCATGTCCCACGTACCGTTTTGCTAACGCAAACAATCTCCACCCTAGTTCTTGCCATGGTGAACAAACAAAAAAAAATCGATTGTCTGCAACGGCATGATTTTAACCGATCGTGTAAATAACCGATGTTCCCATGTTGCACCAGCTAAGGCAAACAAACGCGAATCTTAGCGTATGACCCCCGAAATAGCGTTTCTGTTTACATAATACACAGACACCTATTTCTGCATCCGGCAATCGACACCTATGCCTGCAGCCTCTACTACTTGTTCTTTGTTTGAACAGCTGCAGGATCGATCGCTGTCCCTTGCACCGCCGATGCATCATGGTTGTCCGCACTTCCAGTGAATGGGCATTAGACCAGACCTGTACGGTCGCAATGGAAATATTTCCATTAAAAACTCAAATCGATCGTTCATTGGTCGTCACCAAAGAAAAGATCGGATTGCTCCTCCCATATCGGTGGAAATCCACCACCATTGCAGCTAGCGGTATGTTGAGTGCAACAGCCATCTCAGAGTCTGATTTTTAATCGCGAGGAAAGTGGTCGAGTTTTACCCACCAATACCGAGTGTTAAAATTTAAAAAACGCCGAGGCGGCCAGTGGAGATATAATCTGGTGTGTCAAATGCGTGGACGTCAGTTAAATTGGAGTTTCAAAAGTGCGCCGCTTACCTGGTGCCATTTTTCGCACACATACGTTCTTACTCGGAGGATGTTAGTACCGTGTCGTTAAAATAGACTAAATTGTTTTTAATCTCTTACTCGGCGAATACAAACTAGAACCCGCCGCTCCATACTTAAAGGAACAGTTTAGTGCGTGATTTCTTACTCGGTGGATGTTCGTACTATGCAGTTGAAATAGACATAGATGTTGTTAGGAATGTAAACACTAACTACAACGCATAGACCAGTAAACTGATGTTATAAAATATCACCGCCGAATGGAATTGTTACAACATAGTGAACCTTGCTTACATGTGACTGAGTTTATAATCAATAAAAACAACAAATGGAACCGCTTGCAGTGAAGTTTTGCTTGGACACGTTAATTAAAGAACGTAATAGTGTTTCTATTTTCCACCATCGTCGCTTGTGCGATTCGTGTTTCGTCCTTCCTCGGTAGGTGTTTCCACGAACCCACGTCCGTGCAGACGTACGTGTAAACACTACCCACAGATGTACCACCCCTAATCCAGGGTGTTACGCGTCACCGTGCCCGTTGGATGGTTTGCAGCCAGGGGTATACCGGCTGTATTATAACGGCGCCTCTCTGACACCGGGTCGAATCAGAGCAGTAAGCAGACCTTACCATATCAAAGAGGGGCTCTGATGTGGCGGACTATTTGAAACCCCAAGACTCGTGGGAACAAAAATGAATAATAATGATAATACATAAAACAATCTCACGAAAAACCCGGTAGGCGTAGGCGTCGGCACGTGGAATGTTCGAAAGTTATATAAACCAGGCGCCGTACAGACGGTCGTAAAAAGCACACATTCTAGGAGACCCTAGAGGAAGTATTCGAAGGGATCTCATCATTCGACGTTAAAAACCTCCTCGGGGACCTCAATGCGAAAATTAGAAAGGAAGACATCTTCCAACCAACTATAGGTAAAGAGAGCCTACACGACGTTTCAAATGATAATGGAATTAGAATTATAACGTTCGCAGCGTCAAAAGATCTGGTAGTGAAAAGCACGACGTTCAAGCACAAGCAAATCCATAAAGCAACATGGATATCACCCGATGGCGTAACGCGTATCCAAATAGATCAATTCCTCATAGACAAAAGACACCACTCGAATATCCTTGACGTAAGATCATATAGAGAAGTAGATTGCGACTCCGATCACCTTCTAGTGATGGGCAAGATTAGAAGTCGGCTCGCAGCAAACCCACAAGGGTAATCACGGGAGACGAGCAAAAAGTTCGACATTGAAAAACTTAAAGACCTTCGCAAAAGGGCTGAATATCAAAAGGAACTAAGGAATAGATTTAGTTGATTCCGATCTTCAAATATGAAGTAAGTAATTATTCATCTATTGCACTTGCTGCACATAGGTCAGCCATTGAGGCGAATGAATACATTCTTGTATAAGTTGCGAATTCAAATTGAGAAACATCGTAAGAGTGTGTTTTTGATGTCAATTGTTTATCTACTCTAATTTTTTATCTCCTTTAAGTCACACGTCGGGAGAATGTCTCCCTGCTTTGTTTGTGACTTTGAAAACGTACTATACGGTGAAATTATACAAGTGTGGTTTTATAATTTGCATCCACTAAAGAGATTATAAACACTCTATGGATACCAATATGATCTGGACGTGGATGTAAGAAGAAGATTGGGATGTCAAAACAACGGTTTCGACTCTTTATTATAGGACTTTGATTATAGACAATGTTACCATTTGCAGAGTTACGTCAATAGACATTAGTGGTGTGGTATTACTAAATATGTTTACGTCCGCGCAGGTTTTATGAAAATTCACTTTGGACTACGGTGTCGACCTTAGAAGTATTTTATGGTTTCATACTACACTTTACAGAATGTTATTAATCGTACTAATTTATCTAAGTGTCACTAAACCACATGACAAACCTTGGTGGACTTAACAGATATTTACCTCAAGTGATTATATCAATATCCATTAGTTTGTTTTAATTTAACATCCTTAAGTAACCTCTTTCATTGTTTTTATGGTATCACATCCCAAAACCGCCAAAAAATCCATTAGGCGTTTTAAACTACACCGCGAACAGCAATTTCCTTCGATATTTATCTGTTCATTTTAATCATAAGGAATCTGTTTATTCCAGATCCACTGGCAATGTCTCCGACTGGGGTGATCCAATATTCGTGATAGCGATATTTGTTTTGATTTTTAATGAAATTTTATATTTTAACTTTTGGTTTTCATTTCATTTTATTTGAATTTACAAATATCTAATTTCAATGCATACCCTGCCGCGCCTCCCTCATTGCAGCATCCGATTGAAATTGATTGTAAAACACACCACAGTAAGTAGAAGAGTATAGGAGTGAAGCTAGTGGAGCGAAGGATAACAGGAACAAGAGAGAATTCTCTAAGGGATCCTTAAAAGACAGACTTCGCTTGCCTGAAGCATTTTATTTTGCGGTATCGGTTTTATTTGCTTTGTCGTCATATTCCCCCGCGTCTATCGATGGCTTCTCTATTTCCGTTTCGGCATATCTTTGAGTATTTATCTTGCATTCGAAATAACAATTTACCATACCATTTGAATTGGAAGGGGCACCCTATTACAGTCACTGTTCAGCTCTATCTGTGGCTGTGTGGACGCTTAAAAAATAAGGAGCCTTCTATTACCTTATTTGCATATTATATTCGAATCGTTTTTCATATCGCTTTCGTTTTGTGTCCTTCTGATTTCGAAGGTAAACAATATTTGAATTTATCTAACGTTCTTCGAAGATAAGACAAAAGTTCACCGATTTGAAGTTTAGTATAATTACATCCAATTGGTTCTTGCTCCTTCGATATCGGAGAGCACTATGGTTTTATTCTTCCAGGCAGGTTGATTTTGCAATAACATAATTCGAATGGACATAACCGAATTTACTGATACGGTGTTTCGTATATCCCTTGGTTGACAAGCAATAAGAAAAAGATCGATTTGAACAAAAATGTCTTAATGAAATTGTGGATACTTATTTAAAGATGGGTAAATGTGGTTGAAGCAATACCCTCCCAGGGATCTCATCTTCCATATTTCTGCACGCAGTCAGAAATCAGATATTGTTTATCACTTTGTGACTAAATACATTGCTGTGAATTTGTGGGTATGTTATGCTAGGGGCGCAGGCACGGACGCAGGTTGAGCAAAACACCACTGCTGAAGAGTCAAAACACTAAACACCCCACTGGTAGTTCCAGGAGAATAATCCGCCGCTCAATAAGGAATAAACAGTAAAAGAATAAAAACGCACTGAAGTTGATTGTGGTCAAAGCTCCTTTATTTTTGTTTTTACAAGTTTATTTTCGACTGTATCTTCCACTGGTGGGGTCCTCGATAGTATAGTGGTTAGTATACCCGCCTGTCACCCGGGAGACCGGGGTCCGATTCCCCGTCGGGGAGCCCCTGGCGCAAGACTAATGACCTTGCCCAGACAAAATAAATCATTATGGAAAATTTAACAAGCCTCAGGACTTGCTAAATAAGGCCAAGACCGGTTCCCGGTTGTAGTGCCGATGATGATGATGATCTTCCACTGGTGAATTACAATTCTCAATGATAAATTTCAATTGTTCTGTAAGCCGGACACAACACTCATTATAATTTTATTCGGCAGCACAAGTCTCGAAACAAAAAGAACGCCCTGCACACTAATTATCGGTGATTTTTAAGTTGGTGAGAATTAAACTTTTCGGACTACGACCTCGACCACTCTGGTTGACCGATAAAATATGACTCCCGATCGCGACGACCTTTAAATGTCTGCCCCGTTGGACGGTAGAAATTTGACTCATCGTGTTCGTCGAGATTAACTTCCACGAACCGCCATAAATATGGATTTTTCATTTATCCGTACAGGTCAATGTACGATGCCCCTTTTTCGGAAAACCCGATAACGAACGATCCTGCACTTGTTCATGGTTTAGCCGATGCTACATAGGAACATTATCCTGTTTACTTAGGCGTTCACGATCATGCCGTTGTAGGCTAAACTTTCTTTGGTGACGATAGGTCAACCGAAGATTTGAGATATGTTTACGATAGCAGTGGCTAGGGTAACTATTGTTTAAGCTTATATAATGGAACATGGCTATGATGGTGAGGAATTTGACTTGCAGATGTGCAAGCGTACGTCTCACCCGGGGGAACCATGGACCGGCGGTTAATAAACAAAACAAACGCAGTGAGGTGCTGTGTATTTGCTTGGATTTGCTTGTGGATCTGTGGTTAGGTTAGTATTGTGCCAAGACACGGGCACCTGTTTTACTAACCTACCAACGACTGAGAGAGAAAAGTCGCAACACAATACGGATAAAAATGTCACTGCTTCGCCAAGGAAGGAGAAAATAAATCACACTGAAGGATTCCTTGTTGATTAAAGTTTTAAAACTCTTTATTTTTATTTCACAAGAGTATTAGCACACGCATACATAACGCTCTACTGGCGTTCGGCGATTTAACGTTTCGAGTTTTCTTTTAAATTTAAAGTTACATACCGCTCGGTACACGCACGATATTTTAATTACACGAATCAGATAAATGTACGCTTAAGATCGTGAGATTTATTACAGTACACACAAGAGTAGATTAATTTATATTAATTTACTTGATAAACACACACTGTACTTCGGAGATTAACGCAAAAAGACACAACAAATGTAATTAGTCAGTTGTTACCGCGGACTAAAATAGTACCTCTCCACCCGATTTAGGCAAGATACGTAACCTCCTCTTGGTGTGTCCGGTTGACTGGATATAGCTGAATCTCTGATGCAACGCGGCTAGAGGTGAAGATTAATGTTGAAGGGCGCGACCGTCCGCTATGGAGATTGACCTCTGACTCCACGATGCAACTCACATCCATCAGATTGGATGGCCGCGAATTGGATCGATAGGGGAGGATTCTATATGTGTCCGTATAGGACAGGTACGATGCCTTGCGATGAGGGCGATGATCGGCGGGCACCTGATTAAACAGACGTACAATCGTCGGGGGCTGCGACGTTGTACCCATACATCGTTGATGATGTATGCCAGGGATCGAAATAGATTTTCGTTTCAAAGTAAACAAAAACGCTATTTCACCGATCAAATTGTGGCACACATGATGTAAATGATGTGCCTATGATACAAAGGGGTCGCCATGGTATTTGTCTAAGATTCCTTGGAAACACCGATGTAGGCAATATCCAATCTAGCCGCATGGCTCCGGTGCACAAGCAAGCAAATTATTTTGTTGACATAAGTGAGGAGAAACCTCGTCGACGGCGGCAAAGGGCCAGGCTGGATGGCTATATGTTTGGATTAATGTGCGGGTAAGTAACGAACACAGTGAGATACTGTAGATTTACTTTAGATTTCAGGCGGGTCATCATAGGTATGGCATGGGTAAGGTTGCCCAAACAATGATCTTATCCATGCCCAAATTCCACGATCGGTTGATAGCCGATAACGGGGAATTGTCGCAACTGTCGCGGACCTAAGGGTATAGGCGCGATATGCAATTGTGACCTATGGAAAGAATATCGGCTACAGCTATGTCAACAATACGCTGGCCAGCGTTTGTATATCGGTAATTGAAGACAAGCTGTGCCGACAGGAGATGAACTGGTTCATGGAGTATGAACCAGGAAAGTTCAAAATGTATGGATGCCGTCGGGTAGGTTTTCCTTTCAGGTATGATGCTGCAGCGGAGCTGACGCTGCACCTAATTGCAGGTAAGTACAATGGCTTTGCATGGAAAGTGGAAGGTGATTAATTTAAGAGGATGGGCGGTTGTTTGGAAATGTATTAAAGAACCGCCACAGGTCATCATAGGGCATGGCATGGGTAAGATTGTGTAAACAATGATCATCATTATCATCATCATCATCGGCACTACAACCGGGAACCGTTCTTGGCCTTATTTAGCAAGTCTTGAGGCTTGGTAAATTTTCCATAATGATTTGTTTTTTCCGGGAAAGGTCATTAGTCTTGCGCCAGAGGCTCAAGGGCGTGACAGGCGGATATACTAACCACTATACTATAACCGATGAAAGGGAATTGGTATTAGGGGCTGCAGGCATCGTTAAGATAAGCGATGGCGAAAAATCGCCGAAGGAAGAAATAGGTTTCTGTGTGTTCTGTATATAAAAACGCTATTTCGGAAGGACATACGCTGAGATGCGCTTTTGTTTGGTTTAACCAATGCTGCATGGGAACGTCGGCTGTTTAAATAATCGCTCAGAATCATACCGTTGCAGGCAATAGATTTCTCTGTGACGATAAGCCAACCGCAGATTTGTTCGTATATGGCAAAGGCTAGGGTGGCCATTGTTGGGTTAAGAAAACTGTGCGTGGGACACGATCATTGGCATGATTATTTAAATAGCAATCATGATCGTGTCCGATTCAATGGATGTTAGTTTTCGGAAAACTGTATCATAGGACATGATCATTAGGGTGGTCATTTGAACAACGATCGCGGTCATGTCCTATTCGATGATCGGATGTCGCTTGGGCGATCAATGGTCGGAAAAATCCACTGCAGCTGTGTCAACAGATCCGCTGGCCAGCGTGTGTTTGTCGATTATAAATGCTGGCAAGCTGAGCCGATAGGAGATGCAAACTGGTTCATGGAGTATGAAACAGAAAAGTTCAGAATTATGTATGCCGTCGGAGAGATTTCCCTTCAGGTATGAAAAATTCTGCTGGGAGCTTACGCTGCCCAAAATTGGAGGTAGGTATAGTGTCTTGTGGGCCAGGGAAGAGACAGGTTAAGTTGAGGAACTGGGTGGTTCTTGGAGAAGACTTTAAAGAAGCCCCACAAATTTGTTACTCATTCCAATGATCAGCACCGTAAATACAATATAAGTACTTAATCGATAATAGAATCGATGACATTAGAAATGAATGTTACCAAACTCCTTGGCTGCATTTCAATCTCCAGACATTATGAATACCAGTAGAAATCAAAAAATGGCAGCCTTACTTGACGTGATCGGATATTTGGACTTTAAAAGACAACGTCTTATTCAAATGTCTGAAGAGTTGCTCTCAGTCTTATATCAACTTTATTCAAGCACAAAAAACGGTGTAATTTCTAACCTGACATAGAAAAGGTCATTAAACTACTCTGAGCTATTCACATCAGTCATAGACCTCTACACGACGTTATACACAGTGCGCGTATTTAAAAAATAATAATGTTCTATTACTCTTTGCCCACAGTTTTTTATAATGCGAGTGGTCAAAACAAATGTTCGATTTATTTATTTATATTTACCTGGAAATAATTTAATTTGTCGATTAACTAAAAATTAACCAACATGTAGAAATTTAAAAGAACAATACTGTTGTCGTTAGAATGTGTCGTCCCAGAGCGAAAAATGTTGCTAGCAAAATAATTTACAAACACATTGGACCACGGTGGCATATTATGCGAGAATTTCGTCACCCGCTGCACAACTTGTGATTACTATGTTAAGTGGTCCAGTATACTGCGCTGATGATTTATTCGATTCCCTTTTGGTTCTTCGCTGGGGTTGCACGTAAGAAATTTGTTAGGATCCCCACAGTTTATTTTGTTTTGATTTGCTTTACAATTATAAAGATGTTATTTCACTATTTATTTTATTTATTTACTTGGGCAGACTGTGGTATCACTAAGCTCACCACAGAATTTTTTTTTTTTTTTTTTTTTTTTTTTTTTTTTTTTTTTGGTTTAAGACCTGCAGATGGTAATCTTCTGAATATACGGGTGGGTGAGTTCACTTGTTGTTTTCACTTATCCGACCCTACCTACGGCCTAAACCCAATCGCACAACCACATTATTGTTTGTTCCCCCAAGAATCGTCTCTCGACATTAGTTCCGCGGACAGGGTCGACATATTCCGTCTTCTACTAAATGTGCCATGCGCTCATGAAATTCCATCCTTTATTTCAGCTACAGCATTCTTATGTTGGCCTTATCTACTGTCCCTTTGGCTTCCTCTCCCCAGAAGAACACGCCGAAATTCATTTTATAGTCTGGGACTAGAGTGCTAGTTTCCTCCGGCCGCATCGGAGTTTCTTGTCGCCCGCAAAAATGTTTATAAAATAGAAAGATATTAATTTATAAAATCTTTAAGTCCAGCAAATGTTCACTTCTACTGTGAGCTTATATTAATAAAGCCCATTCATTGATGTACTTCCCACGGCAGTTAAGAGACAAGTAAAGAAATTCCAGGAATTGTTGGACCTTATATTCTATCTCACGTCCCACGTGTTCCATACCATGACTGGTTTACAAGATAGGTACATCGTATTACGTCTCTCGTGTCTCATATCTCGTATCTTGTATCTTGTATCTTGTATCTTGTATCTTGTATCTTGTATCTTGTATCTTGTATCTTGTATCTTGTATCTTGTATCTTGTATCTTGTATCTTGTATCTTCTATCTTGTATCTTGTATCTTGTATTTTGTATCTTGTATCTTGTATCTTGTATCTTGTATCTTGTATCTTGTATCTTGTATTTTGTATCTTGTATCTTGTATCTTGTATCTTGTATCTTGTATCTTGTATCTTCTATCTTGTATCTTGTATCTTGTATTTTGTATCTTGTATCTTGTATCTTGTATCTTGTATCTTGTATCTTGTATCTTGTATCTTGTATCTTGTATCTTGTATCTTGTATCTTGTATCTTGTATATATACATATATCGTATCTCGTCTCTCGTATCTTTTATCCCGTATACCGTATCCCGAATCTCATACCTCGTATCCCTTAAGTCGTAACTCTTAACTCGTATCTCGGGTGTCATATCTCACATCTCGTGTTTAGTATCTCTTATATCTAGTATTTTGTATATATTACCTTGTATCTCGTATCTCGTATCCCCTAAGTCGTAACTCTTAACTCCTATCTCGGATGTCATATCTCGCATCTCGTGTTTAGTATCTCTTATATCTAGTATTTTGTATATTCTACCTTGTGTCCCGTATCTTTTATTTCGTATCTGGTATCCCGTATCTCGTATATCGTATATCGTGTCTCGTATCTCGTATCTCGTAGCTCGCATCTCGTAGCTCGTATCTCGTATGTCGTATCTCGTATCTCCTATGTTCTATCCCGTATCTCCTATCGTATCTTGTATGTCGTATTTCGTACCTCGTGTCCGGTATCTGGTATCTCTATCTCATATCTCGCATCTGGTATCTCATATCTCGTAAGTCGTAACACGTAACTCGTATCTCGCATGTCATATCTCTTATCTCGAATTGTCGATTGACATTGATCTTAATGACGATAGGTTGTAACCACGAGGGTATGACCTGACAGAACGTTCCACGCCGGACTGGTTTCCCTACTCTCTCCTAATTGGTCTTTGCTGATTACTGCGTCCTCCCACAATGTGGGGTGCTATTCATCGTTGAAGATGTCTTGCCAATATTAATAAAGGTACATGTGTAGAAAAAAAAACTTCATTAAAAGTATTGCTTAAATAGAAACTCTATATTCAATATAATCATTATACTCAATGTAATCGTTCTACTCAACGCAATCATTTTTTTGTTTTTGTCATGTGAACAATTTCTTCATCTCTATTCATTTTGAAGGAAATATTCGAAAAAATTATTTCTTCCCATTGAACTCCAGCGTCATCGGAATGGTTGTAGACATGCTTTATTTATTTATGTAACATCCTATAAAATCTCGTAAACTTTTCATCTTACAAAGGAAGTGCACCTTGATTACATTGAAAGATGTCAACTAATTGAGCTTCACTGCTTATTTCCTCCGGAAGTAGAACAAGTCTAGCAAATAGTGACCAACGTCACATTGAAGTTATCAAGGTGACATATATCGTCAATTTCCCGATGAAAGCCATTACTCTTTTGCTATTAATGTAAAACAGCATTTTCTAATACATTGGACTACGTTGCACCTGGTTGACCTCCTTAGATGTACAAGGACGACTTTGTGGGAAATATTTACATGAACAGAATCCAATTTTGTGTCAGCACCTTGAGTGCCGGTCAAGTTAGTTTATTAAATCCTCACGTAATCCCATTGCATCATCGATTTCCTGTTCTACTGTACTTATCCCCAACAAGGATACGGTAATAATCTAATGCCATGATTTTTGAATTCGTCCCACTTGTGGACAGAAACACACCCCGTCAGCCCACATGGCAATTAAAGGACCTGTCAGTCCCAACACGTTAACATGTCGTGTCCTCATGTGCTGCCATCACAGGACCTACAATATCCTTCTTTCAATATTGTTAAACGAAAGAAATCCAGCTTTAGGGATTCGCAGGCAAGGCAGATAAGACATCGAAGACCTATTTATAGTCTGGTTCATGATTGATTCCTTGTGATGCCCTCTCATCATACTACATGCTCTCGTATATGTACATCACACAGATCCAAACGCACACCCACAAATAAATACTCATCCTGATGATGAATATTGAAATTGAATAAAAAATCAATCTGAAATCCAGGATAATTCAATTCCAAGATGGGGTGTAGATAAAGCTGGGGTCTCAATATATTCTTACATAAGGTGTCAGTGCAAAATTGTGTATGAGGTCGAGGGAAAGTAAGAAGCCAAAAGTCTACCCATTAAAGTGCACACACTCATGCGTATACCAGTAATTTTGTTTGCTTTGCAATATTTCAATCGAAAAATATTTCTCAAGTCCTTTGCCTTCCACTCTTAAATCGTTAAGTATAACCAGCTTTGGGGGCGTTGGTGAGAGATAGACGATTCATGAAAGGATATATTCATTTATTCTTCATTCCTTATCCTATCAGGCCATCTGAAGAGCAGGTGAAAGTCAGGAGAAGCAAAATCAAATTATAATCTTTAGGTTACGTGCATCCACAACAAAGATATTACCAAGAGAGTACAATCTTCAGCAACAAGAACCACATCAACTAGGCAGATATTATGCTTTCTTGTCGGCATTGCATTGTGTTGTATTTTTACATTCTCCCTCTTCGATTATTCTTCTTCCTTCTCAGTATCGTACTTTTCTTCTATCAAACGAGGCTCAAAAGGGTAGAAAGATAAGGCCGGAAGGAAACGGCAGTATCTCCACATAATTTTTATTCCTCTTCCAAAAGATACCGAAAAACTGAAAGAAATATCCTTAATACAATTCAAGAAATGGATAAGCTTTGTATTAGATGTACATCGTTAGAATTATGGCAGACTAGAGAGTGACCCCTCCGTTAGATATAATGACCCTTACCTGCATAACATTAGCCAACCGTATTAGAATTGCAAAACACAGGTATCACTACTAAGAGTGTACGATTCACCTATACTTCTTCTGCTGGCATCGTATACATTATATGAAGTTAATATATTTACTAGCAAAAAAGGATATTTTATTGGGATGTGTTCCCAATGTGCCTCACTTATGGGCTTTCTTTGAAGGTATTATTTATCCTTTTTGAATAAGTCAATAATCATATCATACCATGATAGTACAGTTTGGATAAAATTTCCACGTTAGCAATTCCATAATTTAATAAGACCACACTGGAGGTAACAAAGCAAAATCGTTTGACTGATGATAGCTTATAAAAGTTAAAAGACAGATCTTATTCAGTGGTTTTTCGAAAAATGTAATTTTATCTATCTTGATACGCCACGTAAAAGTATTAATCGTCAATAACTAATTGCTAAAAATGACACAAGTTGTTAATTCCGTTGGTTTAATTTGACTACATGAAAGCTACGTAAAACTTTCTACAATTATATGCAACCGTTCCTCGCAAGAGATGAACAACTGCTTTTCGTATAACCCATCCATACTACTACGCTACCATGGCCTTCACTTGTATCACACCCATTTTTTCTCTCATTTCGCTGGCAAAATAATATTTGAAACTAATTCGATATTCATGGGTTTGTGTACCTTTATTGGGTTTTTAAAGATTAGACTATTAATTAATATTACTATCTCCAGGTTCCTGCTGAACTTCCTGAAAAAATAAGGAAAAAACGACCAGAACTGTAGGAGAATTTGTGTGAATGTACGTTACGAAGTTTGTGTGTACGATTTCGTCGCTCGCCTAGTTATTAAGATCCATTTCGAGTCTCGGTTTTTAATACACGAACTAATTAAAAAACAAATAGTTCTACATAAAACGTTTTGCTCCAATACCTCTGAACCTTCTTTCAGTACAAAAAGAGAAAACAATCTCATCCTCGTTGCATACAAGATGATATTCTAAAAATTCCAAGAAGCACAAGCAAGATTTAGTGTGAGCTTCATTCGGAATGGGGTTCCAAGAACGATATGGGAATTTGTTCGACCAAATTCCCGAATGATAAAATCATGAAATATTTAACAAGCCTCAGGACTTGCTAAATAAGGCCAAGATCGGTTCCCGGCTGTAGTGCCGATGATGATGATGATGTTAAAATCATGAAATGCATTTAGACTTAGGCATTTCATGGTGTTAGAGTTAATGGGAATCGAATCAATGTGCGACAAATGCATTTTTGGTTTAATTTGTCGCGCGAGTTATGGTTTCTAGGTAACCGTCGAAAACCAAAGTTCATATCACCGAGGAACCGAAGACCAAAACCTTTTTTATATCACTCGAAAATTTTAAACACAGAGTCTTTTTCTTTGTTTTATTTCTTTTTTTTTTTCTTTATTCACTATTTCTCTTTATTGAGATTAAATGGACGTTCTGCTTTACAATTTCTTACAAAGTTCCACTATTGCTTGATTTACGTAACTTTATTCTATTTACAATTTATTTCACGTAGTGTTCTAGTATTCCGCTTAAATTGTTTTTACTTTACATCAACTAGTCTTTACTTGTTAATCTTTATTCCACTTTCAACTTATTTCAAATAGTATTCTAGTGTTCCGCATAAATTGTTTTTAATTTACATCAACTCGTCTTTACTTGTTAGTCTTTATTCCACTTTCACTATCATAATACCTCTCCACTTCTCGGACCAACACTAACCACACCAGTCTCAACTATCTTCATAACCAACCTCCGACTGCCTGCTAACTTTCTCCTACCATTTATCGTCACCTCGGGGTCAACACCTCCCGATGACAATAATGCAATTACTTTTCGCAGTGACCTAATTTCCGCATTTTAACTCCAATTCGCAATTGCTTTGTACTGTGGCGTCAGCCGATATTTCTTCATTGATTTGCGCCACAGTTCAATATCCGTAGTTGCGAACTGACCCAGTTAATTCTTTTGTTTTTCGTATGCAATTAATTGCTTTTCCGTGGTTTGTTAGTTGTTCCGGAATATGCAATTAATTGGTTTTGCATTATTCGGCAATCGTTTTAGGATATGCAATTAATTGCTTTTTTGTGATTTCCCGATTGCGGTGAGATGTGCAATTAATTGCATTATCGTTCTGGGGGTTATTTGAGTTTAGAATCGGCTGGCGTTTTTCTGTTTGAGTGTATCAGTGACCTCTTTTACATCATCTTTGTCTATGATGTCACTGAGAGTCTTAACACGCGTATGATTCACTTGGGGAACATGATTGGGATTATGGATAAATGGTGGGGTAATTGGGTATAGGTATAAATTTATGATCAAATAATGAGAGATTGGATGAGGGTAGTGATTTAGGATGACTACATTGGGAATAATTAAATCCTCCTCATTCGCATCTGGCTTCCCCCGCCTGGCTTGAAAGTTCGGTTGTAGAGTGGGCCTTCTCCGTAGCACCATTTCGAATCCAGCTTGAGCATCATCCATGGTGGGCAGCACAGTTAATCACTCTGTTTATTTAGATAAATGTAATATTCACAAGTATTTACAGTTTTATTTCATTGTACTGTGCGCACAAACACGCCCACGGGAACACTTTGTTTGTCGCGTATTCGTACTAATTGCTTTTTTATTCTTTGGATGCAGAGATACACGATGCATTGGGTAGTGTTTAATATTTATACTCACTTCACTTTCATTACCGTTTCGATGGACGATCCGTCTTCATTGGTCGGTGGTCAGTTTGGTACTGTGACAACTAATGAGGTTTCATCAAAAGATTGAAATTGATATCCTCTATTGTATCCTATAGTGGTAGATTATGTTGTGGAGCATGTTGTTTAACATGTTGTGTAACATGTTGTGGGTCATGTTTGTGGCATATTTGGGGCACCGGTGGGACATATTTGGGGAATTTGTGGAACACATTTGGGACATCTTTGGGAAACCTTTGTTACGTCTGTGGGACACCCCTGGTTACCTCAGGATACCTTGTAGACACCCTTAGAACACATTTGGAACACCTTTGGGATGTCCATGGGATACTTTTTGGGATACCTTTGGGATATTTTTGGATATTAACTTGGAACACTTTTGGAAGACCTTTGGGGCATGTTTGGACATCTTCGGGTAATTTGTGGACATCCTTGAGACAACGTTGGGACTTTTTTGGGACACTTTTGCTACATGTGAATCACGTGGAAAATGTTGTGTGACATACGAAGGGAGTTTTCTGACATGTGGAAGATGATGCGGAACGTGTTGTGGTGCATGCTGTGCGATATGATATCGAATTTATTGTGAAAGTTCGCTAGTTGTCTCCTGACTGTCGGTGAAACCACTTCAAAAAGTACTCGTAAGAAGAACTGGAAACTTTTCCTAACGATATCGATTTTTTTTTAATTCATAACAAATTGTTTTGAAGAAAACCACAGCATTTCAAGAAATCAACATCTGCACTACAACCGGGAACCGGTCTTTGCCTTATTTAGCAAGTCCTGAGGCTTGTTAAATTTTCCATAATGATTTATTTTTTCTGGGCAAGGTCATTAGTCTTGCGCCAGGGGCTCCCCGACGGGGAATCGAACCCCGGTCTCCCGGGTGACAGGCGGGTGTACTAACCACTATACTATCGAGGAGCCCCATTTCAAGAAATACACAACACTTAAGAATCTATTTTATATTTTAAATATGGCATCCTTTAGAGTGGATTAAGGCCCTGACTGCCGATATTCGGAAATTTACGAAAACCCTTTGGCGGATTTTGTGGAATGTCTTAATGGTGTTCCGCCGAACACTGTTCACCGAAAACAAAACAACACCGGAGCGGATCTGACACAAATGGAACACAGATAAGTTGTTCTCTGGACCGTTATTTACAACTCTTATTTCTTGCTTTATTAAATACTGTTTTAATTACACATAAACTGCTGTTAAAAAATGTTCGCTTAATATCGCGCTTAATTAATTAAATTTCTTGCTTTATTAAATACTGTTTGGATTAACACATAAACTGCTGCTAACAAATGTTCGCTTAATATCGCGCTTAATTAATCAATGACACATATTAATCTCGTCCTTTTTCACACTGTTAAACTCCATACACGACAAAGACTCCTTTTTCTAAATGGAGGATCTGACCTCCGCGGTTATTAATTAGCGACTTGATATCCGGTGCGCATGCACTTTCAACCGACACGAAAAGTACTGTCTATTTTTCGTTATTAAGTGTTGATTGCGTTCGCGATCGTTTTTCTTGGGTGCGAAGTACGGGTTGTGATTAATTGCGCGGCGCAGACTAGCTACCCTTCTCGTTCGGGTTCTCTGTAGGTTCTCCCTAGACGGATGCTCGATATAGACTAATCTCTAATTCGACTACTGTATTCGCATCCCCCAATCGTAAGGGAAATTTTCCCAACGTATCTGTGAAACAGAATTTCCTATCGTATCCGTGAAGCGAAATTTCCCATCGTATCTGTAAAGGAAGGTTTTTCATTGTAATCATCATAATCATTATCTTTTCCGACTTCGTTATCGGAATCTTGTTCCTTTGTCTTATGATGGGTGGTGCCACCACTTATTCTCCGATCTTTTCTATGCATTGTTTGTGTTTCCCATCTGGTCTGAGAAACGAGGGTTCTCCTGCTATTCAGATGGATACAAAGGACTATGGGATCGGTAATGCTTTGTTTGCCTTTTCCATCATAAACATCTATCAGGGATAGTGTTATGAGTTTATGATTGTATGACCACGGGACGGCACCTAAACGATATGCCTTGTTTACATAAGCGTGCCTTTGCATTGGGTCCTACAAGGGATTTAGGTGCTAATTGCATTTAGCTACCCGAGTATGCATCCCTTGTTCGGTTAATTTACCGATAATGGTATTTCGTGGGACACATCGTGCAGATGTTCGGAATTGAAGATTGTGCATTTCTGTACTTTTCAATTGTTTTTTGAATATGATGGATGAACTCGATATTGGAAGCTTTTGGAACGTTAAGTTCCTTGGTTTTTGATATCGGTTTCAACATTGTTGCAGCTTACTATGACCTTTGTTCCAGGTATAATTAAGAGGTTTGGGACACGTGTCTGTAGGCACGTGTTATGAATAAGGCAAGTATGTTCCTTGGCGGAAAAGGCATCTCAACCTACAGTTGGTTGTGGTGGTTCGTAGAACCGCTACAACCCCAAATAACTCAAAAACAGTGCGACTTTTATTGGGGCCATGTTTTGTTTTTCTAATAGATTATGAAGAAAGGAAACACTCCCCGTCGCTGGGGCACAGTATTTACAGGACACCCTCCTGTATGTTCACTACATATACGAGGTTATTGTCAAATGGTCGGTAAATGAGCAATTGATGATCATCATCAACGTACTACTCCCAAATAACCACGATTTACAAGAAATTTCGTATTACTCGCCTGTTATATTTTTAATTATCTACTCGTCTGCTATAGTAATAAATTATCTGCGTTTCTGCGTTTCTTCGAAGCAATTATAAAATATTATGTTGTCCTGTATTCGTTGGTGTTAGAAAAAAAAAACCACTTGCCCAAACAACTTCACTAGAGATAAGTAAATTTAAAAAAAAACAACTGTTTTCATTTCCAATTATCTCCAACTCAGATTAGCATCAGTGTTTTTGATGCAAATTTGTGAATAACAGAAAAATGTACGAACGCGAGGACATAAATCTCATTACCGTTGTGGTACCTAATTTAACAAAACTTAAAGCCGACCAAATTCAGGGGACGGAATTATAAATTGAATTTTCCATAATCATCATAACTGTAATCGTACATCAACAATAATACAATGCCGTCGAATCGCAAACAACCGCCTAACCCCTATCCAACTACTTGTCACTTTAATCCTGACTGAGGGACAAACACAAGGATCAAGATAACCCAACAAAACAAAAAAAAAAAAAAATGCTAGGGGAAACTGTGTTACCGAAATAAAAGAAGAGAGAACTAAACTATTCCTGAAGGGTTAGCTAGCGTGTCTTCAATCCGAGTATCAGAATAACCGAACTAGATCATTGCACACCCTTATCGAGTTTGATTTTAACTCTAAATCAAAGGATCTTCTAAAACATAAAACCCTCAATATAGATACATTTAGTCTTAACGTACGTTGTTATTGTGTCAAATTTTGTGTCGAAGCGCTAAATATAACAGAGTCCTGTGGCGAATGCCCAGGGATATACGCACACGCACCGTATCTCAATTGTTAACTGCTTTAGCAGGACTCAGACGAATTGTCAAGTTAACCCTCCGGCTGCCACATTACACCGTCATTCACGAAAAAACGAAATTCAAAGTGGTGATTATGCCGGCTTCTCACTCAGTAGGGTGTTGAAAAATTACTCCCAGATTACTGTGTCCCTTTGGCCGGAGGCAGTGTCGTCAGGAACAATACACGCACCCTGCCAAGGATTCTGTTATTTTTGTTTATTATTAGCCAGATTTTTTGCGCAGCATAAAGAGCACCCGGCCAGGAGCCGAAATCCCTTCAAGTCAGTTGTATTCATAATTGTGGCGGAACGACAACGAGCACACGTTCTCATCAACGGTTGGATAATTGCGTTTTAATTTGGCAACATACAACGGCAGACACGCACGTATATATATAGGCGCACACAGCGGGGACGACAGCCACAATATTCGGTGACAATAATAATTGCTATTGTTACCGAAATTCTAACGTTGGGGTGAAAGGATGTAGCATATCAGTACGCTTGTTGACTATTTGCTTTCAATGATGTTTGATTTCCGTTACATTTTTGCGTAAGTAGTTGCGTTTGAATTCGGACTTGGTCCTTTCACATTTTCCTTTCCTAAGCTGATTCGTTTTTTTTTTTCTTATGTTTAACAATTGAAGCAAATTAAGCGGTCGAGTGGAGCTAAAAGGAATCAAGAAGGACTATAGAGCTCTAACGAAGTTCGGCTTCCGTTCAAAATGAGGGACTTGATTGTTAGTTTTTCCCATTCCATGGGGTCCTGCCCGGTTTCCTGTTTGTCTATATGTGTAATCATATGGGAGGGGGGTTAAGCTTCAATGCATTTCGTTCCTATGATGTACACATATGCAATCATTAGGCGATAACTGAGTAATCCTTTATTTAGAAATATTCGAGAAACTTTTGGTAAATGTAATGTGTGTCTGGTGATTTATCTGGAATGCGCAATGAGTTTAGAATACATGGAACTGTTGACAAACTCAATGCGACCAGAATATAAATGTTTATACAATGAACTGAATTTTTTAAGACAGTAGCAACCACTAAGATGACTTTTAGCAGCAATGAATCGTCAATGCTTTCTGAGGAAAATTTTTTTGGCAATGTTATCCCCCACCTTGTTTTGTGAAAACTTTTTTTTAAATAAAGTTCTATAATAATATAATAAGTTAACAAATCCCGGAATGAGCATTTATGACACTTCGTATCTTTGGAAAAGTGCATAATCTCATGTAAGTCGTAACAAGGCACAAATATTTATGTAAGGTTAGCAATAACATTTCAGTACCTAGAACTGGACTCTTCTCAAGGAACATGACGGTAAAGAGGTTGCAATATATTTCCGTTTGTAAGTATGCAGCTGGTAACGACTAATGACTGCATTACTGTGATAGTTGGGAAATAAATTTATCACTTATTTCTGTAAAATTATAAGACTGTAAATGATTTCAAAAGGAGTGTGCCTGGTAAAGCTATGGGCATTTATCTTCGTCTTTGTGTCTGCTTTGGCACGGGTTCTACGAAGATTCCCATCATTATTAAACGAATCGTCGAACTCTGTTCTCAGTCCAATCACACTGCCAGTCGTAGAAACAAACACTGGGCAACGCAGCAAATTGATTACAACCGAAGGGTCAAAAATCCGCCATCTACCGTTCACACCAGAAAAAAATGAAACACTGTTTGTCCATCTTAATGGTGGTTCTTGGATTTATTTGTTTAAAACTGTTTTGGGTTTATTTACATAAAACTGTTTTTGGATTTATTTATCTATACTGTTTTGAATTTAATGTGCACCAGGTCTTAATTTATCTTCGCTGTAAGTCATTTCACTCGCGCTTTCAATTGTTGTTGTTAAAGTTTAAATTCTCTATTTTAAGTAATAATATTCATATCTTTTCCGAAGCACTGTACACATATTCGCCAGCATTATATGAAAACAAAAATAATAAATTATAAAACGTACACTAAGACAGCACTGACTTGCCTCTGAAGGATACCACACTTGACTTTTTGGCTGTTTGTTTAACGTGGAGGCCCAACTTGCCTCCACGCAATCCAGATCACGATTAACTACTGGCACCGAAGCGACAGAATACCAAAAATTCCATCCCTCGCTTCGGTGACCATATAAGATATCATCCTCGCATTTGGTCCAGCAAAAAAGGGGTGAAACACACACACGATGATCGTCTGTGCTGCTCGTCGTGTGTGTCCACAAGTATGCGGAGCGTGGATTAACCGAATCCACAAGGCGAACATTAGCTGGCATGGGTGCAGCTGGTGCAAATATCTCGACATAGGGATTAAAGTGTTTACACCCTGAGCGACTGCGTAAAGCATTTATGCTGATCGTGCACATGTTGGCAGCATCTCCACGTAGTCGAATTCTCGATGGTAATTTTCCATTTTGAGAACTCGACTTCCTTGGGCAGTCAGCCGTATGCCATCATGTATTTGTCAGTCGGGTGACTGATCGATGTAGTCATGTATGCAAAAGGAAAAAATAAAACATTTCCTGCATGTGTGCGGCTGGCACGTAAAGGTATATCTCATGGATATGGTTCGGGCAATGTTGGTTGCTAGATGGTGCAAGCAAATTGCTCTTACGTGTGGAAGATACCTGTTATATGATGGAATTCGATCCGAGACATGTTTAATGGATTGGTCCGGTTCATGTTGGTTGCATAGTGATGCAACCAAATTGCCCAAAAGGAACATGCCTGTTTGACGCTGATGGATTTTGCAGGTAAGTACTTACTTTCCAGGTTTTTGTATGCCCTAGGTAGGAGTTTTTACATCGTTAATGGGAAGATGAGTAGTGGCGTTCAAAGGAACCGCCACAAGCCATTGTACTTTTTTAACATAATTGTACGGGTTTTCTTAAGAGGGGTAATAAATACATCACTCCATCCAACCAGAGCCCAAATTACAAAGATTGCTTTCATCTTAAAACTTGGAATTTATGTCTCATATCTGCTCATGTGCCAGGCGCAGCTAACATGGGAGTGCACGTAATCTATTGAATGCAACAACAAGCGTTGAAACTCATTGGGAACTCAAGTCAAAGTATCGCAACTCCAATATTTGTAATATCACTTACTTTAATACTTATTTTATAAATGAATACGATCCAATACGTACAATATTACCGATAACCTACAACGATTTTCTCTTAGTCGTTCTAATATAATAGACCAAACTCCTCGACCTGCGTTCTCAAACACCACAGTGTATACCAAAGCATAGCCGCAACTTTTGTTCGATGGTATTATCAATGTTGTTGCTCAACTGAACTTGTGGCGGTTCCGCCAAACCCCACGGTACACTTTTGGGGGTCCTCTACATTACATGGAGAACCATCCCCACAACCCTAACCTGCAAACATGCAAAAACCCGATCCGCAACAGCATACATCTCACCAATCCGCAATAAAAACCTCCAAACCCCCAACAGAATATAATTCAACCGAATATATTCTAATCATCCCGGCATTCATTTTCCCAAAATTGCTTCGGTCAATTATCTATATTTCCCCATCGCAACCAAGCAATCCACATTTCCCCGAAATTCATATGCCATAACAAACGCATATCCAAATCCTCAACGGAATATTACCAACTAACTAAGCCGCGCACATTTCCCCGAAATTACTTCCGTTAACATTTCATCTAAACGATATTCCTTGCTTGCACCCAAGCAACTTCAATTTCCTAGTATACACAACCAACGAATCCAACTTAGCTTACACGGCAAGGATTCGCTGGAACTAAATTCCTATGCAGGCATAGCAACTCTTCCACTAAATTCTTAGGAAGCGGCAATGAGTTTACGACGCCACTGCCACAACGCAATGCATTATCGGTTTCATCAGTCAGTCGGTGTTCAACCGCCAAACCACTCACACCGAGCCAATCGAGATCCAACCGCCGCCGGGTCCGGGCATAAAGAAATCGAATTCAAACTGCAAAATAGTCGTTGGTGAATATATAAAACAATCGGAATATAAAACTCGCAACCCAAAGGAAAATAATCCGTGCTGAATCGACCCCCGACTAATTGTTACTTATTATGAAGCGGTGCATTGTCTTGACTCTCGACTAACCTTTACGTTTCGTGAATTAGTGTGCCTAATTGAATCTGACTAATTTAAAAGTTCTGATAGCATTAAGTACTAGTTGTGGATTAAGACCAAAAATCATCGGCAAAGAAATAAAAACTGAATTACGAGTCAGTGCGTTTTATTTCCTCTCCTCCTTCCCCGTTGGTAAACGTTGTCGGTTTTATGTACACAGTGACATGTCGGTGGTACAGTGAAGCCACGTCCGTGCAGGCGCCTACATAGATCCCCCATACACTTACCTAAAAACCCCCCATAACTCCTATTCAATCACTTAACTTCCCTAATGCAATTGCATTAGCACCTGTAAATGCTGCACGCATCAAGCTTACCGAATTTATTTATTTCAAAGCTTCTGTAAAAGAAAACTTACCATCATGCATCTCTTCGCGTACAATTCTCTGTAAGAATTCTTCATTACCTTTTTAGGAATTCCACAACTCCTATTGTTACCCGTCAATGCATTTGCATTGGCACCTGAAAACACTTCCTTCTCCAAGAACATTTGATGCATACATCGCATTATCTGAGATTCCTAAAAACAATTCTTTAACGTGCATATGCACCATAGATTCCCGACAATTAGGCACCCTTCTGCATACCACATGTCCCTGGCATTTCCACGGCCGCGGCAGCTCTTTGACCATCGGACAAAAGCAAATACTCTCATCTTACCCTAGAGTCATAAAACGAATTCCCTCGCATGTACCCATGTATACAATTCGATCCCTTTAGCATCACCAGCGATACACATATCCCATTGTGTAAATAGAAAAACCATTAGCACTTCTTCCTAATAGTGATACATTTACTTACGCATCCGCACCACTCATCCATGTCTGTATGATGCCCTTATTTGCTTTTACCACATTTCTCCCATGAACTGCCGTCTATGATAGCTGCAATGCACAGCATAGACACAGATCATAAATCTCCTTTGTCCTTGACGCTTGCCTGTACCGTTGTTCCACTGCTTTCGAGCACGTGTAAATAACATCGATCTGTACGGTCACATACGCATACCATTGCACTGAAAGAGTGCATTTCCTTGGCGGCCGCACCCTTAAGAGAAAAGTTTTTCTCTCTCTTCTTTTGTTATTAACCCTAACCTAGGATGGAATTCATGTCAGAATTCTATCCTCGGTGAGTCCCTTACCATCCGCTGACCACTATGGTCATGTCACTCCCGCTCTCCGGTGCGCACGGAGACGCGAAAATACCCGGAGTCGTGTGGGTAATAGTTTTTAAAGTATTTTCGTAAAGTTGTAAACGTAACGAACCGCAGACGTGTTGGCGATCGTGTCAAAGTTGGTGAAAGTATTAATTAAAATTTTGTCATTTTATGTGTTGTTCGATTTTGATATACACTCGAAACTAAGGAATAAATCTAAGCGAAAGTATAAACGTAACGTAAATGTATAAACAAGTGTTAAAGTTAACGAAGGTTTTATAAATAAAAATTATTACCAACTAACAATATCCTGTGCGTTCTTATTTCTGGCGACTACTACCTGTGTGTTTTTTTATTTCGTGCCTTGGTGACGATTTCTCGTGAACAATTTGCGGCTGAACGTTCGATGAACTTATCGTGATATCGGTGAGGGCGAAGTAGAACCCTGTGCCGTACGCCGGCACCATACTTCGTTCCCCACAAACTTATTATTATTATTATTTATTGGCCTATAGGAACCCGGAAGTTCATGACCTCACCGAGTAGGCTGCACCATCGTTCCCTGTCTTGTGCACTCTCCTTCCACACTTAACCATCTGATCCAATTTCCTCAAGGTCAGACCTAACATTGTCCAACTGAACTTGGTAAACAAATTCCACCTCTCCAAATTGTTACAACGTTTCGGTCAACACGGTGCTCACCTGTTGGGCGCTGGGCGAAGTTCCGTTATAGTTTTATATAAAACACATACAACGATCTTCTTATTTGCTTTTACTTATTTTATATCCACTCTCTAGAGCATCTTACACAAACCTCAGCTTAAAGCCAAATATACAAAATCTTTTAATATAACTAAGCATAAAATGTATTGGAAAGATAACTGAAAACGAAAATTTCAGTTCACGAGTTTCAAGCTCAATCATATGAATGTTGACTATGGAATTTTATTATTGATTACTAAGTGAAAAATGTGTATTGGAACTCGATATAGATGCGGAGCTATTGGGATTTGGGGAACAAAATATTTGGGAAATAATAGAGAACGCACCAGGTCACTATAAAAATGAACTTAATACGCTCAATTAAATGCTGGAAATCATTCGGCAACCAAACTACGCGAGTATAGAGTGATCTAGCTAATAGTTTTAAGTTTTAAGTAATGCATCACTACATAGATGTGAATGATGTGAATCGAAAACTCTCGAAATGAGGAAACAACCAATTTAAAAATGGTAATACGCACGCTTAACAGCAAAGACTAGTACATGTTGCGAGATAAAATATTTTCCGCGGGGACGCTTAGGTGAGTGAATTCATTGGACCCAATTTTCCATAACTTTTTTACCTATAAACAAAACGATATTTTGCCAATTTGGTGTGAAATACTCCACGACGTCGCTTGATTAAATAGTATAATTTGACAATTCAACACTATACAAATAGCGTTCATCACTGAGAAATTCTATTACAAAAAGCTTCGTACCACAATAAACCCTTACTAGGAAGCACAATGCCAGGCAAACTGTGGGGTAGTCTTTCCCTGATACGTATTTGTCCCAGTAGTAAGGTGCCACAGGGGCACCGGTTCACCAAATTATCCGAACGCTGTTCTAGAGAAACGCTAAACCCAGCTGTCTGTTATATCTCTAATAAATCAACAGTTCAGTCAATAAATAATCAGTTCGGTAAATAAATAAAAGATTTAATTTTTATACACTATTTAGTAAACTATAGGTTCGAGTGATTTATTATAAAAATCTACTGTTCGGTCACTACATGATTAATTTAACTTTGATACAATCTATTTTGTAAACTAAAAATTCAAGTGATTTATTACATAAATCCACTGTTCGGTCACTAAATAATTAACTTAACATTGATACACTTTATTTAGTAAACTATAAATCCGAGTGATTTATTACTCTCAACTGTACTGTCACTAAATAATTAACTTAACGTTGATACACTTTATTTAGTAAACTATAAATCCGAGTGATTTATTACATAAATCAACTGTACTGTCACTAAATGATTAATTTAACTTTGATATACTTTATTTACAGACACGATTTATAAGTTGGCCCCCGACACCGCTCTTAAGCGCCGAATTTACACTCCAAATGTTGACGACAGACTAACTATATGTTTATTTAACGTGGAGGCCTCGACTTGCCACCACGGAATCCGAAAGTCGATTAATGATATCGAAAGATAATTTCATCTTTCGTGTGTTGACACAAGGGGATGATTCTCCTTGCATCGGTCACAGCACAAGGGCACGAGGCACACATACGATGATCGCTTCTGCTGCTCATCGTGTGTGTCCACAAGTATGCGGACCATGGGTTAACCGATTCCATAAGGTTACAGCTGGTGCAAATATTTCGATATAGGGGTTGAAGTGTTTGCACGATTAGCGACTGTGTAAAGTATTATTGCTGACCGTGTACATGTTGATGGCATCTCCACGTAGTCGATTTCTCGATGGTAAATTTCCATTTTGATAACTCGACTTGCTTGGGAGGTCGGTCGGATGCCCTCATGTATTTGTCGGTCGGGTGACCGATCGACGTGGGCATGATATGCAAAGGAAAGCTAAAACATTCCCTGCATGTGTGCGGCTGGCGCGCAAGGGAATATCTCATGGATATTGTTCGGGCAATGTTGGTTGCTACATGGTGCAACCAAATTGCGCTTACGTGTGTAGGATGCCAGTCCGAGACATGTACAATATATTGGTTCGGTTTTTTGTTGGCTGCGTGATGATGCAACCAAATTGCCTATAAGGAACATGCCTGTTTATGTGCTGATGGATTTAGCATCAGCAAATATTGTGCTTTTTACAGCGTTTCAAAGCTTTATGGTACAACCATGAACAGGTAAGTACTTGTTTTCCAGATTTCTGTATGCCCTAGGTGAGAGTTTCTACGTGTTAATGGGAAGATTATTGGTGGCGTTCAAGGGAACCGTGGAGTTGGCTCCAGAGCCCTCTTGGTTGTGTGTTCGAGTCTTTTAGTAAGGCGGCACAAGGACAGAGATTCACTAAATTACTCGAGCGCTGTTTTAGCGGTACGCTAACCCCAGCTGACTGTTATTACTCACCTAGTGCCAACGATTCTTACTTTATGAATAAAAAAACTGGGTTCACGTGTGATACTACTTTATTTTGAAAAATTAAAAGTTCCATAAATTTATTTATTAGTTAAATTAAAGAGTTCAAGCACCGATTGATGTAAGTTGAAAAACAAATTAAAAGGTTTGATCACCGGTTGATGTACATTAATTAGTGGTGCACACTTATTTATTAATTAGTTGAATTAAAGAGTTCAATCACCGGTTGATGTACATTAAATAGTGGCGCACACTTATTTATTAATTAGTTGAATTAAAGAGTTCACGACGCGCTTACGGCGGCTCTCGACTCCTGCTCGTTGGGCGAATAAAATCTGACTGACTGCGTGCGGACGCAGCGGTGGATGAATCTCGACCGACTGGACTCTCGTTTAAAATGCAGGAAATTTATTGCTGGTGCGCACTAGCCAGCCGATGTGATTGCGCTCTCTCTTGTGCGCTCTTCGTTTCCCCATGCGCACCGGGGTGAACAAGCGCTGGCACATTCGTTGCACGCCGATGTGCGCAGAGTGGACGAAAAACACAAAGCGAGGAGCGCAATAACTCCGGTTGATCTGGCTTAGTGTGCGTGTGGTAATGTGGCCTCTGAGGTGTTTCACACTGGGGTAGTGTGGTGTGGTAATTATCCCAGAGGCGCATGGCTATAGAAAGGAAGAAATGCGGAGGAGAGGAAAATGTGTTTTACGCTATTCACCTGGGTAAAGAGATGTTTGATCCCCAGCGAATGGAGGAACTGGGAAAAGGCCAAGTGACGCTAGGGAAATATTATCGTGTGATTCAATCGAATGTTTTGATAATTTTCCCAAGCGGTTCTGCAATGATGCGACAACTTCGTCCGGCTGGATTTGGTTGTCGCTAATCGACATGAACAAGGGTTGCCGTATGGCAAAGGAGGGAAGCTAAACTCTTTTATGCGTTGCCCGCATGGGACAATGAGTTTAGCTGTGCGCCCTTGGAGGTAACATGCTTTGCAGGTGAACAGGTCAGTAGGGGGAAATGGGGTTAGTTTGACGCGCTGTGAAGCGGTCGAAATTGGATGGGATTAGCCGGGAATAGTGGGTGGTTCTCCGTGTAGTTTAGAGAAACCCCCACAGAACTACCACAAAACCCCATACAAATCATAGTTCACAGTCCACAGCCGCAAAGCTTTTTTTTTGCTTTTCTTTGTTATATAAATAATCATAACTACAGCCACAAACAAAGTTCTATCGCCAAAAGGCAAACAACACAATGGTCATATAATGTTTAGCTTAGAGTATCCGCCTGAGACCAGTAAGTTATAATACAAGATAATTAAGCTAGAATTTAAGATTTTTTTTCTAGCCTATAATTTCGAATTTAAGAATATAAAACGAAAATAAAAAATGTTGCAAAAATGAAAAAAAATGAAATCACAGTCCACATTCCACATTCCGCAGTCCACAGTCCACGGTCCACAGTCCACGGTTCACAGTCCACAGTCAACAGTCCACAGTCCGCAGTCCACAGTCCGCAGTCCACAGTCCACAGTCCACAGTCAACAGTCCACAGTCCACAATGTACAGTCCACAACGTACAGTCCATAATTCGCAGTCAATACTCAACTGTAAACAGTCAACAGTCAACAGTCAAGAGTCAACAGTCAACAGTCAACAGTCAACAGTCAACAGTCAACAGTCAACAGTCAACAGTCAACAGTCAACAGTCTCCAGTTCCCAGTTCCCAGTTCCCAGTTCGCCATGCAAAGTCCACAGCCGACAGTCCACCGTTCATAATCTGCAGTCTATAATTCACAGCTCAAGACTTACAACTCAACGTCCACAGTCTATAGTTCGCATTCGATACACGATAGCCGACAGCCGATAGACGTCACTCGGTAATTAACAGTCAATAATAAAGAGAGAATCATCATCGGCACTACAACCGGGATCTGGTGTTGACCTTATTTAGCAAGTCTTTCCACCTGTATCCGGCCAATTTTCGAGACTTGTTAAATTGTCCATAATAATTTGTTTTTCCGGGCAATATTATTAGCCTTGCGGCAGCCTTCCACAGTGCGTCGCTGCATGCATTGCTTCACTACTTAGCTGCTACCAATGTAGCTATCCAGGGGCGTCACGTGGAGACTGCATGTCAACTTGGATTGAACAGAGACAAGGATCGTCCTGGCCTTCGCCGGGTTGGATGCAGAGACTTTGGCCTGTATGTTCGCTCCCGCGCCACCATACATTTTGTATCACTATTAAATTTATTTCTTCTTTAATTAATGAGTTGCTACTGACACAAAAATTGCTTAAGCTCTGTATCTTAACCTATCGGTTCTATTCGGATAGTATAAACCAAGTATATCCGGATCGTTTTGGCTTTGTTCTTAGACGCTTCGTACAGTTATAACTTATTACTTGCCATTATATATGCATTTAAAAAACATATTTTTAGGTATTTTTTTCACATTAATCTAATGAAAATGTACAATATCATCATCATCATCGGCACTACAACCGGGGGCCGGTCTTGGCTTTATTTAGCAAGTCCTGAGGCTTGTTAAATTTTCCATAATGATTTGTTTTCTTTTTCGGGCAAGGTCATTAGTCTTGCGCCAGAGGCGCCCCGACGGGGAATCGAACCCCGGTCTCCCGCGTGACAGGCGGATATACTAACCACTATACTATCGAAGAGCCAAAAAATGGGCAATATATGTAAAGTTAAAAAATCTATTTTCTTTTTTTAAGGAAGGTTTATAACAAGTGCAATAAGTCGGTAGATTAAAGGACAAGGACATCATAATACTTTACTCCGGCCCAACTTCTTCTCCTATATAAATCTCAAATTAGACCCGCGCTCGAATATTGCTCTCATGTTTGGAGCTCGGCTCCTAAACATACCCTCGACCTACTTGAGAGCGTACAAAAACGAGCGATCCGTCTGATCGGGGACTCGGTGCTGACGTCGGGACTACAGTCGCTATCACATCGAAGGCGCGTAGCCGACCTCTGTCTGTTTTACAGATATTATCACGGGTGCTGTTCTTCGGAGATTCTTGGCATTGTTCCACGCAATTCGGTCTATATGCGCTCCACAAGACAATCCGACGGATCGCACCCGTTTGTGGTTCATCTCCCGACGGCGCGTACATCCCTGTATCAGAACTCGTTCCGTTACAGAGCGGGGAAGCTGTGGAACTCCCTTCCCACGCGACTGTTCCCGGAGCGTTACAACCTGCAACTGTTCAAAAAGAACTGCAACAGTTATTTGATGGCATCTCGGGGCGCCCACTCGACGCTATAGGTTCGCCTTTCCCGAGAAGAAGTCTAATAAAAAAAAAAAAAAAAAAAAGATAAATAAATAAATAAATAAATAAATAAATAAATAAATAAATAAATAGCTGGCGTTAGTATTATGAACAAATAATGTTAAAGATCCGCACAGTAGAGTCGATAAAGGAAAATATTGTTTAAGACAATGTGTTTCTTATTCTCTGTATACAAAAGAAATGCTTTAAAAAGACATTGAATGTTTTGATTTAAATACACGGTGGAGCGGGTTCAAGATTGATTAGATGTTGAAGAGCCTTTTATTAGGATATCCATAACCTTTCTATCATGCAACAATGTGCTAATATACGAGGACAGTTTTATAAGTCTGTGACTTGTTTGAATTTTCCGCGCAGTAACTATAAATGCACTGCTTCCACCAACTGCCATACATAAATAGACTAGTGTCAAAGTTTGAGCAAGCTGCGTCATTTAGTTTGAGTTTGACAGCCCTTGAAAGCAGACATCCTCGGGAATTTTAACGAAAATGGAAAAAAGTGAGCTTCGTGTGGTGATTAAGCACAATCAAGCAAAGTCCGTAAATTGGGATACGAACTGCTACCCATCCAGTATATTCTCCAGAATTAGCCCTCTGCGACTATTTACTGTTTCCAAACCTAAAGAAATGACTGGGCGGTACGACATTTGGGTCGGATGAAGAGGTCGTCACAGAACCTAACGCCTATTTTGAGGGCCTTGAGGAAACCTGTTATTTCGGAGGAAGAAAAAAATTGGGAAAACGCTGGACTAACGTATCGACCTAAAAGGAGACGATGTTGAGAAATAAAATGCTTATTTGCTGCAAAAAATATCTTTTATTCAAAAGCTCACTGATTTATTTAATCTGCCCTCGTATTTTCCAGTTGGAAAACCGTGCGACGAAAAATAAAATTCAACAGCCGCGCTGGATGCCATTAAAATCTAAGCTATAATAATACCTTTACAGAGTAACTTTTCAAAGTCAGCAAGTGCATCCTGGTCGTTCCAACCGGAAATTCATTTTCATAAATGTTCCAGAAAAAAGGAAGAAACGAAAGAAGAATAACAAATACAAAATCCCTCTCGGAAATGTAATCGACAGTGAAACCATGCCAGCTGCAAACGCATTTAAGGATCACATAACCTTGCGCAGGTAACAACAGAAGCCTTGGTTCCAAGGGCACAATCATTTTCTAAGCACTATGAACCCCAAACATCATCACGAAGGAAGAAAGAAGTGCACCACTTCCTCTTCGGGCTTAAATACACCCGCCTACATGAAATTTTCATCATTTCGAGTGCCGTTCTTTGTACTATACTTTAGCGCATCGTAGTCGTCACCACCATGTCGCCTCCGTACCCATCGTCATCATCTTAGAGCAACTCAGTCTGATCCCGTTTCTTACCTTCCTCGATGTAATTAATTTTTCGACAATGCAACATGGAAATGCAGCAGTTCAGAAACTCGCGATAGTATGATACCACACCACACCTTCTACCGTCACCACAATCACCTAGTGATTTGGCTGATGGTTGCATATGATGTCTGCCGTAGACATAGAAGGTCACAACGATGGAGTAGGAGTATCTCATAAGTTTAGTGGAAAATATTTAAACTTTCCGGTTCTTGTTCATCTATTGGGAATCAAGCAGACGTAAGTTAGATGGGAGCGCACAGTAAAGCAAACAAACCACACACGTGCTGCCACTGTTCTCCCGGCAAGATGATGATGTTGATGACTTGATGGTGATATGCTATATAGATGCATAACCTTTAGATCAAAGGTTTCCATCTGCCCTTTCTATCTCTTCGATATACAACAAAAGTTAAAAGCTGAGAGTAGAAAAAAGGTGAAAAGATAGACCTGGAAAGGATGTGGGGGAACTGAGGAAAAGTACCAAGATCAAAAGTAACCAGAAGCTTTCCGCAAAGATGACTTTATGCCATTGCACTCTCGGAGATTTAAATGTCAGCTCGGATGCCCTTCATTTACTTAGGTCTTCATGTGGATTACATGAGTGATGGCGGATTTGATTTAAGGGCTTCACGGCCATTTCGAATTTGTAGTACTTTTAAAGTATGCACCAGTAACCGTTGTACTCCAATGGACAAGTTTTCTCTTATATTTCACAGATTGTTAAGTAGTTTTAATTAGGATATTGCATTTTTAGTTTTAACCTCTCTTTTCCCGTCTGTTCCTTTTAGCAATAAGGCAAATAAGGGACTGTTGTTTGAACCTGAAAATATTTAATGCCAAAGTTTCTCTGCAATCGGAACTGCTGCAACGTGGTGGACTATTTAATAATGAGTTTAGGGAATTTGTCGTGTATTGAATGAAAGCCACTCTTTTTTGCATGGAGATTATTTTTTTAATACGCTTTCTAGAAATATATTCTGTATTTAAGTAAATTTCAACAAGAACCCACAGAACGTTCACAGTAGATGCTACTTCATGGTTCCGGTTACCAGAGCTTACCAAGGCTAATTTTTTTTGAGATCGATATCCTCATGGTACATGGACATTTTTTCTTGCTTTCGACATCATTCTCTCTACCATATTGAAAAATAAATAAATAAATAAGTAAATCTACAAATGCTTTTCATCCTAGAGCTGTCAGAGTGACTTTAATTACCTTCCCAATCAGTGCATCTAATTTTGAATGACTATTCGTAGAAGCATAATCCACATATCGGTAGTTCCGGTAGTTCTCAGCAACCGGTCCGAATAGACAAATTCAAAGATTAATATAAAGAAAGATTTGAATTCTGAGTAGTCGATATCAACTCAAGGATTCAAAAATTAGAGTCGTCTCTAAGCAATCGCGGTAGCCATCTCTTTCAATGGTAACAAAACAAACAATATCGTGAGTGAGGCGTTAGAATATACTCACAGGTAGGCCGATTGCCATAGGTGTGGTCACAAAGCCCTGTTGTATGCTGAAATGACGCCTTATCAAGCCATCGGATCCGTGGAATGGTCAGGAGAATCTCTTCATCATCTTTCGTAGCCTGGCTGATGGATCGGCCTGCAAAAAAATTGGTTTAGGTGGAAAATCGATCCCAAGGTGAGATATCACTCCGTTACGCTGTACGTTGCGCCATATCGTCAGGAGAAATCTTCGTTTGGCCGATGACCCGCACTGAAACTGGAATCAGTCATAATGGTACCTTCTAAGATAATGAACGCCTGTGATAAACTAGTTACCAATTCGGGTCTCCGAGGGGGACCACGTCAGTGGTCAAGCAAATTGTTCGATAAAAAAAACGAATCGTAAACAATTTGTATCCCCGTAACCGAGTCCGCCGCGAATCACTGTCGACGTTCAGTTTATTTTTTAGTTTACAATACGCATTTACTCTACAAAAAAAATCTACAGATTTTACTTAAGACTAAATGCGGAACCCTGTTTACATTTATTTATATATATCGTATATGTATGTATATATATTTATATATATGTATATATATATGTATATAAATGTATATATATACATATGTATATATATACTTATATATATAAGTATATATATATATATACTTATATGTATAAGTATATATATATATATATATATGTATATATATATATATACTTATATATATAAGTATATATATATATATTTATATATATATATATATATTTATATATATGTATATATATATATATACGGTTGGCCATCAATTTTTGCCAATTGCAACACTTGATTCCCTAAAAACCGTTAAAGGGAGTGGCAGGGAATTGTGCGTCGCTTTATGCAATTTTGGTCACGATGGAGTAAGTTTAAGAACATAAGCCTCATAAACGTTCACGGACCTACAAAGGAGTCCCCCTACGACGAAAAAAAGAATACTACGAGAACGTCGAACGGGCCCTTAATGCCTGCCCAAGATACGATATGAAAATCGTTCTTGGTGATTTGAGTGCAAAAATAGGCCGGGAGCTGGTTTCCAGGCACTACACAGGTTCCCATAGTTTGCATGAGAAGACTAATGACAATGGACTACGAGTCATCGAACTGGGAGCATCGAAAAACTTGGTCGGAGCAAGTACCAGGTTTCCGCGTAAAGATATCCACAAAGCCACCTGGGTATCACCTGATGGGGCCACTCGCAACCAAATTGACCACTTGTTGATAGATCGCCGCCACTCCCCGAGCTTGACGACGGTACGAACGTACCGAGGTGCCAACGTCGACTCGGATCACTATCTTGTTGGTACAGTTTCCCGAGCGCGGATTGCCTTACGAAGACGTATTGCATCCACGGTTCAGGTTCGAATCAACACGGCAGCCTTACGCAATGAGAATACCAGTAACACTGTAGCGGTTCCGCCAAACCCTACGGTCCACTTACCTCAAAAAACCCCCATAATTGCCATCCAATTTCCTAACTTCACTAATACAATCGCATTAGTACTTGAAAATGCTTCACGCATCATATTGATCAAGTCAATGATCTTAAAGTCCCTGTCGAAGAAAACTTACCTTTGATGCATGCTCTTCGCATATAATTTCCCGTAAGAATCCTTTCTTTACCTTATCAGGCAGAACCCCCATTATTACGACCCAATCTTCATCAGTTTCCGCTAATGCAACAGCATTAGCACCTGTAAATGCTGCACGCATTAAGCTTACCGAATATATTTATTTTCAAACTTCTGCAAAAGAATTCTTACCTGCAAGCATACCTTCGCATGTAAAACCCCCTTTAAGAGTTCTTTATCTTATCCCAAATTACCTGAACGGAAATTCATCGGTTCATATATAATACAACCACATAATCAGGAAACCTTACCCTTGAGGTGGTTTATCCCAGCTTCATCATGTGCATCATAAATCACCAGACAAACACATTGGTTGGCGACCTACACCCAAGGGACTAAAACAAATACACACATCTCTTGGCACCAATTAATCCTACAGCATAAGCAAATGCGAATAGGAATTCAATACTTACCCTTACCAGTGATGCCATAAACACCATTTCCTGGTAATCTAGCCAAAACATATTAATACCATTTCTTAATTGCGCCGTGTCTATTTATTTAGCCGCGACGCACATCTCAAACAAAGATGCAACTAGCATCCGACGAGTTTCGGTTTTGTTTGTTTTACCAGACTCGCATCCCATGAATGCACCTCTTCCTTTCTTTGTTTATATTCCTTCCCATGGTTTTGATCCATAAAAGAACCAGTTTACACACATATATGTGTACTGTGGCGATCTTCCGTATGAGATCTGTTGGTTACCCCAAAGAGAGGCTTTACGTCTCTCTTGGAACAGGAAATACATCCTTAATTTAAGAGAAACAAGCTTCACTGACCGAATTCCCTAGTCAGCGAATTTATATCGCCAAGTCCTTTTCCATCTGCCGACGACAACAGTCGTGCGGACTTCCGCTTCCGTTCCACGGACGGGAGCGATAATAACTAGAGTCTTAATATAACCACTAATCAGAGCGGTCGTCGTACACCCCCTTAAGCGGGTGCATCGGATTGCACCCGCCTCCAACGCGTATATATCTCGAAGTCGAGTCGCGTCTAAACTCCGCGCCACTATTTTAATCAAATCAAAGAAATAAAAAAAAAACAAAACGATCGCAATTTTATTAGATTACATGTGAACAAGGATTTTAAATGAATTTCCGTAGATACAGGCCTAGTGAAAATAATAAAGAACAACTCAAAATCAAACAGCTTGCAGTGCGTTTAACTATTCCTCCAGTGTTTATTTCCACTCTCCTCCGGTGGACATTGTGTTGCGGAGGTATTGTTTCGTAT
This sequence comes from Microdon myrmicae, assembly GCA_963931805.1. Lineage (NCBI taxonomy): Eukaryota > Metazoa > Arthropoda > Insecta > Diptera > Syrphidae > Microdon > Microdon myrmicae. Next base: position 88,586,737 of record OZ007501.1, read on the forward strand.
CGCTCAGTGTTTATTGTCCAGTGAACAATATATGATGGTGGAAGAAGAGAAACCGAGCGCCGTATGCCGGCGCAACATGCTTCTTCCCCACAACACCTTGCGTCATGCTTTAAGACTCGCCCTCGAAAAACTCGATGGAGAGAGAGTAAGTCCTGTGGCCAGAATGCCGGGCGTAGAAGAGAAATGGACACGCCTTAAAAATACTGTCATTAGTACTGCCAACTCCATCTTAGGCAGTAGTCGTAGAGATCGGAGCTACTGGTTTGATGATGAGTGCAAACTAGCGACTGAACGTAAGAATGCTGCATACCGGGCAATGCAGCAGTCTCATAGGACGCGGGTACGTGAGGAAAAATACAAAGAGGTCACACGATTTGAAAAAAGACTTCACAGACAAAAGAAAAGTGCCTGGGAAAAAAACCTTGTCTGTGAAATAGAGAAAAGTAGAGAGCGGGGTCCGCACCAGGCGCGGAAGTTCTACCAAATAATTCGCAGTATGACGCGGTACACACCACGCTGCACTTACTGCAAGGATAAAGAGGGTAATCTGATCACCGATCCTGAAGGCATTCTGGAGCGATAGGAAATGCACTTCAATGAATTGCTAAATGGTCAGCTCACAGAAGAATTGGAGGCTCCACCAATGCAAGATCAAGACCAAATGCTGCCGCCACCAAGCATGAGGAAACATTAAAAGCCATTAGACAGCTCAAATCAAATAAAGCCCCTGGAGCTGGTGGCATACAAGCTGAGCTGATCATACAAGGAGGGACAGCGTTACATCACGCAATTCATGAGATCGTGGTCCACGTATGGGAGGAAGAGGAGATGCCGGAAGATTGGCGTCGTGGTATAATTTGCCCCATACGATATCAAAATGTGCAGCAACTATAGGGGTATAACATTGCTGAGTGCCGCCCATAAGATACTCTCCACTATCCTACAAGATCGGATAGCCCCATACGCTAAATCCATCATTGGTCAATATCAGTGTGGCTTCATCCCAGGCAAATCAGCAATTGATCAGATATTCACCTTTATGCAGGCGATGGAAAAATGTCTGGAATTTAAGATTCCATTATATCATCTATTTATTGACTTTAAGGCCGCCTACGACAGCATAGCCAGGGTAGGTCTATATAATGACATGAGAGAGTTCGGCATTCCAAACAAATTGATACGACTTTGTAGGTTGACCATGACCAACGTAACTAGTCAAGTAAAAATAGCGGGATTGCTGTCCAAACCACTAAACATCTTTAATGGACTCCGACAAGGGGACGGTCTGGCCTGCCTCCTCTTCAGCGGTCGAGAGAGCAATCCGTGACTCTGGCGTTACAACAAGAGGGACTATTGTCACCAAGTCCAGCCAGATACTTGCCTACGCAGATGACATCGACATCATCGGTAGAACCGAATCGGCTGTACAGGAATCCCTCACCCAGATCAAGCTGGCGGCACAAAAACTGGGACTGCACATTAATAAGGGTAAAACTAAGTACATGGTGACAACTTCTGCGAAGAGAAGACCTAACGTTGGTCAAACTATCAGGGTAGTGGAGCACGAATTTAAATAGTGCAATCCTTTAACTACCTTGGGTCAAGAAGTAGTGCAATGCTTTAACTACCTTAGGTCAATAGTATCAGCCGATAACAATATGGGAGAACAAGCCTACTATGGTCTATCAAGGCTCTTTAAATCCCGAAATTTATCCAGAACATCCAAGCTACTACTGTACAAGACCATGGCCTTACCATGGAGATCCACGACCTGGGTGCTCAATAAAAGGCACTCTGAACTCTTAGCCGCGTTCGTGAGGAAGGCCTTAAGGAGAATTGTTGGCCCCGTATGTGAGGGAGGACGATTCCGGAGACGCTACAACCATGAGTTGTACGCAATCTACCTTGAACCTCATGTTGTAAGAACAATCAAGCTCGGTAGACTCCGTTGGGCGGGACACCTAGCTCGAATGAGCGAAGAGGAGCCTGTCCGGAAAGTCCTTTGTGACAGGATGTATGGAAGGAGACAGCGCGGCAGACCTTGTCTGCGATGGAGGGATGGCGTAGACCAGGATGCCCAGAGCCTGGGAGTGCCAAAGTGGATGACATCGGCTCGAAATCGGGACCGGTGGAGAGATTTGTTAAATAAGGCCAAGACCCGACCCCGGTTGTAGTGCCGATGATGATGATGATGGTCAGGATGGAGCGCTTCACGGGACAACAGCGTGCTTTTTGTCTAAAACAATTTTACAAAAACAACGATTCCTACGTTACTGTACGACGCCTATTGAATTGAATACGGATTACGCCGTGTAAGTTGGACTTAATCAAAGCTTCGGTGAAGAAGTTCGAGGAAACAGGATCGACAATGAATATTAACAAAGAGAGCGGCCATGTTCAAGAAAACATCCAGGAGGTGATAGCCGCGATATCTCGCAGCATGTGTCAGCTAGATTTCCAAAGTTTGCATAGTCGATTGCAGGAGTGCTAACAACGAGACAGATTGGTAGTTTCGATGTCCTCATAATTGTCACCATAACCTTTTTTGGGGGAAGATTGGGCTTGTGTGTGTGTTTTGGTTTTTCTCCTGCATCCAATCACAGCCCAGGTGTTTTACGGTTATCACGCAGAATCCACTGTTCATCACAGGTGACTATCGGGTGCAAAAGTGGTTCAATTTGGTTTCTTAAACTAAGTGATGCGCAGATTTCCAGGCGCTGTCGTTTTTGGGACTCGTTCAGTTCATGGGGTACCCACTTTTCGAGTTTCTTTACCTTTCCTATGAGAGAAAGGTGCCGACTTATTGTCATTGGGGATACTCCCATGCTTTGATTCCTTAGAAACCAAGCTATATCCCGCACCGATTTTGTTCGGACCGCATCCACTATTGCTCTTAAAGCATCGTCGTCAACTAACGTTTCCGGCTTACCATGTGGTTCATTTTCGAGGCTGCAATCTCCCGAACGGAGCTTTCCAAACCAACGTCATATAGTGCGTTCGTTTACCGCTACATCCTCAAATGCCTCATTAATATTTTTCATTGTCAATGACGGAATATGTCCAATTTTAAATTCATAAAGGAAGAGGGTTCAACTTTGAACCACCGACAGCGTCGTAAACAATTTCTAGGAAAAAACTGTACTTGTAACGAACTCTAAAATTTTCACACGTCAAACACACGTACCACTTTACTTAAAAAAAAAAGAAGAAAATCTAACATTGTGGCACAGATGTTCACTCGAGAACTTCTTACTTCCGACTGAGCGAAAATCTGACATTTCATGTGGTACAACCCAATATTATTGCCTTTCGGCTTTGTTTCTTTTAAACATTATTCTTTTAATCATCCAATTTTGTTTATGAATTACTTTTTTACTAAATAAAAAAAACTATTTTGAATGATGGACATCTTTATTTGGACCTTTACAATTTTTTCTGTTAAGTGGAAAAGATGATATCCGTGAAGTGGGTGCCGCCAGTGTTGATACACATTTGTACCCATTTTATCGCATTTTCCATGGCTTTCCGCAGGATTTCCGGTGATAACTGTTCAGATTCGTGTCGAATATTCTCCTTAAGGGCTCTGATTGACTGAGGGTTGTCGGCATAAACTCGCAACTTCAAGTAGCCCTGAAGAAAGAAGTCTGGGATGGTTAAATCAGGCGATCTTGCTGGCCGTGCCAAATCGCTAAAACGGCAGAATGCGCGATCAGGAAACGCTTCCTTTACAATATCCATTGTGGGTCGTGCTGTGTGTGTGGTTGCACCGTCTTGCTGAAATCGCATGTTCACCACGCCCCACTCATCCAATGCCGGTAGTCGATTATGGTGGCCCTGTAGCGTTCGCAAATAACAGTGATTGTATTGCCGATGGCGTCCTCAAAAAAATACGGTCCAATCACTCCTCCCGCGTGAACGCCGCACCACACAGTGGCTTTGAATGGATGTAATGGCTGTTCGCGTATCACACGCGGATTTTTAGTGCCCCAAGAACGAAAATTTTGCTTATTGACGTAATGGCTTAAGTGGAAGTGCCCTCCTCGAGATTAAGGGTGAGTTGACAGTAAATCACACGCGATTGATGGTCAGCAGGCATTAACTGATGCACTGTTTACACTTTGTACGGTAACATGTGTAAGTCTTTCATTAAAATTCGCTGAGGGTCCGTCTGGTGATGCCCAATTGCGTTGCCCGTCGTCTGGTTAAAGTGTCTTCGTTGTCAGCGACATCGGCAACCACAGCCGCGATATTCTCACCCGAACGACCAGTCCGGTGGCAGCCACGCCCTGCATGGTCTCCTGCGGTTCCAGTCTGTTCGAGTCGATTAGCTAAGCGCCAGAATGTTTGCCCACTTGGCGCGGCACGATTTGGAAATCGACGTCGAAATTCACGCTGCGCTAACACCACTGACCGATTATTGGTAAAAAAAATCGAAGCAATTATTCTACGCTCTTGTGGAGTATAGCGCTCCGTTGATTGTTTGTATACTGCAGCTGTCTAGTTCACAAATGTCAAATATGATTGACGGACGACGCCATTTTCAATAATTATAACATCTTCCGATAGGGTGATTAATTTTGCGCCCCCTTGTATTTATTGCAATCTTCATTAATAATTTATCAAACAAAGAAAATTTAGAACAAAACAAAAACCTTGTAATTTTTTTTACACCTAAACTTGCTTCACTAACTTAACCTTTTTTTTTTAATATTATACTTAAAACTTGCCTACCACTAACCTTGTGGGGGTGGGATAATTGTATGTCGGCGTACGATACAGGAGCATTCTCACCCACCAACGATTTCCTCACAAAAATTGTCACCCAAAACCACGCACCGAGAGGAGAGACAAATAAAAAGGCACTGATGAAGGTAGGTTGGATAAAGTTTTCTTTATTTGTCTTATTCTTCACACAATGTTTCCTTAGATCAAACTTGATAAGTATCCGATTCTTCACACAACGTTTCTTTAATTCACACTTTATAAATATCCGAATTCTTGTTTTTACACGCTATGTTCTTCTTAGGTCAAAATTTATGAATATCTCAATTCGTGGTTTTCCAACACTATGTTTTCTGGATTTGAGTTCAAATAAGTGGCACAACACTGTTACTCCCTTAGTTTCTCTGGCGCACAAACATTTAAAACAAATCTAATTGATTAACGAGCCACTGGCAGCGATCACTTTACGATAACATCCGTATTACGTCCCAAGGGTATAATGGATAATTCTGCATATAAACCGACAGCAATAAAAGACACTTTTGACACGCGTGTACCCTTTAATGGAAAGAAAGACTTGACTATCAGCACAAGTGCTCGGGACAAGGGATGCAATCTGACTCTGGTGGCACTCAACATCCACTAGCTGCAGTGGTGGTGAATTTCCGTCGATCTGGGCGGGGCCGAATCGGATCGTTTCTTTGGTGATGACCAATGAACAATCGATTGTTTTTTTTTTTGTTGAAGGATTCCCCTGTGGTGACCGTACAGGTCTGGATGATAACCCATTCGCTGGAAACCAAGCCACAGAAGATGCGAAGGGCGCGCAAAAGGAAATTCAAATATCCGGCTGATCAAATAGATGATCGCGAACACAGGCTGGCTGTATTGTTCTAGTGAACGATGGAGGATAGATATTTTTGTTGACGTTAAGAACCCCCACAAAGCTTCTAACCAGTAGGAGAGTTATGCGATCTCGCTAACGCGTGTCTAGTTTTTGTATCATAATTATTACGCGACTTGTAACTCACTTCATGTTTAGTGTTTATAAAATGAAACAATGCCTACTGTGATAAAAGAATGTATGAATTATTGTTAGAAGATTATATTCAAAGCAGAGACATGCGCCTACAGGGTGGACAATAACCGAGGTGCATACGATGCATGTGACTACCGGATACAAATATTTATAATTTTGATATAAATCTTATCCACTTGCAATGAGGTTTTGGCTTATGTGCCCGTGTTTTATATTAGAGATCACATCTGTAAAACTCAAGTCGTATTTAGAGAAAAATGAAGGAAGATTTTCTAAGGGAATTGCGTTGATCGGTTTTCTTTCTGAATGAAGTTCTTGCATATTTTCGATAGATGGCTATTGTGATCCCATAGACCAAATGATCCAAATATGATAATATGATTGTATATATCGTTTGATGACATGTGATAGTTCTGAAGTTAGTTTGATACTTAAGCCATTTATAGAAAAGATGTGGATGTATACGATTTTGCATGGCTGAGGTACTGCTTTCGAGACGCAGATTACAGAAAAACTGGTTTTAATAAAATTATATATTATTTGATGGAACTAAACAGAAATGCAGTTAATCGAGGTGATATTTAAGTGGACTTCCATATGACACCTGCTGTATCCGCTACAACAAACAGAGAGGGATAATAAGAAAATGTATTATTATCTTTCGACGGAGATTTGTGGCAAATGGGACAATTAGGTTTGTTCAAGGTACTGCAAACCATACGTATAAGAGGATACATTTTCGATAACATTTTAGTCTTAATCAGTATTACCAGTCAGTACACATTAACTCTGTCCCTACAATGTTTTTGTTCAGAGTATTAAGTAGTGTTGGGCAGAATATTAAGGTTTGAACTCCGCAGTGCAGTACAACAGAAAATAAGAATACATTTTAATTAATCTTGAATGTTAGACGAATACAATCTACTGTCGAGGTGACAGACCATCTCTACTAAGGAATTTTAATGTCAAACATTTACCCTTCATTAGACATCAGAACCAATTGCTTTCCCCCGATGCTGCCTACCCCCTTTGCTTCTATACTCTCCCTATCTACATTTTACTGTGTTGTACCCCATACCATGAAAATCCTACCAATTTATACTGTCACCTCATTAGCTTATACTAACATAACATCGTTTGCTAAATACCCCACCCGGTTCGCCACTATTCCCGCTAGAATCCTTAATATATATATTTTTTTAACATGAAAACCAGTAAAAAAAAAGTATACAATCAGCAAAATCCCTAACCATCGTAACCTTCAATAATAATCACTAGCAACCCTTGGTACATGCATTCTTCATCCATTTTGACACGAACACTTCAACCCGTTCCGCAATATGCCATCTAAAAGCTAGGAAGTAAATGCCAAAGGATATGCAAAACTTCTGTGCTCAGTTCGGTTCGTTTGTGTTGTTCATTCCAGGCGCACACATAAACAACTCAAAACAAAATTGGTTAATTGGAACATTTCCATATTTCAATTTGTAATTAAAGGGTTGGATAACTTTTCCAAGTGTCCTTTCTGATGTGGAGGATAGAGAGACAGAGATCCAAGCAGATAGACAGACAGTTAGTCAGTCGAGCATCCTGGCAGCTATAGCACAGAGACAATGCGAATGATTATGATGTGTGAAACATACAAAATCACAACAAACAGTTATTTTTAAGGATGTGCGCAGAGACCGAGTTGAAAATTTATGCGGAAAGGACTCTGTCACATTTTACATAGCGAATGATGTGGGTGACCCCGCTAAGTAGAGGTGTGAAGATGTTATGTAAATCCAAATCAATATGAAAAAACTGAAAAAAAGAGGAAACAAAATAAATGTATGAGAACTCTACTTTAGTGAATGTTTCCAAATGTGCGCCACACTTCGTTTACCAAGTTTTAGGACTAATGTGCAGGTAGAGCGGAATGTATCCTGATGAAGGGAATACTCGTCAAAGAATTGATGGGTTTAGGGTTTGATTTTTGGGAAATTTTATGCAAATTTTTTGAAACGAATGGGGAAACGTGGAAAAGGGTTCGTTAATTGAGAAATGGCAGATGTGCTTGAAAGGATATTGATGTTCATTCATTTTTTATTTATGACCTCCGTATTTGGAATTCGTTTTCCAATTGCTCGTTACATTTGAAGTGCAGAAGTGTTTCGGATTTAAAACCTGGTGTATATCATGTCAATGTGAATAATCAAGCCAATGGAAGTTGGTCGGAAGTGGGATACCGTGTAACTAAGTCGAGAATGGCATGAGGGCTTATAAGATGGCGGTAATTGGTTCTTTCCTGTTGTATGAGCCATTTTTCGGGTCAGAAAGTTCAAATGATCTAACACTTTTATAAAAGGCTGACCAAGCAACTGCTATCGAATATATAATGCATTGCCAAATAACTGTTCTCTAGAAAACTATTATTTGACACATGTATAGTTATGTATGGAGCAGTGAAAAAATAGTTTGGTATTGTTAATATGTTGATCGAATTAGTACCTTGTCGTTTGTAGTCAAAAGTCCCTGCAACTGGTGTCGACCAGTGCAACATCGATGAACTGCGCTGCCATTTCTTTTATATGTCCTGTTCATATCTGTTATATATACAGAGTGGGTTTTAACTGTGTTAGCTATTGGTTAAAAAATATCCTGATATGTGGATGTTGGCAGTGTCGTTCGTTGCCCCTGTCTGAAGAAATTATAATCAAACGGAGACTTTCAAAAGAATGCAATTTCGTATTTGAGTGTTCAAACAATTATTCTGTGACAATATTAGCGCAAATGTACCGTGCATATTTCGGTTTACGAGACTTTAGCCATCCACCATCCACAAAGTCTATTAGTAAATGGATTACATTTTTGAGATAACCGGGTCAGTGCCAAGAATAATCAATGAAGGCCGCCCGGCTCAAACATTAAAAGGACTTTGTAGCGTCTCTAACAGATACACACACAATACATAAGCAAATAGTGAAGAACACCGAACGAAAATCGAATAAGAAAATGCATCAGAGCCGTATACCATAGCGATAACATACCAATTCACATCAGTTGAATATACTTGAGTTTAAAAATCGAATTCTAAACACGGCGGTGGCCTGATGGGTCGCGCTTTGGTTCAATTTTTGGTGATTCTAACTGTCATAGCGTCAGTTCGAATCACACGTTCTTCATGATCATCCAAAATGCTATAACTTCTTTACGAAGAATTTTACGCCGCGGATTGCATTTTAAAGCCTATAAGATTCAATTGGTACATCTTCGATTTAGTTTTGGCAATGCGATACTACAAGTTTTGAAACATTTTCCGACTTAATGATCAATGATTAAGCCAGATTCCGTGTCAGCGGCTATGTAAACAAATAAAATTGCCGGTTTTGGTCTCAGTATAATCCTCGACAAAAGCACCAACATCTTAGCTCTAAGATTGTTGTGTAGGCTACAATACTACTTAGAAAAACTCCTACACTTTTGAAAATAAAACTGGAATTGCGACGATGGTAAAAGCTGCGAATTACTGCCGGATGCTTTAAGAGTTCTTGATCCCATCTCACCAACAATTTGAAGGTTACATTTCAAAGACTTGGTTTCAACATGATGGTGGATTGGATTGTCATAATATTACAGTGCCTCTGGATTTTTTGAAGGAAATATTCCCTACGAAGCTCATATGACGAAAAGCAAATATTAAATGACCCCACGGAGACCGAGTCATTACTTTCTGTGGAGATATATAAATTCAAGGGACTATGAAGGCTCCTCAAGAACAATAGACAAGTTACAACAAATATTCGACTAAAATCAATACCGCAACAAGAGAAACATGCCAACGGCTTCGAATTTGCGAATTCGGCTTGAACAAGGTCAACAAGTTGGTGTAAGTTACTTGGACTTTTTTACATTTAAAAAAATTAAGTATGATTAAAATTTCCTTTTTTTTTAGCTTCTAAAAATATGAGGGCAAGTCAATAAGTCTTTAGAAAATGAGGACATTTTTTCTTTATTTTCCCATTTAGCTGACCTAATAATGACGCATAAAACTGTCCCAGTTATCGACTGTCGCTTTTCTAAATAGTCAGTGGAAATAATATTACGTGCATCCCAAAACACAGTAGCCATAACCCTTCCAGCTGATTTCACGGTTTTTGCCTTCTTTGAATCCCGTTCGCCTTTAACTATCCGCTGTGTTGTCTGGGGGGTGTAGTGGTATATCCATGTTTCATCTACAGTTACTAATCTGCGCATACTCTGCTCTCAGCTGAAAGCAAATCTGGCACCCATCTCCCAGATATATTTTTGATACCCAATTTGAACTTAAAATTGACAGATACCTAGTGAGGAATGATCCTTATTAAAAACAGACTATTAGTGATGCTACGAATACAATACTGGAGAATACTCTCCAGGTACATATCATTGCGATAGAATGCTCCAGGTACATATCATTGGGATAGAAATGAGATCATTTTCACTGCACATTGCCTTTCCAGTGTCACTACGAATAATCTTGATAATGAAGTTATCTATTCTGTTTAGTTCGGATTGGTCATACAGGACTTTATTGGGATAGTATTTCTTATATTGCGATTATGAAATTATTTTCACCTTGGAGTCCAGAAGACTACTACGGAAGAGACTTCGTGCCATTGCATATGCTTTTTTAGCTGCTGTATGCTTATTAAAGTAAAGATACTGATCAAGCCAGATACCAAGGTATCTGACTAAAGTTTTACTTGTAGGGGACGATTATTACTTCCTGCAATGGAACATTTTTTCCAATTCCTTGTATCCCTTGATGCATTGGACAGGGGCGCTCTTAAAAGGATAGTTTCTGTTTTCTGAATTTTGGATTGGACGTTTGATTTTGTTGAAATCATTTTGCAGAAGTCTGTTGATGACATCAATCTTTTCTCCAGATCTATACACCACAATGTCGTCGGCGTACGGAATTGCATGGTTGAGATAACCCACTACATCACTAGTCTAAATGTTAAATAAAATGGGAGAATTCACTGGTCCGCTTTTGATGTGGAAGATTTGTTATTAATGAGGGCAGAACCCTTATTTATTTGGCTTAATACAAGCAGTAGTGTTAGAGATTATATCTCCACATTTCACTACAAATTGTTTACCCATTATCATATCGTAGATAATGTATAATAAATATTCGGGCATACCTAGATTTGATAACTTATATAAAAGCCCTTCTAACCATACGGTGTTGAAAGCCTTTTCAAAGTAAAACCAAACAGGCCCCTGTTCGTTGTGGCATCGCCTTGTTCCACTGTATGTCGGAAACATACCATAATACCATTTTCTTCACACCAGTTAGTCAGTGCTTTATATATAATTTTCTCGAATACCTTGCTGATGTTCTTAAGAAAACTTGTGACGGTTCCACTGAACGCCACTACTTACCTTTTTGTTAATTACCCAAAAACTTCCGCCTAAAGCACCTAAAACCATTATCATTCGCTAATGCAATTGGATTAGCATCTTCAGGCATTTCTCGCTAGGGCATGGTTGCATGCGTTGCACCATGTTCCTGAAAAACAATTCGGTTGCAGCACCAAGTAATGGACATCATAATATATTGTATTAATAAATATAAATATATATGACTTACGGTCTGTCCTGGTGATTGTTGTGGATTTGGCCTTCCGCAATTTTGGGGCGTATGAAATCCTCCAACTCCTGTAGCGATTGTGCCGTCCTGGGCACCACTTTGCTTATTCGTTAGGAAAACTTGAACTAGCTACCCTCGATGGTCCTTTGAATAGCGTTGACCTTTCGTCGTAAATCAGTTCATGCCAATCTGGGTCTTTCTGTACACCAAAAGCACTTCTCACCGACGGTCTTTATTAACTGCCTTCGACGCCTTATTAACAATGACTCACACCTTGGAAATAAAACACTTCTTTGGGTTTCTCTTTAAATTAATTATTTTATAATAATGCTTTACGTGAGGTTCTCTTTGAATTGTTTTATTTGTACAATCATGTTTATACGATTTATTTTATAATAATCTTTACACGTTACACACCCACTTCACGCACAGGATTTTACGCACCGCCACACAGCACAACACTTTTAAAAATTTTGCCGTCTTGGTCAACCACTAGATCTCAATTCCGACGACCGTCTCCGTTAAATATTCAAAACCAAGTCCCTTCCTTTTCCGATCGTTTGATCGCAGGAAAACCGTTTTTTTTTTATTCTTTTTTACTAACACAAGCCAACGTGTTATGTTCCTTGGGCGATGATCGCTCTCAATATCCTTTGTTTCAGCATCTCCTTTGTGTGCCCGCGCATCCTTTGTCTGATCCCAAGGAATTTTACCTTGAATCGGCAACCGTCTGGAATCCCTTAAGTATTATCTGGGATTTCCAACAGTGCCCAGACTTGGTAATTTCTTTTCTACTGAACATCGGTGCCAAAGATATTTTTGTATCTTATGGGTATTGTTGTTCAGCGACTGTTTTTACGATCGCCGTCCTTTGTTCCATATAGGAAATGTTTCCTTGAATAGGATTTAAGGGGACGGTGTCGCCGTGCATTTTATGCTTTTTACTAACTTTACTTGAGAATTGGTCATTTGGTCCGCAGATTTGGAACTAGGGGAACTTACGTGCTGAACATGTGGTTCGTATATCACGTTTTGGATTTTTATTGTATTCAATATGGACAAATTGAACGTTTAGTTCAATTTGTTTGATATTGAATTTGATATGGGCAAATTGATTTAGTTCTTTTTAGATTATTGATATGGTTTCTGCTGTAGATGTGGTTTCTGCTGTTGATGTGGTTCCTGCTGCTGTTGTTGATGTGGTTTCTGCTGTTGAGTTTCATTAGCTTGTCGTGTTTTCTTTGTCTCCGCGGGCCGATGTTGCCTTTGTTCTTGCTTTTTCGTTTTCCGCTCATTCTGGCTGAGATTGTTTTTTAGTTTCCATTTGTTTATCCAGTTATTGTTTTTTAAGACTAATCTCATGGATGAGTCTACTGAGGACCTCGACCTGATTGCTGGTGTCTGCATTTGTTTCGCTAACAACCAATTCTTGGAATTGGTTTCCAGCCGCTGAGCACTAGGCACCATGGGGGTTGTCTTAGCCGTCGCTGCTGTCACTCCACGTGTGTGTATCCTTGTTTTCATTTGTTCTAAGGTGTATCCTTGTTTTTATTTGTTCTTTTGCCTTCTCCGAAGCACCATTTTGGCATCCATTTGATCTACGTCCATATTATGGACCACATGTTTTACCTTTTTTTTTATTGCGCGAAGGACAATTAGACTGCGGACTCGCGTACACACTCACAATGTTCGCGAGCTCGCACGTAAACACCGGTCACACGTTCACGCATAACATGTTACACACGATTTTTGTATTCAACTGCGTTCTTTGTTTTGATTGTCACAACATGTGGTTTCGTTCTCTTTTATTTTATTATATTTATATATATTAACTTTGTTTTGACTGTTTTTATCACTGGAATTTCTTTATTTATAAATAGTCTTTATATTCCAACCACTCGCGACAGCTTTTTTAATTTAACTCGATCGCCGAATTGAAAACACGTCCGCACTCGGCCACTGTGTATCGTTGTGCCATCGTAGGCATTTCTAAGGACTTATTGACCCACCCTCGTATAATATATAAAATATTTCTAAGTTTCACATTCTTTTTTATTGCATGTTGAAACAATGCATACAGTTAAAATCCACTCTGTATTCAAGTTGGCGGAAACTGAAATCACTGATGTTTTCGCTATATGGCTGCAGTAGTGTATCTCTCGATAAGTATTAAAATAGTGACACTGTGGGGAGGAAGTATTGTGCCGAACACGACACTCCGTTCATATTCCTTTCCATCATAATGTTCCACCAAGAAATTGTTAGCCGAATAAAAGTACGAAACGCCGCCACGCGTGTCTACAACCGAGAGTAAAGGAAAACACTGTCCACGAACTCGTGCAAAACTGCACGACAAACCGTTCACCAGATAGAAATTAAAACACAAGTTGTTTTGTTGTTCGTAATTAATTTTTATTTTATTTCACTTTCGTTATTATCTTTAAAATTGTGAAGGATAATTCGTAATTTTACAGATTGACGTCGTAAATTAATCTAATTAGACACTGAAATCACGCGTACACGTCTGCTGTAATTAACCGACGACTTGTATATCAAGACTTTACTCACGCGACTCGCGGTTGACTTTCGCGTCCCCGTATGCACCGGGGAGCGGGAGCGGCACGACCGTGGTGGTCGGCGGATGTAATATGATTTAGCGATAAACGGGTCGTGCAGAGCCGACTCGCTAATGGGGTGAGTTTTTGGTGTGGTAGTAGATATCCTCTCCACTAAGGATATGTATTTACTTACCACCAGAGAAACCTATAGTCACTCTCTGTGGAACAGGAAACCAGATCTTGTAATAAAGATCATGGCGGTGCACATGTATGTGTGTACATTAGTTCATTCATGGGACAAAGCCATGAGAACGAAACTGAGACATAGAAGGGCATAATGTGCATCCATGAGATGTGAGTTCGGCTAAGCAAACAATCCGAATCTTATTGGATGCTAATTGGGTTTGTGTTTGCTTATACCGCTGCTGATGAGAAGCGGATCCCGAAATATGAGAAAACAAACGTTTGGGTCTTTGTCTGAGATGTGCATTACGGCTAAATAAATAGGCGGCAGTGCAATGTGGAAATGTGCTAATGGGTTTTAGCTAGATTACCGGGAAATGGTGTTTATGGCATCGCTGGTAAGGTTTGCTTATGCTGTACGATTTAATTGGTGCCAAGAGACGCGAGATGCGTATATTTATTTTGGTCCCTTGGGTGTAAGTCGCCAGTCAATGTGTATGTATGGTGATTTATGATACACTTGGTGAGGACGGGAAATAGGCGACGCAATATTTATGGTCCCTGTTATGATGGTTACATTGTATGTAAACCAAATCATTTTGTTTTCAGGAATTCGTCTAGGGGGATTTACTTGGCACCGAAGGTGCCGAATTGGTTTTGGAATTCCTGATAAGTTAGGAAAGAATTCTTACAGGGAATTTGTATGCGAAGGGATGCATGGAAGGTAAGGATTCTTTACAGGGACTTTTAGATAAATAAATTTGATAAATTTGATGCGTGGAGCATTTAAGGTTTTGATGCGATTGCATTAGCCAACTTATAAGATTCTGTCCTAGTTATGGGGGTTCTTCAGGTAAGTGGACCGTGGGGTTTGGCGGAACCACCACAACACAGCGTTCTGAAAATTCCTTGACAGATTTTTAAAAATTTGATTCAGTAATTAGTTTTAGGGTGTAAAATAAGGAGAATTAAAAACAAAATCGGTATATTTGATCTTTTTTTTTATAAAGATATACAAAATCAGGTTACAATCAGTTACGTGTCATGCTGAGTTTGTCGATTCCGTTAGCTTACTTGCGATTGTAAGGAATCGCGTGTCGAAAATATCGATAAAGTTATACAAATGTTTGATAGACCGACAGGTTAGCAGTCGTAGCAATACCAATGAGGTGAAGAGCGACCACAAATCAAACAAACATCTACTTTAAGCTGGATACAGAAAGAATCAGAAAGCTTGCGCCCCACACGGAATGAAAAAAAAAAACATGATGACTTACCATCTGCTAAGCCTCAAACGGGGCGAACTAGATCCGACGAATGATGACAGGAGTGATGAATTGGTCACATGACAATTTTGTGCGAAAATGATCGTATCCAAAGTAAAGTGGGTTAAACTGTGATCAAATCAGAAATAACGGCCAGTAAGGTTTAGTTGTACATTTTAATGTATCGGAAAGGAATCATCCTCTGTGAAGTATTTCCATATGGCCATATCCGAACAAAAACTACTCTCAAGAATAGGTCCGTTTGAAGACAGTGAGTAGCCACAAGCAGCCAGAATTGGCCAACATGATAAGTGCTGTGTCGCACTAGAACAACCACAGGTCACATGCAATAATAATGACTCGTCTAAATCTCCGGGAACTTGGCTAGGAAGTTGTGACATATCCAGTATTCACCTTAGTTATAATAGCAAACAAATTTGATGGCGCCCGACAAATCGGATCGTACTTTCGGCATAGTGACCTATTGGGGAATTATTGGCAGATGATCTCAAAGATGTGGTCAAACTTTTATTTCCTAAGTATTCAAATATAGCGGCCAACTATGGGGAAAGTTGTATGTCCCTTGGTTGGTTTGATAATTCTGCATTAGATTAGATCCAAAAGGTTTGGATCACGGGTATTAATGACTCTTTCAGTCACTCAGAAAAAATATGTGATTTCACAAACACCGCGGTCTGGCTTGACAAAACTTCGAATTAGATATTCGAAAGGACTATCCCAAGTGAACATGGCCTTACAGCAGGCAATCTGCACAAATGATGTCTGACGCCAACTAACTTGCAATTCACGATAAAGACCAGTAAGCCAATACCCAAACCACTCACAATTTCTATGCAGATTCCATTAACAGGGAAGTGAAAACATCGGGTGGTATTGTATGACACAGCATTACGTAGCTCAACCTCAATGTTTAGATGGTGCATATTACATTACATATTACAACTCATCCAAGCGAGCAAATATATAGTGTATTGCTATTTAGATGAGAACTAGGAAACAACTTGATCTGTAAGTGCATCTTTGCTTTATGTGCTTTTCGGATTTACTTACATTTTCAAAGGCGGTATGCCAGTACTGCCCTTATATGAATATTTGGGGCCCGCTAGATCAAAAGGGTCGTACACACCCAAAAGGCCTAAAAATCTACAAAACGCTGTTGACACCAACAGATTTGTATAATATGTCAACTATTAAATTTTCCCCTCACCCATGTTCTCCATATTTGTTTTACCGATCGATCATAAATTGTCACTTTTTCCAAACCAGTCAAAACGAATTTCTTGACAAAAGATAAACCTTTGCTGTGATCTCTCCGCATTATTGTCGGGAGGACTTTATTGCATTGACTTTTCTTATTAGACATTCAAAATTGAGTCTGTGCCCGTTGGCGCTGTTAAGTCATTCCCTGCAGGATATAGATGGCCAGCTTTTGACATTTTGCTAATTCCTTTTGCATTTCGAACGGGTGTGCAGGATGTCTTATTTTTCGAAGGAGGGGCCTCTATCATGGTTCGACTAAAGAGGATTATTACCGCTACCAAGCAGTGGTATGCATTCGGTCGAAGGGCATCCATAACATAACATAACAACAACACAAGCAACAACAAAACAACATACCAAACTAGCATAGCGCAGGGGTATCTATGCAAATTGCTTTCGAATATTTGTGGTTTCACGTGCGTCCCTGCTGTATTCCTCGTCCTTTTATTTATTTTTTTTTCTTTTTTACATTTATTCGTTCTCCTTCTCCTTGTTCTTTTTCGATTTTGTTAATTTTCGTCTCGGTTTTTGGGAGATAGTGGCATTTTGCATTTCTACAAGATAAGGACGGCATAAGCAATAACATCCCTGGATGTATGGATGTGTGGGGTGCAAATGCCGAGGTGTAAAGTGTAAAAAAGAAAAATGAAATCCTAATCCTCCGATTAATTAAAAACGATGTCATTCGGCAAAATGCTTTTAAACTTCTAACCGGAGCCGGCGCCTGAGCCCCTTTCCGAAAGCAGGATCTGTGTCACATGGAGTGATTTATATCATCTCCGGGATTGAATCGATGGATTTTTCTCTTTGTTTGCTTTTTTTGAGTCTCGATTTCTTCCTTTTTTTGAAATCAATGAGATTGTGGTATTTCGCGAGATTTAAATCTCCCACAGGATAATAGATATCATGGCGTTCATTGCTCGGATATGGCTCTCGAACAGATGTCCTCATGTAGTCTACAAGCATAGAATAAAAAAAAACACAGACTAACGAAAGCGAAGAGTTTGGTCGAAAAGTGATATTCGGGTGAAATTCGATGAGGAGAAGGAATTTGCTCGCATCTTTGTTGCCATACGGATGCCACTATTGACATTACGGCGTTGAGTGACGTTACTAGTGCTCGTGGCTATGAAGATAATAACGGCCACCTAATGTGTCTGTTAGTTCTATCTGCTTCGATAGCTACTGACAGGAGAGTGGTGGAATAATAAACCATTGTCCTCGAGGGACAACACGGATATTTCGATGGTATAAGGGTGAGATCACGGCGTTGCAGTAGTTTCATTAAAAATAATACCGTGTGGTTGGTGTGGTTTTGAAATCAAAGACTACTATGTCGGCAACGTTACTAACATCTTCAACAGTTGTTGATGTAATTAAAGAAATCAATCCTTTGATATTATTAATTAAAATCTTTAAGCGGTTTTTTATTTTTTTATTTATTACACAAATATGCCTCTGGAGTTTGTGATGTTCAAGGTGATGAAATTGGTGTATGCAAAGTGGGTTTCAAACTAGTGATTCAATTGCGTTCGTCTTAATTACATGAAGGGCTTACAGGTCGTTGTAATAACTTTTATAAGAAATATTTGTGGTTTCTGCATTTTTTTTGCAAGTTGATTCTTGTAAGTTAAATTTAAATAAAATATTGATTGCATCTTTGAGTAGTTAATTCAACTTCATAACAGCATCCTTTGAGGAGATTATTAAAATATTAGGTTTTCAATACTATTATTGAATTGTATTATTATTAAGAATTAAAAAAAAAATTATACATATATATATATATATATATATATATATATATATATATATATATATATATATTTCTTCGGCTACCTGGTAAAAGTGACTAAGTGTAATTTAATGTAATGTAAGATGGCCATATATATATATATACATAGTATATAAAGCTCCTCGATAGTATAGTGGTTAGTATACCCGCCTGTCACGCGGGAGACCGGGGTTCGATTCCCCGCCGGGGAGCCTCTGGCGCAAGACTAATGTTACTTGTTACCTTACTATGTCAGGGGGAACATCATGCATATATCATGATAAATAACGGAACTATAAGAGGTTCATTATCGCATAACCGGGCTCGCTCTCGAGGCTCTGCCCACGCTCGACTGGTGACGGCATTTTGTAACATCAGGGGCATCGATTCCACCAATACGAATGTAAACGTCGTTTACCCATATATATATATATATATATATATATATATATATATATATATATATATATATATATATATATATATATATATATTATATCTTTGCCCTAACTGAGACCCAGGTCGATTCGTCAACTGATTCGACATATCTTCGTTCCTCTGGATACGATTGACATTCGAGATTCCGTTTTTGGGGCGGAGTCTGCGTCTTCGCGCGGTCCGATCTGGCTTGCCAGAGGATGGAGGCGTTGGAACCCAATAATATGGACATCCTACGATTGAGGGTCGTGCTGAGGAATTCCGTTAAATTTCTTTGTTGTCTTTACCGCTCCCCGAATCACGATCGACCGGCCACATTCTTCGAATATCTTTCACATACCGTCGACTGGATACAGATCAAATGGTTGTCCTTGGCGATTTTAATGTGCACAATTCCGGCTGGTTGTACATTCTAACAGAACCGACGAGACTGGGAGGCTAGTGGTGATGTTTGCTGTAAGCCACAACTTGACTCAACTCGTGGAAGAGCCGACGCGAGTGAAGTTCGTCTGATAAACCTTGGTTTGACAAAAAGTGCGGGCTGATTACAGCGGCAAAAAATAGAGCTCTTAAGCAATGGCGCTCTAATCCCACCGAGGTTAACATAACGAATTTTGTTCGAATCAGAAACGCGTGCAACCAGACGATCGATACCGCGAAGAAGGCTCACAACGACAGGGTGATCAATAAGTTCCTTCGGTGCCCAATTGGTTCGCGCTCCTTCTGGTCAATGGCTCTTTTCCTCCGTTGGTAACAGACAGCGGGACATTAGTCACGAATTCAAAGGATAAAGCTAATGTGTTCGCGAATTTATTTTCCGCGAATTCAAACCTTGATCCCGGCCTTTTGGAGCCACCTGTGATCTCGCCAGTACGGTCTTCGATGCGGGATGTGAGATATCGTCCGCGCACTATTCAACGTATTCTACGTGAAATAGATTGTAGGAATGCATCCGGCCCGGACGGAATACCAGCAATAGTCCTTAAGAACTGTGCTCCAGAACTATCGCCGGTTCTTGGCAGACTCTTCCGCTTATCTTATGCACGGAGGACCTTTCCTGCCTGCTAGAAAATCGCTCCAGTTCAGCCAACCCCAAAGACGGGAAAAAAGTGTCTCCCACAAAATTACCGTCCGATAGCATTACTGTCTATTTTATCTAAGGTAATGGAAAAAGTCATCAATACAGAGTTAGTTAAGTATTTGGACTGCAACGGACTTCTGAATGACCGTCAATACAGATTCCGTGGCAGGCGGTCCACGGGAGATCTTTTGACACTTATAACCGATATATGGACATCTGCGATTGAACAGCATGGTGAGTCAAGCGCAGTCGCATCGGATATCTCCAAGACTTTTGACTGTGTCTGGCACGGGGCATTGCTGGGCAAATTCCGTTCATATGGACTTTCCCAACAGCTTTGCGACTGGACGAGGAGCTTCCTCGAGAATCGATCGATCCGGGTTGTTGTGGACAGCGAGTGTTCGGATCTGTATCCTGTTAATTCGGGGGTGCCCCAAGGATCTATTTTGGCTCCAACCTTGTTTTTGCTTCACATAAATGATTTGTTGGAGACAACGGAGAACAAAGTGTTCAGTTATGCGGATGATAGTACGCTTGTTTCCTCCTTTTCGAGTGTTCGGCCGATTGGTGCATTTGCGTCGCATCAGCTGAGATGTAGATAGATTGACTCTCTGAATCAGGATCTGGATAGGGTCCTGCAGTGGGGAAGGGCCAATCTCGTCGATTTCAATGCAACGAAGACACAACATACAACATTCACAAAGGAAAGTGGATCATCGTTTCCACAGCTGATGATGAATGGCCAGGCCCTCGAGGCCGGGGAAAGCTTGAAATTGCCCGGCGTCGCCGTCTGTGGGAATGTCTCATGGCATAAACACGTGTCGAGCATCGCCAGGTCAGCCTCAGGAAAACTGAGTTATCTTTTTAGAACCAAAAAATATTTTACTCCGGCCCAACTTCTTCTCCTATATAAATCCCAAATTAGACCCGCGCTCGAATATTGCTCTCATGTTTGGAGCTCGGCTCCTAAACATACCCCCGACCTACTTGAGAGCATACAGAGATGAGCGACCCGCCTGATCGGAGACTCAGCGCTGACGTCGGGACTACAGTCGCTATCACATCGAAGGTGCGTAGCCGACCTCTGTCCGTTTTACAGATATTATCACGGGTACTGTTCTTCGGAAATTCGTGGTATTGTTTCACGCAATTCGGTTTATATGCGCTCCACAAGACAATCCGACGGATCGCGCCCGTTTGCGGATCATCCCCCGACGGCGCGAACACCCCTGCATCGGAACTCGTACCGTTACAGACCGAGGAAGCTGTGGAACTCCCTCCCCACGCGAGTGTTCCCGGAGCGTTACAAACTGCAACTGCAAATGTGATGTCGATTTTGGACCGGCCTGTCTCGTTTATGAAGGTATCATCAGCACCACCATTCAGTAGCACCACATCTATGACTGCGAAGGCTTCGAGTAGTGTCCGACCTCTACTGTTGGTCCTTGTGCTTCCCCATTCCGCTGCCCAAGCGTTGCGATCTCCAGCAACTATAAGGGGACTCTTAGCCCTAGCTGCTTGTGTTACCCTGTCCAAATAGCATTTAATACATTCTATTTCCCAGATTGGCGGAGCGTAACAACAGTAGAAATGAATTCCTCTGATCTTGGTATAGGCGAATCCTTCCAGCCGCTGGACATTTCTGCATTCCATGGGGGAATTTCCAGTTGTCCAGATGGCCGCCGTTCCGCTACTGTTTTCATCATAATCATCGGCACTACAACCGGGTTCCGGTCTTGGCCTTATTTAGCAAGTCTCGAGGCTTGTTAAATTTTCCATAATAATTTATTTTTACGGGCAAGGTTATTAGCCTTGCGCCGAAACCGCTACTGTTTCCCTCCCATGTAATTATATCAGTGCCAGGCATCATGTACGGCTCATTGATGAGTAGCACGTCTGTACCATATTCCTTAACCTTTTGGGAAGGGAGATCTTGCGCGGCTCCACAATGGTTTAAGTTAATTTGAATGCACCTATACCTGTCCATTTTTATTCAGGAGATTGTAGATTTATGCTCGGCATTTGTAACTCCCTGTTGGGTGGTGGTTATCGTCTTCGCACCCTGATTCATCGAACATGCCTTTGGGTTGTGCTTTACAGCTCATCGCTTTGGGGCACTTTCCACCACATTTCAAGCAGTTTCCGAACTATCTTCTTTGCATTTGCAGGATTTCGGAACATTCCGTATTGCCAACATCTGAAACATAGTGTGGGTATGATGTGTTCTCGTAGTCTGCATCTCACATACCCGACCCGTGGGAATCCTGTAGCCAGCAACATGCTGGCCTTTTCTCTTGGTAAGTCGATCATGGCAGCCTGTGTGTCATCTAGTGTCCTTCTTAAACTCTTTACCGCTTCTTTTGGGATCGCGTTCAATGGACGGAGCTCTATAGCGATCGCCGTCAGGATTTCCTCTACAGTGGTAACCTCGTCCGAATCACGACACTCGACCGTGATTTCCGGTGACACCGTGTTCATACGGAACATTGTCTGTTTTACAGATATTATCATGGGGACTGTTTCTCGAAGGTTCCAGGTATTATTGCGTGAAATTCAGTTTCTTTGCGCTCCAATCAATCCTATGGAACCCGTTAATTTGCGGTTCATCTCCCGTCGACAGACACATCTCTGTACCAAAACTTGTTCCGCTACAGAACGGAGAAGGTGCGGAAGTCCCCCGTGAGTATTTCCGACGCATCACAACTTTCAATTGTTTAAGAGAAACTCCAATAGTTATTTAATGGTATTTCAGAGCGATGACTCGGCACTATAAGTCCACATGTCCTGGAAACATGGAACCATTAGTACGCGGTATTTTTAGACTTTGATCGGGCTTAGAGAGCCGTTTTCTCAATATCCGAGTTCTGGTGGGTTTGTCGATTTACAGTTATTCTTTTTGCCAGCTGGTGCTGGAAGTTAAACTGATTCTTGTATTACAGTCCAGTGAAACTCTGCGGACTCAATGAGAGCCGGCCATTCGTATAACTTAACTCACAGCAGGCTCTAATGATTATTTTTTATTATGGGTCCTCTTTTGATGCTGCGTTCTTCACTAGTCATGTGCGTACGTAATCTGTTAAAAACGCCACAAGGGCTTTAGAGTGTATTCACAACTAGGTCGGCTTATTCTGCAAGGCGACTAGAGAGCGAGGAATAGGTGGACTCCCAGTGCCATGACGTTCGGTGAAGGGTCCCATCAAGGTATAGGCTCCGTAAAATGGTCGAAAGAAACCCTTGACCCATCCTTCAGAGCTTAGTTGATAGACCCGGTATAAAGAAGCAACAAGTTGTAGATCCCAATGTCCAAAACTTCCGATATGATCGGGAAAATTGGCGACTATGTTCCCGACATTTGGCTGGTGACCCGGACATTCTGTATAAAGAATTTCCTGAGGTAATGCCTTTAAGATCTTCGGATGGACCATGTCAAGAGGAACTGTGGGGGTTGGGGAGTATGGGCACCAATCACGGGCACTGGCTCACTTCCTTCCCAACTCTTGTTCAGCTGAAGAAGCAGTCGCCAAGCAAAATAAAATACTCTGTTCCTCTTTGTAAATCGTTTTTATTGTTTGAACTGGGTTCATTCGATGTCAACTTATTTTATTTATTGAATTATTTCATCATTTTTAACCTCAATATTTTCTTAATACGTGAGGGTCGAGTCCCATTTTTAAGTTACCTGTTAATTTAGATTTATATAGGTAACTTTTGTTTGTTTTATATTCGGCTTCTTTAATTTGACACTATCAAGTTGTCGGTAATTACTGTCGTTAAACTTTTACACGGTCGATTGGTTTACGTAATTTACCACCAGCACATCGACAGCCTTTTTGACTACACCTTGATATTTAAATGTTCCACTTGGTGCACGCTCGATAACGATTGATGAGGAATTAACGATTTAGTGGGGAAGGGGGAAATATGGCATTAGCGCAGGGACGTGAAACGACTCGCCTGTGTGTACGCGCACTTCGGATGATGGTTATTGACTATACTGACCGGGCCCGGTGGCGGTTAAAGCTAGACTCACTAATGGGTAATGAAAGGGGGGATGCGCACTCGATGGCGGTTGGACAATGACTGACAAATGAATGGAAAGAATCCATTAATTGCGTCGTGGCGGTTGAGTCATAGCAAAAATAAAATGACTGCCACTTGCTAGCAATTTCGAGAAGAGTTGCTATGCTTGCATAGGGAGTTTGTTTCCGGGAATTCCTGCCGTACTGGCTGGGCTATATTCCTCAGTTGCTATGAGTACCGAGAAATTGGTTTTGGGAACACGAGCAAGTATGGGCATGAGTTTTCGGGGGAAATTGGAATTGCTTGGGTGCAAGCAAGGAATATCATTTAGATAGGATATTAACCGAAGTAATTTCGGGGAAATGTATGCCGCTCGGTATAGTTGGTGGTGATGGTTGATATTCCGTTCTAGGTTTGAATATGTATTTTATTACAGCATATGGATTTCCGGGGAAATTAAGATTGCTTGGTCGCAAGGAGGGAATGTGAATTAAGTAGAGAATTCACCGAAGCAATTTTGGGAAAAATTATATATGGGGTGATGTAATTGAGGGAGATGATTTAGAATGTATTCTATTGAATTGTATTCTGTTGGGAGTTTTGGGAAATGCCTTTCATTGCAGATTGGGAGATGGATTTTTGCAAGTTCGGGATGGATGCGCTTGCAGATTGGGATTTGTTTTGGCATGTTTTGAAATGGGTTACAGGTTAGGGTAGGGTGACGCGCTGTTAGCGGTCGAGGTTGGTTAGAAGTGTGGGTTGGTTCTCCGTGTGATATAGAGAACCCCCACAGAACAAAATGCAAACAAATAAAACACCTGATGGAAAACAACTCGTCTACGCGGTATCAGATCAGAAACGTTGGTTTTATTAATAACGTTTTTCAAAGGGACATAACAATTTTGTAATTTATCATAAACACATCCTTTAGCTTTTTGTAGTATCTATTAATGTCAAAACATCAGTCATGGTTTCCACTTTTATTATGGTGAAATTTTCAAATGAGTTCACGACTCAGCAGTGATTAGACATTTTTAAAAATTACTACCGCAATTCTAAATCGGTGGTCGCAACTTTAAGAGTGCTTACTCTTCATTTCGATAGTAATGATCCTCCCAATAGGCAGCGTGTGCTCTAATGGGTAAATTTGAATTAACATTAACTATTGGATGTTCCTGTGCTCGTGAGATAATGCCCCGCTCAAAAATACCATAAGTGTTTCGGTTGAAAACGGGCCAAATCAGTCGATTTTAAGCTATTCACAAGAATTGGAAATCTCTCAAACCACACACAGACTCACCAACTGTGGAAATATTGGACTACGAACTGGGACGAATTTGCGGCATTTCTTCGTATCGCTTCCGCGGTCAAAGATTTGCTTTGGAAACTCTCATGTTATGTTTCAGTTCAGATACAAAATTCGATCAAATGAAAATCATCCCCTTAACCTTGGTTGGATAAGAAGTGTGAGCAGTTGCAGCAGGCAAGAATAGGGTCTCTAGAAAGTGGCGTTCAAATCCCACAATTTGTCGGAATCAGAAACGCATGCAAGCAAACTATTAAGAACGCGAAGAGGTAACTTATTTAAGTACCCAACCGGTTCATCCCCTTCTGGTTAATAGCAAATGCTACTAACAATAAATTTAGTTCATCTTGATCTCTCTTCTTTTGCATGAATGGTACCATACAAATACTCACGCCAATTGGACCGAAAAAGAATGCACATGTAGAAATTAAAAGAACAAAGCAGAAGAGATGAACAATCGACGTATTGGTAATGAAATACGATGATAATCCTTTGAATTAATATTTTTTCACGCTTAACTGCATATATCCTGTGTGTACTTTTTCCGATCCATATGAAAACCTTTTCATGTGATAAACAGTTCCCCTGGGGATGGCTTCCTCAATACCGTAGACATCATCATTATTCTACCGCAATCGTTATCCTACTTATCATTCAACCAAATTGGACCGGTTTCCGGTTGTGAGTTTACGGGGAGCGACAAAGTCACCGACAACAACAGGACGACTTAAGAAAAGCTACAAAAATGTCGCAAATTGAGCTATTCCCAGATTTTTATTATGCGCTTCTGTCCCCCTTTGTATCCTGGTAAAACTCCAGTTTATTTATTCCTTTATTTTGCCTTGATATTGAAATTCCGTTAACCCCTTCATAGATTGTCTGGCATGTAGAGAGGAATAGAGGCAAACGGGGGTTTCTGGTCCCTTCCAAATCACTAAGTTCGTCTTTTAGGCAATTTAAAATTGTTCCCCCAACCACGAGTCGTGTGTTGACTGTTGTGTTGTTATTTGTCTTTGTTGTTGTTGTTTGACTTTTTGCCCCACATCTCCATAGCCCCATCAGTTTGGAACTTGGGTAATTTTAGCACAGTCATGAAGATGGAAAAGTGTCGCACAAATGAAGTGATTTCGGGTCCATTATCTTCTTAAATATAGGCTGATATTATGTACCATACTGCTCCCCGATGTTCGTCCTTTCCAGTTTGCAGCCGACTTCATTGCAATCGGAACAAAAAGCTGGAGCCTGTGGAAGTCGAATTGGCCCTGGCAGTGGCGGTGGGTACACCAGATACTAAAGTTTCGTTAAAAGGGTCGTTCCCACCCGCTGGGGGCGCCTATTTAGTCGTCGTTCTTTTTAAATGTTTTCATTTTGTATTCACAAGGATATTGTTAGGATTTTCGTTCAATCTCTCTTTATTTGTTTTCTTTTGTTGTTGTGCTCTGTTTCAATAGGAAAAATTTGCGAATGAGTGTTTCGAATGATTTCCGACGTTGAATTCCTGAATAGTTTTTATTGCTGGCAATGTTGTCCTTTTGTGTCTGTGATCCTGGCATGTTTGCTAGGATTTAGGGAACTGATTCTTCTAGTTTATGGGAATTAATTTTAAGTACATTGGTCACATGTGGCCAAAGACATTCAAAGAGCGAAAGATGTACAATCAGTTTGATTTTAGGTTGTTCATATGGGGAGCATTGCCGTTAATGGCCGCACCATGAACAAATTTAAAGACATTAAGGAATTAAGACGGTCTGCCTATACATTTCAGTCGTTTACTGAATGGAAAAGTGTTTCTAGATTATTTAAGGGAATGGCGGTTTGAGGAAAGCACCTGCTAGATACTCGTTAATGAAATTGCTTAGGGATATGAAATTGCTTAGGTAATTGGTTGACTACTGATATTTATGATCAATGAGAAGGAAGTTTTATTCATTCTAAAGACTTTTTTGATTGGAAATTCTGATTCACATTCTTGTACATATTTCCTAGTATCATCATCATCATCATCATCATCATCATCATCATCTCCACTACAACCGGGATCAGGTCTTGGCCTATTTTGGCAAGTCTCTCCACGCGCCAAAGTAGCTATTCAGGGGTGTCACGTGGAGACTGCATGTCAATTGGATTGAACAGGGACAAGGATCGTCCTGGCCTTCGCCGGGTTGAAAGCAGAGACATTGCCCTGTAGGTTCGCCCCCCCATTTCATAGTATGATCTGTGGCGGTTCTAGGAACCACACAACCCACTATAAGTTGAGATATCGTCGTTCCACCAAAGGAACATACTCACCTATATCCATTGCCCGTGCCCACAGACACGTTTCCCAAAAGTCTTTAATTCCGCCTGAAACAAAAGGTAACATTCCATATACCCCAACATTAAATTCAATAGTAAAAGTCAATCGAACTTAACCTTCAAAATTCCCTAATATTGAATTCAATGCATCCATCCAATGTATCCATTCGATTCATCCATTAAACGCATTTTTCTGAAAACAAACTCATGTAGCTAATACGAGGGTTACATTTTATATTTCGGGATTAGAGAACAAAAACAAATATTGATCATCGAAAATCACTTTATTGTTTTTCAAAATATTCCCCAGGAAGATCTGAACCAATTGTCGAAGCACTTTTGCCACTCTGATTGAGGTATCTCCAACACATGCATTCTGAATGCAGCAACCGCTTCTTCAGGTGTCGAAAAACGTTGACCTCTCAGTTTGTTTTTTACGTACGGGAATAAAAAGAAGTCATTCGGTGCCAAGTCAGGACTATACGGCGGATGACCCATCAAATCGATGTTTTGGGTGCTCAAAAATGCAGTTGTCGCAGCCGATGTGTGAGAGCTCGCATTGTCGTGGTGAAGAGTGATCCGTCTTCGGCGGTTGGTTTTCCTGATTTCTTGGAAGACAACTGGCAAACAAATGGTTGTGTACCACTCAGAATTGACTGTTCTGCGTTGTTCTAGTGGTACGGTTGCGACATGTCCAGTTTTTCCGAAAAAACAGGCGACCATTTGCTTGGAAGTGCTTCGTGCGCGAACAACTTTTGTTGGATTTGGCTCATCTTGAAACACCCAGACAGTCGACTGCTGTATACTTTCGGGCTCATACGCGTAAATCCACGATTCATCACCTGTCACGATGTCATAGACGTGTTTCGAAGCACCGCGACCGTATTTTTGGAGCATTTCTTTCGACCAATTGACACTAGCCTTTTTTTGGGCGATTGACAAATTGTGTGGGATCCAACGCGAACAATTTTTTTTGACAGTCAAATGTTTATGCAATATTGAATGTATGCTGGTCCCACTAACGCCTAAGGTTGTCTCAGTCTCACGATAGGTCACATGACGATCTTCCAATATCAGTTCGCGCACAGCATCAATGGTTTTCGGAACAACAACTGATTTTGGACGACTTTCACGAAATTCATCTTGGAGTGAGCTACAACCACGATTGAATTCACCATACCATCGATAAACACTGGTCCTTGATGGAGCTTCATCGCCAAAAATTGAATTAAGTTCATCCATGCACTGTTGCTGAGTTAATCCACGCCGAAAGTTGTAAAAAATAATCGCACGAAAATGTTGACGATTTAATTCCATTTTTGGGCCGAGATGAATCTTTTAAGTTACTGTAAACAACACAAATAGCGCTCGTATGTCAAAACGTTCTGAGTGCGTATAACCTCAAAAATGTCCAACTTTACGACAGATCTGTCAATTGCCGGATTGCAACGCTGGGTTGCCAAATCCCGAAACATAAGAGGCAACCCTCGTAGGAATTAGCATGTAGCTAATAATGCGCAAACAAAGGCCTAGCGATTCGCCCGCCTACCAACAATTCTTGCGGTCATAAACATCGTAAACGCCTATCCCACGCTAGATGTTTATGATTAGGAAATGCGATCTACAACCAAATCCCACGGTTCCTTTGTTACCCATCTGAAGCACACAAAAACGCTGTTGTCGTAAGCCAGATCTTCGGTCGCAAACGCGAAAATTAAAACAAATAATATAGTGCTTGAAAGGAATTTTTAAATCATCGTTTGGCGCGAGTTAACACCTCCCACATAATGTATTATATATACCTATGCATTACTGTAGTTCAAACCCCAAACAAATCTCTGTACATAATAACCCTTGTATTTTAAACACCAAATATCTTTATTATTAATCTCTACCAACCTTTGTACAATTACATTATGATACCAATATACATACAATCCAATTTAATCTTTTCCATATTGCAAACCAAATACTGCATAAATATTGTACAAATACCATACTCACCCGAACTCGCATTATCAAAACATAGTCAAAGCCGACGATAATAAAACCAATCGATACCGCCAAGACATCCCTAATCGTAAGACAAATAATCAACACATGGCCCAGTATAGCAACTCAATCAAATTTATCTCAAGCCAAACAATCAACGAATTCCCATGACGGACACATCAACAAATATACCGAACTACACACTCAACCTTATCGCAATTCGAGGCATAAATACCGCCACCGAAGAGGAACCGGGACGATTGATTTCCCAGCCGTGAAGGGGCGAACTCAGCGTCATTTAATAGTAATCTAAATAAAATAAGTTAGAAAAAACACCAAGTTGTTTTCATTAACTCGTGAGAGCAAGCTTACTGACTCTTAGCCGACGTTAGGCGAGTTCGACTCAGCCTGGGAGAGAAATCGAGTTGCCGTGGTTCAACAGGTCGCCTTTGTTTTTTTTAATGAAAACAAACTGGAAAGAACCAGAATGAACACGGAGGACGATAAAAACGTGACAACACACAAACGAAAAACTCCATTGTGACGCGAAGTAAAACCGCGATATTG
The DNA here is from genome assembly GCA_963931805.1 of Microdon myrmicae. Taxonomy (NCBI): domain Eukaryota; kingdom Metazoa; phylum Arthropoda; class Insecta; order Diptera; family Syrphidae; genus Microdon; species Microdon myrmicae. The sequence goes on from OZ007501.1 coordinate 88,616,875, forward strand.
ACAATGGAGAAAATAGACCAACAATTGGACGACGGCAGTGAGCTCCGCTCCCCCTCCAACTTTAACATATATGGGGCAATAATTCATTCGCTTCTCTTGCATCCTCAGAGTCTGAAGATGAAGAGGAAGAGATAAGTGAATTGGGGGCGAAACTTGCAATGGCAAGAGCCCGACTACAAGAGGGACGCCGAAAGAAAAAAATAGTGGCGCTCGAACAAGAACAAAACCCGCAACAACTACAAAAGCCAAAGCCAATAGTCGGCCAACAGCAACAATTTCACCATCAACACCAACATCAACTTCAACATCAGCAGCATCAACAGCAACATCAACAGCAAATACCAACACAACAGCAAGCAACACAGCAACAGCAAAGCAACAATAACAGCGGAAAAACAAAGATGCCACCAATCAACACCATAGATGTTGACTGTAAGGAATTGGTAAGTCTTTGTAAGCTAGCCATAGGAACAAATTTTGCAGTTAAAAGACTGGCGGGTTACAGGCATGCCATTCAAACATATACGGTGGCAGACCACGACAAAATTAAAGAGGTCTTAAAAAAAGCCACCGCGGAATTTTACTCCTTCACGCCGAAACAAACGAAGAGCGTAACGGTTTTATTAAAGGGTGTCGACCCTGAAATGGAACCGGAGGCTTTGCTCGAAATGCTTCAAAACCTGAAGCACGAAGATCTCGAGTTTACAGCGGTAAAACCGTTCACCACAGCCAAGGCCAGAAGGGAAAACCGGAAGCTACCCTTCTTTTTGGTTCAATTAACACCCAGCAGTAGAATTGGTGGTCTAAGAAAAATCTTTATTAGAAAAGGGATCAATCATTAAGTAATATATAGTGGAGAAGTGCGCAGGTTCCGGGTGCTGCAAGCCTGTATCGTACGCATACCCCTTCAGCAAGGAAGGGGTTTGTATGCGATTGCGGTCTACGCACCTGAGGAGCACCAACATAACCTATTTATAGCGGAGCTCGAGACACTCTTTCGATGCTTACAATTGCACCTGGGCAAAAACTACTTTATCCTAGGGGGAGACATGAACGCCAAGCATAGAAATTGAGGAAATTATATATTTAATGCCAAAGGAAATCAGTTTGCTGGTTGGTTAGATCAGTTTCATATTGAATATAGAACTGACCTGCTAGCTACGAAATATCCATCGTTCCCCAGAGGTAGATCGTTCTTAGATATCTTGCTAATCGACTCACGACTGAGATTACTTAACACCAACAGACGAAACACAAACTGTTTACGGACAATTGAATACGACAGCGACCACTGTGCATTCACGGCAGTAATAGAGCTTCCGAACGAGCTCGCAGATCTGGAGGAATTCGTGATCCCGCAACCCTATAACTACAGGGCAATGCGGTGGCCGCGGTTCACCAGATCATTAACAAGAGAACTTTGTTCGAATGACTTGAATCTGCCTGTAAACAGAAACCTGACAAATGACGAAATCGACAAATACATTCAACAAATGGACGAAACCGTAAAACGAACAATGGACAAAACAATTCCCAAAACAACAGTTACAGATCACATTAACATGTACAGAAACGCAACAATAAACGCACTCCACAAGAAAAAGACCAGACTGCTATCGAAATTAAAACAATTACACAGACAGTTTACAGACAATCAAGACCAGGAGATAATATCACTGAAATCCCGATTAAAAAACCTCCAACAATTACTTAAAGCTAATTATAGATTAGCAACAAATTTGTATTGGAACAACAGAATTCGAGCTATAAAAACTAATAACCCGAATATGTTCCCACAAATAAATAAAATATTCAGGAGAAATAATCAAAATGAGATTCAGTGTCTCCAAATCCCACGTACTCAGGTAAACAAGCAGCTGCTAACCAACATTGGCATAGATACAGAGAACGCTATCTTCAATAGTGAGCTCTTCGTGATCGAAGATCCTTTGGAGAAGGCGAACGCTGTGGGTGCTGTCTTTCAGGAAATGTACAAGGTGAATGAGCGCATTCACCGAAATCATGACCTGGAGGACAGAATTCGACTGAATCACCTGCACCTCCGGAATGAAATTTCACATTGGCAATCGGAGAATCCGGGTTTTACCGAATTCAGTGAAGATAATCTGTCAATTGACATTAATGCCAATGGTGTAGTGGCTAATAGCCTTCTAATAACAAGGGAAGGAATCCAGAGTATCTTCGACTCATTAAGAAGCAAAAAGTCAGTGGGAATAGATGGAGTTCCTAACATCGTACTCAAGAACCTGCCCCCAAAGGCAATAGATATATACACGGTCCTGTTTAACAACGCGTTGAATAATGCACATTATCCTGCGCGTTGGAAAACGGCTATCATTCAGCCCATCCCAAAAAAGGGCAAAGACTGTACAAACCCAATGAACATGAGTTCGATAAGTTTACTCCCAAGCATCAGTAAAGTATTTAAAAAAACCATTAACAAAGCTCTGGTAAAATGGGTAGACGAGAACAGCATTATTCCAAATAACCAGTTTGGCTTTAGGGCGGGTCATGAAACCACACATGCCGCAGCTAAAGTGGTCTCCAAAATACAATGGAATAAATGTAGGAACCAATGCACAGGTGCCTGTCTGATCGACTTATGTAAAGCCTTTGATACCGTCTGGATCGAAGGGTTGTACGAGGGTTGCCTTTTATATTTCGGGATTAGAGAACAAAAACAAATATTGATCATCGAAAATCACTTTATTGTTTTTCAAAATATTCCCCATGAAGATCTATACACTTTTGCATGCGTTTGAACCAATTGTCGAAGCACTTTTGCCACTCTGATTGAGGTATCTCCAACACATGCATTCTGAATGCAGCAACCGCTTCTTCAGGTGTCGAAAAACGTTGACCTCTCAGTTTGTTTTTTACGTACGGGAATAAAAAGAAGTCATTCGGTGCCAAGTCAGGACTATACGGCGGATGACCCATCAAATCGATGTTTTGGGCGCTCAAAAATGCAGTTGTTGCAGCCGATGTGTGAGAGCTCGCATTGTCGTGGTGAAGAGTGATCCGTCCTCGGCGGTTGGTTTTCCTGATTTCTTGGAAGACAACTGGCAAACAAATGGTTGTGTACCACTCAGAATTGACTGTTCTGCGTTGTTCTAGTGGTACGGTTGCGACATGTCCAGTTTTTCCGAAAAAACAGGCGACCACTTGTTTGGGAGTGCTTCGTGTGCGAACAACTTTTGTTGGATTTGGCTCATCTTGAAACACCCAGACAGTCGACTGCTGTTTACTTTCGGGCTCATACGCGTAAATCCACGATTCATCACCTGTCACGATGTCGTAGACGTGTTTCGAAGCACCGCGACCGTATTTTTTTAGCATTTCTTTCGACCAATTGACACGAGCCTTTTTTGGGCGATTGACAAATTGTGTGGGATCCAACGCGAACAATTTTTTTTGACAGTCAAATGTTTATGCAATATTGAATGTATGCTGGTCCCACTAACGCCTAAGGTTGTCTCAATCTCACGATAGTTCACATGACGATCTTCCAATATCAGTTCGCGCACAGCATCAATGGTTTTCGGAACAACAACTGATTTTGGACGACCTTCACGAAATTCATCTTGGAGTGAACTACGACCACGATTGAATTCACCATACCATCGATAAACACTGGTCCTTGATGGAGCTTCATCGCCAAAAATTGAATTAAGTTCATCCATGCACTGTTGCTGAGTTAATCCGCGCCGAAAGTTGTAAAAAATAATCGCACGAAAATGTTGACGATTTAATTCCATTTTTGGGCCGAGATGAATCTTTTAAGTTACTGTAAACAACACAAATAGCGCTCGTATGTCAAAACGTTCTGAGTACGTATAACCTCAAAAATGTCCAACTTTACGACAGAGCTGTCAATTGCCGGATTACAACACTAGGGTTGCCAAATCCCGAAACACAAGAGGCCACCCTCGTATAATGAAGCGTACATAAATAGGGTGGATAATTTTATGATTAAATTAATCAGAGGACATATTGCGAGAGCAATAAGCTCGTCCAATGACCTAATTTTCGGGGCCTATTATCCAAACACTCTGTACTATGAGAGCGTGCGTCGCAACGGTTTTGTTCCACCAGAGGCGTTCCTTGACTTGGACATGAAAGGGCTTATACAGGATAGATCCGGAATTCCGCTGATCTATCATGTAAGTAGATCATCCGTAGATGGGCGATTGTGCTACGACCGGGAAGTAACGCGCACCGAAGAAGAGCTCCTGCGCTTCAGTAGGGCTATCTCCCACAGAGACCGGGACGAGAGTATTAGACAGCGTCAACAGTTCTGGTGGTTGAATGGCATATAAAGACCTGGATACCAAAGTCGGTATAGAATCACACTATCATCAGCTAGCTTACATAGACTTAGCTTTTCTAGAATTTGGGTAGTATGAGATTTAAGTTAAGTTAGGTTAAGTGCTTTTACATTAAATAAAAAATTAAAAAAAAAAAAAAAAAAAAATTGACAAAGTTTTTCAAATTTTCTTTGTCTTTCAAATAATTATAAGTACTGCCACAGACTTCTGTCGCCGAAAGGCAAATTATACAAATGTTTAGTAATGTTTAGCTTAGAGCGCCTGCGAAGGACCAGTAAGTTATTATATAAGATAATTAAGCTAGAATTTTAGCATTTTTTGTCTAGCCTTTAATTTAAAAATTAAGAATATAAAAAGAAAAATAAAAAATGTTTTAAAAATGAAAATGAAATGAAAGAAGAAAAAGAAGAAGAAGATGAAAAAGAAAAAGAACAAAAGGAAGAAAAGTAGAAGAAAAAGAAGAAGAAGAAGAAGAATAGGAAGAAAAAAGAAGAGATGGGCCAGGGAGGAATGTGATGTCTATTGGCCTTCAATGAAGATATTATTATTATTATTATTTATTACAATGCAAGTAAATTACATGGTAACTTAAAAACTAATAGCACTAGCGACTAAGGCTTTCGGCTAGAATATAAATATTAAATATTGTTTACACTAGATTTTGTAACTTAACTAAGGTTAGTAGTTTGTAGAGCTTATCGATATTAGATGATGATGGTTGGGATATGATGTTGAGGATGTCGTCGTTGTAATGTTGGCGAACGAGGTCTTTTACCCCTGCACATTCAAATAGTATGTGTTTGGAGGATAGGTTGGAGTTGGATGTACAGATGTGGCAGGTAAGGGGATTACTCCTGTTGATGAGATGTTGGTTGGTGATAAATGTGTGCCCAAGGCGCAGCCGGAGGAAGCACCTGATTTTATGTTTTGCGGCTGTTGGTGGATATGTGATGGGTTCTCTTCTGGGGTTTACTACTGCATACATATGCCTGTAGTCTGCCCAGTCCTTTTGTTCTAAGTTCTGGAGCTCACTATTAAAGTATCTATGTAAGTCCTTGCTGTTTTCAACGAAAAAGGTTATTAGGGGTTCCTTGATGGCCAGTTTTGCAGCAGCATCTGCTGCTTCGTTGCCTGCTATCCCACTATGGCTTGGCACCCAGAGAAGCTTTATTTTGTTTTGTTTATAGAACAAACTATGCTGGATCAAGTGAATGATTCGGTTTCTATTGTTTGGGTTCCTTATTGCTTGGATGGTTGATAGGCTGTCTGTACAAATAAGTGTCTTGTCCTTTTTTACTAACTTAATTGCTTCCAGTACAGCGGTTGCTTCGGACGAAAATATGGAACAGAATTCGGGTATAAGTCCCTTTCTGATTACTATTTTTGCGCTGTTGACTATCGCAAATGACGTGCCGTCCTCTGTTTTGGATCCGTCGGTGAAAAGTAGGTTCCACTGGCGGTGTTGGTTTTTGATATGTTGATAGTGTTGTTGGTATTCTAGGTGGTTTGTTCTAGTTTTTGGGAGTAGGCTTAAATCGGTGTTGAATATCTTAGGTGATAATAACCATGGGGGGTGAATTGTCCTTGCCTTTTGTGGTTTAATGTTTATTCGGAATTGGTGCGCAAGTAATATTGCCTGTCCTAGGGCCGACAAGTGCCTTTGGGGCCGTTTCCTCCTAAGGATGTGTTTAATATCCTTCACTATGGGTGTCTCCGGTGTGGCGGTAAGTTTGACAACTAGCTTGGCTGAATGGTACTTCATTCGATTTTCAATCGTCGGGAGTCCACTTTCTGCTAGAATGTTTGTTATTGGGGTGGTTCTGAATGCACCTGTACTTATTCGGGCTGCTGCGTGATAGGGGGATTTCACTAGTTGTAGGTTAGTTTTGCTGCATTTCCCGTATATTGGTAGGCCGTAATCTATTTTCGATAATATAATTGCTCTGGTGATGTTTGTTAGTGTATTAGTATGAACAAAACTCTTTTTTGATCCTAAGTATTTAATTATATTTAACCTTATATCTAAGTTTTTCTTAAGAGCTAGACATTGATTTTTGAAGTTATATTTACTATCAAGTTGTAGACCTAGAATTTTTAGTGTATTAACATTGCTGGTGGTGGAATTTTCAAAGTTAACTGTTAACAATTTATTACAACTGTGTTTTTTACATATGTGTAATATTTTGGTTTTCTTGTTTGAGATTTTGGCTCCGGAATAATGACCCCACATTCTAATATCTGAGAGAATATTTTCAAAAGTTTGACTGATAAGTTCTAAATTGTTGACATTACTGAATACAATGAGATCATCTGCGTAGATACAATATTTTACAACTTTATATTTTGCCAGTATAATACTTAGATCTTCAAACGCTATTTTGAATAAAACTACTGAGAGTGGTGATCCTTGGGGGATACCGGTTTCTAGATTCTGTACCCCGGAACAAACGCCGTTGGATTTTACCCTGAATTTCCTATTAGACAGGAAAGATCTGATAAAATTGAACATATTACCTCCTATTTCCCATTTTTGAAGTTTGTTCAGTATGACGTGGGGGCCGATGCGGTCGAAGGCCTTTTCGAAATCTATTGTTAGAATGGATGTATGCTTTTTGCAGGAAAGGGCAGAAGTAATGTAGTTATCAAGGTGAAGGAGGGCATCCATTGTACCTCGACTTTTTTTAAATCCAACTTGCTGCATACTTATAAGGGTATATTTCTCTAAATACCAGTTGAGCCTTTGTGCGATAATTTTTTCTAACAATTTGCCTAAGCAGGGGAGGAGGGAAATAGGGCGGTAGCCATTGATTGTGTCGGTTTCCCCATCGGACTTTAAAATAGGTATGACAGTGGATGTTTTCCATGTTTGTGGTATGACGCCTGATTTATAAATGTGGTTAAATAGATCTAGCAGACGCTGTTTCATGATCGGAGGGCTGTTTTTGACCATAGCATAATCTATTCTGTCGAAGCCCGGGGTTTTTCCTTTTGCAGAATGCAGACTGGATTCAAATTCTATTCCCGTTATGGGACTTTCTATGGCATTGAGATAGGTGTTCCCTAGGGTGGTTATTCGCATTGGGTGTTCCTGCATTTGTTTTTTTGCTGCGTGGAAGTTTGGATGAAAATTAAACTTTATATTTGCCCAGGATTCGGCTAGATGTTCGGCTATTTTTTGAGGACATGTAAGTATGTTAGTGCCGGTATTTATTGCCGTAATGCCAGGGGGATTATAATTGCCAGTGAGCGTTTTTATATCAGACCATATCTTTTTTGGGGTGGAATTGGGTGTTAATTTTGCCGTGAAGGATTGAAATGATTTGGCCTTTTCAATTTTGGCAGTTCTCCGAATGATATCATGAATGAAGATAACAATGGGTTACATGATCAGGCAGAGCATTTCATATTTGTGTGGTTCGACTGAAGAATGGTCACCTGTATTTATTTCTATATCTGAAGTTTTCTTTCAAAGCAAGTTGGTGTGCAGTGTCTGATTGATGGGTATTCCAGGAAAATTTTCGGAGAAGTGGAATGTCCTCTCCAAGTTCAGTTGAGTTACGGCCGTGATTATTCATATAGGAAAGGGATAGTCAGCGCAAAAAGGGATACGAGCGACTTGATAAACGTACGCCTGCCTCTCAATGAATTTCAGTGCTTGTTTTAGCATGTTTTGATAACACCTGATCGAATATAAAAACTGAGCTCTAGTGGAGGACAAAAAAACACGTTGTAAGTTTTGGTGAGGATGTATGTAGTCAAGTATTTTTTGCATCTCTTAAGAAACTCCAGCCAGTTATCGCAGCTTAAAATATGCCACAAATTAATACGAAAATCACGAAGTAACTTTTTTTTTACTTCGTTGATGTGTAACCTGGCTATTGGATCCATATCGGAATTCATGAGTCGGTTGTTTAATGCAGCATCTCCATTCGTGTCGCCATCCATGTTTGGGATTTAAAAGTGTAATTGATATATAATTAAAACAATTTAATTAACACTATTTATTAAACAATTCATTAAACGTATACACCAATGAATTCAAGTTAAAATTCACTAAGTAAGTACTATGAAATTCTGATACCGACGACAGTATCTGGTGATTCTTTGAGCGGCTGTAGCTAAGTTGTTAAAACAAAAATCGGCTTCTCTAAGAGGTTTTGGAAAGTTCTCTGGAACGGTTTTCTTGTTGTTTTCTCGCTCTTCTCATACTGCTCATGAATTATCGTAAACTATCAAGAAACTACGAAAGTAGTACCGTCCATAGGGAAAACACTGAAATTTTACTTTGACCTAAATTAAACAGCTTTCATTTTCAAGGTGGCGGCATTTAAAATCATCGCCGTTTCTTAAGCGTGGAATCTATGTATAGTAATCCTGAGGGGTTGGTTGGGTGCTAAACTCTGTCGCATACTTTTGTGCGACAATCTTCCTGTCACCGAAGTGGTGGAGGCAATGGCTTCACTTTTCGGGTTGGTTGTCATCACATCTCTTGTGGATGTATTGCTATGAAACTCATATTTAGGAGGCTGTTTGATTCCAGATGTGTTTAACGATGGAGGCTAATCAGCAACTTTACGAGTTCTTCCTCCCGTCTCAGACTCTTCGCCAATCAAAGATCTACATCATAATCCATCCAACCAGCACATTGCCTCTATGTTCACAACTGAATAGACAATCGGAGATCCGTTATTGATGAAGTCTCAATGTTATGTAGGTGAGTTTGTAGCGTTTCTAACAGATACACATACAATATACAAGCAAATAGTGAAGAAAATCGAACGAAAATCGAATAAGAAAATGCATCAGCCGTATACCAAGGAATAACATAGCAATTCCACACCAGTTGAATGTACTTGAGTTTAGAAATCGAATTCGTACACGTGGCAGTGGCCCAATGCGTTGAGCTTTGGTTTTATCTTTTTGTGATTCTAACCGTGATAGGGTGGGTTGGAATCACACGCTCTTCACTATCGTCACAAACGTTATAGATTTACCTCACACACGACGAGAGATATTATTATTATTATTTATTGGCCTGCGGGAACCCGCAAGTTCATGACCTCACCGACTCGAGTCCGCCATCGTTCCCTGTCCTGTGCGCTCTCCTTCCACGCTTGACCAGCCGATCCGATCTCCTCAAGGTCAAACCTAACATTGTCCTCCCATCTCCGTCGCGCCCATCGTACCGGTCTCGTTCCCATTGGTCTGCCGTCAAGAATTCTATGCACGGCCCTATCGTTGCCCATTCGCGCCACATGTCCGGCCCATCTTAATATTCGCTACTTGATTATTCACACTATTGTAAGTTTGCGGTAAAGCTCCATTGTCCTGCCTCCTCGTCATATTTACCTCCAAAGATACCCCTTAAAACTTCATTCTCGAATACGCGGAATTTGTTTTCTTCCCGTTTTGTGAGAGCCCATGTTTTGCATATGTATAGAATAATCGGCATGATTATGGTTCAATAGACAAGGAGCTTTATGTAACGTGATAGCAGTTTTGATTTCATCAGTTTACTGACTGCGTGCCAACTAGCGTTGCCGGAGTGTAGTCTTTTGTTAATTTCCTTCGACATTTCGTTACTGGCTATCAGTATCGTTCCCAGATATTTAAACTCTTTAACTTTTTCGAATATTTTGCCTCTGACGTTGATATGTGTTCTCTGAGGTCCACCTGCTCTCGCCGTAATCATGTATTTTGTTTTGTTTATTTGTAGGCTCACCTCTTCTGCCGCTTGCATGATGATTTCTCAGTATTTACTTACAGTTTCTAGATTTTCGCCCAAAACGCCATGTTATTCGCATATGCGAGCACTTGTGTGGCCCCGTTCAGGGATGATCCGGTCATCTTGTCGTCCTGTACCTTTCTGATGACATACTCGAGCACAACGTTAAAAATACACGGTGAGAGGCCATCCCCCTGTTTTAGTCCGTCCCGGATTTCAAATGGTTTTGAGAGGTGGTTTTCTATTCTAACTCGCCCTTTGTTTTCGTTCATGCAACTTTGAATGAGGGCGGCATATTTTTTCGGGATTACCACCTCAACTACAATGTGGTAGAGTCTTTGTCTTGCCACTGAGTCGTAGGCTTTTTGAAGTCAACAAACAGTTGGTGAACCGTTTCTCCGTATTCCCACTTCTTTCCCAGCAATTTCTTTACTGTGAACGTTTGGTCGCTCGTTGGCCGATTCCTACGGAATCCGCACTGGTAGTCTCCCAGTATTTCTTCTGCGTACGGTGTGATTCTCGCACGGCGAGAGATAAAGAAAATTAATTTGTGTTGAAAATTGGAATGCCACAGTTCACGGCCTGTAAAGACTTATATTTATAAGGCGTCTTGTGTTCTAAAGTCGCTCTAAATGTTGTGGAATTGTTATTATAGGGAATATATGCGTAAATAGTGTAAACAATAAAACAAAACCCGAAAACATCCAGACAGCATTTCAATCTTTTATATATTCGATGGTTTGTGGACTGAAGCTCGAAAACTCCATAAACTCCGATAAAATCTATGGTACGAGAGTTATTCAATATGTCCTACAATATTCAACAGATGGGACTTTTAGTATTGAAACTGTGTTGTTTTTAGTAAGCATCATAACACGTCAGACAGGTCACTAGTAGGCATCGTTGCACAGAAGACAGCGTATTAGCAGCGACATTGCTCACTATACAATTGTTTGTGAAGAAAATTTCGGTTAGATAGGTGAGCTAAATCTCAATAAGATGGGTGTTGCGCCCACTGGCAGTGGAGAATTGATTCAATGGCGTACTCGACTATGAAGCTATTTTGACGTTTTTCCGCCGAAACCCGGACACGTTTCTTCATTGTATTCTCAGATTTATGTATACAATCTGCCTTGTGAGTAGGGTGTTAGAATATACTCACAGCTAGACCGGCTTGACGTAAGAGGAGTGCCCGAGTGGGCGTTGGGGTCCCAATGCCCTGCCGCATGGTGAAATACCATCCCATCAAACTATAGGTTCTGTGAAATGGGCGGGAGAATTCCCTGGAAGGTTGGCTGGTGGAACAGAAGTTGGTTTAGATGATAAGTCGATCCCAAGGTGAGATGCCCCGTCATGCTGTACATTCCACATGATACAAATCAATCACCCGGCTTCGAAAATTGTCGTCCTGGGCGATTTTATTGTACACAACTCCGGTTGGTTGGTACATTCTAACAGAACCGACGGGGCCGGAGGGCCGGCGGAGATGTTCGCTGTTAGCCGCAATTTGACTCAACTCCTGGAGGAACATACGCGAGATTTCCCAGCGTCCTTTCCGTGGTCGGCGGGTGCTTTGGAGACTCCAATGTTAACGCATGCCCGGAGTCGGCCACGGAGATTATTCTTCTCAGGGTGGAGATTTACATTCCACATTCCCTAAAACGAAATTGATGTGAATGCATGCGCGGAGTCGGTCACGGAGATTATTCGTTTCAGGATGGAGATTTACATTCCACATTCCCTCAAACGAACTTCATGTGGTAAACCTTGGTTTGATAAAAAATGCAAGAAGATTACAGCGGCAAAAATAGAGCTTTTAACCAATGGCGCTCCAATCCTATTCAGGTTGATAGAACGAATATCGTTAGATTCAGAAACGCAAACAACCAGACGATTAATATCACGAAGAAGGCTTACAACGACAGAGTGACCAATAAACTCCTTGAGTGACCAACTGGTTCGCGTCCCTTCTGCTCTATGGCAGGGACTGCCAGCAATAACTTCCCATTCTCCTCTGTTTCTCCATTAGTGACGAGCAGTGGGACACTAGTCACAAAAGATAAAGCTAATGTATGCGAATTTATTTTTGGCCAAGTCCAACCTCGATGACGGTCTTTTGGAGCCACCTATAACCGCGCCAGTACGGTGTTCGATGTGGGATGTGAGGTTCCGCCCACATACTATTCAATGCATTCCACGCGGACTGGACTGTAAGAAGGCAACCAGCCCGGTCGGAATACCAGCCGAAGTCTTAAGAACTGTGCTCCAGAATTGTCGCCGGTTCTTGGGAGACTCTTGCGCTCATCTTATGCAGCCAATCCCAAAGCATGGGGAAAAGAATCAGCCACAAAATCGACCGATAGCATTACTGTCTATGTTATCGACGGTGATGGAAAAGGTCATCAACGCGGAGTTAATTAAATATTTGGAATGCAACGGACTGCTAAATGATTGTCAGTATCGATTCCGTGGCGGGCGGTAAACGGGAGACTTTTTGACGCCTATAATTTATATATGGACATTTTTGCTACTGGACGAAAAGCTTCCTCGAACGTCGATCAATCCGGGCTGTTGTGGATGGATAGTCTTTCGGTCTGTATCCTGTTCACTCCGGGGAGTGAATGTTCTATTTCGGTCGCATTTGGATAAGATCTATTTTGGTCGATCTGGATAAGATCGTGCAGAGGGGAAAGGCTAATCTCGTTGACTTCAATGCAACGAAGACACAATATACAACATTCACAAAGAGAAGTGGATCATGGGTTCCACAACTGACGATGAATGACCAGACCCCCTAATCTAGGGAAACCATGAAATTGTCCGGCGTCACGGTCTGTGGGGACGTATCCTGGCATAAAAACTTGTCGAACATCATCGGATCCGCTCTGGAAAACTGAGTTATCGTTTTAGAGCCAAGAAATATTTCACTCTGGCCAACTTCTTCTCCTGTATAAATCCCAAATTAAACCCACGCTCGGATATTGCTCTCATCTTTGGAGCTCTGCTCCTAAGCATACCCTCGAGCTACTTGAGAGCATACAGAGACGAGCGATCCGCCTGATAGGGACCCGGCGCCGACGTCGGGAGTACAGTCGTTTTCACATCAAAGGCGTGTTGCTGACCTTTTTCTGTTTTATAGATATTATCAGGGGTACTGCTCTTCGGAGATTCGTGGTATTGTTTCGCGCAATTCGGTTTAAACGCGCCCCACAAGACAATCCGACGGATCGCACCAATTTGTGGTTCATTTCCCAACGGCGTGACCATCTCTGCATCAGAATTCGTTCCCTTACAGACTGGGAATGCTGTCGAATTCCCGCCCTGCGTGAGTTTTTCCGGAGCGTTACGAGCTGCAACTGTTCAAGAAGGACTGCAACATTATTTAGTGGCATCTCGGGGCGGCAACTCGGCGCTATAGGTTCACCTCTGGTGGACGAAGTATAATAAAGAAAAAGAAAAAAGAATTTGGAAGCTTTATTCGGTAGTCCTAACAACGTCCCTACTGTCGGAATCGATTGTTTTTTCTACGAAGCGGAATTGGCTAATAGGGGGCTGGGCTGTGGTTGGTAGGGAGACAATGGCTAATAGTTCGTGGAAGCGGAACACAAAAGGATATGAAAACTAAGGACGCGAGATTTCGTTCTTGTTAAACGTGCGTTGAAAGAGTGTAGTCGGTCACTCCAACGAGATATTTAAATGCCACGATTGTTATTTCTAGGAAGCGGAATTGGCTAATAGGGGGCTTGGCTATGGTTGGTAGGGAAACTATGGCTAATAGAGAGAATATGGCTATGTACGATAGGATTGAGGTTTTTAAATAGGGATTTTACTTTATTTAAATTATTTAAATATTGTATTTGGGAATATTCTATTGTAATGGGAAATTGGTGATTTGAAGGGAAGGGAAGGATATGCATGTGAAGAGACGAGATGTTAATTATTCATAGGGGGGGGGGGGGGGGGGGGGGGGTGATAATTAAATGAACTTAATTATATAACATTACTAACCTTTAAGTGTTGGATATCTAGAGTAACGGGATAATGAAATCACATGAAATAGTGTTTTCAGTATAGGGGTTTATAATCGAGATGTTATTAACAGACTCGAATAAAGTACCGAATTCATCAAAGAGTGCGTTTCTATCCAATTTCAGGCTTTTGTGTAGGAAACAAAAATGAATTTTTGAACCACGAGAAGTTAAATTATAAGTTGGAACGAAAACCATATTGTGTCAGAAACTGATGGGCAATCTCTTTAAAAGTCGAGGCCAAATTGCTTCAAAATAATTCCGTGAGTTAGTACACTACAAAATTGGTCTATTCTACCATATCTCCATTTTATGTTATGTTTAAGTAGGCCTAGATATGCAATGACTGAAATATGACATTTAAATGACATATGGCAAAGCCATGTATGTTTGTTTGATTTGTGGGCAAACTGACTTCGCCATAAAAGCATGACATTTACAACTTGTATCTATTTGCGGTAAAATAATATTATCCGAAGGCTCATTACAAAATATATTTCACCATCGCAAGACAAAAAAAAAGTTGGTGCTCAAACCTTTCTTCCTTAAGTTTTTTCTGGCCTTACCATACTTTCTCCTCTTTACTGGCTATGCAGTATGTTTTCCTCCTATAAGGAGTTCAATCATTTCTTTAGCATCTGCCTTTAATAAAACGGCAATAGGTTCAGTATCCCAGAATTAATTCTGCCAGAATTCATTCTGTGATTTGCCATTTGGATGTGTCCAAAGCCGATAGCATGTTGATCAATAAAAGCCTGCAGTACTAATGTCTCGTAACAAATCGTCCCATTGACGTCCTATAAAGATTTGCCAAATACATTTTCTACACGGATATCACATCGTAATTCACACGAACTATACCGAGAGGCACATCTGGCACAGTATTGCACTTAATTAGAAAGATCTCCAATTCAACGTTGTACTTAATTATCGCCGAACTTCTTACTAACTCCCACACCGATTTATCGTGCTGGGTATTCTTTCTCCAGGAAACCGTTTAATTATCGTAATAAATAAATTATTTATTTCCTCCAACGATTCGATTCGATTCACAGTCTGTGCACTTTTCCCATATCTACACAAATCGCTCCCCACGGACCCTGGCCCCATTGGGGGCGTATTGAACGCGTCTTCTTCGAAAGGTCTCTCAAGGAGTTGTACTCCCCTCAAAGGAGCAACGCTCTCAACTTTTTCGATTTATCAGCGCAATTACAATTTTTAATTTCATGCATAAATACGGATGACTGGTTCGTGCAGTTTGAACTCCTTGTCGCTCGGGAATTCCCTTGCGTCTGTCATGCATCGACACATCCTGCGTTCTAGTGCTCCGTCTACGCCCGACTGGCGGAGCAATTAATCATGCAACACCCTGCAGCGGTGAAAACTCCGAAAACTTTTGTCATAGTTATCGCGGCCACGTTCGATTACGGCATTCGGGGTTTCCTTATCCCGGACTCATTTTACGTAAGCTAGGAAGGGGCGTCCCTTTGTCAAGGTTTCAAGAAAACACTTGCACTAGAAGGCAGGTTTTGGTTTTTTAAAATCCCACCACCTGTCTCGATTCCCACCTAAGAAGAGAATTAACATCATCTGCCGGTTGGTGGCGTGCCTGAATCGGAAGCTCAATGCACTTTAGTGATTGTAATTACGATTGATTGCGGTTTCGGTGGGTTTGGGCGGGTGGAGGATAACATTACCCTGGCTAACACCTGGGGTCGTCTTATCTTAGAAATGTTTTAGGATTCACTTTTTTTTTCTCCCAAGCCAGATACAACTGGCAATTGAGCCTGTTAAATATTCATGTTGAGAAATTAAATCGAAGGGACGACAGAGTGGTTAAAGAAAGTAAGGAAGTGAATTGTCCATTTGTCTGTAGAGCGAGGAGACTAGAGATCCGGGACTCCAGGGGTTCCATTGGTGGTGTGATAATTAAATCCTGAATGTCCGAGTACGATTGCAATTATTATGCAAATTGAAACGTTGAAGATAGCGGTGCTGATGAGTGGGAGAAAAAATATTCCTCGAGGTGATGAGTAACGATTGTTCGTTTATGATCGGATTATAGGATCAATATTGCGCACTGGACGAATGGTTAATTTATGGTAATTAAAAAGTGGAATGAGAACGATTTCATTCACGCGCCCATAAAGACCAAGACTGTGGTCCTTTTGTCGAAAATGACTGTGAAGGCTTAACGAGGAAAGCAAATAATTTGAGGAGCAGATGCCTGTGGATACTTGAACCGGCCTTCGTATCTGTTCAATAATTTAATACCAGTTTATCTTTAGGAACGACATTAACAAACAGCCCTCGTTAAACTGAAGTAAAACAGACGATGGTGGTAAAAAAGTGATGGCATTCACAATTAAGTAGCTCTTGTGAAAACTAAGTTGACATTTTTGACAACTAGGTAAACTAGGTGCACAACAAGCAGCGATGTTTTTTTAATACGATACGCATAAATGAGTTTTGACAACAACAGTGAATGTGTTTTTATAACAAAATATAACAATTTCAATTCTAATTTAAGGTGAATGAACTGCAAGTACGAAAGCTTATGAAAAAAAAAACGATATTCCTTCTTACATCCCGAAATATTAAGCCTCGCTATTACCCAAGATTATTTATATTATTTTCTGTTCATATTTCCAAACACAGAATTTTAACTTACAAAAACGAGAACTATACCCTGTGTTTCTTGGTTACTTTGAGGTTATGTCTCATTGGACTTTTTATTAATTTATTGATGCTTTTTAGATGTTTAGGTGATGATATTGTCCACCTACGCAATATACTTTGATATACGACTTCATTACATCTTCGCAAACATAAAACAATGTTGGAGTTACGAAAAACTGACATATCTGAGAGATCGTCCAGGCGAACATGGCCTGAGCTAGATATGAACAATGTCGGATGTAGCACAACGGAAATTTATTTTTATTTTAGGTTAGAAATTCACAACGTTGGCCACAATGGCCGTGCAATTTCGTGATGCAATTCCCAACAGTTAACGAGATCTGGTCGCTATTCGTCGTTTCAGAATATGATTCTTTAGTAGCAGCTTCAAGGCAACCGTGGCGGTTCCCTTGAATGCCACCAATCATCTTCCCATTACCCCATGTAAAAACTCCCACCTAGGGCATACAAACCTGGAAAGCAAGTACTTACCTGTTCATAGTTGTACCATAAAGCTTTGAAACGCTGTAAAAATTACAATATTTGTTGATGCTAAATCCATCAGCACCTAAACAGGTATGTTCCTTATGGGCAATTTGGTTGCATCACCACGCAACCAACATGAACCGAGCCAATCCAGTGAACATGTCTCGGTTCGATTTCCATCACGTAATAGGCATCTTCCACACGTAAGAGCAATTTGGTTGCACCATCTAGCAACCAGCATTGCCCGAACAATATCCAGGAGATATACCTTTACGCGCCAGCCGCACACAAACAGGAAATATTTTATCTTTTCCTTTGCATGCATGCCTACATCGGTCGGTCATCCGACCGACAAATACATGAAGACATATGGCTGATCGCCCAAGCGAGTCGACTTCTCAAAATGGAAAAATTACCATCGAGAATTCGACTAGGTGGAGATGCCATCAACATGTGCACGATCAGCATAAACGCTTTACGCAATCGCTGATCGTGCAAACACGTCAACCCCTATATCGAAATATTTGCACCAGCTGCAACCGTGTGGATTTGTGGGAAGGAAAACGCACCGATGGTAGTCTCCGGAATAAAATGCACTGATTTGGTTGGTGATCACCGCTATTGTTTTATTGTGTTTTAATTATCGACTTTAGAATTTTACACTATTGTTTTAATTTTATGTAAGACACGTTAATATTAAATTTATATGCACTCAATACCGACTCGCGGAGACTACGACACAAACGATTATTTTTTATTATCGCTTCCCTGTGCGCACCATGGTAGCGATGGAGCCGCGACCCGCTCGGTTCGAAGGATGGAATTTGACTCGGTGATCGTCATCTCATACAGAGATGATTTCGCTAGGGAAAAAAAAGGAAGAGAGAGAGAAAAACTTTTCTCCTAAGGGTGTAACTAGTGGCGCAGTGGTATATATGCGCGATCGAACAGATTCAATGTTGTTGCATGTGTTCGAAAACAGGCAGGTGGCAAGGACAATTGGGAAAAATGACCACATGCGCCGCTGGTAATGCGGGTCATTGTTTATACGATGCCTCGTCGCTATTTTCGACGTTAGGAGAAAAAGGCGCTAAAAGCAAATTGGATGTTTATGGCATCTCTGGCTGCAATAGAAACCGGATTCATATTTGCATTAGGAAATGCTGGAGAATTTGGTTTCGGCGTCTATTGCGCTAATTATATGCAGCTGCTTGGTTTGTTTATTGATAAGACAAACAAAAAAGGTTGCCAGGCAATGTGTATGAAAAGGTATATGACGCGGCTGGGAAAATAGACGGCGCGTTGTTTATGGTCCCTGTCATGACGGTTACATTGAATGCAATCCGAATTATTTTGTTTACAGGAATTAATCTAAGGGAATTTGACTGGCGACGTAGATGCCGAAATTGATTGGAAATTCCTGGTAAGTTAATAAAGAAATCTTAAGCAGCAATGGTATGCGAAGAGAATGCATGAAGGTAAGTTTTCTTTACAGGGACTTAAAGATCATAGATTTGATCTCTTAAATGCGTGCAGCATTTTTAGGTACTAATACTGTTGCATTAGCAAACTAAAGGGAGTTGGGTAGTAGTTATGGGGGTTTTTCAGGTAAGTAGACCGTAGGGTTTGGCGGCACCGCTACAGATTCGGTTAACCCACGGTCCGCATACTTGTGGACACACACGATGAGCAGCAGAAGCCACCATCGTGTGTGTGTCTCGCGACCTTGCGCTGTGACCGATACAAGGAGAATCATCCCCTTGTGTCGACAAACGAAAGATGAAATTATCTTTCGATATCTTTAATCGTTCAACAGATTCCGTGGAGGCAAGTCTGGCCTCCACGTAAAACGAAAAAAAAGTGAGTCGAGGGTGGAGTGAAGATGCTAGTGTTGTGGCGCGTCCGCTAACGTTTACACGGTGTCTTATTTTCTTTTGTTCATTTGTCTCGCGCAAACGAAAGGGTTGTGTTTAAGAACATCCCAAGACAGTTCAAACATTTTGTATTGAAAGCGATGGTGCGGGAGAACGGAAATTAAAGATGATAGATAATGTGCATCATCAACACTTTAAATCAACCAAACCTTACCCCAGACTTGAATTATCCGATTTGTGTTTTAGTAATAATACCGAATGAAATAAATAAATTAGTTTAAAATTCATTCGAGTGGTTTTGGAATTGACCTAATCGGGAAGTGCATTGCTCGCCGTTGAAATTCCTTGACGTTTATCCTTTTGCTGCTTCTTCGCTAATTGATCTGCCTTTCTTAATGATGTGTCGTTTCATTGCAGTACGATAGTCGCGATTATAGGGATATAGAAAGGACCATCAACAAGATGCCCAATAAAATCAGCGTGTCTCGAGGCAACGATCGGTTACAGAAGTAAAATGTTTCGAACTTTAGAATGGCATCCACGGCGAGTGCATTCCACAAGGTGATCGTCAGCTCCAGTGATAACAAAGCCGAAAGCGGAACTTTTACCCCACATTGATGACAACCCATGGGGTAACTTATTGGGATAGAAGTAGAACCGGTGCCAACGACGGCACATATACCTTTCTACCCATACAACCCTCTTATCTTTAAACACCGGTCAGTGCGAAGCATCAGACCCCCATGTTAATAGTTTCTTTGATACAAGCGGTGATACATTCTTTCAATTCATGCGGTTCCCTTCTCTTTCAAAATGAACACACGTTCTTGTACGGATCGTAACCTTGTTAAATGCCTCACACTACTCTTAAAAATTTTTGGTATATGTTAACCCACGTAGAACACAATATTTTATCACATGCCGTTCCCCACGTAACGCAGACATCACTTAATTTTTAAAGCGAAATTTTGGGTGTGCACTTCATTGCATGGTCCACGCAAGACTCTTCGTGCTATGGTCCCAAAACTTGGTATGTTTACAGAACATTTTTCTCCTTTTCTGGTACATATCACCTTCCGCCTCAATGGCTAAGTTGGTAAGGAGGTTGCGTCTTGCATTTGATTGTGCAAACCTAGGTTCAACTAACGACTCTTGTCAGTTCAGCACAATTACTGGGTGCTAGCTAGGATCCCAAAGCACAGCCGCGCACTGAAATACCACCTCATTAAGCTATAGGCTGCGTGAAATGGCTGGGAGAAACCCTTGAGCATCTTTTGGAGCCTGGCTGATGGGCCCGGTCGAGAAAAAATAGCTGACTCAGCGCTATAGGTTCGCCTTTCCTGGGAGAAGTAAAATAAAAAAAAGGGTGGTGCTACTGCGAGGTATTTTCCTACAACGACAGTTCACAGGCTGGAGACCGAGAGAGCTTGTCGACTACGTAAGTGAAGCTCACTCTGTAAATCATTCTCATACATGCGAAGGTTTTGTTTTTTTTGGTTTCGGAAGGAGGGTGGAAATCTTCAAAAGATATCTCTGGACCGATACAGGCGAAGGTACATGGATCTCGCTCCTATCCGACGTGGGGTTTTTATCGCCAATTTTATGTGATACCAACGATGTGTGAAATAAATTGTCGGGAATGGCACAGCTGGCAGTTAACCATCCCCGAGATCAGACGAGTGGAGAAAGCCACAGGGAGGACGCGCTCCTTGGAGCTTCCCAGTTGGTAATTTCTCTGCATTCAACCGCTAATAACGATAGAATGCATAGCTCTCCCGGCCTGAACCAGTGAACAGTAGTCAATGTCGATAGGATGGTAATGGGGGCCAGCCCCCCAAATATTCACAGTATAACCTGTTCGATCAACTTAAATTATCAAAATAGCACCGAGAACTTAAGTAGGTGATGCTCATTCCTTTTTTTTCTTAGGAGTTGTCGCTGATATGGATGCTACAGTAGTCATTAGATAACTAATGAGGCTTCATGAAAGTTTCGATATTTTTGTCCTTCGTGATATTCTACCGCTCATGAAACAGATAATGGATTATGTTGTGGCGCATTTTGACGAACATGTTGTGGAACATGATGTGAGGGATAATTGGGGCATGTTTGGGACACCCTTAGGACACCCTTGGGATACACTTGGCACACCCCTGAGATCTTTTTGCGAAACCTTTGGGACACCCATGGGGCGCTCTTAGGGCATCTATGAGACATTTTCAGAACACATTTGTGACATCATCGGAACACATTTGGGATATCCTTGCAACACCTTTTGACATCTTTGGCACACCCTTGGGACACCCCTGTGATCTTTTTGTGAAACTTTTCGGTCACCTATGGTACTATATTATTTCTGGTGCACCACCGTACCTCCGGTTCACCGGGAAGAGTAGGCTACCATTGTTGTCCTAGATGGATGTGCCGAACGTGTGTGTTTTGTCTTTCCGAACAAAATGCCGAAGATGTTGCGGCACGATTATACGGATTTCTAAGGACACAAGTGTCTATACACACACGAGAAATAAATACTGTTGATAACAGTCAATTCCATTAACCGGAGAGATACAACCAAATCACGATTCGAACAAATGCTGCGACCAACGAAGTCCTTTCTGAACAGTAATTGAAAATTAAAACCCAACTTGCTTCTTTTGTAAAAGACTAATTTTATACTTGGATTCTCATATAACGTTTGAGGAGCTCTTTACGCACGCTACTTACTGACTCTTGTTTCTATTTACGACTTGTCGATTCCGACTCTCAACTCAGAGTCTATCAGTATCTTTGGTTATCTTCTTCTTTCGAAATCCGGACGCATCGCCACTTATCACCAATCCTTTTTGGGGTTTGTTTCTGTTATCCATCTGGCTAATGCAGACAAGAGTTTGCATGTACTTCAGATGGGTAACACAAACTCCGTGGGAATTGGGTGTGAAATTAGAATCTGGGAATCTGGGTCTATTTGCAAATCATAAAACATCTGGCATATGAAGATATGGATTATGATGTTTAGATTGCTTGAATTGTGTGTCGGCGGATCTGTGGGGGTTATTTTAACATATCCCAAGAACCACCCGTTTCCCTTAATTCAACTCCCCTTTCTCATCCAATAAAGGTTATTAACTTACCTGCAATCAGGGAGCGTTAAGGTACCCTTCAATCACTTCATTTACCTGTAAACCAACCCATGGCAAGATCATCATCTTGTCACAGCATCAACCACATCGCTGTATTCCTCTGTTCGGCACCCATGGCCATTGCAAACCATTAGGAAATATACCCCGGTCCCCTTGTCGGCGTCCGTGCCTACCATATACACAGCAATCTCACTGTGTTTGCTTTTCTCCAGCAACCGCTGGTCCCGCGATTAAGCCATGGCAAATCGCTTGCTTATACAGCTCCAGCCAATTATCCCTGATTGGTTGCATAAGCGATAAGCATGCAACGAATTGGATGCGACCCTAATGTGTTTACATTAATGTCTCGTCCCATGTTTTGTTCGCTAATACAAACAAATGCGCATCTTAGCGCTCGCCTGTAGGATTGTTTATACAATATACCCTCTATCGTTTACGATAGAAATTCTTTCAGCCTCTACGAATGTTCATCTATTTGTACAGCCGCTGACAGTTTTCCTCCTTTTCTTCTTCAACGTATCTTTCGCTGTCCTCACTTCCAAGGTACGGACAACCCCCTTATCCGTATGATATCAATTGAATTCCTCCCAGCGAAACCCAAAATCGCGTTCTCATTGGCTGTCGGATAGATAGCGGAGGAAAATCGTTATTCACCACAAACAGGAAAACCCACCCCAGTTGAGACTAGCCGTAGGATCGAGCCAAATTCTCGGGGAGTCAAATAACATCCGCTGACCACAATGATCATGCCGCTCCCGCTCTCCGTCACGCGGAGACGCGATATATGCCGGAGTCGTGATCGTTTGCTCTAATAATAAACTTTTTAGTCGGTCTGTTCGTGCAAATGTCGTGCATAAAAATCATTAGAAAAAAAGTTCTTTAATGTTTTAGAATCCGTGTTCGAGTGTACACTAAGAGTTTAATTTGTTTTGCCCAACATCATTAAATTAGAAATAAAACTAAAACAAAATGACAGACAGTGCGTTTCATTTTTCGCAGTTCCTCGGTGCCTTTATTTCTTTTGGTTTGTAACTATCTTTCAACGGGACTTTAGTGACAATAGTGATGGGGAGTGAAGTGAATCGAGTGCCCGTGTCCGGCACAATACTTCTCCTCCCCACAGATCAAATAGACGTGTTTTTGTTTAGACACGTGTTCATTTTAGGTTTTGGATTTTAGGTTTAAGAAGTGATAATTCCACATACTATACATGTGAGGATATGGGTTGTGCTTTTTAAAATTTAAGGAATTGAATTCAATGTTCGAGAATTGAACGTTTGGTTCAATTTGCTTGACATCGCATTCAATGTCGATTTGCGGATATGGATGGATGATATTGGATGGGCATTTTGTAGGTGAGTAATGAGTATGGGGGGGGGGGGGGGGGGGTGGAGTAGGGCTCCTTAGAGCACTACAGTACGCCCTTGGGGCACCTATGAGACATTTTCAGAACACATTTGTGACATAATCGAGATATCTTTGGGATATCCTTGGAACATGGTGGAACATGAAACATGGTGATGGATATGATGTCGAACGACTGACTGTCGTTTAATGTACACCAACGAGAGCTAGTAAGAAGAACTGGAGATTTTTCAAAACCTTTTTTTTTTTTTTGATTTCTGGACAAATTGTAAAACTTTCTTCAATGATGGAAAACTCACCCGGTTGTTCTTCCTTTCTCTTCCGTTCCCTTATCCCTTGGTGTCCTCTCTTTACCAAGGGTGTTATCCTTTCCCCCACTTGTCCTACGATTTCGTATTGTTCGTAGGATGCACCCACACACACAGACGCGAACGTTGTTCTCCGTGTGGTCGATGATATGCCGAGGATCGTCAGGATTTTCACACATCTGCGGTATCCGTTGGTGTACATTACCAGCGTATGGTTTATGGCCCTGGTGATTTCCTCGACCGAAGTCAGTAGCTTCGGCTGCGATATTTACATGGTTTTTATTTTCTTTTAGGAAAAGTGCCGGTTGTGCGGTTTATTGTTTAACCTTTTTTCCTACAACCAAATTGCGATTGGCTCAAGGGAAGGTCATACATTTGTTTATTCCTTGGCCATATATTTATCGCCTGGGATTCTTCTGGTTGTTGGTATCTGGCGCTGCCACGCCGGACAGCTAATGCGTCGTCAAACAATTTCTTTTCTGGGTAATGTTCTTCGATAGCCGTGCAAGCATGAGGAATCGGCCGAGAAATCGGCCCCATGTGTCTGTGGATACGTGGGGTCGCGTACGCCCGTATACATGTCCCCTTTAGCTGGGCGGAAAGGTAAATTGGGCCCACATATCTGTGGGCACTTGGGGTTGAGGACACAGTAAATATGGCCCTTTTAGCTAGGCGAAAGGCATTTAACCACAGAGTGGTTTGTGCGGTTCGCAGGACCGCCACACTCCCATGAGATCTCCTTATCTTTCTCACTGCCTACGTAATAGCCAGCTTTAGAAATAGCTTGATTATGGCGCTTACGAGCTCCTCCTTTGAGCTGACTTCATTTCGGTCTCTGCAGTCGATCTGCGAGTTCGTGGCGATAGGATTTTTACTGTAGTTACATTTTCTACAACTGCTGGTATTTCTCTTTTCATGTCAGCGACTTGCGCAGTGAAGCTACGCTTTGGCTGGAGGAAGAGACCACATTTACCTGTTTTCCTGATCTTATTAATATTTTTTTTATACTGAAGAAAGCCAGATGTGCCATTCATTTTTCTTAGGATATCCGCATATGGGGAATCATCTTACTTGCTAGGGCATCAGGCCGTGATCACTTTTGCTGTGGTTGTTGCGCTGCATTTGCCTTACCATTTTTTTTCCACCTGCCCCCCGCTTTGTGTAAAATAAGTGTTTTTACTCTTAATCGGCCGAGTTTTAAACATTTATTTATAAAAGTATTGTAGTTTGAGGATTAAACGATTTTTGTGAGATTCTGGGAAGTAATGAACAATCATAGTTTTTTAAATCAATTCTATCGCTTACTGATGACAGCACGCTGTGTTCCTCGAACTCATTCAAATATGATCGACCAACCTCCTCAACACTCGTTATCCATTAACAGGATATAATCAACTCATTAAATTCCGACATCAACAAAATATACCCGCGGGAATTCATATCAGTAGCCTTTTTCGGAACAATTTTAGAAAACCATTTATAATAACAATTACAGTCTACCCTATAGAGCCCCTAAATATATTCGGTTTTTCCATTCACAGGACTAACTTAAATACACAAGAACCCAATTTTCCATCCATTTTACAACGAAAATTCGATCGTTCAATGTTTGAAACATTTTTATATCGTCTATTTTGGTTTACAGGTAAATCACGTCACTACCCAATTAACGGACTAACTCCAATCGCCAATAGCGATAAGACGGTTACTAATATTTATCAAAGCCAACAACAATCACAACAGTTACAGCAGGTTCAACAGCACCCTCAAACGAATAGCCTTACCGCCAGTGGTCGTAATATTTACAACAATCCTTATACACCACCCCAGCACCGTAACGCATCAACATCCTCATCGGTTGCTGCATCATATCAACACCATTACAAGACCAACACCCCCAATATTACAATCGCTAACGGGGCTAATCCTTACGATTACAATTCAACTCAACAATCGGCACGCAACTCGGACACCATCTCGGAAGATACAGTCAACTTAAACGAAACAGATTTGGTCCTGGAACGGGATAACGCATTCTTAGTGCAAAGAGGTGAGTACATTAGAGTGTCCTTGTGTGTACATGTACGAAATTTTGCAAATATTTGCCCCGAGATACCTCCAGGGAAATTGTTGTATATCCTAACCGTCATTCCAAGGATTAAGTGTCATTAATCGTCGTAAATCTTGAAAAGCTGCAAAGGAGCTATGGCGTTTCTTGGGTATCTCCTCGTTCTACCTCAACTACCCAGTCCTTCGGTTTTTCACTCCAATTGGTCCTATTCCTGAATATGGGGGTGGTGAAATTGCCTGTCTACCGTGAAAGTTTACTCCGCAAAAGTTATGGCCTCGGGCATAAATTCGTTTTAATAGTAACATAACTTTATGGTGTAATTAGAAAATTCCAAGAGGTGATATGTGGGGTGCTACGGGTGTGAAGAGAACTGGACGGCATAAGATGATGGACTGGGAGGATTTTACTAGAGAGATGAGTGGGGCGGTGTAGTTAGGCGCATTATGAACGCCGAGTTTGTGCGTCACCCATGTTTTACGATGACGGAGGTGTCTGACTGGCGAGCTGAGGGTTTCGAATCGAATGTTAAAGTGTCCCACAGGCCTAAAAAGTGATCTTTTAAAGAGTTCAGACCGATATAAGTTTTGCCAGGTTTTTGCCTTTAAATTTATCGTTTTTAGGAACCGGTGTGCCATTCTACAAACCAGTGATGTATTGGAGGGATTTTCAACTTTTACCCAAGACTTATATTTGTTCATAACTCCTGTTAGGGAATTCTGGTCAGCTTAACGATGAAGAAAACTCGTTTCACCATGAATTGATGAATTAGTTATATTAATAGTCATGAACAAGGTTAAATTTGATTTGAATATCCATTAGAACATGAAGAGAAGCAAACAGAGGTGTAGCTGGAATTTGAAAACTGTATATATGTATCTCTAATGTGATTGGTCAGGAAAATAATAAATATTTATTGAAAAATCGTGACATGGTGTGGGACTTACAAATTAATGCTGGATATTGTGACCCACTAGGGCTGTACCGGCGTCGTTTATTTATATTGATCTGGTTTAGTTCACGTTGACCAATTCAAATATTACTGACGGAATAATTCCAATCGATTATTTTTATATCCGGTACGTAAAGATATAATAATAAATGCAAATATTTAACTTCAATGAATTACCATGTTATGAATAAGCTCACAAAGTTCACTAGCCCAACCAAGAACATGTGTTACGTCTTTATAAGATCCTTGTTCAATAATACCACATGACCAATATTTTCGCAAATAATAATACATGCTGCTGACGTGCTCTACTTTGCCGGCCAGTTACACTTTACCGAGTAGTTCCACTTAGTTCGTGGCACCCCTCTGTGAATGCATATATTTCCCAAAAGCCTTTCCTAAACCAACTACCATTTATTAGTATACAATTAAAATTATTAGGACTTTAAAAAAGGTCTTGCATTCCGACAGATGGCGTTTCTCATAACAAACACTAGCTCCATCTGTGTCCTACTTGAATTGCCCTCCGTGTGGCCGACATAGGAATTGGAATTACCTTCTGTTTAGTTGCGTTTCTTCTTATGGTAATAAATTCTGGCGGCGCGATCATAATGTACATACATTAGTTTGTGAAAATATTAGAAATATGACCCGGAACTGTCAACTGAAATTGCGGGGGTATTTAATTTGCTTTCCTAATTTGGTAGCACTGATTATTTTGATCGACTGAGAGCTATTTAAAATTTAATATCACTACCGTCATTTGTAAAATAATTACATTTATGTTTTGTACAACAAAAGTTCAATCAGTCTTTGTTACAGTGTTTACATTTATTCAGCAAAGAGTCGGATTAAATTTTGTGAGCGTAATGAAGTTTCTGGTGCAGAAACAATGAACATGTTTCTGAAGGATTTCGGTGGCAACACTACGTCAAAAACGAATTCATATAATTGACACAAGATGATCAAATAGGGTTGGGAATGCAGTGAAGATGACCCACATCCGAGAGAACCAGAGGCATCAATTGATCCAGAACACGTTGAGGAAATTAAAGATTTAGTGCTCAAAGGTTGGCGACTGACAAGAAGAGAGGCTGCTGGTAGTATTGGCATTTCAGCTGAATCAGTAAAACCCATTACGCCTGAAAGGAGTGAAGTCTGGTGTCGTTCAACTTTATTATTGTTTTTTTTAATGGTTTTTGGATTCTTCCTTTAATTTCTGATGAGATATTTATCTACGTTCGTTAAACTGCTGCAAACCCGCTTCCATATGTTATATTCAACTACTCAATTCCCATATAAATCCTAGCCGGCCAATATTCATCGAATTCCCAAGAAGAGTGACCCCTCTTTCTACCCACATAGATTACTAATTTATATTCTGACGAGGATAAGTGAATAACTTGATTGAAATCTACACTGATGAGCGTAAAACAAGGGACAGACTCATCAGACCACGGCCGCGAGTTAGCATAACACAACCTTTGGTTGCTATGTCAATGGAAGCAAAAAATAAATGGGTGAGAGCCCATGATTCGCATCCGTATGGAGCAATCAGTGTGATTAGGGTTCTATAGACACGGAGCTTTATGTTACGTGATAGCAGTTTGGATTTCAGCAGTTTACTGACTGTGTGCCAACTAGCGTTGCCGGGGTGTAGTATTTTGTTAATTTCCTTCGACATTTTGTTACTGACCGTCAGTATTGTTCCCAGATATTTAAATTCTTTAACATTTTTAAATATCTTCCCTCTGACGTTGATATGGGTTCCCCGAGGTCCATCATTATGGAAAATTTAACAAGCCTCAGGACTTGCTAAATAAGGCCAAGACCGGTTCCCACTTGTAGTGCCGATGAAGATGATGATGATGATTTGGCGATACACCTCAGCCGTACGTTATAGACAAAAATCCGCAACAACCTCATTCAGAGATGATCCGGCCATGTTGTCGTCTTGTACCTTTCTAATGAGGTACTCGAGCACGGAGTTAAACAAACATGGTGAGAGGCCACCCCCCTGTTTTAGTCCGTGGTGGATTTCAAATGGTTCTGAGAAGTGGTTTTCTATTCTAACTCGCCCTTTGTTTTCGTTCATGCAGATTTGAATAAGGGTGGCACATTTTTTTCGGGATTCCCAGCTCAACTACAATATGGTAGAGGACTCGCCTTTCGACTGAGTCGTAGGATTTTTTGAAGTCCACAAACAAGTTGGTGAACCGTCTCTCCGTATTCCCACTTCTTTTCCAGCAGTTGCCTTCCTGTGAACATTCGATCGCTCGTTGATCACTCTGAGGCGTTTACGTTGTTCGAGCTTCACCTTTCACTTGGACTTAATTGTTTTCTTAAATCCTAATATCTTTTGGGCTATTTGTTTGACAACGTCTCTGATCAATGCCCATTTAGTGTCCACATTATTGGTTTCCTCTTCCTCACTCGTCCCATTCTCTAAGGTGCTAAATCTATTCGTTAGTTCCTCTTGATATTCAGCCCTATTGTGCAGGTCTTTTAGTTTATCAATGTCGAACAATGCTCGTCTCCCGTGACTCCCCATGTGGGTTCACTGCGACTCGACTCGTAAGTTTTCCTATTACTAGAAGAAGATCGGAGTCGCGATCTGGTTCTCTATATAATCTTACGTCAAGGATGTTCGACTGGTGTCTTTTGTCTATGAGGAAGTGGTCTGTTTTTTACGCGTCACGCCGTCGGGTGAAATCCATGTGGCTTTATGAATTTACTTGTGCTTTTCACTCCTCAATCTTTTAGCGCTGCGAACGTGATAATTCGAATTCCATTACCATCTGAAACGTCCTGTAGGCCTTCCTTACCTATAATTGGTTGCAAAATATCTTCCCTTTCAATTTTTGCGTTGATGTCCCCGAAGAGGATTTTAACATCTAATGATGAGACCGTTTCATCAACTTGCTCTAGGGTCTCGTAGAATATTCCCTTCGTTTCGTCGTCGTTAGAATCTGTTGGAGTTTGTACGTTTATAAGTACATAATTGTACCATGTGCCCTGTATTTTTAGCACAGAGATTCGGTCATTAATAAATTTCACATCTTTTACATGGTGCGTAATCTTCTTGCTTATGATGACGCCATTACTTGATGTGCGAGTCGGACTTCTTGAAGCGCCACGATGTCCATTTTATATTGTTACGCGTTTTCTACAGCCATCTGTATCGCGCCTGGTTTATATGACGTTCTTCCACGTGCCGACGCGTATATCCCACAGGCTCGGTCCTTAGTCCCATATTATTCACATTGTTTGTCGCAGATTTACCATGTCCAGGTGAAAACATTTAGGTAGCTATGTTTGCCGATGATACGGCCTCTTCTTTTCTCTTCGGGTGCCTTATTCACTAATGTCTACAACTCTTTGCAAGCAGCTCTTGACAAACTAGCACTATACGAGGGTTGCCTCTTATGTTTCGGGATTTGGCAACCCTAGTGTTGCAATCCGACAATTGACAGCTCTGTCGTAAAGTTGGACATTTTTGAGGTTATACGCACTCAGAACGTTTTGACATACGAGCGCTATTTGTGTTGTTTACAGTAACTTAAAAGATTCATCTCGGCCCAAAAATGGAATTAAATCGTCAACATTTTCGTGCGATTATTTTTTACAACTTTCGGCGTGGATTAACTCAGCAACAGTGCATGGATGAACTTAATTCAATTTTTGGCGATGAAGCTCCATCAAGGACCAGTGTTTATCGATGGTATGGTGAATTCAATCGTGGTCGTAGTTCACTCCAAGATGAATTTCGTGAAGGTCGTCCAAAATCAGTTGTTGTTCCGAAAACCATTGATGCTGTGCGCGAACTGATATTGGAAGATCGTCATGTGGCCTATCGTGAGATTGAGACAACCTTAGGCCTTAGTGGGACCAGCATACATTCAATATTGCATAAACATTTGACTGTCAAAAAAATTTGTTCGCGTTGGATCCCACACAATTTGTCAATCGCCCAAAAAAAGGCTCGTGTCAATTGGTCGAAAGAAATGCTCAAAAAATACGGTCGCGGTGCTTCGAAACACGTCTATGACATCGTGACAGGTGATGAATCGTGGATTTACGCATATGAGCCCGAAAGTAAACAGCAGTCAACTGTCTGGGTGTTTCAAGATGAGCCAA
This sequence comes from Microdon myrmicae, assembly GCA_963931805.1. Classification (NCBI taxonomy): domain Eukaryota; kingdom Metazoa; phylum Arthropoda; class Insecta; order Diptera; family Syrphidae; genus Microdon; species Microdon myrmicae. The sequence continues at coordinate 88,647,986 of OZ007501.1, forward strand.
ATCCAACAAAAGTTGTTCGCGCACGAAGCACTTCCAAGCAAATGGTCGCCTGTTTTTTCGGAAAAACTGGACATGTCGCAACCGTACCACTAGAACAACGCAGAACTGTCAATTCTGAGTGGTACACAACCATTTGTTTGCCAGTTGTCTTCCAAGAAATCAAGAAAACCAACCGCCGAAGACGGATCACTCTTCACCACGACAATGCGAGCTCTCACACATCGGCTGCGACAACTGCATTTTTGAGCACACAAAACATCGATTTGATGGGTCATCCGCCGTATAGTCCTGACTTGGCACCGAATGACTTCTTTTTATTCCCGTACGTAAAAAACAAACTGAAAGGTCAACGTTTTTCGACACCTGAAGAAGCGGTTGCTGCATTCAGAATGCATGTGTTGGAGATACGTCAATCAGAGTGGCAAAAGTGCTTCGACAATTGGTTCAAACGCATGCAAAAGTGTATAGATCTTCATGGGGATTATTTTGAAAAACAATAAAGTGATTTTCGATGATCAATATTTGTTTTTGTTCTCTAATCCCGAAATATAAAAGGCAACCCTCGTATTACAGGAAGTGGAAAATAAAAATAAATCGTAATAAAACACAAGCTGTCTGGTTTCCTATTCCACCAAGAAAGACTCTACGTTTCTCTGGTGCTAGGTAAAAACGATATCCTTAGTGGAAAGGATATCTACCACGAGACCGCAAGCTCACCCCATAAGCGATTTTTTTTTTTTTATTAGACCTCTCTCGGGAGAGGTGAACCTATAGCGCCGAGTGGGCGCCCCGAGATGCCATCAAATAACCGTTGCAGTTCTTTTTGAACAGTTGCAGGTAGTAACGCTCCGGGAACACTCGCGTGGGAAGGGTGTTCCACAGCTTCCCCGCTCTATAACGGAACGAGTTCTGATGCAGGGGTGTTCGTGCCGTTGGGAGATGAACCACAAACGGGTGCGATCCGTCGGATTATCTTGTGGAGCGCATATAAATCGAATTGCGTGGAACAATACCATGAATCTCCGAAGAACAGCACCCGTGATAATATCTGTAAAACAGACAGAGGTCGGCTACGCGCCTTCGATGTGATAGCGACTGTAGTCCCGACGTCAGCGCCGAGTCCCCGAACAGGCAGATCGCTCGTCTCTGTATGCTCTCAAGTAGGTCGAGGGTATGTTTAGGAGCCGAGCTCCAAACATGAGAGCAATATTCGAACGCGGGTCTAATTTGGGATTTATATAGGAGAAGAAGTTGAGCCGGAGTAAAATATTTGTTGGCTCTAAAAAGATAACTCCGTTTTATGCCATGATACATTCCCACAGACCGTGACGCCGAGCAATTTCAAGGTTGCTCCGGCCTCGAGGGCCCGGCCATTCATCATCAGCTGTGGAACCGATGATCCAGTTTTCTTTGTGGATATTGTATACTGGGTCTTCCTTGCATTGAAGTCGACAAGATTGGCCTTTCCCCACTGCAGGACTTTATCCAGATACTGATTCAGAGAGTCAATCTATCTACATCTCAGCTGATGCGACGCAAAAGCACCAATCGGCCAAATACTCGAAAAGGAGGCAACAAGCGTACTATCATTCGCAAAACTGAACACTTTGTTATCCGTTGTCTCCAACAAATCATTTATGTGAAGCAAGAACAAGGTTGGAGCCAAAATAGAACCTTGGGGCACCCCCGAATTAACAGGATATAGATCCCAACACTCGCCGTCCACAACAACCCGGATCGACCGATTCTCGAGGAAGCTCTTCGTCCAGTCGCAAAGCTGTTGGGAAAGTCCATATGAGCGAAGTTTGCCCAGTAATGCCCCGTGCCAGACGCTATCAAAAGCCTTGGTGATATCCAATGCGACCGCCCTTGACTCACCATGCCGTTCAATCGCAGATGTCCATATATCGGTTATAAGTGTCAAAAGGTCTCCTTTGAACTGCCTGCCACGGAATCCGTATTGACGATCATTCAGAAGTCCGTTGCACTCCAAATACTTAACCAACTCTGTATTGATGACGTTTTCCATCACCTTAGATAAAATAGACATCTCTGCACGAGATGATTATCGCTGAGTCCTTTACCATCCGCTGACCGCCACAGTCATGCCGACTTCTGCTTCCCGGTGCGCAGGGAGACGCGAAAAATAACCGAGTCGCGTGTGGGTAATAATATAGGAACAAAAAAGAACAATAAAATAAGTAAAAAGCATGTGCCTCATAGACATAACTCGCATTTCCCACGTACAGTGTAGTGTTTGCAACCGCCGTGTCGAATATTATATTCGCTGCAGTCTTCGAAGATTGTGTTTTTTTTTTAACTCTCACGCAGTGCTACCTTAAAATGTTAGTATCCAATAAGAAAATGAAACGAAAACAATAATCCATGAATTCAAACAAGTTATTCCAATAGTAGTGTTTTTCCTTAATTTAGAAATAAAACAAAATAAACAAAATAGTATATTTTATTTTTAATTGTCCGGTGTTTGTGCTTTTCTCTCGGTGTTGTACTTGTCAGATACCTTAGTGATTTGTGGGGACGAGGTAGAACTCTCGCCTATGCTGGCGTCACGACTTCGTACCCCCACAGTAGTGTGAGCTCATCATACTTACACCTACCGAGCTTTTCCTGGGATTGTTTTGTGGATATTGGTCATTCATTTTTGTTGTCACAAAACTTGGGGTTTCAAATAGTCCGCCATATCAAAGCCCCGTTTTGATGTGGTAAGGTCAGCTCACTGCTCTGATGAGACTCGGTGTCAGAGAGGCTTCATTATAATGCAGCCGGTATACCCCTGGCTGCAAACCATCCAAAGGGCACGGTGGCGAGTCACACCCTGGATTAGGTGTAGCAGTTCTTTGTGTGTTACTCCTCGCTAGCCTGTTTTTTGATGGGTGACCCTAGTGGAAGCATATGCTTCCGTCAGCATAGCCTGAGTGATTCATTATGGTTTAAACCCCCGGACTACGTCAAGGTTTATACCAAGCGGGGGATCACTAGATCACACGAGTCAATATTTGTTTTTATAAATTTGATGCCTAGCCCATTTATCATTTAAGTGAATTAATCTGCAAAAAAGGAAGAGGATGGATCTACACATCTTTTCCGTTTCATCCACTGCACTTTGCGCTTTAAAGTTTCCTTAAAAACCGTGTGCAGTTAGTAAGTGTGTAGTTTGTTGTATTCCAGAATACTACCCTTATTAAATTTAACACTGCAACTCCTTACACATCCTTAAAAACTTCCTTTAACATATATTACATTCTCACTTAATACATACCATTCATAAACATTCATAATATTGCCAGTTACAGCACATTTAATAACTTGCCCCTTTTTATTTCAAAACAGAGCACTTTGATTTTCGTTCAAATTTTATTCAATGTAAAAGTCACAGAAACTAAAGGAATACTTTGAGAAAATTTGTTTTGTTCATATTATAATTTACAGTAAATTAGAACACAATGTTCTATAAGTAGAGAAAAAATTCAATAGTAAAATCAGTTTGAGTTTGGAGTTGAGTTAGAGAACAGAGTTAGTTGAATTGCTTACAGTCTCAAGTAAATTTATGTTTTGAGTTGAGAATAAGTTTTCCTTGAGTGAAGAAGATGATACACAAAATAAACAATATTAAGGAGACGGAATTAGTTTTTTCTTAATTAATTAATTATCAATTACAACAAATTTCCGCTCAAACGTACTTTCTATCGGAGCGGAATAATAAATAAAAGGAATAATAACTACAAGAAAAACAAAAGGTCCCCGCTGTTCCCTCAACCGAGGAAGCACGGCGCCGGACGTCAACAAGTTCGTGGAAAAAAAAGTAATCCTGTGGATATATTCTAACCTTCTATGCCACAGAAAATTCGACGACAGAATGTAATACTTCAATGATGATAGTAAAAACATAAAGGTTTCACAAATATTCCCAATGCCGAATTGATCCACCTTATTTTTCAGGGTTTGCTTACGCGCGCTAATTTACTTGTGTGTGTGTAATTATCTGAATATGAAAATAGGTATTCCGAGTCAGTGACATGCAGTGCGCGCATTAGCCCCGACTTAAGGTCTTTTTCTTTTTATATAAAAACTATTTCCATGTGTGTAAAGATCATAGTCTCTGCTTCATTTCCAATGCAAAATTATAATAAAAACGTCTTAGGTGATCGCAAAAAAGTCCGTGAAAAGTCGATTCTACCTTGAAATGAAACTGGTGATAAGCTTCCGCCAAATTGGTTAGGTGCCGAGTGTTAAGTTCTGAGTGCGTGAGTGAGAGAGTAAAAGTTGCAAGCGTGAAAAGTGCCTAGGAAAGTGACGTCTGGTGGTGATAGTGTTTAGCGATCTTTATTATTATGAAATCAAGAGCAAGGCGACTGCTAACAGGGTGGTCATCAACTCGAACAAAATGTGAGTTTTATTCATTTCAATTTAAGGACTTTATTTCACAACAGGAGTATATTTACTCTTCAGTTCAAGATAGTTAAAACTATATGAGTATTTAATGTTTCTCTTTATAAATATGTTACCTAAGTTTTATTTATATGAAGAGTTTCCGTTGGATATTACTAACCTGCATAAGAAGAGGGAGGGACACGGTTTTTGATTTATATGGTTCATTTTGATTTTTTGGTTTTCTGAGTGATCTGTTTGTGTTATGGACTGACTTTTATTTCAACTGATAGAGGATGTTGTTAATGGAAATTTACGAAAAGAATTCTCCTGAATAGATCTATGCCATTTCAATTAACTTCCGCAGTTATGTGGCAGTTTGTGCCAATGGTGCAAAGGAGTATTTAAAGCAACTTTTTCGTCTTGGATAAAATATAGCTAATACTATGTTCAAATATATTGATAGTTTATACAATAGAGTATAAATGAGAGATAATTTGACAATCATCAGTTATACCAGCTGTGCACACCATTTGGCTTGGTAATGCCTTCAGTCGTTTTCCACTGAAATTTGCCTCTGAATTATTTATTTAAATAGCAAACCTCAAACGGTTTTCGTGAGTCCAGAAGCTCCATGCCGAAAAAAAAAATTCAATTGGGAAGTGTTAATATCAGACTTTCCAAAGTTAAAACAAGTGCGAAGAAATCCTGGAAAACCGCCCAACTTAGCTTCCAATTAGTTAGTCGTTTGAGACGGAAGTGATTATTGCACAGCAGATAGGAGACAGTGGCGCAGACAATTATAAGGAATGGATATTGAAGGAGAAGGGCTGACTAGAAGGTTTGTAGCGGTGCCGCCAAACCCTACGGTCCACTTACCTAAAAACCCCCATAATTACTACCCAACGTCCTTAAGTTCGCTAATGCAACGGTATTAGTACCTGTAAATGCTTCATGCATTATATAGATCACCATCTGTAATCATAAAATCCCTATAAAGAAAACTTACCTTCATGCATCCCTTCGCATACAATTTTTCATAAGATTTCTTTGTTTTCTTATTTGGTATTCTGAACCAATTCCGTACCAGACAAATTCCTGTAAACAAAATAATTCGGATTGCAATCAATGTAACCGTCATGACAGGGACCATAAATATCGCGCCGTCTATTTTCCCAGCCGCGTCATATACCTTTTCATACACATTGCCTGGCAACCTTTTTTGTTTGTCTTACCAACAAACAACCCAAGCAGCTGCATATAATTAGCGCAATAGACGCCGAAACCAAATTCTCCAGCATTTCCTAATGCAAATATGAACCCGGTTTCTACTGCAGCCAGAGATGCCATAAACATCCAATTTGCTTTTAGCACCTTTTTCTCCCAACGTCGAAAATTGCGACGAGGCATCGTGTAAACAATGACCCGCATTACCAACGGCGCAATTGGTCATTTTTCCCTATTGTCCTTGCCGCCTGCCTGTTTCGTTGTTCCACTGCACGTGTGAATAGCATTGATCTCAACGATCCCACACATACCACCATGACCTTTATTACAAGATCTGGTTTCCTATACCACCAAGAGAGACTTTACGTTTCCCTGGTGGTAGGTGAAAAACGATATCCTTATTGGAGAGGATATCGTTTTTAGTCTTTTATCCAAACACCAAGGAGGTCGCGCGCGGTGCGGTGCGATAATCGAGTCAGTATTAAGTGTACCTAATTAAATATACAATATTTTATTACATTATAGATTTAACCTTGTAATCATTAAAACAGTCATTCAACACAAGCTATTCATTTAATTGTGATCCCATGAACCAGCGTGTAATCCAAAGTTAACGTTTAATCGGGAGTGAATAAAATAAACAATAAAAATCAGTGCGTTTCTTTCATGCGTTGCAGTTTCCACCAGTATATTTGAATCGTACTTTTCTCTTCTTGCGTTGGTGGACGATGTTTTGGTGTTTCCTTTTGTGTCGGCGGAACGACGGATTTCCTTCGGTGGAACATTTATTGACGGTGGAGACGAGGTAGAACTCTCGCCCATGCTGGCGTAGCGATCTCGTCCCCCACAGGTTCTTCTAGTAGCTTACTCACATCACAACTGATAACGAACGTTTTAGCTAGCCCCCCAATCACATCTGTTCTGTTGAATGTTGTAGCTACTACTTTACAGTAATCAAGAATATTAAACAAATATGTCGGACGGTTGATTTACATCCAATTTACGGTGTATGAAAGATATTTAAGGATGTTCCTGCTCGATCGTAGTTCCGGGGGGGGGGGGGGGGGGGGGGGGGGGGGGGGGGGTAATGGCAAGAAAGTTAACATTTTACAATTTTCAAATGATTTCCAAGTTGTTGGGTTAAAATGTTTTTTTTTACTTTAGGAAAGGTAGATCAGATCGCATGAATAATCAGACGACACGAATAAATCGGAACCTCACGTCTCCGAGGCAACAAAGATAAGTCGAGTCTGTTTTTTTCTCTATTTTCTTCTAATGCTTTTTGATTGCAGCGGTGATTCCGTGAATCTGACCAATCGTAGAATGTTTGTCTCGAAAGCTAGATAAAGACGGGATAAATAGATTGGTTTTGTTTTTCTCAGTAGAAGTTTTTCGAATAATTTGGATTTGACCGGCAAACGTGAGATTCGTCGCTATGGTATTGTTGAATAACTTCAGCCACTTTACGCAGTCGTGGTACAGATTTTAGTCTGACTGAAGCATTCATCAGATTGGTTATTTTAATTGCTGCTTTTTTCAAAAGTTTTCTTGGGATCCGTCCAGTGACGAGGTTAAGGCAAGAAGGTTTTTCGGTTTAATATTGTTTTTAACTTCCTTTTCAACTTCTGCTGGAGAGACGAATGGCATTTCCGTTGCTTCATGCTCGTAGTCATTCGACAGTGATGCCGCAATGCTTTCTTAACCAGTTACCTGTTTATGAGGAAGATATTCGTCATGAAAAAAGTGTAAAGCTTTGTTTTATGACGAGTGTATTCGTCATGCGTCTTTTGTGGGGACCATCCGTTGTTCATTTTTCAATTTTAGCTAAAACTCAAATATTTTCGTAAAATGCAAAAAGTTTGGAATATTATGAGTCCATGTCGAAATGAAAAGAACTAATAGAAGTTTATAAATAACTATTGTAGATAAAAACAGATATAGTATGAATGACTACATGGGCTAATAATTCCCGGGTTTCTTCAACAGAAGATGAACATGACTCATTTCGAGAGGCCCATCTCTCAGTAGTTTATGTATGAAGTTTCATGACATTTCGTCTATTCGTTTACAAGCCACAGTCGTTTGGGTGACACTACTTTCGCCTGATTATTCAACGGCCGGTTGGGCGTTGTTGCAACGCCGTGCGGACTTTTTTCGTCCTTTATTAGTTGTCACTGAAGTAATAATTAATTCATATCTTGTATTAGGCTGGACTATGCAGTGAGTGGCGCGTCTGGTAACAAAAAACGGGATGAAGATTCTTTTCTTTCGTATTTACCTGCATTAAGTACAGTTGCATTGTTGTACTTGTAAGTACCATATGTAATTGTCGCTCCGGCTCAAGTTGTTGTTGATCCAGCTTGAAGGACCAAATGTAAACTGCTGACCCAGCTCAAATGGGCCAACCAATCGTTCATGATTCGACTCGAAAAAACCAATAATGTTGTTGATTCAGCTCAAATGGACCAATCGTTGTTGAAGTGGACTGTATTTGAAATTTCCTGCGTTAGCTGGTCAAGGATACCCTAAATTAAAAGAAACCCACCAGCACCCAAAAATGTAGAAGAGCAACGCCTTCCCTTTGCGTACTAACACAATTCTACCGTATTGCCTCCGGCGCGATGTCCCGTGGTATCAATTTAATCTTCCTTTTCCCTCGCGGGGCGTCCGTTGCCACCGGAAGGGGGAAAATGCCTTTCGTAAGCCTAAATGATGGAGAATATGCCTCGAGCACCCCTCTGGCTATCTGTAAAAAGTAAGAAGTCCGGTTGAACGTCCCTTATCAACGAAAGGAGCGAATCAACAACAAAAAACTTCCCTTTAAAAGAAAATAAAACCAGAGGAAATGCTTACGAAAAAGGTCGACGAGGTAATCTTATTCTACCTATCTAATCGAGCAATGCTTCCCCTGACTGTATTCCCACCACTTCTAAGGCCGCACCTAGACGAAGGTATGCATATTGCTCCAAAAATAACATTAGATAAACATCGGCTCATCCATGAACGGGGTCACACAAGTGCTCGCATATGCGGATGACACAGCCGTTTTAGGTGATAATCTAGAAACTGTAGATAAAATCAGTGAAATCATCATGCAAACAGCAGAAGAGGTGGGCCTAAAAATAAATGAAGACAAAACAAAATACATGATTACGGCGGGTGCAAGTGGAACTCAGGTAACACATATAAACGTTAGAGGTAATATATTTGAAAAAGTTAAAGAATTTAAATATCTGGGAACGATACTGACGGCCAGTAACGAAATGTCGAAGGAAATTAACAAAAGACTGCATTCCGGCAACGCTAGCTGGCAAGCAGTCAGTAAACTGCCGAAGTCCATAGAGCCATAATCATGCCGATTGTTCTATACGGATGCGAAACATGGGCTCTCACAAAACGGGAAGAAAACAAATTTCGCGTATTCGAGAATAAAGTTTTAAGGGGTATCTTTGGTGGTAAATATGACGAAGAGGTAGAAATGGAGGAAACTCCACAACCACGAATTGGAAGAGCTATACCGCAAACCTACAATAGTGAGAGTGATCAAGTAGCGAATATTAAGATGGGCCGGACATATGGCGAGAATAGGCAACGATAGGACCGTGCGTAGAATTCTTGACGGTAGACCAACGGAAAAGAAACCGGTAGTACGGCCGCGACGGAGATGGAAGGACAATGTTAAGCTTGACCTTGGGGAGATCGGATCGGCTGGCCAAGCGTGGAAGGAGAGTGCATAGGACATGGAACAATATTGGAGTCGAGTCGGTGAGGTCATAAACTTCCGGCTTCCTACAGGCCAATAAATAATAACATGGCAACCTAATTTTATATCAAACATAGTCTGGGTTGGACGAATATATTCGCCATCGTTTAATTTGTTTTTGTTTTGTTTTATCTCCACATTTATTTAACAATTCAATTGCAGATTTTACTTAAGACTAAATGTTAACTTCTATTTTACAATATGATTCTCTAAATTATACATTATTATTTTTCTATGCCTTTCGGCGTACAATAAATAATGTTTTTACAACATGTCACAATAATTGATATGTTTTCTTTTTAAAATGTATTCTATTATTTCTATATCATGTATGATTTATGATTTTTTTTTTTTGAATTACATATATAGCTTGACAAACAAAATATAAAAAAAAACGAAACAAAACGGACAAACTTAAACAAGGAATACAAGTAAAATAAAAAAAAAAATAATAAAAAATTAAAATTAAATTAAAAACAAAAATAAAAAAAAATTGGGAATTGGGGATAGGAGGGAGGAAAGCGGTGAGCCTGAGAGGCATACTATGTTTGCGGACGTATAGTCCTTTCTTTATCACTGATCCACCACCAGTTGGGATGGGATGGATCTTTTATTGATTTATCTCTTTCACCGATCACCACACTAAAACGCAGGCGATCTGGAATATTAGAGATGTCCTTATCGTGGAAAATTCGTTTATCCCTAGCACAACGGTAAGCGTGGTAAATAATAAGGACTCCATGTTTGGCTTGAATTAGTCCTTTTTTATCCAAGAAAGGAACGCTTCTGGGGGAATGTACCCATTCTGGGGAGTACTCTCCGTATACATATCATTGGTATAGAATGCTCCTGATATGAGATCATTTTCACTGTACATTGCCCTAGTTGTGTCATCACGGATAATCTTGATAATGAAGTTATCTATTCTGTTTAGTCCTGATTTGTCATACAGGACTTTATTGGGATAGTATTTCTTATACTGCGACTCTGGAGTTCCATACATTCCGAGGCAGGAAGGCAAACACTGCCTCTCGAACACCCGAAACTTCTCCATGTAGATTGGGGATATGTTATACCACACCGGGCAGCCATACACTAATACTGGTCGGATGAATGCCGAGTAGGAAATTATTTTCACTTTGGGGTCCAAAAAACTACTACGGAAGAGACTTCGTGTCATTGTATATGTGTTTTTAGCTGCTGTCTACTTATCAAAGTAAAGATACTGATCAAGTCAGATTCCAAGGTATCTGACTACAGTTTTTACTTGTAGGGGAAGATTATTACTTCCTGCAATGGAAAATATTTTCCTATTACGTTTTGTATCCCTTGATGCGCTGGACAGGGGCATTCTGAAAAGGATAGTCTCTGTTTTTTGGAAATCTATTTTTAATTTCCAGTCGTCGCAGAAAGATTTGATTTTGTTGAAATCATTTTGCAGAAGTCTGTTGATGACATCAATCTTTTCTCCAGATCTATACACCACGATGCCGACGGCATACGCAATTGCACGGTTGAGAGAACCCATTGAATTCACTGTTCCCTGTTGCAGGCCGTTTTTGATGTGGAAAGTCTTGTTAGAGATTATATCTCCACATTTCACTACAAATTGTTTACTCATTATCATATCGTAGATAATTTATAATAAATATTCGGGCATAACTAGATTTGATAACTTATATACCAGCCTGTAGGGGTTTATGACGTGTGTCGGCAAGGACACGGGTTCATCGATATTCCCACCTAGTTGTTCCACCGAGAGCGAAAGTTACCAAGTTCACCCGCAGGCCTTAGAAAAGTAAAAAAAGTTAAGCACTGGTATGTTGTTTGAATTAACGTTTATTCATTTGTTGTGTATTGACTTTACAAAATCCATTCGAGGACCTTAAGTAATTATTAATTCAAAGGTAAAATGTCGCTATCTCACATGTGAATTCCTGGCACTCGGGACAAATTTTAACCCAGTTCAGTTCGTAAATTTTAGGTAATTATTAATTCAGAACCAAATGTGACCTCATGTAATCGTTAGCGTAGTTAATCAAACACCTAGCCGTTTAAATATTGCGTATACGCGTCGTGCGTAGGGATTCTGAACCAGGTGACATGGGAACAACACAACCGTTTGGATTAATGACGCCGGTAAATAGTAAAGACTGCACTCGTACACGCGACCTTAAATAGACGCCCATCAATTTGCGACGACAATTCGTTGAGCTCGACGACCCGACTTGTCGGGGATGCGCACTGGATGGTATGAAGGGACGTCTGTCCTCTAGGGTGGCTATTACTCGACTGACTAATTATTGGAGGGAAAAAGTTCATCGCGTCGTGGCAGTGGAGTCATAGCTAAAATAAACTCACTGCCACTTACGAAGAATTTCGAGAAGAGTTGCTATGCTTGAATAGGAATTCAGTTCCAGCGAATCCTCGCCGTATAAGCTGAGTTGGATTCGTTGGTTGTGTATACCGGAAAATTGACGTAGCCTAGTATGATCAAGGGTCTTGATCGTTGTGATTGATTCGTGGAAAATTAGCTATCGCTTGGTTGCGGGCGAGAAATATGATTTAAGGAGGAAATGAACCGAAATGGTCTTCGGGGAAATTGGAATTGCATGGGTGCAAGCAAGGAATACCATTTAGATAAGATATTAACCGAAGTAATTACGGGGAAATGTATGCGGCTCGGTATAGTTGGTGGTGAATGTCAATGTTTGTTCTAGGTTTGAATATGCGTTTTATTACAGCATATGAATTTCGGGGAAATTAAGATTGCTTGGTCGCCGGGAAGGAATATGGTTTAGATAAAGAATTGACCGAAGCAATTTTGGGAAAATGTATGTGGGGATGATTTAGAATATGTTCTGTTGAATTGTATTCTGTTGCGGGTTTTGGAGTGTGTTTATTGCAAAGCTTGGAATGTATGCTATTGTGGACTTTGCATGGGGAGTCGGGTTAAAGCGACGCGCTGTTAGCGGTCAAGGTTGGTTAGATTTGTGGGTCGGTTCTCCATGTGGTGTAGAGAACCGCCACAAGCCCTTCTAAATATACGGTCGCGAAAGCATTTTCAAACTCAACCGAACAGGCCCCTGTGCATTGTCGTTTCGCCTTGTTTCACTGTATGTCGGAAACAAGTTTTGTCGCAGCATGAACTGTGTCATGTTGCGATCGGAATCCAAGCATTTGTTCGGAATAATACCATTTTCCTCACACCAGTTAGTGAATGTTTTATTTATAATTTTTACGAATACCTTGCTGATGTTCGGAAGCAAACTAATCGAGCGAAGATTGGATTGCTGTTGTCCTTGCCCTTTTTGAGGATGGAATGGACTACTGCCGATTTCCATTGGATTGGATAATATGCATTATTTAGAGCGTTATTGGACAATTGAGTGTAAACCATCACTACTTCAAGAGGTAAATGCTTTCGAACAATTTTTGGAATACTGTCTATTCGATACGATTTTTTGTACTTAATGGATCTAAGAATGTCCGTCAGTTCCTCCATATGTACAAGTATAGTAGTGTTTAGATTTCTAAGTGGCGAATTCGCTCTATTATTTTCACGAGAGATAGAGAAACTGCGACTTAAGAAACGCCAATTGTTAAGTTCATTGCGTAGGAAAATATGTTTTTGGAGAACCCTATTTTCCAGGTCGGGGCTAGAATGGCCTAATTCGTTCAATCTATACACGAGAGATAGTGAAACTTCGTGTTAAGAGATGCCAATTGTTAAGTTCATTGCGTAGGGAAATATGTTTTTGGAGAACCCTATTTTCCAGGTCGGGGCTAGAATGACCTAATTCGTTCAATCTATACACTGCTTCGAAACAAGCACCAACTGAGTTCGCTTCTTTTTTGCGGATCCCCGACTATTATGAACTCTTCGTTTGAGTTAAGGTGTTCCAGGGTAAGTCCTGCGGTCAGCAGAGTTTGACAATTCTCGGGAGTCCGCGGAACTCGCAGACATGGGATGTCATTATAATCTTTCCTTCGAAAGACTATTTATGTGAGGGAACATATTCGGTCCACTAGCTTTAATGGCTTGAATTCTCTTGTTCCAGTCTTCATTAATTACTGATCTATAGTTGTCACGGATCAGTTTTTGAAGATTTTTAATTAGTGACTTAATTGTTTTTATTTCCTGGCTGTTTGGATCGCTGAACTGTATGTAGAGCAGTTTTAACTTAGAGAGCAGAATACTCTTTTGCTTATACAGCTCGTTGATCGTTGCGTTTCTGTATCGGCTTGTATGGCTCTCCATGTGCGACACTTTTGTGATAGAACGATTCATTGTATTAGTAACAGTGTTGTTTATGGTCGAAAGATAATGATCAATTTCGTCATTATGAAGATTTCTGTCAGTTGGTGGATCTATGTCATTGGAGCGTAATTCCTTTTTTATTATCCGATCAAAGCGCGACCAGTGTGCTTTTCCGAAATTAAAAGAATGTATCTGTTTATACTGGTCAAGTAGGTAGTGTTCGATCGGGACATATATTACGGCACCAAGTCCGTAATGATCGCTATCGTACTCGATTGTACGAAGACAATTTCGAGTAGTTAGATCCATCTCTAATAATTATATTCGCTCGTCCAGCAACAGTAAATCCAAGAAGGAATTTCCTCTTGGATAGGACGGCATACTTGTAGCGCACATTTCTAGTTTATGTTCGATAGCGTTTGTTTGCCACCAGTCGAACAACGCATCGCCTCTCGTCTAATTACTTTATAATTTTGGTAGCCCAATTTGTGCCTTTGGTTTAGCTTAGTTTCGCTAGCCAACAGTACATGTGGGCGTTCAGCTTCCAACAGATTGCTCAGATCATCCCTTCTTTCCTTGCGGATTAGTGAATAAACATTCACAGCAATAATTTTTAGGGTTAATTCAGTCCCAGTGAACGTTATAATTAAAGTGTGGGTTCGTGTGGAAACGGGTCGAATAGATGTCCGTTCGAGCCACTTGTTCAGTCGGTTTTTTTTTTATCATTTCGAATTTTTTATCAAACGCAGCAACCTGTCCTTGTATAGACAGTAATATCACAGTTAAATCAGTGTGTGCCTCTGGAGCAGGCGTTTTAATGATATTGCCTGATTGGTCTAAGGTTGGTGCATTTTTTACTCCACCTGCCATTTGGGCGTATGACACACTTGGTGCCACGAAGTTGTTGAAAGACCGAGTTTTTATCCGTTTCACTTCTTTAAGTTGCTTCTTTCTGGCTTCCAACTTTGATTTTAGTTGTTGGTACTTAGGGCAACCTCTAGAGTTAGCAGGATGACCTGAGTTGTTACAGAGGACACAGGATAGGTTATTTCTATCCGGGAGCTGTTCTTTGCCCAATGGGCATTCTCCAATGATATGTTTGTTTAGGTATTTGACGCATCTGAAATGCATATTGCTATTCGCTGCCACATGCACTGCCACTGCAATACGCGGTCGGACTTCTTTATTCTCTCCCAAGTTATTGTTTGATGATTAATTTATTTAATATACCTAAGTCCATCAATTTTACTATTGGGGCTTAGCGACACAATGAAGAAAGGCAAGTTACGGTTGCTATTTCTAGAATTTACTCTCGAAAATGGTTTCACACCTGTAAATTTCAAGGTATCGTTTTCGAAGCTTTTTAGTTCTTTGAGCACCTCTTCGGGAGTAAAGGAAGGATCTGCTCCTTTGAGGATCATGGATACAGTTTTCTCCGATTTAGGGCTGTATGTATAGTACTCGCTTTTCGATTTCCCCAATGCCGATTTAATTTTGCGATAACCTTCTAAATCATCGCATGTTAAACTAATATTAAAATTATTTATTCATTTTGTTTTAAAAGTTTTGCATGTCAACTCACCCAATTTTATGAGATCCTTTGTCTTCATGTAACTGATGTAGATAGGAGGTACTTTCTCCTTTTTTTTTTGACTGGGACCTGCTGAGATGGATCCTGCTGCTGATGTGATTCCTTTTGTTCAGTTTCCCTATCTTGTCGTGTTTTCTTTGCGTTCGTGGGTTGCTGTTGTCTTTGTTCTTGGTGTTGTTGTTGTGCCATTTTCGTTTTCCGATCATTCTGGCTCAAATTGTTTTTTAGTTTAACAACTTCCTCCATTTTTTTATCCAATTCTTCTTTTTTAAAACTAATCGCATAGATGACTCTGTTGAGGGCATCGACCCGATTGCCGGCGTCTGCATTTGTTTCGCAGACAGCTAGTTCTTGGAACTGGTTTCCAGCCCCTGAGTACTGGACACCATGGGCGTTGTCTTCGTCGTCGCTGTTGGCACTCAACGTGTCTGTATCCTTGTTTTCATCGGTTGTAAGGCGTTTAGGTTTAGACTTAGGTCTGTATTTTGCCTTCTTCGAAGCCTATTTTGGCATCCATTTGATATCGATACGTCCATATTATGGACCACGCCTTCTCACTTCCTTTCTTTTATTGTTTTGTTTATTGCGCGAGTGACAAGTAGAAAATTACGTTCAAGAGTTTATTTTTTTATACTGTGTACATACACAAACATGAACACTTCGTATGTCGCGTATCGGCACTAATTGTTTTTTTTAAATTATTTTGGGTGCAGAGAAGTCCCAAGCGAAATCATATTATATATATATTATATAAATCATTTATGATTATGATGTACAACGCGGTTTAATTTAAAAATAATAATTTAATAATAGTTTTACAAACACTTCACTTCTTAGGCCGTTGCGTTGAACGGTTCATCAACTATCATTTGTCGATTTTTTTTTTTTTTTTGTTTTATATCCACATTTATTTAACAATTCAATTACATATTTTACTTAAGTTTAATGTTAACGTCTATTTTACAAATATCATTCTTACATTAACTTACTGGCTCTTCGCAAGCACTCCAAATTATACATTATCATATTTCATATGGCTTTCGGCGTACACGATTGTCGACACGTCTACACCGGAGGGTGGTCAATTTGGTACTGATCGCTTAATTTGTACGACGCGCATAGTGGACACATTTTCCAGCTAGATCGAAACAGTTAACTGGTTAAAGGGAAGCCGTACACCGGTCAGTCTACATTTGGGTGCCGCTGGGTTTCTTCTGACTTTTCAGGTATCCTTTTTTACCAGGCGCTGGGAGTTTAAATCCACTACATCCTTGATGTTTTTGCGGACCCGTTGCGAGTCAGCCCTTCGTCTTTACCCATAAGTCGACAACACTAAGAAACCGGTGTGTAGTAACACAGTACTTCAAACGTTCCTTGGATCATATCATCTCTATGTTCCATGGAGTTGAACTCAGATGACAGATATTATTTCAACAAGCATAGTTTTGCATTAATTTTAAGTAAAGCCGAATGTAACGAATAGCGGTTCACAAGATCCTCATAGTGACCTTGTGGGAGGCTTTATCTCACCGGTGTAATTTAGGTCTTTTAGTTATGTGCCACAAGGACACAGATTCACTAACATTTTCGCGCGTTGTTTAAGCGGAACGACAACCCCGTCTATCTGCCGTCCTGCACCTAGTGCCACGGTTCTTTATTATCACAAATGAAACGTCCAACTCACTGTTGATTCACTTTATTTTACTAAATGAAAGGTTCGAATACAGTTCAGGTATATACAAATAAAAGTTCACACTTCATTCCTTGACGGTACAATTTAATTCTTAATAAATGCAAGGTTCGTATACGATTTAGATATGTACAAATAAAAGTTCACACTTCATTCACTTGATGGTACAATTTAAGTCTTAATAAACCTCCCGCTTTTCGTAGCGACCGCTCCCTGTCACTCGTTGATGTTCGACCCCATTCACTGACTGCTTAACCTCGACTGACCGGTGTACGCACTCGCGTGCGTACACTATGGGGGATGAAATCGGCCCGCACTGGTCAGTAGTTGAATTGCGACTCTCGGTGTGTGCACTGATGGTCGAATGAAAACCCTAGCGGTAAGAATAATATGAATTGCTTCCCTCGTCCAGCGACCAATGGGAGAAAATCTCCGTCACATTGGTCCCAGCGAGGGTGCGCGTGTTAAGTGTGTGGATGATGTCATAGCTAAAGATAACATACAGGAGATCATTGACACACTCAAACAAAAAAGCACCACCAAATTCTAAACCCAAATGACCCCACAGAACGACAACGCAATCGAGTCCGTAAGTCCATTAAGCAATTCAATCGAAAACGATTAATTTCAATTTAAAATTGCTAAAGCAATCAACGCTTACATAGGCTGGAACAATTAAATTGCAGAAACGTTTAAACTGCACGTTCCAGCACAAACGGCAGAAGTGTAATTAATTGGGTCAGTTCGCAACCGTAGAAGTTGAGCCCGAGTTCAAGTTGGTGAAGAAATATTGACTGATTCAGCGATACACCGCGATTGCGAACTGAAGCCAACAATCGGAAATTGGGGCAATTAAAATTAAATTGCATTGTCGCCATCGGGAGGCGTTGACCCCGAGATGACGAGAGTTGGTGGTTAATGGAAGAAGAGTCAGTCAGTGGTTGGTCAGAGTCAGTGGTTGATCAGAGCCTGGGGATTGTCTTAGTTGAAGCAAAACGAAGAGGAGGTCCATCGCGTTGTGAAATAATAGTAAAAATGGGATAATATCGAAGGGTAGACGGTGAAATGGATTAGCAGAGTGTAGTGAGGAGGTGAAAAAGAAATACAGAGGAAGTTTCGGTTTACTTGGGAGAATAACAATCAAATGAGAAAAGCAAGAAGATCGTCGGTGACTAGACAAAAGTGCGTAGAATAGTGAGAAAGTGAAAAAGAAATACGGAGGAAGAAAAAGGAACTGTATAACTATTTTGTGGAACAATATACGAAACAGACCTGTAAAATCACATCTATTTTTTTTTACAAGTAATAAAGAAAATTGTGAACAGTGATGTAAGTGAAGATGTTTTAAATAAAGTTTAGAGAAGGTGTGAAACTATAAAGAAAAGAAAAGAGGAAAAGAAAGAGTTAAGGAATAATAACTGAAAGAAACACAAAAAGGATCGCATCTATGTTACTGTGGACAAAATTAATCATGAACAGTAAGTTAAGTGAAGACCTTTCAATAAAAGTTTAGAGAAGGTGTAAAACTGTAAAGGAAAGAAAGATTTGAGAAACAGTAAATAAAATAGACTAGTGAGATTACACATATAACACTTATAGTAAGAATTAATGTGAACAGAAAGTGAAGTAAAGTTATGTAAGATTAAGTTTTGAATAATTTGTAAGAACTAATTAAGTAAAAGAAAAAGAGAAAAACAGTAAAATAAAGAAAAGAGTGACCTTTTAAAAAACGTGGTTTCATTTGCGGTTGGAAGTGCTCCAGTACTTCGGGAAGCCTAGCTGAAATCTTAACTCGCGCACAAGCGCCATGATCATATCGGCCGCTCATGCTGTGTGTCCATGAGTACGCGAACCGCAGATGTAAATCTACAAAGGGGAAATATCAAGCGAAGTGGTTGCAGCTTGGCAACCATCATGCGGATAGGAATTTGAATGTTTATATGATGGCAACTGCGTCCAGCATCTTTGCCGATCGTGCACATATCGATGGCGGCTCAAAGGACCGAACTCTCGTGTGTATATTTACACTATAGAGAATTGTATTTCCTTTGGCAGCCAGGCGCGGGGTATGATATGGCCGTTGGTCGGACGACCGGGCGATGTGCACGCAGATAAAAACAAGGGAATATTTCGTGCACGCGTGTGGCAGAATTCATTGGGTAACATGAGCATTGACATGTTTCGGGTTTCATATCGGTTACTTGATACTGTAACCGAATTGTTTTTCAGGAACATGATGTGTTACGTGCAACCATGCCCCTGGGGGAAATGTTTGAAGATGCTAATGGTTTTGGTTGTTTTAGGAGGAAGTTTTTTTGGTAATTACACGAAGGTAAATAGTGGCGTTCAATGGAAGCGCCACAACCTTTTTGTCGAAATATGTAAAATAAATGTTACCCGTTACAGTTACTGACTCGGGTGAAAGGTTACGACGTTCAGCTATGAGTATGTAGGTTCTATTCATTTATTTTTTTTTACACAAACTCGCGCACAAAAGGGGATATTGGAGTTCCTTTAAATGTCAGAACAAGTGGCTAAGGAAAGGCCGTATCGATGTATATTGGTTTTAAAGGCCTGGAGATTACAACGGCGAGGAAACACATTCGTGTGGTTCGGCTAAAGAATGACTCTCTATATGTGCCTGAAGTTGACTTTCAACGTGAATTAATGCGCATTCTCAGATGGACTGTTATTGTGGGAAAATGTCTGAGGAGGCGGAACATCTTGAGCAAGTTCAGTTGAGCAACGACCTTGATAATACCTGTAGAAAATAGATAGGCACGATACGTTACGCCTATGTTCTAACGACGGAATTGCTAGACTCACAGCTGGCTCCCCAATAAGTTTGACTGCTCGCTTTTGCATCCTATCGAGTACGTGAAGTGCAGTTTTGGATGCGCCTGACCAAATATGGGAGATGAACTCCTATTTGGGAGAAATATACGTCTTGTAAATAGTGGCCCGGTTGGATGGAGTGAAGTCTTTTTTGCATATCTCAAGGAACCCCATGGATTTGGCTGCACTTTTCGCAGCTTCAAAAATGTGGTACTGGGTTATGTTTAATGTCCTTATAGTTGATCTTGGATCTTTTTTTCACGTCTACGTCTAAAACGACAACAATAAAGACCAGAACATAATTATAATAAATCGGTGTAGATTGAAGATCCTCAGTGAAAACGAGAAGAATATAAACACAGTCAATTGATTGATTTCATCATCATCATCATCATCATCATCGGCACTACAATCGGGATCCCGTCTTGGCCTTATTTAGCAGGTAAAACTTGTTAAATTTTCCATAATAATTTGTTTTTCCGGGCAAGGTTTCCGCGCCCATGACTGATGTCATACCTTTCCGAAAATCATAAGTAAAATTTGTATGAAATATACAGATTAGCTTTACTCCGTCTGGTCATGTTTCAGCCTCCATTGCTGTTATGCTCACATTTTACAGTACAATACCTGAATCGGTCACTGTTCACACTTGTTGTGTCATTAAAAGACAGTTTGACTCCGAACGCGATTGCCTTCTTTTCAACAACCCTCGCTGTACGTTTGAACGTTTTAAGGTAAAATTTATTGCGTCATTTTGCTCGAATGGTTTCTATTTTCTAACTACCTATCAAATCCTCTTGTCTTGCTGGTGATTTTCATTTTGAAGTCCCAAAAACACCTTTTGTGAGGGGCAGTCTCTGCAATTGTCGTGCATTCGTGCTGTTTGTCACCCTTGAAAATTGGGGTATTTGATCGCAACACCTTGAATAAAGTCGAAATGTTTCTTAGCTCGGGGCGAAGTACATACAGCAATTGTTCCATCTCGTAGACGATCTATAAAGAAAGGAGATAACATTCAAAAAGGATGTTTGGTCCAAAGCCACAAGAGTCACGCTATAAAAGGAGATGACATGGTTATCAGTTGCAAGTAGCCAAAAAGTGTAATATCTTATTTCCGTCCTCCCGCTGGGCATATAACAGTGTGTTTCATTCGTTCAGAAGCACACAAAGGACACGGGCGTCCGATTTTATGACCGTAAACTAAAGCGAAGCATATAAAGGTTATGATACCTGGGTGAGATCTTTATCATGACTTTGCAGAGGGTCCCAATGAATTCATGATTCAAAATCACTGTCATCGAGTGGGATTGGTAGTTCAGCTTGTAAGGACACGGGAATATACAATGTGTACTTACCACCAAAGAAGCTAAAGGACAAGGATAGAGAAGGTGAGTTGTGTAAGAGAATATACGCTCGAGGGTATCCAACGATTTGTTTTACCGTCGGAAAGGATAATCACACTTTTAATCGTGATTTCGTCTTCGTTTTACCCTCCGTGAAGTAGAAGTTCTACGCTACGTAAGATGTTGAACGAAACGACAGCAAGGATTCATGCATGTAGGACTACGGGGAACAATTTGTGGGGAGTAGAATGGTGAAAGGAGTAAATATATCTCGACCATAATTGAGAAGGAGAAACATCTTAGCTGACACGGATGTTCAATGTGGTGCAACGTTGCCTTTGCTTCGGACATCAGGGCCGAAGTAAGTTTTCTCTCGCCACGGGAGAGTGATTTATTTTTAATTTCCCACCACACCGACGGATTTATGTGAATTCAAAAGGAAGAGAGAACTTAAAGACTCCGAGAGTGGTCAAATTAGTTGCCACTTAACTGTAAGGATGCAATGAATTGAACAGGATGTCCCATACCAAAGGAAGACGTGACCAAATGACAGATTTAATTTAAGGGCTCACCCTTCTCATCTCCTGACAAATATTTAACACCTTTGCGAAGGACATATGGCTAAACGAACGAACGGAGTTTGTTCACAAATATTCGCACATAACGGAGGGTCAAATTCTTTGATTAATAATCCTTTTTCCTTATCTTGTGTGCAGTGTTTTGACAGTGACTTTCCAAGGGTCACTTCAATCGCCTTGGACAGAGAACACGTCTCTAGCGACTAGTGGAACTCTTGTGCAAAAGGATAATCTTAACTGTCCACATAAATATTTGAATTTCTCTCCGGCACACAGTTACTGTCTAGCTTTTTGCAGAGTGGAACTCACTGAATGGAATGGACTTTGGGGAGTACAATGAATGTCGTATGTGCGTAGCTGTGTGGTCCTGCATTGTGTGTAAGTTCTTAATTAAATTACAAGAGACACCGTCATAGGGTTGTGTGTTATATCTGGCGCTTGACTATGTTCCCAGGAGGATGCTTATGTTTTACTTATCCAAAGGACAATTGTTATTTCCTTTGATTTTTATTTTTACAACCCCGGCTCTGGACCGAGTTGTTCTATTGTTTGCTTTCACTTAGAACTGGGAATTTATTATTCCTTCCATTTATTTCCTTGTCTCTTCACACCCCCAAGCATGGCTGTTTGCATTCATAGATTACAGCATCAGCTGGTTGATTAGAGAAGTTTGTCGTTATTGTATACATGGTAGGAATTTCAAACAGTCAGTCCACTCAAAGCCAGCCACATGATTCGAATCCCGTACACAAATTTGTGTTCCTGTCTCGTTCCTTCAGTATTTTTTTATCTCTTTTCTTATGGCCTTTCTATTTGCATCAACAGGTTCCTGTGGGTCCTCGGAAGCCATAGTTTCATAAGAACTATTTTCTGTTCCAAATGATCAAATATTCCTTTGTTCTTGATGACCATCAAGTATACAATGCTGCAAACATACTCCAGTACCTTTTTCTCCTTTTACAAAACCACAAGTCCTAGACCAGATGCACACCTACTGTTAAACCGCATTTTGACTTCTACCCTCGACACCCTCAAATCACCAACAGCCACAGCACCTTTGATATAACGTCAGCTATTGTTCAAAGTGTCTACTGACGTGTTTGTAGCACATTATATTTGTGCAATATGAAAAGTAGCAACGGCCAGACTCCACTTCACTTTCCTGTTGCATGAGGACTCAAAAAGTCGTATAACTATAGTACAATACAAAAAGAAATAAAAAAAAAATATAGAAGAAGAAAAATAGCCCGAACAAAAGGACAACCGAAACCCATCCACAAGTGGGTAAGTCGAAAACCGTTTAACTTGTTATTACTCAGTTGCCTGAAGATGGTGCACCATGTCAAGGATGCGCTCCTGCCATGCAAACGCTTCATAAGTAATAAAATTATAATTCTCCATGACACGATTGCTGTACTGCATATGCAGGTGGATAAGTTGGCAAATTTGGATACAGCTATGTCGCAGAGGTTTGTGCATCAAGAATATTTGAAGCATTTTGTCCACTTTCCTAGCTGCAGGTGAAGCAAGCGATTGAAAGTCGGGCATATTGAAAAAGTTTGTTTCTATTTAATGGAAGAAAAAAATATCCGAAGAATGACACTGATTTGGTTCAGATTTATTGATCATTTTGGCCATGGCATTGTGAGTGCAGAATATGAGAATCAGTGTATAAGTCTGTAAAAGTTTTGAGTTAAGTAATACTGTTGGTGCTAGGTAACAATTCCGGAAATGTTACTTAAATTAGCATGTTTCGCAATCGATTATGCTAAGCGTGGATCATTGATTATATGGTTATGCACCAGAATATTATTTGAGTGCTATGGAGAAATATAAAGAGCCGTTCTTCAGCCGAGCCACACAAACAAACATGGCAGCACCGTTTGCTTATGTAATGAGGGTTTGAATCAGAGGTTTTATTTCGAAGGACAGTTGTGGCGGGGAAGTATTGTGCGCCGGCGTACGACGCTGATTCACTTCATTGCGCCATCGTCACTGTAAGGTTCCACTAAATGAAAACCAGAACTCAGACACTGTTCACGGATGAAACACTGAAGAGGCACCGAATATCCAAGCAACGATCACCAGCAAGAGGAAAAACCACAAATAAAACGCACAGATTTAATGTTCGAATGATTCTTTCTTTATTGTTCTTTATCTTCAAGAAATTTGCACTGAACAACCGGATGACGGAATTATTACTTATAACAAAATAAACAGGCGTTAACGTTTAAGAACAGTTGATAACTTGAGACAATTTTGTATACACAAAGAAGAGTGATTCGTTACGAGGTGTTAGATTAATTTAATTGTTCTATATGAAACACTTGGCTCCTCGATAGTATAGTGGTTAGTATACCCGCCAGTCACACGGGAGACCGGGGTTCGATTCCCCGTCGGGGAGCCTCCGGCGCAAGACTAATGACCTTGCCCGGAAAAAAACAAATCATTATGGAAAATTTAACAAGTCTCACGACTTGCTAAATAAGGCCAAGACCGGTTCTCGGTTGTAGTGCCGATGATGATGATGATGATACGGAACACTATGCTAATCAAATACATTTTTGTAGAGCGCGACTATCGACTTACTAGACTCGACACTCTATTAAACTATATTATAATGGTAAGTACGAACCCCCCGTACGCACGATACGCGGGGTGAATCGCGATTTTAGGTGCGCACCGTTTGATGGTTGTGATGAGACTCCGCGATATTAAGTCGCTGTCAAAAGAATCTTTGGATGCATCTACTTTGCTTGTAGTGATAACCGGATCTCATAGAGGAGCTCGTCATCGTACACATGTATATGTGTACGTCGATTTTTTTCATAGATCAAAGCCATGATGAAGAACCTGAAACACAAAGAAAAGGAAAAGGATCATAGAGATCTTTGTTTATATGAGAAGGTTACTGGGAAACGGATCCAGAACTATGTAGGATAAAAGAGATTTATGACCTGTGAGTTCAACTGAGTAATCAAGTAGCAACTCATTAAATGGTAGATGCGTCTGGGATACTTGGTGATTGGATTGATTGATTGTTTGTGTATCGCCAGAATGCCTGCTGGTAGACAGCGTTCTTCTGTTTGCACTTAGTGCAATGGTAATGCATTATTCTCAACGCAGCTGGTGTTAATTACACGCATCTGCGTTGGACTGATTATCGCTGGCTAAAAGGGGTCGTCAGCCGATGTGTGTATAGACAGATTTTTGTACACACATCGAGACTGGGAAAGTAGACGGCGCAATATTTATGATCCCTGTCATGAAGGTTACATTGTATGTAAACCGAATCATTTGTTTACAGGAATTCGTCTAGGAAAATTTGTCTGGCAACGTAGATGCCGGAATTGGTTTGGAATTCCTGATAAGCTGATAAAGAAATCTTACAGAGAATTGGTATGCAAAGAGAATGCATGAAAGGTAAGTTTTCTTTACAGGGACTTAAAGATCATAGATTTGATCTCTTTAATGCGAGAAGCATTTTCAGGTGCCTAATGCGATTGCATTGACGAAAACTTATGCGTCTTGAGATGAGGTAATGGGGGTTTTTAGGTAAGTGTACCGTGGGGTTTGGTAGCACGCCACACAGTCATTTTTGAAGATCTTTTTAGTGAGAACGAGTCATCAAATATCACTAACGGCACTCCAGTAGCAGGATTAGGGAAGGACGGGATCGTACAGTGATGATGGCCAAGACTGGCCACCCGCAGTCTTTATTTCACAATGGAGACCATCACCTATTCTTAATTCAATTTAACCCACGACGAAGGAACCACGAAAATGATTCTGTGCGGTTTCTCTTCTTTTTTTTTTTCTACTCGAGAAAAAAAGCCCGACGCCCGTAACTTTCATACTCCATTCGCTGAAGTTCTTCTTTTTGTTAGACTTGACTAAAACGCTTCTCAATAAATAGGACTTGTACAAAGGTTCTTGTGTGATTTCGATAGGTGGTTTTCGTCATCTGCGGCATACTTGATCCGAATATGCTAGTATTATATATGGTTTAAAAAACGAGGGTCCCAATTTTAATTCGACTGCCATTAACAAAAGTTTCAGGAATGAATACGGTCGTTTAAAATGAAAAAGGAAAAGCTTAATTTTGGCCATATTAAATAAGTTATACGAGTTACAGAAAGCGGTAAATGTTAGTGGTGCTTCAAAAAATGTTCAGGTAGTTTATACGGATCGTGCACCAAAGATTCGTCATGCAGTGGTTTTCCAAATTGTGAAAAGGTGTTTTTAATCTCGACGAGGAACATCACTCTGGAAGGTTTAGCGACGTTGATGCAAGGTATTCAGAGGTTTGATTGAAAATAACTCATTCATTTCGACGAAGAGATTGTTACACCGACAAATCAACTGCATTTCGGCAGCTAAAGAAGATGGGTTACTTTTGAGTTAAAAATACCCAAGAACTTTTGCGCTTATCCTATACTTCTTTTTACTTCAGGTTAAGTAGCCGCTGTTGTATAACAGTGACTTTTGCCTTACTTATGGGATTTTTTAAACATCCGCGTGCTTCTTTTCCGCTTTATTATTTTACTTTATATTCCCGGATTTCGCTGTCTCTTTCTTTCTACTTAGTTTCCGGCTGAGTGTGAACTTCAGAGTCCTACTCTGTGGCATTTGGTTATTCCATATCAACCTCATCCCCGCCCATGACCAAACCGAATCTTGACTTCCTGCCCATTTTTTTATTCTGTCTGTTCTTCGATCGGTGTGTCATTTTCTAAAGTTCTTTTGTCCGCATATTCGTTCATACGACATGGTTGCACTCTGATGTCTTTGATTTCGACGCGGTCTGTCTTCTACCAACCCACTGTGTTCGTCGAATGTCACTTGAATATTGTACGTAGCATCGCATTCTTGAAGGACCCAATTTAAAGTCATGAGTTCGATCACCATAGCTTGGATAATTTTGTTTTTTTTAGGCTTTTTATGGCTATCAGTTCTTAGTTCTCTTGTTCTATCTGTAGTCGTTCGTTTCTTCTTCTTCATAGATTACATAATTATCCATAGGCACTTACATCCCCTTGCGGCCTTCTTGTTCAACTCCTATTTCTCTGCTGTGTGCACCTTCAATCTCTACTCGGCGAAATAAATATTCTCATTATTTGTCCAGTTATTGTTTTCATTTTAAGCACATTCGGCCTGTCTTCCACCGCATCTTCATTCATCATCATCATCATCATCGGCACTACAACCGGGACCCGTCTTGGCCTTATTTAGAAAGTCTCGAGACTTGTGAAATTTTCAATAATAATTTATTTTTACGGGCAAACAGCATCTTCATTACGATGGATAAATCCAGAAGTGGAATGATGGACCCTTCATCTAGATACCTAAAACTAGTATTTTTCTCTTCAATCCACATAGATGCTTTGGTATTATCTTCAGGTTGGATTTTCCATTGTCGATAGTTCGTTCCGAGATAGCGACATCATTTTCTGTTTCTCATTAGGGTCGTTGTGACATACTTTTCTATGTTGCCCACGTGGCGCTTTCGATGTAGACTCCTGTGATTGAACAATTGTGTGATCAATCTTGGGCCGATTTTCAGTTCTAGAAACGAATATATTTGAATCTCCCATTTGACACCAACAGTGGACTTGTGGCATCTCTAACAGATACACACAATTCACAAGCAAAATAGTGAAGAACACCGAACGAAAATCGAATAAGAAAATACATCAGAACCGTATACCTAGCGATAACAAAAATAATTCACATCAGTGGAGTATAGTCGAGTTTAGAATCAAATTCAAAACACGGTCAGTGGCCTGATGGGTAACGCTTAGGTTTAATTTTTTTCGTGATTCAAACTGTCATAGCGTCAGTTCGAATCACACGATCTTCTTCACTATTATTTTAAACGCTATAGACTTGGTGAACTCGGGTCATCCCAAGACCCAATGGTTTCAATGTCATACTGACATACGGCATTGTCTTGACTCTACACACTGCAATATCCTCTTCGCACTTTCCTTTTTCTATTCCAGGTTAAGTATGCTGATTGTTGTTCTTCTTCAGTCTCCAGAACACTTTACGTGGGAGGATGTCAACACATTTGTGCATCTCTATTTTCATAAAGTCGTTGAAGATTATAACCTCGAATGGTTCTTCACTACAAAAATGTTTGTGGTATATGAATCGCCTATACCTCATGGATGCCGAGACTTCTTCTTAGTCACATACTTCATCGTTTCGACGAGCTTAAATACTGCGCCTTCACTAATCTTCTGATTGTGACGACTGAGTTACTCATGTTAGTAGCTACCGTGTATACATCGACTGGGTCTTCGGTACTCATCGCAGTCTCTTCACATTTGTCAATTCTGCCAAAACCAAAACATCTTCGTTCCGCTTTTTTTTTTTTACATCAGATTCAAATTTTCAGAACCCTACAACCGCGCAGTTCTGCCGCCCGGTCGTACCAGTTGTGCAATCCGTTTTGAAAATCGTAAATATGGTAAAGACAAGACAATTGCACTATCGGTGCGCACGATAAGTCATACTGTGGGATCCTATGTAAACAAGCGGATCTCCACACGCACGTCCGAGTGAAGTGCAAAGTTATCTGTGCGATTCCAAGCAAACAAACGGATCTCCACACGTGCCTGTGGAAAGTGCGAAGATATACACTCGAGTGATGTGCAGTGCGGTAACACCCTCTACCCTTCCCATTACTTGTGTCTGTTTTCCTCATTTTCACACCTCTGTTTGCGTCCCTCAGGCATCGATACTCTCGATTGATTTATAATCTTTGAACAGTCTTTGTTAACTGAGTGGTATCGGGTTCGTCATGGTGTAGTGCTCTACAAAGGCCTACCATTTTCCTCCGCCACACATATTTCATTTATCAAATTCCCCATATACAATAATATATTTAATATCCCCAAATGTGATATCCCCAAATGTCATATCGCCAAACTAATATTCAATCCAATGTTAGACAAATTGAACTATTCAATTGCCAGAAAGTCCTAAAAACTAAACACCACTATGCATACCTTTATATGCAAACAAATCCATACCAAATATCCATTTGGTTCGTATACGCACAATTTCTATAAATAGGTCAACATTTCTACAATCCTTATCTCCATACATATGCATTGCAATCATCCTGCATCTGGCTTACGTTCTAAAAATAGATTTTCCATCCTTTTCCCCAGTTTCACACATACAAATATCGATAAAGATTTGTATAAAAGGGCGATGGATTTTGGATTCGAAGATAAGTCTAGATTGGCGTCCGATGCTTACAGATGCCAGTCAGCTTAAACATAAATACTATTAATAAACGTCATTATCATCGGCACTACAACTGGGATCTGGTCTGGGCCTTATTTAGCAAGTCCCGAGGCTTGGTTAATTTTCCATAATAATTTGTTTTTCCGGGCAAGGTTTTTAGCCTTGCGCCAATTAATAAACGTATGAACTTAAATACAAATGCATGTGTAAATACCAAGTACAACATTTCAAAATAGCCCGAATGCTGGTTTGGCGCCTAAGCCCGTGGACGGCATTCATTAATACAAGTGAAATAAAACAAACCCAGATTCTATATCAAGAATCCTGGCCTTATACTTAACTTCAACTATCGGTCGGATACCCCGGAAGCACAGTGGCGAGCGCAACGACCCTTCTCGCCGTTGTTAAGGACAACGAGTCGCGCTTCCTGAGAGCAGGGCTAAAACAATTGCAGGGATGTGACCGCGATTTCGGCACGGGTTTAGTGGGGCACCTACTATCATGGCATAGCAACTGTAGTGGTTGCTTTCGCTTATCTATCGCTGGTCCTGACTTGGATCCTTTTCTAAGGCGGCATTGATTTTTGTGTCAATCTTTGCAACATTCGCGGGCTGAAATGCAATTTCTCCCCTGTTACTGTATACGTTCCTATCCAGAAACTAGAAATATTTGCCCTTAGCGAAAGCCAGGTAATAACTAATACAGACTGGTTATAACTTAGTGCCTCTCTTCTTTCCACATCTTGGTCTAGCCACATACACACGAAGTGATATTGCTTATCAGCTTCTGCCACAATATAGACTCTACTCCAATTTATAATTTAATTTTTTCGTGGCTAAAGCTTCACGTTCGTAAGAATAGCATACATTACTGCTTCCTACCAAGAAGCTCAAAAGGGTAGACGGACATTTTTTAAGGAAGTTGATGTTCTATCTGATTCTATCGAATCCTGATCCTGTATCCGCACAGTGAAATCGTTATTGCGGGTGATTTCAATGTGCATAGCTTTCAGTGGCTTCGCCATTCCGGACACACAACACCTGAAAGCCAATATGTCCAGCTCTTTGCTGATTCAAATAGTTTAACTCAACTCGTCAATGAGCCAACACGGGTACCAGGCATAGATGGTCATTCCACCAACACACTGGACCTGCTTCTCACCTCCCTCCCAAACAAATACACAATTGAAGTTTTTTCTCCCTTGGACACTTTAGACCGCAGTGTCGTGTCAGCTAAAATTGCTTTAACTAACAGCAACGTTAACGAGAAAACTCCTAAAAGAGCACTATGGTTCTACGAGAAAACCAACTGGGAAGGTCTGAACGACTTTTTTGGGAACTTAAACTGGTCGTTATTTTTCGTCAATAACCATGTTGACTCCATAGATGGCACATTGACAGACACGATTCTACTATTCCACACAGGGTAAATGGTATGAAACCGAAGAGAAGCATGTGGTTCCATTCCGGGTGCAGAGAAGCCATTAAGGCTAAAGAGTTGAGCTTCAGGTGGTATAAATCAACCGATACTGAGGGAAACCGGAAACGATTCAGAAGAGTTAGAAATGATTCCAATGCGCATAGTTCGCGCGCAAAGTTCTTGAATGACCAGACAGTGAGACAAAAAATACTACACTCTCCCACCGGTAGTAGAAACTTCTGGGAATTCGTGTAAAATATTCAAAACTCGGTCTCTTCTTCCAATTGTTCGCTAATAGTCGATGGCAGACCAATTACCAGTACAATAGAGAAGCCGAGTCTAATTGCTGCACGTTTTGCAGCGAACTGGACGGTGCCCGAAACTATGGCGTTTCTAACAGATACGCACACAATATACAAACAAATAGTGAAGAACACCGAAAGAAAATCGAATAAGAAAATGCATCAGCCGTATACCAAGCAATAACACAGCAATTCAACATCTGTTGAATGTACTTGAGTTTAGGAATCGAATTCGTACGCGCGGCGGTGGTCTGATGTGTTGAGCATTGGTTCAGTTTTTAGTGATTCTAACCGTCATCGCGTCAGTTCGAATCCCACATTCTTCACTTTCGTCGCAAATGCGATAATTGGTGACCTCGACGTGATCTATATACACACAACACACGAACTCCCATAGGTAAACAGAACTTTACTACTCGACCACGACTTCTGCATAGAGCACCGGCACACTCGCCTGCTCCGACGTCCTTTCGCTCGCTCGTTTCTCGTTCCGTCGTTTGCACACGAAGTTGATCGTAACGAAGTTACTGAGGAGGGAGTATCGTGGCGTTTCTAACAGATACACACATAATATTCAAGCAAATAGTGAAGAACACCGAAAGAAAATCGAACAAGAAAATGCACTAGCCGTATACCAAGCAATCACATAGCAATTCCATATCAGTTGAATGTACCTGAGTTTAGATATCAAATTCATACACGCGGCAGTGGCCTGATGTGTTGAGCATTGGTTCAATTTTAATTATTTCGAACCGCCATTATCACCAGTTCGAATCACGGGTTCTTCACTATCGTCGCAATACGCGATAATACCATAATAGTTCCACCCCAACTTGAGAATAAGCACCACGCCATGAGCCAGATTCACGTCCGAACGCACACGTACGCAAGGAGCTAAAAGCAAACAAATCCGCTGGTGCTAATGGCATTCCCCCAATTCTTTTGAAGAAATGTTCCTCATTACTCGCTAAACCACTGGAGAAACTCTTCCATTTGTTTTATTCTGCTGGCCGTTTCCCAAATAGATGGAAGTCAGCGAACATTCAGCCAATTCCCAAAAAGGTTGACAGATCATCGCTCTCTTCTTATCGACCCATGGGACTAACTTCTATTCTCTCGAATGTACTGGAAAATCACTTATAAACCATCAACTTTCGAAATATCTGGAATCAAATGAACTTCTCAACGTCTTTCGTAGCAAAAGGTCCACAGAATATTTGAGGGCGTACCTTACCGAGAAGTGGAATCATTCCATCCACTACTTCGGTGAAACCAAGATTATCGCTTTAGATATTTTTCAAACCGTTGGACAGAGTTTGGCATCCAGCCCATTTATAAAAATTAGATTCCTTTGGAGGGCATAATTCACTGAACCGATGGATATGAGACTACTTTTCTGGCCATTCAATTCAAGTAGTTCTTGGTGGTATCAAATCTGCCTCCCATCAAATTAATGCGGGTGTTCCCCTAGGTTCGGCACTCTCACCCACTCCTTTATAAATAATTAACTTTCTCATCTTTATAAATGCTCTCTTATCCATTACCCACAACCTAATCCACTGGTTGAGGTTTTCATACTCATACGAACATTACCGACCAAACTCTTCGAATCTCATTACTAATAAGTAGGATAAGCTTAATACGAGAGCTTATAGAAATTGATGGATTGAACACTTCCGTAGCTGATACCCACTTCTGATGAGATTTCTTCAACAGTTAAGCGGCGATCACTTTCACTAAGCACACGCACGGCACGGCTGTTGTCATCAGTACGACTTCTCCTTGGGCGTTGATCATGACATTTGTTTTCGATTCGTTCTCGCCCAATAATAAATTCTCTGGCCGACGTATACACACGATTCTGAGACAGTGTATCATCACCAAACTGTGCCTTAAATCGAGCAAAATTTTCGAGGGCTTAACGCCGTCATTTGTTAAAAATTGTATAATAAGCCGTTGCGGAACAGACGTATATACCTCTTGCTAGCTAATGGCTGTACTGACTACGAAGTCGAGTGCGACAGCTAGCCAAGCGGTTCCTCTACTCTTCACCAAACAACAGCCACGCACAAGGTTATTCAGCTCGCAACTTGTTGCTAAGCAAAAAAGTAAAATTATCGTTTGTATTTGATTTAATTGGGACCTCAACAAGATATATCAATGGGGATTATCTAAACTCAACGGCTAAAGTAAATTTAAAGGTACTTCCAAGTCCCCTTTTGTGCACGCGTTAGTGTTAAAAGAGGAAGCTTTTCTTCAACTAATCGATTGATTGAATTAATCCTACCTTATGAGTAGAGTCTTAAAATATGCTCACAATTAGGCCGGCTTGTTGTAAAAGGTGACTAAAGGCAACCATTGGGTGGTGTCCCAACGCCATGGCTATAGGGTCCATGAAATGGTCGGGAGAAATCCTTGACTACGTTTCAGAGCTTGGCTGATGGACTGGACCAAAACGAGATATCACTCCGTCATGCTGTACGTTCCGAGATATCATCAGCAGAAATTTTTGACTATGTTTTGGACATTCGGATGTTGGCCGGACTGCAATGGATGTAAGTCATGATGATATCTTCTGAGGTAAAAAATTCCGGCGTTAAACTAGTTAACCCATAGGGATCTCCGTGGCCAAAAGGAAATCATGCAAATTGTTTCATCAAAATTGAACTGTTATCAATACGTCTGCTAGTCATCGATCCCGAGCGCGAATCACTGTCAATATTCAACCAGTAACGGCATTTGTAGCATCAGAAATATTAGCTTCACCAATACGTATGTAAACTCCGTTCGCCATTAATTGCAAACAACGAAATCTGACATACTGGTCCTAACCGAGACTCAGCTCTACTCGTGAACTCGCTATACATATCTTCGTTGCCCAGAACACGACTTACATTTGAGATATCGTTTTAAGGGTCTAGTCGGCGTCTTCGCCCTGTCCGATTTGGTTGGCCAAAGGGGAAAAGCATTAGAAGCTAATAACGTCATTTGATGAATATCTGTGAAATTTCTTCTATGATCGGCCAACGACACTTTCCGAATACCTCTCACGTACCATCCACTGAATACAAAATAACCACCTGGCTTCTGAGATTGTCGTTATTGGAGGCTTTAACGTTCACAACTCCGACGGCTCGGTACGTTCCAAGACAACCGACGAGGCCGGCAGGTCAGCCGAGGGGTTCCGTGTTATTTTTTTTTTTTTTTTTTTTTTTTATTAGACCTCTCTCGGGAGAGGCGAACCTATAGCGTCGAGTGGGCGCCCCGAGATGCCATCAAATAACTGTTGCAGTTCTTTTTGAACAGTTGCAGGGTGTAACGCTCCGGGAACACTCGCGTGGGAAGGGAGTTCCACAGCTTCCCCGCTCTGTAACGGAACGAGTTCTGATACAGGGATGTTCGCGCTGTCGGGAGATGAACCACAAACGGGTGCGATCCGTCGGATTGTCTTGTGGAGCGCATATAGACCGAATTGCGTGGAACAGTGCCAAGAATCTCCGAAGAACAGCACCCGTGATAATATCTGTAGAACAGACAGAGGTCGGCTACGCGCCTTCGATGTGATAGCGACTGTAGTCCCGACGTCAGCGCCGAGTCCCCGATCAGGCGGATCGCTCGTCTTTGTACGCTCTCAAGTAGGTCGAGGGTATGTTTAGGAGCCGAACTCCAAACATGAGAGCAATATTCGAGCGCGGGTCTAATTTGAGATTTATATAGGAGAAGAAGTTGGGCCGGAGTAAAATATTTCTTGGCTCTAAAAAGATAGCTCAGTTTTCCTGAGGCCGACCTGGCGATGCTCGACACGTGTTTATGCCATGATACATTCCCACAGACCGTGACGCCGAGCAGTTTCAAGCTATCCCCAGCCTCGAGGGCCCGGCCATTCATCATCAGCTGTGGAACCGATGATCCGGTTTTCTTTGTGAATGTTGTATACTGCGTCTTCGTTGCGTTGAAGTCGACAAGATTGGCCTTTCCCCACTACAGGACTTTATCTAGATCCTGGTTCAGAGAGTCAATCTGTCTACATCTCAGCTGGTGCGACGTTGATGCACCAATCGGCCGATCACTCGAAAAGGAGGAAACAAGCGTACTATCATCCGCAAAACTGAACACTTTGTTATCCGTTGTCTCCAACAAATCATTTATGTGAAGCAAGAACAAGGTTGGAGCCAAAATAGAACCCTGGGGCACCCCCGAATTAACAGGATACAGATCCGAACACTCGCCGTCCACAACAACCCGGATCGATCGATTCTCGAGGAAGCTCCTCGTCCAGTCGCAAAGCTGTTGGGAAATTCCATATGAACGAAGTTTGCTCAGCAATGCCCCATGCCAGACGCGGTCAAAAGCCTTGGAGATATCTAATGCGACGGCCCTTGACTCACCATGCCGTTCAATCGCAGATGTCCATATATCGGTTATAAGTGTCAAAAGGTTAGCCACAATTTGAGTCTACTCGTGGAGGAATCTAGACGAAACCGGATGACCGAGGTTAATTTTGGTCTGGATCTGTTTCTTATATTCTAGTCGGGCATTTATATCGCGGAATCAATCATGGAGATTATTCTTCTCGGTATGCAACTTCTCATTCATCACTCCATCGAACGAAATTCGTTTGATAAAAAGTGCGAACAGCCGACGGCGCCTAAAAAATATAACTTTTAAACAATGGTGCTCCAATCGACGCTGTTAACCAAGTTTCGTTCATATGGTCTTTCCCAACATCTTTACGACTGGATGGGGAACTTCCTCGAGAATCGATTGATGCGGATTGATCTAGACGGCGTTTCTTGAAATCT
Source organism: Microdon myrmicae (assembly GCA_963931805.1). Taxonomy (NCBI): domain Eukaryota; kingdom Metazoa; phylum Arthropoda; class Insecta; order Diptera; family Syrphidae; genus Microdon; species Microdon myrmicae. The sequence continues at coordinate 88,683,443 of OZ007501.1, forward strand.
GCATTCTGTGAAAATCGGGGTGTCTCAGGGTTCCATTTGGGCTCCAACAATGTTTTTGCTTCACATTAATGATTTATTGTAATCAACGGGTGACCAAATATTGAGTTTTGCTGATGGTACACTTGCTTCCTCATTTTCGAGTGTTCGGCCGGTTAATGCTTCAACTTCGCACCAGTTTATACATCAGATTAACTCTATGAATGAGGATCTGGATAGAATTCTACAGGTAGGGAAATGCCAATTTCGTCGACTCCAATTCAACGAAGATGCAATATTCAACGTTCATTGAAGAACTGTATCGTCGGTACCACAGCTGATGATGAATGGCCTGAATCTAAGGAAAGCCTAGCAGGTGTATGCATACGTTTATACCGGTTTATCTAAGAGATGGTGCCAGCGAAAAGTACGCAGCATATTAATTTTACACATACGTCATTTTGATCATCTGAGATTTAACTACAAACACACACAAGTTGGGTCCGCCAAAAACTATCGTCTTTGTTTTATCATTTAGTGATCATGTCGAGTTTTGTGCCCGAAAAAAAACATTAGTGGCACGCGTTGCTTTTCGTATTTAATCAAAAGAAAAAGGCTGTTGAAAGGCGTCGTTTGCCGGTAGAAACATATGGTGAAGATGCTCCGTCAATTAGAACATCTGAGACACGGTTTCGACAATTTACAAGTGGTGATTTCAATGTGAAAGACAGTGAGCGCTCTGGTAGACCACAAACATGTGAAGGCGAGGAATTGAAGGAGTTATTGGATGATGATCCAACTTAAACTCAACCGCACTTAGCAGAAATATTACATGTATCACAAGAGACAATCAGCACACGTTTACTAGCAATGGGGACGATCAATACCAGGTGTATGCATACGTTTTTTCTGGTTTAACTAAGAGATGCCGTCAGCGAAAAGTACGCAGTATACAGCAAAACTAGTGAAAGACACCTTGAAATCGCTGGGATGGGACATCCTTCTGCACTCACCGTACTCCCTAGACGTGGCACCATCTGACTATCACATCTTCCCATAAATGGGGCACGCGTTCGCAGAGCAGCACTTCTGCGATTTTGAAGAAGTTGGAAAATGCCTCGACGAATGGTTTCCCGCGAAAGACAATCCGTTTTTCTGGCACGCTATTAATAAATTACCTGAAAGATGGCGAAATGTGTAGAAGCCGATGGCTAATATTTTGAATAAAAAAAAATTCCTTGCGCTAGAAAATTACGTTTTTTTTACCAAAGAAACCGAAAAAAACGTATGCATACAGCTAGTAAATTTGTTCGGGGTCACAGTCTGTGTGAATGTATCGTGTCATGAACAGATATGGAACATCGCCAGGTTCGGCTCTGGAAAATTGACTTATCTTTTTAGAGCCCAAAAATATATTACTCCGGGTCTTCTTCTGCTCCACGAATCCCAAATTAGAGACGCACCCGTGTTAAATATTTGCACTTTACACACACACACACAGGGAATAAAAACACACGCTATTAAAACAAAGAAAATTAGGCTTAATTTAATTCGCACTTTATTTAACAAATGAAACATTTTTTTTTAACCCATTTAAATTGGGCAGTGAATACAACATGTACTAACTTAACACCAGACACGACACACACTAACGACGACACGCCATTTTTCTACTTTTACAAAATAAAATTTAAAGCGCGACAGAATTTATCACTCTGTCCGTCTAGGACAACGATTCGAAGCAGACTCTTAATAAAATGAATTTAAAGCGCGACGGACTTTAATAAATTACGTCCGTCTAGGACGATGGTTTGAATCAGATACTAAATAAGATGTCCAAACCGGACGACGTTCGCACACAGACGCCTTGTTATCTCTCCTTCGATCGTGCAAGACCAAAGGATGCATCCATTGTTTACACGCACAATAGATCTTCGCAGTACATTTTTTGTTTGTCTAACGTTGAAAATGTTTACGATCTGCGAGACTTGACTGTGTGGATGCGTGTAATACAATTCTTAGAACCTTGTATTTACACAAGTGTTCATTTATGGTCAACGATGGCAAAGATATTTTGTATAGCTTATTGCTTCCTTCCCATGGAATTGTTCTCTGCTTTGAGTAGCACATTATTTTCTTTGTGCCGGCATAGATTTTTCCCAGATGTGGTGTCTGGATTCGATGATTTGCCCGTGTATGCATTTTGTATCTAATGCACTTTTTCAGGTACTCGTTGTATTGGTTATGTTGATTAGGATTAATCAACATATGGGGCTTAACATGAAAGTGAATCCTGTTAATGGCGGGGTGGCCCAAAAGGGTTAGTATTAGTGGAGGGTAGGCATTGTGTGTAACACCCGAATGTGATTCCCATGTTTGGAGCTCTTCTTCTAAGCACACTCTCTATCTACTTGATGATGCAGCGCTGACATCGGGACTGGAGTCGCTATGACATCGAAGGCACCTTTGTCTTTTTACAGATATTATCACGCGTACTATCCCTTGGAGATTCGTGGTATTATTCCGAGAAATTCGATTTATTTGCGCTTCACGGCACAATCCAAAGCATCCCAACAATTTGCAGCTCATCTCCCGACGGCACGCACATCTCTGAATAAAAGCTTGTTCCGTTACCGAGCGGGGAAGCTGTGGAACTCTTGTGGGGGGCAAGGTCGTGGCACCGACATGGCCGCAGGTTCTACCTCGTCCCCATAAATCACAAACACAGTTCCGCTGCTAATCATTCTCCAAGAGCAAGCAACACAAACGAAAGGAAACGCACTGGTTAGGTTTATCGTAGAAATGCTATTTTATTTACTTATTCGTGATCATGTTTCGTTTTTATTAATGCGGTTTATAAAACCAATTAACATTAAGTGTACACTTGAACTTTGGGATTCTAATTTTTTTGCTTTCTTATTTATATGTTTTTTTATTAGCTCATAAAAGAAGTGAATGGAATAGAGCAGATCGACGCACACATTTCGCGGTTGAATGAAAACGAATGAACTTTTGTTACTTCACGCTAGAGTCCGGGTATTATGTGGAAGTCCGCACGACCATTGTCGTCGGCAGATGGAAAAGGACTCAACGATATTCAATCGTTGTCCAAGGGAAGTTTGGGTGCATTCACTTTTACGGTAGTGATAACCGGATCTCATAGAGGAGATCGTCATTGAACACATGTATATGTGTACGTCGGTTCTTTTCATGGGTCGAAGCCATGATAACGAATCTGAAACAATGAAAAGGGCATAAGTGCATTCACGAAATACGATTCCGGTAAAGCAAATAAGACCGAACTCGTCGGATGCTAATGGGATCTTTGTATACATGTGCGTCGCGGCTAAACAAAAAGCCGACGATATGATGTGGAAATGTGCTAATTGGTTGTAGCTAGGTTACTGGGAATTGGTCTCAACGTCTATGGTGATAATAACATGCAGCTGCGTTGGGCCATTTATCGTTGGTTAAAGTGGTCTCCAGCCAATGTGTATATTTGGTGATTTATGATACACTTGGTGAGGACGAGAAATAGGCGACGCAATGTGTATGGTCCCTGTTATGGTGGTTACATTATATGTAAACCAAATTCTTTTGCTTACAGGAATTCGTCTAGGGGAATTTGTCTGGCAACGTAGATGCCGAAATTGGTTTGGAATTCCTGATAAGCTAATAAAGAAATCTTACAGAGGATTGGTATACGGAGAGTATGCATGAAAGGTAAGTTTTCTTTACAGGGACTTAAAGTTCATAGATTTGATCTCTTTAATGCGTGAAGCATTTTCAGGTGCCTAATGCGATTGCACTGGCAAAAACTTATGCGTCTTGGGATGAGGTAATGGCGGTTTTTAGGTAAGTGCACCGTGGGGTTTGGCGGCACCGCCACACTCCTCTCCGGTTCGTCACAACCTGCAACTGTCTAAGAAGAACTCGAAGAGTTATTCGATGGCATCTCGGAGCAGTGAGTCAGTGCTAAGGATTTGCCTCTCCTGAGAAAAGATTAAAAAAAAAAAAACGTCGATTTGTCATGGTAATTCCTTTAACGGAGGTGCATCTATCTTTACAAGCACGACCCAGTCTCCTGTTGTACTGTTTGGATATGTTATGGAGATATACGTATCTGGTGGAGGACGGCTCCAAAGGGGTTGCAAAATGTATGTGGGAGGGAAATGGAAGGGCATGCATCTAAGACTTCTCGCCCGACGCAGCGCGTTTTGCAAAGTTTGAAAGAACATTGCTATTGTTTGATTCGATTTTCAATAGCTTCAAAGAAGAAATTGAACAGTTCGGGTATAAGAAGATGGTCCAAAACTTCCATAATGTTTAGAATTAGTGGCTTGAATCTCAACTGCCAGACAATTTTGTGAGATAAGACTATTTTGAAGCCTAAACCTCGAGGATTCGTTTCATTGTTTGTTATCTCTCAATCACATATTTTATACTTCAGGTGTTGTGAAATGGCAGTCAAAATAATATATACATTTACGATTTTGAATCTATATTTTACTTTAAATGGCATCTTCTTTTTTTTCTGAGGCACTAACGTCTTCGGTTTCATATCTATTCTTCGGTTTTATATCTATTCTTCGGTGACCTTGTGGGGAGGAAGTATTGTGCACCGACGTACGGCGCTAGTTCTCTTCCTCCTCCATCATAAGTTCTTTAATGTTCCGACAAATGTTAACCGTCCAAACGAATGAACGAAACGCCGTCACGTTTGTTCACAACCACAAAACGAACACTATGACGAAGAAGAAACCGTCAAACACCGGACAAGTTAAACACACTGCTTAAGTTTAATATAATTTTATTGAACATAAACACTGTCATTTGTTTGTGGCGTACACAAGTATTTTATATTGATATTGATTGTTGACTTATTAATGGTACACGGTTACACGCACGACTCGGTGAATATTTTAAATTGAGATTGAATTGGCTTCTGGTGAATTCGGAACTGTTACAGGCGCGACTCGGTGGGTATTTTATTACGCTTCTCCGCTGCCGGCGGAGAGCGGGAGTGCTGCGACCAGCGTGGTCGAAGGATGGAATAAGACTCAACGATATCTTGCTCGTTCAGAGCTCACTCGGTCATCGTGATCGGGGTGGTATGTGTGCCTAGAACAAAGAAAGAAAAAAAAATGCATTCCTACGATCCGATTTCGGTAAAGCAAACAAAACCGAAATCGTCGGATGCATGTGCGTAGCAGCTAAATAAAGAGACCACGATGCGATGTGGAAACGTGCTAATTAGTTTTAGCTAGGTTACTGGGAAATGGTGTTTATGGCATCGCCAGAAAGGGTACGTATTGAATACCTATTTGCATTGTTTATGCTTGGATTTCAATTGATGCCAAGGGACGCGGAATGCGTATTTGCTTTGGGTCAGGGAATTTTATTGCTGGAAGAAAAACGTCGCCAGCCAATGTATACATAAAGAAATTTATCGTATATATGAATGAAGGTGGGAATAGGCGACGCAATGATAATTATCCCTGGCTGGAATGGTTACATGATATGTGAACCGAGGGTTTTTCTTTTCAGGAATTTGTGTGGTACCTTATTGGTTTAGGATACCAGATAAGCAAAGAAAGAAGTCTTACGGAAAATTGTATGCGAAGGGATGCATGAAAAGGTAAGTTTTCTTTATAGGGATTTTAAGATTATAGATGGTGATCTATATAATGCGTGAAGCATTTACAGGTACTAATACTGTTGCATTAGCGAACTTAAGGAAGTTGGGTAGTAATTATGGGGGTTTTTTCAGGTAAGTGGACCGTAGGGTTTGGCGGAATCGCTACAACCTCCTTGATCAGGGTTGCAACGCGTTGACACGGCGCTCCGCCCCCGTTTTAAGTACGCTGATTTCCTACATATCCCACTTTTTTATCACTTCTTGTTTCAAATAATTTGATTAAAATCACTTCAAAACAATATAGAGAAAAACTTGCTGTTTCACGTGGTAAAGTGATGCCCATTGTGTGCAAGTGATGAAGTTGTTCGTTTCAAAATGCGTCTAACTGAATAGCAGCCGGTTCTAATGGCATTTGTTAATGTATTGAAGAAGATAAATATCAATTAATACACTACGAGGGTAGGTCGATAAGTCCTTAGAAACGCCTACGATGGCGCTCGTAGCATCACTAAGGGTCTATTTTTAGTAAGCATCATTCCGCACTAGGTATTTGTAAATTTTAAATTTGTGTCATGTTTCAATTTTGTATCATAAATTGGGTATGAAAAAAATATCTGCGAGATGGGTGCCGCATTTTCTCTCAGCTGAGAATTTTTGCAGTGCAGGCGTCGCAACCCAGATGATTTTCTGCAGAGATTAGTAACTGTAGATGAAACATGGACATTACACTCCCGAGACGAAATATCAGTCAAAACAGAACGGGCTCCAAAGAAGGCAGAAGGTGAAATCAGCTGGAAAAGCTATGGGTTTTGTGTTATGGGATGTACGTAAAATTATCTTCACTGACTATTTGGAAAAGGGGCAAACGATAACTGGACAGTATTATGCATGATCATTAGGTCAGCTGAATGAGAAAATAAAAGAAAACCGTCCTCATTTTCTAAAGACTTATTGACCTGCCCTCATATTATTCTGTACCTCTCCAGTGGGTATCTATGTGCCAAGGGTAGTTTCAGAACAGCACAACACACTTGAAAACAGTCGCCGATTGGACAAAAAAAAAAAGTATAAAAATATTAAATTGTTTTACTCTTATACTACGTTGTTCATAGTGTCCTTGAAGTCTAGAAAGAAACAAAAGGATTTATCGAGAATTCCACAGTGGTGTTACACCCTAAGAGTACATACCAACATCAAATTGCACTGATGATATCCGATAATAAAGATTTAAAGACAGGAACACGATTGTACTCGTAACAGCAGTACGTAATAAGCAGCAATCTAAGTTAATTGATATGTCTAGCTTCGCGTCTAGTGTTTTACCTACCTACAATATAAACTACACCTTATTTGATTGACCTAGTAAAGACTTCTGTATATTTTGTTCAACTTCTGTACTCCTCCTATCGGGCAACCCCATTTACAACAAACAACTCGGTAGACATCATCCTACTTATGATGGTAATGAATTACAATTTAGATTATTTTCTCAGGTTCATGATAGGACAATAATTCTATAGAAGCATCAAATACCAGACAAACATGCCTGAGAATCGCTTTAGACAGAGAATCCCATCTCGTAGCCTAAAGCCAAAACAAAAATTACACCCCACCATTCTTTCTAGCAGTAGATCCATGTGGATTTCAGTTTGTTTAATAGTTCTTTGGTGCTGAGTGCGATGAGAGAATCTAAACACTCTAAGGACTTAAACCCTTAGTTCATGGCCTGTTCGTGTTCCCAGAGTCTGGTATAAAAACACAAACCCAGCCAAGTCAGGGGAGTGCATAAAAGTGCATTGTGGTGCCTATGATATCATTATTTCCGCACTCGAGTACAAAAACCAGAAGAATAATCGTAAATTTAAAACAAAAGGACACGAAAAGGACAAGATTCCAACAAAGATGCTTAGCAGACTACCAATGGGAGTGCATGCAGCCATGTTGCCTAAGCCGTTCCGAAAGGATTTATGCAGATATTCATTGGGATATCACCCGAAGCAGCAAAGCAGTATAACTGCCGCCATCCACATTAATAATAATCCTCGTTCTTATTCTAGATATAACCGTTGTGTTTCACGGAGCAGCCCGGTATCTTCCGAGTTCTTCCTCCTGCCCCGTTGTAGGTGGAAATGTAAATTCAGCTTCACCCTCTCAATTCAGTTCCCTGCAGGCGACAATCTTGTTAATTATATTCTTCACACTGCAATTGCAAGTTGTTTCATTTTTTCCGTTAGCTTCATATCTGCTTTCCTCACTGTAGTCCTGTTGATATCCTTAGCATCGTAGATCAGTTGTGGGTGGTTTGTGGGTGAAATCGTAGCAACATCGCTGGCGTTGTGCAAATTCATGGTGATGCGCTCCTAAGTGTCCCGTACTTCTTCTAGGACACGGTGTCCTTTTATATGTTGTGTTGTTCTTTCTTGACTCCTTGTGTAATGGCATCATGGCACAGTGCCCCTCACCGAGTAACCATACACTGTGTGGGTGTGGGTGTGTATGTGAGAGCCTCCTTAAATAACTCATGTGCGGCCATAAAAATGGCTTAAAGTGATCATCATAAACGTTGAGTGAGCAAACATTGCAATAAAGACACCCTCCACCTTCCTTCTGTATCCGATTCACCGTGTTTTCGTTGTTCATCTCACCGTACGCCACGGACTATCACACTCTCCCCCCATATTGTATCCTTGTAAATTGTGCTGTTCTATCTCATTTTTTTTTTCTCCCCAACCAAAGTTGTATAAAAAACTGCGAGGAGAAAAGCAGAAGGATCCCAAGCCATCGAGTCAGCAGCGGGAGGAGTTACTAAAAGGCGGCTCAAGGTTTGGTGGAAAGGATAATTTTTGCGTCGAGAAGTAGTAAATTTATTTCATCCTAATTTGGTTTTATTGTGCAATTTGGATTTAACGCCCGCCCGGGAAGGGGTACGAGATATTTTGTATGGTTGGTCGCCAACAGCGAGACCATACCAGGCTCGCATACGAATCAGAGCGTTCAAGGAGTTTGAAGAGAAATAAAATGGTGACTTTTGTTGCCTCCTTGTCAATTTGTTTTCCCAGACAGAACGATGACGAAGAAAAAAATTTGTTACCACCTTCTTCTTCGAAAACGTATCTCTATGGCTGCTGTCAACATACTTATTTATTGGATTGCCATTGATGTTGCCGCCTGAGAAGCCTATTTTAAGGAGGTGGATGACCTGGTAATAGGAGTCGCAAAAACACATTTGGCAGGAGAGCAACGTGTGTGCACAATTTAATGAGCTGAAAAGCCATGTGCAGAGAGCCATATCGATTGGAATGTAAGTCCTTCTGACGGTAAGTGCCTATGCAAGGATGATCTTTTGCCTTATATCAATCGAATCGAATTAAAACGATTGAGGATGATTTTCTGTATTTTAAATTGAGCGCGTGAAGATAAATCGGCCGGATGAATGTTTGGCGAACTCGCTTTATATATTTTATGCTATGATCTATGGGGAGACTTCGGCCCATAATTTGTTTTTTTCTTTAGATATTGTATCCCATGAAATAGAGATTTCTGGGATCTTTTTAATCCATAAAGATAATCCATAAAGATAATTTCAAAAGTTACGAAACGAATCAGTACTCTTGAATGTAGCTAGTGACGCTTTTAAATCTGATTTAGAATTATGACATTTCTTCATATCAGCTTGGTCGTTTTCTATTTACATTTTCAATCCATAACATAACATGGGTACAACGTAAATTATACAACGACGGTTTGCTCGTATCAATGGTTTGATTCGTATAGTAACATATTATATACATCGATAGTGTCACGAAATCGGTGGTGTTATGATCAAATGATGTCAAAGACTCTATACGATCTCATTAGTTTACGATCAAATTCAAGAGATCCCAATGTCCAAACCGCCTAGGATAGGATTCACTCCAAAGACAGTTTTCTGTGGAAGGTTTTTTTCATTTCTAAATTTGGATGGTGTAGATTTGCCTCAATTAGAGGTGGCAAACTAGATGGCACCAGTCGGCACAGAAGCTGATGTTGATACGGGATATGAATGGGGAAACCTTCGACGAAGGTAGGGATTTTTAAGGAACACTTTCATCATCACATCCGCTTAAAAGAAATTGTTTTGATATACCTAAATGCGGATGGCAAAAGAGAGATGGGCTGTGGAAATGAGATGCCGAGAAATATATATATGTATATATATATACATATATATATATATATATATATATATATATATATATATATATATATATATATATATATATATATATATACATGTTTTTCATTTTACTTCTCCCAGGAAAAGCAAACCTATAGCGCTGAGTCAACGCCCTGAGATATTATTTTTTTCGACCGGGTCCATCGGCCAAGCTTCGAAAGATGCTCAAGGATTTCTCCCAACTATTTCTGAAAGCCTATAATTTAATGGTGTGGTATTTCACCGGTTCCGCGAACGCCACTAATCATCTTCCCAATACCCCATTTAAAAACTCCCACCCGGGGCATACAAACCTGGAAAGCACGTACTCACCTGTTTATAGTTGAACCATTAAGCCTTAAAACGCATAAAATCACAATATTTGCTGATGCTAAATCCATCAGCACCAAACAGACATGTTCACCATGGGCAATTTGGTTGCATCACCACGCAACCAACATGAACCGAACCAATCATCATCTAGCAAACCAAAATTGCCCGAACTATATCAACGAGATATACGCCAGCCGCACACATGCAGGCAATATTTTAGCTTTTCCTTTTGCATCCATGCCTATATCGATCGGTCATCCGACCGACAAATACATGAAGGCTGCTCGCCCAAGCAAGTCGTGTTTTCAAAATGGAAAAATTACCATCGAGAATTCGGCTACGTGGAGATGCCAGCAACATGTGCACGATCAGCATACATACTTTACGCAGTCGCTGATCGCGCAAACCCTTTAATCACTATGTTGAGATATTTGCACCAGCTGCAATATGCCAGCTAATGTTCCCCTTGCGGATTCGGTTAACCCACGGTCCGCATACTTGTGGACACACACGATGAGCAGCAGAAGCGATCATCGTGTGTGTGTCTCGCGCCCTTGTGCTGGGACCGATACAAGGAGAATCAACCCCTTGTGGCGACAAACGTAAGATGAACTTATCTTTCGATATCTTTAATCGTCCAACAGATTCCGTGGAGGCAAGTCGGGCCTCCACGTAAAACGGAAAGCGTGAGTCGAGAGTGGAGTGAAGACGCCAGTGTGTTGTGCGTCTACGCAGTGTATTATTTTCTTTTGTTCATTTGTCTCGCGCAAACGAAAGGGTTGTGTTTAAGAACTTCCCAAGACAGTTCCAAAATTTTGTATACAATAAACGAAAAGACGATCCGAACAAAGTACTATTGAAGGCGATTGTGCGGGAGAACGGAAATTAAAGATGATAGATAATGTGCATCATCAACAGTTTAAATCAACCAAACCTGATCCCAGACTTGAGTTATCCGATTTGTGTTTTAGTAATAGTACCGAATGAAATAAATAAATTAGTTTAAAACTCATTCGACTTGTTTTAGAATTGACCCAATCGGGAAATGCATTGCTCACCGTTGAAATTCCTTGACGTTTATCCTTTTGCTGCTTCTTCGCTAATTGATCCGCCTTTATTAATGATGTGTCGTTTCATTGCATTACGAAAGTCGCGATTATAGTGATATAGAAAGGACCATCGACAAGATGCCCAATAAAATCAGTGTGTCTCGAGGCAGCGATCGTTTACAGAAGTAAAATGTTTCGAACTTTAGAATGGCATCCAAGGCAAGTGCGTTCCACAAGGTGGTCGTCAGCTCAAAGCCGAAAGCGGAACTTTTACCCCACATTGATGACAGCCCATGGGGTAACTTCTTGGGATGGGGTAGAACCGGTGCCAACGACGGCACATATACATTTCTACCCATAGCTTGGCTTCGAAAATTACAAACAATGACGAAGAAGCATTTTGAGCAGAGCATTTCACCCTCTCATTGTTCAGTTGAAAAACAGTTGTTTTGTCGCGTCGGCTTTAAATTACGCTGTCTTAAAATTCGAATTCGAAGTATTATACTGTGATTTAAAGCCCCTGTAAAATTGCGGAATTCACTTCGTGAACAGATCCACCGAAAACGAGAAAACAACGGCAAAGCCACCCCAATCATTTAAAATACTCTAGAAATGTCGATCGCGTCGGGTTTTGTTGTTGTTTAGTATAGAGAACGAATCACTTATCTTCCGAAGGTCACCAGTGCCGGAGGTGTTTGTTGTCATACCACAAAATGAATTATAATTTTTTATCATATAAAAGAAATGCAATCAATTTATAAATTTCCCCAGCATTTTACCCTTTTTTGAAAGCTCTGTATACCACCTTTTTAAAGAGATCATTGTAATTATTATTATTATATATTGGCCTATGAGAACCCGGAAGTTCATGACCTCACTGACTCGGCTGCGCCATCGTTTCTTGTCCTGTGCACTCTCCTATGACGCTTGACCATTTGATCCGATCTCCTCGAGGTCATTAGGGTATTGGTTCGGTTTTATGAATTCTCATAAAACTATTATGCATAATTAGGATATGCATTGGAATTTGGGTTTTTTGTTTTTGTTATCCGTCTGGCTTATGCAGACAAGAGTTTGCGTTTCCTTCGGATGGGTAACACAAGATCCGTGGGAATTAGGTATTGGTTTTTGAATTGGCGCATTTGCAAGTCATAAAACATCAGGCATGTGAAGATATGCATTAGGGTGTTTATGATTGCTCGAATTGTGTGTCGGCGGAAAATAGATCTGCCTTTGTTTAGACACATGCATGTTTTGGGTTTTGGATCTTGTAGGAATTTGAATTGAATTGAATTCAATGTTTGAGAGTTTGAATGTTTAGTTCGAATTGGTTGACATTGAATTCAATGTTGATTTGGGTGTGGGGGAAGGAGATTGTTTCTATGGGGTAAGGAAATTGTAGGGCTTTCCGCAGCACTACAGTTGAAAGAACGCACTAGATCACTAGTGTAAATGTTAAACAAAACGGGAGAATTCATTGCCCCTTGCTGCTATCCGGTTTTGATGTGAAAGGTCTTGTTAGAGATTACATCTCCACATTTTACCACAAATTGTTTACCCATTATCATATTGTAGATAATATATAATATATATAATATAGATTTGATAACTTATATACAAGCTCTTCTAATCATTCGGTGTGGAAGGCTTTTTCAAAGTCAACTAAATACGCCTCTGAAACAAGTTTCGTCGCAGCATGAAGGGTATCCTGTTTCGATCTGAAACCGAACTGATTGCTTGGAATAATACTATTTTCATCACACCAGTTTATCAATGCTTGATTTATAATTTTCTCAAATACCTTGCTGATGTTTGGAAGCAAACTAATCTAGCGAAGATTGGGGGGGTTGCTTGGAATATGAATTACGCCGCCAAGTCCGTGATGATCCCTGTCGTACTGGATTGTACGAAGACAATTACGAATAGTTGGATCCGTGTCTACTAATTGTATTCGCTCGTCCAGCAAAAGTAAATCCAAGGGGGAATTTCCTCTCGGATAAAACGACGTGCTTCTAGCGTACAATTCTAGTTTTTGTTCGATCGCGTTTGTTTGCCACCAGTCGAACAACGCATTGGCTCTTGTGTTCGAGAGAAAATTACCGCAAACACTGTGCTTGGCATTGAAATCTCCTGCCATAAACAAGTAATTCCTTATGACCTCTGCTCCGTTCCGGAAGACCTTCTTCCGGCAAAATGAATCCAGATCGCGGAAAAGATGGTAGTCCGTTGGGGAAATGTCAGAAAAGAAAGGCGGATGGTGAAACATTTCAAATCTCAACTGCAACCTTTTGCACCGTTACTTGAAAGGTATGGGGTCTAGCATTGTCATGCAAAAGGATCGGGCCGTGCCTATTGACCAACGCAAGCTGCTTTTCCGCCAATTTGGCATGCAATATGTCGATTTCCTCACAATATTTGATAGCGTTCATCGTTTCTCCTGGTTGAAGAAATGAAAAGTGGATTGGTCTTTTCGATGTCCACCAAATCGTCACCATAACCTTTTTTTGGTGAAGATCGGGCTTGGGGATGTGTTATGGTTCTCACCTGCATTCAACCACTGCTCAGGTCTTTTTCGGTTATCATACAGAATCCACTCTTCATCACAGGTGACTATCCGGTGCAAAAACAGTTCACTTTGGTTTCTTAATCTAAGCGAAGCGCAGATTTCCAGGCGCCGTAGTTTTTGGGACTCGTTCAGTTCATGAGATACCCACTTATCGAGTTTCTTTACCTTTCCTATGAGAGAAAGTTGTCGACTTATTGTCATTGGGGATACTCCCAAGCTTTGTGCCATCTCCCGAACCGATTTCGTAGGGTCCGCATCTACCGTTGCGTCAACTTACGTTTCCGGCTTGCCAAGTGGTTCATGTTGGAGGCTGAAATCTCCCGAACGAAACTTTTCAAACCAACGTTATAGAGTGCGTTCGTTTACCGCTACATCCTCAAATGCGTCATTAATATTTTTCATTGCCAATAACTCATTATGTCCCATTTTGAATTGATAACGGAAGAGGGTTTGAATTTGAACTGCCGACAGCATGGTAAACAATTCCTAGCAAAAAATAACTATACTTGTAACGAACCCTAAAATTCTCACACGTCAAGCACACGTACCACTTTACTTTATAAAAAAAAGAAAAATTTGACGTTCTGGCACAGATGTTTACTCGAGAGCCTCCATTTCAGACTGCGCGAAAATCGGGCATTTCATGTGGTACAACAATATATAAAATGAGAAAAGTGCTGCCAACCACGCTAGACACAATTTACAAGACGGAATTCGACCTAAGTGACATTCATTTCCCACATTGCAAATTCGAACAGTGAAAATTATTGTGACCCAGGTGGCAGTTGTTCGATTCCGTCGTTAGAACATAGGTGCAACGTATTATGCCTATATCTATGCTAAAGGTATTATCAATGTCGTTATTCGATTCCATCTCTCCAATCATTTTCCAGTGATACCCATCAATCAGAGAAGGTACACCGATTCACATTAACAATCAATGCCAGACAAATAAATGCAAGAAATCATTATGTAGATGAACCACGCGAATGTCGAATGTTCTGCCTAATCATGTGTTCCCTCCTCGTTGTAATATTCAGTCATTTAAGGAGGCACACATATTGCCATAAGGGTGAAAAAATATGTTTTCCTCAATTTTTTTTAAAAACGGTAGCCTATACTTATATAGAGATGTTTGCATAATATTTATTATCATCTAAAGTATAACAGGTTATTTTTTGATTAATATCCTAAAAGGGGTCTCTTCTCGTGGACATGGTAAGTCGAGATACGGTCATCCGAAATCAAGAAACAAATGAGATTCCGATAGTATACTGCTCCAACTTGGGGATGGAAAGGAAAAAAGTTAATTTGAGATTTTTTAGAGAATCTTAATTTCGAAATCACAATTTTCGTTAAAAAAGAATCGAAAATTTTTCATGTAAAATAAGTTCTAATCATTGAACAAAAACCCTTCGTCCACTGCCGACTAAATCTTATTTAAAAGAAGTATGTAAAATTGAAGAAAGATCGATTCATTATTTTTTAGGATATAATGCCCATCGACTCTGAAAACTCTTTTTTGAGGTATACGCATTTAAATCTTTATAGAAACGATATGAGCCGGTCGGAAGGGAGGGGCTTAATAATGTTGCCACTCGTACATTTAATAATGTTGCATCTCATACATTTTTCTTCAAATCGACTCAAAATTTCGAGAAGACATTTCTGAGATATTGTATTTTCATAAAAAATTAAAAAGAATTGATTTTTATTTCAAATTGAGAACTATGTATGCTGGTCTAAGAGCAATGTACATCGATACCTAATTTCCTTATCATCTGCCTCCTCTGCTGTTTGCATTGTCCTCCAACAGTTAAGGAATCCACTTTTTCCACACGGTCGTTCAAAAAAAAACCCCTTGTTGGGGTATCAATTTTTTAGGGAAGGTTTCACGAACAAGTTGTAAAGACATGTCAGGCGTGTATTGCTCTGCCCTACCACTTTACGAATAGCCGGAAAAAGTTATGTAAAGGTAGAGTTAACAGGTTCCTAATCAACGCCAGTTGTCGCTTAGACAGGACACTTGCCCTTCTGCAAACAGAGAGATCTGTTCCATCCCGCTACATAGACCCCATTCCACAATCACATAACTCGTTTCAAACCAATTAACGCACACAATGCAATCACCCCAGGCCACAATCGATTTAATTCACTCCACTATCAATTGACTCATTTCATTAATTGCGCACCCAATTGGGATTACTATCAAATTGCATGTAAACAAACAAGCACCGCACCTGGCATGAGACATTTCCACACGCTATCAAATTGCAAATACTTTTGCCTCGTATCCAAAAGCAAGTGCCACACCTGGCATGGGACACTGCCGGCGTCTTCAAAGGCAATTCGCGCACCGTTTAACGCAGTTTCCGCCGAAATGTTGAGGTCTGCGAATAGCAGACATAATAACGAAACAAACGAGGCGAATTGCTTGAACGAGGGCTGTTGTCCTTGAATTGGTTCGATCAAGTGCGAATATCAATTGAATGATACAATGGTTTAAGCCAAAGGCGTTCCACTTTAAGGGGGCCAATTGAGTGGCAATGGTAATTAAGCAATGCGAATGACTCGTGCCGAGCAATTGCACTCAATATGGGTCAAACCCAAATGAGTGAAACTGACGCAGGGTAAATGAGTTGCGCTTGGAGGCAGAAGAATTAGTTGCATCGTTTGCGGCTCTGCCCCAATAATTTGGGTATAAAAAGAGTGCTTGCAATGGAATAAGAGGCGAGTTAATCGACAAGAGTAAAAGATTACCTCGCAACGGAACAGCGAGCCTTTTACTCTGACTAGATTAAAGTTAATTCACGAGCCAAAGTGGGCATCTTACTTAAAATAATGGAACAGATAAATTTGAAAAAGGAAAACAACATTGTAAAATAAATAAAAAGGTTAAAAAGAATAACATATTTTTCATAATAACCTTCAACCGGGGACCCAGAGCAGCAAGGGCGGACCGTCCACTCGCGACAGGCAATATCACCACAGATAATGTGGAGGTGGTGATAGTATTGCACCAGACACGGGTGCGCGGTTTACTTCCCACTGACAACTGCGGCACCGAGGAGAAACAAAACACAGAAACACCTGTTTTGATTCTTGTAGGGCTTTTTATTTTCAAGAAGCGTCTCATAGTCCTTAAAAGGACGTATGATCTCTTTAATATACCGCTCCTGAGAAAACCGTCCTACAAAGGGGCCGTCACCGAGCTTCCTCTGATCCAGAGGGAAGAGCAACGTCCTGTCGTCGGTTGTGGTTACTCTAGCTTTTCCAAGCCCTTGTCTCCGCTGGGATTTGCCTGAATATTTGGAGGTTTTGGGAAAAAATTAAAGATCAATTTGCTTACGGTAAACTTTTATTGGTCAGCTCGAATATCAGTTGGATCCTGTACAGTTTTTATTAGGCCTTCGGAATACTTAGTAGTTTTGAATTGAATTTCACTTATTCTGGATACTCATCCGAACCTGGATGCAGGGAGCGGGATACTGGATGCTGAGAGCGGGATACTGGATGCTGAGAGCGGGATACTTGCTCGAATGATTCAATTGGAATGAATTTAGTGTGCTACTTAAGTGAGCACGGGTGTTGAAGTGAATCCACTTATTCTTTTACCAATCCTTTATAAAGGAAAACAAATCGAGAATTGTATCCCGAAAATACACATTTTTGTACAACAATATCGATTTTGGGTATCCTGAGTGAGATGCTCAGTGTTTACATAAGATAAGAATTCAGTTTCTTGAATTCATATGAAATTATTTCGCAGATGTGGGAATGTATCTGCTTTTGCTTTTCTATTTGCTTTTCTCAATGGAAAATTTTCAAATAGAGATAACGATTCGTTTATTGCGAATTTTGGTTTATGTTTGGGTTAATTCGGGTTTTGACTGGATTTTGGGTTTTTTGGGTAAAATAGCTAGGATTTGGATGTAGGAATGGGGGAAAAAGGTGGTAGGGCTTTTTAGAGCACTACACACCAACTGGTACAGATAGAAATTAATTTTATTATTTTCTTTTAATACTTTTTATATTGTTCACAATCGATTTCGAATTTACACTTTCAAGATGTGCTTTATTTATCATTCAACGATTCCACATGCACCAATAAATGAATAAAAGTTAACTGTTTTCTTGAAGATAATTAAACCTACTTTTCGTGGAAAAAATAATACTTTATGCATAAGATGAAATTTAAAACGACGTTCAATTCTTGAGGAGACCAATTCCGTCTCCACTGAATGAGTGACGTAGCGTGTGTATACTACTGTGGTTGGATAGTGACTGACTGGAATTAGGGATGATTGGGTAATTCTGGATTTGCACAGCTATTAGCCAATCATCATCGCACTCTCCCATAAATCTTTTCAGTTGCACGTCTCAGCGAGGTGAATAATACTTGCACACCATTCGACAGTCGCTGGACATGCAAAGGATGAAAAAAACAAAAGCGAGAGCGCAATGGCTTCGGGGTTGACTTAACTTGTGTGCTTGTATCAATCCAGCCTCTGGGGATGACGTACTGCCCTAGTGCGGTGGCTGTGGTGATCTCAGAGTGCATTGAACCCGGGGAAGATAAAAATGTGAAGGAGAGCAAAATGTTCTGTGGCAATTCACCTGTGAGAAGAGACCATTGATCCCCAGCGAATGGGGTGTCTGGGGAAAGTGAATAGGGCACCAAATTGGCTAGGGAAATCTGATCGTGGAAACTAAATTAAATGCTTTGATAATTTCCCCCAGCGATTGCATGATTATGCAACCGCGTCGTTTGGTCAGACTATGCCGTTGCTAACCGGCATGATGCGATTTCCGGTGGATATCTCATGGGTTAGCGAAATGGAGTTGCCGTATGGCGAAAAGATAGCTAAACTCAATTATGCATTATCTGCATAGGATAATGAGTTTAACTATGCGTCCTTTTGGGAAACATGTTTTGCAGGTGAATTACTGAACGGCGGGATGGGGGTTGATATGACGCACTGAAAGCGGTCGAAATAAAACGGAAATTGTGGTTGAAATTGTAGTTGAAATTGTGGGTTGGTTCTCCGTTTTTTTTTCCGAAATTCGAGGCTTTATTGTAAAAAATTATTCCCACGACTTTCAGCCGTTTTGAAATGGCTTGTTGCATCACTCCCAATGGTCCTGCCAATTCTTGTTGCGTTCGACACGAGTCTTGATCAAGTAATGCCTCCAATTCTGCATCTTCGAAAGCCTTCTCTCTTCCACCGCCATGCTGGTCTTCGACGTTAAAATCGCCGTTCTTGAAGTGTTGAAACCGCTCTCGGCATTCGATGAGCCTCAGCCGCAGATTTCTTCATATTAAAGCAGAAAATTAAAACCTCCCGCAAATGACGAGAATTTGGCTCGTAAGCTGACATGTTTAATCGAGAATAACTTTATGATGCAGACCCAAATCGACTAATATTTCGATGGCGTTATGTTTACAAATACCGAAGCTTATTGTATGACATCTATGATCTATTTATTTCAACTACCACTTACCGCTACAGCCATATATTGCAAAACGGCGGGAGCAAAGTTGTACACCTAATAGTATAGAGAACCCCCGCAATAACATTACAATTTGGCGCAGCCGGTAGGATACTGCCGGCGCCAGATAAATAACTATAACATTTTCATGTTAATTTCGAGATATGTAACCTAACGTTAATGACGAGGTGCGTAACCATTAACAGTACAGATCGGAAGGCTTGCAAACTGGCTGTCATATGGTCTCCCCGTCCTTCTCGACGACCTAGGTCG
This sequence comes from Microdon myrmicae, assembly GCA_963931805.1. NCBI lineage: Eukaryota > Metazoa > Arthropoda > Insecta > Diptera > Syrphidae > Microdon > Microdon myrmicae. The sequence continues at coordinate 88,702,963 of OZ007501.1, forward strand.
TCTCGTTCGCGGTTTGCCCTCTGTCGAACCAGTTTCACCAAAACATCTGTATCCATTTTTTGTTGAGATTAATATTCGGTATTCCTCTAAAGTGAACAATTTGGTATATATTTCAAAATTTTACCGCACAATATCTGCAGATTTATTGGTTTTATTAAGATACCCGTACAACGCTCCACAGTGGCTAAATTCTCAACGATAAAGCTAACTACCGGCATTTGTCCCATGCCTCTCCCAGCATTTGATATCGTGAAATCGTTCAGGAATCAAAATAACTTGAAAACGACTTTTGAAGCACCCTGAATATATTTCCAGTCATTGTAAAAACTCAGAAATTAATATGTTGTAAAACGTCATAGTGAATTAAAATGAAATGCCCTTACAATGTTAGATAAGAACTCGATACTAAAAATGTTCCATCTGTATTCTGATTGCTAATCCTAAAAGCCATAACAGATGCTGTGTTTGCTGAATTTTCCAAGAGCCTGGCAATTATTTGGACCGAAAGTATTTCATGGAATTTGCCATACCTTCCGTCCTATCCATTCGCAACGCATAACACTCTGGCATCTTGAATGGTTGTACACTTTCACAAATCCTTCTAGCAATTGCTTTTATGTGCAATGGTATTAAAAGTTTTCCCGCAATAGGTGCTCTCAACATGAGAGACTGTAAAGCTTTAATTTCCCTCCAAGCCATCTAACACAACAAACCTATAGCCGACGGCACCTGGAAGGACACCAAAAGCCTTTAGGGCAATTAAAGCGTTACCTAAACTAGGTGTTATAAGCTTGAATTTGTATCCCGTTTCGGGTAATGTCAGCGAGAATTTCCTTTACCCGAGATTGGGGAATTTCCCACTCTCTATCTCTCGCTCTCAATCACTGTCTCTCTCAGAAAAGCGAAGCTTTCAAGGGGAAATCTTCGTTAAGTTGAGAGCAGTACTGCGCACAAGGCATTTTACTCTTTCTCTCTTCTCAAACTTCCGGTTCAAAATAGTCAGGAAGCTTATTTTTTGAAACATATCTGGATGTGTTGGAATTTTGGGATTTAAATGTCCCTGAAGTTATGTTAATGTGAACTTGGGTTTTGCCTAGGGTTATGTTCTCCTTACTGCAGTCTCTCATATGATCGCTTATTTTTTGAACTAAATCAAGTGAGCTTTACCGGGTTTTCTATCAACGTCTTTCAGGTATTCTGTGTGTTTTAGAGAAGTTTAGTTTAAAAATTCGACTTGAAATATCCTCAGAGATCCGCACAATAACTGTAGTTGAGTGTTTTTCAATTTCCCTCTCGGAATTGCCTACTGTCGGGATATTGGCATGGGAAAACTGGTAGTGCTCTAATTTAGCGACAACGACCGTTGTCTTCCCAATTTATTTCCGTCTTGGCGCATGCTGTTCTTGGGATATCCGCGCTCCTTCCGGAGAGAAAACACTTTCCCACACACGTATACACACACGCATACACATTTATAACCATCCGCAGCAATCGGGATGTCGGTAATTTTCGCATCCTTTACGGATTTGCAAGGAAAGTTTTCAGTCGAGCAGTGTTCGCCCGTCAGTTTCGTAAACCCCTAGGCTTAACGTATGAACGTAAAAGTCTGCTATTCCGTTTTTTAACTGTGCATTCAACGAAATTCCCAGAATTTTACGGTTGTGTGAAGTTTAACGATAATTACCGAATTAAATCAAAAATAAATAAAATCAAATATCGTGTATCCTGAAAATCACATCTCATAATAAATTTCGCGCAAAAATTAGTGAAAACAACAATCGAGGGATTTGTGGTCGGAGGGAGGAATTTGGGAAATTTCGGAGGAGCCCTCGTGAGAATGGTTTCGTTTTATACAAAAGTGGCAGGACTTTGTTAGTCCTAGTGATCCAAGCAAATCAGGACGAATATAAAATAAATAAAATTGAACCGGAGAATACAGGAAGTTCGTTATCCTGGTTAGCGCGCTGCGTGCCAGTGAGAATGCATGAGAATGGCTGCATGCGTAATGGTGCGTACTTTCGAATGAGAGAGACAGGAGCATAAGAATAAGCTTTGTTGTTGTTGTGGCTGTTGTCAATGGTCCCCAACCGAAGTACTCAAAAGAAGATCTTGTTATCCTTCCACTGTCGGCATTATTTATGCGAATCTGAATCTCTGAGCCGCGGTATCTGAAAGCATACAAATGACGCGACGTCTACGTGCAATTTAGGAACATCTGTGAGGAAATCCTTGGCAAAGGACTAGACACCCAGGTTCGTCGTTTGTATAATATACCACAAATTTGACAGTGCTGCAGACACTCTCCAATAAGACAGTACTCGTAGCAAGAGCAGTGCCCTGATTTAGCCTTGAACTCTTTTGTGGTCTAATAAGCGCGACACCGGTAGAAGCAGTTAACGAAAACGTTGTCAAGTGTTCTATCAGTGACTTTGAAGGATAATTATTTATTTATTTATTTATTTATTTATTTAGTTATTTACGTCTGTGTTTATCAATATAGTGAAGTAGTTGTATTCTAAATAGGATTCATATCGAGCCGGATTAATCCTGGATAAATGTACTATGAAATTGACAGTCCAGAAGGTAAGAAACAGTGTTTAAGGATACCATACGTTAAATTATAATCGCATTAAATACATATCATGCCAGAATGGATGATGTGAATGATAATCCTGAGCTTAAAAGCTGCCTTGGAAAATGACTGAATCGCTCTCATTAATTTAACAGACACCAATGTTTCGCACTCACCATGCGGATGTTGAGATAGGTCCTTAACAGTAAAACTGAATGACATACAAACGTAAGGAATGGGAAAAGGGATCGACCACAAAACGTGCTGTGCATGCTATTCGATGGAGCTGGGCGCATGTTAAAACAAATGGAGAGCAATAAAGGTCTGATTCCTGACGTCGCTGTCTGATGGAATTTCAATCAATCTCCGCGAATACGCAAGCACGAAGATACTTTGCTCGTTTATTATTTAAGAAATTACTGACTCACATTGAAGGCGGTGAACTGATGAAGCAGGTGCTACTGGTTGCAGATGAAGGGTAGACCGTATCAGACGATGTTCAGGTCGTAAATGGGGTCGTCGACGATGGCGGTTCCCTCTATGACCGAGTGAGGGTATCAGTGGACTCTAAAAGTATCTTCTGTATGCGGGTGCTTCGACAATATGTGTTTCTTAGAGAGCCATCCCTATCTCTAAGGATGTGGTGTTGATTTTTATGTGGCGTGGAACATGGTGCGAAATTAATTTAGGAAATTTGTAAACTGTTTTAGAGCGCTCATATTAAGTATGATTTAGCTCATGTGGATGTTCAACCAAGCGTGTTTTATTAACGCCCTCCGTATGAGTAGTTTATATAGCTTTTTAGTGTGTTTTCAGAATTTTGAAGTAACTTGCGATTATGGAGTCCTATGAATATTTCTATAAAACTTGGTATTCTACTCGTAGTTTACTTTTAGACTACCTAGCGCTAATTTCAACGGGGCAAGATATATCTAGAGGTTAGTAATGGGGGAACTAACAATTACACACTACTTAACAAAAAATAATGATAATGCTATTGAACTACTGGTAATATTACCGAACGAAAACATTTTTTCAGATTAATGTAGGCGATCTTGGCCAATGATCCGAAGTAAAAGTCAGTGACCTACCTTTTGACAACAGGGGTAGGATACCTTTAAATGTAGTTTTGGCAGAACTAAGAAACCTGATTACGTTATCCGTATTAATCTTGACCAGGATCTCACTATTCGAAACATTCATCATTCATTCTAGAATTTTAAAGGAACGTGCTTTTCAGTTACTCATTCGAACATATTAGTTTGGGGAAAAATATATCCATTATGTTTACGCTTATTTCAATTCTCTATCTACCATGATTCGGATTGTCTGATTTGAGTCAAATATGCACCGTTTTTTTTTCGGAATCCATCTCTCATAGAAGCATTGATCATTATGGGAAATAACTCAATGAAATGATTTTCGCAAACAGCTGTTGACACTAATTCCTTACCAGTAAGCAAGTGTTACAGAAATAGGTGTTAGGTGCTAGGTCCAGACTATAGAATCATCATCATCAACCCGGAACCGGTCTTGGCCTTATATAGCAAGTCCTGAGACTTGTTAAATTTTCCATAATGATTTGTTTTTTTCCGGGCAAGGTCATTAGTCTTGCCCAGAGGCTCCCCGACGGGGAAACGAACCCCAGTCTCCCGCGTGACAGGGGGGTATACTAACCACCCCCTATAGGATGCATACATAAAAAATTCCCAACAAAGCTCTCGAAGATTTTAGCCAATTCTGGCAGCTTCTGGTTAACTGTTAGCTTCAAACGATCCACGGTTTGATTTTCAATTCGGCAACACAGTTTCTACCGACCGTAAATTTGGCAACTGAGCGCCGATTAGGGTTCTGCTTGTTTTGCTAATTCATCATGAACAGGTTTACCCTACAACCACACCTGCACTCAAAAATTGTTGCACTAATTCCGACTATATCGAGTAATGCACGAGCTATTCCGACATTTTTTCCGACCGAGTCCATTAGCCAACCTCCGAAATATGGTTGAGGATATTTCCTGACCATTTCGCAGGGCATTGGGACTCCATCCACCATTCAGCCCTTAGTCGTCCATTACGAAAAGCTGGTCTAGCTGCGAATATATTCTAGACCCTACTCACAGGCTCACAAATGTCACTTTCAATTTCTTTCACGCTCTTAGATATGTGCCGCTTGGCTTGGAGGTTCGGCTACGCGCTTAGCCTCCTTCATGGGATTACTTTAAAATCGGGCTAAACTTTTTCTGCCTTGTTTTTAGTTTAGTATAGTGTAATGGGTCTATAACGTTCGCGATGATATTAAAGAACGTGTGATTCGAACTGACTTTGTTACGATCAACTTCATGTGCGAACGACGTAACAAGGAACGAGCGAGCGAGAGGACGGCGGAGCCGGCGAAGGTGCCGGTCCTCTATGCGGAAGTCGTGGCCGAGTAGTAAAGTTCTGTTTACCTACGGGAGATTGTGTGTTGTGTGTATACAGATCACGTCGGGGTCACCAATTATCGCGTTTGCGACGAAAGTGAAGAACGTGTGATTCGAACTGACGTTATGACGGTTAGCATCACTAAAAATTGAACCAATGCTTAACACATTAGACCACTGCCACGTGTACGAATTCGATTTGTAAACTCAAGTACATTCAACTGATGTGGAATTGCTATGTTATTGCTTGGTATGTGGCGGTTGTGTTTTCTTATTCGATTTTCTTTCGGTGTTCTTCGCCATTTGCTTGTATATTGTGTGTGTATCTGTTAGAAACGCCCCAGGTCCACCGCCCAGTTTATTACTCAATACTCAAGCTTATACAAAAAAATGCTTACAATCGAACTTACGAATTAGCTTAACGAAACTTAGCCTAAATTATAAACTTAACTACGCGGGCAAGTAGAGGGGCGGGAAGTGGAAGCAGGTTGGTAGGAAAGTTATAGGAAGCGGCGCTTTCGGCTGAAGGTGTGATTGAGAGGACGATTTAAGAGGTGGTGTTGAAGAGTGGAAATAGCCAAGTTAACATCGAAAATGGTGGTTAACATTTCTCAGCATCCGCGACAGGGGTTCATTGAATTCGTAGCTGGCGAGCCAGGGGGGGGGGGGGGGGTCACGTGATAGCGAAGATTTCGTATGTTTTGAGCGTTTGTATTCAGAGGAATTGAACTGAGGACCCAGACGCAATCGACCGACCCGGAGGGGAGTCGATAAATAAACAACACATCCGCGATAGGCACCTATTGAAGGCATAAGAGGTATGGTGTGGGGAATGTAGAGACGGCGAGGATTTCGTGTGTTTCAATGGTTTGTATTGAGAGGAATCGACTTGAAGAGATGGACGCAGGCGACCGTATCTGAGAAGAGCAGATGAATGAGCAGACTATAGGCTAGGACTCTACCCCCCCCCCCCCAACGGCTTTTAGGGCGATTAATTTAACATGGTTAATATAAAGGGCAGGATCAAGGGGTTTTACCATCCCAGAACACATAGAGCAAATCCTAGGACACGACACTAAATATATTTGATTCTGCGGATAAGGATCTTTTGATAAGGGGAGCATGCCTGGGTTGCGTATTCTATCTGTAGACGGGCGGAGGAAAGGAAAAGGTTCGAGTCACGGAGGCATTGGAGAACTCTTTCGACCAGCGTTTCTCAAACCCCAAAGCAGAGTTATGATTCAAGATGATCTCGTCAATACGTAAGAGGGGGGGGGGGGGGATCAAAACGTTACGGATAGTTTGGACAATGGTTATGGGTTGGTTAAGAAGAAATGCGGGTAGAGGGAGGAGAGAATTTGTTTGCGAGAAAATGTTTTTCTTTTTTTTTTATTATAACGCGCACACGAAATGGGGTTCCAAAGAACCCTTAAATATCAGAGCACACTGTGGGCGGAAGGAGAGGAGGTCCACACAGCACTACCCGGCTTTCGACTGGGGCCCCAATACGTCTCACTGCTGGAGAACAAATGAAGTCCACTTCTGGATGCGTCTGACGAAATATGAGCTGAACTCCATTGTAGGATATATGCAAACGCCTTGTAAATTGGTGCCGGGCAGGCCTTTGACGATATTAAACATGCAGCAGTTTTTATGCCACCATGCCAAGAAGTTGTCGATGTCAGTTTGCAGCAGCGCAGGATGAAGTGTTGACGCAATGTACTTATATAAGTTAGTGCCAGCAGCATATAGAGACACGCACAAATGCTTGCTATTTTTCTCAATGTCATTAGTTGTCAAAATAAATAAGGGAGGGCTCAAGTGGTGTCCTTGAGCTCCTCGAGAAGCCGCCTGAAAGAGGCTGTATATCACGGATCTAAACTGAACGTAATAAACTCTATCCTTAAGATAGGAACAAATCCAAGTGACCAGCTCAGGTTCGAAGCCGATGGCGGATAATTGGAAGAAGATGAGATTGCGGGAGATTTTGTCAAATTCTTTACCGAGATCGGTTGAGCTCATTCCGATCTTTTTGTCGACCTCTAGAGCTGAGAGTGGAAATGAAATGACCTTCCAGTGCCGAGAGTGTAAATTCACTTCCAATACGTCATTCGATGGTGTTGGTTGATCTGCCAGTATGCAAATCATGTTGACTTGGAGAAATAAGAGATTTGCAACGAAAGCTTAAAAGTTCGTATAGAACGCTTACGAGAATGTTGGTTAAGTGAAAAAGTTTTGGAATGGGGCGATAGTTCGCGACATCATTTTAGGGTCCCTTGTTGTTGCGGTGGGGGCGGGGGGGGGGGGGGGGGGGGCGCCCAATTAAAAATTTTCGAGAGGGGAGCAGAATGGGTGACCCTTTTTTTGAAGATAACTGCTCCTCCATTTGGGCCAATAGTGAATTCGTCTGTGAGTTCGACTAATTTCGATTTAATTAAGGGACGATCAATGTAGGGGATGGGTCCACATACTAAAACTGGATAAATAACCGAACTAAGAAGGGAGAGGATTGGTTTGTGAATAATTGTTTGTGATAAGAGCAGTGTGGTCAGCATCAGTAGAAGGATCAGTTATGGTTTGAGAATTATAGATAAGGGAGTTTTATAAACATCGGATTTGTTTATGATTGAATAACTAAAATATAAGCTTTGGAGAGATTATTAAAGTTGATTTGACTTTTGATTAGGTAGTTTCGGTGTAGGACGTTGTATGGTTCAGGGATGAACTGGTGGTTAGAACCGCGAAACTTAGAGTAGTCGAGAATATTTCAATTACGTAAGAAGGTGGCCCACAGCTTGTTTCGTTTTTACGCAGGGTACTAAAACTGTGATTTTATCAAAGGGGGGGATGTGGTCGATCTATTCTATGTTGTAGTGTACCCATTAAAACGCATTTCCCATACTATATACCGGATCACAAATCAAAATCCACGATCACATAAACAAAATACCGGGCGGCACGTGCTAAGTTTAGTGGGGCTACCACCCCATTTATTGGCCTTATTCAAACAACACAATTACCTACAACAAAAGTATATATAACATACAAACTAAAGAACGTAAGAACTAACTTAACTAAGCTTAACGCAATGTAACCAGGACAAATTAAGAAGGCATGACTAGGGGCGGGTTATAGTATTATAGTAAAGTGTAGAAGCGCCGCTTAAGATTGGTTGTGAGAATGGTTTAGGAGGCGGCGCCGGAGAATATGGGTAGAGAGGTCAAACTCGAACAAGGTGGAATTGGAGTTGACATTTTTCAGCATCCGCGATAGGGGTTTATTAAAGCCATAAGAGGTGCGCTGAGGGGGAATGTATAGAAGTCGGGGATTACGTATTTCAAGGGTTTGTGTTCAGAGGAATGAAGTTAAGGAGGTAGGCGCAGTCGACCGAACCAGAGAGGACCCTAAGAATGAACACTATGGCAACCAGGACCCTGCGCTTGTCAGGGGTTCTGGGGTTGATTAAGTTCAGGCGGTTAATATACGGGACAGAATTAAGGGGTGTTCCCATCCGTACCCTCGGAGAGCGAAACGAAGAAAGCGACGTTAAATACTTTCAGTTCTACCGATGTGGATCTTATCACCATACCTGGCTGGCATATTCAATCAGTGGACGAAAGTAAGGTAAATGGATCGAGTTACGTAGAGGTCGAAGAATTCCTTAGACCATCGTTTCACGAACCCCAGGGCAGAGTTGGCTTTCCGGATTGTCTCATCAATGTGAGAGAGGAAGTTAACCTCCCTTTCGCAAAGGATCCCAATTTCTCGAATAGATTGGTCAATGGTCAGGGGTTTGTTATGAAGGGAATAAGGACTAGATTTTGAGTGAATACGCTTACGGGAAAAGGTTATAGATAGGCATTTGGCGATGTTAAGTACAAAGCAACTTTTGTCACACCAAGTTGAGAAGTTGTCAATGTAGGATTGCAGCAGTGCAGAATCAAGTGGTGAATCCATGATCTTGTATATCTTATTGTCATCAGCGTATAGGGACAAGCAGGAATTTTCAATGTCATTAGTGGTCTTATATATAGGAAACGACCCAGGTGGCTACCTTCAGCGACCCACGAGGCGGCAAGTAAAGGGTTGGATATCATGAACCTGAACCGATCGGAATAAAGTCTATCCTTTAGATAGAGAGAAATCCATTTCAGCAATCCAGGTTCGAGGCCGAGGGCGGATAATTTTAAGAGGATTCAATTGTGGGAGATTTTGTTAGTTAAGATCTTGTTACCGTGCTCTAGTCCTGAGAGTGTTAAGGAAGTGAACTCAAGGAGTTTGGTTGTAGTAGATCGCCCATTAAGAAAACCATGTTGCCTAGGTGAAATAAAAGATTTGCAACGAAAACAAGAGATTTCGTATAGAATGTGTTCGAGAATCTTGGGTAAGTGGGGCAATTTTGCGATGGGGCGGTCGTTCGCCATGATCGTTTTGGGACCCTTCTTGTGGATGGTAGTTATGAAGGGGGCTCTCCAAATGTGGGGGAATACGCCTTGAGAGAGTGAGAGATTGAATATGAATGAGAGGGGAGCAGAGAGAATGGACGACCATTTCTTGAGGAGGTTTTCAGAGATATCATCAGGGCCCGGTGTAAACTCGTCTTTGAGTTGCAGTAGCTTGGATTCAATTAAGGGCGGATCAAACGAGTTTTGGAGAAAGCGACCGCAAGAAACCTTAGCTAGATAGTTGAAGTATGACGGGTGAGGAACAAAGGAGTCATTAGAAAATGACTGATAAAAGTGAGTAGCGAAGAGCTTAGCAATAGTAACAGGATCGGATGAGGTGTGGGAGTTTAAGTTAAGTGATATGGGGTAACCATCAGATCTACGTTTATGATTGATGAACTGGTAGAAGGTTTTGGGGTCATTTTTGAGATTGGTCTGAGTTTTGGTAAGATAGTTGCGATAAAGGGTGTTGAAAAGTTCCGTGAATTGGAGGTAACAGAAAGCAAAATTGGAGTAGCTGGGTATAGTTCGATTACGAGAGAAGGTTACCCATAACTTATTCCTTTTATTACGTAGGGAACGAAGCTTGTGATTGTACAACAGAGGGGACGGAGTTAATGTTTTTGTCTAGAGTAGGGATCGAACAGGGAAATATAGTAAACGATTTCAGTATGTAAGTGGGTGATGGCATCTTCGACGGATAGGTGATCGTAGTTTAACCTAAGGTGACCTAAGTAGTCGTTGATGAGGCGAAAGTTAGCTTTATGGAAATGGTAGGCGTATGGATTGGAGGGAGGGGGGGGGGGGGCGATGGCCAGTGAACTCCAAAGAAGGGCACGAGAAGGGCGGGGGGGGGGTAAAGATGAAGGGTGAGGCAGACGTATTGATGCAGTCTGTTGTAAACATGAGGTCTCCCTGCCTACCTAAATGGTTTCGAACGTTGCTGATCCGACAGAGGCAAGAATCATCTAGTCGATCAATGAAGCGATATTCCTTGGCCGAAGTGGGGGGGGGGGGGGGGTGAAGTATGATTGGTCGTCAGATAAAGCCGAATTGAGTTGTGGCAGATTAAAATTTCCAAAGATGATGATATAGTCCTCGCAATTACTCAGCTCGATTATGTGCTCGATAGCATTAAGAGCTAGCTCGTAAACTTCAATAGGCTGGGATGGCAAAATATAGAAGTACATGACAACGATTGATATCCGAGGAAGTGTGAATTTGACAGTCACAAAGTCTAGCTTGTAGGCGGTAGTAAAAGCGATAAGTTACGACTCGAGGCTGTTGTGGACAGCGATGAGCACACCTCAGCTGAGGGTAAAGTCGATGGTATGATTGAGGAGGTCTCCGCAGAAGATGGTGGACGTGGGAGGAAACAGTTCCAGGTTATGAATGCTGGAGAATAAGTTCGTTTCGCTTAAAGCGAAAATGTCGACAGGTAGGGCATGGAAGTTTTTCAGAATGGATTGGGTCCTTGAGCAAAGATCTCTTACGTTCTGATAATAGAGGATAAGGGGAGATATACTGTCGGTTTCGGGAGGCGGTAGCGACGGTAGGAGTTTAGAAACGAAAAAACTTGTTAAGGTCAGCCTTACTACGTTGAAGATGTGATAACGTTCTGGAATCGATGGGCGGATCAAAGGAGTTGCGGAAAGGCAAAGCGCTGACAGCATGAGAAGTCAGACAAATATGATTACATGAGAATACTCGTTGCCCAGGTGTTCCGATATGTGTGTGTCGTGGTACTCACCTATTAACATGGCATCTGAGAGGTGACTGTACTAAGTAACCACTAACACCGTATAGGAAAATCGAATAAAGCATTTCGACGATATCACACGGTGACTAACTATATGTTTTATATTATATAATATGTACTGTAGACGGTATAAGAAATACGGCATATACCATACGGTGGAGGATATGCGGTATACGATATACAGCACAAGACACACAATATATGATATTTGATATGACGATATATGATATATATATATATATATATATATATATATATCTATATATATATATATATATATATATATAATGATGATATGACGATATATGATATATGATATATGGTATACGATATACGGTACACGATATATGACATACGATATACTTTTTACGATATAAGATATATGATACATCATATAAGATATACGATTACAATATACGATTACAATATACAATATATATAAAACAATATCCGATATCCGATATATGACATACGATATGTGCGATTTACCTATCCCGTAAATTAGTGGAAAAAAACCAAAAGGTCGGGAACTTTTGTTGTTCTCAATTAATAATTAATTTATTTTTGTTTTTGCTGTCAGTTGCCTTGAAGTCGGTTGTCAATGGGTCTAAAGTCAGAAAATTGTTGACACTAATTTTTCCATTCAATAATTCAGTAATTCAGTCATAGGCGATTACAAATATGGGCAAGTTAACAATTCAAGAAGGTGTCAACATTACTGAAGCCTTATGAAAATGGACGCACAAACAAAAATCTTCAGCACTTCATGATTTTTCTGGTCAACATAATTGGCTAAAGGAGAATTCAGTAGGAAAAATTATTGTATACTTTAAAAAAACTGGGTCTGTAGCAGATATGAAAATATTGATGCGGTGCATACGAATGTGGCCGAGAAACACCTCGTTTTGTTATTGTATGCAAGAATTTAACCTCTATGACCATATTACGTCGAATTTACAGAAAGGAAACTTCCTGACTGTTTTAAGATCCGCGTATTCACCAATGCGATGCATAAACAAAGAGATCGACGATAATTGTTTACAAAATATCAATTTTAGTGACGAAGCCCATTTTCGTCTTAGCGGGCTTGTGAATAAGCAGACTTGTCGCTGAGGAATATAAAAAGAAGTTTGTCGAAAAGGTTACACAACCACAAAAACTACCCGTTTGGTTGCGTTTTTTTTTTCCTCCAAGAGTCATTGCACTCCTTGTTTCGAAAATGATGCGGGGAATTATGTTTCGGTGAATGGTGAGTGTTACCGTGCAAGACATCCCAAACAGGGGACAACGTGATAGATGAATAACAGATTGAGAAGAAGCATAAGTAAAACCAGTATGAGCCAGTAATAAAGAAATATGAGCTAAGGCGATAAACGATGGAAACAGAATGAAATTACTTCCAGACTCACCCGATTAAAAAAAGATGTCTCTTTATTTCTCAACAATATCCTGCTTATGTGATACACTTTTCTCTACGATGCTCAATAGCTTTGTTGCCCTGTTTATAATTCGAACCCTCGAGCCTTTCAAAAACGTCATCAACGACGCCATCTCTTCACTGTTGGAAAATAGTGAGCTATGTTTTTAAATTTAGAAAGAGATGGCAAACAGGCTAACAGGTCGTCCATAAACCGCATAACAGGGCGGCGAGTTTTCACCCTGGGTCAGAACCAGAGAACCAACCGTCATGTTGGGTCCCTCGCATTATATGATAAGTGGTGACATGGTTCAGGTAGTCCTTGAGTCAGCGCTCGAAGAAATGTCGCGTCATCCTCTGTGCGTGTTTTCATGAAGATAGGCGATTTGCAGAAAGGTCGCCAAAATCAAGTTGAAGTAGACCAGTGAGTGCACTGTGGGGTTTGGGCTTGTTACATGTGCTACTGATGTGATGATATATTATGTCTTGCGCTAGGTGCCACAGAGACACAGATTCCTTAAAATTGCCACACGTTGTTGGAGCGAAACGACACCGCATCTAACTGTCATCATGCCGTAGTGGCGCTGATTTTCACTGTAGAAATAAAATGGCTTGACTCACTTCTTGTCACAATTTTATTTAGATAAAGTAAAGGTTCCGTTTCGAGGTAATTACACTTATACTATATACATTAAAAGTGACAGTCTTAACTAATACAGTTTAACTTTGGTACAAATAAACATTAGAACGTTAAATAATACAGTTTTGTTTCGATACACCTAAAGTACAAATTAACAAATTAAAAGTTAAGGTGGCAAATTAAAATTCCACTTTGGGATGACACTGCTTATTCTATTAATTAAAAGTTAGAGCACTAAGTTATACGGTTTCGTTTATATACACATAAAGTATAAATAAAAAGTCAAAGTGGCGAATTAAAATTCCACTTTGGTATGACACTGTTTATTCTATTAATTAGAAGTTAGAGCACTAAGTTACACAGTTTAATCTTGCTGCTGTTCAAAATTAGGAAGCGACGCAACTCGAGTCCTGCTCTAGGCACCGATTTACAGCTTGGAATTTAGACTTCCCAGCGCGAAGCTCTCTGCCTTTAATTTGTGTTTTATGCACTCTTCAACGGTTGGCACTCGACTGCTTATTTAACTTGGAGGGCCCGACCTGCCTCCACGGAATCAGTGTTACGATTATTCATCGCTTCGGTGACCGACAAGGGATGATTTCCTACGCATTTGGTCCCAGCGCAAAGCGCGCGAAACATAAAGGATGTTTGCCTCTGTTGCTCATGGTGTGTGTGTCCACAAGTATGCGGACCGTGGATCGACCAAATCCACAAGGGCAACATTAGATGGCATGGTTGCAGCTGGTGCAACTATCTCGAAGTAGATATTTAGGTGTTTACACGATCAGCAACTGTGTACAGCATTTATGCTGATCGGGCACATCTTAGCGACATCTCCAAGTAGTTGAATTCTCGCTGGCAAATTTCCATTTAGGAGAACTCGACTTCCTTGGGCGGTCAGCCGTATGCCATTATGTATTTGTCGATCGGTTGACCGACCGAAGTGGGCATTGGTAAAGCTAAAGGAAAAGAAATATCCCCTGCACGTGTGCAGCAGACTCATTAGGAGATACTTCATCGCTATGGTTCGGGTAATGTTGGTTGCTTGGTGGTGCAACCAAATTATTTATAAGGGACATGTCTAGTTGGTGGTGGTGGATTTTGCATGAGCGAATATTATGGATTTACAGCATTTCAGGTATTTGTAGTGCAAACTATGGAAAGGTAAGTACATGCTTTCCAGGGTTTATGTGTTCTATGAAACAGTTTCCTCACCATAGTGACGTAGTCACGATAAAAAAGGTAGGGTAAAGGATCGCTCTGATGGTGACGTGCGCGGAAAAGGAAAAGAAAACGAAAAATGTACCACGAACAATTAAAATGTACTATGTACAATAACAAATGGGCAATGGACCCGTATACGCCGCGGTGATGCCGACATGGGCAAAGGGTGTGCGGTGCGGTCCATTGTGGTGTTTGGGTTTTTATAGGCCAACGAGTGGTATTTTTCAATTAGTCGGATCCCATGTAGCTCGCTGACATTGGCTCTCCAAGGTGTCAGGGGATGGGGATAGAGGGCTCGCTGGCATTGGTGCTCCAATGTGCCAGGAGGTGGTGTAGAGGTCGCGATGGTGGTTAATAATGAGCCGCCCTGGAGAGCGGTGAAGGCGTGGAGTCGTGCGTCGGTGAACAGGGGTGAGAAAGGAGTCGAGAGGAGTCGAATGTAGTCGGGTGGTCTGGAAGGCTTATAGCGTTTGAAATGATACTGAATAGGTGTGATTCGAGCTGACGCTATGCCAGTTCGAATCACAAAAAATTGAACCTAAGCGTAACACATCAGGCTACTGGCCGATTTTAGAATTCGATTTTTAAACTCAAGTATATTCCACTGATGTGAATTGTTTTGTTATCGCTGTGGTATACGGCTCTGATGTATTTTCTTATTCGATCTTCGTTCGGTGTGCTTCACTATTTGCTTGTTATTGCGTCTGTATCTGTTAGAGACGCCACACCACTCCCTCCTCAGTAACTTCGTTACGATCAGCTTCGGTGCGAACGACCGAGCGAACGAGAGAACGTCGGAGCAGGCGGAGTGTGCCTTGGTGCTCTATGCGGAAGTCATGGTCGTGTGTGAAGTTCTGTTTACTACGGGAAGTGTGTGCTGCGTGTACAGATCACGCCGTAGTCACCAATTATAGCATTTGAAATGATAGTGAAGAACGTGTGATTCGAACTGACGCTATGACAGTTGGAATCACCAAAAATTGAACCAAAGCCTAACACATCAGGCTACTGGCCGATTTTAGAATTCGATTTTTAAACTCAAGTATATTCCACTGATGTGAATTGTTTTGTTATCGCTGTGGTATACGGCTCTGATGTATTTTCTTATTCGATTTTCGTTCGGTGTGCTTCACTATGCATACATGCATGTGCTTCACTATTTGCTTGTTGTTGCGTGTGTATCTGTTAGAGACGCCACACCACTCCCTCCTCAGTAACTTCGTTACGATCAGCTTCTGTGCGAACGGCCGAGCGAACGAGAGAACGTCGGAGCAGGCGGAGTGTGCCTTGGTGCTCTATGCGGAAGTCATGATCGTGTGTGAAGTTCTGTGTACTACGGGAAGTGTGTGCTGCGTGTACAGATCACGTCGTAGTCACCAATTATAGCGCTTGAAAGGATAGTGAAGAACGTGTGATTCGAACTGACGCTATGACAGTTAAATCACCAAAAATTGAACCAAAGCCTAACACATCAGGCTACTGGCCGATTTTAGTTTTCGATTTTTAAACTCAAGTATATTCCACTGATGTGAATTGTTTTGTTATCCATATGGTATACGGCTCTCATGTATTTTCTTATTCGATTTTCGTTCGGTATTCTTCACTATATCGGTAGGCTTCCGGGAGAGTCAACATGCCCCTGGGGAGTCTGCATTTTTGGCCGTTGGCGGTCCGTTCGATTATGAACCGTGCGCGCTACATTTCGAACCTCGGCGCGCAACCGGTCTAAGTCCCATCGGAGATTCGTCTCAAACCGCGAGGGTCCCGTTTCCCGGTTGCGTATGTGCGGCTCGTTTCGGGGAGGCATCGTGGACCGTGCCACGTCTCCCGGAGTGGATTGTATCGGTGAGGGCACGAGTGTGGTTCGGGGAGCTCGTTGCGGATACTGTTGATGCCGCGAAGACTGCCCACCGTGGTGATTAATAGCTGCAACCTGGTACGTGGGGGGCCCAGAGTGTGGGTCCCAGCTCTCCATTATCGCATCCGCGATCTTGGTTGGGCTGAGCTATCAGAGCAGAACGTGCATACTGCGGAAGGCACTTCAAAAAATGTGGTCTGATGACATCATCGGGAATCCCGGTACCGCTGACCAATGAAGGTCGGAAATTGTGGAAGATAAAGGATGTGAGTTTAATACTCACTCGCGTAAGTTTCTACATCTGCTCGGGTGAAGTTAACTCATCACCAAGGGTGCGAACCAAATATCGTTTAAATGACTTAACTCCAACCTCCAACCTGGGCTTATGCCATAAAATAAGGTGCCCTCCGAATGTTCTCAAAACTGAAATAATTCCTTATCACAGCCCGGTATTCTGCAGAATCGAATAGTGCTAGCAACTCTCGATCGATTCCAATGAAGGTTAAACCATTATCTGAGAAAACCCCCAAGGCCTTACCGTCTGAGACTATCTATAAAAACCCACTACTGCTCACAAATTCTAAATGAACAACCTTCGTGATCGTGCGTACATAAGTTGCTACATATACCCTGATCCTGTTTCGACTCCTAAAGCGATTTTCCTTTATAAACAGTGGACCATAACAGTTTCGCCGATCTTGAGAAAGGACCACAAACAGTTGATGATTGGCTGGTAGACATGCCAAACTGTAGTTAGAAACGCGTGGTCAAATGCAAAAGCAAAATAAATACAGATGTAAGACCTTTCGCACTCCATTGCGACCATCTAGGAACCATTATGTTTGTAGAGTTTACCACAATGTAGCTTGAACGCCGATGTGCATCAAATGAAGATGCTCTTCGGGTATGAGTGGCCGCATAATATAGTAATTTGTCGATAAAATAATAAGCTGGAGCGACCCTTCGGGTATGGGGGCATGAGAAAGGCAGCCCGCAACCCTCAGAATTCCGCTCTCATCTAAATACCGGTTTAAGGGAATCAAAAGCTTCACCCCAATAAGGGCTTCGGTGCTAGCAACTCGAGATCGACCAAAAGGATTATTTTTTTTGAATTTCCAACGTTGCTTTTGTTTTCGCCTTTATTACATCCTTTTTTTGTCATTTGGTCGACCATGATGTTGGTCTCGTTTTAAGGTACTAAATTCGTCCAGAGAAGAATTTAGTTAAGCTTCGATTTCGGTTGGCAGGAGACATTTTTGAAATGAAACTATTGTATGATTTAATGATGACCAATTTCTTCTACAATTGGT
This sequence comes from Microdon myrmicae, assembly GCA_963931805.1. Classification (NCBI taxonomy): domain Eukaryota; kingdom Metazoa; phylum Arthropoda; class Insecta; order Diptera; family Syrphidae; genus Microdon; species Microdon myrmicae. The sequence goes on from OZ007501.1 coordinate 88,720,610, forward strand.
TATTAGTTACCTAAGTGTGAATCATCTAAGCCATAGAGCTCCTCCTAAGCCAGTGGCACATTTTGGAGGACCACGTCCAAGTGTGGTGAGAATGTTTAGTATTCTGGTGCGTACCTGTCCAGTTCTCTGGAACACCGAATCTGTCAGAGCGTGCATCATGCTTCATAACAGTAATAAAACACGTTGCTGTAAACATTACTCAGCACCAAACCTGACAGTGTGCTCCGTGCATATTAAGTACTGATCTTTTGCTGTCAGTTCGCAATGATACACGCCCGCCCAAGTGGAACCGTATTCATGAAAGTCCATACTGAGTACCCATACGTGCGTCCAACCCACGCATATCACTGTCGCCAGTGCCATTTCTGATCATTGATGGACATCGATGGCTGACTGATGCGGCTAGTCATCAATGCTGGACAACTCCCTGGTTTTACATTAGATCGATGTCGTGTTTGGGTCGTTCGGTTGTATTGCTAGCGCCGGCATTTGAATACAAATAGCCGCGTTGAACAAAATCGCGGAACAAACGGACATGACTAATAGACTATGTTGTCCAGTCGTTAGTAGTTCAGCGAGAGTCTATGAAAGTCTCGCCGTTGATTAGACACCGGCCTGCTGTGGGAAAGTATGCCTTGCCTTTTAAGTGTCGGTTACAGCGCAATACGCACATCAAACGAGTTAAACGTGGGTTGGCTTTTGGACCAAGAGGCCATATGAGGCGTCGACAGTTTCCCGTACAAGTTTTTTATGACGGAGCTTTAAAGAAAATTGTGGTTTTGTAGGACACGTAAGCAGTTAAAAATGAGGTTGCCTCTGTGCTCACAAGATGCCTGGAAGAATGGAGTAAAGCTAACAGGATCTCGAGGACGTTTCCTAGTCGTTTTGAAGAATTGCACACGAGTGAGCACACAATGCATCATTATCAAACGGATTTTCGAGGATATCCTTGTGCTTCACCGCACGTTCTCGTTCTTTATCTAACTCCTTTTCCATCTACGGCTTGTACTTCTCAGTTTTTTTGAATTCGTCTTCCTTTTTACTTTCGGTTCGAGGTTTTTGCCTCTTTTCGATGCTATTTCGTTAGTGGCATTTATTATATTTTTATTGTATCCTGAAAATCTCCAACGTTGGATCTAAGGCAGAATCCATTTTGGTTTTTCTGTACTTTTTGTTCCATATATGCGTTTGTTGTATTTGTTGAAAGGATTCGAGTAGCAGATGCGTTTTCATGTTTTCCTCGCCGTCGGGTTCCTCATCATCATGATGATGCTCCTCATTTGAGCTTTTGCAAATCACCATCTACGAACGAAGTTGGCATGCAGTCGTTCAGATGGATGTAGGGGATATGTGTGCCAGGTTGGGAGGGATAGAAGACCACTAACCGCAGCATAAAAGGAGTAAAATATTAAGTGGTTACGAGGAAGAGTCCGTTCTTTGGTGTTTTCTTGTCTTCAAACATGAAGCATTTGTCTGCAGAGACTGGCTGCGCTTTTAGGTACGGGAAGTCCTTCGTTTGATTTAATGTACAAGTGCTGAAAATAAGATTATATGTTTTAAGGATGGGTAACTGCCATAAGTTGCGGAAGTCAGCAGATGCTTAGAACGCCGCAGCATGTAGCCGTAGGAACTACTGCAGATATTTTAATTCTTAAATAAAACCTAGATGAATTTGCGATAACTGTATCTAATTTATATTGTATTAAATTAAGGTTACTTATGTCGAAAGTTATTGGGATTCCTTCGAATCTGGATATCAATCAATTGTGGCAGGGAACCACAATAAATGCATTTGGTTTTGGAACTAGCATAAGGATATTGCTTGACAGTGGAATTTAAGAAAAGTGAAGAGCTGAAGGATGTTTTCGGAACCGAATGGTGGTATGGTACTTTTTTCTTCTAAGATGGATGTCATGGTTTAATAAACGAAATTCGTTCAGCGTACGCTGGTTTGATCCCCCGCTTGGTAGAAACCTTGACGTGGTGTGGGGGCTTAAACTACAATGAATCACTCAGGCTATGCTGACGGAAGCATATGCTTCCAGTAGGGCCACCCATGTCAGACAGGCTAGCGAGGAGTAACACACAAAGATCTACCACCCGTAATCCAGGGTGTTACGCGTCACCGTGCCCATTGGATGGTTTGCAGCCAGGGGTATACCGGCTGTATTATAAAGACGCCTCTCTGACACCGGGTCGACTCAGAGCAGTAAGCAGACCTTACCATATCAAAGAGGGGTCTGATGTAGCGGACCATTTGAAACCCCAAGACTCGTGGGAACAAAAATGAATAATCAATATACAAAAAAAAAAAATCCCACGTAAAATGCGATAGGCGTAGGTGCAATGAGCCGACACTACCATAAGGAATCAAATCATCAAGAAAACACCGACTCGGCAAAAAGAAGACGTAGTGAAAAACGGAAAAAGCGGGATATACGCGTCGGGACGGGGAATGTTCGAACGTTATATAAACCAGGCGCGATACAGACGGTCGTAGAAAACGCGAAACTATATAAAATGGACATCCTCGCGCTTCAGGAAGACCCACTCACACATCAAGTAATCGAAACCAATGGGTTTACACTGGTGTGTGGAGGTACCGATACAGATAACCTCGGGACTGGCTTCATCATAAGCAAGAAGATGACGCCCCATGTAAAAGATGTTCAATTTATTAATGACCGAATGTCGGTGCTAAAAATACAGGGACCTCGTATTAAAGGAGATTGTAAAGTGTTTTATTTGAAGTGGGTGTGGTAAATTAAAGGTGTAACCTAAAAATACTACAGTATACTGGTTGTATTATAACGACGCCTCTCTGACACCGGGTCGAACCAGAGCAGTAAGCAGACCTTACCATATCAGAGAGGGGCTCTGATGTGGCGGACCATTTGAAACCCCAAGACTCCTGGGATCAAAAATTAATAATCAATATACAAAAAACAATCCCACGAAAAACCCGATAGGCGTAGATGCGATCAGCCGACACTACCATAAGGAATCAAATCATCAAGAAAACACCGACTCGGCAAAAAGAAGACGTAGTGAAAAACGAAAAAAGCGGGATATACGCGTCGGGACGGGGAATGTTCGAACGTTATATAAACCAGGCGCGATACAGACGGTCGTAGAAAACGCGAAACTATATAAAATGGACATCCTCGCGCTTCAGGAAGACCCACTCACACATCAAGTAATCGAAACCAATGGGTTTATACTGGCGTGTGGAGGTACCGATACAGATAACCTCGGGACTGGCTTCATCATAAGCAAGAAGATGACGCCCCATGCAAAAGATGTGAAATGTATTAATGACCGAGTGTCGGTGCTAAAAATACAGGGACCATGGTACAATTATGTATTTATAAACGTACACGCCCCAACAGAATCTACGGACGAAGAAACGAAGGACACGTTCTACGATACCCTAGGGGAAGTATTCGATGGGGTCTCATCATTCGATGTTGAAATCCTCCTCGGGGATTGGAAAAATTGGAAAGGAAGACATCTTCCAACCAAGTATAGGTAAAGAGAGTCTACACGACGTTTCAAATGATAATGGAATTCGAATTATCACGTGTGACAGTTTTTGGGTCTCTGCCACAGAAAATCAATTCTAATTTAACTTTACCTGTAATCCTGGAATGCAATGGTCCGGAATGTACAGTGTTCCTGCTCTTGGCCAGATTAGTCCTTTCGATGGTGAATGATTTAGTTAGAATCCATCGATCATATATTGAAGCTCCTCTATTTCCATGGGCACCATTGAAATAATTTGGTATTTTTGAAACAGCTCTCCAGGTCAGTGATCAGCATTTAATTGCAAATAGATGTTCGTGACGATGAAGGGTAAATTTTGGCGACCGAATCATTTGAAAGAATCTGACACTGAGAACTTTAATTAGTTGTGAGATATATTTAAAAATCTTCAAACAATTTTAACATTTTAACAATCTAGTGTGGTTTTTTAAACACTCTTTTTACTTTTTTTCTTTCTTCTAGTTTTAAGTTTTAATTTTTAAACCAAAAAGAAAATGCACCGGGACGACCAACAACCGCAAGTTTTTCTTTCCCTTTTTTCTTTTTTGAATCGAAAACGGAATTGCAAAACCGTATGTCATAAACATTCACCTCTTCTCTCTTTCGCTCCCCATTCACGTCCACTTCGAAAACCGAATTCGAACTCGAAGAGCTGCACGATCCACACCCGAATCGGGGCGTGTTCGAAAACTCACTTGTGGATCGTGCAACTCCTCCACCACCTTACCATCATACCATTTTAAAACAAATTATATTAATATTAGAAATTATCGAATGATGGTTGTGGCGGAAAACGTACGTAACACACGTTCGCAGCGCCAGAAGGTGTGGTAGTGAAAAGCACGATGTTCAAGCACAAGCAAATCGATAATGCCACATGGATATCACCAGACGGCGTAACGCGTAACCAAATAGACCTTCCTCATAGACAAAAGACACCACGCGAATATCTTGACGTAAGATCATATAGAGGAGCAGATTGCGACTCCCATCACCTTCTGGTGATGGGCAAAATTAGAAGTCGGCTCGCAGCAAACCCACATGGGCAATCACGGGAGATGAGCAAAAAGTTCGACATTGATAAACTAAAAGACCTACGCAAAAGGGCTGAATATCAAGACGAACTAACGAATAGATTTACCATCCCAGAGAATGCGAGTAGTGAGGAAGAGGAAACCAATAATCTGGACACTAAATAAGCATCGATCAGAGACACAATCACACAAACAGCCCAAAAGGTATTCGGATTTAAAAAAACAATTAAGTCCAAGCCTTGGTTTGACGATGAGTGCAGGGCGAAGATCGAACAACGTAAACGCCTCAGAGTGATCCACTTAGAAAAATATGATGAAGTCAACGCAGAAAGATACGGGACAATTCGGAAAGAGACAACGAGACTTTTCAAACGCAAAAAAAAGTAATGGGAGAAGACTCGAATCGAAAAATACCTAGAAAATGCCAGAGCAAAGAATATTAGAGTACATACCTGCCGGCGTAAATTCAATTAGAAATGGCTACCGAGGGAGAGCCAAAATAATCCGAGACACAAAGGGCTGTCTGGTGACAGAAACAAACAATATCGTGAGAAGGTAGAAACAGTGAAAACCTGCTCAATATGCGCACCCATCAACCACAAATAAACGCACCAGACGTACACACAGCCGAGCCTCAGATCCCAGAGCCTTCTTCCGACCAAGTCGTAGATACAATAAACCGATTGAAAAACAACAAGGCTCCCGGAGTCGACTCGATACCGGCAGAGCTTGTGAAGCATGGATGATAAGGAAGTCAATCCGGAAGAATGGAAAACCTTAATATCGCCCCCATTTTCACAAAAGGTGACAAATCTGACTGCGAACATTACAGGTGAATACCATTGCTACCAACCGCATACAAAATACTAACAAACGACACACTGGCGGAATCATGTGGGGGTATAGTTTTATTGCCAACGTATGGCACAGCTTCACTTTATCCCCCGACACTAGATCAACGATATGGTCACCTAAGAGTAAAGTAAAATAAAATCTGTAGTCGACGAAAAACACAAGTAGTTCCGGGTCTGTTGTTGAAGTCTTTTTATGTTCTTTAATTTGAATTATTTAAAGTTTTTCTATATCTTCTTATTTTCTTTAGTTTCATTTATTTAAGGTTTTTCTATATCTTTATACTTGCGCACCGTTCGGTGGATGATTAGCGACTGACTCGACTCTGGGATAAGAAAAGTCACGAGAAGGAAAAAAAGAAAGGGAAATTTATGGTCGGTGCGCGCAAGCCACCCGATGTGCTTGTGCTCTCTCTTGTGCGCTCTTCGTTTCCCCATGCGCACCGGGGTGAACAGGCGCTGGCGCATTCGTTTCACGCCGATGTGCACAGAGCGGACGAAAAGCACAAAGCGAGGAGCGCAATAACTCGGGTTGATCTGGCTTAGTGTGCGTGGGGTAATGTGGCCTCCGAGGTGTTTCACACTGGGGTAGTGTGGTGTGGTGATCATCCCGGAGGCACATGGCTATGGAAAGGAAGAAATGCGGAGGAGGGGAAAATGAGTTTTACGCTATTCACCTGGGTAAAAAGATGTTTGATCCCCAGCGAATGGAGGAACAGGGAAAGGGCCAAGTAACGCTAGGGAAATATTATCGTGTGATTCGATCGAATGTTCTGATAATTTTCCCAAGCGGTTCCGCCATGATGCGACAACTTCGTCCGGCTGGATTTGGTTGTCGCTAATCGTCATGTACAAGAGTTGCCGTATGGCAAAAAAAGGAAAGCTAAATTCTTTTCTTTCTCACGTGGAAATGAGTTTAGCTATGCTCCCTTGGAGGTGACATGTTTGCAGCTGAACGGGTACGTAGGGGGGAATGGGGTTGATTTGAAATCGGATGGGATTGGCCGGGAATGGTGGGTGGTTCTCCGTGTAATTTAGAGAAACCCCCACAATCACACCGTACGCAGAAGACATATTGGGAGACTACCAATGCGGATTCCGTAGGAACCGGTCAACGAGCGACCAAATGTTCACAATCAGGCAACTACTGGAAAAGAAGTGGGAATACGGAGAGACGGTTCAGAAACTGTTTGTTGACTTCAAAAAAGCCTACGACTCAGTCGCAAGGGAAAGACTCTACCATATTGTAGTTGAGCTTGGAATCCCGACAAAATATGCCGCCCTCATTCAAATCTGCATCAACGAAAACAAAGGGCGAATTAGAATAGAAAACCAACTCTCAGATCGATTTGAAATCCGGGACGGACTAAAACAGGGGGATGGCCTCTCACCGTGTATTTTTAACCTTGTGCTCGAGTATGTCATCAGAAAGGTACAAGACGACAACATGGCGGGATCATCCCTGAACGGGGTCACACAAGTGCTCGCATATGCGGATGACATCGCCCTTTTGGGCGATAATCTAGAAACTGTAAGTAAAAACATTGAAATCATCATGCAAGCGGCAGAAGAGGTGGGCCTAGAAATAAATGAAGACAAGACGAAATACATGATTGTGGCGAGAGCAGGTGGACATCAGAGAACATACATAAACATCAGAGGCAAGATATTTGAAAATGTCAAAGAATTTAAATACCTGGGAACAATACTAACGGCCAGAAACGAAACGTCGAAGGAAATTAACAAAAGACTACACTCCGGCAACCCTAGTTGGCATGCAGTCAGTAAACTGTTGAAATCCAAACTGCTATCACGTAATATAAAGCACCGTGTCTATAACACCATAATCATACCGATTGTTCTATATGGATGCGAAACGTGGGCTCTCACAAAACGAGAAGAAAACAAGTTCCGCGTATTCGAGAATAAAGTTTTAAGGAGTATCTTTGGAGGTAAATATGACGAGGAGGCAGGACAATGGAGGAAACTGCACAACAACGATTCGGAAGAGCTATACCGCAAACCTACAATAGTGAGAGTAATCAAGTCGCGAAGATTAAGATGGGCCGGACATGTGGCCCGAATGGGCAACGATAGGACCGTGCGTAGAATTATTGACGGTAAGCCAACGGGAAAGAGACCGACAGGACGGCCGCGACGAAGATGGGAGGACAATGTATGGTTTGACCTTGAGGAGATCAGATCAGATAGTCAGGTGTGGAAGGAGAGCGCACAGGACAGGGAACAATGGCGGAATCGAGTCGGTGAGGTCATGAACTTTCGGGTTCCTACAGGCCAATAAATAGTATAGTATAGTAGTATAGTAGTGCGCTGGTTTGATAAGGATAATGAATGATATAGGGTAATTTACTACGATTAGGGTGTTTAGCAAATGGTGCGCCAGTGTAGGTTATCTGAAGCACTCAAATAAGGTTTCGTTTCTATTAAATTGCATTTAACATACTGATCGTGCAAAATACACACGAAAACACAGTGATTCAACTGCTGAATGTATAAACCGTTTGCATCCTTTATTATTGGTTGTATGAAGGGTGGATAAGAGATGGCGGAACTTTAACTAACTTCGCGTTATTATTAGATTATATTATATTATTTTAGTGGTTTTAGTAATTATTATTTATTTAATTTATTTTTTGTTGCCGTTGCCGTTGCCGTTGCCTCGGCTGCCGGATTCGAACTGATCACGAATCATTTTTTTTTTATTTACTACATTTATTTGACCAAAAATTAAGAGTTACAATAAGTAATACAGCTAACTTATAATAGATTGGTTACATGATAAGTGTTTACATGTTATTTGTTAACATTTTTCAAACAGTTCTTTTTTACATGTGCTTAAGATTTAATGGGATTTATATATATTGGCAATTGTGTTTTTCCTGGAAAAGGTCAGAAGAAAAACCAGGAACTCTATTTATTTTAACTTAGCCTACTTAAAATTACTTAACATAACTTAATCTAACTTAATCTAATCCTATTTACAATTTACAAATTTGATATTGCAATGATAGTGACAATTTGATGACTTAAAAATAATATTTACAATTTTCATTTATGTGGATGTGGGATATCTTGTTTTGAATGAGGGTAGTAAGGGGTATGGTCAGGTGTGTTCTTGATGGAGGGGGGTGCCATCCGGTTCTGTGTTAAAAGTAAGAATCTTGGAGAATGGTTGGATGTTGCTGTATTTGAACTAATTGGTTGCCAGTTCGGTGTTGTGGTACACGATCTCGTTTAGATCGTTAACCAGTCTGCCTGAGGTGAAGAGTATCCTGACTTGGATACAATTACGGTAGTGAGTTCCCGTATTGGCGGAGGGCAATGGTAGGTCTGTTATTATCGGGTTGGGATTGTTAGGAAGGTTTTCTATGAAATTTATCGACAGTTCTAGGATCCATCTATCCAGTCGTTCGATGCCAGCGGTGTTGTAAAGATCGTTGTTACTATGGTATTTATATGAGTTCGTTTTGCGGTGTAATCCAGTGATAAATCGGAAACATTTTCGTTCAAAAACTCGTAATTTCTCCATTTGGGAGGGTGAGATGTGGTACCATAATGGGCAGGCGTATGTAAGAGTGGGTCTGATTATCTGTTTGTAGATGAGCTGTTTGACCTTGAGAGAGATCTCTTTAGGTTTCGACAACACTCGTCTGCAGAGGTTAAGCTGTATTGAGGCTTTATGAAGGGAATTTTTGATGTGAGTTGAGAATGGCCAGTCGTTGAAAAGGGTTACTCCCAAATATTTTAGAGTTTTGGAAGGTTTTATGAGGGTGTTAGTAAGCGTGAGTTTAATTTTGTTGTGGCAACGTTTAGTGTTGTTTGTGCAGTGAGCGTTTTTGCCCTTAAACACTGTTAGATGGGTTTTGGTTGGGTTGAGGCGAATTGTCCATTTGTTAAAGTATGTTGGGATGATCGAGGGGAAGTTGTTAACGCGGTTTCTTGCCGCTTATGCAAATCCTCTGTTAGAGTAGATTAAAGTGGCGTCAGCATAATTTAGCATTACAACACTAGATGGAGGTTGGGGAATATCGGAAGTGTATAGAAGATATAAAAGTGGTCCGAGAATGGATCCTTAGGGAACTTGTGGGTAAATAAAAGGTAGGTGTGCCGACGTACGACACTGTTTCACCTAGATCCCCAACGGTGTTCCGACGTCCACAATTGTCACTTCACTAAATGTATGCACACAGTTGTCCAGCGAGTGTTTGTATAAAGATCCAAGAGCAGAGAAACTGACACAGAAGCAGAAAGAATAAAAACTCGTATATTGTCGTTGTGATAGATGTTTCAAAATTGTAGGACAGAATGAAATACCCATAGACCTGAGACACTTCCCACAAGAAATAATGCCTCTTATGCGTCTTAACTTAGGCAATTGTTTGTATTTAATCGAAAGACTGTCTGTTACTGCAGAACTTTTTTCAATCCAACTAGTCGGAAAGAGAGGTAAGAGGTGTTTGAGTCAAAATTGTAGGACCGAATGAAATACCCATAGATCTGAGTAACTTCCCACCAGAACTGATACCTCTTATTCGTCTTAAGTTAGGCAATTGTTCGTATTTAATCGAAAGATGGACAAAACTATTGAGGGCTATATTTGATTGAATTTACGTGTAATAAAAATGACCAAACACCACGAATGTTCTATTTTTGTAATGTAGTCGCTTAATCATATGCTTAGACGTATGCATGTAGAAAATTGTTTGGAGTCAAGTTGCCGTAAGGGAGGGCATATAACGTTAGGCGCAAAAATATCGGGCGGGAAGGAATAGCAACCACGGTTCTAATAAAAACTTTCGCCAGAGCTGACAGATATTGTTTGTATTGTGACGCATATGACAATCAGTACTAGAATATTCTAGAGAGTCCGAAACAGAGTACTAGAATATTCTATAAAGTAATGGAAAACTGGAGACTAGGAACAGTAGAACATTCAAGGCAATGGAACGGACGGAAACGAAACGCTGAAACAGTATAAATACGCCGCACACAGAGCATAGTGATGAGTATGAAGTAGAAAGTAATAAGTCTCGAGTGAGAAGCAAGCGATAAGTAAGAAGTAAAATACGCGATAAGTACGGAAGCGATAAGTCAAGAAATCGTTGTGTACGGTAAAAGTAACGGTTGTGGTTAACGGACTAATAAAGTGTTATATTAATTCAAAATCGATTTAACGGCTCTTATTTATTTTAACATAATTAATCCAGCGAACCCTAAGCCCGCTACAATTGGTGTCAGAAGTGGGATTAATTATTGGTGAAATAAATAAGTCTGTGGAAGTGTATTGTGACGATGGCAGATCGACATTCGGAGAAGAGTTCGCAACCGTTGGACATTTCGGAGATGTTGAGGATTATGACGGCAAAATTGGATGCGCGAGCTATCGATATTAACTCAAAATTGGATGCTTTAGCTGCAAAATTGGATGCGCGAGCTACAGACGTTAATACAAAATTGGACGCGCGAGCTGCAGAGTTTAAGGCAAAATTGGATGCCCAAAGGCAGTGTATGAAAGAATTCTGGGACTCGGAAGCGGAGGAATCTGAAGATGAGGAGAAATTGGAGCCACAGGAAATGAAGAAACTCAGGAAGAGCAAAGCTATGGCCGACAGTGGTGAGGAAGAGGAGGAAAATGACGATGATGTGTTACGTGAAGAACCGAAGGATTTCATCGATGATAACCCGATTGAAGAGGACGGCAGTGATGATGAAGACACTGATGTTTCAGGCCGTTCCCTGAAACGGATTTACAATGATGATGACGAGTTGGACGACAGACTGGAAGACGACGACTGTGTCCTTATTGAAGAGAATCTTGGTTTGAAAGTCGAAGGCAGAAAGCGTCCCAAGCGTCTGCGTCGTACACAGGATGAAGAAAGTGATGGAGAGGAACAGCACGTCGATGAAGGTTCAGCACGTGAGGCTATAGACGAACAGCTATTCGACGACGAAGACGATGTTGAACGCCGCTCTGAACGTAGTCACAGCGAAACTGAGGCGGCAAAACATTTCAATGATGAATTGGAAAGGGGTCACTTTACGGATTTGGACAATGAAATCCGTAAAACGGATATTCCTGAGCGAATGCAATTACGCGAAGTTCCGGTTACGCCTGTTCCAGAGGGACCCAACGAGCTACAAGATGAAGCTGAATGGATTTACAAACATGCGTTTTGTAAATCAACTGTTTCCGAACAAAAGAGATCAACGGATGTTGGAGGTCGAGACCGCTATTGTAAGCCACCACATATGGGGGAAAGATCAAGCAAGCCCTAGATTGTAGGCGTAATCAACAGCTAGAGGTGCCGTTCATTACGTTCTATAGAGAAGAACACGTGAAACCAGAATTAACGTGCGACGATCTATGGAAAGGCTATTACTACGACGCACGATGGTGTTTACAGTCAGCTCCAAAGAACAAACTGCTTCAGTTATTTGAAAAGATGCGGAACTACCAGTTGGATACGGTTATGAAATCGACAGATGCTCCAATACCAGATGATATGCGTGTAATTAAAGATGAAGATCTAGATCGCTTACGTGATGCGCAAACTCCAGAAGAGCTTAATGGTGTGCACATGCATTTTCTCTTATACTGTTCGCATGAGATCCCTAAAATGCAAGAGGAATTCCGTCGTCAGGAAAAGAAAGAATGGCGGCAGGCTAGAGCTGACGCGAAAAGGAGAGCAGTAGAAAATTTGGATAAAGGTCAAGAACTTCCGCCGCCGAACGCCAAGATGAAAGTGGTGCATCGCGACCGACTGGCGGCTTTTGTTGGCCCGGGAGACCAGTGAACTTAGTTCGGGACGAACTAATCTAGGCGGAGGGTAGTGTGACGCATATGACAATCAGTACTAGAATATTCTAGAGAGTCCGAAACAGAGTACTAGAATATTCTATAAAGTAATGGAAAACTGGAGACTAGGAACAGTAGAACATTCAAGGCAATGGAACGGACGGATACGAAACGCTGAAACAGTATAAATACGCCGCACACAGAGCATAGTGATGAGTATGAAGTAGAAAGTAATAAGTCTCGAGTGAGAAGCAAGCGATAAGTAAGAAGTAAAATACGCGATAAGTACGGAAGCGATAAGTCAAGAAATCGTTGTGTACGGTAAAAGTAACGGTTGTGGTTAACGGACTAATAAAGTGTTATATTAATTCAAAATCGATTTAACGGCTTTTATTTATTCAAAATAATTAATCCAGCGAACCCTAAGCTCGCTACAGTATCTTTTTCGCATTATGGTTTACATATAGAGTCCCCCCTTATTTTAGAAAATTGCTCAGACTCAACCGGTCGCAAATAAAGGTAAAAAGCTTGAGCGCCAAATTATCGGTGTGGAAGAAAAAGCATGCACGGTTAGTGGGTAATTGTTGTATTGTGCCAAGACACGGGCACTCTTTTCACTAACTTACCCAACGCTAAAAGTCAATTCACCGACACCACGAATAGAAATGTTACTCCTTCTCCGCAATGATGACGCAAATGAAACACACTGGAGGGTTTTTATTTCTCAACTTTTTTATTTTAAACTTCAAGGGTTATAAAACATCTCTATGATACATTTTTAAGGGTTATTAAACATCACCACTCTATGATACATTTCGTTCTAGTTTTCAAAGAAAAACGACCAGCAACCCAGTTTTCTTATACACAACTTCAATTCAACACTTTAATTTGAAACGCACACGAACTCTTCGATAATGACACAGACGCGACAGTACTTCGCATGTGTATTCGCCTGGGAACGAACTCGTCTCCTTGAGATACAAAATTTGACTCCAAGTGTCTGTTGCCGCCAACATCCACAAGCTGTGGATTTCCCGATCTAAGGGTAGCCAATCTGATCTTCTACTGGGTGATAGCCAATTGGCGATCGAATCGGGATTTAATGGGAGGATTTTCCGTATGACCGTACGGTAAAGTGTAATGCCCTTTCGTTCGAAATACCGACAACGAACGACCCTGCAGTTGTTCAAACAAGGAACAAGCATAAGGGCTGCATGCATCGTTGTTGTAAAACATCGCAATGGTCGCCTGAGAACGAAACAGGTTTCTGTGTCCTAAGTAAACAGAAACGCTATTTCGATGGTCCTACATTAGATGGACTTTGTTTGTGGTTTAGCCGTATTGTTCTGGTGAACGATGGAGGATAGATATTTTGTTGACATTAAGTCAACAGAAGCCTCGCCGGCGATGGCAAGGGACAAGGCTGGATGGCTGAATGTTTAGTTTGGGCAAACATCGTAGGGCATGGCCATTACTATGATTATTTAACTTAGGAAACGATACGTGAGACATGTTCAGGGTATGATTGTTTAAATAACAATTATGTTCGTGTCTAGTTCTATGATCGGTTGGTAGCCGATAATGGGAAATTGATTGCAGCTATTGCGAACCTAAGGATATGGGGACAAAATTTAATTCCCAAATGATAGGGAAACTATCGGCTGCAGCTGTGTCAACAAGTACGCTGGTCGGCGTGTCTTTTGGACCAACGGTTTTGTTGTATGAATGATCGACCGATGGTTCCGCAGATAAAGCAAGGGTGACCATGTCATGCACGTGTATGAGAAAGTGCTTCTCAGCAATGCGCATTGACATGTTCGGGGATTAATGTTGGTTACATGAAGAGATAACCGAATTAGATTTCAGGAACATGATACGTTGGAGGCAAGCATGCCCCGGGGTGAAAGTTTGATGCCACGGCAAGATGGTAAGTGGCTTATGTTTTTAGGTGGAAGGTGATGCAGAGTAGCTTACGCTGCTCATTTGCAGGTAAGTAGAATTGTGGGGAGGAAGTATGTACCTGCATGGGTACTCCGTTCACTTCCTCCTCCAACATCCACTTACAGTCGCCCATTGCGCCGCTGTAAACTGTCCGCAGGAAAACGATCACCAGAGAGACGAGAAAAATAAAACACTAGGAAGTATGTTTTGTATGAAATGTCATTTATTTAAATCCTTCCTTGTTATTGTTTAAGTGAGGTTTGTTTGGTTTCACAACAGTAGGGAGCACTTTTGTATGAACTTAACGTTATTTATGTTATGGGACTATTGCATATCAAATTTGGTGCTGCACTATAGGTTTTAAGTTACGTCTATTTTTCATTGAATTGACTTTACCTGATTAACTGTTTAATGGTCCCGAATAAAACACTGAGCCGAATTATTTCGTACAAATAGATCTTTTGTTAAAAACACAAATCAAAACATTATTTTATGGTGAAGACTCCCGGACGCACACTCAACTCGACATATTGATTTCGCGTGTCTGCAGCGCTACAGACAGCGGGAGTTACGTGACCAGCGTGGTCAAAGGATGGTAAAAGACTCAGCGATAATCATCTCGTGCAGAGATGATTCGCTTATTGGGGTGAGTTTATGGTGTCGTGGTAGATATCCTCTCCAATAAGAATATCGTTTTTACCTACCACCAGAGAAGCGTAAAGTATCTCTTGGTGGAATAGGAAACCAGATCTTGTAATGAAGGTCATGGTGGTATGTGTGCGATCGTTCAGATCTGTGTGGTTTACACGTGCTCGAGGGCAATGGGTAAACGAAGCAGACAGGCGGTAAAGACAAAAGGATCGAAAAGATCGTCGTCTATGGAGTGCGTCGCGTCTAAATAAATAGACGACGACACAGCGAAGAAATGTGGTAAAAGAAAAGATGAGACGAGGGCATCATAAAAGTCTTAGATGAATGATGCTCTTGTGTAAATATACGAATGGACATTGGGAAAGGTGCTAATGGGTTGGTGGACGAAACAAATCCCTTGCTTGCATTTGTATATGCAGGGAAATTCGTTTGTGGGAAACGGATTCTATATTTGCCATGTTTATGCTTTGAATTCAATCCGGCGCTATGCGTGAAGTCGATGCTTGTTTGGGAATTCAAACAAAGAAGCAATTCTGGGTAAAGCGCTTAAATCTGTATCGATAGGTGCAAGTCATTGCAAGGCAGAGTAGATGGTTATACAATGACGGTTGTATATACCATCTGTATCGAAGGAACATGGTATCTATGGCGACGCAAGTGTCGAACGGTAGTGTGAAAATCTACACTGATTGGAAATTCGGCTTTTGGTCGCTTATGCAAAAACGCATTGATACATGTATGAATGCCCTTGTAGAAAAACAATTCTTTTTAGGAATTTTAGGTAATGCTTGTATGCATTAATTGTCCTTGGAAAAGGAAATATTTCCAGGTGCCCATGCGATTGCATTGACGGGGGACGTTTGGAGTTGGGTTGCGGATAAGGGGGTTTTTTCACGTAATTGGGCTGTGGGGTCTTTTTTCAGGAAGGCGAACCGTGGGGTTTGGTAAGTGGGAGACAGGTTAATTTCAGGGGAATGGGTGGTTCTTTGGGAATGCCTTAAAGAACCCCCACAGATTCTTAAAAATCCTTCATCAGAGCTAACAGCTATTTTCTCATCGTTTCGCATCATCGTGTACGTATAGAGTCGCCCCTTGTTGTTTGAAATTGTTCGGCCGTCCGACCGTTTACAAAAATGGTAAAAACTTTTTTAGAACGTCCAGAGTTTTCATTTAATAGGAGTCATTTGTTGTTCGAATTTAACACTGGGGTATGTTAAGACTTTTTTATTGAACTTTTCTCAGAAAAAGCGAACTCATATCACCGAGTTGACCTCCCGAGAAGCCATTTTTGCTCGACCGGACCCATTAGCCCACTTCCGAAAGATGGTCGAGGATTTCTTCCAACCATTTTACGGATTTTGTTTCAACGGGCAACTAGCGTGGGCTCGATTCAAACAACCTCTCAGAAGGCCTCAAATGCAAAGAGCAAATAAAGAACGAATAGTATTTAATGGCGTACCTAATTTAGGATATTCATATCCCTTCTCATTTTGAAAAACATATTCCCGTATTTTATTTTACTAATTAAGGTTCGCAGTACATTCCAGGTGGTTTGGTGATCAAATCTTTATTTATGCGAAAATTAGCGAAGTCATATAACTTCAAACTTGTATTTACCCCAGGTACGTATAATAAGTACTATGGTCGTTATATATTATACAATCGTCGGTTCATTCATTTTCTCATTACCATAAAGGACCGAAGATATGAATAGTACTATACGCATCTTAAACTCATAAACCATAGCAAGACTGGCATCTGCATCATCTCTTTCAATCCTCTGACAATTAATTGGAAGTTGGTTTTTAAATGACAAAGAATTATATGAGGCAATGATCGTGCTGTACAATATTGTGCCTTTAGCTAATTGAGATCAATTAGGACTTGCGAATGCCAGGAAAACTCATCGTTCAAGACCTCCTTACCTTCCATAGACTTTCTCATCGGACGATACCATCTACAAAGAGATTTAAATAACCCTAAGGTCAGAAATCAGCCTTGTACATCGTTGGAGAACCAAACTTGTTTACGTCGGAGGTTCGTAATGCTTCAATCTTCTTCTGACTCTGGGAGGTCGACAAATTCATTTAATCAATCCGCGGCCATCAGGGATGACCGCAGAAATTAAATACAAAACTCAGTAATGAATGAATATTGAATACACCGTGGGTTTTGTCGAAAACGGTCGACGGGGAGCTAATATTGATTGCACATTCAGAATTTGCGGATTGTGAAGAGAAATATTCAAGCACTGACTTCCATGAACCGTCGGATTAACCAGGAGCTTCGTTTTTCACATCGGAGAGAAGCTAAATGATGATATATATTATTTTACTGAGTAATGGGTGAAGTATACCCAACGAACAATCTTGAAATAACCATAAAATTGTATTAGACAAATATGCAAGATGAACACAAACTTGAGTAATGATCAGCAATTTGATATTTACCGAGACATATAGATAGGTTGACTCTCACCCAGTTACACGATCGGCCTCTGGTAGGAATTTCTTCCACAGGTGGCGGTAGATTTTTCATCACTAGTTAACGCAATCCCTTTATTGGAAGTGTGATCTTCCACTATTGTTCACCATAAGCCACAGTTCAAACCAGTTGCGGTCTATTCTCATACGGGATAAATACTCCACCCATCAGATCCTACCGAACCCTTTTCACAACACTAGTGTCATGGAACTGGATTCTTAAAGCAAACGATTCACTAAACGCCTTCTTTATTAAAAAGAAGGTTACTACGTGTCCAAATTTTTGATATTACTTCATTTTGGCAAAACCAATTTCTTACACAAGAGTAAATTCGATGTTTAGGTAGTTTTCGTATAATAATTTGGCGGCCTATGCGGACGGTTAGAAATCATCATCATCATCGGCACTACAACCGGGAACCGGTCTTGGCCTTATTTAGCAAGTCCTGAGGCTTGTTAAATTTTCCATAATGATTTATTTTTTCTGGGCAAGGTAATTAGTCTTACGCCAGAGGCTCCCCGACGGGGAATCGAACCCCGGTCTCCCGGGTGACAGGCGGGTATACTAACCACTATACTATCGAGGAGCCCGGACGGTTAGAAATACTGTGTGCATTTTCGGGTGCGCATTGTTATAGACTAGTTATAGTAGTGAAATTCTGAATAAACGAATATGGAGAAAGGTAGCTTACCTGAGTGGAACATATTTTCGAAAATCAAGCGCGGACTAGTTAAAACGTTATAAGTTCTTGTATTGTTTATTCATTATTATTCGCATGAATTCTTTAATTAGACTTACTTAATTTTTTGTTCTGTTTATTACATAAATTGATATTGTATTTCTTTGGTTAATTTTTACAATGTGTTCATTTCGATATCTTTTTTTGACTTGACGAGAATTTTCCTTTGCCAAATGAAGTTTGAGAGCTCCTCAATAGTATACTGGTTAGTATACCCGCCTGTCACGCGGGAGACCGGGGTTCGATTCCCCGTCGGGGAGCCTCTGGCGCAAGACTAATGACCTTGCCCGGAAAAAACAAATCATTATGGAAAATTTAACAAGCCTCAGGACTTGCTAAATAAGGCCAAGACCGGTTCCAGGTTGTAGTGCCGATGATGATGATGATGAAATGAAGTTTGAGAGTTGAAAATTTAAAAAAATAACATCTGATTTCACTTCTTCAATCTACAACCTGTAAGAGTAGCGTTTTTAGAGTTGTGGAATCAAAGTCGACTATTGTGAAAAGCTTGATGTTGGGAGTTAGCTGACATTTCGTGGTATTGACCTCTTTCTGCCGACCAACAAACCCTATGGTCGAACATTTTATCGTGCCAAAGACTCTACAATTGAGCATTCGATCATGCTGCTGGTTGCAAGAGAGCGAATACGAGGGTTGCCTCTTATGTTTCGGGATTTGGCAACCCTAGTGTTGCAATCCGGCAATTGACAGCTCTGTCGTAAAGTTGGACATTTTTGAGGTTATACGCACTCAGAACGTTTTGACATACGAGCGCTATTTGTGTTGTTTACAGTAACTTAAAAGATTCATCTCGGCCCAAAAATGGAATTAAATCGTCAACATTTTCGTGCGATTATTTTTTACAACTTTCGGCGTGGATTAACTCAGCAACAGTGCATGGATGAACTTAATTCAATTTTTGGCGATGAAGCTCTATCAAGGACCAGTGTTTATCGATGGTATGTTGAATTCAATCGTGGTCGTAGTTCACTCCAAGATGAATTGCGTGAAGGTCGTCCAAAATCAGTTGTTGTGTCGAAAACCATTGATGCTGTGCGCGAACTGATATTGGAAGATCGTCATGTGACCTATCGTGAGATTGAGACAACCTTAGGCGTTAGTGGGACCAGCATACATTCAATATTGCATAAACATTTGACTGTCAAAAAAACTTGTTCGCGTTGGATCCCACACAATTTGTCAATCGCCCAAAAAAAGGCTCGTGTCAATTGGTCGAAAGAAATGCTCAAAAAATAGGGTCGCGGTGCTTCGAAACACGTCTATGACATCGTGACAGGTGATGAATCGTGGATTTACGCGTATGAGCCCGAAAGTAAACAGCAGTCGACTGTCTGGGTGTTTCAAGATGAGCCAAATCCAACAAAAGTTGTTCGCGCACGAAGCACTTCCAAGCAAATGGTCGCCTGTTTTTTCGGAAAAACTGGACATGTCGCAACCGTACCACTAGAACAACGCAGAACAGTCAATTCTGAGTGGTACACAACCATTTGTTTGCCAGTTGTCTTCCAAGAAATCAAGAAAACCAACCGCCGAAGACGGATCACTCTTCACCACGACAATGCGAGCTCTCACACATCGGCTGCGACAAATGCATTTTTGAGCACCCAAAACATCGATTTGATGGGTCATCCGCCGTATAGTCCTGACTTGGCACCGAATGACTTCTTTTTATTCCCGTACGTAAAAAACAAACTGAGAGGTCAAACTTTTTCGACACCTGAAGAAGCGGTTGCTGCATTCAGAATGCATGTGTGGGAGATACCTCAATCAGAATGGCAAAAGTGCTTCGACAATTGGTTCAAACGCATGCAAAAGTGTATAGATCTTCATGGGGAATATTTTGAAAAACAATAAAGTGATTTTCGATGATCAATATTTGTTTTTGTTCTCTAATCCCGAAATATAAAAGGCAATCCTCGTATCATCATAATCATCGGCACTACAACCGGAAGCCGATCTTGGCCTTATTTAACAAGTCCTGTGGCTTGTGAAATTTTCCATAATGATTTTTTTTTTCGGGCAAGGTTATTAGTCTTCCGCCAGAGGCTCCCTGACGAGGAATCAAACCCCGGTCTCCCGCGTGACAGGCGGGTATACTAACAACTATACTATCGAGGAGCCAATATATAGCATCGCGATATTATCAGCTCTCAATTAGGTACGCCCTGTGTTGCAGATTCTATTCATAGGATAAGTTCACTGTAACAATTATTCCCCAAAAAATGTTAGTCAATTTGCAATCAGTAAGATGGTGAATTTGTTTTGGGTAATAATACGTATAACAATGTTATTAGATTCAGATTTAACCCCACAATGTATATGGTCCTTTTTATATATACTAACAGTAAGAAAGAGAGTCTCTTTCATCAACTTTATATGAGGGCAATTTCGACAAAACTTTGGCCTAGTAGCCTCTGTCAAATCTTCTGGAGATATCCTTAAATGTAAACGGAGATTGTGAGCGAAAGCCGAGCGAACAGTTTGGAAAAGTAGGCATCGATATATATTAGTCTTGAATGCAAATCGACTCCAATTGCAAGGAAGCACGTAATCTAGAACTGCATTCCACGCTTGCGCAATTTCAGGAAGAATAATTTCCTTTTTTTTAATATACTTCCCTCAGGAGAAGCGAACCGAAAGCGCCGACACAGCGCCCCGAGATCCCACCAAATAACTGTTGCAGTTCTTCCAGAACAGTTGCAGGTTGTAACGATCCGGAAACACTCGCGCGAAAAGGAAGTTCCCCAGCTTTCCTGTTCTGTAACTGTTTTCGTGATCGATATTCACTCGAACAGAAAATCAAAAAAGGCTTTTTAGTCTTAATTAAATCACTATGTTTTATTGACACCTTGTTACAAGGAATTTAAAATAATAAAATAAAACAAATTCAAAATTCTTAACCGCACTTCATTCTCGTACAAAAGGATCACTTTCCGCAGGCGCCTTTAAGCCGCAACTCTGTTCCTTCAATCTCAAGCACAGGGTTCACGAACAAAAACAACAGGTTCTTCCGTTTTTTATCTCGTTGAACAGTCGACGAGGTCAATGGTCAGAGTCCGTTTCTTTCGAAGGCGCTGAACAGCAGATCACCCGGTTAGCAACGGGAAATCACTCATGTCACGTTGCCTGAGACCAGACCACGAATTCTAGCGGCATGACTAAGTTTCGAGTGCAACCTTGCCAGTGGCCATTTTCTTTTCGCTGCATAAGCTTAGGCGCTTAGTGCATGAATGTGTTTTATTTCGAAGTCTTTAATTGCTAAAGGCTGCAAACGAATTGGTTGTATATTGGATATAAATCTACAACATCTGAGCTGATTAGTGTTTTACTTATGTTGCTGTACTGCAACGGAACAAGTTCTGATGCAGGGATGTAAGCGCCGTCGGGAGATGAACCGCAAATTGGTGCAAGCCGTCGGGTCATGCCGTGGGGCGCAAATAAACCCAATTGTGCGGAACAGTATCAGGGATCTCCGAAGAACGATACCCGTGATAATATCTGTAAAACGGACAGAGCTCAGCTACGAGCCTTCGATGTGATAACGACAGTAGTCCCGACGCCAGCGCCATGTCCCCGATCAGGCGGATCGCTTGTGCTCTGTATCCTCTCAAGTAAGTTGAGGGTATATTTAGGCGCAGAGCTCTAAACATGGGAGTAATATTCGAGCGCTAATTTGTGCTTTATACAAGAGAAGAAGTTGGATCGGACTAAAATATTTCTTGGCTCTAAAAAGATAGCTCCGTTTTCCTGTGGCGGACCCAGCGATGTTGGACACGTATTTATGCCACGATAGATTCCCATAGACTGTGACACCGATCAATTTCATGCTTTCCTCAGATTCAAGGCCTGGCCATTCATCATCACCTGTGGAGCCGATGATCCACTTTTCTTTGTGAATATTGTGTTATGTGTCTTCATTGCATTAAAGTCGACAAAAATGTCCTTTCCCCACTGCATGACGTTACCCAGATCCAGATTCAGAGAATCGATCTGGCCACATCTCAGCTGGTACGACTTGATGCAGCTGTGGCTAGTTTTTATAGATGACATCCGCAAGGATACGAGTTGATAAAAACTCCACCGACGAAAAGACAAATTACAAACACCAACGCCCGTGAAATAAAACTATTGGGTTGTTTTTCGTTAAATCTTTATTGATCATTTGTAAAATTGTTGGTTGGTTCACTAAGTCACTGATGCTTGATTAGTTAGTACATATCAATTAAATTATTTGCACAGTCAGTTAAATTATTTGATGTAGATTTTACACTACTTCTTTTCTTAGCTGCTAGGTCGGAATACAATAGCTTAACAGTTATTAGTACGCGGACGAGAAAACGATATTTAAAGGAAAATAAAATCACGCGTAAAAATTATGGGTATTTTTGAATTAACGTTAACTCACGACGACCTTCTCACCGCACCAGACTAGTGATAAAAACGGACGTAAAAAGGGCGCGACTGTCCTCTATACAGACTGACATCTGACTCCGAGGCAAACGTATATTTTGAAGTATAATAACTGACTCCTTGATGTCTCTTTACAGACATCTCACCAAACCGAACCTAATGGATTGCCCGCCGAAGGTTAGCCAATGGTGAAGGTCATAAGGAAAGAAAACAGGAAAAACGCATGTCGCAGGTCAAATCTGCTGCTACATGTATGGGCAAGATATACTGCCGCCATCCGCAAGGGATAGATTCCTTGATTGACGTGAGTCAATAAAACTCTTGCCGATGGCAGGAATCTATTTTGGGATAATGAACCAAACATTGGGTATGACCGTTGCTAGTTCGTTTAAAGTAAACATATTTCGGTCATGTACATTACAATGCATGGGTGCATGTTGTTTTAGGGTATGTTAATCCCGTTGGTGGTACCGTCAGGCGAAAGTATCTGCTTGGGTGTTTACTTTGTGTAAACGAAAGCAGCTTCGATAGCCAGCGTGAGAACCGTGGCTACTCGTTGCTTAAGTAAATATTCCTGGACATGACCGATGCTGGTGATCGTTCCTGGATACGGCAACGGATCGTAAAATCGGTCATGTTGATAACCAAACAAATATGCGCGCCTGAAAGGCCAATGTATAATTTGATCTTCTCTTCTTTAGGAAAGATAGATCATAGAATAAGCCGTTGAAAATCTGGCTTGCAGATGTGCAAGCAACCCGAAATAACTTCTAGGACAATGGATGGGTACCAAGATAACACACGGAAAGATTAGCGTGTGTTGGTGGACATGTGCCATCCATTGTTCGGTCGCGGAAGCTCGGTTGATGCTGGATTGATGTCATGGCAAGATGATCATCTTGTCATGAATTATGTTTCCAGGTATGACCGCTCGAAGAGGGCTTGGAATAGCCCTTGAAAAGGTAAGCTGCCTATGGGGTATTTATGTCGGTTATCCGTGGGGATAACCGAATTGATTCCAGCAAATTGGTTTGCAGTTAATGCCATAGCAAGATTGTGTAATCTTGCCAAAAATTCAACTTTAAGGTAAGTTGTATTTGCTGATAATGGTGGGGATCGAGCGATGCGTGGCTCTTCGGGCCCTGAAAAGCCCCACACAGCAATCGCCGGTCACTCGAAAAAAGGAAACAAGCATACTATTGTGGGGTAGGAAGCATTGTGCACCGGCGTACGGCGCTGATTCTCTTCGCACCCCCATCATAAATTGTTCCACCGATACAATTTCGCGACTGTTAGAAGGTCCGCCGAAAATAACAATCACGATCACCAAAAACAATGACAAACAATAGAACACCCAGAAAGGAAAAGTACGATGCAACACACTAGTGGAAACTGCAACACAGAAAAAGTAACGCACTGTTTTTATTTTGGTTTATTTTATTGTGAACGAACTATATTTATATTACTTTTGTTACGATTACAAAGAGTTTATATTTCGTTCGGTTAACACAACGCACTGCCACACGACTTGGTAACAACTACTGATTAGGAAGTAGGGTATATACGCATCCTCGGCGCGCGACGAGGAGCGGGAGCGACAACGACCACGACCTGCTCGGTCGGTGGATGTAAAACGACTCAACGATATTCAATCGTTTGGGGTGAGTTTTTGGTGGTGTGGTGAAAAGGAAATGAAATTTCCTTTGACCAGTGACCAACGGAAGGCGATCTCTGAGACGAGGTGGTGTATGTGTGTGTTTGTACCCATCGCCGTGTTTACCATTGCGTTTAACAAAGGATAAACGAAACCTGAAACGATAAAAAAAGAAAAAGGGGAAACGACCTAAGGCATCTTTCGGTAATGAGGGTCAGCTGTCTAAATAGCAGCCACTCATTAGATGCTAGATTGCGATAATTTATACTATAGAGATCGTATATCGTCTCTCTGCCGACTGGAAGAATCGGATTCTTTTGGTTGCATATGTTTATGCTATTGAATCCAATGCGACGGCAAAGCGTGACGTCGATGATTGTTTGAAGATTGAAACCAAGAAATATTTCCGCGAGAAGTGCTTGCAACTGAATCAATAGTTGCAAGTCTTCGGAAAGTAATTTAGATGGATACACTATGACGGTTGTGTAGTGTAACAACATATCCACGAAATGACCATGAAGTATAATATCAAGTAAATCAATTTGACCTTGTCACAATTAGCAAGTTTCAGGTAACCAGCATTCGTTGCCGACAACAATTCAAGGTCGATTATTTTCATTGAGCAAAAGAAACGAATTGCTCCGGTTACGATTTGCAAGAATCAAATGACAATCGTTTTGCGAGCTTGTTGCAGGTGAATGATTCAGAAATTAATTGGGTCAAATCGTGTCATTGTTCTTACACTATGCACCAAGCTGGTGATAGAGAATAGAATAGCATAATAAGCATTTTTGTATTTTTGAGTGAATTATGAATTAAGTGTAATGGCTTATGAAGCATAATTTGTATGAGTAGATTAAGAAATTTATGAACTATTGAGTGATTGATTGGGAGTAAAAATACCCCAACAATTTCTATAATAAAGCAATCAAATACCTGAAATGTTTTTGATTCAACTACTGCGGCGCTCTACACCATAAACTTTAAACGGGCTGCGCTACATACAGCAACAATTAGGGAAATAGAATTTTAGTCAGTTATTTTGTTAGACTGAATATTACGACATACAAATTGCATGACGAATGCAATAAGCAACTTAATGGCATTACCCCCTTTATAACACTACATTGCGATCCTGTCCCGCTTACAGCACTTGACGACACGGCCCAAAACGCTACAGTTGTGTATACCATCTGAGTCAATTATGCATGGCATTACAGCGTTTGAAATAATAGTGAAGAAGAACGTGTGATTCGAACTGACGCTATGACAGTTTGAATCACCAAAAATTGAACCTAAGCGTTACCCATCAGGCTACTGGCCTATTTTAGAATTTGATTTTTAAACGACTATACTCCACTGATGTGAATTGTTATGTTATCGCTATGGTATACCGCTCTGATGTATTTTCTTATTCGATTTTTCGTTCGGTGCTCTTCACTATTTTGCTTGTGAATTGTGTGTGCATCTGTTAGAGTCGCCACAGCATCTATGGTGACGGCAGGATCGAACCATAGCGTGAATATCTACACTAATTGGAAATTCGGTTTTTGGGTCGCTAATGTATAGATCCATTGATAAGGTATGAATGCGCATGTAGGAAAAATTCTTTGCAGGCATTTCCAGGTAATGGATTGAAAACATTAACTATCCTTGGGAAGGGAATGTTTTCAGGTGCCAATGCGATTGCATTGGCGAGAAACAATAGGGGTTGGATTGTAATAATGGGGTTCTGCCTGATAATGTTAAGAAAGAATTCTTACGGACAATTGTATGCGAAGAGATGCATGAAAAGGTAAGTTTTCTTTTCCAGGGGCTTTTTAATCACAGATTTGATCTCTTTAATGCGTGAAGCATTTAAGATGCTAATGCGATTGCATTAGTGAAATGAAGAGATTGGGTGCGAGTTATGGGGGTTTTTTAGGAATGCGAACTGTTGGGTTTGGCGGAACCGCCATACTATCGTCCACAAAACTGAACACTCTGTTATCCGCTAACTCTCAGAAGTCATATGTGTCAAAAAAAAACAAGGCTGGAGTCAAAATAGAACCTTGAGGTACCCCGGAATTAATAGGATACAGATCCGAAGATTCGCCGTCCCCAGCAACTTGGATTGATCGATTTTCGAGAAAGATCGAAAAGCTGCTAAGAGAACCAGTATGAATGAAGTTTGTTAAGCAATGCCCCGTACCAGAACCGGTCGAAAGCCTTAGAGATATCTAATGCGAACGCCCTTGACTCACCATGCCCCTGAATCACAGATGTCCATATATCGGTTATAAGCATCAAAAGGTCTCCGTGGACCCCCTGCCACGGATTCCATATTGACGATCATTCAGAAGTCCGTTGCACTCCAAATACTTAATGAACTCGGCATTAACAACCTTTTCCACCACCTTAGATAACATAGACAGTAATGCTATCAGCCGGTGATTTTGTGGGAGACACTTGGCTGAACTCGAGCGATCTTCCAGCAGGTAGGAAGTATCCTCCGTACATAAGATAAGCGAAGGGATCTGCCAAGAACCGGCAATATTTCTGGACCACAGTTCTTAAGAACTACGGCTGGCATTCCCACCGGGTGGTTTCCTTTCCAACAATGCAGTCCGCGTAGAATGCGTTGAGTAATACACGGGCGGAACTTCACATCCCGCATCAAAGACCGTGCCGGCGCGATCACAGATGGTTCCAAAAGACCAGCATCGAGGTTTGAATTCGGTGAAAATAAATTCGTGAACACATTAGTTTTATCTTTTGAATTTGTGACAAGTGTCCCGCTGTCGGTCGCTAATGTGGGTGGTGGGGGGGGGGGGGGGGGGGTTATTGCTGACAGCACTTCTCATTGACGTTAAGGGACGAGAATCAGTTAGACACTCAAGGAGTTTATTGGTCACTCTCTCGTTGAAAGCTTTCTTCGCGGTATGAATCGCCTGATTGTGCACGTTTCTGATTCTAACAAAATTCGTCCTGGTTACATCGGTGCGATTGGAGCACCATTGTTTAAAAGCTCTATTTTTGCTGCTGTAATCTGCTCGCATTTCTTATCAAACCAAGTTTTATCAGATGAATTTCATTTGACGGAATGCGGAATGTAAATCTTCAACCGGAGAAGAATAATCTCCGTGACCGACTTCGGGTATGCGTGAACTTCGGAGTCTCCAAAGCACACCTCAGACCATGGAAAGAATGCGAAGAAATCTCGCAAATCGCCCCTGTTGGCAGCCCCATACCTCTATACATGGCGAAGCTACTTAGGTCTGTTATTCGTTTGAAATGCAAGTGGTTGCGCCACCTAAACCAAGCAGTGATTTGAGTTTCCCAGTGGCGTAGCAATCTCCACGGTATAAATTCTCAGCTCGAAACAGATTCAGGGTGTCTGTATAATCACCTCGGGCATCCGGCACTCGCGCAGGCTCCTCCACAAGTTTAGTCAAATTGCGGCGAACAGGGAACATCTCCAACAACCTCATAGATTCGTCGATTCTATTAGAATGCTCCAACTAGTCAGAATTTTGGACATTAAAATCGCCAGGGACGACAATTTTAAAAGCTGCCTGGTTGATCTGTATCCAGTTGACGGCACATGAAAGATGTTCTAAAAATCTCACTGGAGCGGTAAAGACAACAAAGAAATTTAACAGAATTCCCCAGCACGACCCTCAACCATATGATGTCCATCTGGTTACAACGTCTCCATCCTCTGCCAAGCCATATCGGACCGCGTGAACACGCAGACTCCACCCTTAAAATGGAAGCTCGAATGTAGGTCGTATCCTGAGCAACAAAAATATATCGAATGAGTTGGGTCTCAGTTAGGGCAAGGATATCAGGTTTCGCTGTTCGCAAATATTGTTGGACTACGTTTACATTAGTATTGGTGAAACGGATGCCCCTGATGTTCTCTATGTTTTTGTTTTCCCCAGTAATTGCCGTTGCGGGCCATCTCAGATGAGGTTGTCCGAGTTAAAGGCGTTTTTGATGTCCAATGTTACTACGGCGAATGTGGATTGCTCTACCTGTTCATGTGTTTCCTCGTCGCTGTGATGTCCACGCATTCAAAACCAATATACATCGGCGCCTCCTTTCTTTATCCGCTTCCTCTCCATCCACTCGCACTGTGCTCTGACATTTAATGGATTGCTCTACCTGTTCATGTGTTTCCTCGTCGCTGTGATGTCCACGCATTCAAAACCAATATACATCGGCGCCTCCTTTCTTTATCCGCTTCCTCTCCATCCACTCGCACTGTGCTCTGACATTTAAGGGTACCTCAAAATCCTTTTTTTTTTTTGCGCGCGTTGGTGAATTCCATATGATTCCATATTTTACATTTTATCGCTATGTCCGCCATATCAACCACTGTTCTTAAGACGATCGTGACTTCCTGAAGCCGTATTAATGATCTGCTAGCGCTCCGTTGTTTTCCACTATGGCTAGTTACCATCTTATGCTCCTCTCAGCTGTTGCATTCGTGCAGGATGCAAAGCAAATTGAAAACGACCTTTGGGCCGGCCTGTATATTATACTGGTTAAGGATGCGGAAGCCATCTTTTAAGTTGGTCTCTTGGGTGTAACGTGGAAGAAATTTGTTGAAAAGTCATTCTACCTCTCGTTTAAGAATTCATTTCATTTTCATTTTTAAAACATTTTTTATTTTCTTTTTATATTCTTAGTCTCTAAATTATATGCTAGACAAACAATGCTTAAATTCTAGCTTAATTATCTTATATTATAACTTACTGGTCCTTCGCAGACACTCTAAGCTAAACATTACTTAACAGTTGTATAATTTGCCGGCGACTGAACTTTGTGGCAGTACTTATAATTATTTGAAAAACAAAGAAAAATTTGAAAAACTTTGTGTCGATTTTTTTAATGTTTTTTTCTTAAAATTCAACTTACTTAATTTTTTTTTCTAATTTTATTTAAAAGCACTTAACTTAACATAACTTAAATCTTATACTACCCTAATTCTAGAAAAGCTAAGTCTATGTAAGCTAGCTGATGATAGTGTGATTCTATACCGGCATTGGTAACCAGGTCTTTATATGCCATTTAACCACCAGAACTGTTGACGCTGTCTAATACTTTCGTCCCGGTCTCTGTGGGAGATAGCCCTACTGAAGCGTAAGAGGTCTTCTTCGGTGCGCGTTACTTGCCGGTCGTAGCACAATCGCCCGTCTACGGATGATCTACTTACATGATAGATCAGCGGAATTCCGGATCTATCCTGTATAAGCCCTTTCATGTCCAAGTCAAGGAACGCCTCTGGTGGAATAAAGCCGTTGCGGCGCACGGTGTAAATGTGTGTACTAATTAGTTGACTTAGTAGTAAAGTTTGGAGCCAAGAATGGCCAATAGGTGATTAAGTTATGAAGCACTTAAATCGTTCATTTCCTTTTATGATTAACAAGAGGCAGCATTTTACACTTATAACATTTCTTTGATATAAAATTGATTTCACACTAATTATGTTTTTTTATAATCATATGATGATGATTCAAAGCCGAATGAATATTAAAATGCAAATTAAGCTAACGCCTGTTCTCTTTTTTGTCCTCATATGTCAGAGAGAGACGACGCCTTCCGAGGATGTTGACAAACAGGTCACTGGTTTAATTGTGTGTTTTTGTTTTTACTATTTATTGGCCTTTAGGAACCCGAAAGTTCATGACCTCACCGACTCGATTCCGCCATTGCTTCACAAGCTCTGTCGGTATGCAGTCGACTCCGGGAGCCTTGTTGTTTTTCAATCGGTTTACTGCATCTACGACTTGGTCGGAAGAAGGCTCTGGGATCTGAGGCTCGGCTGTATGTACGTCTGGTGCGTTTATTTGGGGTTGATGGGTGCGCACATTGAGCAGATTTTCAAAGTACTGTTTCTATCTTCTCACGATATTGTTTGTTTCTGTCACCAGCAGCCGTTTGTATCTCGGATTATTTTGGCTCTCCCTCGGTAGCCATTTCTAATTGAATTTACGCCGGCATACATACCTCTAATATTCTTTGCTCTGGCATTTTCTAGGATTTTTTCTACTCGAGTCTTCTCCCATTCGCGTTTTTTTTTTTTGCGTTTGAAAAGTCTCGTTGTCTCTCTCCGAATTGTCGCGTATCTATTTGCGTTGACTTCATCATATTTTTCTAAGTGGATCACACTGAGGCGTTTACGTTGCTCGATCTTCGCCCTGCACTCATCGTCAAACCAAGGTTTGGACTTAAATGTTTTCTTAAATCCGAATACCTTTTGGGCTGTTTGTGTGATTGTGTCTCTGATCGATGCTTATTTAGTGCCCAAATTATTGGTTTCCTCTTCCTCACTACTCGCATTCTCTGGGATGGTAAATCTATTCGTTAGTTCGTCTTGATATTTAGGTCTTTTAGTTTATCAATGTCGAACTTTTTGCTCATCTCCCGTGATTGCCCATGTGGGTTTGCTGCGCGCCGAGTTCTAATTTTGCCCATCACCAAAAGGTGATGGGAGTCGCAATCTGCTCCTCTATATGATCTTACGTCAAGATATTCGCGTGGTGTCTTTTGTCTATGAGGAAGCGGTCTATTTGGTTACGCGTTACGCCGTCTGGTGATATCCATGTGGCATTATCGATTTGCTTGTGCTTGAACATCGTGCTTTTCACTACCACACCTTCTGGCGCTGCGAACATGATAATTCGAATCTCATTATCATTTGAAACGTCGTGTATGCTCCCTTTACCTATAGTTGGTTGAAAGATGCCTTCCTTTCCAATTTTCGCATTGAGGTCCCCGAGGAGGATTTTAACATCGAATGATGAGATCCCATCGAATACTTCCTCTATGGTCTCGTAGAATGTGTCCTTCGTTTCTTCGTACGTAGCTTCTGTTAGGGCGTGTACATTTATAAATACATAATTGTACCATGGTCGCTGTATTTTTAGCACCGACATTCGGTCATTAATAAATTGAACATCTTTTACATGGGGCGTCATCTTCTTGCTTATGATGAAGCCAGTCCCGAGGTTGTCTGTATCGGTACCTCTACACGCCAGTGTAAACCCGTTGGTTTCGATTGCTTGATGTGTGAGTCGGACTTCCTGAAGCGCGAGAATGTCCATTTTATATAGTTTCGCGTTTTCTACGACCGTCTGTATCGCGCCGGGTTTATATAACGTTCGAACATTCCACGTACCGACGCGTATATCCCGCTCTTTCCGTTTTTCCTTACGTCTTCTTTTTGCCGAGTCGGTGTTTTCTTGATGATTTGATTCCCTATGGTAGTGTCGGCTCATCGGACCTACGCCTATCGGATTTTTCGTGGGATTGTTTTTTGTATATTGATTATTCATTTTTGATCCCAAGAGTCTTGGGGTTTCAAATAGTCCGCCACATCAGAGCCCCTCTCTGATATGGTAAGGTCTGCTTACTGCTCTGAGTCGACCCGGTGTCAGAGAGGCGTCGTTATAATACAGCCGGTATACCCCTGGCTGCAAACCATCCAATGGGCACGGTGACGCGTAACATCCTGGATTAGGGGTGGTAGATCTGTGCCGTCTCCAGCAGATACACACACAATACAATAGGGAAGAACACCGAACGCAAATCGAATAAGAAAATACATCAGAGCCGTATACCATAGCGATAACAAAAATAATTCACATCAGTGGAATATTCTTGAGTTTAAAAATCGAATTTTAAAATCGGCCAGTAGCCTGATGTGTTACGCTTAGGTTCAATTTTTGGTGATTCTAACTGTCATAGCGTCAGTTCGAATCACACGTTCTTCCCTATCATTTCAAACGCTATAGATCTTTGTGTCTTACTCCTCGCTAGCCTGTCTGACATGGGTGGGCCTACTGGAAGCGTATGCTTCCGCCAGCATTGCCTGAGTGATTCATTGTATTTTAAGCCCCCACACCGCATCAAGGTTTCTACCAAGTGGAGGCATTTGTGGGTTTAATTCTTTATTTTATTTTGTATAATTTTCTTTCTATTAAATGATGTTGGGAACCAACAATGTGTGTGGGCAGTTAGAATATGCACTTACTCGCGCTTACGTCGGTTGTAGCTTATCCTGGAGAGTCCACTGTTATCTGGAGGTGCAGCAGCTTGCCTTGTTTTCTGCCATGTTGCTCTTTCGACACCTCTGCACTTCTCTCGATGGGCCAAAACACTTTTATTTTCAACCCACTGTTTATTCCATTCAGGGGACGATTTAACCCTTATGTCAATGACCGGGTACCCGGGTACCCATTTCGATTTTTTAAAATGTCAATTTGAAACTAAAAAACAATTTTTTTTTCATTGAAATTTCGTAATTATCATTCAGAAACGTGTGAATGGAGATGATCTAAGACATGGGACCGAAATTCGTCTACTAGGCCGAGCAATCGTGAAATTGCGACGAAATGATTACTGTCGGTAAAGTTGGTTTTTTTTTTTTTTTTTTTTTTTTTATTAGATTTCTCTCGGGAGAGGCGAACCTATAGCGCCGAGTGGGCGACCCAAGATGCCATCAAATAACTGTTGCAGTTCTTTTTGAACAGTTGCAGGTTGTAGCGTTCCGGGAACACTCGCGTGGGAAGGGAGTTCCACAGCTTCCCCGCTCTGTAGCGGAACGAGTTCTGATGTAGGTTAATTGACATAAGGGTTAATGGAAGTGGTGGCGATCATCCTCCATCTCTATGAGAGTATTTTTTTCCCTTTCGTTTGATTAGTTCTTGATGTTGAATTTAGTTGAATTGATTAGTTTTTAATGAAAGTCATTCTCGTGGCCATGTTCTTTTTAGACGGCACCATTTGTTCCATTCACGACGTGTTTCTTGGAACATGATTTAATAGATATGGTGGTGAGTTATCTTCCAGATGTTTGTCTGGACTCTATGGTTTTATTTTTCTAGAATCCCAATCCAAGGAAATTCACGTTTAGTGATTTATGGATTGTAATGTGTAACGTCGGGCTTCGCTATTCATAAATGTTGCTGAATATTGTTTACATTCATATTAGTGATATAACGGGATTCGGTTACGAACTCAACGTCAGAACTATTTCGCAGGCCATCCCGATTACGCAGAGAAGAGTTGTATACTATTAAGTTTCTAATCGCATCTTGTTCTCCCCCAGGTATTCGCGCCGGGAGACGTGGTTGTGTAACTATAGCGTTTGGGATTGATAGTGAAGAACGTGTGATTCGAACTGGCGCTATGACAGTTATAATCACCAAAAATTGAACCAAAGCGCAACCCATCAGGCTACTGGCCGTATTTAGAATTCGGTTTTTAACTATATTCCACTGATGTGAATTGTTATGTTATCGCTATGGTATACGGCTCTGATGTGTTTTCTCATTCGATTTTCATTCGATGTTCTTCACTATTAGCTTATGTATTGTGTGTATCTGTTAGAGACGTTACAGAACTATTTTTCCTCTAGAATTCATCGCCCCAAAAATGATAATGTATACCATTTTCTCAAACTTAGAGTAGACCATCCGTTAAGTTTTAAAACTTGTTCAATGATTTCTCCTTTTCGTATCACTAAGGCAAACCTCCGCTTCTCCAACCTTTTTAGCTGTTCCGTCAGTCAGGTTCCAAAAAGTGGTTAAAGGATTCTCCTGGCCATTTCAAGGGGCCCGTAAAAAGATGGTATTTATGTCTCGAACCAGCAAGTTTCCAATCAACCTTTCTATCTGTTATTACACTCAATATTGTAATTCATACAAATTCTTGAATACTTTTCTCATTCGACTACCCAAAAGTAAACGTTTACCTAAATGTATGTATTACAAAAAGCATAAAGAATTAAGTCCATCGCCCCGACAACGAAAAGTGTAATGTACCATGCCCAAAGTCGTTTTCTTATTCTTCATATTTCCAAATAACTATTAGTTAGCTACCAAGGTAGCACACTACAAAATTCATTTCGCACAAGCATCCTTATATGTTGAATACAAATTTACCCATGAAAAATGTTGACGACGTTTTTTTCAAGGGCAGTACTGCTATTATCCTGACATTATCCCAAAATATAAAACCAAACAAATCTATTAAGTGAGCTGTGAAATTTCATGCGGCTAACAATTCGACCCCTGAGTCTGAAATCATCAGACCCACACACCATGGGATGTTTCCCTCGGCAGAGCTCCTTCAACCTACACGACATTAAGGAATTCGTTATAGACGCGCAATTTTCCGAAATTGGACCATCCCAAGGCTGTACCTTCAAATAATTCTCGTTGACCATAAAAATCTATCTTTCGAATCTAGCCTTTTTCATGTTCGAGTAGACGATGTGTGCCTTGTGGCGTCCCCATGTTGGTTGTCCTTTTTATGCTCCACACGCATGTATGTATTACACTCGTCTGTTCATTTCCATTTTAACTGCCTATTCGGTATGGTTTCCCAGCAAGTTTGGTTCCTTTCTTCATTGTCCTTAGGAGATTTGCCATGTGAGGCTCATGCAGATGAACACATTCGTCTTAGCCTTTACTTTTGTTAAGTTTTTACTCTTTTGCAACATTACAGAACCCTGGGGAACTCTCCGGCGATGAAAAACTTTCCTGGTCATGAGATAGGGCTGCGGCAAACTTGGAAAAGGTCGGTTCACGGCTTGAAAGTGCGGACGACGAGGAAGGCGGCGAAAGTGGCAGGTTACGCCTGTTCGTTTAGTCTGTTGCTTTTGGTGGGCCATTTTATCGCGGGGCAGATAAATTTATTTATTTCACCTTGCTGCAGTCGATACCACGCGCCAAAAGCACATGTGTGGTGAGATTGTGTCAAACAGGGGAGACGGAAGAGGTAATGTTGTCCCAAAGTATCCTTTTGTTGCGTTTCGAATTGCCTTCTGTGCTCACAGATGAGAGACTTTCAGTGCCTAAGTTGTTCCAATTGGCACTTGGGAAATACTTACACTCATCCTGTGGTTTGGTCGTGTATGTGCGGATAGCTTCCTTAATTTCTCTTTTCCTTCAAGATCCACTTTTTCTTCTCTTGACGCCGTTTGTTTCGAATTGAATGAATGAATTGAATGAATGAATTTTCTTGGCATAATGCTACTGGTATTGTTTCTGGTGCTGCTGTTGCATACGGATAATCGCAATAAACGGGATGCTCACAGATAGTTAGTGGCAAGGAAATGTGGTGTGGCGGACACTAACGACGGCGGTTCTGTGAAAAGTTATGAAATTGAAGAAATTATGGAAATTCTTAGAAAATTGCACACAAGAATTTAAATTCCGAGAAGAAATTCGTATTTTCTTCGTTGCTCTAGGATTCTATAGATAAATTTAAATGAACGGATGTGGCTGTGGCTCAGACAGCGCTACAGACGTCTTTTGTAGACAGTACGGGATATAGGGAATGTGTGGGATGAAACTATATTCCTTGCAACAGGCAGTACAAAGGAGCTCGAAAACGCGATGTGAGACCGAGATGAAGACATGAAAATTGACCCGATAAACGGTGAATGGTATATTTATAGCTTATAATTTGTGTACGTCAGAGTAGACAACATTTTATAGAGGACGTCTTCGATTTGATAGAGTACCTAGAATTGTTGAGCAATGGGTGGTGATGCATAAATTAAATGAATTTCTATACTGGTCTCACAGGTCGGATGGTAAATTACGTATTTCTGCGAGATTGGGAAAAGTTTGTGGTTTCATTAAAAAATGATATGACTCCATTGAAAATGCCACTCGTTTATATAAATGCGCTTTGCATTTACTTATACAACAATTGCCATTGTCACGACCATTGTTTTCCCATCGACAGCCCCTCTTACTCAATCCATAATTATTCCTTGCCTTAAACATCTCTGTCTTGTGTACAACTAAGCATATCTGCAGAATGCTCGGATGTGTTCAGTGTTTTTCGATTTAAGCGGAACGAATGTAAACAAATGTTCTTAAGTACATTCATAGTTCATTTTACTTGGTACAAGGTGGGGAGATGAACTGACTGATGTTAATTGATTTTTTTTTTATTTATATCCACATTTATTTAACAATTCGATTCCATATGTTACTTAAGACTAAATGTTAACTTCTATTTTACATATATTATTCTTACATTAACTTACTGGCTCTTCCCAAGCACTCTAAATTATACATTATTATTTTTCTTATGCCTTTCGGCGTACAATAACTGTTTTTATAACATGTCACAATAAACGGTATGTTTTCTTTTTAAAATGTATTCTGTTTTTTCTATATCATGTATTATTTATAATTATTATTATTATTTTGCTTGACAAGCAAAAAAAAAAAAAACGAAACAAAACGGACAAACATAAACAAGGAATACAAATAAAAAAAAAATAAATAAAAAATAAAAAATTTAAATTAAATTAAAAAAAAAATCAATATAAAAAAAATAAATAATAAAAATAATTGGGAATTGGGGATAGGAGGAAAGAAAGCGGTGCGCCAGAGAGGCATACTATGTTTGGGGACGTATAGTCCTTTCTTCATGACTAATCCACCACCAGTTGCGATGGGATCAAACTTTTATTGATTTATCTCTTTCACCGATCACCATACTAAGACGCAGGCGATCTGGAATATTAGAGACGTCGTTATCGTGGACAATTCGTTTATCCCTAGCACAACAGGAAGCGTGGTAAATAATAGGGACTCCATGTTTGTCTTGAATAAGTCCTTTTTTATCCAAGAAAGGGAACGCTTCTGGGGTAATGAACCCATTCTGGAGAGTACTCTCCATATACATATCATTGGGATAAAATGCTCCCGAAATGAGATCATTTACACTGCCCATTGCCCGTGTTGTGTGACCACGAATAATATTGATAATGAAGTTATCTATTCTGATTTGTCATACACGACTTTATTGGGATAGTATTTCTTATATTGCGACTCTGGGGTTCTATACATTCCGAGGCAGGAACGCAAACACTGCCTCTCGAACACCCGAAACTTCTCCATGTAAAATGGGGATATGTTGTACCATACCGGGCAGCTTTACTTATTGGTCGGATGAATGCAGAGTATGAAATTATTTTCACCTTAGGGTCCAGAAGAGTACTACGGAAGAGACTTCGTGTCATTGCATATGCGTTTTTAGCTGGTTTAAGAGCAGCTGCTGTATGCTTATCAAAGTAAAGATACTGATCAAGCCAGATTCCAAGGTATCTGACTACAGCTTTTACTTGTAGGGGAAGATTATTACTTCGTCCAGTCGAAAATATTTTCCAATTCCGTTTTGTATCCCTTGATGCACTGGACAGGGGCGTTCTGAAAAGGATAGTCTCGGTTTTTTGGAAATTTATTTTTGATTTCCAGTCGTCGCAAAACCGTTTGATTTTGTTGAAATCATTTTGCAGAAGCCTGTTGATGACATCAATCTTTTCTTCAGATCTATACACCGCAATGTCGTCGGCATACACAATTGCATGGTTAAGAGATCACTAGTGTAAATGTTAAATAAAATGGGAGAAATCACTGCTCCCTGTTGGAAGCTGTTTTTGATGTGGAAAGTCTTGTTAGAGATTATATCTCCACATTTCACTACAAATTGTTTACCCATTATCATATCGTAGATAATGTATAATAAATATTCGGGCATACCTATATTTGATAACTTATATACCAGCCCTTCTAGCCATACGGTGTCGAAAGACTTTTCAAAGTCAACCAAACAGGCCCCTGTGCATTGTCGCTTCGCTTTGTTCCACTGTATGTCAGAAACAAGTTTTGTCGCAGCAGGAGCCGTGTCATGTTGCGATCGGAAACCAAACTGGTTGTTCGGAATAATACCATTTTCCTCACATCAGTTAGTCAATGCTTTATTTATAATTTTCTCGAATACCTTGCTGATGTTCGGAGGCAAACTAATCGAGCGAAGATTGGTTGGATTGCTCCTGTCCTTGCCCTTTGTGGGGATGGGGTGGACTACTGCAGAAATGGGATGTCATTATAATCTTTCCTTCGAAAAACTTTATTTATCTGTGGGAACATATTCGGTCCCCTAGCTTTATTGGCTTGCATTTTCTTGTTCTAGTTTTCATTAATTACTGATCTATAGTTGTCACGGATCAGTTTTTGAAGATTTTTAATTAGTGACTTAATTGTTTTTATTTCCTGGCTATTTGCATCGCTGAACTGTATGTAGGGCAGTTTTAACTTAGAGAGTAGAATACTCTTTTGCCTATACAGCTCGTCGATCGTTGCGTTTCTGTATCGGTTGGTATGGCTCTCCATGTGAGACACTTTTGGGATGGAACGATTCATTGTATTAGTAACAATGTTGTTCATCGTCGAAAGATAATGATAATTTTGTCATTATGAAGATTTCTGTCAGTTGATGGATCTATGCCATTGGAGCGTAATTCTTTTTTTTTATTATCCGAGCAAAGTGCGACCAGTGTGCTTTTCCGAAATTAAAAGAATGTATCTGTTTGTACTGCTCAAGTAGTGAATGTTCCCTAATGATCGCAAGCATACTCGAGTCTACGAAGACAATTATTAGATACGTATCTAATAATTGTATTCGCTCGTCGAGCAACAGTAAATCCAAGAAGGAATTTCCTCTTGGATATGACGGCGTAATTGTAGCGTACAATTCTAGTTTATGTTCGATAGCGTTTATTTGCCACCAGTCGAACAACACATTGCCTCTTGTGTTTATAATAAGGTTACCCCAAGCACTATGCTTGGAATTGAGATCTCCCGCCATAAAGAAATAATTATTTTCCTACTCTTACTTGAGACTTCGAAAAAGGGTATCAAGTTCATTGATAAACTGTATACACTGTGGAGCTTCGGGACCATAAGCACAGATCACATATAGATGCTCTTGACTTTTCAAAGGAATATCTATAACACAGGCTTCTAGTACCTGGAACTTGTATATATCTCTATTGTAAACGACTTTGTGTTGTAGACCATTTTTAACTAAGACAGCGACCCCGCCCCTCTGAGTGGAGTTTGGACGATCTCGTATAATTACTTAATAATTTGGTTGGCCCAATTTGTGCCTTTGATTTAGCTTAGTTTCGCTAGCCAAAAGCACATCTGGGCGTTCAGCTTCCAGCAGATTGCTCAGATTATCCCTTCCTTGCACCCGGATTAGTGAATTAACATTCACAGCAATATTTTTTAGGGTTAATTCAGTCGCAGTGAGCGTTATGATTAGAGTGTGGGTTCATCTGGAAACAGGGTCTAATAGATAATGTCCGTTGGTGCCACTTGTTCCGTCAGTTTTTTTGTTGTTGATCTTTTCGAATTTTTTATCAAACGCAGCAAACTGTCCTTGTATGGACAGTAATATTGCTGTTATATCAGTTTGTGCCTCTGGAGCAGGCGTTTTAATGATATTGCGTGATTGTTCTAAGATTAGTGCATTTTTTACTCCACGTGGGGTATGACACACTTGGTGCCACGAAGTTGTTGTAAGAGCGAGTTTTATTCGTTTCTCTTCTTTAACTTGTTTCTTTCTGACTTCCAGCTTTACTTTCAGCTGTTGGTATTTAGAGCAACCGCTAAAGTTGGCGCCGTAACCTGTATTTTTAAAGAGGACACAGTATAACTTATTTTTATCCGGGAGCTGTTCTTTGCCCAGCAGGCATTCCCTAATAGCATGATTGTTGTGGCACGTCACGCATCTTAACTTCATATTGCAATTTGATGCCACATGGCCGAAGCCTTGACATCGCATGCATTGCAATGCGCGGTCAGACTTCTTTACCTTTTCCCAACTTATTGTTTGAGAAATTCGGGAGAGCTCTGTGGAAAATCGTTTAACATATGTAAATGTTAAATTGTCGCTTTCGATATTTTTTAATTCCGCGAGCAATCCCTCCGGCGAAACGGACGGATCAACTACTTTGAGGACCATGGAGGCAATTTTTTTTTCTGATTTAGGGGTTTATGTGTAGTGCTCGCTGCATGCCTTTGTGGCGGCTTTAACCGCACATACCGCTATAGGTCGAGATGTTTTCGTTCCACCAAGGAACATACTCACCTATGACCAAACTTCACGTGCCCACAGACACGTGTCTCCAAGGTCCACCTTTTCACCTAACCAAAAGGTGACATTCATCCTGGAGTCAACAACCCCACGTATCTGTAGATACGTGGGCCACAAGTCCCGAACAATTTTCCTACGCCTGCACGGCGATCGAGGGACATGACCCAGCATAGAGATTGTGTATCGATCCATCGACTGGATACACACAAACGGTTCGCACAGCTGCACCAGATGTCGAAAAACATCACATCCCCGGCGATAAGCGAATTACCGGAAAACCAATCCGTCGACAAAACCTTTGCCCTTGGCGCAATGCACTTCGCCTAAACAAAGGCCATTGCGGAGCAACAGCAATAAACTAAAACGCTGTTCCCATAGGGCAAAGTAAACAATGATAATTACCATTATCCCATGATCGCCCAAAGTAAACCACACATTCGATTGTTTGCATAAGCAACGCCTCTGTATGTGTGAGCGCGATCTTCCCTGTCACCTGAGAAAGTCACCACTCAGGGAAAGCGAAAGGAGAGAAAGTCACCACCTAGGAGAAAGAAAACGAGGGTTGAATGAAATCATTCCCCAGAGAAGAAAGTCAGTCGAAATAGAGATTCCCAACGAAGGAGGAAGTCTACAGGAAGTGTTAACCGCAGATGGTCGCGCCTTGTGTGCTCAAGCGTTAGCTCCGTAAATCGTTCTTGCTCTCTTAATTTCAAGTATAACGATCGTAAAAAAGGAAAATTTGTGTTCAAACGTTAGCTCCGTAACTTGTGTTTTTCCGTTGAACTTTAAATGTAGCAATCGAAGAAAAGGGGGAACAGCATGCAAATATTTTCATAAATAACCGAACTGTAAGAAATTCGTCATCGCTTAATCGGGTTCGTTCTCGAAAGTCTGTCAAAGTTCGACTGATGACGGTATTTTGTGACGTCAGGGGCATCGGTTTAACCAATACGAATGTAAAAGCCGTCCATAAATATTTGCAAACAGCGAAAACAGATGCCTTTTCCCTAACCGAGACCCTGGTCGATTCGTCAACTGATTCGACATATATTCGTTGCTCGGGATACCACTTACTTTCGAGATTTCGTTGTAAGGTAGAACTCTGTTTCTTTACCCGGTCCGATCCCACTTACCACAGGATGGAGGCATTAAAACTCAATCACATGGACATCATGTGATTCAGGGTCGTGCTGAGGAATCCTGTTAAATTTCTTTGTTTTCTTTACCGGTCCCCGAATGACGATCAACCGGTGGCATTTTTCGAACATCTTTCACATACCGTTGACTGGATACAGATCAACCACCCGGCTTCTGAGATTGTTGTGCTAGGCGATATTAATGTACACAATTCCGACTGGTTGGTGCATTCTAATAGAACCGACGAGGCTGGGAGCCTAGCGGAGATCTTCGCTGTTAGCCGCAATTTGTCTGAACTTCTGGAAGAACAAATTCGAGTGGCGGATGCCCGACGTAATTATGCGAACCGACCATTTATACCCAAGAGGCGCCACTGGAATACTCAGATCACTGCTTGGTGGCCGCGTAACAACATGCATTTCAAACGAATAAGCGACCTGAGTAGCTTCGCCAAGTATGGAGATATGATGCTGCCAACTGGGACGATCTGCGAAATTCTTTGTATAGTTTTCGTGGTCTGCAGATCTACATTCCGAATTCCATCAAATTAAAATTATCTGATGTCGCGCAAGGCTAATAATCTTGCCCGTAAAAATAAATTATTATGGAAAATTTAACAAGCCTCGAGACTTACTAAATAAGGCCAAGACCGGATCTCGGTTGTAGTGCCGGGGATGATGATGAAATTCATCTGATGACCCTTGGTTTCATAAAAAAATGCGAGCAGATTACAGTGGCAAAAAATAGACCTTTCAAACGATGGCGCTCTAATCCCACCAAGGTGAACAGAACGAATTCTATTAGAATCAGAAACGCGTGCAATCAGGCGATTCATACCATGAATAAGGCTTACAACGACAGAGTGACTAATAAACTCCTTGAGTGCCCAACCGGTTCACTTACCTTCTGGTCAATGGCAAGGGTTAACTTCTGAATGATCGTAAATATGGATTCCGTTGAAGGCGTTTCACGGGGGAGCTTTTGACACTTCTAACAGATATATGGACATCTGCGATTGAGGGGCATGGTGTGTAAAGGGCGGTCACATTGGATACCTCCAAGGCTTTTGATCGCGTCTGGCACGGATCATTGCTGAGCAAACTTCGTACATATGCACTTTCCCAGCAGCTTTACGACTGGATGAGGAGCTATAGCGTTTTGAAATAATAGTGAAGAAGATCGTGTGATTCGAACTGACGCTATGATAGCTCGAATCACGAAAAAAATTTTACCTAAGCGTTACACACCAGGCTACTGACCGTGTTTAGAATTTGATTTCCAAACTCGACTATATTCCACTGGTATGAATTATTTTTTTGTTATTTATCGCTTGGTATATGGTTCTGATGTATTTTTCTTATTCGATTTTTCGTTCGCGCTCTTCACTATTTCGCTTGTGAATCGTGTGTATCTGTTAGAATCGCTACAGAGCTTCTTCGAAAATCGGTCGATCCGGGTTGTTGTGGACAGCGAGTGTTCGGATCTATATCCTGTTAATTCCGGAGTGCCACAAGGTTCTACTTTGGCTCCAACATTGTTTTTGCTTCACGTAAATGACTTATCAACAGTTCAGTTCAGTTTTGTGGATGATAGAACCCTTGTTTCCTCTTTTCGAGTGATCGGCCCATTAGTGCACCAACGTGGCACTAGGTGAGATGTGGCAAGGTCGACTCTCTGGGGATCGGGATCTGGATAAGGTCCTGCAGTGGGGAATGGCCAAACTCGTCGACTTCAATGCAACGAAGACACAATATACAATATTCACAAAGAAAAGTGGATCGTCGGTTCCACAGTTAATGATGAATCGTCAGCTCCTCGAATCTGGGGCAAGCTGGAAGTTACTCGGCGGCACGTTCTGTGGAAATGTATCGTGGCAGAAGCAGGTATCGAATAACGCCAGGTTCTCCTGAGGTGGGTCGAACATCGTCAGGTTCGCCTCAGGAAAACTGAGTTAGTTTTAAGATAGTTATTAAGTTTTATCGCTTGTATTTAGCTAAATATATGTGGGTTCCGCCCTCACTAAACACTAAACACTAAACAGTAAACACTAAACACTAAACACTAAACACTAAACACTTATCTGTTTAGAG
The DNA here is from genome assembly GCA_963931805.1 of Microdon myrmicae. Lineage (NCBI taxonomy): Eukaryota > Metazoa > Arthropoda > Insecta > Diptera > Syrphidae > Microdon > Microdon myrmicae. Next base: position 88,763,939 of record OZ007501.1, read on the forward strand.
CCAAGAAATATTTTACTCCGGCCCAACTTTTTCTCCTGTATAAATCCCAAATTAGACCCGCGTTCGAATATCGCTCTCATGTTTGGAGCTCTGCTCCTAAGCATACCCTCGACCTACTTGACAGCATACAGAGATGAACGATCCGCCTGATCGGGGAGACGGGGCTGACTTCAGGACTACAGTCGCTATCACGTCGAAGGCGCTTAGCCGACCTCTGTCTGTTTTACAGATATTATCACGGGTACTGTTCTTCGGAGATTCGTAGTATTGTTTCGGGTAATTCAGTTTATATGCGCTCCACAAGATAATCCGACAGATCGATCCTGCATCAGAACTCGTTTTGTTACAGAGCGGGAAAGCTGTGGAATTCCCACTTCAGCCACTTGGCTTGAAGATTTGGCTGTGGATTGGGACTTCTCCGTAGCACGATTTTGAATCCAGCCTGACCATCGTCCATCCTAGGCAGTCGTTAGTACCTTTGTTTATTTAGTTACATTTTATATTCACAAGTGCTTACGTTTTTATTTCATTATACTATGGGCATACACACACGCACAGCACACTTTTTTGCCGCGTATTCGGACTAGTCTCTTTTTTATTATTTTGCGTACAGAGATACACGACCTTCAGTTCAATTTCTCGTTCGACCAACGATTCGTCTTCACCAGTCGGTGGTCAATTTGGTGCTGGATAAAAAGTACTGTTCTGATCACACAGATGTCGATGGGTAGGCATCAATTATAAGCAATACCAAAAACACGTAGATATTAAAGTAATTGAAATAAATTTAAGTAGTAATTAAATTTAAGAAGTAATTGTCAAAAAACGTTGTTTATGACAATATAAAAAAAGAATACTTTCCCGAATTCATTTTTCGTTGAAAGGTCTAATGGAATAATGTTCGATCACTCTTGCATTTACAAATAAAATATTTTCGGATAAATTTTTTTTCATAATTTTTATTTTTAATTACTTATCATCTCCACCAACTGCTGAAAAAGACCCCTCGAAGGCTAGTTTTTAAGGTTTACAAGGTTCTGTTTTTATTATAATTTATTTAATTATTCTCATTTATTTATTTCTTGCTTATCGAAAATTGTATTTTATAAATGCTTTCCAGTTTGACTAGTAATGTACTGATATAACTCCTAACTTGCGAAGCATTCAATAATTTCACAGGAGTAAACACCCCACAATGGCGAAAAAAGCAATTGAAATTGTATCTGTGTTCTTCTTTCTTTATCTATCTATTTACCTAGCTATCTATTTATTTAACTATATCTCTCCCTTTTTACTTGGTTGTACAGCAGTAATTTCGTGTTATTCTCAACTTGATACGCATTTCAAATATAATTTATTATAAATTCCATTTACTGAACTCCGCGATGCAAGATAATGATATTACATCTTGTGACAAGTTAAAGGCACAATCCGAAGTTAGTTCCTGGATGAAAATACGCATCTCATCTTTCAGTCCTTGAACCATATTTGAACATAATTAAATGCCCAGGAGACCGAAAGCACACATGCTGCGTTAAATGTCATCCTTAAATACTTAATAAGCACGAAGGAGGCGGCGCTATTCGAAAGACAGAAATCTGAAAATTATTCCTTAACCTAAATTGCGCTGATAATCCCAAGAACACGCAAAGTTAAATGAATATCAACATTTCAAAGAGCACATGTTCTTATTAATGTACACCAAACTCCCCAGCGGTGTAATTAAATTCGTTTATTATGTAGAATAAAAACACCAGAGGGCAAGGTGAGATGTTAAGGTTGATGGTTCCAACCCACATCTCACATTTAATTAAGAACATTTGAATCTCAATCTTGATACGTTTGTATTCGAACAAAGCATTGCACTAGACAAGTAGGAAGTTAGATCTATCTGTAGGGACCTTTGGTTTCACATTAGGAGATGCCTCATTGCCCATGCGAAGCCGGTGGTTTCAACGCTATTGACCCGAGGCAATTAATTTTCCCAATAAGCAATTCTAGCAGACGCATTACCATTTGTGGATTATATCCAGGAGTCCGGTCAGGCAGGCATTCCATTCTCCCTCGGACGGGCGATGCATTGATAAGAGCTATTTTCTACTTGCATGGACATAGCCATTTCTTCGGCTTGTTCTTTTAGCTTTCCATTGTGTCCTCTTGCCTCTTGTCTAGACGAAGACAAACTACACCAAGTTATCACGATTTCTCGCATTAGACCTTCTCGGTCTCCATCGTATGAACCACTGAAATTACTTCCTTAATTAAAGAACCCCCTGAACATTCTATCTTTCCTACTCACAGCATCTCTACTCGCAGTATCATGACCATGAAGGGATCCAGGAACATGCTGAACGCACTGAGAATGTTGAATCTTGTTCGGGAGCGTTGTGCTCCATTGGAAGATCCAGTCGGCAACGATGGAACGTTATGGCAATTGTTCGGCCAATTTATGTGATCGGCCTTACAGAATGGACTCTCTCTTTCTTTCATTCTCGTTTACCGAAGCAGAAGTAAGGGGAATGCTGGTCCAGTGAACAGAGGAGAGTTCATCTAGTGGACCCATTGCCGTGTGTGATCGTAAAAGTATCTACAGTGCACGGAAGACGAAGAGCCATGTGGTCAATTTGTTGTTTACGCGTTTCATACGAACATGATAAGCAAACCGACATACTGCGAAAACTGTTACAATCACCGGCATAGGGAGGGTGGTATAAAAATGTACATAAAGCAAGCAAGTTGGATAGAGGTGCACAACAATCGACACAGTCTCAGGGAATCAAAGAATGATTGGAAACCAGCAAATCGCTAATTTTGTGGCAGCTCAATCCGGGTAATCTGTGCGGCTATCAGAAACCACCACCGTAATGTTGCGTGTAATTCAATTAACATTTCACTTGTCTGGTGAAACTCGATCTGATTCCCGCTGCCCGACAACATTATGGAAGCAAGAATTTCCCATCAGATGTGCTGACTTGCGTTTCACCTGGCATGTGGATTGTGGATAATTTGCTCTCACTCTCGTCCTCTGTGGTAATCAGAAAATCAATAAGTGCCCTGTATCAATGTAAATAAAATGAAAGACACAATATAATAGCAGTTCGAATATTTAAGTCAACAGGATGACGAATGAAAGCTTGGAGCGGCAACAAATAAACGCGTGAAAATAAATTATCAACTTGTGCTATACTCTGCGCAAAACTCCGATAAAACCTATTTTGTAGAAAAGTTCTTACGTTTCACAAGACCTGCGAGCTCCGTGTCTGCAGGTCATGAAGTGGTGCCCCTTCCGCCGATCAATGTTCCTTTACTCAGGCCACCCTCTCACCATGTACTAATATCGCGCATAAATTATTAGAGTTGAGCGTACAATTTTACGCTTTATCGAATTACCTAAAGGCGCTTTTGGCGTTATATTCACCGCGCGTCGTAATTTTTACTTGTAGCGCTTGACTGTACCCTCACTCCATTGTTATAAACCGCCGTCATACACCATCCCGATTTAACACAGACTTTGTTCGTGTTTTCTCGGGAAACAAAACTTGGTTCCTTCGCTTTTTTCTCCTAGGGATGGGTGTTCCTTTTAGCCTGGTTCGTATTTGAAAAGTTCCGAAAGAAAATCTGCCTGAGGATATGGTTTCGAATAAACTGCATTAGCAGAGTTACAGGGCGACCGGTAGAGTTCCACAGACTAATAATTTAGGCGAGTGTACCAGGAAAAGACGACATCTCGAAACAGTGATTTAAAAAGTCTGCAATTGCAATTCGGAAGTTTTAATGTAGAATTTACTTCGAGCTACTTAGCTGTGGAAAGCTTCCAACATCGATAAGCAATCAAAGATTTTTTTGTCTTTCCAATTAAGACATCGTTTCATTAGAATATCCTTAGGCATCGTAGTTTGATACGATGGACTTAATGCATCTTTTTATATTCCTTAACAATCAACTATCAACTTTTTTTAATTTTAATTGTGTTCTACTATATATATATATATATATATATATATATATATATATATATATATATATATATATATATATATATATATATATATATATATATATATATATATATATATATATATATATATATATTAACAATATTCAAGTCACACAACACGAATTATACAAACGCGTGCTATACGAAAGGGTGTTGTACGAATGCGTGTTACAATAATGTACGATTACAACCGAACCTTTCCCAAACTTATATTATGTAATCCGATTTTCCGATGTGCGGCGGACTTGTTATGTAGGTTCAATTTTCGATACTGCACACTCCGTTTAGTCAATACCTTTATTGATTGCTTACGAAATTTGGGAGGCTTAAATGCAGGGTTAGCTAAAACAACATTAGAGCCTTCTTCTACAATTTCTTGAATGGTTTTACGTAGCTGCAATCAGGCTACTCGATTAACCTACATTGGTCTCGTTAAAGAAATGCAGATTTTACAATGACGTGTTAGAAAAACTCTGTTACCAACAAGCGTACTACACGAATGCGTACTGTACGAAAGTATGTTATGCAAAGTCGGACGGTAGTGTTTTTGCGAAATAGTGAAGAATACTGTTTTTTGCATACACTGCCGAAAACGTAAAGGCTGCGTAATTCAGCTTGGGTAAAGGTATGCGAGGATATCTCAACTCACCTTATAAGCTACCAATTGCTACATTAATGTTCTGGTACACGGTCAAGATAATTTTTTCATGCCTTTGTAATGCAGTGTTTTTTATAGTAACGTTACGTGTGCATAATCTATTTGAACGCCACACTATGCGTAAGTATGGCATGCGAATACATTCTGTCAAACGTGTTGTAGCAGGATATGAAATGAACGGGCGACACCTCGTACGAAAGATATTATTTATTCAACGAAGCACTCGTGAACTTGGTTTTAATAAATATGTATTAGTCTGACGCGGCATTATGAAAGATACGCATGTAGCAAAGGGCGCGCTCGGTCTGGTATAACTGTTAGAAGTAGAGCGAGCGCATTAAGGCGTGAATTCATTTGCCTTTTACTCGTAACGCCCGGTCCGGCGCTACAATCGCATAGAGCACACAGCTTAGGGCGGATCCACAACACTCCCCCTCGATTGTAGTGCTAGGTCGATCCTCCGAAAAACCCGCGACGCCGGTGAAATCCAGACAAATCCGATGTTTTCCTTTTGTCAATCCCTTCGTGAGAAAATCCGCGGGCATCTTATCCGAAGGAAGGTGGTTAATATCCAGTCGACCTTCGCGGAAGACGTCTCTGACGAAATGATGCCTGATGTAGATGTGTTTCGAGCTCGCGTGAAACGTGTGATTCCGGGTCAGTAGTTGTGCCCCTCGGTTGTCGTTCATCACCAGAACTCTTTCACAGTCGAACAGCTTAAGCTCCGACAAGAATCCCTGTATGTATAGGGCTTCTCTCGCGGCTTCAGTTAATGCCATGTACTCCGCCTCAGTGGACGAAAGCGCGACGGTGCGCTGTTTCCTCGACTCCCAGCTGATGGCGGCACCGCTCAGGTTAAAGACGTATCCGGTATACGACCTTCGATCTACCGGGCACTCAGTCCAATCGGCGTCAACAAAGCCTTCCAAGGTTTTCATGCTCTTCATGTACGTGATTCCGAAGTTGGCGGTCCCCTTAAGATATCTCAGGAGACGTTTCGCCGCCTTCCAGTGTGCCTCGCCGTGACAAGTGTTGAATTGACTGAGACAACTGACAATATGCGAAATGTCCGGTCTTGTGGCAATCGCCAAGTAATTCAGAGTTCCGACAAGCTCGCGATAAGGCCGATTTCCTCCTGATGATCCTTCTCCTTCAACGTCCTTTTCGAGCCTCGAACCCGATTCAACGGGAGTACTGACGGTGTTACAGTCCCCCATCCGAAATCGAGAGAGTAGTTCCCGAACGTAATTTGATTGAGAAATGGTAATCTGATTTCTGCTCCTGGCGATTTTGATTACCAAACAATAGCGAGCTGTTCCCAGATCTCTCACCTCGAATTCCTGCAATAAGCCTTTTCGGACGAAATCAAGATCCTTCTGGTCTCGATAGAATATCAAAATGTCGTCGACGTAGATCAGTATTATCAACGGTTCTTCCCCTCGTTTGAGGCGATAAACGCACGGATCCGTGCTCGTCGGTTACATGTTCAATTCTTCGGGTTTCCCATTCAGTTTCTTATGCCATTGCCGACCGGCCTCTTTAAGCCCGTGCAAAGCCCTTTTCAAACGACAAACCTTTTCGCCATCCTGAAGATGTTTCAGCATTTCCTTGGCGCGGCTCTCGATATCGGATTTGCCTTGTGTCGCGACGATTTTCTTCAAACATCCTGCGAGTGAATCGGGTAATTCCATGTATGTTTCCTCTTCGATCGTACCGTTTAGGTAGGCGGTCGTGATGTCCACCTGATGCACCTTAAGGTCGTGCTTGACCACCAGTGCAAGTAGCATACGCATGGATCCCAGGCGAGCGACAGGAGCGTAGGTATCGTGAAAATCGATCCCGGGTCGCTGCACGAACCCCCTCGGCGCGACTCGTGCTTTTCTTCTCTCGACCTTGCCGCCCGAGTCCTACTTGTTCCTGAGAATCATTCGACACCCGACCACGTTGCGATTCTTGGGTCGATTCACGATCAACCATGTATCGTTCTTGATTAAGCATTTGACTTCTTCGACGATGGCGTCCAACCATTCTTCTTTGTCCTGTCCGTTCAATGCTTGCCGATACGGAACCTCCGTGTGAAGACTGGCTAAATTTGCCTCCAGGCCGTGTGAGAGTTCGGTCGATCTCATCCCCGCTCGATCCGTGAGGATCTTCGTCTTCTTGCATGATTCGATACAATTTTCGCGGTTCCAGCTTCCCTTTTCCGGGAGTTTTATTCAACATATATGCTGTCTCTCCGAAAGTTCCCATGTTCTTCACGTTTGGGCGTTTTCCGTGCCATAATCCGTAAAGGGTTTTACCTCCTAGCGTCTTCGTAATGCATCGATTTCTTACGAAGTTTGCCGTGGCGATCGCTTCTGCCCAAAACGAGGTTGAGAGCTTCGATTGCGCCAACATGCAACGCGCCATTGCTAAGAGCGTGCTGTTTTTCCTTTCCGCTACTCCATTTAACTGGGGAGTGTATGGCGTCGTGAGTTTTCGCGCAATTCCCTCTCCCATCAAGAATCTGTCGAATTCTTCGTTACAGAACTCTCGTCCTTTATCGGATTGCACACATTTAATTTTTTCGTCCTGATTGATTTTCGACGAGAGCCTTGAATTGCTTGAAAAACTTCAAGACGTCGCCTTTCTTTTGCAAAAACCTTACTTCTGTTCAACGAGAGTAGTCGTCGGTTAGCGTGAGGACGTACCTAGCTTTGCTCCTTGATTCGTCTCTCATCGGTCCGCATACGTCGGAATGGATGATATCCAATAATTTTTCGCTTCGGTGCGATTACTTTCCGAAGGGTAGCGCAGTAATCTTCGCTTCCGTACAAATCTCGCACGTATTTGTGGCTCCGTCGTCTTCTAGGTCAAGTCCGGACACTATCCCCCTTTTGCTCATCTCCAAGAGATCGCGCCAGTTAAGGTGGCCGAATCTCTCGTGCCAAACGGTTATTAAAGGCTTGCGCGTTCCCGTCAACAGGGCGCAGATCGATCCTTTTCCGGATTCGCGGAGAAAATAAAGGTCTCCTTTCCGATCTGCTACTGCGATCGTAGATCCGTGGTTGCTTTTGATTGTAGCTCGTTTGTGCGTGAACGTCACGCTGTTTCTGCCGCCCGTGATCTTCGCGACCGAGACGAGATTATTACGCAGGTCGGGTACGTGCAGTGCGTTTTTCAGACGTATGAGCCGAGTCGTGTCTCCGTCGGATGCCGCGATTTTTACGGTTCCTTTCGATTTTACGTCGGTGGAGCCATGATTTGCCAGACTAATCTTTAAATTTCCAGCACTTGCGATTTGTTCAAATACGTCCTTGTCGCATCGACCATCGAGACACCACGTATCGTTTTTCTGAACGTTCCCTGCAAAGCAAGAATCTGAGTCTGTGTGGGGGGTTAGGGAGGAAATGTCTTTGCCGATGGCGGATTTTTTTTTTGTTTTCGGGATGTTTCGCGTTTCGTTCGGCCTTCTCCGGACAATTTATGGCATTGTGGCCGATTTGGCGACATCGATGGCACTTTTATTTGAATGGTCCGCCGGTACGTTGATCATCCGACCTATCGATGGGCTTGTTCGACGCTTTGTTCGTAGTCTTTTTCCAATTCGGCGTTCCTTTTCTCGCGAACATTGCTTTGTCTTCGGCTTGGCTGCGTTGTTTTCTCGTCGCGGTTTCGTCGAGGATTTTAATGTTCAGATGTTGCGGCGAAGGTAACTCGTCTCTCGACTCGATGGCGCATCTAAAATTCTCGTAGCTCTCCGGCTGACTGTGTAAAAGCATGATCGATTATAATTCAATGCTGACTTGTACGGATAATTCGGACATTTTGTCGACCATATCGAAGAATTCGTCGACGTGTCGTTGTACATCTTCGCCTTCGTTGAGTCGATGATTCATTAGCCGTTTCCACAATGATGCCTTTTTCGCCGGTCCTTTCGATTCGAACATTGCTTCCAGTTTCAACCAAATTTCTCGGGCTGTTTCGCAGTATCTAATTTGCCTGAGTTCGGCGTCGCCAACAGCGAAATACAAATCGGCTTTCGCCCTTTCGTCCTCGTCTTTCCACGCTTGCACAATTTCAGCTGCTTCTGGTTTTTCACCGCTTGCGTGAGCCCACGTTTTGTTTTTTTGTCATGAGTGCCCGCATTCTTAGTCTCCAGGTATCATAATTTTCTCTGGTTAGCATTTGTATGCGCATTATGTTCATAGCTTGACCGTCCATTTTGTTTGCAGTGAGGTTATATTTCCGTGTGTATTTTCCACGTTGTCTTCTCGTCTTTTCGATTTCCGATTACGAATATCCAGACGATGTTTAAGCCCGGGCCCATAACCTGTTGTAGCAGGACATGAAATGAACGGGCGACTCCTCGTACGAAAGATATTATTTATTCAACGAAGCACTCGTGAATTTGGTTTTAACAAATATGTATTAGTCTGACGCGGCAATATGAAAGATACGCATGTACCAAAAGGTGCGCTCGGTCTGGTATAACTGTTAGAAGTAGAGCGAGCGCATTAAGGCGTGAATTCATTTGCCTTTTACTCGTAACGCCTGGTCCGGCGCTACAATCGCATAGAGCACACAGCTTAGGGCGGAAGCACAACAAAACGTATGTCGGGAATTCCTCATTTAAAATTCTTGCGAAGCCTGCTATCAAATTTCTTTTTGCCACTGATTTGGAACCACCGTGAGAAACAGTGACCCCTGATTTCATTGCTTTCTGTCAATTAGTTTGTTTACAGCTGGTGACTATGTTGGTTCACCTCAAGTACGTTTTCCGATTTTTATAATGGATAATTTGGTTGAGCAACGAGTGTGCATTATTTTTTCTGTTTGCAATGGTGTGGTTATTTATTTAATGGTATGTCTTTATCTTCTATCCTTCCTCGGGTTGTTGACAAAAACACACCTCTCACCAACTATTAGTTTATTTATTTATGACTTTTAATTTAGTTGTGTACACTTCTTTCTAATTGCTTATACCATTATTAATTAGTAAGTTTATTACATAAGACTCCAAATTAGTTAATTCGTTGTATTAACAAACTAGCTTGAATTTATTAAATAAGACTCCAACTTAGTTAATTCGTTGTATTAACACACTAGCTTAAGTTTATTAAATAATACTCCAACTTAGTTAATTCGTTGTAATAACACACTAGCTTAAGTTTATTAAATAATACTCCAACTTAGTTAATTCGTTGTATTAACACACTAGCTTAAGTTTAGTAAATAAGATCACGTTAGTTCAATTCGGGGTACGTTGAATTAAATCGCTCCTGCCGGGTTCGATCACAAACTATTTCAGACTGTATTAAATTAACGCACAAGTTCAACGATCCCTTGGGACGGCCCAAGAGGGATGTTAATTAATGTGAGGGCGCGACCTGCCCTCACGGAATCCGAACCGAGATTAAATTATTTCATCGAAGCGATAGGATACCAAAATCCCATCATCGCTTCGATGACCATATTTGGTATTCTGTTTTGCTTAGATGCTACTCAAAAAGGGGGCGGAAATATACACACGATGATTGCTTTCGCTGCTCATCGTGTGCGTCCGCAAGTATGCAAACATTGCATAAGTCCCCTTTAAAAGTTCGCAGCAGGTGCGAGTATATCAATGGCAAAAGGGTTGAAATGTTTACACGATCAGTGGCTACGAGTAGCGTGATGCTGATCGTGTGCGTTGTTGGTGTATCCTCGCAGTCGAACTCTAATGGTAATTTTCCATTTGCGAATTCGATTGCTGGGGCGCCAGCCGGATGCCCTCATGTATCGGTCGTTCGATGTGGGCATGCTTGCTAAGGCAAAATACCTTTTTCTGCTGGTGTGCAGCTGGCGTGCAAGAGGATATCGTGTAGATATTGCACAGGCAATATTGGTTGGTTGGTTGTTAAACCAAATTGCCTTGAAGAATACAGCATTTGATGCCGCTGGAATTTCGCTTCAGCGCGACTTAATGTTTCGCAGGGTTTCCTTGTATTTTGCAGGTACAGTACAGAAGGTAAGTACAGGCCTTTTAATGTATTTTAGGGACTGTTACCTTGTGCAAGTAAGGTAAGTAGTGGCCTTCAATGGAACTGCCACGGTACTTGTTTCTCTTTTGTTGTATGCCCTATTTGGGGGTTTTTCCCTAGATTGTGGGACGATGAGTGCTGGCGTTCGGGAGAATCGCCACAATGGAATTTCAGGTGCGGAATCGTTGAAGATGTTAATTAAAAGCTATGGCGACACACTTCTATCGAAAACGCTAGTCTATGGTACAAATCATTCAAGGTGGTCATCAAGACGTTAATGTTTTTTAACACAAGAGCTAAACGTTTCACACAAATCATTTCGTAAGATTTTGGTCGATGTTTTGGGGATGAGACACGCCACAGCATTGTTCCAAGAGAGCTGCAGTTTTTTCAAAAAGGGGTTGCTGAAGACATGCTTTCTAGAGACATTACATTCATGTAACGCATCATAACTGGCGAAGAGACATGGGTCTACGAGTATGACTTGCAAACATGTCAACAATTCTCCGAATGGCACTACCAAAATGAGCCGAAACTGAGAAAGCCCTGCCAAAGTCGATCAAAAATTAAGGTCGTGCTCACTGTTTTCTGTGATTAACGTATTGTCGTGGACTATGAATTCCTTCCGCATGGTAAAACAGTGAATAAGGAACACTACCTAGGTGTTATGAAGTGTTTGCGAGAGCGTGTTCGACAAAATAGGCCGGATCTATGGAAGGACAAGTCTTGGATTTTGCACCACGATAATACACGATTTCACAAAGCTACCATTGTGAGCGATTTTTTACCAAAAACTCCACGAAAATGGTAGCGGAAGCACCATATCCACCAGATATGCCCACTGTGACTTTTTTCTGTTTTCCAAACGCAAATTTCCACTTTGGGGAACATGTCGAATGATACGAGTACCATAAAAGAAAAATAGAAGAACGAACTAAAATTGATCTGAGCCGCCGCCTATAAAATATGTAGCGATGATTGGATTAATCGTTGATATATGTGTATTTCCTCGGATGTGGCGTAATTTGAAGACCATAAAATGAATCTTGATAATTAATTCAAATTTGTTGTTTTATTGACAAATTCTGGGTAGACATTTGACAGAATGTACATATATATATATATATATATATATATATATATATAGACCGTCCCGGACAGGTGACTCCATAGTGCATTTATATCTTTTACATACTGTGAAGTCTCTAGTTTTTTCCACATACCAAATGAAAAAGTATCTAATTTTTTTTTTCTTTTTTTACACTTCTCTCGGGAGAGGCAACACATAGCGCCGAGTGGTCGCCCCGAGATGTCCCAAAAAAACGGTTGCAGATCCTCTTGAACAGCATCAGGTTGCAACGTTCCGAGAACAGTCGCGCGGGAAGGGAGTTTCACAGCTTCCCCGCTCCGTAACCAGATCTGGTGCAGGGATGTTCGCGCCGTCGAGAGATGAACCGCAAACTGGTCGGATTGTCTTGCGGAGCGCATATAAACCGGATTGCGTGAAACAATACTACGAATCTCCAAAGAACAGTACCCGTGATAATATCTGTAAAACAGACAGATGTCGGCTACGCGCCTTCGATGGGATAGTGACTGTAGTCCCGAGGTCAGCCCCTTGTCCCCGATCAGGCGGATCTTTCATCTCTGTATGCTCTCAAGTAGGTCGAGGGTATGCTTTGGAGCAGAACTTTAAACATAAGAGCAATATTCGAGCGCGGGTCTAATTTGGGATTTATACAGGAGGCGAAGTTGGGCTGGAGTAAGATAACTCAGTTCTCCAGAGGCGATGCTCGACACGCGTTTATACCACGATACATTTCCACAGAACGTGACGCCAATCAATTTCAAGCTTCCCCCAGATTCGAGGGCCTGGCCATTTATCATCAACTCTAGAACCGATGATCCCCTTTTCTTTGTGAATGTTGTATATTGTGTTTTCGTTGCATTGAAGTCGACGAAATTGGCCCTTCCCCACTGCAGGACCTTATAGCGTTTGCGACTATAGTGAGGAACGTGCGATTCGAACTGATGCTATGACGGTTAGAATCACTAAAAATGTAACCAGTGCTCAATACATCAGGCCACTGCCGGGTGTATGAATTCGATTTCTAAACTCGAGTAAACTCAACTGATGTGGAATTGTTATGTTATCGCTATGGTATACGGTTCTGATGCTTTGCTTATTCGAATTTCCTTTCTGTGTTCTTCACTATTTGTTTACATATTGTGTGTGTATCTGTTAGAAACGGCACAACCTTGTCTAAATCCTGATTCAGAGAGTCAATCTATCTACATCTCTGGTGCCACGTTGATGCACCAATCGGCCGATCACTCGAAAAGGAGAAATGAATGTCTGCAACCATTTTAGGATTTCCTTCAGATGTCCACCATATTTGCAATAAGTTATAAAAAAGCATACACAAACGTTTGATCTGAAAAAATAAATGTTCTAGGTTGAAAATTGTACCAGAAAGCTTTCTGGTCGGGGTGAACCTTTCATTATTACGAAGCCATACAACATTATATAAAATGATTTTTTTTTTACCTTTAAAGTGTAGGTAGTAAAGATCTTTTACATGTTTTTCATTCCTTTCATGCTTTTACATCTTACATCCCCTCCTTTCCTAACTCGACTATTATTCTCAGGAATAGTCTTCAAAGGGTATGACTAGAGTGTGTGTCAGATGTTACATAGTTTTATAATTGTAATTATAAACTGTTATATATGGTATATATTATTTAAACAATTTTTTTGTATTCTCTGGGAAACAATTTTTTCCAGATACAATATTTTCTCAATACAAATTTAGTATTATTTATGTACATATTTATATATATATATATATATATATATATATATATATATATATATATATATATGTATATATAAGAGCCCTTCCTCTTTCACATCTCTTAATTTTTTTTTGTCCGAACACAAGAATTTTAGAATCAAACGAAACATCATTAGGTATTAAAATAAAACTGAATGTACGGAAATAATACTAAAACTAAAACTACATTTAGGGAAGGGAAAAGAGAGCGTGGGGCCTAAGAGGCATAGCAAATTTGGCGACGTAAAGTCCTTTCTTCGTCACACACTCACCACCAGTTGGGATGGGATGGATCGCTTTTAGATTTATCTCATTCACTTAACCATACTGAAACGTAGGCTATCTGGAACATTAGGGATGTCCCTATCATGGAGAATTCGTTTATCCTTGCCACCACGGAAAGCGTGGTAAATAATAAGGATTCCATGCTTGGCTTGGATAATATATTTTCTATTCAAGAAGAGGAACACTGGGGAATAAACCCATACTCCAAATACATATCATTCGGATAGAATGCTCCCGAATCAAGATTATTTTCACTGCACATTCCTCTAGCAGTGTGACCACGGATAAATTTGATTTTAAGTAATCTATTCTGTTTAGTTCTGATTTGTCACACAGGATAGTATTTCTTATACTGCGACTCTGGGGTTCTATACATACCATGGCAGGGACGCGAACACCCGAAACTTCTCCATATAGAATTGGAGATATCGTATACCATACCGGCAGCATGAAATTAATTTGACTTTGGAGTCTAGAAGACTACTACGTAACAGACTTCTTGTCATAGCATATGCGTTTTTAGTTGTGGTAAGAGCTGCTGTTATGTGCTTATCAAAGTAAGGATACTGATCAAGTCAGATACCAAGATAACTAACTACAGTTTCTTGTAGGCGAAGATCATTACTTCCTCCAGTGGAAAAGTTTTCCCAATTCTGTTTTGTATCCCTCGATGCCCTGGACAAGGGCGTTCTGAAAAGGACAGTTTCTGTTTTCTGAAAATTTGTGTTTAATTTCCAGTCGTCGCAAAAACGTTTGATCCTATTGAAGTCATTTGGCGGCAGTCTGATGATGACACCAATATTTTCTCCAGATCTATATATCACAATATCGTGGGCGTATGCAATGGTATGGTTGAGAGAACCCACTAGATCACTAGTGTCAATGTTAAACAAAATGGGAGAATTCACAGGTCCCTGCTGTAAGTCGTTTTTGATGTGAACAGTCTTGTTGGAGATTATGTCTCCACATTTCGCCACAAATTGTTTACCCAATATCATATCGTCGATAATGTATAATAAATATTCGGGCATACCTAGACTTGATAACTTATATACTAGCCCTTCTAACAGTACGGTATCAAAGGCCTTTTGAAAGTCAACCAAAGAGGCCCCTGTGGCGGTTCCGCCAAACCACATTGTCTACTTACCCGAAGAACCCCCATAACTACAACCCACCTTTCATTAGTTTCTGCTAATGCAATCGCATTAGCGCCTGTAAATACTTCATGCATTAAGTTTATCAAACGTATTTAGCTAAAGGATCCTGGAAGAGAATTCTTACCTTTCATTCATTTATTCGAATTCAAAATTCCCTTTAAGAATTCTGTTCCAAACATCATAAATCCCAAGCCCAATTCGGCACCTTCGGTTGCCAGGCAAATCCCAATTTAACATACGCATTTTCTCTAGTAGAATTTCTGAAAACGAAATAATTTGGTTTACATATGATGTAACGATCTTAACAGGGATCATAAACATTGCGGTGCCTATTCCCAGCCTCACCATATACATTGGCCGGCGACCTATACCCAAGGGACAAAAGAAAATATACGCATCTCGCATCTTAAACCATAACTTAAATCCTACAGCATAGGCAAATGCAAATAGGTATGGTATACTCACCCTTGGCAGCGATGCAATAAACACCAATTTCCTGTATATAAGCTAGAATCAAAAAGCACCATGTGCATGGAGCACTGCAGCTATCGTTACAGCTGCAAAGCATAGCTTAGATAATGATCTACCTGATCTCTTTGTCTTCCCATATTTCTGGATCTCGTTCTCATGACTAGCGGCATGAACAAGCAGAAACTCCAATTAGCACCCAAAGAGAGCAGATCCCGAAATATGAAAAGACAAAGGGAACGTTTGGGTCTTTGTCTGAGATGTGCATTGCGGCTAAATAAATAGGCGGCAATGCAATGTGGAAATGTGCTAATGGGTTTTGGCTAGATTACCGTGAATTGGTATTCATTGCATCGCCGCCAAGGGTAAGTATACCATACCTATTTGCATTTGCTTATGCCGTAGGATTTAATTGGTGCCAAGAGACGCGATATGCGTATATTTGTTTTGGTCCCTTCGGTGTAGGTCGCCAGCCAATGTGTATGTATGATGATTTATGATACACTTGGTAAGGACAGGAATTAGGCGTCGCAATGTGTATGGTCCCTGTTATGATGGTTACATTGTATGTAAACCAAATCATCTTGTTTTCAGGAATTCGTCTAGGGAGATTTGCTTGGCATCGAAGGTGCCGAATTGGTTTCGGATTCCTGATAAGGTAAGAAAGAAATCTTACAGGGAATTGTATGCGAAGAGATCCATGAAAGGTAAGTTTTCTTTTCCAGGGACTTTTAGATTACAGATTTGATCTCTTTAATGGGTGAAGCATTTACGGTGCTAATGCGATTGCATTAGTGAAGTTATGAGATTGGGTGGAAGTTATGGGGGTTTTTCAGGTAAGTGAACCGTGGGGTTTGGCGGAACCGCCACAATGCCATCAGAAACCTACAAGACGACGGCATGGCCGGATCATTACTGAAAGGAGTCACACAAGTGCTCGCATATGAGGATGTCATCGCCGTTTTGGGCGATAATCTAGAAACTGTAAGTAAAAACAGTGAAACCATCATGCAAGCGACAGAGGAGGTGGGCCTAGAAATAAATGAAGAAAAAGCATGATTACGGGGAGAGCAAGTGGACCTCAGAGAACACACATAAACATCAGGGGCAAGGTAATTGAAAATCTCAAAGAATTTAAATACCTGGAAATAATACTGACGGCCAGTAACGAAATGTCGAAGGAAATTAACAAAAGATTACACTCCGGCAACGCTAGTTGGCATGCAGTCAGTAAACTGCTGCAATCCAAACTGCTATCACGGAATATAAAGCTCCGTGTCTATAGAACCATAATCAAATCTGCGTATTCGAGAATAAAGTCCTAAGTGGTACGACAAATATGACGAGGAGGCAGGACAATGGAGGAAACTCTACAACCACGAATTGGAAGAGCTAATCCGCAAACCTACAATAGTGAGAGTAATCAAGTCGCGAAGATTAAGATGGGCTGGACACGTGGCGCGAATGGGCAAGGATAGGACCGTGCACAGAATTCTTGACGGTAAGCCAACGGGAAATAGACCTACAGGGCGGCCGCGATGGAGATGGGAAGATAATGTTAAGCTTGACCTTGGGGAGATCGGATCAAGATGGTCGAACGTGGAAGGAGAGCACACGGGACAGGGAACAATGGAGGAGTCGAGTCGGTGAGATCATGAATTTTCGGGTTCCTACAGGCCAGTAAATAGTAAAAAGAGAAATAGTTTGTTTGATTGCACACGTGATCTAACTGTGGCGGTTCCGCCAAACCCCATTGCCTACTTACCGTAAAACCCCCATAATATTCAGCCAATTTCCTAACTTCACTAATGCAATCGCATTAGTACCTGAAAATGCTTCACGCATCATATATATCAAATCTATGATCTTAAAAAGGCCATGTCAAAGAAAACTTACCTTTCATGCATTCTCTTTGCAAACAATTTCCCGTAAGATTTCTTGCTACTTTTCTGTAATTCCAAACCAATTCGGCACCTTCGGTAGCAGACGAATTCCTGTAAACAAAATGATCCGGTTTGCATACAGTGTAACCGTCATGACAGGGACCATAAATATTGCGTCGTCTATTTTCCCAGCCACGTCATGTGTACAACAATGTTCCCTACATACACATTGGCTGGCGACTTACACCCAAGGGGCCAAAGCAAATACGCATTCCGCGTCTCTTGGCATCAATTAAATCCTACAGCATAAACAAATGCAAATAGGAATTCAATACCTAGCCTTACTAGGGATGCCATTGTGGCGGTTCCGCCTAACCCTACGGTACGCTTTCCTTAAAAACCCCCATAACACCCATCTTCCCATATAATTTCGCCAATGCAATCGCATTCGGCACACAAAATCGCTGCACGCATGTAAGAGATCAACCCCATGATCTTAAATTCCTTGTTAAGAAAACTTACCTTCATGCATCCCTTCGCATACAATTTTCTGTAAGAATTCTCCAGGACCTTTTTAGGAATTCCATTACTCCCATTGTTTCCCGCCAATGCATTTGCATTTGTACCAGAAAACATTTCCTTTTCCAAGGACATGTAATGCTTTCAAGCATTATCTGAAATTCCTAAAAAATAGTTCCTTATGGTGCATATGCACCATAAATACACAACATTCGGCACTCATTGTTATCTATTGAAATGCACGTCGGGCGGCTTGTTTTTACAGCTGCAGCAAGCCGACCGGCGATTCACCATCAATAGACAAACGATCTTCAATTTTGTTCGTCGCCACAAAACGAATGACCCAGCATATACAAATGCAAGCAAGGGATTTGTTTCGTCTCCCAACCAATTAGCACATTTTCACATCGGATCGTCGTCTCTTTGTTTAGCCGCACATGTTCCCACAAAGATTCCATTGGCATCCGACGATTTCGGTTTTATTTGCTTTACCGAAATCGTATCCTAGGAATGCACTTTATGTCTTTCTTTGTTCTAGGCACACATACCACCATGATCACGATGAGCGAGTGAGCTCTGAACGAGCAAGATATCGCTGAGTCGTAATTCAATCTCCGTAGCGGACGGGTCACCGCCATCCACCGTACCGGCGCCGGTACGGTGTGTATCGAAAAGTTAGTTCGAGTAGAGCGCGTTTAAAAATAAAAAAATAACTATTCTTGTGCCGTTAAGAATCATAATGTCCTCCTCAAGGCTCCTTGCAAATTGTGTACTTGCCAATTAATGTGCCTAATCTACATTAAAATAAAATAATGTAACCATGTATAAACATAACGTAAATGCATTTCAATCTGTGTACTTTTGTCTCCTCAATAAACAGTTGTTAAAGTTAAAATAAAATAACATGGACCTGTGGGGGTAAAGGTAGTATTGCACCAAAACACGGTTCACTTCCTTCCCACTCAAGTTATTCCGACGTCAAGAATTGTTCATCAACGCTGTCCGAAAAGAAATGAAAAGGCACTGATGGTAGTTTTTCTTTAATTGAAGGGTTTATTTATTTATAACGGTTGGTAAAACAAAACAAACGATAAAAGGTACATTTGCTGGTGGATTGTAAACTATTATGAACTTTTGCTTTTTTTTATTAGTTTTTTTTATTAATTATAAATCACGCGAATGGCATAGAGCAGAGAAGCTCTTTACACACACATTTCACAATTGGATGCGATTCAGTTTCTATTGAGCACTTAGGATTGACAATGGGTTTGTATTACATTAATCGATTGTTCGCCCCACGTTTTCTTTAATTCACGACATTTTTCACAGATGAGAGATTAAGAGTTTTATTACTGGAAGCAACCCGATCACGACTCTGAATTTATCGCGTGGGTGTATATTTACGCTTCTCCGCAGCCGGCGGAGAGAGGGATTGAAGCGTGACCACTCTGGTCCGCGGATGTATAAGGACTCAACGATATTCAATCGTTGTTAAAATAAATTCAGCTGAGAAATTGGTTCTCTTAGATTGAGGGTGCATTTCCTGTTCCAAGAAAGATGTGAAGTCTCTCTTTTGAGTAACCAAACCGATCTCATAGAGGAGATCTTCACGATACACAAGTGTGTGTGTACGTCGGTTCTTTGCATGGCTCAACGCTATGATGAATAACCTGAAACACAAAGCAAGGGAAAGGATCGTTGAGATGTTTGTTTATGTGAGAAGGTTACTGGGAAACGGGTCCAGAACTATGTAGGATGCGGATGCGTAGTTAAATGTATCGCCATTAGGAAGAAGCGCTAATGGTTTTTCCATTTACACAATGGGAAATGTGTTAATGGCATCGCTAGTAAGGGTAGGTATTGAGTTTCTATTTGCATTTGAATATGCTGTAGGATTAAATTGATGTAAGAGACACGGAATGGGTATTTGCTTTGGTCCCTAGGGTGTAAGTCGCCAGCCAATGTGTATAAAGGGTACATTATTGTACACATGGCGCGGCTGGGAAAAATAGACGGCGCAGTATTTATGATCCCTGTCATGAAGGTTACAAATGTATGTAAATCTAATTATTTGTTTACCGGAATTCATCTAAGGAAATTTGAATGACGACGTAGATGCCGAAATTGATTGGAAATTCCTGGTAAGCTAATAAAGAAATCTTATGGAGCAGTGGTATGCGAAGAGAATGCATGAAGGTAAGTTTTCTTTACAGGTACTTAAAGATCATGGATTTGATCTCTTAAATGCGTGCAGCATTTTTAGGTGCCGAATGCGAATGCATTGGCGGGGATGTGGGCGTCTTGGGTGATGATTATGGGGGTTTTTCAGGAAGGTAAACCGTGGGATTTGTCGGAACCGCCACAGACCAAATAAAATTAAAGAACTTACTTCGATCAACACAACCCAGTGTGTTTTAATTAATTACCTCTAGTGGACGGCTGTTGGCGGAGTTTGGCTGTTTCTTTTCGTGATCTATTCTTCCCGGCGTATATTTATTTGTGGTGTTTCCGTTGAATCAGCGTCCGTGTTGACGCACTGGCGGAAACCACCACACCATAAACACAATTTCCCAGTAACCTAGCTAAAACCAATTAGCACATTTCCACATCGCATCGTCGTCTCTTTGTTTAGCCGCGACGCACATTTCCAACAAAGATCCTCATTAGCATCCGACGAGTTCGGTTTTATTCGCTTTACCGAAATCGTATCCCATGAATGCCCTTTCTTTGTTCTAGGTTCGTTCTCATCCATGAAAGAACCACGCAGACACACCACTGCACTGAAAGAGTGCATTTCTGTGGCGGCCACACCCTTAGGAGACAAGTTTTTCTCTCTCTCCCTTATTCTTAACCCTAACCTAGGATGGAATTCATGTCAGACTTCTATCCTCGGTGAGTCAAATTCCATCCGCTGACCATCGTGGTCACGCGATCTTCCGCTCTCCGTCGGCTGCGGAGATGCGCAATATACCCCGGGGTCGTGTCGAAGTGTGTGCAACCTTCATGTCGAATATTATATTTGCGGCAGTCTTCGAAGATTGTGTTTTCTTTATTGACTTCTTAATGTAACTTTCACGCAGTGCTACCGTACAATTTTAGTATCCAATAAGAAAATAAAACAACAACAAAGGAACCCTTAATAATAGAAGAAAAGTGTGTTTCATATTTCCACGTGTCCTGTGTTGGTGTTTGGCCTTCCCTCGGGTTGTACTGGTCGGAACATTTAGAGGAAGTTGTGGGGACGAGGTAGAACTCTGGCCCGTGCGGCGTCACGATTTCGTACCCCCACAGAACCATTACATATTTGTTTAATAAACACGTACACTCGCGCACTCTTTAATACACTCACACCTTTTTGTTGTCATTGTAATTAAACTGTATACAACGTCCACACGTTACTCATATTTCCTCTGCCGGGAAGACACACACACACACACATACACACGCGCGTACAGGACAATTACTTTTAATTTTTTGTTGTTCCCGAGGGACGATCGGTATAGTTCTTTCAATGACTTTTCAGGTACTGCATAGATTTCTTATTCCTTTATATTAATTATTTGTTTATCATTTTTGTTATAGTTTTTGAATCTATTAGCGTTTACTCTTATATTTTTATTTGTTTAAATTTTTTCGATTGCTGTAGATCAACAGAAGTTGTTGTATGTAAATGGCTGTTATTCATAAGCTAAACTCCATAGTCAATTACACTCTGACAGTCTATTTTTGTGAAAGATTATGATTACGGAAAATCTCTCACTTCTTTAAATACTGCCAGCGGCATCTATGTCCAAGGGCTGTTATTTACTACACCTCTTGTAATCCTCTTTACAATTTAAGATTTGAAGTATATCGTTAAATATTTGTGTGTTATGTCGCCGTCCGACTTGAGAAAAGTAGTTTTGAAAAAAACAGAAAAACAAAACACGTATAAACTCTTATACCACCCTCGGGCGGTGTAGTACGGATCAAAATACACGTAAAAGCTTGCCCCTTTAGTATTGATATTGTTTCTTATCTTTTAGGTAAAAAGTTTTATTTTTAATTTTTTGAATATTTTAGTCCCTTAAGACACCACATTTCCTTATGTAGGGCGAGGTCGATCTTTTCTTGTATAGATATCATCTTTGTATGTCTTTTGTCTTCAACCCAATTTGTGGACAAATGAAGTATTTATTCAAAAGTATTGTGATTAATATTTTCTGTTTGTTCACCTAAGCTAATTTTCATTTACTCACTGTTTTTTTCTTTTCTTTACAGGTACGTACACTTTTTATGAACTTAAACACTTTAAGCACCACAATCGTCTCCTTCGTAAGTATTCTTTTCAGATGTAAAGTGTATTCCCCCAGTGTCTTTTTTAAGTCTATATAAAGCATAAAATTCTTGACGATTATTAAAAGATTTATTTAGGTCGTTAATATAGTTTAAGGCAATTTAGCCCTAAATTAAATGACGACTTTAAATGATTGTTTCGAATTGTCTAATTGTGTCGCACTCTTATTATGTCACCCTTGAATGTACATTCTATCAAATTTCGACCCGGAATTTCTCAATAAAACACCAAATTTGAATTATATATCAAAATTTATTTTATCGCATTCAAAGTACAACCATTCCGAGGCAATACACTTACGTCAACGATTAATCCAATCATCTATATATATTTTATAGGTCGCGGCTGGGATCGATTTTAGCTCCTTCTACGAGTTCTCTTTTATGGTGTTAATCGACTCGAAATGTGTTCCCCGAAGTAGCAATTTGAGGTTGGGCATATCTGGTGCATATGGTCCTTGTTCTACCACGTTAGTTGAGTTTTTGGTAAAAATTGTAGCTTTGTCAGATGGTGTGTTATCGTGGTGCAAAATCCAAGATTTATCTTACCACAAATCCGGCCTCTTTTGACGAACACTCTCTCGCAAACGCTTCATAAGGCGTAAGTAGTATTCCTTACTCACTGTTTGACCTTGCGAAAGGAATTCATTGTACCAAACCACGATAATCTAAGGAAACAGAGAGCATGACCTCAATTTCTGATCGACTTTGTCGTTAAGACGTGAAGTTGCTACTCCGATCATTTTATCCTTTAGTTATGTCATAATCGCTTGCCATATACCCGACGCTACTGCTTGTCAACATGACCCAAATGAATGAACTGCGGCTCAGGGAATTGATGGGATAATGCGAAAAATTAATAATTTAAATCGTGTTCGTCAGTTTAGTCGTTGTTAATACTGCTTCCATTGCACTGCGTTGTCGCATACCTTATCCTTTTGTGGTTATTATCCTGAATTCGCGTCCTGTGTTTCGTTCTTTTTTTGAACTCTTCTTTTTTAGCGTTATTTTCAAATATAATTTTGATGATAATCGCTTACAGGGCATTATGGAGAAGGGCCAGACCAGTGGCTTGCGATGATTGCTTCGTATGTGTCCTTTTTATATAGTATACATATACCATACAGCAACGGCATGGTGCGTTTTTGAGCTCATTCTTTCAACAATTCCTTTCCTGCCAGTGAATTTTCAAATATCCTTAGGGGAAAAGGATTGTGATTGAATCCTTAACAGAGTTGGCTATGTCACCGCACGGTAATCAGCGTAGGTCCCAAACAAAGCATAACTCCTTTCCCCACAAATTTCAGGAATAGCGGTGTATGTCTTTGCGTGTATAACTTCAATTTCTTTCGGCAAATATCAAGATATTGCCTTACAGTTAATCTATGGTGGTGAGGCCTCAGTCTTCAAATTTATGCTGGCAGGCATATGTCCTTTCTTGCTATCCTAGGAACTTCTTTTTCGCCCCTCGGAAAACGGGAAGCACCCATTTTTTTTCCTGTTACAGGCCGCCGAAAGCGAAATTATTCTGGGCGCGGGATGGTCGCCCAATAAAGGTGTCGAGCCACTAACGTTGACTGGGTGGAATATTGAAAACCAGGAAAACCATCATCGTCTGGGCCATTTCCTCGTTGGCACACGCAACACCAACGAGTGGAGGAGTATTATCATCACGTGGTGGACAATTGTCTCCTCCACCTTCAGCCGGCAGTTAGATATCAGTTGGGTGTGTGACGGTGTGCAACTAGGAATGAGATTGTGCCAGGGCACACATGTGGGATTTTGTTATGCAAAATCCTTTTTTATTTTTTGCATCTTCTCGTGCCGAACAGCGACATTGTGCACCTACGCAGGCCTGGCGACGACAATTGTTCCTCTAGTTCAACAGAGCATGTGACATATGCACTGCGACCAAGGGGTTGGCTTAGTAATGTTCGGGTTTATTTGGTGTTTTTTCTGTGCCATCGTTCGGTGCTTTTTCATCTGGCGGATGTTAGCTGCATCTGCATATTTGCATACTTGATTGCAGGAACAGCTACAACGCATCCACAAACGACAACGGCGTCTTTCCGAGGTGAACGTAAACGACGATAATCGCAGGAGTGGGCGGTTTGTCTGGCCCTTTGTTCGATCCCGCAAGTGATTCTTCGTTGAATTGCTGTAGAACTGAGTTACATCGAATTGGTTTTAGGTGCTTAAAATAAATTATTTTACTTGGATAAAGTACATCTGGTGGTGAGAGTATTGTGAATTGTGCTCGAAGCAGATCTATGTAAATACGTGACTCATTTCGAGGTCCAATTTACTTTCATGAACTCTAAAAGCATTGGATATGTAATGTGGTTGAGTAAAGTTGAATCGAAGAGAAAATTTGATGCCCAATAAACTGTTTACTATATCTAAAAAGTGTTCACATGAGCTTACAATGAATCACAATGATGCAGAATCGTAGAACGCTGAAGGGGTGTGCGCTGATGCGTAGGTTCAAATGAGACCACATATGTTAAGTACATTGATCGGGCAATTTTTTTTTCTTTTTTTTTTTGTTAAATAAATGGAGTAATTTTAAGAAAATATTGGACTCCACTTTTTAAAATTCAATTCTACATATTATGCTTGAAAACTAATTAACACTTTTATTGAAAAAAAATAGAAAAGTGGTTTCTTAAGGAGAAAGCCGGCTTTTTTATCAGATACTAAACAATTAATATTTCCTACAATTATTTACCACTCCATTTGCATTATTCTGTTTATTTTCACTTTTCTGGAAACTGAAAGACTATCAGTATATTCTCACGAGTGCGGTTTCACTCCTGCACACGCCCATATCCTAGATTGCTTGGAAAAAAATGCGTTCAACCTAAATTTGTAAGCTTGTGGCTTAGGTCGGTACGACACTAGAAAAAGTTATTCAGTGGGATCACCATCTTGGTGGTGCGGGAGTTCGATAATGAAATCAAAATGATGCCTTTAACATAACTTAATGACAAACACTGTTTTTCAGTATATAACAAACACTTAACAGATCATCCATTCATTCTGCCATCCTGCACAAGTCATATTCACCACTAAATTGGAACTCCTACCCAGCCGCTCGTAGGAACAGCCACAAATACGCCGTCGCTTATGGCATATACTTTAGAAGAGCTTTACATTTTGTCGTAGGACATTAGAATGTACACATAGTTATGCAGGGTTGTCGTAAAAGGCGACTAACGGCCGAGATTCATTCGTTTCAAAATAATCGGATTCTATTCTTTTGCTTGACAGTCAGTCCTGAATTACGTTTATGTATGACGTGTTTACGTATTTTGATGAACTTGAACTTGCGAAAGTTAGATTACGACAATAAAACGACTAATAGGGGATTATGGTTGATCTTTTAGTAAGTTGGCCAACTTAATTTGAGGTGAAAACATAACATTCACAGAAATTTGTGTTTGAAAAACTGTATGAGTTCCTAATTGTGTGATGTTCTGCTAGGATTGTGTAAAGTTATGGGTTTGTCTGCTGATTTTAACATAAAACTGTTGCCATGCGAAACGGCTAACAGCAATATTATACCAAATCGTTATGGCACTCACTCTCTTCCTTCTATCCTTTGATCATACTTTTAGGGGAAGAAAGCCCTTTATAGTATCGCTTCTGCACTTTTTTGTGTTACATTTGTTACGTCTCCAGCGCCGTGCTTCCTCTTTCGAGGGAAGAGCGTGGGGGTTATATATTTATTAAATTAAGGGGTTATTAAAATAATTAAAGTTTTCTTTATTAATAATTATTATTTGTTTTATTTTTATTTTATTGAACTCAGCTGTCTCAAGCTGAGCTCTATTCTGAACTACCCTTTCAATATAAATTTACCTGTTTTTATAGAACATTTTGTTCCAACTAACTGTGTCGTATAAAATGAACAAAACAATCCAGAAGTCTCTGTGACTTAAAATTTTGAATAAACTTTGAACGAAAATCAAAGTGGCTATGTTTTGAAATGAAAAATGTGCTTGTTATGAAAAGGAGCATGTTTTTAAATGTGCTGTAAGTGACTGGATATAGAATATTGTGTCTGTTTATTTATGAAATGTGCTGTAAGTGACTGGATATAGAATATTGTGTCTGTTTATTTATGAATTGTATTAAATGAGAATGTAAGATATGTGAGGATGTAGTTTTAAAGGTTGTGTTAGAAAGGACGTGAGATTAGTGTTAAAGCGAATAAGGGTAGTATTCTGGAATACAACACATTATAAATGTTTTAAATGTTCCCCTTAGTATTAGTTCATTATAAAACAGTAGTTATAACCAATTCTTCGTTGGTGGGTTGTGGTTCATGAGCAGCTCTGCTGTACAATTTAAGATGCGAAGTACCGTTTTTTTTTCGCTCACTATTCCTAGGTATGGAATAAAATATCACTAGCATGGCTTTGTGGCAACTGACACATGGTTTCAAACACATATACACGATACACAAACCACATCTAAGAACGGTGCCAAAAAAGAAATAGATAAAGATAGCATTTCCACAGTGTATATGTAAAAAAAAAAACATTTGATGACAATGATAATGACAATATATTTATTGAGTCTTCATTTTTATTTTTTCCGTTTACATACTGCTTATTGTCTACTGAATAAAAAAATCGTACATAACTGTTTAGTAACTAATAACTAATAACTAATAACTAATAACTAATAACTAATAACTAATAACTAATAACTAATAACTAATAACTAATAACTAATAACTAATAACTAATAACTAATAACTAATAACTAATAACTAATAACTAATAACTAATAACTAATAACTAATAACTAATAACTAATAACTAATAACTAATAACTAATAACTAATAACTAATAACTAATAACTAATAACTAATAACTAATAACTAATAACTAATAACTAATAACTAATAACTAATAACTAATAACTAATAACTAATAACTAATAACTAATAACTAATAACTAATAACTAATAACTAATAACTAATAACTAATAACTAATAACTAATAACTAATAACTAATAACTAATAACTAATAACTAATAACTAATAACTAATAACTAATAACTAATAACTAATAACTAATAACTAATAACTAATAACTAATAACTAATAACTAATAACTAATAACTAATAACTAATAACTAATAACTTATAACTTATAACTAATAACTAAGGTAACTTTTTGTGGTATGGCGGTCAAAGCTCTGCAAATGCTGGAGTGAAATGTTTCCCGTTGGGCCGCTGGTTGTTTGCTCCATCTGTCAAGTACGTCTCGGATAACATCGATTTCATTATCGGAGAGCATTGTAATTACGGTTACCATCGCTGGCGTAATCGATTAGTTGAATAACTTTTGCGCTCATGTTGACCTTTTATTCTGGGATTAGTAGTGCACCTCAACAGATAAGCTAAGTACCGTTTTTTTTTTCGAAGATGTCCAGGTTCCTTGCTACTGTTGGCCAAATTGGAAACCATATAGTATTGTTGTATGGAAACCATATAGTATTGAATACTACCCTTATTATCTTTAACCCTGAATCTCATTACTTTTCTAACAAATCCTTAAAACTTCCTCTTAACATATCTTACATTCTCACTTAATACATACCATTTATAAACATTCACAATATTCTATATCAAGCCAGTTACGGCACATTTAATAACATGCCCCTTTTCATAACATGCACCTTTTTTCAGTCAAAACATAGCACTCTGATTTTCGTTCAAAGTTTATTCAAAATTTAAAAGTCACAGAGACTAAAGGAATACTTTGACAAAATTAGTTTTGTTAAAATTATACTTTACAACCAATTAGAACAATAAGTAGCATAAGAAGAGAGAAATTTTAATTGTAGAATCAGTTTAGTTTTGGCAGTTTAGTTTTGGCAGTTTAGTTTTGGCAGTTGAGTTAAGTTCAAGTTGAGAAGCGTTGAGTTAAGTTTCAGTTCTGATACAGTTCAGTTTAAAGTTTAGAGTTTAGAGTTGACTTTAAGTTTGATTTATCAGTTAATTTGAGTTGAGAATTTATAAAAGTAATTCGAAGAATAAAAGAATTTAAAATGAAATTTGATCAAGAAAATGAAATAAAATTATTTTAAACTAAACCAAAGAAGAGGAGATATATGCTTATATCAAAACCTCCACGCTCTTCCTTCGATATAAAGAGGAAGCACGGCGCTGGAGACGTAACAGTATGTACTTATATGGAATCAGTTTTTTTTTTTAGAACGACTGCTTTGCTTCTCAGTAATGGACCTAGACTGGGTAACATTTTAGCCCTTTCTAATGCATTACGTGCTTGCTGGTTAAATTTAAGCTAGTTATTAAATCTTATCCCTGGCTAGGAGGTGTTTTTTTTTCCTGCTGGAAGAATTTACAATTCACTTTTTATTTATCTGACTAAAGAGTGCCGCTTTGTGACTTCCAAATCACACCATGCTTATATATTCTTATACGATACAAAACTTCCGCTGAGTTGGCTTCCATTGCCTTGTAACAGCCGAGTTGTAGGAGGCGATATGTTCTTCCTATCTACGGCAATCCGGAATGTCAGTTATCCTAAAGGATCTATATTTTCTGGGTTCGACGATTTCTAGTTGGGCTGTTGAAAATTTATTTTTATGTAGAGCGCCTGGTGGTCAGAGAATAAGGCGATCGTTTTTACAGTATCCTCTTGACTGAGCAGATGGAGGGAAAGGAGGCTGTGATAGAGACAGGATAAATCGTTGAGGTAAAATGGTTCGTTTCTACATAGGAAGCAAAT
The DNA here is from genome assembly GCA_963931805.1 of Microdon myrmicae. Classification (NCBI taxonomy): domain Eukaryota; kingdom Metazoa; phylum Arthropoda; class Insecta; order Diptera; family Syrphidae; genus Microdon; species Microdon myrmicae. The sequence goes on from OZ007501.1 coordinate 88,792,847, forward strand.
ATAGTTTTATGGCTCGTCGAACCAAGACGAGAGCACTCACCCGTTGGAATTTATTGAGGAGTCAGCCCAGGTGATATGTCTTGCGTTTATGTCGCCACCTATTATGACCCAATCCAATTGGAGTGTTAAATTTGGAGTTTGTTACAATTTTTCCTAAGAGACTCCGTGTTTGTGTTAGTCGGTATACATAGCGATCCTGCCTGCATACTCTTAGGAGATCCATGAGACTTTGTTCTTGAATGAAAATATTTGAATTTGACAGATTTGTTTAGATTATTTGAAATCTGAATTTTCTGATTATTGACTGCTGTCGTTCCTGAGGATATGGTATTCGTCCAGATTCACTTTGTGATGGTCTTCCAGGTGTGTTTCGTATATGAAGGCGACCACTATATTTTTTTTTAGTAGAGCAGTTCAAGGAGATCTATTCTCATCGAGTGACCCACAAGAGACAAAACGTTAAAGGTTAAAAATGCCGCCATTCTAAAAATCGAATCCGATTACTTGATGTCAGAAGTTCCAAGTACTGCAGTTTGGATCTGGGTGTTATCAATACTTCCTGATAGATATCTTTGATATTAACGTAGACATATCCATACCGAATATTGGCACCCATGGATCTGCCACTTGTTTGCACAATTTTACTATTGGCGTTGCGGTGATGCAGATTTGTTCGAAATCGATTTGCGAAAGAGATCTCCATGGCTGACACCTGTTCGCGTGGTACTTGGCATGTTGACTGCTAGATTCATTTAGAGACATTTTTTTCTTTAGCAAGTTGGATGAGTTTTGCTAAACTCTTTGTATTTAGAAAGCCTAAATAATTTGTATCATGACCGATTTGTTTTTCTGAAGTTGTGGGAATAGGCTGTACTAGATTCATCTAGTACATTCTCTTGACTTTCTCCTGGCCGATGGAGATGCTTGACTTAACCTATCACGCTTACTCATCCCATTGATATGTGATTTTCCACAGCTCTATGTCTAAAACCACATCTGGTAATTCATGTTATGATAACGATGTAGTAAAACGATGAATCTCTCCTTGTTTCATGTTAAGGTAACGATATAGAATAATGATGTCTTTTTGCTTGATAACAACATAGTATACATAGCATGTAAATCTAGACTAAGCACTTTCTTTCTAGTACCGAAGAATTAGCGAATAAAGTATCGCGAAACGCAGTTTTTTGCTGTCTTCGAAGGATGGATATTGTCGGCATTGAATTGAGATAGAATTTCCCCTTGGCCTTTCCCGGGAAACAAGCTTAATTTAAATTAATAACAGCTTCAGGGAGATTCCCGGAGGAAATATTCAGTCGTTTAGATTTAAGTATTCCCATTCCTGTGACTTTCTTGTCTGTGTTTGGACATATTAACTCTCGTTCACCCATCACTTTCTCGGGAACGAAATCAGAAGTCAGACCTCTTAGGAAGAGGCTGACTGTTCGGTTTTGTTTGCGTGAAATGGAGTGGGCGTCTACCCTAAAGATTTTGATAAGTTTCCCATAAACCACGGGGTCATCTATTGGGTTGTACCACATGAAATGTCGGATTTTATAGTATACATTTAAAAGCCAATATTATTTTTCCCCAAATTTTTATTCAATCAAAATAGGATCCCTTGGCATCTATGACATTCTTCCAACATGATACAATGTAAAATATTCCTTTTTCGTAGAAGCGCTGACTTTTTGAGGGAATGAAATCTTCAAAGGCTCTTATGACCTCAGTTTCGGAAAACCCTCTGCCGGCGAAATGAATCCAGATTGCGGAAAAGTGGTATTCCGTTGGGCAAATATCAGGAGAGTACGGTGGATAGCGAAAAATTTCAAATCCCAACTGCAACCGTTTTCGCACCGTCTAGCATTATCATGTAAAAGGATCGGGCCGTGCCTATTGACCAACGCAGGTTGCTTTTCAGCCAATTTGGCATATAATACGTCGATTTCTTCACAATATTTGATAGCGCATATCGTTTCTCCTGGTTGAAGAAATGAAAAGTGGATTGATGCTTTGGATGTTCACCAAATTGCCATCATAACCTTTTTTGTGTGAAGATCGGGCTTGGGAGCGTGTTTTGGTTTTTCATCTGCATCCATCAACCATTACCGAGATCTTTTACGGTTATCATACAGAATCCATTTTTCACCACAGGCGACCCCCCCCCCCCCCCCCTCACCCACGCCCACCGATGTAAAAACAGTTCAGTTTGGTTTCTTAATCTAAGCGATGCGCAGATTTCCCGGGACTTGTTCAGTTCATGGGGTACCCACTTATCGAGTTTCTTTACTTTTCCGATTAGGGAAAGGATGTCGCCCTATTGTTGCATTGTGCAATCTCCCGCTCTGATTTTGTTGGGTCCGCATCCAACGTTTCTCTTAAAACATCGTCGTCAACTAACATTTCCGGCTTCCCACGTGGATCGTTTTCGAGGCTGAAATCTCCTGAACGGGACTTTCCAAACCAACGCCGTATAGTGCTTTAATTTACGCCTACATCCTCAAATGCGTCATAACTGTTTTTCATTACCAATGACGCATTATGTCCCATTTTAAATTGATAACGGAAGAGGGCTTGAATTTGAACTGCCGACAGCATGGTAAACAATCCCTAAGAAAAAAAAACGGTACATGTAACGAACCCTAAAATTCTTACACATCAAGCACACGTATCAACTTTACTTTATAAAAAAATAAAATTTAACGTTCTGGCACAGATGTTCACTCGAGAACTTCTTATTTCCGACTGAGCGAACATCGGACATTTCCCCGTGTCCCCGATCAGGCGGATTGCTCGTCCCTGTGTGCCCTCAAGTAGGTCGATGGCAAGTTTAGAAGCAGAGATCCTAATCCTGTTTATGACATGTTAGATTTCCACAGACCGTGATGCCGAGCAATTTCAACCTTTCCCCAGATTCAAGGGCCTGACCATTCATCATATTTTTAATTTTTTTTTTTTTTTTTTTGAAGTCCACATTTATCAAATTATACATAATTCCTCATGTAGGTTTAATTGCATGTCCTATTTAGAATTATTCTTCTAATGTTACCTTATTGGCTCTTTGCAAGAACTCTAAATTATACAATATCTGGTTTTTGTTTATGCCTTGCGGCGTACTATGATTTTTATAATTTTGTTTACTGTGTAGTCAATCTATAAGAGGTTTTCCTCTTTCACAATTTTCCTAACTCAATATGCATATAGGTTTTCTATTTTAGTCTCCATTGTAGGAAGAAATATATATATATTTAGATATATATATATATATATATATATATATATATATATATATATATATATATATATATATTATATATATTTTTTTATTTATTTATTTTTTTTTTTGTAACAAGCAAACATTAAAAAAAAAAGGTTCGGAACTAACTAAATTAATTAAACTATGCTAAATATCAAGAAAGCGAAAGGGAGCGTGCTGCAACTAATAGGCACACTACAAGTATTTTTAGGGACATGTAGTCCTGTCTTCGTCACTAACCAAGCTCTAGGTGGGATGAGATCGGTCTCTTTTACATTTGTCTCTTTCACTTATCACTATACTGAAACGTAGGTGATCTGGAGTATTAGAGATATCGCTATCATTGAGAATTCGTTTATTCCTGGCACCGCGAAAAGTGTGGTAAATAATAGGGACACCATTATTGTCTTGGGTAAGTCATTTTCTATCCAAGAAGGGGAACGCTTTTGGGGAATAAATCCATTCTGGAGAGTACTCTCCATATAGATCACTAGTGTAGATGTCAAAAAAATGGGAGAATGCTCTGTTTACTACTGTAAGCTGTTTTTGTTGTGAAAGGTCTTGTTAGAGATTATATCTCCACATTTTACCACAAATTGGTTCATGGGTAACCATCGTATCGTATCGTAGAAAATGTATAAGAACTATTCAGGCATATCTAGATTTTATAACTTATATACAAGTCTGTGGCGGTTCCACGAACGGCAAAAGTCACCATAGGTTGAGATGTCATCGTTCCACCAAGGAACATACCCACCTACAGCCAAACTCCACGTGCTCACAGACACGTGTCCCCGAAGTCCACCTGCTCACCTGACGAAAGGTGACATTCATCCTGGAGTCAACAACCCCACGTATCCACAAATACATGGGTCACAAGTCCCGAACAATTTTCCTACGCCTGCACGGCGATCGAATGACATGACCCAGCTCAGAAATTGTGTATCGATCCATCAACTGGATATACACAAACAGTTGCCACAGCTGCGCCAGATGTCGACAAACATCACGTCCCCGGCGATAAGCGAATTGCCGGAAAACCAATCCGTCGACAAAACCTTTGTCCCTGCCGCAATGCACTTCGCCTAAACAAAGGCCATTGCGAAGCAACTGCAATAAACGAAAGCGCTGTTCCCATAGGGCATAGTAAACACGATCCCAGGATCGACTAATGTAAACCACACATTCGATTGTTTGTGTGAGCGCGATCTTCTTTAGTGGAGAGCTTCTCGATTGAGAGAAAGTCACCACCCAGTGAAACCGAAAGAAGAAAAGAAAACTTTGGGGTGAATGGAATCATCCCCAGAGAAGTAACCACAGTATACATAGAGAACTCGACGAGGGTTGATCTGCGCGACGCGAACACACGAGAAAGAGTCTGCTCGTTCAGAAGTTTCGATTTTTCCAAGTACGCGAGTTAACTTAAAATACCTTCGTTGAATTGCCACCAAAGGCAAACACCGTACATACACACATTCGGCGTTTACGCGCCGCCCTTCAACGTGCGCAGGCCAGTGATCATCAGTAAGGATATCGTCATTTTGCTCGTGGTTAATTACAGTGTTCTCTGAAACAATAAATCAAGTGCTGACAGTCAATACGGAGATTGACGCGGTATTCCCGTAGTGACACTTTCATGGATTCAAATGTGTGCGATTTTAATTCACCATCCTTTTTCTACTGTGCTAAAATGTAAAACGAAGAATTAAAGAAAATACATTGACAGCGTCAGAAGTTTTTAATTTAAACCTGTGAATTATTGTAACACTCTGAAAGACAAATTTAAATAAAACAGAATTATACACCTAAAATATTTCGTCGTTTCATTTGCCACCGTTTTCGCTCCGTTTGTGTATTTTTCCTCTCCGGTAAACAGTGTGCGGCGGAACACACCAACATCATTGGTTATAGACCGACAAACCATCCACCAAAAGTCCTTCTAACCGGTGTCGAAGTCAATTTCAAAGTCAACCAAATAGGCCTGCCCATTGTCGCTACGCCCTGTTGCACTGTATGTTTGAAGCAAGTTTTCTCGCGGTATGAACGGTGTCGTGTTTCGATCTAAAACTAAATTGGTTGTTCGGAATAATACAATTTTCCTCAAACCAGTTTATCAATGCTTTATTTATAATTTTTTCGGATACCTTGCTGATGTTTGGAAGCGAACTAATCGAGCGAAGATTGGTTGGATTGCTCCTGTCCTTGCCCTTTTTGGGGATGCGATGGACTACTGCATTTTTCCAACGGGTTGGATAATGTTCATTATTTAGAACGTTGTTGAATAAAACACTTCAATGGTTAATGAGGCAAATGCTTTAGAACAATGTTTAGTATACTATCTATTCCAGGAGAGTTCTTGTTCTTAAGGGATCTTAAGATGCCTGTAAGTTTATTTTTGTGCACAAATCTACTTGTGTTTAGATTTTTAAGCGGAAAATATTCAAAGGAACTCGTTTTTATTCGTTTCTTTTCTTTAAATTGTTTCTTTCTGGCTTCCAGCTTCACTTTCGGCTGTTGGTATTTAGGGCAACCTCTAAAGTTAGCGCGGCGATCCGTATTTTTACAGAGGACGCCGGATAACATATTCTTATCCGGGGGCTGTTCTTCACCCAGCGGGCATTCCCCAATAGCATGATTGCTGAGGCGCTTCACGGATCTAAATTTCATGTTGTAGTTCGATGCCGCATGGCCTAAGTGTTGACACCGCATGCATTGCAATACGCCTTCGGGCTTCTTTATTTTCTCCCAACTTATTGTTTGATAATTATGCACTCTAATATGTTTGAGTGCATAATTTTAGTGTTAGAACTTAAAGAGACAGTGAAGAACGGCAAGAACGGCGGTTGCGACTTCGAGAGAAGTCGGTGGAAAATAGTTTATCATATGAAGGTGCCCTGAAAAGTTTCCGACCTAACAAAGATACAAGACATTTTTTCTTCAAATTTATTTTTATTTTTCTACATAGTCTCCTTGTAACTCTACACACTTCTCCCAGCGTGACTGTGGGGGTTCTCTATATTACATGGAGAACCAACCCACAATTCCAACCACAATTTCCGCCTTATTTCGACCGCTTTCAGCGTGTCATACTAACCCCTATCCCACCGTTTAGTATTCACCTGAGAATCATTGATTTCCCAAAGGACGCATAGCTAAACTCATTATCTTATGCAGATAGCGCATAATTGAGTTTAGCTACCCTTTTGCCATACGGCAACTCCATCTTGCTAGCCCATGAGATTTCCATCGGAAATCACATCATGTCAGTTAGCAACAACAAGCCCAACCAAACGACGCTGTTGCATCATAGCAAAACCGCTGGGGTTATTTCAGCGTCTTAGAGTCTGGTTCTCATGCTGATTATTTCCCAAGCATCAGCGGCGTCCTATTGACTTTCTCCAGACATGCCATTCGCTTGGGATCAACGATCTCATTTCGCAGGTGAATAGCATCGGCCACATTTCCTCTCCTCCATAATTCTGTCTCCCTACGGTTCAATGCACTCTGAGATCACCACAGCCGTAACACTAGGGCACTAGGTCATTCTCACAAACTGCATTTGATACCGGCGCACAAGCTAAGCCAACCCCGAAGTTATTGCGCTCTTTCTTTTGTTATTCTTATCCTTCGCATGTCCAGCGACTGTCGAATGATGCGCGAGTATTATTCACCTCACTGAGGCATGAAAATGAGAAGATTCATGAAAAGAGCCCAATGATGATTGGCTAATAACTGCGCGAATTCGAAGTTCGATTTCCATCCCCAATTCGAGTCAGTAACATCTCAATCGTCATCGCAGTCGGACGCCGTTAGACCAGAGTCGATATTCATCTCTCGTAGAATGCGCACACACAAGTCATTTAAAAAATTAAATTAAACGGGAATATGTGCTACAAACCGAAATTGTATTGTATCAAAATTTTCAAGTATAAAAATTAAAAGTGTACATATGTAAATAAACAAAAACTATTTCGAAATACAAAAAAAAAGCAACAATAGAAGAAAATAAAGTTACAACAAAACAAATTTTAGTGTTTCTATATTTATGTTTCTCCTCGGTGAACTGTTTGCGGCGGATCCCATTTCATTTGCACGGTGACGTTGGTGGTGTAAGTGAACCAGAGTCATACGTTGACTTCACATACTTATTCCCCCACAGGACTACCAACTCTCTAACCCGTCCAAATAGTACTTGCCGTTTTTCTCTGCAAAATAACTGTTCACGAAGGTGATCGCCCCCTCATTTGATGAAAATCTCTGTTCTCCGAGCGCAATTTTCAGATTAGGGAACAAAAGAAGTCGCTTGGGGCCAGATCTGGTGAGTAAGGCGGATGGTTGAGCAGTTCAAACTGCAATTCGTGGATTTTCGCCATGGCAACCGCTGAGGTGCGAGACGGTTCGTTGTATTGGTGAAACAGGATGTTCTTTTTCTGCAAATGTGGCCGTTTTCCCGCAATTTCTGTGTTCAGTTGGTCAAGTAACGATGCGTAGTCTGCTCCTGTAATGGGTTTTCCTATTTGAAGATAGTAAATTAAGATAACTCCATGACTATCCCAAAAAAAAAAAAAAAAAAAAAAAACAGTCCCCATCACTTTCCCGGTCAAAAAACCCAGTTTTTCCCTTTTTTTTTTTTTGAGCCGATTCCCCGTTTGAAGTTCACTGTTTTGACAGGATTTTTGGTTCGGGCGTATAATGGTGTATCCAAGTTTCATCGACCGTATTTATTAATCGGCGCCAAATTTATTGCCCCTAAACTGCGCCAACAGAGCGTTGGAATGTTTATTCGTGCCGACAGCTTTCTCATTGCTAAATCCTAATTTAATATGTGACAAACACGTTCTTTGGACATTCTCATAGCCTCTGCTATCTCTCTGGCGTTAATTCCTCGGTCGCCCAGCACCATTTGGTGAACTTTAGCGATGTTATTGTCAGTTGTTACAGTTTTTGGACGTCCCGAACGTTCATCGTCTCCCAAGCTCTCGCTGCCACACTTAAATTTAGTTGCCCAAAATTTCACTGTGGAAAATGATGGTGCAGTGTCCCCATACACAGAGTCCAACTCATCTTTGATTTGCGTAGACGTATTGTCTTTCAAAAACAAAAATTTAATGACAGCTCGATACTCAATTTTGTCCATTTTTACAAAAACACTTACATCTCACTCAAACAACTGTCAAATAAAAACTACGCCTCCAAAGTGGCTGGAATTTGGGTGAGTATCTGTCAAACGATGCACAACTACTAGCTTTTATTGACGAGTGCTGCTATCTTCACGTTGAGGGAACTTTTCAGACCACCCACGTATATAAATTTTAAATTGTTGGTTTCGTTATTTTTTACTTCCTCGACCAATTTTTCGGGGGAAAAGGACGGATCAACCATCTTTAGTGGTGTGATAGTCTTTCAAAATATCGCACAAGAAACTTGAGTGTTGGTTTCCAATCGTTTTGTTCTAAAACTATTGGATATGTAACTTACCCAGTTTAATAATATCTTTAGCCTCCACGAGGCTGACTATAATTGGAGGCACCTTCTCTTACCTGTTTGTTGATGGTTGTGTGGAGGTTCCGCCAAACCTCATGGCTCGCTTACCTAAAAAACCCCATAACTTCCACCCAATCTCATAACTTCACTAATGCAATCGCATTAGCATCTTAAATTCTTCACGCATTAAATAGATCGAATCTTTAACCTAAAAGTCCCTGTAAAAGAAAACTTACCTTTCATGCATCCCTTTGCATACAATTCCCCGTAAAATTTTTTGCTCAACTTTCAGGAATTCCAACCCAATTTGGCACCTTCGGTGCCAGGCAGATTCGTCTAGACGAATTCCTAATAACAAAGGATTTGGATTACATACTATGTAAACTTCACCAGGGACCATAAACATTGCTCTGTCTATTTTTCGGCTTCGCCATGTGTATGATAAATCTCTTAACGTACACATTGGCTGGCAACCTACACCCAAGAAACCAAAAGAAATATACGCATCTCGCGTCTCTTGACACCAATCCATCCTACAGCATAAGTAAATGCAAATTGGAATTCAATACCCTACCCTTACCAGCGATGCCATAAACACCATTTCCCGGTAATCTAGCTAAAACATTAGCACATTTCCACATTGCATTGCCGCCTATTTATTTAACCGCAATGCACATCTCAGACAAAGACCCAAACTTCCCTTTGTCTTTTCATATTTCGGGATCTGCTTCTCATCAGCAACGGCAAGAGCAAACAGAAAACCAATTATCATCCAAGGAGATTCGGTTTGTTTGCTTTACCGAACTCGCACCGAATGAATGCACATTATGTCCCTTCTTGGTGTTTCAGATTCGTTATCATGGCTTCGACCAATGAAAAGAACCGACGTACACATATACAGGTGTACCATGACGATATCCTCTATGAGATCCGGTTATCACCACAGTGAAAGCGAATGCACCCAAATTTCCCTTGGGAAACGAATGAATATCGTTGAGTCCATTTCCATCCGCCAACCACCACGGTCGTTGCCGCTCCCGTTCTCCGGTGGGCACGGAGACGCGTACATTTCCGAATATACCCTGGAGTCGTCGTTGTCGTAGTGTTGAGTACCTTTTATAAACGACACATTTCCCAACACATTTTGTATTTCCTGCAGTGCAGTAAAGTCGCATAATTACGTGTTTAGTCAATTGACAATTATTATCAAGTTCAAAATACCGCATGAACAAAAAACTTAATTAAATTCAGTGAAACCTGTCGTGTTTTATTTCCTTTTGTATGGTGATCAGTTCGTTGCGGAGTTTGGTTTTCTTTTGTTACTTATCAACGGTTTTTGGAACATTTAGTGACGATTCGGTTTGGCGGAACCTTGTCCGAACTGCGGATAGTTAGGGGGACGAAGTAGAACTCGTACCCATGCCGGTGCCACGACTTCTTTCTTCACAGTTGTATCTGCTGCCGTTGTTCGTCTGGTTGCCGCTGCTGTTGTTGCTGTTGCTGCCGTTGTTTCTGTTGTTATTCCTTTGTTTGTAAAGCTTCTTGCATTTGCTTTTGTAATTCCTTGTTCTTTTACCATAGCTCGGCAATCCATTTGTTTTTGGGTGCTGTCTTCGTTGTTGGAGACTTTCTTTTCTTGTGTCGCCGGTTCTTTAAATTTGTTCCTTGCTCCAGTATAATGAGCATTTTGGGAACAATTAATTCTTTCTCATTCTCATTGGACTTCAGCGTTTGGCTTGAAAATTCGGTTCTGGATTGGGCATTCTCCGCGGCGCCATTTTGAATCCAACCTCACCATCGTCACTTGGTTATTTATATAAATGTTTTATTCACTAGTTTTTAGGTAATTGTTTCCGTATACTATGCGCATACACACGCGCACAGAAACACTTTGTTTGTCGCGTCTTAGCACAGGTTCCTTTTTAATTACGGCGCGTAGGTATACGATATACACTTACACGTATATGTCATCATCATCATCGGCACTACAACCGGGGACCGGTCTTGGCCTTATTTAGCAAGTCCTAAGGCTTGTTAAATTTTCCATAATGATTTATTTTTTCTGGGCAAGGTCATTGGTCTTCCGCCAGAGGCTCCCCGACGGGGAATCGAACCCCGGTCTTCCGAGTGACAGCCGGGTATACTACGTATATGTAGGTACACGAAAAACCGTGTTTGTTTTAATAATTACACTCACTTCACTTAATTTAACTTCGCTTACGTCTTCACTGGTCGATGGTCAATTTTGCACTGACCATTCATCATCATCTGTGGAACCGATGATCCACTTTTTTTTATTGATGATGTATATACTGTGTTTTCCTTGTATTGAAGTCGACGAAATTGGCCTTTCCCCACTGCAGGACCTTATCCACATCCCGACACAGAGAGTTGATCTACCTACATCTCACCTGATGCGACATTGACACACTAATCGGCCGATCACTTGAAACACACCTTATCTTTCGTATTATCTTAGAATATCATTGTTGCTAGATGTCGTGACGCACTGATGGTAATCCATGCGTCCGTTCCCTTAGTTTCCTTGTGGCGCATCGTAGAGTTTTGCATCATAGAGTTTTGCGCTATCATAGAGTTTTCCCGATGCGGGTATCTGACCATTATGATTTCATTGGCTGTTTATACATTTTACATAAATAACTTAGTGTGTTGATTCACACGAAGAAGTCCACGTTAGGTGAATAAATGAACACGCATTTAATAAAAAATTTAAATAATTTTTAAACCTTGTTGATGCAACACGTCACATATAGCAAAGCGAAAAACGAGTTGCAAACGTAAAAAGAAATCACGCTGTTCCGGCATGGTTCTATTCCGTATACCTTCAAGTTTAATTTAGGATTTATAAGGCAGAAACAGTTTTACAAAGCAAAATATACAATATTTGATCCCCTAAATGATTGCAAAGTGGGGGTGGACTTGGCAATATTCGACTCTTGGAACTTACCCGCCGTCAGTAAAACCGAGCAAACTCATCGTTTTTGATGACTATGTTAGGTCGTGAGCTGTGGCATTGACCACTTTAGTCACATCCTACCCAAATGCGCCAGTAGGGTGTGGAGGCATCCCACGGACACAGACATTATCGTCGCCGCCTTTGTGACCGAAGATGCGATAAAGATCATACATGATTTTCACTCTTAGGCAGTGTTACCTTTTCAATCAAAAAAAAAATCGTCTGCTTTGTTTTATAACCCAAGATAACCATTCTTCTGGCCGTCGTATTTTCAAACACAGTGGTGCGGGCTTATTTCATCATTCGATGAAAACAAGTATTGTTGGCGGTGTGCCACATTTAATGGTTTTTTAATTGGCCATTCCTATTGGGAACATTTCTGATTTCCCAATCAACCTTGTGGCGGTCGTGGAGTAGGAGTTTTGTACATTAAAATCACCAAGAATAATTACCTAAAATGTTGAGTGATCGAAGAAGAGTAGCAGTGAAGCCAACAAAGAAATTTGACGAAGTGTCGTTAACCGATTTCCAGCCAAACGATGTTCAAGTTGTTGGGCTCTAACACTACTCCCTTTTGGCAAGTTAAATCAGAAATTGTCAAAAGTTGGTGGACGACGTTAACATTCATTTTTGATTGTTCAAATACCAACATAAAATCTTATCTGGTTTATCTCTTTCTCGGTTTAATGGTCGATAGGTCTTCATCTAGCTAGTATTCTTCTGCTCACAACTAGGGATGCTTTTCAAAAGCAGTTAAAATATAACAAGAAGCTTCTCTTGTGAAATTAAAACTCTTGGCAGACAACCGTTACTTCCAGCAATAAACGTAGTCTGTCAATTTATCAATTAGCTTTGTGTCGTGCCAGAGGTACAAGGAGAAAAGGAGAAAGGCTCGGACGGAACTCCAAACCTTCAGGGTATTCAGGTAGCCCAGAAGCACGAACGTACACCATGCGTTCGAGGACATTTTTTCCTCTAATTAGAGAACACAGTTTGTTGTTTTATTTCTAAGTTTTTCAGAGAAAATATTTCGCCGCTTGATTACCACGAGAAATGAAAGATGGAGCTTCAATAATTTAGAGGAGCTCTTCAGGATGTGGAACTACACTAAAGTTGTGAGGTTACCGCTTTCAGGTTCATAAAATATCTTTGTTTTACTTAGCAAAAAAGTAGAATAGGGTTGACGGGGTTGGGAAAAAAAAAGAGTGTAGGTTGGAAAAAACAAGAAAACAAAAAGAGAAACAAATAAAAAAAAGAAAATAAATAAACAACAACAACATGAAGAACAGCAATTGCAAAAGCAATGGCAACGAGTACGGCAACAACATAAGTTTGATGTTAATAAAGTTCTCGTGTTTATTCCTTATGCAATTCCTCCCCATCATCAGGAAGGCAACCCCCTGGAGCAGAATACGAACCCGGCTACTATACCGACCAGCACTTAACCCGTTCCTTTGGCAATTCATCCATATCATGGGCACAAACGGTTCACTATTATCGCTGCTAGTAGTTTGCTTCCACTTGCCATCTCACCACATCTGGGACCGGAGGTATGTGTATAGGGTAGCAAAAGTCACGCCGTGCTACTAAATAAAAATCGACTCGTGCTGGTCGGCTCCGCCTGGTGCCGCCCATTGTGGGGATCCAGCTGAGGACGAAGGAGTTTTGTACAAGTCAAAGTATTTTTTCCTGAACCGTTTAAGTGTTTTTGCGGCGAATAACGACTTTATTCGCAGCGCGGCTGTTGCAGAAGTTCCCCAGCCCGCACGCGGTGCCATAGCTTTCGTGTACCATAGCGTTCAAGTAAAAGTTGTTAAAAGTGTAATTAGACCAATTATTGTGTGTTTCGGGGGTTTTCCTGGGGTCTCTTTTTGTGTGTTGTTACTAGCGTCGCTGGAGCAAGTGCAGTTGCGACTTCCTTATGTATGGTATAAGTTCAACAACAGGATCAACATTGTGTCCCTGGCGATTGTTTGCATAATTCCTCTACAACAACCCAACTCACGCACGTAGGTTTTAAGGAATTTTCTGACTGAGACCTTTTTTACCCCTTTGTAGGTGAACTCGTCAGAGGAGCACTGTGGCATGCCATACAAGGAAATCAATTGGAGGCAAATGATTCAATTGCTTGAATCGCGCAACCATGCATCCCCCTAATTAATGTTTCGAGTTGCACTGTTGATTGAGTCATATGCACAATCGTTGGAGTGGCGGAGCTATGTAGTGCCATGTTTTACATTTCCGTCCTCGGGAGTACTTTGGGTGGTAATTTAAATCGGATCCAGATGGGGATACAATTCGCGTAGTTCAACTCGGTCTCGATTGAAGATCTGCCGTGTTGGTGTCGTTTCCATGGTGGCGTGACGGATATTGCAATCTGTCGGTTCCTTGAGATTCTTGGTGTGTTTTTGTTGAATACACAACATATAAGAGCAATTTTACGGTTACCATGAGAGGCAGGTGGGTGGCTAGATGGGCTAGCGACACTGTGGGTGGTCAATTGTGTGCGAGCATAAAATCCAAAGGATGAGTGTCGTGTCGGAAATGAAATCTTCTGTGGCGGCTTGTTTCACGATAGATATGACATATTTGCTTTCCATCTGACTGCAGGCATTCCAGTGTTGTCGTGATTTATCCTATATGACATAAAACTTCATGACCAAAGACTATTTCAATGATTCTTGAGAGTTTTTTGATATGCCTTTCGGGAAGGTCGTCGAATGTGTGAATCATGTGAGATGAGATAAGTGGGCGAGGAAACGGAAACCAAGATACTTGAAGGGTAATGTATGATACGTTTGCGTTTCTGAAGGAGAGGGTGGTACTCTGACGCAACGGCGCCGAAAGATATCGTAGGATTAGGTTTCCCTGATTGTCTGCAGTAGAAGTGTTTATTAAAAATTGAACTGAAGGAAATGTTGGCAATGAGTTACTGAGCCGTGAAGTTGTTCAAGTTACGAAAGCGAAATGCCGAGTTTGTGTGTACTTATTTTTGGGATGTGCGAACAAATTACGCGATTAAAATATTAAAACATTATGATGGCCGGCTCGGACCCAAATTGTACCGTTGAGTTTTTCAATAAGAATTGTGTGACTGAAGGTGTAGACATTTTCGAATCAAATTTTATTAAGAGGTTATACCATTTTTTCATATTTTGAACTCGTTTTTAAATAGTCATATATAACAGTCATATAATATATGAATAGATTAAGCAACTCTTTAGGAATATAGAAAAAAAAACGTGTCATTGGCTTAAATTTGCAAAATGGGGGCTGTTGGTCAATTAACTAAAAAACAAAATTTAAAAAAGTATCTCCGCGGCACGTAGCAGAAGTCCCTTGGATCACCATCTGGAAGAATTGTATTTCATAAACTACATAAGTTTTATTAGTGAATTACATATGGCCTTAATTATAGAACTTTTTTCGCTACATGGCGATTATCATCATCATCATCATCGGCACTACAACCGGGAACCGGTCTTAGCCTTATTTAGCAAGTCCTGAGGCTTGTTAAATTTTCCATAATGATTTGTTTTTTCTGGGCAAGGTCATTAGTCTTGCGCCAGAGGCTCCCCGACGGGGAATCGAACCCCGGTCCCTCGCGTGACATGCGGGTATACTAACCACTATAGGAGCCCCTACATAGCGATTGTTCAAACAAAAAATTGCGTTTTCGACGAAAAAAATGGAATCAAAACGTTTATGTATATTTTTTTTTTTTACTTACCGATCGTTGAAATCGTGTGTTCACTAGATAATCGAATGAAGAAGCTGTAGGTATTTTGCTTGTGCACCTGCACGGATGCGGATTCAGCAAAACGCCACAGACTTCGAGATACCGAGCAGACATACAACCGAATCAAATAAACTCCAGAATTCATTTGCAAATCTTTTATTATCCAAACTTCTATTATTTAATTACACATTAATCGCTACATTTATGTCCAAAGACGTATTAACTTGGTTGTTATTTAACACATTAATCGAAAGATTTATTATTAGACACTGTTCTTAGCTTGATTGTAGGACGACCGGTTAGTGATAGAACTCGATCGAAAAAAAACTGTACTCTGACGACACGGGATCGATTAAGCTGGACACGACTAAAACTGATCACGGTTAAACGACAGAAAAGAAACCGACGTCGCCACTCTTTGTATTAAGTCCCAGAACTCCTGACTCCCATGGATGGTGAAACTCGACTCTTAAAAAGGACTCCGTGGCACATGCGCACTCTCCAAGTGTTAAAATCTGACTCTAATGTAATTTACATCCATCAGTTCGATGCCCGCGAATTTCATCGATGGGGGGAGGATTGTGTATGTGTGCGTATAGCACAAGTACGTTGCCCTTCAGCCTGGATATCGGCAACGACGAAAAACACCTGAATACACATGTAATGAATAGCAGGCATTATTAGATACGCGATAGCGAAGTCGCCGAAGGGAGAAATAGGTTCCTGTGTGCTAAATAAACAGAAACGATATTTCAAGGGCCATACATCTTTGATCACCTGCGCTTGAGAACGAAGGTTTATGCTTTAAGATACACAAAAACGCTATTTCAAGGGTCACGATGATATGCACATCGTGTTTGTTTATTTAAGAGGCCGGAGCATCGTTAGGCATTATCTGGGGTATGATTGTCTAACGTCAATCATATTAGTGCCCAAATCCCATGATCGGTGGATAACCAACAAAGGAAATTGGTCGCAAGTGTTGCGAACCTTGGGACTGGGGCAATAAATGGATATGAACCATAGCAAGAAGCCATCGGCTACAGCTATGTCAACAATTACGCTGGCCAGCTAGTATTTATCTATTTTAATTGCTGACAAATCAAGCCGATGGAGATATGGTACGGTTCATAAACGAAAAAATTCAATGTGATGCATGCCTTAATGAGGTTTAACTTTCAGGTGAAAGTTATTTGAAAGACAGCTTAAGCTGCTCGAATGCAGGTAAGTATTATGGGCTTGGAAGGTGATTAATTTAAGAGGATGGGCGGTTCTTTGGGAATGTATTAAAGTACCGCCACAAAGCTACAGTCAAAATTTCGAGCCAATCGGATGAAAAATCTTCGACTTCTGCTGCGTAGCGAATTAAAAAACATGGTTTCGAGAAAAAACGCATTTACAGTTTAAAAACGCAATAACTTTTCGAAACCATAATAATATGGTTCATAACAATTTTTTTTCCTATACTGGTCCTCCAGCTCTTGTCTCCCCGATGTAAGGTTGTGCCTAGCCGTTTTCTCAACCTCGGAAATGGAGCGCTTGGCTGCCTTAAAGCGATTGGCATCCGATTCCATGCAAAAGTCGAATAACGTACACTCAACTATTATTCCTAGTGCATCGTAGATATATCATAAGCCCTCGTTGAAAGTGATGGCAGCGACATCAGTCGCTATATCAAACACGGTGTTGCATCCCGCTACATAACCCCCATAACTCTTTAACGCACACGATTAAATCATCACCAGCTCAGCATTACTGCTCCGGAATATTCATTCCAATACTCTTACTAATTGCCCACCTATGACGCATACTCGCTTCACAAAGCTACACGCTTCTCGTGTAGCTTCAATTCATATTCATACTGCACGAGAAGCAATCCAACCACAGGAATTAACATGCGATATCACATGACTTTCCAAGGCCATACACTAATGCACTTTGCTTCATATTAAAAAACCAAGCAAGCACCTGCCTTTGGACCTATTCACACGGTTTCATATTTCGAATGCATTTTTAGTTTCATATCGGAGAACAAGTGTTATACAAGTCATATGACACTGTCGGCGCCTTAAAAGACAATTAGCGACCACTTAAATGCTGAGATCTGCGGAAGGACAGACGCAACGCAAATCGAACGAACGATACGAATGGCTCGAAGGTGGACCATTGTACTTTAAATAACTCGGTTAAATATAACAATCGATTAAGTAATTGCATAAGACAAAGCCGTTGCACCTTAAGTGAGGCAATTACGCGGTAATGATAATTATGAAATACGGGTGATTCGTATCAGGCAATTGGACTCAATATGGGCCAAAATGTCCCAGATCAAAGTCCAAGTCGACTGAAACGCATCGTTTGAACTTTCACGTCCATTAATTTGGGTATAAAAAGAGTGGTTGAGAACGATTTAGACGGAAGAAGTGAGTTAGAAGCCTACAGGTGAGGTTGACAATAGAAATAAAATAAAGATCTACAAACAAGAAAGAAAGTTTGCTTACCTGCACACCAAATTAAGGGAAACCAAGGAAGAGTACCGACCCCAGGAAGGTAATTATTCGAACGATTTTTTTAAAAGGAAAACCCAGGGATGGGACAATTGAGAGTATCCCCTTGAGCGAGAACAAGTTGCCTCCGTGGACCCAGGATTGGGACAACTAAGAGTATCTCCCGACCAGAACAAGTTGTCTCCGTGAACCCAGAATTGGAGCAATATCCAGAATCTCCTGCCACAGAAAAAAATTGGCGAAGCCGACATACATACAGCCGGTGCCAATTTAAAAAAATTTAAGTTGATACCCACATTGGTATTACAACAATCTTTCCTCCTGACACTGTTTTTGGTGTGATGGTCCATACAACTGCGTTGCATCATCACCATAGGCACTACAACCGGGATCCGGTCTTGGCCTTATTTAGTAAGTCTCGCCACCGGTGTCCGGTCCATATCCGAGATTTGTTAAATTGTTCATAATAATTTGTTTTTCCGGGCAAGGTTATTAGCCTTGCGCCAACCTTTCTCAGGATGTCTCTGCATGCACAGGGGTCTCCCGTGGAGACTGCATGTCAACTCCGATTGAACAGGGACATGAATTGTCCTGGCCTTCGCCAGGTTGAAAGCAGAGACTTGGCCTTGTATGTTCCCTCACACCCACCCATTCAACGGCGTTTAATGATTCATTTTGATTTTGGGTGTATTCACCCAAGCAATATGAAAGAAAATCGTCAGAGCTTAGTTCTTGAAAAATCGAGTCGATTGCGACGTCTTTATGCAAAGGAAGGTTATGCTTATAAGCAGAAACAGTACCTAATGCTTTGCCCCGTTGCCAAGAGCACCAAGGATCGACTCCGACTGGACACTTATTGTGTTGCGGTTTTTCATGCGCGGATATTTTATGGTAGAGGGTTGCCCATATACAATTTTTCATTTTATTAACTGATACAGTATTGCGTCTAATAGCAAGTCCACAAAAACTAGTAAGTTCATCAATGAGCGTACCCGTCAAATCTTTTTGCCGACGCGCTAACGTACTCCGAATTGTGCCCGAAAGAATGACGGTTAGGCGAACGCCTGTTTCCGACTTTGTCTCGTCTTCGTGCTGAATAGTTTTCTTTACCGCCTTTGCGGCCATCATACACTTTATCACTCATAATTCAGAACGTTTAAATAAATTATAAACGCTATGTTGTTATAGAAGTGGTTCCCTTGATTCTCATAATTGAGGAAGAGGAGCGACCGATGATCAGACAGATCCTTTTCTTAATTAAAACCACGACACTTCGCGAGAAATTTGTGTAATTTATTTTATATGTTAACTCTTCGAACACTGTACTTACTTTATTCTATATGTCGATATCAATAACTTCTCGAACTCATCTTGATTCCTCTGTCGCACAGCATTAAAGATAGACTGCCTCAATTGCCTTTTCTTGACCACGCTCCATACATTTATTTCGTTTATTATTTTTGACAATACTCGAAAAGGAGAAGATAGGAACAAAGGTCATAGATGCTCTTCGACAGGAAACAATAGATAAAGGATCTTGCGGATGCGCATTTATGATTCCAGATATTGATGGGTGACAAAATGAACATGCGGTTCGTTTTATGGCACAATTTGTTTGTTGAAAAAGGTGTAAATGGACGTTGAGTTTTGTGGGACGAAATTTGTGCAAACAAATTCTTACAATATCATAAAATTGCAATACTATTTGTTCGAAGATGGGACATCTGGTCCGCACATTTAGTTTGGTTAGGGATTTTGGGAATTTTGCGTGTATGCGTACCAAGTGAACATTTGGTTCGTATACCGCATGTTTGTTTTTAATTTTTGGATTTTAGGAATTGAATCAATGCGACAATTGAACGTTTTGTTCAATTTGTTCAACATTGAATACAATGTTGATTTGGGGATATGGATGAAGTTATAGGAAAGAAGGTGCAAAATGTATGGGGGAGGGGATGGGAGGCCTTCGTGGAGCACTACAATATAACAACGGTAAACCCGTAACTACGACTCAAACTGGTGAGTGACGAAGCGCATGCTCTTACCATAGTAAACACGTGATATATAGTCCACGACAGTGTGTAGTACACAGCGACATCTATAATCTAGTTTTGAAGTATATTCTCGGCGGTCGATAAGTTATAGGCATATACCATTATGATCGCGAGATTCCAAAGTGAGGCATCAACGACATAGTCGCCATATGCTTTTTCTACATCTAAGAGTTGCTCTAAAAGAATTAATATTGAGACCATTTTTGGATTTTTTCATCCTTGGACGTTGTTGATTATAAGTTTTGGAATGTTTTGGCGTAATTTTAGACTTAAAAAAATGGAAAAAAATTGTCAAACAGATAAAACACCTTAAAGAGCTATCTCGTAACAAATTAGTGAACAGCTTGATTGGAACCCTTAGAAAAAAATTGTTAGAACCAAACCATCAACATATCATGTAATGGCGCGTGTAATCCAGAAGACTCCAACTGGCTTAAAGCTGTGAATTGCTTCGTGAATGCTTTGATACACGACATTGATGATTTCTTTTTCGATTTGCTTTTAGTACTGTGTTTTTTTACTATGGTCGTATGTACGCGTGTGTTCATTGAGATTGCCACTGTGGTTTTTTTTTTTCATATCATTTTTTATTTCTTCCTCTTATTCTATTTTACTTACTCGCTAGACAAAAATGATTAAACTCTAGCTTATATTATATTTCCTAATTTACTGGTCCCTTGCGGACTCTCTAAGTTACATGCGTACGCTGAAGGCGTGAAAATTTGTCTTTCGACATTACGATGGTTTTGTTTACATGAATTTTAATGAACTTAATTGGTTACAAAGAAAATGAAGAATAGAAAAACTTTGTTTTGTTATTGTTTTTACCTTATATCTAACTTAAATAGTTTTTTTTTTATCTTATCGCTATCCTTAACCTAAACCTAACATCTAAACTCAATCTTCGAAATGCTAAATCTATGTAAGCTTTCCGTAGTTAATGGGCTTTTTTTAATATTATTATTATTATAGTTATTAAATTCCTTTTTTTTTCTCAGGTATATGGAAACATGTTTTTAATTGCCACTCATACACCAAAAACTCTGGTGTTGCTTATTCGTGTCTTTTCTGTCATTCTGTGCTACTGCCCTACTGAATTGCAGGCGCAACCTGTGTGCGCAACCTGTCGATTATAACATATTCGTTTATCTAAGCCCGACCGACGAACGTGATAAATCAACGGTATAGCGGATTCATTTTGTATGAAGCCGTTCATGTCAAGACTGAGGAATGCTTCTGGTGGAATAAAGCCATTGCGACGCACCCCCTCATAATACATATTGTTTGGATAATATGCACCAAAAAATTAAATCCTTCGGCGAGCTTATCGATCTCACAAGATGGCCTCGGATCAACCTGATCATAAAGTTATCCACTCTGTTTATATTGACCCCACTGTACAACGTTTCATCAGGATAGCATTTTTTGTGATAGGATTCAGAAGCCCGATGTAAGTTAAGGCACGTCCTGAGGCATTGTCTATCAATCTGAATCTTTTCCATTAAGCTAGGTCCCACATTAGACTATAGCGTTTGAAATAATAGTGAAGAAGATCGTGTGATTCGAACTGACGCTATGACAGCTCGAATCACGAAAAAAATGTTACCTAAGCGTTACACACCAGGCTACTGACCGTGTTTAGAATTTGATTTCCAAACTCGAGTATATTCCACTGGTGTGAATTATTTTTTATTTATCGCTTGGTATACGGTTCTGATGTATTTTTCTTATTCGATTTTTTCGTTCGGTGTTCTTCACTATTTTTGCTTGTGAATTGTGTGTATCTGTTAGAATCGCTACACACTCCCGCCGCAGTAACTTCGTTACGATCAGATTCGTATGCGGACGACGGACGAACGAGAGAGAAACGAGAAAAAGTCGGAGGCTGGGCTCTTATGCGGAAGTCGTGACCGTGTGTGAAGTTCTGCTTTACTATGGGAAGTGTATGCTGTGTGTACAAGATCACGTCGGGGTCACCAATTATAGCGTTTGAAATAATAGTGAAGAAGATCGTGTGATTCGAACTGACGCTATGACAGCTCGAATCACGAAAAAAATGTTACCTAAGCGTTACACACCAGGCTACTGACTGTGTTTAGAATTTGATTTCCAAACTCGAGTATATTCCACTGGTGTGAATTATTTTTTATTTATCGCTTGGTATACGGTTCTGATGTATTTTTCTTATTCGATTTTTTCGTTCGGTGTTCTTCACTATTTTTGCTTGTGAATTGTGTGTATCTGTTAGAATCGCTACAAGACCACACTGGACATCCATATATGATCATCAGCCTGATGAGAGCCATGTAGCATATATCTTTAACTCTGCTGTCAAGTTGACTACTATGAAACAGTCTACTTGTCACAGCATAAGTTTTGTTCGCCCTAGTCAACATAGCCTCCACATGTTTGTTAAAATATAGATACTGATCCAGCCAGATGCCTAAGTATTTGACTACATTTTTGGTTTCCAGTGTTTGTTGGTGGGGAGGCCAATGTTAGGTTTAACCTTGAGGAAATCGGATCGCATGATCAAGCGTGGGAGGAGACTGTACAGGAGAGGGAACGATGGCGGAGTCGAGTCGATGAGGTTTTAGCGTTTAATGTCGATACTTTTGTGTATGTTTCGTCTTTCGCTATATGTGGATACAATGTACCGCCGAACACTGTTCTCACCGGAGAAAATAATACAACCTGAACACGGAGCGAATCGGCCACAAAAGAAACACTGTGAGAATTGTTTTATTTTGATATTGTATGTTTTTATTCGACACGACCTAGTCGTTGGTAAATATGGTTCGTTGATTCTTAAACAGGTATCCTTATCATTATAATAGTTTGGCGGATTAGAACGTTGTTGTCGAAGTGTCACCGAAGTGTTCCGCCGAACACCGTTCGCAAACCAAAAAGAAATACGCTGGAGCGAATACAGTCATAAATGATACACGGGGAAGTGGTTTTCGAATTTCTATTTATTGTTTCTATATTTGTTTCGTAAATCACTACATAGGATTTAAAATTAATTTGGCTCGATATTACATTACACACGCGCGATTTACACAATACACACTCGACCGTCACAATTTATCGGCCTCTAACAATCGCGATTTAATTATATGTACTTTCCTTTTTTTTTTGGATTACAACGCGCGGATCGACCTCCTCGCAGGGGTTCTCTCTGTTCTCTCCTGGACCGATGCTCGAAGTAGACTATCTTGTCTAGTTGACGATCAGAATTAGACTGCCTGTCTACCCACACAGATATCCAGATTCCAAACCGGTATCCGTATCTGTACGGAAAAATTTTTCTATTCGATCTGCTAACAGAATTCCGGAAATCTCTGTTAGCAGCATGCTATTTCATCCCAGGGGTAATTTCCTATTTTCCTGAAAGGAGAAAGTCATTCCTTGCATACATCATTATCATTGGTGATAGAATTTCATTTCCACGGCCTTCTGTTTGCACAGAACATCTGGCGCCCAGACCAGAGATATTCGGCGATTGTTTTGACGTGCAGTCCGTGGGTCTTATTTGAACTTGGTACCCGGAATCGAAATCCATTAGATCTTTATAATGGTGCGAAATTCTAGCGTGGGCGTGGGACCGGAGTATTGCCTTTGTTGGCTTAACTCCTCATAAATTATCGGATATCTCGTTGAGATATATTCGATTGCGATAGGTCGTGGCTGCCTTCTGTTGTTCAGCGGATTTGGGTGGTCCTTGCGTTAGATTACCCGCACGTGTATCCGTTGATCGGCTCATTCTTTGATGATAGCAATTCTTTTGTATCGAATTTCGGAATTGCCGGTTCGATGAGATGTTCCTGGGCGCAGGCAGCATGTATGGCATTTTGGGAATTGTTTTTTCTTTTTTTTTGGAATAGACCGCATGGGTGCTTATACCTTTGTTTCAGGCATGATGAGTTATAATTGTTGAGCTTGACCTAAAAAGCTTTGGGGACGTTCAGTTCCTTGCTTTTTGGTGTCGGTCTCAACGTTGGCTGCGAGTTGCAGGCCCTATCGTGGGACTTTGGGGCACGCGTCTGTGGGCGCGTGCAACGCTCTCAGGTAAGTAAGTTCTTTGAAGGTAGGAACCTTACCTGCGCAGAATTGTGCGTTCGTAGAACGCTACAATAGTATTAAACATAAGCACAACATTCGCATTCAATTGTATTTAGTTAGGCCGCTTTACAATCTTTAACACGGAGCCAATTATTTGCATGACCATTTTAAACAGCACTGGGCAGAATTTCAAATATCAAACGCCGAATTCTTTAACTTGAGTAGCACCGTATCTCGTCTCGCGTATCACCTCCTCGTCGGGGTTCCGTGATTGCCTTCCTCAGACGGGTGCACGATATAGACTACCTCTATACACCCACAAGTTCTAGATACCGGTCGTATCTGTCTCTTCCCCAGAGACAATTTCCTATTCTGCCCACTAACAGAATCGTCAATACCTTTGTTAGCGGCATGCTAATTCATCGCAGGGGAAATTTCTTATATTCCTGAGAGGAGAAGTCATTCATTGCATACATCCTTAAACATCATTATCACCATCCGTGGTGGTGATCGAAATTCAGATCGACGGTTGTCGATTGTGTGCCGCCTCTATTTGCATAGCACATCAGGCGCGCGGCCGACGGATATCGCGCAATTTGAATGGACGTACGGTCCATGGTTTTGTTTAACTTCTTTCGATTAAAACTAACAATCCATTAGACCTTTCTAATGGGTGTGAAAATCGAAAGGGACCGTGGGATCCGAATAGATCCTTTGTAGGTTTTTAGCCTCATAAATTTTCCGAATTATCTCGTCGAGATAATTACGGTTGCCTGCAATTTGGTAGCGGTAGGCGATATGCTTTATTGAACTAGGTTGTCGCTGCCTTTGTTTGCTTGGCGGATTTGGGTGGTCTTTATCGCAGCTACCCGCACGTGCAGCCGCTGGTCGGCTAATTTACCGACGATAGCGATTCCTTGTAACATCGTGTACATGTTCAGGATTTCCTATTGTGCAGAGCTGGGATGCGATGCATTTCGATCTTTTGGAATTTCTCATGGGAGCCGGATGAATGTATGGTTTTTTTACCTTCGTTTCAGGTATGCTACAATGGACATGTTGAGCTTGACATTGAAAGCTTTGGGACGTTCAGTTCCTTGCTTTTTCGTGTCGGGCTCAACGTTGTGGTGAATGTTTCAGGGCGCTAGCGGACTTAGTGGCACGCGTCTGTGGGCGCGTGTAACGTTTTCAGGGTAGGTTTGGTCTTTGAAGGGTAGGAACCCTACCTGGGTGGTATTGTGCGTTCGTAGAACGCCACAAGGTCATGAACTTCCGGTTTCCTACAGGCCAATAAATAGTTGTATCGTCTTGCAACAATTTAAAGAAAGCGGCTCTTCTCTCGATTCTGATAAGTGAATTTACATTCACGACTAAAGCCTTAATTGTGCTTTCTGTTCGGGGGTTTATATTGACGGCTGGCTAGACAGCTGCGAATTGACCCAGCCTAGTCTAGTGTCCTTGTCCTTTATTTGTTTTTGCATTTGTCTGGATCATATATCATGTATATGCGTCTGGATAGCGAACAGGGTTGTGAGCACGTCTGCTAGTGTTACTGTTTCTGGAGGCACAGTATGTTGCGACGGTACCCGTGTGTTGGTTGTGGCGTGTTTCTCCTACCAGCTGTTACTTGAGCATACGAGAACTGTAACGTTTAGTGTAGGTCGGGCTTCAACTAACGGCCATTCTATTTTTCGTTGCTGTGAAGAATTGTTTTACGTTATTTACGACTGCCTCGAGAATTAGCGGGGTGTCACTCGCTCTTACAAACCGCTCACTTTAGACGAGGTCTGTCGTCTACGCTTTCGTTACCTAACGTGCATAGTTCTGCGCTGTGGTCCTGTCCGCTTCTTACGCATCGATACTGCATTTCGCAGTTTGCCGCTGAGTTCCCCAACCTTTGGCAGCGAAGACACTTGAGTATATATATTGTGACGCATATAACAATCAGTACTAGAATATTCGAGAAAGTCCGAAACAAAGTACTAGAATACTCTATAATGTACTGGAAAACTGGAGACTATAAACAATAGAACATTCAAGCCTATGGAACGGATGGATACGAAACACCGAATCAGAATGAGGAAACGGTATAAATACGTCGCACACAGATCATGGAGACACGTAAGAAGTAAGCAGTAAAATACGCGATAAGTACGGAAGCGATAAGTGAAGAAATCGTTAAGTGTACGGTAAAAAGTAACGGTTGTTATTCAAGGACTAATAAAGTGTCAAATTAATTCAAAGTCGATTTAACGGCTCTTATTTATTAAAAATAATTAATCCAGCGAACCCTAAGCTCGCTACAATATGCTTTTTTCAATTTGTCCATGTGACAATTTGATGATTCGGGATATTGATTTTCCTTAGTCCAACAATTGTGGTACCGGAGCCCAGCTGCACCAGGCAGAATGGTAGTTTACGATTCTCCCGCCTAGCCCTAGCTGTATTGAAGGGTTTTACCGCGATAAACTCAATATAATTATAGTTAAGCTCTCGTAGCGTTTGTAATCGAATTTCGGGTTCTGTTTCGGGGTCGACCCCGTTTAGTAAACCATTATATTCTTTATTTCTTTCGTGGTGAACATGTTAAATTTCGCGGTGGCTCTTTTTAGCACATTTTTCATTTTTTCGAAGTCCGCAACCGAATTTGTCTGTATGGCAAACCTGTTCCCTGCCAGTCTTTTAATTGAAAAATCCCTCCAATAGAAAGCTTACATAGACTTATCAGTTCGTTACAACCCATACATGTAGTGTTGTTGGGTGACATATACGTTTTCCTTTTTGCTGCCTGTTGCTCTTGTTGTGGTTGTTGTTGCGTCATCTGTTGCGGTGATATTTTATTGTGCACATTGTTCCTGTTTTTCTGCTGTTGTCGTTTCACCATTAGCTGTTCCTTTTCGGCCAATTGCCAATTGAAGCGATGTTTCTCAGTTAATTGTGCCCTTTCTCGGGATAGCCTTGCTTCAAGGTCGCTGGTTTCCTCCTCCTCGCCCTCAGTCTCAGTAGTCGCTAAACACGCAAACATGTTATTGGTCACATTACCGTCATTATATGGAACCGGGGGAGGGGGGGTGTATTGTCCTCTTTCATTTGGTGTCCATTTTGGGCAAGTATGTTATTGCCTCGTTTGGCTTGTTGATTTTTGTCGCCGATCTTGTCAATGGGGAGCTTGCAGGTCGTTTTATTAACGCGGACTTTGATTTTAAGTTTTTAGTTGTTTTTTTTTTCTCTTCCATTTTGCATTTTAACTTCTTTTTCTTTTTGCTAAACACGTGCTGAGATGCGCACCCAGCTGGTTAGTATTAAACTGTGGTGTTTGTGTTGACTGTCACACAACACGTGGCTTCATTCTCTTTTATTTGATTATACTTATATATATTGACTGTTTTTATCACTGGAATTTATTTATTTATAAATAGTCTTTATATTTCAACCATTCGCGACTAATAAAAGCAACTTTTTCATTTAACTCGATCGCCGAATTGAAAACACGTCCGCACACGGTCATTGTGTATCATTGAATGTCACAGTAGTATTTCGTTGGGCGAATATGCGTTGGGATGCAACCTGCTACTCGTGTTCAGTCGGCTTTTATCACAAGTTCACCTAGTGTATATTCTATGGCTTCCCCCACAAGGCAAATATGCTGACATTTGCAACCATTTGAATGTTTCATAATCAAAAGGTTATATGTGCGTGTTTTAGTACGTTCGGGAATCTTTCACATTCTTTAACATTTCATTGCGTCTCTGTAAATTTTTAGTGAAAAACAAAGCGGCTTCAACCGTAATATTCGCCGAAATAATCGCTCTTAACTACTTTTTATTCCTGAGGCTTTTAAGACTATGAAAGGATGACGTTTTTTGAGAATGTAGCATACATGTAATTTAAATAACGGACTAATACTAATAATGCTCAGTTGCTGCTTTCGAACAGTTATAAATTTGGTCAATTTTGAGTTAAAAATGTCACTTTTTTCAGCCCATATCCTGGAAACATTGCATTGGAAAAGAATATTTTACATGTGCTACTTTCTGAGCCTAGGACTTACTATATTTCATCTCTACGACTCAGAACAACAATTTTTTTTTAATAAATTATATTATTATATTTATAGCGCTCTGCATTGAGATTATCTCGATTACAAGATCATGAAAGATCATATCATCGATTGTTTTGTATATCCTTTTCAAATATGACATCCCATGAATTTCCATCCTGTTCCACAAATCTTTACCTTCACATTATAATAGTGATTTCACTGCCCCCAACAAGGACGACGTAAAACGGTATCCCTGTACGAAACGTAAGTCACATTGTACCGCAAGGATATGACAAAAACTTGTCAAACTTTTTGTTATAAAATTCCTGACTCATAAATACAGATGTTTGTTGGAAACAATGTGGCGCAGGATAAAGGAATCATCCGACATATGATGTTCTTGCTATTGGTCTCACGGATACATGTGCTTTTTGTCGTAACCGAATTTAAGTTGAAACTTTTCGGACTTTTTTGGTTTTATATCCGGTTTAGAGAGGGTGAATATTGATTCTTACAAGGAGATATAACTCTAATCAGATTCATGGTGATGTCCTTAGAAACAATATTCAGACATAGACAGCTACCTGGCAGAAGTATGGAGAAGTGTGCACAAACCCAAGAAACTTTTAAATTACAAAGTTGTTTACTTTTTTTTTATTTCCATGGCCATCTCCTGTGTTCCCTTTTCTTCTGCTTTTTTTATTTGTTCTCGGAGAAACGAACGGAAATCCCATTGAAAGGAAATTAAAAGTAATTTTAAATGGAAACGCAGCTGACATAAGGACACGAAATGCAAACGAATTCCTTTCTTCCAAATGGCTGGGCATTTTCGATTTACCAAATTTAATGTCCACTGCTATTCGAGTTCGACCCTTACGGGTCTTCATGTACACTCGCCTTAAATTCATTTGTTTATTTATTCGTTCATCGGGCTACCCATGCATATGAACTAAAGGGTGAAAAATTTGGCCTTTTTTTGAAGAAATTATTTCGGCAATGATCCTTGTGGACTCGTGCTCCGTAAAGTTATGGTGTTTCTCGCAAAATTGCATAGAATGCCGAGAGGTGAATTGCATAATATACGCGCAATTACCGGTTTAGATCTGCTGGCTAAAATGATCCGAGGTTAAGCGGATAGAAGAGCATCGATTTTCAAGGAAACTATTTACCTATTTGCAAAGTGGATGGGGCAGTTCATAAGAGAGAGGTTTCCTTAGTAAGGATATGTGCCAGACACGGCTAAACGTCCAATGTGATTACTGTTAATTCAATTATAGATGCCCATCTTTTAGTCCTACAGTAAACAATGTTCCTCGTGTATTGTCTATTACAGAATCCATATTGGCAATTGTTTTGGAGTCCCTTGCATTCCAAACATTTAAAAATTCGATATTGATGACTTTTTCCATCAATTTGGACAACATGGACAGTAAAGCTGTGGGGCTCCCAACAGATTACATACACACAACCATAGTGAAGAAACAAATGTGGGGTGTACCAATCAGTCCGGTTAGTATTAAATACTACAAAGGTTTGTGCTTTCCGCTTCGTTTATTTCGACTTTGGATTTTGGGCTTACTATTTGCATTTCCCGACATCTTTCGGAGTGCGAAAATCAGGGGTTTGTGGTCCGTCTTGAATGTGATGGCCTTCGATCATATGTCGGAAAAACTTTATTGCGCTGTATGTAGCGAATAGCTTCCGGTCATAGGTGCTATATCTCCGGACTTAGTTTTTTAATAAGAGTTCCCACTTACAGTCGAGGACGCCTCCCAATTGTGGCTTCTGAAGCCTCGCACTGTATAGACAGTGGAGCCTCTTCTATAGGGTGGCGCACCAAGCTCGCCTTAGACTTTCGATGAGCAAAAAGCGTTGTCAGTTGACTCAGTCCAAACAATCGGTCGCTGGCGGTTCTTTTTGGTCCGGGCCAGGTACTCGTTGTGAGGTGTCTGGACATGTGCGCCATTCCGAAGTGTTGGACAGTAACAGTTTAGCATGCCTAAGTAACAATTGTATTCGCGCAGGTTGATGGGGCGAGGAAACTGCATTAATGCTTCTACCCGGGCCGGGAGTAGACGAGCACCTTGCCCGACAATGCATTAGCGTAAGTATTCGACCTTTTCCAAATGGCATTTGTCTAGATTGATTGCTAGATCGTATTCTCAGAGATGTTTGAATCGATGCTTCAAATGGAGCGGTGTTCGGTCATATCTTTGAATGCTATGCGATATCATCGATGCATTAGCCTAAGTATTCGACCTTTTGTTCCCAGATGGCATTTGTCTAGATTGATTGCTAAATCGTATTCTCAGAGACGTTTCAATCCGTGCTTCAAATGCATAGCAGAAATTAAGTCCGCGAATTGCCGAATCGATGTATATTTGGGACGTCTATCTCGCGTTTCTGAGGCCGAAAGTCATAACCTTGAAGTCGAATACTCCGAAAGGTGTTGTGACTGCAGTTTTAGGTATGTTCTTTGGCATATCGGAATTTCGTGGCAGGACCTCGCTAGTTCGAGCCACGAGAAGACCTGGCACCACTGCAAGCTGTAGGAGAAATCGTCCAGGGGCGCGATGGGGTATCCACCCGGAGTAGTTGCAGCGTTCAAGTTGGACGAAAAGTTGGTGGGCTGGGTATTGTTGAATCTGTAGTTGCTGGATCAGGTGCGTTTGAACTAAGTGCCTGCCGACTGATCCTATCTGGGCGAAGAAAGGTTTCGACCGTATATGGTTGGTGGCCATGACAATGTCCGTCTGCTTCCTGAGGTCGTCCAGGTTCACTCCTGTCTGGGTTGTCAGGATCGTCTGGGCATATTCTGGCAGTGGTTCCCACAGAATGAACACGAGCCCCTCCTCCGTCATTTGTGTCCCCGATAAAGAGCGGATATAGGGTGCCTACAGTGTCGGTCGCGTTCCCTGCACGTTATTTTCCCACAATAGACGTTGCTGGCAGTTCTGCGGTGTCTCTCCGAAAGCCCTCATGAATATATCCTTGCAACCCATGTAGGATTGCGGTTGTGGCGATTTCACCAAATGCGTGACATGGGGAAGGAGTACTGGTTCGATTATCCGTGTGGCCAAAAATGACCCATTTATCTTTGATCCCGTAGAACTCAAACGTCTGTTCCAAATAACAGAACTCGGGATCCCTGGGTATGAATTAAGGAAGTGGTATATTTCGAATCTGGGAGATTCTTTCCACGGTGGGGGCGTTAATGATCTTGGGGGTATACGTGTTGGCTTGTTGTGGTGACGGAGGAGCTGGGCCTGGTCGTTGGCATAGCTCTGTGGTTACTACTGTTAGTAGCGAAATTGTCCATTAATTACGCGTTGGGGCGCGTTGACTTTTTGGTTTTGGTGGGCAGGGCAATGTTTTGTCTTACGAAGGCGCAGCAAAACTATCTGCTAATGGTACAGAGTGATTAGAGGAGCGTGGTCTGGCGATGGCGGAGCAGAACGACAGAATTAAAGGCGAGATGGAAGGGACCCAAAACACGCGAGGAGTGATTTATTGTTTTTTTATCCCGCAATTGTGGGCGAAAATATCCGATTTGCAATTTTAAACGTCTACGCGTACCAATGTTGCATGTAGGGAGCAGGGAAGAGAAGGAAAAAACCGGGGACTGTCAGAGGTGAAACAGGGCTCAGACGCGATTTCTAGAGCGATATAGTTTTGAACCGAGTCCAGCGGGGCGAATGGAGATTGTCTGTAAGCTTTGAGCTCTGAAGGGGCTTACAATGTTTGCAATATTTTTTAGTGCTAGGTGTGTTGGCTCAAATGGAACTCGACCAAAAATGTTTTTCTTGGAGGCTGGGGGAGCGCACCAAAATAATGTGTGTATATTATAGCTCGAAGGGATTGTGCGGGTTCTCTATATTACACGGAGAACGAACCCACAATTACAACCAATTTTGCCCGCTAACCGCGCACCACGTCTACCCCAATCCCTTCGATCGGTCAATTTCACCTGCAAAAGGAATACCCCAAATGGGCGCATAGCCTGGATTCATTATTCTGTGCAGATAATGCATAATTGAATTCAGCCCTTTTCTTGCCATACGGCAACATTATATCATAAATCACATGAGATTTCCACCGGAAATCACAATTTCATGTTTGGTTAGCAACAGCGAAGTCAGGCAAACGATGCTGTTGCAGCATCGCGCAACGGGTTGGGTAATCGAATTCTTTTAGTTTTTTCTCACGCTAATATTTTCCAAGTCATCGTAACGTCCTTTGATCTCCCCCAGACACGGCTATTCGCTGGGGATCAATAAACTCTTTAGTCAGGTGAATACCACAAGAAATATACTTTCCATTCCACCCATTTCCCCTTCTCGGAGTGCATTGCACTCTGAGAACAATCCAGATCAAACTGGGTCATGCGGTCACCATCGGTTTTGCTTTCGATGCATGCGAAGTAAAACCATCCTCGAGATCGTCATGCTCTCCTTTTCGATTCTTCCATTCTCCCTAGGTTCATTGACTACTGAATAAATCCACAAGAGTTTATTCACCTCGATGGGCGGGGAAATGAGAAGATGCAGATGAGAGTGCGATCGAGATTGGTTGATCGTGTGGATGGAACAGTCAGTCGGATTTCATCTTCCGAGGTGTGCGCATATACAACTCAAAAATCGAATACCGCGTCTACGCGAGTACGAACGATAATACCGCCAGTAAATTAATTAATTCGAGTCATTTGTTTCTGATTTACGCGAATTTCCACTACCAGAGCTGTGCTGCTTAATCGAATTTTCTCCCCCGGTTGGTCTGATGTGAAAGTATGTAATAATTTCAAAAGACATAATAAAGAAGTCGATGATTGTGATTTTAAATTTACAAGCAATATTAATAAAATAAGTGATCCTGTGAACCATTCTTTAAAATCAGAACTTGTTAAATGATATTTATAAAAAAAAACGTGAAGAAGTTGATGATTCTGATTTTTAATTTATAAACAATGTCAAGAAGGAAAGTGATCCTGCGAAATGGTTGATAATTAACAAAATCGATAGACGTTTTTAAACATACAAATAAGATGAACTAAATATTGGAAGTGCGCTATTAATAAGTAAAAAATAAAGAAAACATTTAAACAACAAAAAACGTCCAGTGCGTTTTTATTTATTCATTCTTCTTTGGTGAACAGTTTTCGGCGGAACAAGTGTTGGGAAGAAAGTGAGCCTGTGCCCGTGTTTGGTATCACCACTTTCTTTACCCCACAGGAGCTCTCCCAATTCTCACAGAAGAGCCCACAAATAAAAAGGTAGAGACGACAAGTAGTAAAATTTGCTGTGCTGACAGCTAAAGTTTCTGCTTACTGGGATGGTGTGCGTTTGTGATGGTGCTGAAGGCATTGCTCGCGGAGGTAATGAAATGGATTTTGCTGTGAGCTGTCCATTGTGATGAGGGTGGAAATGTTCTCTGTATATTTCTAATACAGCCTTTCCAATCAAGGAGCTTGTGTTAACTCCATCATTGTTATGCGTTGTAGCTTTGGTAGTCAATATTAATTATTATTATTAATATTTATTGGCCTATAGGAAATTGAAAGTTCATGACCTCACCGACCTGGCTGTGCAAACGTTCCCTGTCCTGTGCACTCTCCTTCCACGCTTGATCATCGTGGATAGTGGATAAGTATATTGCGAAGTTTTTGTTTATTGCGATACTACGTTAGTTAGTTCCATGGGAGATACGCGGCGATAATGAACTTCTCCTTAAAGTGCTCATCTGAGTCTTTTAAAGGTACAGCAATAAGTTCATGTCCAGTGGCCGCAGCTTTGTTGCCATTGGCCATGAAAATTCAACCAGACGGCGTTTGCGACTCTCGCCCCGATAGTGGATATTTCATGCGGGACTGAACAGTCTCGTTCAGAATCCATAAATAGGAAATAATAAAATAATTTCACAGACGTTCGGGGTCATCAGTGTGAGTCGTGACGATCAGTCCGATACTACTCGAGGTTTATGCTTTTCGCTTCGTTTATTTTGACTTTGGATTTTAGGCTTACCGCCGTTTGTGTATGTTCGAACAGATTAGTTCAATGCCGGCTTTTGACCTCATTCGACTACGATCAACTTCGAAACTTTAAAGACGAATCGCAAACAACGAATTCCAAGGAGCTACATTTATTTTAACTAATGGCAACAAGTTTAACTAATGGCAACCAGGAATTTTATACTTGC
This sequence comes from Microdon myrmicae, assembly GCA_963931805.1. Taxonomy (NCBI): domain Eukaryota; kingdom Metazoa; phylum Arthropoda; class Insecta; order Diptera; family Syrphidae; genus Microdon; species Microdon myrmicae. The sequence goes on from OZ007501.1 coordinate 88,827,163, forward strand.
AATTATGTTCTTGATATTGCTATTACCACCGATTTCCGAAACTATCTTCATTATGTTCATCATCATCATCGACACTACAACCGGGATCCGGTCTTGGCCTTATTTAACAAATCTCTCCACCAGTCCCGTTTTCGAGCTGATGTCATCCAGTTTGGCAGCCCCAAGGCTCTGGGCGTCCTGGTCTACGTCATCCCTCCATCGCAGACAAGGTCTGCCGCGCTGTCTCCTTCCATACATCCCACCACAAAGGACTTTCCGGGCAGGGTCCTCTTTGCTCATTCGAGCTAGGTGTCCCGCCCACCGGGTCTACTGAGCTTGATTTTTTCTTACAACATAAGCTTCAAGGTAGATCGCACACAACTCATGGTTGTAGCGTCTCCGGATTCGTCCCTCCTCACATATGCGGCCAACAATTCTTCTTAAGACTTTCCTCTCGAACGCGGCTAAGAGTTCAGAGTGCCTCTTATTGAGCACCCAAGTCTCGGATCCATACACGAGTACTGGTAAGACCATGGTATCGTACAGTAGTAGTTTGGATGTTTTGGATAAATTTCGGGATTTAAAGAGCCTTGATAGCCCATAGTAGGCTTTATTGGATTTGATCAGCCGTTCGCGTATTTCTTCTTCCATATTGTTATCGCCTGATACTATTGACCCAAGGAAGTTAAATGATTGCACTACTTGAAATTCGTGCTCCACTACCCTGATAGTTTGACCAACGTTAGGTCTTCTCTTCGCAGACGTTGCCACCATGTACTTAGTTTTTCCCCCATTAATGTGCAGTCCCAGTTTTTGTGTCGCCTGCTCGATCTGGGTGAAAGAGTCCTGTACAGCCGAATCGGATCTACTGATGATGTCGATATCATCTGCGCAGGCAAGTAGCTGGCTGGACTTGGTGACAATAGTTCCTCTAGTTGTAACGCCAGAGTCACGGATTGCTTTCTCCAACGCCACGTTGAAGAAGAGGCAGGCCAGACCGTCCCCTTGTCGGAGTCCATTAAAGATGTTTATTGGTTTGGACAGCAACCCTGCTATTTTTACTTGACCAGTTACGTTGGTCATGGTCAACCTACAAAGTTGTATCAATTTGTTTGGAATGCCGAATTCTCTCATAGCATTATATAGTTCTACCCTGGCTATGCTGTCGTAGGCGGCCATAAAGACTATAAATAGATATAATATAATGGGATCTTAAATTCCAGACATTTTTCCATCGCCTGCCTAAGGGTGAATATCTGATCAATTGTTGATTTGCCTGGAAGGAAGCCGCACTAATACTGACCAATGATAACTTTAGCGAATGGGGCTATCTTGTAGGATAGTGGAGAGTATAGGCGGTACTCAGCAATGTCGTGCCCCTATAGTTGCTGCACGCTCTGATATCTCCCTTCTTATATTAAATTATTCCACGAATCGTCTCTTGCTTCCCTACATGCACCACGATCTCATGAATTGCGTAATGTAACGGTGTCCCTCCTTGTTTGATCAGCTCAGCTGGTATTCCATCAGCTCCGGGGGCTATTTGATTTGAGCTGTCTTATGGCTTTTAAAGTTTCCACAATGCTTGGTGACGGCAGCATTTGGTCTTGACTTTGCATTGGTGGAGCCTCCAATTCTTCTGTCAGCTGACCATTTAGCAATTCATTGAAGTGCACTTGCCAACGCTCCAGAATGCCTTCAGGATCGGCGATCAGATTACCCTCTATATCCTTGCAGTAAGTGCAGCGTGGTGTGTACCTATCTCTGGACGTCGCTGCATGCATTGGTACACTACTTGGCGGGTGTGAAAGTAGCTATCCAGGGGTGTCGCGTGGAGACAGCATGTCAACTTGGATTGAACAGGGACACGGATCTTTCTGGCCTTCGCCGGGCTAGAATCAATCAGAGACTTTACCCTGTGTGTTCGCACCCACCCCCCCCCCCCCCCCCCCCACCTCCTGAAACTATCATCATCATCATCGGCACTACAAGCGCGAACCGGTCTTGGCCTTATTTAGCAAGTCCTGAGGCTTGTTAAATTTTCCATAATGATTTGTTATTTTCCGGGCAAGGTCATTAGTCTTGCGTCGGGGGCTCCCCGACGAGGAATCGAACCCCGGTCTCACATGTGACAGACGGGTATACTAACCACTATACTATCGAGGAGGCATCCGGAAACTATAGTTTAAGATTTTATGCGTTGTCGTAAGACGCCGTTCAACTTCATTCGTCTATCCACTCCAATTTTGTATTTTTTGTTTTCCTTTTAGGGTAATTCCTACGAAGGGGCTTTTGAAATTTGTGAACTATTTGAGATATCGAGATTGATTTATGGGAAAGCAAATCATGTGGTCACCACACAATCACCAAACGCAAATCGAAAAATAAATCATCAGATCCATAGACGGGAGGATCAACTTACATCCTTGCATACATCCGGCCGTGGTCTGATTCGTTGGTGTTTTGATTGTACCATTTTCATAGTGTGGGTTCAAATTAAGTTCTTCACAAAACACTATAAGGCTACTGGATGGCTGTTTTTCTGAAAACAATTTTCCCATTTTCTTGGGATTGGTCGAGCAGTTTTCCAAAAATTAGGGGAGGTTTTAGACGTGCGAAAACGTGTGCTAAGTATCGGCGATAGGCCTAAGCCACAACTACTGCTATTATGTCCGGTTCAGTTGACTTTTTGCTGCTGATAATTACTTTGAGATCCAAGATCCAGACACCAATATCAGATAGTACGAGGGTTGCCTCTTATGTTTCGGGATTTGGCAACCCTCCTAGTGTTCAATCCGGCAATTGACAGCTCTGTCGTAAAGTTGGACATTTTTGAGGTTATACGCACTCAGAACGTTTTGACATACGAGCGCTATTTGTGTTGTTTACAGTAACTTAAAAGATTCATCTCGGCCCAAACATGGAATTAAATCGTCAACATTTTCGTGCGATTATTTTTTACAACTTTCGGCGTGGATTAACTCAGCAACAGTGCATGGATGAACTTAATTCAATTTTTGGCGATGAAGCTCCATCAAGGACCAGTGTTTATCGATGGTATGTTGAATTCAATCGTGGTCGTAGTTCACTCCAAGATGAATTTCGTGAAGGCCGTCCAAAATCAGTTGTTGTTCCGAAAACCATTGATGCTGTGCGCGACCTGATATTGGAAGATCGTCATGTGACCTATCGTGAGGTTGAGACAACCTTAGGCGTTAGTGGGACCAGCATACATTCAATATTGCATAAACATTTGACTGTCAAAAAAATTTGCTCGCGTTGGTCCCACACAATTTGTCAATCGCCCAAAAAAAGGCTCGTGTCAATTGGTCGAAAGAAATGCTCAAAAAATACGATCGCGGTGCTTCGAAACACGTCTATGACATCGTGACAGGTGATGAATCGTGGATTTACGCGTATGAGCCCGAAAGTAAACAGCAGTCGACTGTCTGGGTGTTTCAAGATGAGCCAAATCCAACAAAAGTTGTTCGCGCACGAAGCACTTCCAAGCAAATGGTCGCCTGTTTTTTCGGAAAAACTGGATATGTCGCAACCGTACCACTAGAACAACGCAGAACAGTCAATTCTGAGTGGTACACAGCCATTTGTTTGCCAGTTGTCTTCCAAGAAATCAGGAAAACCAACCGCCGAAGACGGATCACTCTTCACTACGACAATGAAAGCTCTCACACATCGGCTGCGACAACTGCATTTTTGAGCACCCAAAACATCGATTTGATGGGTCATCCGCCGTATAGTCCTGACTTGGCACCGAATGACTTCTTTATACCCGTACGTAAAAAACAAACTGAGAGGTCAACGTTTTTCGACACCTGAAGAAGCGGTTGCTGCATTCAGAATGCATGTGTTGGAGATACCTCAATCAGAGTGGCAAAAGTGCTTCGACAATTGGTTCAAACGCATGCAAAAGTGTATAGATCTTCATGGGGAATATTTTGAAAAACAATAAAGTGATTTTCGATGATCAATATTTGTTTTTGTTCTCTAATCCCGAAATATAAAAGGCACCCTCGTATCAGACAGTCTGAATTTTCAAATGGCGCGATTGTTTATGTTTATAAGGAATAGATACTTGGTTCGCATGACTGGAACAGATTCGGGGCGTTCGTTATCGGGCATCTGCGTATGCACTCCACTAATCGAATCAAATTGTGGCTAGTAGGGAACATTTCAGCTAGCCTCTCAATTATGTCTGTTTGGATGTACTTTGGCGGTTTTCGTAGGTGATCCGCCAACACAATTTAAAGTTATGATTCATTGTTGTTTGCTTTTAATGTATTACATTGCTCGGCTTAATCCGCACAAATTGGAAGACCACAAACTCGTTTCTTTCTTTTTTTTGCCGCTAATCACACCAAAGCCGATACCGCCAGAATTTCTAGGAAACTCTAGACACTTGGCTGGTTTTTCTGTTGCTTTCTCTACTCACCAGCTCCATTCGAGGAGTGTGTTTCGAGGTGTTTTGGTGGCATAAATTTGCCGTATAACAGTTGCATTTTTATTCAGTGTCGTCTGGGACAACCATCTCCAATGTTAGGTGTTTAATTTTTATTTAGCCGGTGGTTTATGAAAGATGTTCGAAGAGTTTATCTGTCATTCGGGAATAATACAGATAATAATACGGCACAGCCATTTAAAACGATTCTCATCCAAATATAGGTAGGGTCCCAAAGCGCAGTGGAATACCACCCCATTAAACTATAGTTTCATGAAATGGTTGGGCGAATTCCTTGAGTGTCTTTCGGAGCTTGGCCGGTCGAGAAAAAAAATAGCTTCACAGGGCACTGACTTAGTACTATTGGTTCGCCTTTTCTGTGAAAAGTAAAATAAAAAAAATAAAAAAAATGATGTCCAAGTTATTGGGTTCTTCCCTTTGGCAGGGTAGATCAGACCGAGGGAAGATGCAGGCGCGAATTTCGCACACAATTCATATTATGGGCAACGATGATATGTCGAATTACTTGAGGAGTCAATCTGAGTCACTAGGGATAAGGGCTAGAATACGCACGATTTTTGCTAGGATTGGTGAACAACGTTTAGATGCGGGGGTGTTGCGTAAAGACGGACATCACCGTGGTTTTAGCCGAATATGCATCATTAGCGCCATCTTGTAATATATATCTGAAAAAGTAAAGAATTTTCTGTAAACCTGCTAAGTATGGCGCCGAGAGGGTGAACAATCTCGTGCGAACCGCGCAATAAATCACACGTGTAAAATTTCGTGTATAAAATTTAGTGATGTTTGCGTTACGCGGGGAACGACATGCAAAAAAATATTGTGTTGGCGCGGCTTAGCATCTACCAACACTTTTGAAAAGTTGAATATGATATTTAATAACATTACGAAGAGTAAGAGAATGTGTTATATATTCCATAAGTCATGGGGCAGGGAATCATGTGATTGTGGTGGTGGTCTTTTTCTTTCATTATCGCGTAAATGTCTCACAAGAGCAAATATCCCCTGTGGCTTATTACGTCCCCATATTGGAGCAGCTACTGAAGCACCACACCCCAAAATCAATCAGATCTCGTTAACTGTTGGAAATTTCACCACAATAATGCGCAGCCACATGTGGTGCACGTCGTCAATGAACTTCTAACCAAAGAAAACATTCGCATTGTACGGCATCCTGCTTATAATCTAGATCTTGCTGCCAGTGGGCTTTTGTTTTATCCCCAAGTCAAGAAAGGGATTTCCTAGTGCAAGTGTATAAAGGCTTTAAAAGCGAAATGCCTATAAAGGCTTTAAAGGCGAAATGTACATCTATACTATATTATGTGCTTCACGTGATATTGTTCGTCCTTTGGTCGCCAAACTAGGCCAAAAAGAGGCCATATTTCGCCGTTTCCGTTTTTTGTAAAGGGTTTAGAGGCAGTTTTGAAGGCCCTCTCTGAGGATGGCTTGAACCGGTCTCTCAATCTTTAAGGAGACGTTGAGACACTGGAGCGAATGCGATTCATTCTAAGGAGGCTGTGAACGTGATTGAACTCTTACGTGCTGAGCGTATAGACAAAGATATTTATTATTGAAAACCACCCGTATTAGTGAAGCCCAGCTTTCTCGAATTCCGAATTTGTTTTACCAATTCAAGTTTGACAGCATTTCGCGGTTGAACCAAATTATACAGAGGCATGTCCTTTATCATTTGGTTTCGTTTTCAAGTACCTCCATCTTGTTCGATCCGAGATAGCCCACGGGATATCCGAATTATGAACTAAATTAGATTAGGATTCCTTTATCTCAAGTAATTTTCGCAAACACCACCGACTTTCGAAATGTGCTTAAAGATTTCTCACGACTATACTGCGGAACCTATAACGCGACAGGATGGTATTCCACGATCGGAACATCAGCTGAGCTCCGAAAGATCGTCAATAATTTCTCACGACTATGTGATGGATCCTAAAGTGTAATGAAATGTTTCACTGGGAGGCTGGGCGTACGAGTTAATGTGCCGAACACGGGCACGAGGTTCACTCGAATTCCCATCAAGTTGTTCCGACGAAAATTGATCACCACAAGGAATTGAGCACCAAAAGGAAAGACATGAATGAAATGCACTGGTGTAGTCTAATTGTTTAAGTATTCTTTAATTTCCATTTCAACTATGTTTATCTCTAATTATACACTTGTAACTTTTTGTAGTTCAGCAACAATACGATTCTTCAGCCGAGAATATTTTTCTCGTTGCTCTATAAGCAACGAATTTAAATAGCAAATTTCGCGTTTCGATTTAGCTAGTGCACTATGAAGTTCTTGATGATTAAGTATTAACTCACGATTGATTTCACGGTACGTCTCCATTCGTAAATAATGTTTTAATTGTTAATCAGATTTTCTCCAAAACTTGTGGCTCGAGCGTGTGCACCAGTGTGCACAGGCTGCGGTAGTTGAATAACGACTGACTCGCGAGGGACGTGACGGTGTGACCAACCGCGATGATGATTGAATAGCGACTGACTCGAATTAGGGATAAAGACGGGTAATTTAATTTTTTTTGCACACAGGACAACCAATAGAGATCATACTTCTGCTCTCTCATTGCCACACCCGTCGATGTGTGGTGAATACATCGGTTAATTCAATAGTCGACGAACATGGGAATATGAGAGAACAGAAACACAAAGTACTATGATCTCGCGGTGGGTTTGGTTTTGTGTGCATGAATCAATGCAGCTTCTGAGAATGACCTACTGCCCTAGTGTTACGGCTGTGGTGATCTCAGAGTGCGTTGAGCCGTAGGGAGACAGAATTGTGGAGGAGAGGAAATGTGGTCGGTGCTATTCACCTGCGAAAAGAGATCATTGATCCCAAGCGAATGAATGATATGCGGAAAAGCCGAAGTGACGCCAAATTCGCTAGGGTAATTTATAGTGAGAACTAATTAGATATTTCGATAAATTCCCCAGCGGCTGGATGAGTATACAACAGTGTCGTCTGCTTCGGCTTGTTGTTGCTAACCGACATGATGTGATTTCCGATGGAAATCTCATGGGATAGTAAAAATGGAGTTGCCGTATGGCAAAAAGGTAGCTAAATTCAATTCTGCATTATCTGCATAGAATAATGAATTCAGTTATGCTTTCTTTTACAGGTAAACTAGCTGAATGGTGGGATAGGGGATAATGTGACGCGCTGTAGGCGGTCGAAATTAAGTTGGAATTGTGGGTTGGTTCTCCATGTAGTATAGAGAACCCCCACAACCTAACCTATCGCTCAGCATTCAGCGACGCTAACTTAACCGTGAGTAAATCAAAGGTCCTACTTACAGTATGTACCGGTTTCCAAGCTAACATTGTCAAAAGTTATTAGTTTGCGATAAAGTGTTGGTCTAAAGAATTACCGTTGAGGTGTCATTTGATTATTTCAAACCAAACGTTGCAAACCCGAGTATTACAATTGAAATCAAATACCTAACGTTGCCGGCTATTTCATCGTACATTTCTTGGTAATTATCTACCTATTGGCATGAAACAAACAAAAACAATGGGAAGGCATATAACTTACAATTAAATACGAAAAGAATTCCACCATATTATTGCACTTGTGGGAGTCATTTGAAAGTTTAAATTTCTGCTGTACTTTATACGTTTCTTGGTATTTTGATAACATATTAGGAAAAAAATTAGGTATATGGAATGGAGTAAGTTCGACACTTCTGTCCTTTGGTATATCTGGTAGCTGTTGTGAGGTAAAAGCTTTTGGATAAGTTTAAAATAATAACCAAATACTCGCGTAACACCGCTAATCAAAGAAGAGCGTCTACGCCGCTTACACGTTAATATCTTCATCCTTACATATCTACCTCCTGTGTCTAGCCCCACCGTCACAAGAAATCACTTAAAGTGAATTGTGCACTAATTATTCAATTAATAAAAACTGGATACTTACTTCATCGGTGGCAGCTTCAATAATTTTCGATGGTGCAGTGGGCCACCAAATCCTTGCTTTAAAATCCCTGCACGGGAAATATGGTTCCATCCATAATTAAGTAAAGTAATCGACATTAATTATAAACACTGGCATCGCAAAACTTGAAATAACGTGTCGACATTCCCATGTATGTTCCCGATAGTTCTTCTGTCGCCTATGAATAACACGTTTTCCAAAAATCGCTATACGCGAGTAGTGAAATTGTTGTCGTTGCTGGTACAACAACCTCATTTTACAGCAACTCCTTGACTCTTGCGTTTCTCAAACATTACTCTTGGATTTACATTAGCTCAGATATGACCTTTGTGCTTACTGTAGAATCTCCTGAGATGGAATTGTGTCCTGTCATTGAATATGATTGCCCGTAATAAGTCACCAATTATTGCGGCTATTTCATGCATCGTCTGAACGTATGAGTTGCAAATGGGCGGTAAGCTCATATCGAATGAGTGTAAGATGAGTGATCCATTCGCACACGAAGAATAGAAAATATAGTGGACTTCATTCAACTTTTAAGGCACCGTTTTTGACTTGAAATGTTGTGTCCATGGTGTACCATAGACAACGAAATGAACACAGCACGACAAATAGTTTGAATATCCGTTTTCCAAAATCCAACAGTATTCGAAAATACTGTACTAGGAAACATCAGCTGCACGAGCGTAGAATTCAATTGAAAAGGATCTGAAAGGAATATTCAAAAAACACTAACGAGCGTTTTAAAAATTTGGACAATGTACACGTATAACAAACATCCAACAGGAGACAGCAGATCTTTCCCCAGCTGCTTACTCTAAACCCCAGTAGAGAATGTTCAACTCTTGGCTATCACATGACAACCTAAAAGCAAACAATGCCATAAAAAGTCCTTCCCCTGGAGCTGAAGCTAAACAAGACCAAGAAGCCATAGCTATAGATAACAGCTCCTAAAAAAATTATTCCTATTCATTTCCATTCGTGTCCGGAATGTGTTATAGTCTCCCCATTAAAGGCATCAGCAGCAATGGCTACAGCAGCACCAGATATACCACCCATGTGCAGATGCGCCTGCGGCAGGAAGTCACACAATCCTTAGACACCTTTCATGGAGCATGCCACTACCTCTATAATCGTTGTCAATGCAGCTACTGTTGATGCCAACAGTGAATGGTCCCGGTGTGAGTATGATGTACGTTTTCTTTTTATAGCAAAAAGGCAACCAAGTTTGGTCCTTTGAAATTCTTCATGACTTCATCTCTTCATCGAGTCGAAATACTACAATAGTCTAACTAACACGCACCCACTCATGAACAGTTAAAATGGTTGACCAAAAAACTATATCAAGTAATACACCGTATTATTTTTATTAATTACATTCACTCATTGGGACAATTTAATTTTAAAAAGATATTCAAAAACATTTAGGTGCTCTCCGGTGCTCCTTTTTCTTCCCGTTTCGAAATCAATTTCCATCAATGATTAGTTTTGCAGTCGCATACAAGAGTTGCGCAGACAACAGCATCAAAGCCAAAAACTTTTCAATTGGATTCTGATTTCTAAGTTTTATTATTTTTTTTCTCTTCTTCTCTTTTCCCCAAATTAAAGTTTTTGCCGAAGTTTTCGTAAAATTCTTTTCGTTTATTTTTTTCATTCTGGATTTTTATGGTGCACAACCACTCGTAGTATTCAAATTTTCGTTCTGATACATTCCTACCGTCGTAGATCGCGGGAAGCCAAACTAAATTAAATTAGCAATGATAGATGGGCAATAAGAAATTCCTAAAAGTTTTCCAGTGCAAAAATAAAAAAAACGAAGCCACTAAACTAGAGTCAAAAATTAAGGAAAAAGTGAAGTTAAAAAATAAATCAATGGTTCGCGGGGCCTAGCGTTGTGGAAGAATAAAATATTCTAGCGTTTAATCTTAATTCGTTTTACATATTGGTTCGTTTCGCAATTTTGTCTAATCGCCGAGGTAGGTAGGCAACCAATGAAGGATACGAAAAGGTCAGAAATGGGTCGTTTTTGAACTGACTGAGGAGCTAAATAAATCTTATCAGACAGGATGCTTACGATACACTGTCTATTATCAGGAAGTGTGAATTAAATCAACGGAAATAGTATTATATCAAGGAAGAAAATGAGGTGTCTTATGTTGGGACACCCGGAAACCTTATCGGGAAAGGGAAACATCATCCCCTGGGTACCAATTAAATACTGATCTCAGGATATGGGCAAAAACGCATTCGCAATACAGGGGTTGGTAAAGCTAGAACTGGCGCAGAGTCGCAGAGATATTCGTCGTTTGTTTGAAATTGGTCATATACATGGTGGCTCAAAAACAACGTACCTATTTAAAATCCTTATAATTTTTTATTTCTGAGGAAATTATAATTTTTTTCTTAAACTCAACGCGAATGAATTTCAATAACGTAAATGCAAAGTATTGTTTCTCAGATGTGGTAGCTTTCTTTCCTGTATACTTGCATGAATTGTGCTGCGCTTTATTTCAATTTTCGCAAAATTTCGACTGGTATGTAATTGTTAGTTTCTTTTAGTTTAGTGAGGGCAGAACCTTCATTTATTTAGCACAATGCAAGCTTACATTAACTTAAATTAAATTTATATAAAAGCCTTACAGACTATCTTAAATCTAAAGTAAGAAGGAGAAAAAAACCAGGAAGGTGAAGATGACTGTGCGATGGGGGAGGTAGGAGGTTGGGGAAGAGCGAGTGTATGTGCGGGTGGTAAATTCGGCATTTGTGAGACAGCGACAGTGAAGGGCATGTCTACGTGCTGGTAGGGGGCGGGGTTGCTGAGCTGGGGGGAGGGGTTGAAATTGGAGGTGCGGCTGGGGGAACTATTTTTGGGGGTAGGAGAGGAGAGGTATGATTGCAGGGTAGAGGGGATTATTGGAGGGAGGGGGCGGATTTAGGACGGGCTTATTCTGAGACGTCGTTTAAGAGCGGGAGTGGAGATGTTGAAATCGAAGGAGTGGGGGAAAGAGTTGGCCTGTCGTAGCATACGCGAGATGGGTTCGTTAGCACCGTAAGAAGTGGGATTAGCAGGCACGTAAAACAGTCGAGAGTTGCGTACGTTACGGGGGTTTGTATGCAATGTTAAAGTGGAGAGCAAACTTGGGCAATTGATTGAGCCAGACAGAAGGCTGTGGCGGTTCTTTAATACATTCCCAAAGAACCGCCCATCCTCTTAAATTAACCACCTTCCAAAGCCATAGTACTTACCTGCAATTAGGGGCAGTGTAAGCTCCCCTGCAGCATCATACCTGAAAGGAAAACCTACCCGTCGGCATCCACACATTCAGAATTTCCCTGGTTCATATTCCATGAACCAGTTCATCTCCTATCGGCTCAGCCTGTCTTCAATTACGATAAACAAACGCTGGCCAGCGTATTTTTGACATACCTGTAGCCGATATTCTTTCCATAGTCACAATTGTATATCGCGCCTATACCCTTAGGTTCGCAGCACTTGCGACAATTCCCTTTCATCGGTTATCAACCGATCATGGAATTTGGACATGGAAATGATCATCGTTTATACAATTTTACCCATGTTCCATTATATTAGCTTAAACAGTAGCTACCCTAGCCACTGCCTTCGTAAACATACCCCAAAGGCTCGGTTGACCTATCGGCACCGAAGAAAGTATGGCCTGCAACGGCATGATTGTGAACGCCTAAGTAAACACGATAATGTTCCTACGTAGCATCGGCTAAACCATGAACAAGTGCAGGATCGTTGGTTATCGGGTTTTCAGAAAAAGGGGCACCGTTCATTAACCTGTACGGGCATATGAAAAATCCATCTTTATGGCGGCTGGTGGAAGTTGATCACAACGATCACCACGAGTCAGATTTTATCCGACGAGGAGCAAACACATGTGTGTTTTAATTGTAGTGTGTCAAAGCCTGAGTCGCCTTACGCGAGTTCAACGACTGTTAAGTTCGTAATTCCATTAATATAGAGTTAGCGCAAATGTGCAAATAATTCGGTTGTGCCTTACGCGAGTTCAACGAACGTTAATTTGCCGATTCAGTAAGGAAGGAGTTAAAACCTAATGTTCAAACACTTTGTTGTATTCCGTGATAGTGATGTTTATGTTTAATAAATAAGTGCGTTTAACGTTTGCTTCGTATGTAACCCAGTGTAGACTCCCACAAATGTGAATTGACGTTAAATAGTGATATATAAATGGAATAGCAAAAATAAATGAACACTCTTCGGAACGATAACATCCGCGTTTTAATTTGTCATCATTCCGCAGTGTACAGTGTCCTGGAACTCGAGTGTGGAGTTCAGTGTCGTCAGATCAATCCTCGTTGGTATTCTGTGTGTCCTTTATCCACTTATTTCTTCAGGTGATAATTTCCCGTGAACTATCCGTGGTGTTTTTAGCGAACTCGCGTTCTTGCCGATGCCTACATAAAAACTACCCACAAGGCGATGGACAAAGATGATGTCGGCATGGATTCTGCGCTCTTCAAGTGTGTTTAGATTGATTAGACTGAGCCGGCTTGTGTATGGTGGTAGAAACAGCGGATTTTCCCAGTTTAGTCCGCGGGGGGCAAAGCGCAAGAAACGACGTTGAACTCCCTCAATCCTGCGAATGTGAGTCACTTGATGCGGGGACCAGACCTGACTAGCGTATTCGAGTAGTGGCCGGACAAAAGTTGTGTACAGTGATGGGGTGACGTAGGGGTTAAGGAATTCCTTCGACCAGCGTTTGACAAACCCAAGGGCGGCGTTAGCCTTGAGGATAAGGTAATCAAAATGTGCGGTAAATTTGAGCTCCTTGTCGCATAGGACGCCCAGATCGCGAATCAATTCAACCGATTCGGTTGGTTCAGTAAGAGATAGGAGCCTGGGTGAGTGGGGGAATTCTTCCGAGAGAAGGTGATTGTGTGACATTTGGCGATATTCATTTCTAGACAATTATTTTGACACCAAGTCGAGAAGCTGTCAAGATCCGCTTGGAGAAGTGAGGAGTCCAGGGGAGAGCGGATTATCTTAAAAATGTTGGAATCATCCGCGTAAAGCGAGATGAAGGAGTGATTAATGCAAGAGCCTATGTCGTTTATGGTTAGGATAAATAGGAGTGGGCCGAGATGACTGCCCTGGGGCACAACTGAGGTTGGGAAAAAAGAATCGGAAAGGGTGGATCGCATGCGGCAGGTTCGATAACTGAGATAGGATGAGACCCACTTAATCAGCAGGGGTTCGAAACCGAATGAGGATAGCTTGAAGAGAATGGGGTTATGGGAGATTTTGTCGAAGGCCTTGCTAAAGTCGGTAGCGACTACGTCGACCTCATCGCCATTTTCTAGGGCAAGGAGTGTGTGGGACGTGAATTCCACTAGGTTAGTAGTAATGGACCTGCCTGAGAGGAAGCCGTGCTGGTTCGGAGAGATGATGGGTGCGCAACGAAAACATAACGTGTTATATCGAAGTTTGACCTCCGATATAAACATTTAAATAATTAGTTATCAGAATTTCTGTTGGGTTAATTGGGTTATGTTGTTGATTAGGAGCCCCAAGTTGGGCGCCAAAATGTAACAATTAGGTTTTTGATCACTAATGTTAGCATTTAAATAATGAGTTATTTGTATATTTGCGTTTAATCGTTATTAAGTTTTTGGTTATATTTTCAATGTAATATCTGAGCGTAACCCCAGATGTTATCATTTATTATTGAATTATGGAAATGTTGCCTAAAGTTTTTAGGGCGGTTAGTAGTTACTTACGGCGTTCTTCTGGTTCTCGGTTGGCATCTCCTGTTAGGTGGGTCCCCTCGTTGGGTGAATGAAACGCAGGAATTCTCGTTCTTAAGGTTTTTATTGTAACACTTTGGTTTAACTTACTTTAGGTTGACACCAGAAGTTTAAATAGTTTAATTGACACAAGTAGCTTAAGTTCTTATTGAACTACACCCTATAATAACTTACTCGCAAGAAGACCCGCTCTGCTTATGGTTGGCTGCAGTCTTCTTGCTTTCGTTTATTGTGCGTCTTTCAACTCACCTGCAGCCACTTTATATACCATTTCAATTGTCCACAATTGCAGATGGAGCATTTTTCCTACCCAGCGCGTGTAGCCTATTTGGGGGTTAATTGCCTGTCATTCTCAATTCGCAATTTTCGATAATCGCTTAGTTGTTCTGCAAAAATTGCAGCAGAAGCGATTTATATATTGACTCGATTTGCAGCAGCAATGACCGAACCAATTTCAGTGCATTGCCCTACGTGCAAATCCTATCATACGTTTAATTTGCGACTTACCGCTGCGTCCGCCATTTTCGCTGCGCTCAGCATTTCTCCGATGTTCAACTATGTCGCAGTGTTAACATGTGTATTCGTAAACTGAAACCGTTTAGGTCTGGTTTTGCTTTTCGTAATGCGAAACGAAATGCAAGGTCAAGTGCACGATGGATATATGCTTTGGACAATTATCGCAAGGTATGCGATATGTTTTGATTTGGGGAAGTCTTTACTTCCGAATGAATGCGAATTTGTATATTTTGCGTTATACGAATTTCGATTGCTGGACAGGCGGGTATTGTATTATATGCAAAATAAGATTGTATCTTAATTGTTTGTCATGTTAAGAGGGGGTGTAAGCGAGGTGCAACAAACGTTTCATATAGTAGGCCTTCGAACAGTTAAGGAATGTGCGAAAGCTTAGCAATGGGACGATAATTGGATATATCGTTTTTTTTTTCCTTTTTATGTGGAGGAATTCCGAAAGTCAGGGAATAGACCTTGAGCAAGGGATAGATTGAAGATTGACGCGAGCGGGAGAGAGAGAGAGAGAGAGAGAGAGAGAAGAGGAACATTTTTTTAAGAGGATAGCAGGGAGTCCGCCTGGACCGGGACTGAAATCATCTTTCAGTTCTTCAAGTTTTTTTGTGACTTGGTGTTGTTGAATATCTAGAGGGATGAGAGGGCCGAGGAGGATAGTTTGAAGAAGGACGCGAAAAGATTGGATATGGTTTGGGAGTCCGTTGTAATAGTTGAGCCGTAGAAAAGGGAGGTGGGATACGCATCAGATTTCCGTTTGTGGTTGATGAAGTGGAAGAAAGATTTGGGGTCGTTGATCAGGTTGCATTGAGCTTTGGCAAGGTAATTGTGGTAGAGAGAGAGCTGTAAAGCTCGGTGAATTGGTAGAAGTAACCCAGATAGTTGGGGTAGTCAAGGGGAGAACGCGTGTTTAGGAAAGTGCTCCACAACTTATTCCTCTTGTTACGAAGGGTGCGTAGTTTGTGGTTATACCATGGGGGCGAGGAGAATGGTAACCTGTGTCGGGAGTATGGGGGGAATATTGAAATTTTCATGGAATTTTATGTACAAATTATGAAGGCTAGGGAAATCGGTGGGGAGACCTTCCTGCTAAATGGAAATCTTAACACTCGTTTTCGTTTTGCCTTCGTAGCAGACTGCATCAGATTTGCCATGAAGGTAAGCTAGATAGATACGGACATTATCGTAGGTCCGACTGTTCCGAAGTTTCGAGAGGGCATAGCGGCATAGAGATGACTTAAGGGATTGTTGTGTGATCTTGACGGGGGAGGCAGGGGGGGGTCAAAAACGGGTGGGCGGGGGGCTGCGGCGCTGTGGTGTGAAGAGGAAATGGGGCGAGGGGGTAAGAGATTCGATCTTGAGCATTGTTCGGAGGACAAATGGGCTGTGCTTTCATGGGCGGGGCCTAATGGTATGAGAGTGTGCGATATTTGCAAATTGGTGTATTTAGCACCTGTTTTTAGGTCAAAGAACGGAAAGGGACTGTGGTTAGGGGCAGGATGTGATGTGCTGGGAGTGGTTAGGTGGGTGTTAGCTAGGGCGACATTACGGGTGTGTGCGAAGGAGGGTTTGGGATAAGGAGCGTGGTCTAGGTGAGATAATGTGCGGGAGGACCGATTGAAACTAGGCTTGGAAGAGGGTTTGGTGGGTCGTCTTAGTATGTGGTCGTTGAATTACTGAGATAGGCTGCTTCTTTTGAAAATCTCAAACAAAAAGGTCGAATTAAGCAAACCTGACGAACGCGGTGATTTATTGATTTCCTATTTACAAATGGTCGGGGACTTTATATTTCTTTTATTAAGCATTCCAATAGCCGCAGGTAAAGAATGGCTATGTCTGGGGAAAGTAAAAAAGCCAATTGAAGTTCCATCTTACTGGCATCACTGTCTAGCCTTCCTGAGGCGAACTTAAAAACTTTTTCAACATAATGTGATATTGAGCAGAATTGTTGGTTAAAAAATCCACAACCCGCAAAATCTCTATTTCAAATGTAGGCTAGAGAACCTATGAAATGGCCTACCACAGCATATAGTAATTGACTATTATTGTCACTGAAGAAGTACTGTTGGGTTCTCCGTAAACTATAATCTAAAATGTCCCTTTTTTAAATCATTCAATTGTACAACAACATCATTTACTTTATTCAAATCATACGGTTATGTAACGAGTTCATATTCAGAAGTTGGACCTTTCTCTTATCAATTAATATTTATTGGAATTCTAGAAAGCTTCATTTGGGAAGGACTATCAATAGGGTGGACTGAAAAGTTTCCGATTGAACAAAGGTACAAGACATTTTTTCTTAAAATTTATTTTTATTTTTGTACGTAACTCTACAAACTTCTCCCAGCGATGGTCCCATCTTTCTAACCCGTCCAAATAGTACTCGGCGTTTTTCTCAGCAAAATAACTGTTCACGAAGGTGATAGTCTCCTCATTTGACGAAAATCTCTGTCCTCCGAGCACAATTTTTAGATTAGGGAACAAAAAGAAGTCGCTTGGGGCGAGTGAGTACGGCGGATGGTCAAGCAGTCAACCAGTAAGTCGTGGATTTTCACCATGGCAATCCCTGAGGCGTGAGACGGCGCGTTGTCTTGGTGAAACAGGATTTTCTTTTTCTGCAAATGTGGCCGTTTTTCGCAATGTCTGCCTGCAGTTGGTCAAGTAATGAAGTGTAGTATGCTCCTGTGGCGGTGCCGCCAAACCCCACGGTACACTTACCTAAAAACCCCCAATACCTCATCCCAAGACGCATAAGTTTTCGCCAATGCAATCGCATTAGGCACCTGAAAATGCTTCACGCATTAAAGAGATCAAATCTATGATCTTTAAGTCCCTGTAAAAAAAACTGACCTTTCATGCATTCTCTTTGCATACCAATCCTCTGTAAGATTTCTTTATTGGCTTATCAGGAATTCCAAACCAATTTCGGCATCTACGTTGCCCGACAAATTCCCCTAGACAAATTCCTGTAAGCAAATGATTTGAATTACATACTTTGTAACCTTCACCAGGGATCATAAATATTGGGCCGTTTTTTTTTCAACTTCGCCATGTGTACGATAAATTTCTTTATGTACACATTGACCGGCGACCTTTTTTCCCAGGCAATAAAATTCCCTGACTCGCACAATGTGCAAACCAAAGCAAATACGCATTCCGCGCCTCTTGGCATCAATTGAATTCAAAGCATAAACAATGCAAATATAGAATCCGTTTCCTACAAACGAATTTCCCTACATATACAAATGCAAGCAAAGGATTTGTTTCGTCCACCAACCAATTAGCACATTTCCACATCGCATCGTCGTGTCTTTGTTTAGCCGTACATGTTCCAACCAAGATCCCATTAGCATCCGACGATTTCAGCTTTATTTGCTTTATCCTA
The DNA here is from genome assembly GCA_963931805.1 of Microdon myrmicae. Lineage (NCBI taxonomy): Eukaryota > Metazoa > Arthropoda > Insecta > Diptera > Syrphidae > Microdon > Microdon myrmicae. Next base: position 88,845,279 of record OZ007501.1, read on the forward strand.
GGAATGCACTTTATGCCTTTCTTTGTTCTAGGCACACACATCACTGCACTGAAAGAGTGCACCTCTGTGGCGGCCACACCCTTAAGAGAAAAGTTTTACTTTCTCTTCCCTTTCCTTAACCCTAACCTAGGATGGAACTCATGTCAGATTTCCATCCTCGGGGAGTCCATTTCCAACTGCTGACCACCACGGCCATGCCGAGTTTCGCTCTCCGCGGGCAGCAGAGACGGTTAATTATTTACCAGGAGTCGCGAAATTAACACCCTCGAATTTAGTTTGAATCGTGTGAGTCGTCTGCACCATAATAGTTCAAGTGGAAGTTAATAATGTGTACCTGCTAACCTTAACTGGTTCCCCTTGTTGCGTGCATAAGTAAATTCAGTCAATCAAGGTTCGTACCGTGTCTGTTTAAAGTAACTTAAATAACCTTACCTACAAAGAACATCTAAACAATAACCACAACATTTGATTTTTAAACAGTTTAAATAAATAAAGGAACATTCATTACAACAGACATACAGTGTATTTATTTCTCCATTCTGTGTCCGGTCCACATTCCGCATTGGATCAACTGCCGCACTACTTCCGCGGGAAAAACAATAAACAATATGTGTGCGTCATTTCTTTTGTGTTGTGAGCAGTGTCCGCGTAAACAATATATGATGGAGGAAGAAGAGAATCAGCGCCGTACGGCGTTGGAAATGCTCATTCGAACACGTTTTTGTTCTAACGTGAGCAAACGCGGCACTCAATGCACGGACACATTTCTCATGCCTAAATCTTGATTTAATATGTGACAAACACGTTCTTTGGACATTTTCATAGCCTCTGCTATCTGCAGTCGACTAGCACCATTTGGTGAAGTTTAGCGATGTTATCGTCAGTTGTTGTAGTTTTTGGACGTCCCCAACGTTCATCGTCTCCCAAGCTCTCATGGCCAGGTTTAAATTCAGCTGCCCAAAATTTCACTGTCCTAAATGATGGTGCAGAGTCCCCATACACAGAGTCCAATTCATCTTTGATTTCCGTAGGCATATTGCCATATAAAATCAAAAATTTAATGACAGCTCGATCCTCAATTTTGTCCTTTTTCACAAAAACACTCACATCGACTCACTCAAACGACTGTCAAATAAAAACTACGCGTCAAAAAATGGCTGAAATGTTGGTGAGTAACTGCGAAAAGATGCACAACGAGTGCTTCACGTTGAGGTCGGAAACTTTTCAGCCCAACGTCGTATACTCGTGTTATTTGTGATGTCCAACTCCAACAATTTCTCTTTGATATTGTGGGGTTCTTTAACCCACTTCCAGAGAACCTCCCATTACCATAATTTACATGCACCTATTTTAAGCAGCTTGCCTGAATATGAGCTGTTCCAAGCCCTCCTTCGAACTGTCATTGGACGGCACATGTCCACCAAACACACGCCAACCTTTCTGTGTGTTATCGTTCCATCAATCCGTTGCGCAAGAAGGGATGCCGGGCTACTTGCTGGCTTGCACATTTGCAAGCCAGATTTCCAATGGGCATGCCCTGCGATCTATTTTTCGAAAAAGAAAAAAGAACAAATAAACATTTATTCTAACCCTGGCCATGGCGAGCAGTCCCTTGCTGGACTAACAACACAGAAGAATCCATTTCCGTCGCCTGTAATATTCCCTATTACTCTCGACATTATGGCCTCGATGTACGCATATTTGTTTACATACCAGCATGACCGATTATACGATCCGTTGCCGTATCGAGGAACGATCACCAGCATCGGTCATGACTAAGGATACTGTGGCGGTTCCGCCAAACCCCACCGTACGCTTTCCTTAAAAACCCCCATAACACCCATCTTCCCATATAATTTCGCCAATGCAATCGCATTTGGCACACAAAAACGCTGCACGCATTTAAGAGATCAAACCCATGATCTCAAATTCCCTGTTAAGAAAACTTACCTTCATGCATCTCTTCGCATACCATTTTCTGTAAGAATTCTTCATGACCTTTTTAGTAATTCCATAACTCCCATTGTTTCCCGCCAATGCATTTGCATTTGCCCCAGAAAACATTTCCTTTTCCAAGGACATGTAATGCTTTCAAGCATTATCTGAAATTCCTAAAATTGTTCCTTAATGTGCATATGCACCATAAATACCAAACATTCGACACCCTTTGTCTGAGTTAAAATACTATGTCGGTCAGCTTGTTTTTACAGCTGCAACACTAGCGATTCAATAGACAAACAATCATGCATTTCTTTCGTCTCCACCACGAATTGCTTGGCATACCTAAATGCAAGCAAGGGATACGTTTCGGCAATTAACACAAGATACGATATACAATTTCCATTGTATAAAGTATCGCATCCCATTAACACCTTTTTACCAACGTCCATCATAGCGACGTTGCATAAACATGACCCTCATTACAGAGCGAACCATTTGGTCGCCTTTTCCTTTGTTCTCGCCGACTGCCTTTCTCGTTGTTCCACTGCTTTCGAACACGTGCAACAACATCAAATCTGTTCGATCGCGCACACACCCCACTGCACCAAAAAGATCTCATTTTCTTAGTGGCCACACCCTTAAGAGAAAATTTTCTCTTTCCCCTCCATATCTCACCATTAATTGAAAATAGAATTCAAGTCAGAGTTCTATCCTCGATAAGTCCTTTTCCATCGGCCGACGACAATAGTCGTGCGCCCTTCCGCTCCCGTTCCGCGGACGGGAGCGATAATACCCGTAGTGTAGTATTTGCAACCGCCGTGTCGAATATTATATTCGCTGCAAACATATGCTAAATTCCGAGTCGTGTGTGTACAAATTTTCGCCATAATTATTAACCGGTCGAGTCTCAGTGCGTGTGTATTTTAACTACAATATTAAAATAAATATATACCTTCTTTTTTTTCAATAAAATAACATTAATAATTAATTAAACAATAAATCAGTGTTTTAATTTTCTGTGATGCCGTTCCTGAGAGTGTTTGTTTTATTGTTCCTGCGCTGTGTCCGCTCGGTATTTTGAACTTGTTTCCGGCGTGGTGAAGTTTTGTTTTGTGTTATCTTTCTCGTAATCATTACCGACGATATGATGGAGGAGGAAGTAGAACTCGCACCCATGCCGGTGCCACGACTTCCGCCCCACAATACGTTGTCCAAACAACGAGCAGCCACGATTCTCACGCTGGCTATCGAATCAAAATGCTTCTGTTTACTCAACGTAAACAGAAGGAATTATCTTCGCCTGCACGGCAGCATTCTCTTGTATTAATGAACGCTTAAATAAATATGCACCCAAGCATCGCAGCCTCGATCATAGCAGCGAAGTTTGGTTACATATTATCAACAGAAAAGGAAACCCTATTCCCTATGATTTATGATGGCATAGTCAGCCAGCCTCGGTATTCGATCTTTTATTTGATCAGCCGGCGTATCTGAGTTTACTTTTGCGTACCCTTCGCTTCTGCGTTGTCGTGGCTTCCAACAAATGGATTTTTATCCAGGCCTCTACGGCCACAGGGGAAATGCGTCGGTTAAACATTCCAGTTCGATCGCTCTTTGGTTATCACCAGGGAATAGATCGGATTGGCTACTTCCAGACCGATGAAAATCCATCTTCATCGCGGCTAGTGGATGTTGACGGCAACAGACCACGAGGAGTCAAAATTTATCCTTTGAAGGGACAAGTCGAGTCTCTGCCATCCGGTTTTCTCAATTTTAAAAATATAGGGTCAGATTAAACTGCTTAAGCGTACACATGCTAGTTTTCATGTCGGAGAGAATTTAATATTTTATAGAAATGAATTACTTAGATAATGATTGCCAAATAAGGCTGTGACGTTGTTACATAGAATTCGTGTACCACACCGTAAATAACAAGTGGACAGTGTAAATTAAATTAAGTCTACAGAACAAATAAAGGAACATTAAAATTAATTCAGTGCGTTTTCTTTTGCTTTTGATATTCGTTGACATTATACGTTGGGGATTAAGTGAATCTGTGCCCATGATCAGCACCACTACTTACTAACCCCACAATATCACTCTCATCCTCTGAATTTCTACCCCTTTCCAAGTTTCTGTTTGGGGTCCCTCGGTTCCCTGACGAGTTATCTATCTCTTTTTGACTGACATTCTCTCGATTCTGTGCTTCCCTCCCTCTCTTTCTTTTTCTCCCTCTGTTTCTCTCGCTCTCTCAATATTGCATAAACATTTGACTGTCAAAAAAATTCGTTCGCGTTGGATCCCACACAATTTGTCAATCGCCCAAAAAAAAGGCTCGTGCCAATTGGTCGAAAGAAATGATCAAAAAATACGGCCGCGGTGCTTCGAAACACGTCCATGACATCGTGACAGGTGATGAATCGTGGATTTACGCGTATGAGCCCGAAAGTAAACAGCAGTCGACTGTCTGGGTGTTTCAAGATGAGCCAAATCCAACAAAAGTTGTTTGCGCACGAAGCACTTCCAAGCAAATGGTCGCCTGTTTTTTCGGAAAAACTGGACATGTCGCAACCGTACCACTAGAACAACGCAGAACAGTCAATTCTGAGTGGTACACAACCATTTGTTTGCCAGTTGTCTTCCAAGAAATCAGGTAAACCAACCGCCGAAGACGGATCACTCTTCACCACGATAAGGCGAGTTCTCACACATCGGCTGCGACATGTGCATTTTTGAGCACCCAAAACATCGATTTGATGGGTCATCCGCCGTATAGTCCTGACTTGGCACCGAATAACTTCTTTTTATTCCCGTACGTAAAAAACAAACTGAGAGGTCAACGTTTTTCGACACCTGAAGAAGCGGTTGCTGCATTCAGAATGCATGTGTTGGAGATACCTCAATCAGAGTGGCAAAAGTGCTTCGACAATTGGTTCAAACGCATGCAAAAGTGTATAGATCTTCATGGGGAATATTTTGAAAAACAATAAAGTGATTTTCGATGATCAATATTTGTTTTTGTTCTCGAATCCCGAAATATAAAAGGCAACCCTCGTAGATTAATTATAGATTATTTTTCTATTCTTGACCATGACGGACATATTGTGATGATCATTTATTTAACCACATGTATCTCTATCTCTTCCCCACTTATTTTGTACAAGTACTTTTTGGTTCTGTTCAGGAGAATTACAGGAAAAATGTCACAGTTTACACAAGAGTTTTACCTCCTTGTCATAATTTTATTGAAATCATTGTCAATCGTCAAAAATCGTCAAAGACTGTGCCACTAAGTCAGGTGTAGCTTTAGTAGAAGTCAGTAAGAAAGAAAAGTACATTCAAGAGGAACTTCAAGACGAACATGTAGAGATTAACTGAAGTGGATAAGTCAATTCATTTAATTTGACGTGTCATGTATTAAATTATTTCAAACCACAGAGATGTCACATGCAGCCGAAATCACACGGTTATCACAAGCATCGATTTAATGAACAGTTCAGCCAGGAGTAAAGTGACAAGACCTTCTGAAGTTGGCTCCTTACGAAATACACGCGAATCACACAAACAAGGATTTACCAAATCCATTAGGATAAGCGTATAAAACTTTTGTAAGTCATGCGTCCTTCGGACAACCAATCATCATGATTGATTCAACATCTTAATTACCAGAAATTCATTAATCGTCTAGTCGTCTCGGAGTTCTCCAGTTTATCGTCAATGGGCCACCGCCTACCTAAAAAACCCCACTTCCGTTTGATATCCTTACATTTCTTTTTCCAGATACTCCCATCCATAAATCAAACTCGTCCTGACACACATGCTCAGAACCAGTTGAAATAAATATGTACACTCATGCACGTCGCCGTGTCTGTAGTTGAAATTATAATTCCCAATGAACTGCTACGCCCCTCTGTTGCCTCTCTCCACTCTGCCAAAATGATGAGCATATCCTGGAAGCTTATGGTATATCTTGTGTTTTGATCCTTAATCGCTTAATGATATGGTGTCCATTTCTGAGTAAATAGAACAAAATATTGCAAGCTTGTGTGACAGACCTTGGTACGTGGTGCGTTCGGTTGTATGTGTTTCTGTATTCGATGAACAGGCAAGTTCGGGAAGGAACTGGAATGGAAAAGGATAGCGGTGCTATGTCAAACGCACCGAAAAATCGTAATAAATATCGGAATTGACGTCTGTATTCCGACACTGCCAAATCCAGAGGGAATGCTCCATAGAGATCCGCCGTGAGTTCCTAAATCTGACCTGAATCTGAATGAAGGGATTTAGCACCGGCCGGCTGACAGGACGGCAAACGGTACGAATGGAATTGATGTTGAAAATACCCAACGGAGAAGGTGGGCCTTTTTTGAATTCCTTCAACTCATCATGGTCTTGCATGTTTTCTACTTCTCTTCGCTATCGTTGCCCGTGTGCTTGTTATACTTGCATCACCGCCCCTGTAATTTAGCATCCTTGCTATTATGACGGAGACTTGCCAAGATTCGAAAGTGTGGTGAAGGATGAGGCGGCCGATGTTTGGGTCATGGTAAACCGCATCGAAAACGGAATCCAAAAAACCACCTAAACGAAGTCAGACAGCATTCGAAGGTTGGAAAAAGGACTAGGAACGGGACGAAATCATAAATCATTCGAGTCCAAATGCAAGCTCGCACACAAATTCCCAACTGACCCACATAAATCATTTCCAATACGGATTTTCAGGACTACCACCAGGACCTTAGCGGTTCTGAAATACTACTATATACATACACATGCAACAGCTTCTCAAAGCGGAAGGTGGTAGAGCGTTTTGGTTTTCGGTAGATCGGTGCGGTTAATTTTTATACAATTTCTGTTTGGGAAACTGGTGCGGAACCGAGAAGTTGGTCACCGGAGTTGGATATAAATTCATTTCCAATTATCAGAGCGTTGCAGAGTCACTTTCGTTTTATATGAGGGCATTATGACATACGAGTGCTAGATAGATACGGTAAGTGTATTCAAATGTAGAATTTCGTTTAATTTAATGGAGTCTATGAGGTGAGTTCTTTAATGTGTAGATTTAAATAAAGAATTTAAGTTTAAAGCAATTAAGTTGTAAGGGTGCCAAATTTGTCTTATTATGTATGACCTACTGCGTGGGAGATTTGAGCATATTTGATTCAAATAATTTCCATAGAGATGTTTGGATGTTCACCACTGAAACCATTTGCTGCCCTTGTAATCGTAGGAACAAATCAACGAAAGAGACCCAGTTTCAAGTTTTCCAAACAACTTACTTTTGTGGATTCGCTCTGTTTTGGAAGTTTTCGTTCGTCCATTGTCCCTGTTTTGAAATAACGTAAGTAGCACGTTACCGGTAGCAATGGGTTTTTCTAGGACACACTGGTATATCAATGAGTACTTTCGAGTATTCTACATAGTTAGTTCCACTGCCACTTTTTTGAATTACAGATTGAGTAGAAATATTCTTTAGATAAGATTTTTTGTTAAATACACTGCCATAAGATAAAACGAATCCAGGCTCTCTTCCTATTTATTTCTGTTCAAATTGAGGAGTGATTTGTTTTCGTCTTAATTTTCTTTAATTTTTGCAATTTATATGCATGTGCCATTTATGTTTTGGCATTATCTAAAATGCATATCTATAGATATTACTTGGTGTCTCTAAAAGAGAAAATGTGTTTAAAAATGCAAGTAACTCCTTCAAAAAATCTTTATATCCTTATTTAGTTTGATGACCTCTTTACAATAAGCTCACATGAGGGATTGAATGCCTGTAAACTCGATTTACTCATTTCTAAATGTTTATTTAAATATAAAACAATCTTTATAAATGCATGTGCAGCGTTTGACTGCTTGACTTGTACTGATTAACTCCACAACTGCCGCTGCTTAAATTCGCTTTTTTGTCTCCCTTCCCTCGTTCGCATGTTGTCACAGGAACAAGGAGCCAGAGTATAAAATGTGCGATGCTCAGTCTGCCAGTCGGCTCCACTCGGTAATTGACCTTGGCTTCTTAAATCCGCTTCAATCTCTCAACCAGTCCATAATTTCTCCAGAACTAAATGGAGAAAGGTCAACAAATCCGTTGGCGATATGTTTCAAACGCTTCCCATCACAGATACGAATAACTTGGATCCTAACGAAATTGAAGAAGCAGCTTGTAAGATGGAAGGGATCTTACAGCAAGCCCTGTATTCTAATACCCCTACAAGGATGCCACACTCCTTCGTAGGTAAACCACTTCCATATCTCACCCTCAAACTCATCTCATTAAAAAAAAAGCTCCGCCGAAAACTATTTCGAAGATTTTGTCCCCTCCTGAAAGTACAGGTTCAATTACTGTCTACCCTCATTAACCAGCAGTTAAATGCTTTCGTAGAGCAGAACTACATCTCCACTTTAAATAGTATCAGACCCGATCGTAATCTTTACAAAAACATCAATCGCCTTACAGGACGAAAAATACAAACCTCAATAGACAGACTAATTGGTCCTAGAAATAATATTCTGTACTCTGATTCTGAAATAGCAAACTATTTAGCGGAACACTTCTCCCAAGTGCATAGGCAAAATGATAGCCTAGGCAACTCCGAGTTTGAGGAAGTGGTCAACCGCTATACATCCCATGAACTAATCTCCTCATTCACTCCCTTCATAACTGAATTTAATAATGACAATAGAGCATCTCAACCCACCGATACAAACTTCTTTTTACAACCGCAGGAATTTAACCAAATGATATCTTCTCGTAGCAATAAAAACTCAACCGACTTGGACAAAATTCCACATATGCTTTTCAAAAACCTCAACCCTTCAAATCGACTATACATCATGACCCTGCTAAACCACATAATAAATGCTGGTCTCATACCGGAGTCTTGGAAAACTGCCATAGTCATCCCCAATAAAAAATCAGGCGCATCCCTGATGGCAGCCAATTTTCGACCCATCTCACTACTTAATAATTTAAGCAAATTACTTGAATTAAAAATTCACCATTACCTACTCTCCTTCGCGGAAACTAACTCATTACTCCCTGATTTTCAATTCGGTTTTCGTGCACAACACTCAACATGTCACGCTCTCCTCAAGTTTACTCACGACATCACTATGACTCTTAACGACCAGTGCCCTACTGTGTGTATCTCCCTTGACATATCCAAGGCTTTCGACTGCGTGTGGGCTGCGGGTCTTCTGTACAAATTACATTCCACGTATCGTCTCAACAATCACACTTCCAAGTTTCTCTACTCGTACCTATCAAATAGAAAATTCATGGTCAAGATAAATTCCACCCTTTCCCAGACGTACTCAATAACAGCAGGGAGGATCCATTCTGGGTCCCATCTTATACTTACTAACACATCTGATATTCCTCAACCCCTCTCACCGAATACTCGAATCCTCAACTACGCAGACGATACCCTTGTCTACTCCAGCAGCAGGCTCGTATTATCTGCCAGAAATCGCGTAAATGAATTCCTCCAAATTCTTTCCTCCTACTTCCTTAAATGGAAGATCCGCCTAAACCCCAACAAAACTCAACTGATTGTATTTAAAGGTAGAAACGTTCACTGTACCAATAACACGGTACGTAACCATTCAAAAATCCAACTGAACCTCTGCAACACCCTCATAAAACCATCTAAAACACTAAAATGCTTGGGTATTACTTTCGAAAATAATCTCTCTTTCACGACTCACATAAACAATGTCATCCGCAAAGCGGGGATACAGCTGAACCTTTGTCGGAAAGTAATGTGGAAGGCAGATGGTCTCTCTCAGCAAGTCAAACTTCTACTTTAAAAACAAATCATCAGGCCCACACTTACTTACGCTTGTCCCATCTGGTTCCATATCTCTCCCTCTCAAATGGAAAAACTTCGTATCTTCGAAAGGAAGTGTTTCAGACTAACCACAGGGCTACGTCGACAGCGCAACTCCCACAAATATATCAGAAGCCTTACGCTATACCACTCCGTCGGCCTGGAGAGATTGGATAGAAGGTTCCTGGAATTGTCGATAAGATTCATTGAAAACCTGTCAGCCAATCCAAACCCTCTCATCAATTCCCTTAGCCTCCCCAGCCTCAATGCATCAAATCCCTATCTTCATGCACTCCATTTAAAAGCTCTCTTCTACGCAAAAAGATTAGTAAATGATGCGAACGAAATCATCTACCATAACAGGGTAACCGATCTTAACCACTTCAAATACTCAAACATTCAACCCTTTTCTCGGGTTCTTTCCTTTAACGAGCAGTCGGTGGAGAGACCTACCTCTGCAGCTCCCTTCCCTCCTTAGGTTATGTAAAATATGAAATTTCGACTTAAGCTTAAGACTAAGGCTAAATTGTTCTACATGGCTAAATGTGAATTTATTTAACTACCTTAGATATAAGCTAGATTTAAGTAGAGGTAAGTGGTTTTTAAGAATATTTATTCTAAACATAGGTAATCTATCCTGGTTTTCATGACCTTTCCAGGAGTCCTACTAGTAAATTGTACCTGGAATAAATCTCTATAGACGTAAGACCTCCAATTAAATACTACTTGAAAAAATGTTCTAGACATTGTAAGTAAAATTGTCACAACTTAGTTAAGCTAGCTGTAAACTTATGTAACTAAACTTATAATGGTCAATAAAGACAGCGTTATATAAAAAAAAAATCTTCCAGTCGGCACTCGTGTGCTGCTAGTCGGCCGTCGTGTGCTGCTCCGTCTCCAACAATGCCCATAAAAGAGCGGTAGGGTGGCATGCAGCGTTAAATGATGGTATTGATTCTAACTCACGCCATGAAAAAGTTATAACCAAAGCACTGACTCATCAGACAATGACCGTGTGATGCCTCAATTCACTACATAATCTGTCATTGCTACGTTAATGCCCTCGTATACGACGCGAATGATTTTTTTTTCGATTCTCTTTTGGTGCTGTGTTTTTCAGTATCTTTATGCGTAAACAGTATCATGGAATCGCCATAGGCAGATTTGGAAAACGAGGACAGATATGTCTTTCTGGTTGTCTTGTGACCATTAATATCACCGATCCCCTTGAGATTGTTAGGCTTGATCTTCGAATATATTAAATGTAAATCGATAGGAGTTAGTGTAGACGAGATCTCTTACTACAATGGTTGAAGGTATAGCAAGAAGAAAATCACACAGCTGTGTTTGGCAATCGTCTGTATGATGTCATGTAAAGTAAATTTCTTGCGTATAAATGACCGCAGGATATTTCACCCTGTCTCAGATTCTAATTAAAATAGATTGTGGCGTGTCTAACAGATATATACACAATACACAAGCAATAGTGAAGAGCAATACGAAAAGAAAATCTACACAATTAACATAGCGATTTCACATCAGTTGAGTGTACTTAATAATAATGATCAAATTCGTAAACGCGACAGTGGATTGATCTGTTGAGGCTTTGGTTCTATATTTTAGCGATTTTAACCGCCATAGCGTCGGTTCGAATCGCACGGTCTAAGCTCACACTTGTATTCTAATATTTGTTGAATGTGAGAAGGTGGGTAGCGGTATTTTCTATTCTTCTTCTTCTTGAGTAGCGGCATTTTCTTCTCTTCTATCGCGACAGCGTCCGATACAGGTCGTCAAGGTAAGTTTTGAGACTATTTGTTACGAGTTTAGGGGTTATCGATGACAGGAACAGAAGGACGTCGTCTGTGCAGTGTATTTTACTCTCCCATCCAGGGATGGAGAATATCTAACTGGAGTGAGATCCAAGACGAGGTGTTGTAGCACGCCTATGGGGCGTTGAAGTTTCGGGGCAAACCGCCATTCACTCAAACTTAAAAGGTTCTGTTTCGAATGGGCTGGTACATGGTATTATACAGCCTTCTCCTTTGTTCTCTCAGAGAGAAAAGGCGTTAAGTCTGTACCCTGCGATGTAATTTCTGGTCGACCGGTCCGGAGGATAGTTAAGGCTGGTCAATAGCTCTGATTTTTTTTTTTTTTTTTATTATAACACGTCTCTCCCGGGAGAAGTGAACCTATAGAGCTGAGTGGGCGCCCCGAGATGCCACCAAATAACTGTTGCTGCTTTTTTTGAAGAGTTGCAGGTTGTAACGATCCGGGAACACTTGTGTGTGGAGCGAATTCCACAGATTTCCTGCTCTATAACGGAACGAGTTCTGACGCAAAGATGTTCGCGTCGTTGGGAGATGAACCGCAAATTTCTGCGATCAGTCAGATTGTCTTGTAGAGGGCATATAAACCGAATTGCGTTGAACAATACCACGAATGTCCGAAAAACAGCACACGTGATAATATCTGTAAAACAGACAGAGGTCGGCTACGCGCCTTCGATGTGATAGCAACTGTAGTCGCGATGTTTGCGCCGAGTCACGTATCAGACGCATCGCTCGTCTTGGAATGCTCTCAAGTAGGTCGAGGGTATGTTTAGGAGCAGAGCTCCAAACATGAGAGCAATATTTGAGCCCGGATCTAATTTGAGATTCGTACAGGAGAAGAAGATGGGCCGGAGTAAAATATTTCTTGGCTCTAAAAAGATAGCTCAGTTTTCCTAAGATGGATCTGACAATGTTCGTTACGTGTTTATGCCACGATACATTCACACATACACCGAGCAATTTCAAGCTTTCTCTATATTCGAGGGCCCGGCCTTCATCATCAGCTGTAGCACTGTTGATACATTTTCCTTATGAATGTTGTATATTGTGCCGTCGTTGCATTGAAGTCAACGAGATTGGCCTTTCTTCACTGCAGGACCTAATCCAGATCCCACTTCAGTGAGTCGACTTTGCCACATCTCAGCTGGTGCCACGTTGATGCACTAATCGGCCGATCACTCAAAAAAGAGGAAACAAACGTACTATCATTCGCAAAACTGAACACACGGATATTAGTTGTGAAGCAGAATAAGGTTGGTGTCAAAATAGAACCTTGAGGCACCCCGGATTTAACAGGATACAGATGCGAAGACACACCGTCAACAACAACCCGCATCGATCGATTTTCGAGAAAGCTCTGCGTCCAGTCGCAAAGCTGCTGGGAAAGTCCATATGAATCAAGTTTGCTCAGCAATGCCCCACGCCAGACGCGGTCAAAAGCCTTGGAGATGCAAAAGGCGACAGCCCTTGACTCACCATGCCCCTCAATCGCAGATGTCCATATATCGGTTATAAGGGTCAAGAGGTCTCCCGTGAACCACCTGCCACGGAATCCGTATGGACGATCATTTAGAACTCCGTTACACTCCAAATACTTAATTAACTCGACATTGATTACCTTGTCCATCACCTTAGATAACACAGATACTAATGGTATCGAGGGTAATTTTGTGCGAGACACTTTTTCCCTTCTTTGGGATTGGCTGAACTCGAGCGATTTTCCAGCACATAGGAAACGTCCTTTGTTCATGAGATAAAGAGTATGTCAAGAACCGGTGACAGTTCTGGAGCACTGTTCTTAAGGACTATTGCTGGTATTTCGTCAGGGCCGGTTGCCTTCCTACAGTCCAGTTCACGTAGAATGCGTTGAATAGTACGCGGAAGGAACCCCACGTCCCGCATCGAAGACCGTACCGGCGGGATCACAGGTGGTTTTGGAGCCTTTTAGACTGGCATCGAGGTTTGAATTCAGGGAAAATAAATTCGCGAACACCTTAGCTTTCTCCTTTGAATTTGTGACTAACGTCCCGCAGCCCGTCACTAACGGAGGAAAAGAGTAGGAAGCGAAGTTGTTGCTGGCGGCCCTTGCCATTGACCAGAAGGGACGGGAACCAGTCGGGCACTGAAGGAGTTTATTTGTCACTCTGTTGTTGTAAGCCTTCTTCGCGGTATCAATCGTCTGATTGCACGCGTTTCTGATTCCAACAAAATTTGTTTTGTTCACCTCGGTGGGATTGGGGCTCCATTATTTAAAAGCTCTATTTTTAGCGCTGTAACCAGCTCGCATTTTTTATCAAACCAAGGCTTATCGGATCAACTTCGTTTGCGGAATGTAGATCTGCATCCCGAGAAGAATAATCTCTGTGATCGACTCCGCACAAGCGTTAACATCGAAGTCTCCAAAGCACACATCCGGCCACGAAAAGGACGCGAAGAAATCTAGCAAATCGTCCGAATTAGCAGCCCCAAACCTCCGTATGTGATGAATCAGCTTAGGTTGGCTAGTCGTTTGAAATGCAAGTGGTTGCGCCACAGACATCAAGCAGTGATCTGATTTTCCCAGTGGCGCTGCAACCTCCACTGTATAAATGTACGGCTCGGATGTCAAAAACAGATGCAGGGTGTTCGCATAATCACCTCGGGCATCCGGTACTCACTTATGTTCCTCCACTAGTTGTGTCAAATAGCGGCTAACAGCGAATATCTCCGCCAGCCTCCCAGGCACGTCGATTCTGTTAGAATGTCCCAACCAGTCGGAATTCTATACATTAAAATCGCCAAGGCGGACAATTTCGAAAGCTGAGTGGTTGATCGGTATCCAGTCGACGGTACGTGAAAAATGTTCGAAAATGTCGCTAGTCGATCGTCATTCGGAGAGCGGTAAAGGCAACAAAGAAATTAAACAGAACTTCTCAGCACGACCCTCAATCATATGATGTACATATTATTGGGTTCGAGCGTCTCTATCCTCTGGCAAACCAAATCTAAATGGGTGAAGACACAGACTCCACCCTTAAAACGGAATCTCGAATATAAGTCGTATCCTGAGCAATGAAGATATGTCGAATCAATTGACGAATCGACCTGGGTCTCAGTTACGGCAAGGAAATCAGGTTTCGATGATTGCAATTATCGGTACGAGTATACGGTGTTTACATTCCTATTGGTGAAACCGATAGCCTGGCCGTTACAAAATGCCGTTATCAGTCGAGCATGGGCAGAACCTCGAGAGTGAGGCCAATTATGTGATGACGAACCTCTTAAAGTTCGGTTATTTATCATAATATCTGTATGATATTACTCTTGACATAGTCCCCCCGGGAGACCCGAATAGGAGACTAGTTTACCTCCGGAATTCTTTATATCAGAAGGTACCATCATGACATATCTCCGTGTCAGTGCGTGCCATCAGCCACACATCCGAAACACCGTCGAAGATTTCTCTCGACGATATCGCGGTATGTACAGCTTGAAGGTAAACCAACCTCTTCTCAAACCGGTCGATTAGTCAAGCTCCAAAAGATGACCAGGGATTTCTCCCGACGATTTCACGGAGTATAAAGCTTGATGGGGTTGTATTTCACCAGGCGACAGGACGTTGGGACCCTGCGGGGATTGATATATGTACCAGACATGGGCACTAGATCCTTTCAACTCCCCAACACTGACCGTTGTTTCACTAAAAATATCTCCACAAAACAAATCAACTCCAAACAAGCGAAGGTAATAATAGTCACGCAAGTATTTCTTAGCAAATGTTTTTTATTTAAATTTGCGTTATGGCATCGGCACATGCGCATAACACGGGACGTTCACAACTTAATTCACTAATCCGGTAACTAGGAGTTAACAATATGATGCTTTAATCCATTAGCTGGTGGGTGCCTGCACTCCTTCAGGATCGTGGTGACGAAGTTCACTTTACCGAACAAAACGAATTCCGCGACTAGTTGACAGCAAGGGAAAACGGCACTCCAACTCGCATATTTAAACGCAAAAAAAAACGAAATTGGCTACTCAGTAGCGGGGCTGGTAAAAGGCGGAACTCTAAGCGGGTGCGACAGTCCGCTGCGGTAATAAGAATCTGACTCCTCGAGCTGGGCGACGTTGACCCAGCCTCTGGTGATTGCGATGAGTTTCCACGCATGTCATCGCAGGGGAAAACAATCTTTACAGATCGGGTGAATGTCTTTTCCTCTGCAAGAACGACACACGAAACACTCGCTGGGCGCAGGAAAGGAAAAACAAACATGCAGCTGGTCAAATATGATGATCGGTATACGGGCTGGCTGTATCGCCACCGTACGATAGGGGATCGATTTTTGATTGACCTTAAGTCAACATAGCTTCGCTGCGACGGCAAAGTCTACTAGATTTGGGTGCATGTTTATTTTAGGCATTGGATAATGCACAGGGATGCTGGCATGCAGGCAAAAATGTTTTCTTCTGTTTACGTAGAGTACACAGAAAAAATTCGTTTAGAAGAGCCAGCGTGAGAATAGTGGCTGGTTATTGTTTAGACAATAAATCATTAGACATGGTCATGGGTATGATTGTCTAACGTCAATCATATTCGTGCCCAAATCCCATGATCGGTAGATAACCGATAAAGGAAATTGGTCGCGACTGTAGCGTACCTTGGGATTGGGGCAACATTCACTCATGAACCGTAGCAAGAATACCGGCAACAGCTGTGTCAGAAATTACGCTGGCCAGCGAGTATTTATCTTTTATAATTGCTGACAAGCCGAGCCGATTGTCTGGCACGGTTCATATAATATGAATGAAGTAACTTGTTTGAGGTGCATGCCTGCTGGGGTTTTACTTTCAGGCGAAAGTTATTTGAAAGAAAGCTTACACTGCTCGAATGCAAGTAAGTATAGTGGTTTATGGAGTGAGGGAAAAGTAGGTTGTTTTAAAGAAATGGATGGTTCTTTACGAGGGTTTTAAAGAACCGCCACGACCCCACCTATCACTCGATACGACAAGCCGCCCGTTATTCGAAAACTTCAAGTCCGCACCATCGAGAACCGTCATCACAAAACCTGGGGGACACCGAATTTCCTGTGCAACTATTTGCTTTGATTGATTAGATTGACGTGACCAACCGAAAGCATGGAGCTTATATGTTTTTATGAGTACAAAACCGGCAAAAATTAATTTGAATCTCAACATTATTATAATACAAACAGAGATGTGCTGTCAGCACGAAGACAATAGAAGACCCGTAATAACCCGCTACAGACTTCGAACTATGAAGAATGAATGTCGAACACAGCCGATAGATAGCATTGCTACAAATGAAATCTTTGTTTAGTGATGTTAGCATTCTTGTTGCAACAGTGCGGACAATTTGCGCATTGTTTTTTTAAATATCAGTTTCCACAAAGAAGGCAGTACGAGAAACTTTCGTTTATTATTAAATATCTCTCATTTCTTTATTGGACCCAACACGCTTCCCAGCTATGATTTTTGGGATTTGGGGCATGTGAAGGTCAAAAACAACTAAGTCGTAAGAATATGGAATATGTTCCGACAAATAACATTTCAAATCTCCTAATATGTGGCCGTACCTGGGGTAGGCCAAACCATTTATGCCAACGAAAACAGGAAAAGAAATAATAATGGAGAATTCTACGAGCTGCTGGCGACATCCGACCCGGTCCGATGGGCGGCCAAGTTCAGCGGGACAAATATTGTGAATGAACAAGACTGCATCAGCATGAGGAGTTTTCGGGTAAGTAATCTTCAGTTCAAGTGATGCGCACAAGTGGGGGGGGGGTGACCTCAAATAATATAGATAATGTTTGGGTTGACTATATGAAGTTATTACTTAGGGACCAGATGCACAATGGACTGCGATGTAAGTAAGTAGAAATGAGATAGAAAAAAGCGTACCCTACCTGGAGTGTAGGCTAGCAGTATCATCGATAAAAATAAAAAGGACTGAGGGACGTGTCTGAGAATTCGCATATGTTGTTTGCTACCTTTTTTGGTACTAAGTTCCCGTGTTGCCCTTTAGTGGTTTGTTTGCTTACCATTAATTTCATCTTAATGGAGTACTCATTTCTCAGCCAATGCATGCGTGGAAGTCGGAAACCACACGGTTTGCAACGCAATATTTAATTATCTTTCTGACACCGTATTCGGTTCTGTTCAATCGCCTGAATATGAATCAATTAGCCAATAATAATGGCCTTCTTATGCATCTGCTAACAGCCGGACACCGTTTCGCTTCATCAACTAAATATAATGAGCAACTAAGTTACAGGTTGGCTCGATAAGTAAACATCCCACGTATTGACAAGAAATGAACCTTCGAAGCCTTTTGCTCAGCCACAAATGACTGACTCCAGCGAACTATCGCACATTTCCGTTGCTAAATTTAGGCCCAATTACGAATATTTAATTTTCTCATTCCCTCCCATTGAACTCTGCCTTGCTACCTGATACAGTCCCATACCTGCCATGAATATAGATTCACCAAATTCCCGCCCGTCCCTCTTTTCGGAGTGTGTATTCCCTACACCTAGGCACCTCTTGGGGGTATCATTGAACGGTTACCAGAGGAAGGGATTCCAGACTGCCAAGCAAAGTAAACAGTTGACCAGAGGAAATAAAAAAAAGAGTAACGAACGACAGACTACACCTTCAGACCGCCCAGATGGTCAGGTGTTAATTTACACTCCCCAGAGAGACAAAACCAGTAGCAGCTTGGATGAGGAAAAAATCGAAGAGGAAGGATGGAAAGGAACCCAACGATGAGGGAGGAAACACCAACTTGCTAGACAGGCACGATGTGCTGTGGAATTCCAAGCAATTGATTCGTTTAAAGGTGATTAACCATTCCTTAGCTAAAGTGTTCGGTATACATATCAGGAGTGTCATCTCTTCCGTTTGTCTCTTTCCCCTGGGTGGCTGAGGGCAAGGGCGGTCAACTCTGTGTTTACTTTATGCACTTCTATATCTTCATGGATCACTAGATTAATTAAACCGGAAGTCTGTTTGATTGAAAGGCAAAAACGGTGCTTATCATTGGGTGAGTTTGACAGTTGCAGAAAGGGTGCCCAAGAGCATGTTCACCTACAACACTAAAACACCATGTGGATCATTAATTGCGGGTTTGCTTTAGATGCATTTCTGTCCGCCAAAAACCGGAAAGATCTACATCAAGGCACCTAGAGAGCAAGCACAAGACACCAGGACAAGAAATGAAGTAAAAAAAGGAGGAGAAAAAAAAACGAGATGATATATTAAGAAGGAGCTGAAGACAAAACATCATAACAAGATACTGCCGTGGAGCACAGACATCTATCGCCTGTCTTTGGTCTCGCCCTGATACCGTGGAACAAGTGGTACTTCTTTGGTTTGTCTCAGTCGAGAAACATGTGTGAAACATCTTCACGTTTTGTACATCGATATCCTAAGAGCACAGCCACCTCCAGCTTCAGCTCCATTGGGCTGTCGGGATACTAATTTCACTCTTAATGGGGGGAAAATGGCTCATTAGTGGAATGAGTACATTTTCGACAGGAATTAAGTTACAATCAATTGCGGTCGTGACAGTGGGTGGCTCCTGGAGCTGCTGGTGCTGCCACTGATGGTGGCGTGCGGTTAAAGTGATGGAATGGCGGCATTCTGGAGCCAGAAGCGTCGTATACGATGTGTTACTAGATGGAAGTGCTTTGTCGTTTAATTTGTTTGCTTTTAATTAGTGATGAATGTGTCTTGCCAAAGACTTTTCTCTTCTTTTATCTGTCCGGTAAATGAGAGGGGAAACATCAGTCGGTACGTATCCATCGGTGATTATGGCTACCATAGGAGTGACAGGGGTATTCTGTGGGATGTAAGGTGTTTAGACACTTAACGAATCATTGCGACGTATTTGGCACTTAAAAAGGAAGTGACATCGACATTTATTTATACATACACGGATATAAAAGAAATGTTCACTTAATGACATAGAAGTGATTTAAATTTGTTAGCGCAATTGCTTTCCGTTGAACATTTCCAACAAGAATTGATATTATTAATAAGTTGCAATAATATTGGACTCGGCTAGTCTATTAATGGTATGGTATTCATCTTTCTATAGCGCTTAATTTCTTATATGTGCTACATAGAGAATACTTCATTTCTTACCACACATTATCCTTATACTTTTTGGAAAATTTTATTAACAATGGTGCACCAAACGATACGAAGAGAGTGACAAACTTCTTGATTGTTTTTTTTTTTATGATTCCTAAAATCAAAATGTTTGGTTTATTTTTTCCATAACACAGACTACCTTTACTGTGGTTCTGGTCTAACTCGCTGGATCAACTGTACAGGGGGTAAAACGGGTTGGAGTTGTGTTGGATTTTGTTAGCAGACTGCGTGTCTATTACCCATAGACTTTTTCCTATGGGACTATACAAACGTAGCTCGAGTTGGCTGGTGAAACAATGCCTACTGTTTGCCTGTAACGATTGACGTTACTCCCAGGAACACTGTCGCTGGGGTTGCTTACATGAAGGATCCATTCTAAACAGGTGAGTGAAGCGATTGGTTCGAGACTTGTCCATTCTTTTAGCTCCCTTGTGATGACAAGCCCCCAGTTGTCTTGAGCTGTCAGTGTCTTCCGTTCCACCTAGGGTGTAGATTAACTTCTATGCTCTACACGTGTCTCAATTTAGTACTCGTTACTTTCTTCACTTCCTGGGAGAAGCTTCTCGATCGTATTTATTTAGATCGACTCTTTATTTCTTCTGTTTGCCCCCTTGACTTCTATAGGTATCTGTGGCGTACCTAACAGATACACACCCAACCAATATTGAAGACCAATAACACAGAACGAAAAATTAAACAATCAAAAGCTTCAGAGCCGTATACCATAGCAATTTCACATAAGTTGAGTGTATTCGAGAATAATAATCTATTTCGCACACCCGGCACTGCTCTGATGCGTTGTGACTTTGGTTCTGTCTTTTAGTCATTCTAGCCGTCACAACGCTGGTTCGAATCCCACGCTTTTCACTAGCGTCGCAAACGCTACATATTCTCTGTGAATCCCTCTCCTTGACGTCTTGCAATAATCTTCTTGGTGATTAATGAGTTTAATTGCGAGATAGTGGATCTTTCACCCAAAAGAGCTTAAACTCGGGTCGGCCTTGCAATAATCTTCTTGGTGATCAATGAGTTTAATTGCGAGATAGTGGATCCTTCACCTAAGAGAGCTTAAACTCGGGTCGGCCTTTTCGGCCCATAAACATCGACTGGCCCCATATTCCAATAGCCCTTACCGCTCCTGATGGTGTGCACGGAAGTAACAACTTACCCTCTCGGAATCTTGTTTTTAGTCAAATTCGCTAATTGTTTAGAGCGTTGCCTTTTTTTCGTTAAGCGTTGTTTTTGATGAGGTGTCATCGGAGTCGACTATAGTTTGACGAGTTCTGGAACATGAGATGCCATAAAGCTTGAAACCTATGTTGATAGCGAAAACTGGCTGGCTTGCTGGCTCAGATTCCATTTCCCTCGGCAATCGCCCTTCTTCGAATAGTTGCATTTGAAGACTTCAAGTCTTTCGTGGCTAACTGGACACTTCATTCTACCCTCATTCTGAGGTGCCTTGCGTTCTTGGAGGACGTAAAGCGTCCGTCGTTGTGAATCGAGTTCCAAAAGAGTAGATAAGAAGAAAAAATACCTGTGGTTCCTCAGTTACGGTACTATATAAAGAAAAAAAAAAAAAAAAAGAATTAAGTCTCCGAACAATGATCTCCTTTCTGTACTCTGCCTGGACCTCCAAAATTGCATTTGTGCTTTGGTCACGAGTACAAAAAGCTAATCACGAATTCCTGCCAATATATTATAACTCATTTTGTACGAAATAACTTTGAAATATGGGGTTTTCCAATAGGGACTTGACAACTGTTTTTCTGTAGCAAATTTTTAAAATTTGCTGACCTTGTTCGTTCGTGTACTTAACCATGATGAAAATGTTGAGTTTACTGAATTGACAGTGACAGTTCGATGATTAGTGAAAGGGTGAATTAAATTCAAAGTCAAGTCCCTATTGGAAAACGCGATATAAACAACGAAAAAAATTCGCAACAGGCTTTGAGGACACACACACGCACACCACCATGAAGTACATACCAATTACGTTTTGTGAGGTTTACATATATATACAACAAAACTGTTCTTTATTTATAGACATGGGTGTTGAAGTTTAGAGAGTCAAAGAATGGCCGTAGCGAGCACCCCCCCCCCCTCCCACCCGGCCGCCTCCCTTCCCCTGTTTTAATTCACTACTTTATCAGATTGGTATATCGTATATCAAATATCAGATATCCTATATCGTGCTTCCATATAACATATCGCTGTCGCATATCGCATATCGTATATCGTATACCGTGTATAACGTATATCATTT
The DNA here is from genome assembly GCA_963931805.1 of Microdon myrmicae. Taxonomy (NCBI): domain Eukaryota; kingdom Metazoa; phylum Arthropoda; class Insecta; order Diptera; family Syrphidae; genus Microdon; species Microdon myrmicae. Next base: position 88,867,295 of record OZ007501.1, read on the forward strand.
ATCAGAATGTCGTAATAGCATATAATAATATCACAATATCGTAAAATTACATACCGTAATATCGCATATTGTACTACCGTACATCCCAATAACGTAACATCATAGTAACGTATATTTCAATATCGGCTGCCTTAATATCGTATGCAGCACTATCGTAATATAGTAATGTCGTAATGTCGTATAACGCAGTATCGTTATGTCGCAACATCGTATACCGCAGTACCTTAATATCGTAATACTGTAATGTGGTAAATCGTAATATCGTATGTCGCAATATCGTTCTCGTAATATAGTATATGGAAATACCGTACATCTTGACATCGTACATCGTAATATCGTAAATCGCAATATCGTAATATTGTATAACGTATATCGCAATATCGTAATGTTGTATATCGTATATTGCACCATGTTGTATCGTAATGGCGTAATGTCGTTTGCAAATTATATGAGGTATGTGAAATATGATTAGAGTCACTCACTGCTGGATCGTTCTCAACAGCGGACTACCTGAAAATCAATCGTGAGGTATGTGCTTCGCATCAGAAAATGTGTATCACATTAACATGTGAACTTTCGTGTTTGTGATTACTACTCAGTCTGGTGAAATGATTTACAAACAATTATATATATATGATATATATATATATATATATATATATATATATATATATATATATATATATACAGAAATATATATATATATATATATATATATATATATATAGAGAGAGAGAGAGATATACATATATATACAGATGTATATATACATATATATTTATATGTATATATATATATATATATATATATATATATATATATATATATATATATATATATAAATTATATATGTTGGTGGGAACATGGAAATCTTCAAAAGATACATCTGGACCGGTCAAAAAGCATGCCGGATTTTTACCGACTCAAATCACCTCCCATTTATCCCCATGGAACTTACCTTTAGATATCTCATAGCGGGCCGAGCCGGAATTTACCTGTCATTCCACTAGTCCTGTCGCAACTGTTACATCATCTCATATGGAATATCATTTGCTACGGACCACCCTTGTTTGGAACTTAGTATGTAGTTTATTCCCTGTCTGGGTAACTGTCCGTCTCATATGTCTCTCCAAATCGTCCCTACGGTCTCGCATTTCGCGCACTCTGTGACTATATGTTCCGAATTTTCTATGTTGCCTTCGCAGAACAAGCAGTACGGGCGATTGATATGCTTATACTTGTGCAAATATTGCCGAAAGCATCCATGTCCTGATATCAGCTGAGTCAAGTGGTAGTTTATCTCGCCATGTTTTCTTTTCACCTAGGTTTCTACATCAGGTATCATGGTGTGGGTCCATCTTCCTTTGGTGGAAGAATTCCACCTTCGTTGCCATTCTCTTAGGCTTGAGAGCTCTAATTGTGACCGCATTTTCCGACGATTGTCTTGGGAGACCTTATACAATGCAGCGTTTTCTTTAGCTGTAATGTCAGGTGGTGTTCTCCCGGCCAATATATTTATGGCATCTTCCGATACCGTTCGGAATGCACAGCATATTCTTAGTGATGCCAGCCTATGTACTGAGTTCACTCACCTCATGTACGACTTATACTGTGCGGCTCCTGTCCATATGTGAGCTGCATGCGTTATAATAGAGGTGTTGACTCTGGGTATCAGTTTCCTTATATTGTGCTGGAGTCCAGCAACACTGGGTAGCTGTCTCGCCAAAACTTTGCATACGCTTGCCGTTTTTTCACGGGTTTTCCTCAGGTGTTGCTTGAAGGTCAACATGTTGTCGAGTATAACACCAAGATATTTAATATAAGGAGTGGATCTGATTGTTTGTCCCTTTTTTTCAATTCAAGGCGTTCAACTTTCTTGCGGCTGTTATTAAGCAGCGTTCATCTTATGTCCAGCTTAATGCTATGGATTGCTTGGGAGCAAATATTCTTCAGGTCATGTAGATATGTAGCTACGGCCATCATCGTCAAATCATCTGCGTACCCAATGATTCCAACTCCTTCTGGTACAATGTCCCTGAGCACTCCATCATACATGATATTCCACAACAGCGGACCTAGTACAAACCCCTGGAGTACACTGGCTGTTAATTTATATTCCTGTGGTCCCTCGTCTGTGTCATAGAGCAGTCTTCTATCCGAGAGCTAGTTTGCTGGTATACGCACCAAGTAGGGTGGAGTTGTAGATCGCCCAACGCTTCTATAATACGATTCCAGTTCACCGAGTTAAATGCGTTTTTAGCATTAAGTGTTACCACGGCGCAATATTTTTTCGTATCTCCTAGCCATCGTACTCCAGCTATCGCATCGCGAACGTTGTCGCACACCACAGATAGTGCCTTACCGGTTGATCTACTTTTCCGGAACCCATTCTGCCATTCAGAGAGCTCCGATGTCCGCTCAGTGAATTGTTCGAGGCGAGTTGCAATTACTCGCTCAAGTGTCCAGCATGCACAACGGGCGGCAGGACGACGGCGCTTCTATATTCTTCACTTCTTTTGGTATAAACACAAGTTGCTGTTTTTTCCATCGTTGGGGAAAGAGTCCTGTTTCGACTCAGGTCGTGAAGAGACAGCTAAAGACTACCGGATTTTTTGTTAAAACAGTCTTTACTACAGCGTTCGGGATACCATCCAGTCGCGGGGTTATAGCGTTTGAAATAATAGTGAAGAACGTGTGATTCGAACTGACGCTATGACAGTTAGAATCAACAAAAATTGAACCGAAGCGTAACACATCAGGCTACTGGCCGATTTTTTAATTCGATTTTTAAACTCAAGTATATTCCACTGATGTGAATTGTTTTGTTATCGCTATGGGATTTGGCTTTGATGTATTTTCTTATTCGATTTTCGTTCGGTTTTCTTCACTATTTGCTTGTCTATTTGTATGTGTATCTGTTAGAGGCGCCACACCACTCCCTCCTCAGTAACTTCGTTACGATCAGTTTCGTTTGCGAACGACGGATCGAGAAACGAGCGAGCGAGAGATCGTCAGAGCAGGCGAGTATGCCGGGTGCTCTATGCGGAACCCATGATCGTGTGTGAAGTTCTGTTTACTACGGGAAAGTGTGTGCTGTGTGTACAGATCACGTCGGGGTCACCAATTAGCGTTTATAGCGTTTGCAATGATAGTTAAGAAGAATGTGTGATTCAAACTGACGCTATAACAGTTAGAATCACCAAAAATTTGAACCTAAGCGTAACACATCCGACTACTGGCCGTGTTTAAAATTCGATTTTTAAACTCAAGTATATTCCACTGATGTGAATTGTTTTGTTATCGCTATTTTTAAACAACCCTTGCAGCCAAGAGCACCTCGGTGGTCAAGGGAGCTATTTCTATTTCAGTGATGTTCCATTCCTCTTGCGTTCTCCACACCTCATCACGCTGCGAAAAGAGGGGGGCAAGGATTCTGGCCATGTTACTTTTCATCATCATCATCATCGGCACTACAACCGGGGACCGGTCTTGGCCTTATTTAGCAAGTCATGAGGCTTGTTAACTTTTCCATATTGATTTTGTTTTTTCCGGGCAAGGTCATTAGTCTTGCGGCAGCATGTTACTTTTACTTTTCTGCATTTGTGTACTGTTGTTGCGTATGTCGATATCGACATCTGCATTTCGATGTAGCTATCGGGATGAAGTTTTTTCCACAAGGCGTGTATGAAATACTCCCTCTGTGTTTTTTTCTATTAATTCTGATGTGTCTGAGTACCTTGGCCCCGACCGTATTTCTGCTTCATATTAATTAGTGTCAAAAATATTTTGATATGTAACTCCCATTTGCATTAAATACCATTCCTTATAATTCCTTTATATCCCCATTTTTGTCCAATGTCTTTTTACCCATTACAAGTTCTTCATACAGTTTTTAAATTTATTTGTAAACTCCAACTTGATGAAGCTAGAAGAATTCTTGACGTTGCATGCTATGATTTTAATTCTGGGTAACAAGAATATCATCCACATGGTACAGGAGCAACATGTTCCAGGTCGATGTTTTGGAAAATCCTCCTGCATCTAGTTTGTATCCAATTTGAGAGATTTCTTTTTCCTTCTGGCTTCATTGTGCTGCCAATGATTAGAGACAATACTTGCAGTGTGTACCAACTCTAATGAGAGTCCAATATGTATACCTTTACCGGTGGATATAGTTTCAATATTATTCTGTTCAAAATTGTCGATTATTTCAGTATTCTGAGAATTAGAAATTATTATTTCTTTTTTAGAAGGCATTTGCATTAAAACTGTTTGCTTTAACTAGTTTTTATTAAACGAGGTCAGTCCGGACTGACTCAACAAAAATTTATCTTTCTAACTAAACTTCGTTGACGAAAATCAATTTTGTTCTCAAATGACAAGGCTTACTATTAAAATTGGGCATGATCTGTTTTACATTACACCACGATCTCTTTCAATTGTTAATCTTTCCTTAGTTGATACTACAAGGAATTCAAATGAAAAAAGTATTGTAAAAAATCCGATGATATTTAAGACCCAATCACTTGTAATATATTTGCTTCTAATTGAAACGCTCTTTATATAAGATAGAATGATCAACTAAGAGCTATATATCTTTACAAATAAAATAAAACTAAACGGCATGAGATATCTGTTGTGAATCCGCCCTAATTTTCATTTTTAAAAACATTTTTTATTTTTTATTTATATTCTTAGTTTCTAAATTAAAGGCTAGACAAAAAATGCTTAAATTCTAGCTTAATTATCTTATATAATAACTTACTGGTCCTTCGCAGACGCTCTAAGCTAAACATTACTTAACCATTATATAATTTGCCTTTCGGCGCCAGAATTTTGTGGCAGTACTAATAATTATTTGAAAGACAAAGAAACATTTTTTTTTTCATTTTCATTTTTTTTTTTTTTTTTTTTTTTCTTAAAATTTAACTTACTTAACTTACCTACTTTTTTTTTATCTATATATTTATTTATTTATTTATTTTTTTTTTTAATTTTTAATTTTATGTAAAAGTACTTAACTTAACTTAACTTAAATCTTATACTACCCTAATTCTAGAAAAGCGAAGTCTATGTAAGCTAGCTGATGATAGTGTGATTCTATACCGACTCAACCACCAGAACTGTTGACGCTGTCTAGTACTATCGTCCCGGTCTCTGTGGGGGATAGCCCTACTGAAGCGCAGTAGCTCTTCTTCGGTGCGCGTTACTTCCCGATCGTAGCACAATCGCCCGTCTACGGATGATCTACTTACATGATAGATCAGCGGAATTCCGGATCTATCCTGTATAAGCCCTTTCATGTTCAAGTCAAGGAACGCCTCTGGTGGAACAAAGCCGTTGCGACGCACGCTCTCATAGTACACAGTGTTTGGATAATAGGCCCCGAAAATTAGGTCATTGGACGAGCTTATTGCTCTCGCAATATGTCCTCTGATTAATTTAATCATAAAATTATCCACCCTATTTATGTACGCTTCATTATATAAAGTCTCATTTGAATAATACTTTTTATTGTCCGATTCTGGTGTCCGATATAATCTGAGACAACTTCTGAAACACTTCCTTTCGAACACCCGAATCTTTTCCATCAAATTTGGACCTATGTTGAACCATACTGGACAACCATATATGAGCATTGGCCTGATTAGCGTCATGTAGCATATGACTTTTACCCTGCTATCAAGTTGGCTACTGTGAAATAGCCTCCTTGTCATAGCAAAAGTTTTCCTCGCTTTGAGCAAAGCAGCCTCTACATGTCTGTTGAAATACAGATATTGGTCTAGCCAGATGCCCAGTGGATCCGCCCTAAGCTACGTGCTCTATGCCATTGTAGCGCTGGACCGGGCGTTACGAGTAAAAGGCAAATGAATTCACGCCTTAATGCGCTCACTCTACTTCTGACAGTTGTACCAGACCGAGTGCGCCTTTTGCTTCAACATGACGTAACACTTGAATTGTCTTTGTACTAATCATTGTTAAGTTCCTTTTTAATAAATAATATCTTTCATACGAGTAGTCGCCCGTTCATTCCATTTCCTGCTACAATATCAATGTGCATTTTTTTTTATATTTTAGATCTTTGTATGTGAAATTTTCATTCTAGAACAATTTCATTTAAATAACCGCCTTTGGATTTAAAAAAAAAATGCGAATCTGGAACCCTAATTTTTGGCCACACAAATTTCGACTAATTTGACGAATGACACCGATAATGTTGGTTTTAAGGTTATTAGGTGTCTGTTTAGACTAAACTGATGATTTAACTTAACCTTAGAGAAAAAGGTGCGACGGAGTTGTATCGCATGATATTGGTGGCCAGTACACATCGATATATTGGGCAGTGAATTGATTTATTATTTTAATAGTACATTGTTGGCACTGTTTGACTTTCAATACTGAACACGAATGTAAATTTTAATGAGTATCAGAAACGCAACACCTCGAACATAAGGTTTACAAAATATATTTTTAATACTACTTGTAATATAAAGATTAATGTAAAAATTAAAATGAACAGATAAATGAGTATTGAGACCATAAATACGCCTACCCCGTAACACTAGATTTGTACGTAAATTAATGTCAGCTCTCGCAAATATGTGTCGAAGATGAAGGCTTCAAGGCCTCCATTATAGTATAATTCATATCACGAATTATATCATTGGTACATAAAACGGTTGTACTCACATATGAAACTATCAATTACTTAACGATAATTAATCTGTAAAATTAATTGCGTCTAACATGAAATTTTTCTTTTTCATTTCAGGTGCGTACTAAAAATAAAGATGATGTCAGCCTAAAGGTAAAACTTCCACTAAAGTGGTTATCTTATTTGAGCTTGCATTATCTCCTAACGCTATTGTATCTCTACCATCTAGCAGGATGGCGTAATTATTGCGTTAACAGTTCAGGTGCTGTAAACTCTCAGATGCTTTTAGCAGCCGGTAATTACACAGCATCTTTCACAAGGGTGAGTGGTTCTTGATGATGGCTGTTTCCAATCATTAGTCGGTGTTACTGTAGAACCGTGCACTGTATCAATCAAAGCAAATAAAAAGCCATTAGATCTACAAAGAACCTGCCTTCCGTCCTTGTGTGCTCCCGCAATTATCTTCGAATTTTGTATCGTACCATTTTGCAACAATCACTGCATTTAATTGCCAGTGTGGCCTATAACTTCCTTTTATAAAGGTTACGTCTGCGTTTGAAATTTTAGCGCAATCCTAATGTCCATTAGTCAAATTTGTTGCCACTTATATTTTAAGGTTTACGCAAAGACCAGTTATCGCATTGGAAATAGATGTTAGCAGAGTCTACTTGCAAGTACTGTACAAGGCCAACGCCAATCGATAGTAAATTGTCTTTGTAATTTTGGAATCATAAAACGGGGGTTCTCAATACACGTAGTTGACTCAACTAAATCAAATACAAATCGACACGCTCATTGCCTTCCCGATTAGGTGTTGCGATGGCGATCTAACGAAGCCTACGATGACTGTGCTTTTGATGAGATACATCTTGGGCGCAACCCAAGCCCACCTTGGGTTTTTCTAGCATCCCTTCCAATTTGTTGATGGACACATAATTATGATTGATTCATTGACAAATTGTTTCACCCTCTGCTTATTTTGCTCTCAAGCGGCCGTTTATGATTCTTATCTTTCCCCTTCGAACGAAAGTCGTTAAGCATAATGAATCCCGTTGATGGAGCACCTGGAACTGAGAGTAAAACGGCCAAATGTTTCTCCTGCATAGGACACCATGAAAAAAGTAACGGATTACTCAGAAAGTGTAAATTATTTCAGATCTACGTTTCCGAATAAAATTTCTTCAGGTTGGCGGTAGTGGGGTGGTGCAGGTTAAGGGGGATCCGCAAGTGAACCTTAATACTGTGTCTTCCTAGCGATGCAAATGGAATGCTGGGCTCACGGTTAATGCAAAAATATGCAGGACCCATATATTACCAAGTAATTAGCATTAATTTCTGAAGCGATAATCCAGCTTACCGTAACGTTTCTCCAGCACCATAGATAGGAGGCAACCTACCTTACCGCAACTTTTTTAGGGTGCTCCGGGAAGGCAGGTGAATGACTACTTGTCCAACAGAAGAGAAACAGGAGAAAGAAAACGGAGCTACTTAAATGGAATAATAAGTTTTACACCCCAAGAGCTGGTGAATTTTAACTAAGAGGCGGGCCATAGACCACAGAGAGTGAAACTGTTAATTGAATGTTGATTTTAAAGTTATCAGGGGCGTTAAAAGGATATTGCGATGGGATGTTGATTGGGGGAGGTTTATCAGGAATGCGAACTAAAAAAGAAGTCTGTTTGAAGAGTGATTAAGGAGAACAGATTTATAATAAAGACATTTTTATGTTCCGATTTGTTGATCTGGAATTGCAAATGATTTAAGTGCGAAATTGCGTATATGAACCCTGTACTATTGTAATAGGATTTAAGGATATGGGTGGACTTGACTGCATTATTTTTCACTGGTTTGGTTGGTTGTCTATGAAAAACATAGAGGGCAACCAAAAAAAAAAAAAAAAACGTTCCCAACGGATTAACGATTCAGCCGAGAGACGAATAATTTTGTATATAATGAAGGTACCAGCGCTTCATTCGTTTGAAGAGGGTTGTTAGATTAGCAACAGGTACAGTATCTCCCAGGGTCGTTTAGTTCCAAGAGACTTATTATATTGCCACATACATGTACCAGTAGAGTAAGTTGCATCCAAATTCGTCCGGAAGTTGCATCCAAATTACAACACCAAAATGTGTAGCTACTCCAGGGGACATCAACGAACTGGTTCTTAATGCAACAACAGGAGTAGCAGCTGCAGACATTTCCCTGTAGAAATTAACATTAAAACACTGGTACGAGTATTGGGTGTTTATTATTAACCACAAGATTTCCATAAGCGCGAATCTTTATTCAACTGAAAACTTGCTCATAGTGGCGCCGTTTTTTTAATGTATTTCTTGGCATAATGATGTATTGAATATTTGTTGGTTAGATGATGCTCGTTGGAGTATGGTCAAAAAGCTGGAGTTCGTCTTCAACTTAGCTCGAAGGTAAATTCATTTCCAATGGATGATGTTGGACCACAGGAGTGATATCTTCATTCAATATAATCACAGCTGTGCGATTCGTGAAGTTATTAACATTACTGTTATTAGAACTATTTAGATTGGTTCAGTATTAGGATTATGACTATGATTATCACTAGATTTGTTAAATATGACTACGAAATATTTAGTTGTTATTTAATATATACGAGGGTGGCCTGAAAAGTTTCCGACTAAGAAAGATACAAGACATTTTTTCTTAAAATTAATTTTTATTTTTCTACATAGTCTCCTTGTAACTCTACACACTTCTCCCAGCGATCCTCCCATCTCTACAATCCGTCAAATAGTACTCGGCGTTTTTCTCTGCAAAATAACTCTTCACGAAGGTGATTGTCTCCTCATTTTAAGAAAATCTCTGTCCTCCGCGCAATTTTTAGATTAAGGAACAAAAAGATCTGGTGAGTAAGTTGGATGGTCAAGCAGTTAAACCGTAATTCGTGGATTTTCACCATGGGAACCGCTGAGGTGTGAGACGGCCCGTTGTCTTGGTGAAACTGGATTTTCTTTTTCTGCAAATCTGGCCATTTTCCCGCAATTTCTGCCTTCAGTTGGTCAAGTAATGATGCGTAGTATGCTTCTGTAATGGTTTTTCCTTTTTGAAGATAATCGATTACGATAACTCCATGACTGCCCCAAAAAGCAGTCGGCATCACTCTGTGGTGGTTCCGCCAAACCCCACCGTACACTTACCTAAAAACCCCCATAACCTCATCCCAAGTCGAATAAGTTTTTGCTAATACAATTGCATTAAGCACCTGAAAATGCTTCACACCTTAATTAGATCAAAGCTATAATCGTAAAGTCCCTGTAAAGAAAACTTACCTTTTCATGCATCAATTTTTCGTAAGATTTCTTTCTTTGCTTATATGGAATTCCAAATTCAATTCGGCACCTTCAGTATCAGACAAATTCCTGTAAACAAAATGATTCGGTTTGTATACAATGCAACCGTCATGACAGGGACCATAAATATTGCGCCGTCTATTTTCCAACTTCGCCATGTGCACGATAAATTTCTTTACGTACACATTGGCCGGCGACCTTTTTCCCCCAGTAATAACATTCTCTAACTCGCACCACGTGCAAACAAAAGAACGCTGTTCCTACATAGGTTTCCTGCGATATCATAAACAATTCATATCGTTTGTGGTATCCGAAAGACATTTTTTTCATTTAATGAGCGGCTGCTATTTATTTAGCTGACCCTCATTACCGAACGATGCATATGGAAACTATAGCGTTTGAAATAATAGTGAAGAAGAACGTGTGATCCGAACTGACGCTATGACAGTTTGAATCACCAGAAATTGTACCTAAGCGGTACCCATCAGGCTACTGCCCGATTTAGAATTTGATTTTTAAACTCGACTAGACGGCACTGATGTGAATTGTTATGTTATCGCTAAGGTATACGGCTCTGATGTATTTTCTTATTAGATTTTTCGTTCGGTGTTCTTCACTATTTTGCTTGTGAATTGTGTGTGTATCTGTTAGAGTCGCCACACCACCCCCTTCCCCAGTAACTTCGTTACGATCAGATTCGGTGCGAACGACGAGCGAACGTGAGAATGTCGGAGCAAGGGAGTGTGCCTTGGTGCTCTATGCAGAAGTCATGATTGCGTGTGTGAAGTTCTGTTTACTACGGGAAGTGTGTGCTGCGTGTACAGATCACGCCGGGGTCACCAATTATAGCGTTTGAAATAATAGTGAAGAAGAACGTGTGATTCGAACTGACGCTATGACATTCGATTCTGAATTTGATTTTTAAACTCGACTATACTCCACTGAGGCTCCTCAATAGTATACTGGTTAGTATACCCGCCTGTCACGCGGGAGACCGGGGTTCGATTCCCCGTCGGGGAGCCTCTGGCGCAAGACTAATGACCTTGCCCGGAAAAAACAAATCATTATGGAAAATTTAACAAGCCTCAGGACTTGCTAAATAAGGCCAAGACCGGTTCCAGGTTGTAGTGCCGATGATGATGATGATGATACTCCACTGATGTGAATTGTTATGTTATCGCTAAGGTATACGGCTCTGATGTATTTTCTTATTCGATTTGTCGTTCGGTGCTCTTCACTATTTTGCTTGTGAATTGTGTGTGTATCTGTTAGAGTCGCCACAAAACCCATTAGCATCCGACGAGATTCGATTTGTTTACACACATCTCTTGGATGCCTATTATGCCTCTTCTTTGTGTTCCACGTTTGTTCTAATGGTGTTGATCCTTGAAAAGAGCCGACGTACACCCACACATGTATGCCATGACGATCTCCTCTAATGAGATCCGATTATCACTACTAGTAAATGCATCCAAAAATTCTTTTGACAGCGACTTAATATCGCTGAGTCGTTTTCCACCCACTGACCGCCGCGGTCACGCGTCACTCCCGCTCTCCGCCACTGCGGAAACACGCACATATATATTTCGAAGTCGTGTTAGTGTTGCACCCCTAGTCCTTACAATCAGTGTTCGAATTAGTTCTTATATTTCAAACTAGTTATCACAATGATATTGTTTTTTTTTCCTTTTAAAATAAAAAAATAAAACTAAACCAAGAAATAGCGTGTTATCTATTTTTTATACTTGTCCTGTCCGGTGTTTGTGCTTTTCCCTCGGTGACATTTTGCTGTTTTTCTTTCGGGCTACGGCAGACACTTAGAACTGGTGGAGACGAGGTAGAATTCTCGCCCATGCTGGCGTCGCGATCTAGTACCCCACAACTCTCCCAGCCCAAACAAAAAAACAGTTTTTGCTTTTTTTTTGAGTCGATTCCCCCTTTGCAGTCCACTGTTTTGACTGTCTTTTTGTTTCGGGCGTATAATGGTGTATCCAAGTTTGATCGACAGTAATTAATCGGCGCCAAAACTTGGATTTATTGCGCCTAAAATGCTCCTACAGGGCGTCAGAAATGTGTTACACCTCGCTACACACCTCTTAAACAATTAATACTCAAGCATCCTCACATCCAATAATCATTCAGCATAGAATGCAACACCCGCCTTTTACCCACGGGCAATTAAAATACATATCGCATACGTTGCGATAAACACTTATCCACTCAGAAGAAAAGCGTTGCCGCTTTTTCCCACAGTAATTAATTCATATCATATTATTCATAATACCGGCCGACGCAAAGCGCCTATCATTGCATACAGGCCCAAGGTCACTCGTTACGATCATTCTGCTGTGCCACCAAGAAACCAAGCGAAAACCTGTCGGGCTCATGTTTCGAACGCACGAAAACAAGTGTCGAATGGTCACCGTCTCCCAAGCTCTCACGGCCACGTTTAAATTCAGCTGCCCAACATTTCACTGTGGTAAATGATGGTTCAGAGTCCCAATACACAGAGTCTAACTCATCTTTGATTTACGTAGGCGTATTCCCTTTCAAACTGGCACAAGACTAATAACCTTGCCCGGAAAAAACAGATCAAGCCTCAGGACTTGCTAAATAAGACCAAGACCGGTTCCAGGTTGTAGTGCCGATGATGATGATGATTCCCTTTCAAACACCACAATTTAATGACACCTCGATACATAATTTTGTCCATTTTCACAAAAACATTCACATGGACTCACTCAAACGACTGTCAAATAAAAACTACGCGTCGAAAATGGCTGAAATTTTGGTGAGTAACTGTCAAAAAATGCACAACTACATTCACTCGTTTTTATTGATGAGTGCTGCTATCCTCACGTTGCGGTCGGAACACGCAGACCACCCTCGTATGTTATAAGTAAAAGAGGATGTCGATGTCGTTGATTGTGTGAAAATAAAGATGCACAGAATTTTGTTCTTTCCATTTTTCTGATGTTATTTTATGTTGATGCTGCTGCAGTGTCAGATGTTCTGTTCATACGTCCTCGCTCGCATTGGTATTTGTTACTCTCGCTTTCTTATTGATGGATGGACCTGAACCCGTCGAGATGTTACTACTATTGGGTTGTACCACATGCAATGTCCGATTTTCGCTCAGTCGGAAATAACAAGTTCTCGAGTGAACATCTGTGCCAGAACGTTAAATTCCTCTTTTTTATAAAGTTTAGGGTTCGTAACAAGTGCTATTCTATTTTTCTATTTATTGCCCTGTAGGAACCCGAAAGTTCATGATCTCACCGATTCGGCTCCGCCATTGTTTCCTGTCCTGTGCGCTATCCTTCCACGTTCGACCATCCGATCCGATCTCCTCGAGGTTCAACCTAACATTGATCTCCCATCTCCGTCGCGGCCGTCCCGTCTGTCTCTTTCCTGTTGGCTTACCGTCAAGAATTCTATGCACGGTCCTAACGTTGCCCATTCGCGACTTGATTACTCTCACTACTGTAGGTTTGTGGTATAGCTCTTCCAGTTCGTGGTTGTGGAGTTTCCTCCATTGTCCTGCCTCCTCATCATATTTGCCGCCAAAGATGCCCCTTAGAACATTATTCTGGAATATGAACCACTTGGCTAGCCGAAAACGGATGCGGACCCAACGAAATCGATGCAGGAGATTGCACAATGCATGGGAGTATCCCCAATGGCAATCGACACATTTCTCTCATAGTAAAGGTAAAGAAACTCGATAAGTTGGTACCCCATGAACTGAACGAGTCCTAAAAACGACGGCGCCTGGAAATCTGCGCATCGCTTTGGTTAAGAAACGAAATTGAACCGTTTTTGCAGCGGATAGTTACCAGTGATGGAAAGTGGATTCTGTATGATAACCGTAAAAGACCTGGACAATGGTTGGATGCAGGTGAAAAACCAAAAAACAATCTCACACCCCAATCTTCACCCATGATGGTTTGATTTGAAATTCTTCCGCGTCCAAAGTACTCTCCTGACATTCTCCCAACGGAATACCATCGTTTCCGTAATCTGGATTCATTTTGACGGCAGAAGGTCTTCCAAGCAGAGGTCGTAAAAACCTTTGAAGATTTAATTGTCTCAAAAAGTCAACACTTCTACGAAAAAGGAATATTCGACCTTGCATTTCCTTACGCCAAGTTTTTCAGTTTAACTACGACGAGTCATTGTTTTTGGAATATTAAGCTCCACTTCCACGAATATCGCCGACGATTTCTTATAAACGTTCACGAAAAAAATTATTTTATCAATGTTTTCTTCGATAATCACATCAGATGTATGTTACTCGTCTTACACTTTTTCCCTGCTTTCCTTGAATCATCAAAGCCACTCAAACACTTGTATTTTGCATAAACAATTATCACTAAATCCTCTTCTTAGTCATTCAAACGTTTTGGGGGCGTTTTTAGCACATTTGAAGCAAATTTTATATTGACTCTTTGATCCAAATGTTATATTGACTCTTTGATGACATTTTTGAGCCACACATAAAAACAACGGTCATTTAATACGTTGTATTTAATCTTACATTGAACCAAATGTCATCGCATTGTGACTGTTATATCCAACAAGCGTGGAATACAACGCGGTCAATAACACGATGGTGTCTCCTGGCCAAAGAGAGTCGTGTGTCAGACAAGCGCTGAACACACACGTTTGGAACACGATGGTGTCTCCTGGTATGTAAATTATCTTGATTGTGTACGGCAACACAGCAAGGGTGATGGCGGCAGCAATTTGATTCCTGAAACCAACTTGACATTAAATGAAAAAAGTGACCGGAATAGCTGATCAATTCGACTAAGAAACGATCCAAAAACCCCAACAGTGAAACGCGGTGAAGTGATGGTTTTACTTTTAAGATTTATTCAGCGGATGGACTATATTTAATTGGATTATAAATCGTCGCAGCGATAGTTGCTTGACATCCGTTCGTAATGAGAAAATTAACAAGAAGAAGTAAAGAAAACATAAAAATGGTTGTCAAGGGACAACCAACAGAATTCATAAATGTCAGCTGATTTCTGACATTGTTAATGGTGATGCCACATCTAGTTATTGCGAATTCGCTGGTTGTTTTGAATGGGAATCCGCAACATTCCGCCCGCCTTCGCCAATCATTGGCTAATCGTCTGGTTCCAGGGGATGGTCATCAGAACCAGGGACGGGAGGTTCCTCTTCCAGTGGGAGAATACTTATTTTTGTGATGGGTCTGATGAGCGTGCTCGTGGCGTGGTCCGCAGGGGATGATGGTCGATTAAGCTCACTCCGTCTAGACAACCAGTGGTGATAACGGGTGTTGTCCTTGAAGTCTTTAGGCGGCCAGGCACCCGGCTCTTCAATTGCCCGATGTTCAAGCGACGGTTCAGCGGGCGAGGGTCTGGTTTGATGAATGATCCAGGAGGGGGTTCGGCGATAGGTCGAGGCCGACAGTACCTCCTTTTGGTCGTCTTATGTGAGTTGTCATCCACAGGGATATCCTCGACCAGATCCTCTGGGTCGGAGTTGTAAAGTCGCAACCCCTGAGGACCGGTCAATTGGTGATGTGCCCCACAGATCATGCATTGCGATTGTCTCCGTGGGTGCTCGGGCGCTGCTCCATGCATCAGGACATGATTCGGGTCGATCTCTGGGCAGGCGGCAAGTCGGTCAGCGGCTTGTCGATGATACTTCACTGGGGACTGGTGCGGCTCCGTTTCCGCTGCCTTGGTGGTGACTGCTCGCAGCTGCATTCGCCAATCATTGGCGAAGCCGTTGGTTCCAGGGGACGGAGGCCCAGGGCCTCGGAATTCTATTGATGTAGAGGCCTGGCAAGAGCCGCCCGCCCTGAATTGGTGATGAGCAGGGGCAGTGATAAATGGTGCGTCCATTGGCGCCCGTCCGAGGGTAGCTGCCGACGGGATGCGGCCTTTGTCATGTGAGGCCGCAACGTTTAGTCTGGTGCGACTTCTTACATGGCATCGTCCGCGGGTCCTGGTGGAATGACTGGTGCGGACCCAGTGCCTACTGGGTTGGTCGATGTACCGCCTATTCTGAACTACCTAGAGGCGTGTTGGTTGATTCTTGAATGCGCGCCGGCCGCCAATCGGGGCATTGTTCTCTTCTATCTCTATGGGGGTGGCTACATATGGTAGCGGTTTTTGACCATCGATTGATGGAAGGCGTACCCATTCTTCTGGGTCGGAGTTGTAAGTTCCGAGCATCGGAACAGGAGCCGGGTTGAACTTTGGGCAGGCGGCACTCTGGTCGGCGGCCTGCTGGTGCAAATTCCCTGGACTGGAATGCGGTTCACTAATTGGGCAGGCATCGCTCCGTTCGGCGGCCTGCTGACTGTTACTGGGTGTGTGCAGTTCCGTCACCGCTTGGTTGATTGTGACTTCTGGCAGCTGCACTGGGGGCAGCTTGCTAATGTCGAGTTGATCGGCGTGATCCATTGTGGTTGGGGAGACTGGATCGAGCGCGAAGTGGGCCTCGAGCAGTCTCGGTAGTTGTCTATTGCCTTGAACCGCGGTGAAGTCATCATTGCCTTGGTCGGCACGGTTTGCTTTAATTGGGGAGACTGGGTCGAGCGCGGACTGGTGCTCGAGCAGTCTCGGCAGTGGGTCATCAGTGCCTTGTTCGGCGGGTTTCTCTGCAGCAGGCTCTTTTCCTGGGCTGGGTGCCTCAGAACTGTTGACATCCGTGGTCGCTGGTTCTGGTGCACTGGCAGCTGTGGGTGCCTTCTTACTGGAATCAGCCCTGTGTGGTGTCGCTTTAGCGGTGATGGATGTTGCTGCAGTTGTCACTTCTTTCACTGCCTCTGGATTCTTTTTGGGTTTCTTCTCGACCGTTCTTCCTTTGGCTGTCTTGCTTTCGACAGCAACGGCATTGACTGGGTTTTCGGCGTCTGTCGTCACACCTTTGTTGGTCGTAGGGGAGGTTTTTTTCCGGTTGCATCATCCGTGATGGCATTCTGAATGGATGGCCATGTGGCATTCGCAGGCCAGGTGTTGAAAGAGTTCCTGGGTGTGAATACATAGTTCCCGTCGCAGTCTTGTAAAGGGTCGGAAGGTTGGCGATCAACGCGTGCCGTACATCAACAAACGCCGTGGCCTCATTTAGGTAGGTTTCCTCGGCCTGGTCGATAAATCTCTCGTCGAAATACCGTTGGATGATGGCCGTCCGTGGAGTGATCAGGCATATGAGTTCTTCATGCCGATTCAGCATCTCATTCCATTTCATCTGGAGGTCGCGCTCTTGCGCCTCCACTGTGGCCAGCGTCGGTGGCCCTCTCTTGTGGAACTTATTGAAAGTTCCCTTCATCCTTTCATGTGCGGCGAACTGGGCCGCCATGACGTTTTCGGCCAATGCAGCTGTTGTCATCGTCGACTTCGCTGTCATTGCCGATTTCTGGGCGTTGACGTAATTGTTCTCAGGAACTTGACAACGATGGGTCTTTACGTCTGGACTCTGGTGTCCCGCGACCTTGACGTCGGTCGGTCCTTAAGTCTGGACCTTCTAGTATGCCGCGAACTTGAGGCGGTTGATCCTTACGTCTGGATCCGGTGATAGCGTCGCGAATTTGGTCGCGGTGTGGTTGTAATGTAGCTGCGATGGGGGCAGCTTCTATTGGCGCCACGAATTTGGCGGCGGTAATGTATTGGTAATTGATAGCTTCGTACCTGTGACCCTTGCGGCGGTTGATCCTTACGTCTAGATCCGGGGCTGTACCGCGAACTGGGCGGTGGTGGCCGATCCACAGGTCTAGAAGATGGGGCTGCGAACTGGGCAGCGGTAAATGATACACAGATGGATCCCTGGTGGTCAATGATTTAGGAACTGGGACATTTGCACAAACTGGGGCACCTTTGGTCGAAGAATACTGCACTGGAGACGCTCTTCGGTGAACACTACCGGAATTACTGCTTGCGGACGTTAGATCTCCGTCGCAATAATTAAACGCAATGAGATTCCACGTTTCCGTATGAATTAATTAACAATGGCAAAGTGAAGAACGTCCTCGATGGTGCCGCGAACTGGTCGGTTGATATTTATATACGGCTATAAGGGCACAACTGTTGTGACTCCGATTTTTCATTTTTCTATAGTCTATACTTTCAAGATAACGTAATAAAATTTCAAGCGTGGATCTAAATTAGTTTTTGAATGGCAGCCTCTTAAAAAACAGCTGTACGTACAGCCAATTTTTTTGGAAGACTCGGGCAATCGTTTTAATTGTTCCTTTGTTTCTTCAGATGTCGTCTAGAGTTATGAATGTTATTGGCACGGAAACTCCGCAAAATTCCAACAGAAAAGTGCCAAAACAACTGTAAAGTCGAACACGGGTTATTCCCACTCAGAGTGAAATCGGCACCCATCTTGCCGAAATATCATTCACACCCAAATTTTCGTGCGGCTGTCTAGTAAGTAACGATGCTTGCTAAAAGCCAAACGTTTTTAATTCTACGAGCGTCGTCTCTTGGATTTTCTAAGGATTTATTGAACGATACACATATTGCTAATAACCAGTTCTCAGATGTTGGCATCAGTCTTCAGATGTTGGCAAAATGATTACCAATTTCGGGAGCCCTGAATTTACTAGTTGAGTTGAGTTATTTAGGTCGATGACGGTTTTTTCACAGTGAATCTGTTTGGTGGAAAATGCCGTATAATGTAATCACAGCCCAAACAGCTCGTGGTAAACGGCGACTAAACACCCAATACTCGGTGGCAAGTAAGCTTGCTTTAAACGGTAACTAAAGACCCAGTACTCGACCGGCAATTAAGTTATCGGCTTCATGAAATAGTCAGGAGAAATCGTTGATCGTTTTTCGAAACTTGCCTAATCTTGGAATAATTAGAAAGTTTAGAACAGTCGGATGATCGGTCATCCACTACCGCCCCCCAATCCAAAGGGATAATACTCTGCGAACTGTAAGCTCCGCTTTGGCTATGTTTCGGCCCTTAGTGTCAAGCTAAGATCTCGGAAAACGACATGGTAGAAGCCTCTAAGATAATGAATTTTGAAGGTAAACTAGTCTCCCATTAGAATATTCGGAGAAACCGTCTTAACAAACCAGATGATGGACAGGTCGCCTCCGCGGGACAGGATCCGCTCTAGAAATTCTGTCAACATTCAACTGGGTATTTTGAAAATTGTCGGTTTTACTAATAGCAATTAGTGTACGCCAACATGGAATAATCGACGTGATTCTGCAATCTGTTTCTGTCATCCAATCCAAACATCTGACTACATAATTTGGAAATTCGGTCTAAAATCTGTTGTGCAATCACCTGCATCTCAAATGACTATCCGGCCTAAACAGCCTCGCCAAGCAGGGAACTCCAGAGCTTACAACTGGGCAGATTTGTGGGATTGCTTTTGGTCCCTCCACAAGTTTGCTTTAGAAATTTCAATGTAAACGTCTGCGCAAAGTCAATTATCAAAATTACTCGGCTGGTTTCGGAACTTCAGATTCCGCATTGAATCAAACGAAATGTATCCAATAAACCGTCAATAGATTATAACTCCCCAAAATAGATCTCACACAAAGTGGCATTTTGGTCCAACAGGGATTAAAGAACACACATTTTAGAATCAGAAACAGTTGCAATTAAGCGATTGAGACCATGAAGATGGTTCACAGCGTTGAATTAACTAACAAACTACTCCAGTGCACGACTTTCTGGTCAATGGTGAAAACGATCAGTAATACCTTCGGTATCTCACTCTTTCTTACATCGGTGATGGGCTCCGGGACAATAGACATGAGCTCAAAAACTAAGGTCAATGAATTTATTTTACGCAAACTGAACCTTGAATGCGGGTATTTTATATTCTAAGTTAATTAAATAATTGGGATGCAACGAGTTCTTAAACAATCACAAAAACGGGCTATCCACAGGAAACCTCTTAAGCTTGCTGACTGACGTCTGAGTTGAAAAACATGGGGGTTTGGGTTACTACGGACCGCGAGTGCAATTGGATAAACAGTTTCATCGATTCGTATTGTTGTAAGCGACGTGGCACCGTATTCCTTATCCATTAACTCCGGAGTACCTCAAGGATCTTTGGCATGTCTAACAGATACATATACAATATGCAAGCAAATAGTGAAGAAAGCCGAAAGGAAATTCGAATAAGCAAAGCATCAGAGCCGTATATCATAGCAATAACATAACAATTCCATATCAGTTGAGCGTACTTGAGTTTAGAAATCACATTCATACATGCGGCAGTAGCCTGATCTGTTGAGCATTGGTTCAATTTTTAGTGATTCTAACCGTCATAGCGTCAGTTCGAATAACATACGCTTCACTATCGTAGCAATATGCTACAATTGGTGACCCCGCCGTGATCTATATACACAACACACAAAATCTCCCATAGATAAACAGAACTTTACGGCCTACGATCACAACATCCGCATAGAGCACCGGCACACTCGCCTGCTTGGACGTTCTCTCGATCGCTTGTTCATCGCCCCGTCGTTCTCACACGAAGTTGATCGTAACAAAGTTACTGAGGAGGGAGTAGGGTGGCGTTTATAACAGCAAATTGTGAAGAACATCGAAAGGAATTTCGAATAAGCGAAAGCATCAAAGCCGTATACTATAGCGATAACATAACAATTCCACATCAGTTGAGTGTACTTGAGTTTAGAAATCGAATTCGTACATGCGGCAGTAGCCCGATGCTTCAACGCTTCACTTTTTACCCGTTTCATCGTGTGTTCAAATCACCGTCTTCACTATCCTTGCTTAAAAGTAACAATCCGACGTGATCTATATACACAACACACAAAATCTCCCATAGGTAAACAGAACTTTACTACACAATCCCGACTTCTGTACGGACCACCGGCACACTCGCCTGCTCCGACGTTCTCTCGCTCATTCGCTATTCGCTCCATCGTTCGCACACGCAGTTGATCGTAATAAAGTTACTGAGGAGGGAGTAGTATGGCGTTTCTAACAGATGCATATACAATGTGCAAGCAAACAGCGAAGAACGCCGAAAGGAAATTCGAATAAGCAAAGCATCAGAGCCGTATAACATAGCGATAACATAACAATTCCACATCAGTTGACCGTACTTGAGTTTAGAAATCAAATTCATACACGCGGCAGTGGCCTGATCTGTTGAGCATTGGTTCAATTTTTAGTGATTCTAACCGTCATACCGTCAGTTCGAATCACACATGCTTCACTATCATAACAATACGCTATAGATCCATATTGGCACCGACTCTATTTCTGCTTCGTATTAATGAATTGCTAGTATCAAATAATAAGAAAATAATCAGTTTTGTGGACGATACCTTCATTTGCGAACCAACGGCAACCCCACGGACGCCTAAATCGAGATCTGGTCAACATCCTAGGAGTCAATTGTGTTGTTTCTTTTTTATTTATGAGGATGTACAGTATGTAAGATTAGTTCTTCAAATTGAACACAGGAAACATGGACAACCCGACTCTTTTTCTTCACATTCGTCGCATGTGTCAGAAATGCGATACTAACCTTTTGTCCACTGATTACGAAAGTTAACGACATCACAGCTCCCAATTAAACTAAACAATTAGTTAAATCGCTAAATTCTCTGGATGCAAAATCTCATGGAAATGACTTTGAAAAATCACATGGTTGGCTTGATTTCTCTTCAACTCCATCTGATTTCGTTCATTATTCTTGTCCATTGAACTGGCTATACGTCTTCATCTCGGCAAGTGGTAGCGACAGGTAAATACAATTCCTGGCTATAATCAACACAATAAACTGAACAATTCAAGTGACAATTCAATGGCTGCATAATCCCCACTCTAATCCTGACTACCTCTGTTCCTCGGGGCTTGTGTGGCCGTAGTCAAAGTGATGGTTCGATGTCACGCTATACACCTCCCAGATCAGTGATATATGTCCGGCCACTACAGGTTTGCGTGTTTTAGACACCTTACACGGAACACCCTTTCACAGACAGAAGCTAAGCCGTCATGCCACGACAGTGGAAGATTTGTCTTCCGCTATGAATAGTACGCGAGTATCTCATTAAAATCCAGATACGAGCCCCAATTGTACCATTTATCTGGACAAGTCGGTTTGGTCGATGTTCCCGATTAATTGTCGGAGCTTTGAAATGTCGTCGTCAATCGCATGCACGCAGGCAGCAGTTAGCGTGTTAGTGGTAATTAATTAACGCAAATCGCCCGACGGAATTAGAATTAGAATCTCCATGAAACGACGTTAGACGATCGAAAATAGAAAATCGCTGTTGATTGCCATATAAATCCTGGCAAAAGGATTGAAGCGACCGGCCTCATCTCTATCGTTTTCTAGGTCAAAGATTTAGAAACACCCGTAACACCAGGAAAAATCCCTTGTTTCCGTCAACACAACAGAATAGACAACACATCACCGGGAAAGGGTGTACAAATCCTATGTTAGTTCATGGATCAATAAGGGTACCACAAACGTTAACTTTAGCCACCCCACTCAACTGGGGAAGAAAGCTACCAACTTAAGCGCTCGCAAATCGTACAACGGTCTACAGAAAGGACTCTTTAAGGTCGTGAGGATAGCAAATTTGGATGATGGAAACCTTTTAACATAATTTGAAATGCATGGATGCGTAAATTGTGTTTTTGGACTACATGAGCGCTTTAGCTCAGGCAAACCGAACAGAGCATATCCCCCGTCCGAAGCAGGACCGTTTCATTCACGATGGTGGTTTAACTAAACGTGTGTAGATACATATATGCCTCTCCAGAGAAGTGGCATTCCTACTCAAATTAAGAGTGGGATTATGATACTTGAAACTACCCCGATGAGTAGATTAGGGAAGTAATCTTGCTTCATGATAAATTTATGGAATATCCACATTAAGTACACAGGTAAATCGAATTTATGTGTCATTATTAGAGCTTTGCAGTACCACAATAGCTTTGCGATGGATGCAAAGGGGCATCCTTGAGAACAGATAAATATAAACCAATTGATAGTCAACAGGCGCTTTATATCAAACCGCGAAGGTAACATTGAATAATGAGGACCCTTAAAATATGGCTATGGGTTATAAGAGATATTTGTAAATAGTTCTGCATCACAGGATTTATCTGAATGATATGTTAATGAAAGCCAATCGTCTACAGCAAGCTTTATAATTTTTGATGCTTCAGATTCGTATGTCTACAATGTACTGACGAAAAAAAGGACGTCAGTGCTAGAAGACACCACAGAAAGATTAGTGGACAAATATAATGGATAGAATTGATAGGCAGCTTAACAACGAGGGATGTTAACTGAAGGTTTAAGGTCGCAAAACAACAATGTTTTTGAAACCACTTAGTGTCATTAGAGTTACAAACTAGTGAAGATAGGACAGTCGGGCTGCGATCAGTAAATAATGAATGACGACCATTTTCTTATTTTCTTTCTTACTTTTCTACGCGCTCCACAAGACAAGCCGACAGATCGCACCAATTTGCGGTTCATCTCCAGACGGCGCGAACATCCTTTCATCAGAACTCGTTGCGTTCCAGAGTGGAATTCCCTCCCGGGCGAGTGGTTTCGGAGTGTTACAAATTGCAACTATTCAAAAAAAATTGCAACGGTTATTTGGTGGCATCTCGGGGCGCTGTGTCGACGGTATAGGCTCGCCTCTTCTGAGAGAAATATATTAACAAAAAAAACATTAGTTCCTTACTTACTTAGTCACTTACTTTCTTATCCGGCTCGGCAACACGGTATTCAATTGATCGCAATTCGGTCTACTTACAACCTTTATAACATCGATGTTTAGATGGCGGTGTTTTATGTTTATCTTCGCCTTTGTCTAGTGTTTAATTCGTCTTTGTCTAGTTTTTTTTTGGTTTCGGTAGGAAGGTGAAAATCTTCAAAAGATACCCCTGGACCGATCCTGAGGCATGTCGGATTTTTACCGACTAAAACCGCCTTCCGCCAGGCACATATTCCAATTGATCCCCACCGAACTTTCTTTTAGATATTCCATCGCCGGGCGTGACGGACTTTATCTGTTACTTCGCTCGTCGCGTCACAACTGCTGCATCATGTCATAAAGAATTTTATTTGCTACGGACCATGCTTGTTTGTAACTTAGTATGTAGTTTATTACTCCTGTCTGGGTAACTGTCCGTCGCATATGTCTCTCCAAATCGTTCGTGCGGTCTCGAATTTCACGCACTCTGTGACCATGTGTTCCGAATTTTCCATTTTGCCTTCGCAGGACAAGCAGTACGGGCAATTGACATGCTTATACTTGTGCAAATATTGCCGAAAACATCCCTGTCCTGATATCATCTGAGTGGAGCGGTAGTTCAGCTTGCCATGTTTTCTTTTCACCGGGATTTCTACATCAGGTATCATGGTGTGGGTCTACCTTCGTTGCCATTCTCTTAGAGAATGCACAGCATACTCTTAATGATGACAGCCTATGTGGTAAGTTCACCACCCCCCAATTGCACGACTTATATTGTGCGGCTCCTGCCGTATGTGAGCAGCATAGATTTGAAAGGAGGTGTTGACACTGGTTATCGGTTTCCTGATGTGGGGCCGGGGTCGACCAACATTGGGTAGCAGTCACGCCAAAACTCTGCATACTGTTGCTGTTTTTTCACTCGTTTTCCCCAGGTGTTCGTTGAAGCTCAACGTGTTATCGAGTATAACACCAAGATATTTAATATAGGGACTGGATCTGATTGTTTGTTGTTCTACTCCCAAATCAAGGCGTTCAACTTTCTTGCGGCTGCTTATTAAAACTATCCCGGTCTTTTGTCCAGCTAGTTTCAGTCCGCCCATATCTAACCAGCATTTAATGCTCTGGATTGGTTGAGAGCAAATGTTCTCCAGGTCCAGCTGTCGCACGGCACAGATAAACCCTTGAATCCTCAGTGAATTATTGCACGCGAGTGGCAATTACTCGCTCAAACTATTTCCCTGTTGTGTCCCACCTGCACAACGGGTGGTAGGACGACGGCGCTTCTGGATTCTTCACTCCTTTCGGTATAAGCGCAACCCGCTGTTTTTTCCATCGTTGAGGATAGGCTTAGAGGCAGGTCGTGAAAAGACTGCTGAAGACTTCCTGCTTTTGTGTTAAAGCAGTTTTCACTACAGCATTAAGAATTCGACCCAATCCCGGAGTTTTATTGTTTTTAACAACCCTTGCAGCTAAGAGAACCTCTTCGGTGATCACGGGAGGTATTTCTTTTTCAGGTATGTTCAATTATTTTTACGCTCTCAACACCTCATCACACTGTGGGAAAGGAGAGCTACGATTCTGGTCATGTCAATTTTACTTTTATGTTTCCGTTCCATTAACTTTCTTGGTATCCAACCCCTTCCTTGCCGCCTCTGGGCCCTCTCCTATTTATACTTGCCACTAATGACATTGA
Organism: Microdon myrmicae; assembly: GCA_963931805.1. Classification (NCBI taxonomy): domain Eukaryota; kingdom Metazoa; phylum Arthropoda; class Insecta; order Diptera; family Syrphidae; genus Microdon; species Microdon myrmicae. Next base: position 88,892,672 of record OZ007501.1, read on the forward strand.
AAAAGTCATTAAGAATTCCTGCTTGTCCCTATACGCTGATGACACCAAGTTTTACAAGATCAGGGAGTCACGACTTGATTCTGCACTGCTGCAAACAGACCTTGACAACTTGTCGACTTGGTGTGACAAAAATTGCTTTGTACTTAACATCGCCAAATTCCAATCTATAACCGTTTCCCGTAAGCGTATTCACTCATTGGTAAGTACATTAAGAGTTCATGCTTCTCTCTATACGCTGCTGACACCAAGATATACAAGAACATCGAGTAACCACTTGATTCTGCACTGCTGCAAACAGACCTTGACAACTTCTCGACTTAGTGTGACACAAATCGATTTGTACTTAACATCGCCAAATGTCAATCCATAGCGTAAGCGTATTCACTAATCCTTGCGTCTCGAATCCCTTCGTAACCAATCCCTAACCATTGCCCAATCTGTTCGAGACTTCTCACATTGAGGAGACGATCCGGAAAGCCAACTCTGGTCTCGGGTTCGTGAAACAATGGTCTAAGGAATTCTCCGATCCCTACGTAACTTGATCCCTTTACCTTACCTTCGTCCGTCCACTCCTTAAATATGCTAGCCAGGTATGGTACCGTTATCACAAAACCCATATCCATAGAATCGAAAGTATTCAACGTCGCTTCCTTTGGTTCGCTGTCCGAGGCTTAGGATGGGAAAACCCATTAAACCTGCTCTCGTACGTTAACCACATCAAATTTATCAACCTCAGAACGTAGGGTCATACCAGGTCTACCGGTGTGAAGTGAGCGTCAAGATACAAATGTATCGATAGGGAACGTTTGTTGTGAACGAGCCCTTATATATTTTTTTATTTGGTTGCTATGACATCTGTCAAACATATTTAGTATGCATCAAGTCATTGTACAAACAACATCTTTTTTTTTAATCCTCTTGAAAATGTCGAATTTTGTTTCAGAAAATGATGATTTGCGGAAAGCATTAATTTTTTGTTTTCATTTGAAGAAAAGTGTTGCAGAGTCGCATCGAATGCTTGTCGAGGCTTATGGTGATCATGCTCTATCGGACGCAACATGCAAAAGATGGTTTAAGCGGTTCAGAGATAATGATTTTGATGTGCGAAATGAAGACCGTGGAAGACCACCAAAAAAGTTTGAAGACGCCGAATTGCAAGCAATATTGGATCAAGATGACACTTTAAGTCAAAAACAAATGACACAAATATTAAATGTTGCACACAAACAATTTCTGACCGTTTAAAAGCTGTGGAAAAGATCCAAGAGTGTGGAAAAGTTGGTGCCACATGAATTGAATGACAGGTAGATGGAAGAGCGAAACACCACATGTGAAACGTTGCTGCTACGACACGAACGGAAGTCAGTATTGCATCGAATTGTGACTGGTGATGAAAAATGGATTTATTTTAAAAATCCTAAACGCAAAAAATCATGAGTACATCCAGGAGAAGCGTCAACATCGACTGCAAAGTCTGATCGGCTCGGAAAAAAGACTCTGTGTTTGGTGGGACCAGAAGGGGGTGGTGTATCATGAACATCAAAAACCTGGCGAAACTATTGATGCGCAAAGTGTTACCCCATCCGCCGTATTCACCAGACTTGGGTCCTTCCGACTACCATTTGTTTTCATCGATGAGACACGCATTGGCTGAGCAGCATTTCAATTCCTACGAAGAAGTCGAAAATTCGGTCTCCGAATGGTTGGCCACAAAAGACGACCGGTTTTATTGGCGTGGTATCCACAAATTGCCAGAAAGGTGGTCGAAATGTGTAGAAAGCAATGGCCAATACATCGAATAAAATGTTTTTTACTTTCCCGTTTAAAATTACTGTTTTATTTAAAAAAAAAAAAAAACTTCATGCCGGTACACCTGTAGTGTCCATTCATCGGCTCCTCTCCGGCCCGGTCAACTGCGCCTACCTCCCTAACTTAATTTCTCTGAACACAAATACTTGAAATACGCGTAATCCCCCCCCTTCACCGCACCTCTTATGGTTTCAATTAACCCCTTTCGTGGATGCTGAGAAATGTCAACTTAAGCTCCACCTTGTACGACTTTGACCACTCTACCTAAACTCTGAAGCACCACCTCCTAAACCATTCTCATCACTTATCTTAAGTCGAGCTATCCAAACTTTCCTCTCTTACCTGCTCACACTTCCCACTCCTACTCTTGCCTTCTTAATATGTCCTGTTTACCTTAGGTTAAGCTTACTTAAGTTAGTTCTTACGTTCTTTAGTTTGTAAGGTTATATATACTTTAGCTTATAACTACTTACATTGCTTGAATTAAGCCAATAAATGGAGTGGTAGCTCTACTAAACTAAACTTTATCCCTCGTCCTGATATTTTTCCAAAAATCTGCCTCGGTTCCTACCATTTAGGGGACGAAATTCGCAAACGCCTAGCGACGAGCCTTGTCGGCTGGCAACAGTCGTTGATCAATTAAATTTTGTTCGAAAATACCTTCAAAGCAGCACGAATTATAAGCGGTAGACTGGTACGTCTAATGTCCATCGGTGCAGAACAACAACGAAATGAAGTTGTCGGCAAAGTCTCAATATCGGCTAGTATGGCTGTGATATTTGCTTCAAATGAGGTCTATTTGGACACCAAGGATTAGCAAAATATCAGATGACAAAAATCTTTCGTGAAAACGCTTTACAGCGTCCTTAGAAGGGGGATTTTCACTTTTTTCCCATGGTTGAGTTTTCACTATTGGAAAGTTATTTTGAATCTACAGCTGAACAAATTCAGAAAGTTCTATTGATATATATTGCCCCTTAACAGAAATCTCCTAAAACCAAGGTTTCAATCACATGCTCGATGACAGCTCTCCGATTAAAATCTCAAAGATATACTGCCGTCCGATGCGCTCGTCTAAGTTCATCATCATCATCATCGGCACAACAACCGGGATCCGGTCTTGGCCTTATTTAACAAGTCTGAGGCTTGTTAAATTTTCCATAATAATTTGTTTTTCTGGGCAAGGTTATTAGCCTTGCGCCAACGATCGTCTAAGTTGGACCCTCAATTTTTGAAAATAAAGTATAGTTGTAAAGTCGAGTCCGCGGACACGCGTTGTTCTTTATTAAGTTTTGTACCAAATTATTTATGTATTAAGAAGAGGAATGAAGTTTAATTGGGAGACTGTTTGACTTGTCAAATTCTTTATCTCGCTATGTAACACATGTCATGTTTTTGCAATCGCCAATCTTTGAAACGAAGATTCCCTCCGATCATATCACTGAACCTGAACTTTTAGTTGAACCTATAGCGTGATATATAGTTTCAAATTCAGAATCTTTTTTTACCCTAAACTTGACGTCATCCTTAATCCGAGTATATTTTGGGTTTAATAAACATTTTTGATTCAGAACTCATATCGTTACTTTCTTTCTCTTTCAAATTCCTGAGTTTGCATCCAATTTTGCAGAAGAATAACCTTCTCCTGAGCGCTTACGATCCAATTTAGATTCAGGGCTCACTTCTAAACACGTTTGTGTGCACTTATTAACTATCTCATGCTAAGTGTTAAATACCTTATTACCAGTCATTTAACATGGTTGAATGGTACAATTCCAGTTCTTTAGTTAAATGCTCTACTAATATAAATCGGTTCCGCACAAATGCAACCATGGGTACTTCCTTTTTTGATGTCGTGCCATTTCTAATAGTGGGAAGATAGAGGTGAGCCCATATGTGAAGCACTTCCCACTGTTCGTTGGCTTTCTTGCTAATTTATATATTCAATTATATCGTGCGTATTTCGCATCCCACAATCTGCACAGTTTCGAGTTAATAATTTATGTGCATCGAATCCGGTAACCCTGTCCGCCAGGCAGTACACGACGGTTAAGTAGTAGTGAATCGCTACCTCCGAAGAACATCGTTTCCATAGTGGCACCCGTTAGCAACCAACCGGCTACCCATTTGCGTTATTGCATATTTCTGCGTGGGCCCCCTTCCATTGTTTGGAGGACATCTTCTGCTGCCTTACTCTCTTATTGTTGTCATTGTAGCCGTGTGTAGACCGCAATATGACTGAACAATGGCAAACGCCAACATAATCAGCTTTTGACATCGAACACGAGGTTGCACAGAATTTTGGGCGCTATTCCCTTTCATCAGAACAACCCACGAGTACAATGCGGGACGGGCAGGCAAACGCTGTTTCTTCGTCTATTGTCTTGTCACCCAAGGCACATCTATAACAGCCAGTTGAAAACAGAGCCGTTTTAGGGACCTTAAAGCAAACGACTGTCGTAGATCCCTTTACCGGCTTGTCTGTGTGTAGGTATTTCACTGAAATATAATAAGTTACTCGCACACTAAGGTATCATTAATTATCCTACGTCTATGTCGTTTTAGCTCTTCGAATGTCACTGAATTGACAGAGACAAGTAGACGACGGAAGGGGACTCAACAGGAACTCCAAGTTGTATGTTGTTCCCGTGGTAGAATCCGCTTTATGTCACTGACAATGCACAACTCTGCCTGGCTCCTTAGCCATGTGTCACCCAATTAACATTACGATTGCATGGCATTAAATGCTATTAAATTGATCCAAATGTATTATACGCGACGGCGAGTCTCGTTCCACAGGATGAGGCTAGCTCGTAGTGCTGCCAGGGCAAAAGGCCATCTATGGTTTAGCGTGCTTTGCCACTGTCACAACAATATGCTGTCCACCATCCATCTACGGTATTAGCTACTTATCTGCAGCTATTTAAAACCTTGATACTAGGTTTGAAAAAGGCGACCTGACCGTCCAGTGATGGGTGGTGTTCTAATTGGCGTAATTATAATCCGTGCTAGGGTAGTTACTGGCCGAAGGGCTGTTGCCATACAAGCTAAACGATGGTGATTTGTGAACATTCACAGGTCTCATTGCTATTTAGATAACCAGATAATAGGTAACGTAATAAAGAGGGACTGTTTATTAAATACTCTAGCGCGGGAGTGGAAAATGCAAATTATGGAGTGTGCCTAATAAACGGCTCACAATACATTCCATAGTATCTTAGGGATCGATACTTGTCTCCGTTGTGTGATTTTGCCCAGAATAGTGTGTAAGAACATATGTATGATAATGCCTTTTGTGTTATTTATTCACGAAAGTATCTGATGGCATTTTTTACGCCCACAGCTTGAATTATTAAACTTAAGTTACAACATTTAATCGGGAAGAACTCTAAGACGGTGGTCGGACGGACATTGTATTGACATTAGCAGTGAATACTGGATTTCATTAGAGTTGTAATATCGCTGGTGGTCACCACATTTAGTTGTTAATTCTGTATGCGATTAGAATAACAATTTTCGCGTAGCATTCCCTCTTATGGTTCGAACCTTTTATACATTATGTGAGCAGAGAATTACTCCATGTGAATGGCAGGTAATGGCACTTATTCTGACACATTGAATTTGCTTCATGAAAAATACACACCAGTGTATCCAGCAAAATTACGAATTTGGAAAGTTCTCCGGGTAGACGAAGGATGTTTGGTAAACCAGTGATTGTTATAACAGATAGTGTTCTAATCGCATCCTCCTTTTTTATACAATATACATCACGAATTAATTAGCACTAATCTTTTGAATGATTTGATTTTGACTATGTGCATCTTACGAGCATGTGGATGTGAGAGTCTGTCGACAAGGTAATACCTCATAAGCATGTCATGGTGTTTGGAGGGAAATATTTAAGCACAGTCTTAAAACTATTTTTGCTGTTTCGTAGATATTAAAAGCCCTTTCTAAAAGCCCTTTCTAAAAGCCTTTTCTGAAAGCCTCCATTTTTTGCCTCACTAAAACTCCCAAACCCCAGCCTATAGCGCTTGGGTCTAATAATGAAGAACGTGTGATTCCAACTGACGCTATGACAGAATAACCAAAAATTGAACCAAAGCGCAACCCATTAGGCTACTGGCCGTGTTTAGAATTTGATTTTTAAAACTCATCTATATTCCACTGATGTGAATTGTTATGTTATCGCTATGGTATACGGCTCTGATGTATTTTCTCATTCGATTTTCGTTCGGTGTTCTTCACTATTTGCTTGTGTATTGTGTGTGTATCTGTTAGAGACGCTACAAGGCTATATACCTTAAATCTTAACCTATTGGGCTTACAGAGCCACTCTAAGGTAAACATAGCATAACGCATGTCACAAATAATTGCCTAATGGGCTTTCACTTAGATTTTTTAAAGAATCGTGTTTTTCTTTCAAATAAAACAACTCCGATTTTAAACAACGTTATTTATTTTTGTGGGCTCCTCGATAGTATAGTGGTTAGTATACCCGCCTGTCACCCGGGAGACCGGGGTTCGAATCCCCGTCGGGGAGCCCCTGGCGCAAGACTAATGACCTTGCCCAGACAAAATAAATAATTATGGAAAATTTAACAAGCCTCAGGACTTGCTAAATAAGGCCAAGACCGGCTCCCGGTTGTAGTGCCGATGATGATGATGATTTATTTTTGTACCTTTTTTAATAGCCCAGATAGTAGTTTACGTGTCTTTATTAATTAAACCATCTTACGTTTGTTCCTCTTTCTCCACTACATGTTTATAAGGTTTACACTCTGGATATTCGCCGGTTAAAAAGCTGCGCAATACTCCATAACGTGCTGTCAAGTTCATCCGTACTTTGTCCTGGTTTCTTGTGTACTCCCTCTTCTTCAGGTACATCTCGTAACCACGACTGTTTGCATAGAAAGGAGCAAACTTCCCCCCCTCAAGACGACCTTATCATTCATGGCATACTGGGTGAAATTCATTACTTCATAAATTCCAATATCTTCTTTTTTTCTGCATTGTGTTGGGCTAGCGACAAGGCGCGGCAGTCCTCCAAAATCCTTGCGGAACTCGACTAAATGCAGACCCTTCTCTTGAGCATGTTGTTTGTGAGTTTTCATCTGCAGCAATTCGATAAAGAAAGCCTTCACAACGTGCTGCAGATTAGTGGATCCTTCTACTTTTGCGTATAAATCGTTGATACCAATGGCTTTGCAGATTGTTTGGATGGCGCGATGACAGATCAATCCGTATCCTTCCGGCCTCTTTTTTACGAAGATTTTCGTCTTACCGAATTGGCAGAAGAAATCGTGAAAGACTGTGTGATTGTCACACAATTTAATGTGAATCAATTTTTGTACGGCACGATTTTTGGACTTTCTTAATGCTCGACGCATTTCTGTTGCCTTAGCCAATGCGAATCCTGCAAGACCATTACCATTACCAGTGACGGTCAAAACGGAATATCGCCTTGTACGACCCATATTGCCTTTCATAATGAAGACGATTTTATTTTCCAGGACAAAAGTGTCAAATCCTTCGAATGTATTTTCTCCTACTGGATCTGGAGGCCGAATATTTCTGCTAGGCATCTTAGATCCACTCCAGCCTCGATATAAGGAACTCAGTTTAAGAGCACGGAATCCTCCCATTGAATCTCGTAGTTTGATTAGTTTCTGGTGCCTTTCAGGATCATCGGGTAGTCGTTGTTGCTTCACTAGCTCCTTGCCGCGTATGATAGGGGAGTTAAGACCTGGCCACTGAATATTCGTCGAACCCACACCAATGTTTTGTCCTCTATTCAGGTCCTTTATCAAACGCTTGTTCACTGATTTACCACGGCCTCGTTTTTTGCCAGCATTACTCACTGAGGTTACTCCACGCCAAAGATCTTCTACTGGCAATTTGTTGAAGAAGGATGTGTGGCGGGATGTCGACAGAACAGGGAGGAAGTTTTGTAAGAGCACACTTCCAGTTTCTTCCCTTTGGAATCCATTTTGAAGGTTATGAGTTATGTGCCATTTTCGAAAGGATTGTATTGAATACGAAAAAGAAAACAGGCGGACAGCCATTCTCACTGCCTGTTCATATCTGTCTTCTAACTGAAACTTCCGATACTAACTTTATTTAACTAATCTTTTTTCTTTTTTTTATAAATCTCAATCGTACTAAATTTTTAAGGATAAATTAAGGCAAGAAAAACTAAATCTTTGTAAGTTTGCCAATTCTCACAAGCAGTACCTTAGTTCTCTTTAAATGATCATTTTTTTTTTTGTCTCTCCAGTTTCCATGGGACATCGCCTTAATGTTAATTTGGTTGTTATGAAATTGCTTTCTTGTCATAGCATTCTCTTTGCTTTGCCCACTATAACTTCTACTAGCTCATTCATTACATAACTCGTCTTTTACCCAATTCTGAAGATATATATGCCTATCATACCGGGTAGTTAAAATAACAAAAGAGTTCCGCATCAACCAGGACACCATCCGCGATTTAAGGCCCAATGAGTATATGAACTCATATACTCTCAATCTACAGACCAGTAATTCTTGCACTGAACCAACGCCAACTAATAACTAATAACGTTCTTTTCGAATTCAATCTTTCTGATTATAACCTAGTCCCTCTTTTCCCATCGTGACTTAGAGACTTGTATATGAAGGGTTATTGTTATTCAACGCAGAATTTAACTACTCGAGGCTGTGTTTTATGAAAGGTTACGAAGTTATGGCAATTCCAATAGTTTAAAACCACGCAATCACAGTGAGTAACACGCCACCGAAATAGAATCTGTAGAAAATAAAAAAAAAATAACATCAGTGCCATGCACCAGAGCATTAACGTATAAGAGCAAAAAAACAATACCCTCTCCTACAATAAATTTATTGATGTCTGCCTTACATGAGCAACGGTATGAGACAAAATATATCTTTTTGTGTGGGTTAACATCTACCAACGTTTTTTGAAGAGTTTCATACAGCATTTAATTCAAATATTAAAAAAAAGGACATGTTTTCGATGCATAAGTCACTATTTGAAGAAAAAAAAGTGTTCTTTCTGCAGGATAATGCACGCGTGCATACGTGCGCAATTTCAATGAGTAAAATTGAGGAATTGAAGTTTGAATTGAAAGATCATCCACCGTTTTCACTAGATCTGGCCCCGAGTGACTTCTTCTTATTTTCAAATTTAAAAAAAAATGGCTCAGCGGACAACGGTTTACATCAAATGAGGAGGTTGTCGCTAACATAAATCCTTATTTTGAGGAACTACCACAGTCATACTTTTCTGGACGCATAAAAAAGTTGGAGGGAGGTCTGTAAAAATGTATCGTTTCAGAAGGAGGGTATGTTGAAAAATAAAAAACAATTGTTTTCTATTTTTTTCTAAACACTTATTAACCTGCCCTCGTACATTCATTTTTATGGCATATAATTCTTAATGAAATATACCTTTATACTTGTTATTCTCTGAGCCGTATGTGAATCTTAATTTTAAAAGCTTCTTATCAAGTACTAAACTCACACGAACTCAGGTAATTCAAAAAGAAGTATCCTTCTTTACAAAGTATTATTGCTGGTAATTAATATATTTATAAAAGTTGACAATAGAGAAAGATTCCCTCCCCCCTCCCAAATTCATTTTAAAATGTCATCAGCCGGACAAAAGATTTTCTTTCATGTACTCCCCGGTTAACTTCTTAACCCCGCCCACCATTCATGGACGTCGTTATCGGATTCATCCTTTTTTATTAACTGACACTTTTTCCTCGTACGCTTATCGCATTTCTCCAAGTCTACTCTACCCTATATTTTCAGGATGAAATCACATCTAAAACTCTCTCGCAACAAATTGAAAAACCAATCATTTACCCCAAGAAAAATAAAAAAGAGAACAAAAAAAACGTAATAAATCCCTTTCAGGTGCTCGGTAAGAAAGGAGCGCAACGTCTTCGATAAACTAAAGTTTCTAAATCAAACCATCAATTCCTTGTCATACAGTCACCCTCCAGCCCCAATACACGATGGAACTGATCCACCTCCACTCCATACACGTTTATTCTGAATTACGTTCAACATACTCACTGTGACCGTCACTGCCACCGTTACCGCCAATGTCAGTGTCACCCCCATGTGCACCACCCAATCTCCGAACCAATGAATTCGTATGTAATCCCTTTCGACTCAAGTCACTTTAAAACAATTTTTAAGATCCCATCCTTAATGGTACCCTTCTTCGTCCTTCACAAGCAGTACCAAAACCAAAACCAATTTCGGGCGCATTTTCAACCCGCAGATTCCTTTGTCTCAACGACAAACAAGAACAGAAACCGTATAGCATAGAACATCAGTGCAATATACGATTCTTATCTCTGTCTCCTGTTCCCCGTTTCCCGTTGTCCTACTCTTCAGTATTTTCTGAAGGAAACATCCGCCAGTGTGACTGTCAATCTAATTGAAATTCTAGACTGAATCTTCCGCAAATTACCTTCATTGACAAAAATCCTTAATCCCAATCCAAACATGCCACCTACCGCCATCATTATTTCTCTGAAGGTATAACAAGGGGATGAACCGGAAGGGTGCTGAGGCTCCCCCGCTATCTGTGGGTATTGAAAAGTAGTTGAAGCGCGCACAGAATTATTGAGAGAAAAATCCTTGAAACGACAGCAAATAGAAGAAAATCCGTTCGAATTTTGTCCTTTTATTTTATTTTGTTGTTGCGGTTGTTGTTGTCACGGAACTAGGAAGGTAAAATCTAAGGAACCACATGACAAGACAACAGAAAACGTCCAGAGAAACTACAACGCGACATCAGCCAACACATCCGCATAGAAGCCTGCATTGGACTCCTTGAATGAAATAGTTTCCTTTCTAAGGAACTGAAGAAGACCACCTAGCTCATCGTTGCGCACAGACCCTTTACAGTAATTTAATCAGACGAACGAAAATGAGGAAAGGAGAGAAACTTACTGGAAATGTGTGCAGACAAGTTCACCAATGAGTGCGCTACTAGTTTTTATGCCATGAACTACTATTCGCCTTAACCACTATCGGATGTAGGTGGATATTTGAATTCAATGACTGTTCTGGAGTTGCGGATCGATTTCCCGTCGAAATTTAGGGGGATTAAATCAAGAATAGCTGGCAATTTGCAACATTGTGTGATCAAAGCTAGTCTTCTGTAAGTAGGAGAAGAGCATCATCCTAACTAGTCGTCATCGAAGTTCCATCTGGTTCTGTGTTGCTTGCTAACTGATTTCCAATTCTTTAACTCGAGTCTCAGTGAAAAATCGAATACGACAACAACTTTCCACAGTTGGTCATCCTATCCATCCCAAGTTGGAATTACCTTAATAAAAAAGCAGAAGAACACATGTTCCTCGATCCGGTTCCGGTGTCAAGGTACCTAACAACCAACTGTTGGATGTCATTTCTTCTTTATGTCGGCACAACTCTGATTGTTCATGTGTGTGACTTTGGACTCATCGCCGTCCAGGAATAGCAAATGCCATCAGAACACCGTATATGGACGAAACAGACGCAGGCTCCAAGTCTACCTTCGGCAACCGATGATTATCGTCATTCCAAATGAAGTAACCTCAACGGTGGATGGTTACGGAGCGACCATTGCACCAAATGCATTCCTGTGCAGCACAATTGAAACAGCCCCAACCTTTCAATTGGAATCTACGACTAGAGCTTCGGCCCATTTATAGGAGAACCTTCTTTGATAGATGGTTGCCGGTGTCCTGGGTGATGTGCGTTTGTGTAGCGAGCACTTCACTGCGCTTCTGGGTTTTTGTTTAAGTTTTCCCTCGTCGAAAATGATGATGGGATGCAATCGATTTTGGACCTTAATTGCGATCAGTGACAGTTATGTTGCATTTTACTTGCATGGGCACCATCTCCGTAATTGAAGGCTGGTAAATGTTAGCATCGACTTGAATTGTGAGATGTTGCCACGCTAGACTGTTGAGCCTTAATAAATTAATCAATGTAAGAGTTTCGTATAACTAACTGCAGGACGATTGATGTTGCAGAAGGATTGTATTCTACGTTTCTAAGAAGTTTTTGAATAAATCTGTGTGTCCAAGGGTGCCATTTGCATTCCTCCTTTTTTTATTTTTTGATCTTATTATATTATATTTCGATACGATTCTGTTTTACCGCTTGCAAGAAAAGACAATTAGTTTTGAAAGACCATTATTGCAACTACATCAGAATAACCAGCAAAGTCGTTCATGGTTTTTGAAATTAATTTCAAGTTCCAAAGGTTGCTACAATTTTACAGGAACGAATCTGAATATTTTATCCAACTAAATTGTTCGTTGAATTGAATGTGTTAGCACAAGCTTGTATCAATCTTTTCACGAGATCCACCAACGAGGCAGCTTTACTTATCTAAGTTACAGCAGCTCCATTATATAGTACTCAGCATTCCTTGTTTTAAATATACCCTACCCTACCTGTTACGGCTCCAACGCCGTGCTTCCTCTTTCGAGGGAAGAGCGTGGAGGTTATTATAATTTTTTATAATTAAGGGGTTATTAAATAATTAAATTTTTCTTTATTTAAATATTTTGTTTTATTTTTATTTTATCGAACTCAGCTATCTCAAGCTGAGCTCTCTTCTTTCTACTTTTTTTCATATAAATTTACTTGTTTATATAGAACATTTTGTTCTAACTGACTGTGGCGTACAAACTGAACAAAACAATCTAGAAGTCTCTGTGACTTAGAATTTTGAATAAACTTTGAACGAAAATCAAAGTGGCCATGTTTTGAAATGAAAAATGTGCTTGTTGTGAAAAGGAGCATATTTATGAAATGTGCTGTAAGTGACTGGATATAGAATATTGTGTCTGTTTATTTATGAATTGTATTAACTGAGAATGTAGGATATGTGAGGATGTAGTTTTAAGGGTTGTGTTTTTAAGGGTTGTGTTCGAAAGGACATGAGATTAGTGTTAAAGCGAATACGGGTAGTATTCTGGAATACAACATACCCCATAATCTATATAATGTAAATAGCACAATTTTAATGAATAATAAATAATAAATGATTAAGGGAAAACTACAAGAAAAAACCCTTATTAGTATCTTAAGACTAATACGAGGGTTGCCTCTTATGTTTCGGGATTTGGCAACCCTAGCGTTGCAATCCGGCAATTGACAGCTCTGTCGTAAAGTTGGACATTTTTGAGGTTATACGCACTCAGAACGTTTTGACATACGAGCGCTATTTGTGTTGTTTACAGTAACTTAAAAGATTCATCTCGGCCCAAAAATGGAATTAAATCGTCAACATTTTCGTGCGATTATTTTTTACAACTTTCGGCGTGGATTAACTCAGCAACAGTGCATGGATGAACTTAATTCAATTTTTGGCGATGAAGCTCCATCAAGGACCAGTGTTTATCGATGGTATGGTGAATTCAATCGTGGGCGTAGTTCACTCCAAGATGAATTTCGTGAAGGTCGTCCAAAATCAGTTGTTGTTCCGAAAACCATTGATGCTGTGCGCGAACTGATATTGGAAGATCGTCATGTGACCTATCGTGAGATTGAGACAACCTTAGGCGTTAGTGGGACCAGCATACATTCAATATTGCATAAACATTTGACTGTCAAAAAAATTTGTTCGCGTTGGATCCCACACAATTTATCAATCGCCCAAAAAAAGGCTTGTGTCAATTGGTCGAAAGAAATGCTCAAAAAATGCGGTCGCGGTGCTTCGAAACACGTCTATGACATCGTGACAGGTGATGAATCGTGGATTTACGCGTATGAGCCCGAAAGTAAACAGCAGTCGACTGTCTGGGTGTTTCAAGATGAGCCGAATCCAACAAAAGTTGTTCGCGCACGAAGCACTTCCCAGCAAATGGTCGCCTGTTTTTTCGGAAAAACTGGACATGTCGCAACCGTACCACTAGAACAACGCAGAACAGTCAATTCTGAGTGGTACACAACCATTTGTTTGCCAGTTGTCTTCCAAGAAATCAGGAAAACCAACCGCCGAAGACGGATCACTCTTCACCACGACAATGCGAGCTCTCACACATCGGCTGCGACAAGTGCATTTTTGAGCACCCAAAACATCGATTTGATGGGTCATCCGCCGTATAGTCCTGACTTGGCACCGAATGACTTCTTTTTATTCCCGTACGTAAAAAATAAACTGAGAGGCCAACGTTTTTCGACACCTGAAGAAGCGGTTGCTGCATTCAGAATGCATGTGTTGGAGATACCTCAATCAGAGTGGCAAAAGTGCTTCGACAATTGGTTCAAACGCATGGAAAAGTTCATGGGGAATATTTTGAAAAACAATAAAGTGATTTTCGATGATCAATATTTGTTTTTGTTCTCTAATCCCGAAATATAAAAGGCAACCCTCGTATTGCACAGGTTTCCGGTTATTTTATATAATAATGACCTCGATATAATTTTCATAGACAGAGTACATATGTAATGATTTAGGATAACGCAAGACGGGAAACGAGAACATTGTCAGATAAAGAACAATTGACGAAAAAGTTTCGATTGATTTTGTCAATAAGGAACTCTACCGGTTTAACGTTAGCGTTTTCATGTAGTTCATGTGTCGAATAATGCCATGGCAAATTCAGCAACATTTTCAATATTTTATTTTGACACCTTTGACACAATTTCACCATACAGGTACCCCGTACAGGAGTATAGGTTGAAAAATGGTTTTAAAAATTATAATTTTATTTTCGAGTCTAAGTGTTACATATCCATAACAGAAACATGACATGAATATAAAATAAACATAACAAGACGAATATATCTCTATAATGTCGTTTGAATGCAATTCTATTTTAAATACCGAAATTACATATTAACAGGTAGACATTCTTGTAATAAGCATATATCTCTATAATGTCGTTTGAATACAATTATATTTTAAATACCTAAATTACCTATTAACAGGTAGACATTCTTGTAACTACCTGAGGTACAATCTATTAAGATTGCAATGTTAGATTTTAAGTAAAAACACAATTATAAATGTGCTGAAATGTACTGGGGAAATCTAGTACATTCGCAGTGTATACCAGTTGCGCAGCAGCTGGCACCAACTGGCCGATTGTCACCACGATGAGGTCATAGCGTCCCTTTTTGAATTGGCAGTTATGCCCAATGAAGCAGTCCGCTACCAGCCATCATCGTGTGCACACCGTCCGAGTCATTGCTGCTGATCCTGCATAAATTAATAAAGATAAATAAACGGAAAGATCGCGTTCGTTTTCTTTTATATAAAGTTTGTTGCTAACGAAAGATCGTTGGCTCAAACCTATAACTTCTAAGCCTTGACTTTCTACACACTAATGGATACAGAACTCTTATGAGTTTGTTTATTTTGTCAATTGTGGTAGCGATGTATTTTTGGAAGATACGTTTTTTATATAGAATCATACCTAGATATCTACAGTCTTCGGACCAATCAATATCAACTGCACACATACTTAGTTTAGTTCCATTTGGTAGGTAGCAGAGTTTCCGACATCTCGAAAACCAGACAGCTTGTGTTTTATTACCATTTATTTTTATTTTCCATTTCCTGTAATATACTGTTAGTTTGTCAAGAGCTTCTTGCAAAGAGTTGCAGACATTAGTGAATAAGGCACCCGAAGAGAAAATGGCCGTATCATCGGCAAACATAGCTACCTGAATGTTTTCACCTAGACATGGTAAATCTGCGACAAACAATGTAAATAATATGGGACCAAGGACCGAGCCTTGGGGTACACCATGGTGGATTTGATGAGTAGAGGATATGTCGGTTCCTATACTCTTCTGAGTGCTTGTTCAGACAGCTAAGTAGACTAATAGGTATGTAGCTTTCGGGGCTGTTCTTCGGTATGCCGGGTTTCGGGATAGGTATTACTTTCGCTGTATTCCAACAGTCCGGAAAATGACAGTTCCTAAGACAAGCGTTGAAAATGAACGTTAAAAAGTTACTTGCAGCAGGTGGAAGTGTGGGGGTTTTGGGTATGTGCCAATACACGGGCACACGGTTCACTCGGTGCCCCAGCACTAATCTCAGCGCGGATTGTTCACTAAAGAAGAAGAGTATCAATCAACTCCACTGGCGTGGTTAGCCTTTAGTAAATGCTTTCCTTTTGTTTCGAGGGTGCACAGGACTGAAAACGAAACATCTAGATTGTTGAATGTCCAAACACTCAGCTATTATTTTGGTTTTTTATCTTTTATTGTTTATCCAGTTTAATGAGTTTTACATATTGTAACAACGTTCACTATCTTAACTTGACCGTGGTGCACTCGGGAGCACAGCGTCAATACTTTAACATAAATCAGTAAAAACACAGTTAATATTGTGATGAACTATGGCACCGGAGCTGATTAGGTAGCTCAAGTATATTTCTCTTTTAGATTCGATTATTTATATAATTAATTGTTTGTCGGTTCGCTTATACACTGATGCCTGATTGAGTTGGCGAATGAATCTCACAGTTGCAGTTAAATTATTGGAAGCGGATTTCACACTGAACTCGTCTCGTTGGATACACTTTAATTGTTTATTTAACTAACGCGTAAATTGCACAATATCATATTTTACGAACTGCTCGATGATGAGAAATAGTTATTAAAAATAATTATGAAGCGAGGGGAAAATAGTAGGTAGATTTTTACATCGACGTTAACTAAGTGACGATTTTTTTCTCATCATTTAACCGCACTCGGGAGTGATGTATTTTAAACTTTCCCCTATCGTTATACGCACTCTGCAAGAGATAAAATCTGACTCCTGAAAGCTGTTCGATGCAGGACCACTCCGGTGGGTGAGGTGGATTTCCACTCGTGTGGTGACAAGGGAAATCGACCTTTCTGGTGATGCTGCGGCCAATGAGAAACCGATCCGCGTCTCATTGGAAGGTTCCCCATAGACATCGTTCAGATTGGGTGAATGTCTTTACCTTGGAAGGAAAGACAAACGAAACGTACGTTTGTAGAAAGAAGAGAAAGCAATTATGCAGCTGTTTAAATAAATGAACGTGCATAGACGCTCAAAGCATTACTATCGCAAACGATAGAGGGTATCTTGTATATACAGAAACGCTATCCCAAAGGGCAAGCGCTAAGATGCGCATTTGTTTGTATTAGCGAACGAAACATGGGACGTGACCGTTGCAAGATTGTTTAGAGTAAACATTATGGTCGCGTCCAATGCGATGCTTGTTTATCGCTTATGCCACCGGTAAGGGGTAATTGGCTGCAGCTGGTGAAAATTTAATGGAAAAGGAAACATTGGATGTTTACGCGATCGGCTACTGCGTATAGCATCTCGCCTATCGTGCACACATTGCTGGCATCTCATCGGTGGATCTGTCGAGTGTGTGCTTACATTAAACAATATTTGATTTCCTTTTGGTAGCCAGCAGTGAGCTACGCTGTGAATTGTCGTTCAAACGATAGATCGATGGGTCTGCCGATAGGGCAAGGGTGAACATGTCATGCACGTGTATGGGAAAATACTTTCTTAGCTATGCGCATTGACATGTTAGGGGATTTATGCCGGTTACGTGATGTCGTAACCGAATTGGATTTCAGGAACATGATAAGTTGCATGCAAGCATGCCCCCGGGGGAAAAGTTTGTAGGCGCTAATGCCATTGCATTAGCGAATGGTGATTGTTCTAGCTGTTTTAGGTGATTAGGAGATGATGATAAGGTAAGTAATGGCTTTAAAAATGGACTTGCCAATAATACTTGTCCTTAACCCTAGGAGTAAGTTTTTTAATCGTGATGGGAAGGTGAGTAGTGGAGTTCAATGGAACCGCCACAGAAGTGCTTTAATTAATTTGTTGTTAATATTATCAAGACCATCAGCCTTCTTTGATTTCGATTTTTTTATCAATTCTTTAACTTTCCTAATAATAGTTGCGTAAGTACTTTCAGCTGGTGATTGAGAAAGTACATGGATAGTGTTAGCAACTTCAGCCTCAGTATACGCGTCGCTTAGATGCAGAGATATGGAGTGGTTCTTACTAAACGTGTTAGCAAGTAGGTTCGATTTCTCCACTGAAGAAATAAACAACTTGTAGTGAACTTTAAACGGAGGAATACTTGACCCTCTCTTCTTCATAATTTTTGATATTTTCCAGAACAGTTTGCTTGCTTTGTCAAGAGAGGAAAGGTGTTTATTCCAACACTTGTTCCTATATGCTGAGATTTCTTTTTTAATGATATTATTTAAAACTTTAACATTGACTAGAAAGTAATCAATTCTATAACGAAGTCATTTTCTTCTTTCAGAGTTTCGTAGCCTAATCAGATGTAAGATATTTTCAGGAAGCGGTGCCTTATCAACTGGAGCAGTGGAACATTTAGGTATCGCAAGATCGGACGCTCTATTGATAACAGAAACAAAATTGTTACATAGGATATCAATTTGCTTGCTGCAGGTTATAGAATTTAGGCTGGTATCACCTAGAACAAAGTTCGTGTTTATATATGATTTATAACAATTCCAGTTGGCGGTGGAATATTTGTGGTATAAACTGGTACGATTTACAGATACTGTATGATTCACTGTGAGACTGATCGGAAGGTGGCCTGAACTTAACGCATTTAGAGTTAATCGTACTGAGCAGTAATTTGGAATATTAGAGATATATAGATGGAGAGTTGAAGGGTTCTTGTTAGCAGTCGATGGGATATAGGTGGGGAGAAGTGGATAAAGTATGGAAAAACTTGGACTGGATTCAGTAACATCTAGTAAAATGTTACTCCAGCAGTTTGCCCTAAGACAATTCCACGACTGATGTCTACAGTTTAGATCACCACCAATAATTACCTTGTTTCGAGCGTTGAGTCTATACAATTTTTGCAGATCCCGCTTAAAGTAAATAGATTTCTCAATGTTTCTATTTCCTCCAAGGAAATAGACCGAAAAATTACTTACCTTGGACTTAATTTCTTCAATTAATTTAAGGTGCAGTGAAGGACGCAAGGTATGTTCTATACATTTTTTCACAACAATAGCGAGACCTCCACCACTGGCATGATCTCTGTCTAGGCAATAACATACGTAATTTAGATGAGAAAAAGAAATGTCATGTTTAAGCCAAGTTTCTGAAACATTTGCAATACCAATATTATGATTAATTAAGAAATTAAAAAATGCATGTTGTTTATACTTGATGCTTCTCGGATTCCAAGTTATAATGCTAAGAGTTAATTAACATGATTTTTTTCTAATATAAATATTTGATAGCTAATGAGGGAATGACGTTGAGTTTGTCAGATTTGGTGTGATAAGCACCAAACTTGGATACAACTTCATTAAGAAAAGAGTTAATCTCGCTAAAAGAGAACAGGTTATCATTATTTAGAGTTTCAGCTGGATTTTTTTTCGTGAGTGTCGTATCACTGTTGGAAGGTTGCTGGGTTTGGTGGAGGCCAGAAGCGCAGGTAGATGAAGGAAGTGAACGTTGACCCACAGATCGTGGTAGTGGAGGAAAATTAACGAGAGAGAATCGGTCGGGCAGTGGTTGTTGCTTATCACTCAGGGCCGTATGAACCTTGAATTGTCTGTACCACGTCCAGGTGGGGAGAATTTGTGGCGAATGTCTAGGTACTGCTTTCGGCTAATGCATTCAGAATCAGTGGATTTATGTGGCCCACTGCAATTTTCACACTTGATGACCTCATTCGTTTTCGAGTCGGATGTTTTGTGGTTTCCAGAACAGATCGCACAGAAGCTATTTATGTGACA
The DNA here is from genome assembly GCA_963931805.1 of Microdon myrmicae. Lineage (NCBI taxonomy): Eukaryota > Metazoa > Arthropoda > Insecta > Diptera > Syrphidae > Microdon > Microdon myrmicae. The sequence continues at coordinate 88,912,238 of OZ007501.1, forward strand.
ATGCATCGAGCCGTGGCCGTAAAGCTGGCAATTATGACATTGTGTGACCTTACCTGGACGATGTTTTTTGAAGTCCCATCGAACGATGGTTTTAAATAAAGTAGAGTAGTTACGTTTAATTTAATAGAACCGCGTTGAATGTAGACGATGTACAAGCAGTGTTTGTACAGGGCTTATGTTGACAAATTTAATGTTATGGTTTTAACATCTAGGCACTTAATCCCGAGTGTAACTAGTTCATTTTTGATTATGTCATTGCTAATTAGATCTAAACCGGATAACACTATCTTTAGTGTGCGATTCTCGTTTTGCGACTGGGTAAAAAACTCACATTTTAACCACAAGAGTTTGGTTCTAATTTTGTGGTATATGTCCATTGTTGGGTAACATATTTTTTGTCCAAGTGATATGTTTTTAATTAAGTAGTTGTCTATTTTAATGTTATTCAAAATATTTCGCACTTTAGCACTGGTTGATTTTAAAACCACTATTGGCGGAACAGTTTCTTTCGTTACTTCCGCAGACTGATCGACGTTGGTAGAGTTCATTTCAGGTGAGTCCTCCATTAGACTTTGAAGTGGTTGCAAAAAGTTAGTGCTTGAACACATATTGAATTTATCTAGCACTTTATTGTTAATTTTTGTAAGTTTATCGGGAGGGATTTGACCTCCATTGCCGGGGTCGTAACGCAACCGTTTACGTTTGATTTTGTTTAACTCACGTGGCCCAGGGGCCATGACTTAACGGATTTCAAGTTATGTGTTTGCGGTAATGAGGCAAAGAAAGCAAGATAACAAGGTAATGGCTTGTGATAATTATTGTGAATATAACGGTTGATGTAATTAAGAAAAATAGCAAGAGCAAAACTAAGAGACAAGTTGTCGGTTTGAAAGTCAGCCAGGTACTGATGAATTCTATTATAAATTTCAACTTGGCAACGACCTGCCCACAACCTCCATAAAATTCCTAGTATTGTCTCCCAATTGGCCTCGTCCTCTAATTTTTTTTTCTTTTTTGCAGATTAACGTACATAAAATTATTTTCTAAAAAAATTAGTTTTTGCAATGCAATCCTAAATATGCTACAACGGCGCCTCTCTGAGACCGGGTGGAATCAGAGCAGTAAGTAGATGTTACCATATCAAAATGGGATTCTGGTATGGCGAAATATTTGAAACCCCAACTCTCGTGGGAACAAAAATGAATGTCCATTATACACAAAACAAACACACTCAAAAACCGGTAAGTGTGATGAGCCGACACTACTTTAAGGAAAGAATTCATCAAGAAATCTTTGATACGGCAAAACGAAGACATAGACGAGTGAATGAGGTCACGAACTCTCGGATTCCTACGGGACAATAAATAGTATAGTAGTAATTGCATTTCCTAAGGGGTATGTAAAGTCTGACTATAGATTGATCCAAGTCAAAATTCACAAGTATGACATATGGTAAATGCTAATTTTCAATATTGCATTTACAAAAATTATTTATCCTAGAATTGGGGACAAATCGTTACACGCAGTCGTGCTTCCGAGAATTTTATTTACCGGCTTCCACCTACGTATCGGACAACAAATTGAGCTTACATCGGCTTTCAATGTCAGTTCCAGCGCAAAGCTTTGTGGAATCTCAATCAATATCATATGCTACAACCCTTTAAGAGCCACGCCACATTAAGCACGGAAATAACTTAGAGTCGATTTCCATGTGTTGGTTATTTGAAATTAATCAAAGTATAAACTTATGAAAACGGTTATTCCCTGAAATGCATACCTAGGTAATTAACCATAGGGTCTCCGTGTGGAGGTTACAATTTTTATTAATAATTGTGGCTTACCTCCGAAAAAGAAGTTTAATAAAAAGCTTTGGTGTAGCTTCAGGATGGGTCGCACTGTCAATGACTGCTCCTGGAAATTAAAGATGTCCCCGGGAGGTGATGGTCGTCCTATTTGGCCGTGATGCCAACGGCCCTGGCTGCTGGCGTGGAACCAACCAGCAGTTATCACTGGTGACGGGTGGAGGTAGCCGCATTTGCGCCACCCCCAGCGAAATGATACAGCGATTATGTTTCAGTCTCTCTAGATCCAGCATGTGTTGTATGGTTAAGAGATGAAAGACGTTTTACCTCTTTTTTGTTTTTGGCTTTGGTTATTATTTATCTAAGTCGTTAAGGCCTCTAGTTCCTCCTCCGGTCTTCTGGATTTCGACTGACCACGAATCCAACATGTGCCGCCCTTCTATATTCTGGTCCGAGAGAGATTTATTAAAAATTTTAAAAATTCCAAGAACCACAAACAAAATTTTGTGTGTGCTTCAATTGTAATGGGATTCTGGGAAGTGTATGGGGATTTGGTTGAACAAATTCCCAGAAGGAAAAATTATGAAATGTGTTTCGGATTCATAGTTATATGCTCGGGGAAAATCTAGTACATCGTCTAGTACTCTCCCCGACAAATATTCACCGTACATGCCACCAACACGATGACAGTGGAGAAACTGTCAATTCAACGTTATTTACTGTTTTTGGTGCTCGACTGGCAATTTGCTGCAACTGTCACATACGGTGTTTTGGTGTCGATCAACTTCAATGTTGCAACTGTGAATACATGAATACTGTTTTAGTGCTCAAGAATTTCATTTGTTCACTGTGTACATCCCATGCATCCATTGAGCACAATAGATCTTGTACACGGACAAGGTCAAATCCTTCTTCCAAATCTCGACACGGGGCATGGTTCAATTCCTGGGCACGATGGTGAATCGATGTTCGAGCCGAATAATAGCGTTTTTTTTTCGGACTACGTTACTTTACATTTTATAGCCCATTGATTCAATTTACCGATGCTTCAACTTAATAAACGTCAAAAGGGGGAATTAACATTTGATGTTTCGACGCCATTTCGAATTCACGTTATATACCCTTATTGTGAGCACGCTTTAAATCCACTGATGTCGTCTTGAGCTAAGCTTTTCCACTGCGCCGATGTCTTCGTTTTTCGACTCATGGGTTTTTACAGATGAAGGCTCGTGGGAAAATCCATCTCTTAAAATCCCGCCCAATTCGACTTATTTGCGCAATAATATAATTAAAATACAAAAGGTACTTACGTAGCTAATGTGGTGGCGATCTACTCACGTTGCTGTTGTGGGGGCAATGACCGGCTATTTGTGCTTATTTGCCTTCTTTTGTTACCATCCTTGAGATGATCCTCTCAACGGATTCCTTTGGCATTCGATGAAACAGTTAAAACTCTCCATTTTTTTTAGTCTTTACTTCACTTTTTATTTCCTTTTATTTCTTAAAGGATATTGTTTTAATTCTATTGTCACAATCACTCGGTATCATTCAAATATTGTTTTTCTTAAATCAGTTCAAACATTGATTTCTTATAAAAATCTCCACAGGAAAAGGTAATGTGTTATCTTTATTACAATCACTTGGAACCATTTCAAATATTGTTTTTCTTAAATCAGTTGGAACTTTGATTTCTTATAAAAATCTCCACAGGAAAAGGTAATGTATTATCTTTATTACAATCACTTGGAACCATTCAAATATTGTTTTTCTTAAATCAGTTCGAACTTTGATTTCTTATAAAAATCTCCACGGAAAAAGGCAATGTGGTATCTTTATTACAATCAGTTGAAACCATTCAAATATTGCCCATTCCCGCACACTCATCCTCAATATCCCACTTCCCAAGCCACTAAATCTGAATAAACTCTCACAAATCTACCCAGCAGTTTATTAACCCAGGGATAATGGGAAAATTGCAAAGGAGATCAGCTTTTATTAGGGGATTGATCTGGTTTCGCTTGCAACGAAAAGCAAAATCAACAGGTAGACTGTGTGCCCTCATTTAGAGGCCTGGTTAATTTCCGGAATGCTGAATTACAAAGTGCATTCCGAGAAGCATTTCCCCTCATGCATACTTTTCACCGGATATTGCAACTATTCATTAGTGAAGAGCCTGTACTTTTTGTATCTGAAAAGGGGAATATTGGCTTGGAAAAACGTTTGGATCGGAATGTGAAAAGAATTTTGAGCGTGGACTAAACTGTTATGTGGGATTTAAGAAAACTGTTTGTTAGACTTAAGGACGCGAAGCGCCTCAATTATTCTGAGGGAAGGGAGGTGGGTGTGTGGCGGTTCTTTAATATATTCCCAAAGAACCGCCCCTCCTCTTAAATTAGCCACCTTCCAAACCCATAGTACTTACCTGCAGTTAGGGGCAGCGTAAGCTCCCCTGCAGCATCACACCTGAAAGTTAAACCTTATCAAGCATGCACATCAAACAAATTATTTCATTCATTCATACATGGACCGTGCCAAACAATCGGCTCGGCTTATCAGCAATTATAAATAATAAATACTCGCTGGTCAGCGTAATTGTTGACATAGCTGTAGCCGGTATTCTTGCTACGGTTCATGTGTGAATATTGACCCAATCCCAAGGTTCGCAACATTTGCGACCAATTTCCCTTCTCGGTTATCTACCGATCATGGGATTTGGGCACTAATATGATTGACGTTAGACAATCATGCCCCAGATCATGCCTAACGATGCTCCGGCCTGTTAAATAAACAAACACAATGTGCGTATCATCGTGACCCTTGAAATAGCCTTTTTGTGTATCTTAAAGCAAAAACCTATTTCGTTCTCAGGCGCAGGTCATCAAAGATTTATGGCCCTCGAAATAGCGTTTCTGTTTATTTAAGACACAGAAACCTATTTCTCCTTTCAGCGATTGCGCTATCGTGTATCTCTATAATATCTACAATCCATTACACCAGCACATGTTTATTCAGGTGCACTTTCGTCGTTGCCGATATGCAGGCTGAAGGGCAACGTACTTGTCCTATACGGACACATATAGAATCCTTCCACACCAATGTAATCCACACCGTTGAATCTGGCAGATATGGACTGTATCTTCGAGTCAGATTTCTACCGTCACCACGGTCGTACAAGTTCCGAGAGTACAGATCGATTGTCTTTTAAATTAAATTAATAGGTATACAACTTTGCGTCCGCCGTTTTTTTTCCGGAATTCGAGGCTTTATTGTAAAAAATGAAATGAAATGGCTTGTTGCGTCACTCCCAATGATCCTGCCAATTCCTGTTGCGTTTGACACGAGTCTTGATCAAGTAATGCCTCCAATTCTGCATCTTCGAAAACCTTCTCTCTTCCACCGCCATGGGTCTTCGACGCTAAAATCGCCGTTCTTGAAGCGTTGAAATCGCTCTCGGCACGTTCTTTCACTAATAGCGGCCTCACCATAGGTATTTGAGAGCATTCGATGAGCCTCAGCCGCAGATTTCTTCATATTAAAGCAGAAAATTAAAACCTCCCGCAAATGACGAGAATTTGGCTCGTAAGCTGACATGTTTAATCGAGAATAACTTTATGATGCAGACACAAATCGACTAATATTTCGATGGCGTTATGTTTACAAATACCTAAGCTTATTGTATGACATCTATGATCTATTTATTTCAACTACCACTTACGGCTACAGCCATCTATTGCAAAACGGCAAAGTTGTACACCTAATATATCGGAGTTTAAACAGCCTTTTCAATAAAAAAGACGTGCGCGAAAGTTGAATGTGCGTGGTGTAATTAAGTTAAAAACAAAGAACAGCACCATTGTTACTATTAATTAACAATTAAAAATACGAACAATAAAAAAATAGTGCTCAACATTAATATCAAGTGTTTTATTCGTTTCATTACTTTCCTTGGCGAAGCAGTGACATTTTTTTCCGTGGTGTGTTGTGACTTCTCTCTACGTCGTTGAAAAGTTAGTAAAACAGGTGCCCGTGTCTTGGCACAATACTAACATTACCCACAGGTGTATTGTATTTTTATCATGCCCCAATGAATTAAAAAATAATAATTAACTACATATTTCATTCATCCTCGTAGGTTTACACAATATTTCTGTTACTCTGTGTGTTGGTGATTACTTGCAGACAAATGGCGCATCCTAAAATATAAACCGACGCAATCGAAATTTCTAGATAGTTCTAAGTGATTGGCATGCCTTTACTGTTGAATTCTCACCCCTGCATCTGTTCGAGAAGGGTGTATAAGAATTTTATGCCGGCGTCAAATTACGGTATAATATTTTGAATTTTAGATTCGGCTTAATTTAAGGTCGGCACAGCAACTTACAGTTGTCAGTTGAACCTGTGTACAGTCAGTCTCATACATGTGATGATCTGTTTACCGTCGCGACTACTGTGGTGGTTTAGGATAAATGGAATCTTTATTTCTGTAAAGCTATGACAGTTAGCTTAAATTCGGGAGGTTTTATTGTAACGTGATTTGTAATTGGTTTTTAATATTTTTGTTATTACCGTTTGCAAAACATGGGCTTGGTACACCTGACAAGAGCTTTTCTAAGTTCACCTTTCATTCTATACAAATACACGTCTGACACAAAATATGACAGACATTTTTTGACAGTCGGTAGTTGAGATTAGTTGTTTCTTAAGATTTAACGCAAGAAATTTAAAAACTTATAGACATGATCAAAATTCGACTAGATAATACATGTCTTGTCTTTTCTCGATAAGATAAATCCGTTGCACGAAAAGTTGAGATGACTAAGGATTATAACTCATCCAGAGACTCCACCATTCACCCTAAGCCCGCCATCAAAATTCACTTCGTCATCAGGTAACAATCGCTAGATTCCAATATCACAGCATTCATTACAACAATAATTTTCAATCAAGCCCCAACTTGATTGCCCATAAAAGTCAATCACATTATTTCCAGCCCACTTATTCCACCCTTACGCCGTGGGGCATGCAAGTGCCATAAGGTATACTGTTCGTATGCGTTTGGTAATTTGTGCGAATGTGTAACAGCTACACCAGAACTGCCGTCAATAAAAAATTTAAACTTAAAATAAACCTAATCGAGGAATTGCCAGCCTCGTATGCATTCACATAAAATACAAACACCACTTGAAGCGGCGGATCCAGAAGCCTGAGAGGGTTATACATAACAATTGATGAGATACATGGCAGCCCTATACAATAAAAGTTCATAAATTCATAAATAACCCGGTCTGTCCCCGGAGGTGGCAATAATTCACAAAATTAAGTGCTCCGCATACTGGCATACGCACATTACGCCTGGCTGGTACATTGAAGGATCAGCATAGTAGGGAAAACGGTTGTTACAGAAGGAGTGTTTTCGTTCTCCTGTGCTCCACTCCAATGCCGTCATAGTTGATTTTACTGGAATATTTTCTGGAATCTTCACTGCTGATATGCCTTGCATGGAACTTTTCGAGAACATTTAAATTTTCATATGCTCATACAATAAAAGACTTTCCGTAGCTCGTTCTGCCCCCATCTAGTGTGTGAAATAAGGATGTGCCAAAACTCTTCTAACCGCACATTTATGGTATATTATGAACTCGACTGTTATCCTGAAGGCTTTCAATTTATACCTATGCACGTCAGTTCAGATTTTTCGCACCTTTATCCTAGATAAGGCGTCAAGCTCGAACGCCTTGAAGGGTATTCGACACCTTATAGCAGATGCCTAATCTTGCTGCGGAATAAACTCCCTGGCGTATTCCGACTCTCTGTACCAATCACTTGAAACTAGTTTAGCCGAAGCAATGAGGGTAAGAAGAGACTACTAGTGGAAGTCACTGTATACGCACGCACCAAGCGAGGCAATGAATGTAACGAATAATTTGACATTAATTTCATCCCTGGAGGGCATATTCTACACCCATTGAACGACGCTCCCATGGCAAGTGGTACACGCGCTGTACGACATGATAAACCGAACTCCAACTCTCGCAAATTCCCCTAATGACGTATTTATTTGAATAATGTACTCATTTCAATGTTAGAAACAAAGCATTCCTGTCATACGCACGAATATTTGCCAATGTTATCAACACCCCTCCGACCGCGTCTCGCCTTCAGCCCACCACCACTGCCCACTCCCCACCACAAACCGTCTACATCAAAAACGGCATACAATACAAGAGGGTGCCGCACGTGTAAATGTTGTCATACTGGATCAGTCGAGTGTGTGCAAATGAAATTTTTAACCCAAACAACCAACAGAAGGGCGTCCTTGGGCAAACACAGTGTAGGGGTGCAGCGGTAGCCGCGCTTGCAGCTTTACACTCAAATAATGATTTTCAATTAACCCACGTTCAGCCAGGGCAGCTTTGTGACTTTCCTGTCAAGCCACTAGAGAATTAAGTACATATCCTTTGTATAACGTTGCCCATCATTTTCTCAAAACAAACGTGTTAGTCGTTACCTTGCTATTAAAACATGATTTTCGGCAAGTGAACACCGCTAAATATCGAGTGGGTAGCCTCACCTGTCAAATTAACTTCTAATTTGACATGTGCTAATCATTTTGACACATTTTCCATTACTACAGGAGACAGTAATGCGTCGTCTGGCTTAATCACCAAAGGGGCCTATTAAAATTTTGAAATTAGCCCTACACATGCCACAGTCGCGTTTCCACTACAGGCCCTTGGAGACCCGCCATTCCAGTCCGGATTTCGCAATCAAATTGACAACGTACATAATTCAGACACTAGTTGTCACAGGTGTCACACGCCAAAGGGACATAAACTCGTAGGCAATGTGATATAACTTGTGCAATAATTATTGCGGAAGGACGAATGGCGTGATGAACGCCACATGACAATTATGACACTTTCACTGTCGAGTAAACTGGCAAGATTGAAGGCCAATGTCGGACTGTCCTCTACATACCGATTTTCTTTGTTCAAATAAAGTCCCACAACGACCGAAAAGTACTTCAAGCAGGGAATTCGATGGAATATATCACTTAAAGGTAACTACTGGCGGTAACAGTCCCATTGGAGATATATTTGCACTAGGAGAATTTATTCGAAGAAATGCTATGAAAGTAGAAGAAAAAAAATGGAAGTGGCGAGAGAACCCGATCCAGGGAATAGAATAATGAAGAATGCACTAAAAATACCAGAGAAATCTTTCCATTTTCTTCTACATTTCCTCCATTCGGGACAGTGATGGATGACAAGTTCATATTTTAACAATTTCAACAGGAGATTAAACATTTGACCTAAATCTTGGTCTTCCTGTTTGATTTTCGCATTTCTACTTTTCAATTTCACAATAGATGCCCGTTTAATGGGTCGTCGGTGGTGAGGTCAGCCCATAAGAAACGAATGTGAATAATAAATTTCCTAAACATAAATTACAGTGAAAGCAATTCGAGAAGGTCTAGTATACATTAACGAAACTCATTAAGAGTAAATATTATTTGAGGTTTCAGAGCCCGAAACCTATTTTTGAATTATAGAATGCATTGTGTGGCAAAGAAGAAGACGGAAGTCGTACTTCTTCTAAAAGTTTATTCGTTAAAGTATTGCCCAATCGTTTTCGTAACAAACATGACATCGATCACGCAATTCTGTTATACGAGGGTTGCCTCTTATGTTTCGGGATTTGGGAACCCTAGCGTTGCAATCCGGCAATTGACAGCTCTGTCGTAAAGTTGGACATTTTTGAGGTTATATGCACTCAGAACGTTTTGACATACGAGCGCTATTTGTGTTGTTTAGAGTAACTTAAAAGATTCATCTCGGCCCAAAAATGGAATTAAATCGTCAACATTTTCGTGCGATTATTTTTTACAACTTTCGGGGTGGATTAACTCAGCAACAGTGCATGGATGAACTTAATTCAATTTTTGGCGATGAAGCTCCATCAAGGACCAGTGTTTATCGATGGTATGGTGAATTCAATCGTGGTCGTAGTTCACTCCAAGATGAATTTCGTGAAGGTCGTCCAAAATCAGTTGTTGTTCCGAAAACCATTGATGGTGTGCGCGAACTGATATTGGAAGATCGTCATGTGACCTATCGTGAGATTGAGACAACCTTAGGCGTTAGTGGGACCAGCATACATTCAATATTGCATAAACATTTGACTGTCAAAAAAATGTGTTCGCGTTGGATCCCACACAATTTGTCAATCGCCCAAAAAAAGGCTCGTGTCAATTGGTCGAAAGAAATGCTCAAAAAATACGGTCGCGGTGCTTCGAAACACGTCTATGACATCGTGACAGGTGATGAATCGTGGATTTACGCGTATGAGCCCTAAAGTAAACAGCAGTCGACTGTCTGGATGTTTCAAGATGAGCCAAATCCAGCAAAAGTTGTTCGCGCACGAAGCACTTCCAAGCAACTGGTCGCCTGTTTTTTCGGAAAAACTGGACATGTCGCAACCGTACCACTAGAACAACGCAGAACAGTCAATTCTGAGTGGTACACAACCATTTGTCTTCCAAGAAATCAGGAAAATCAACCGCCGAAGACGGATCACTCTTCACCACGACAATGCGAGCTCTCACACATCGGCTGGGACAACTGCATTTTTGAGCACCCAAAACATCGATTTGACGGGTCATCCGCCGTATAGTCCTGACTTGGCACCGAATGACTTCTTTTTATTCCCGTACGTAAAAAACAAACTGAGAGGTCAACGTTTTTCGACACCTGAAGAAGCGGTTGCTGCATTCAGAATGCATGTGTTGGAGATACCTCAATCAGAGTGGCAAAAGTGCTTCGACAATTGGTTCAAACGCATGCAAAAGTATATAGATCTTCATGGGGAATATTTTGAAAAACAATAAAGTGATTTTCGATGATCAATATTTGGTTTTGTTCTCTAATCCCGAAATATAAAAGGCAACCCTCGTAATATACGTCAGGACATTTGAAACAAATGGTTTTCATTAGCAGCCGACTGTGACACTGTCGATCATTCCACTAACTCATAGCACTTCCACATCAACAAATACCCAGTTTAATATCCCAGTTGAAGGTCTCTTCCTTGAAATCGTCAAGTCACAGTAGTGTGTAAGCCCACTGCCTGTTGGGTCATACCATAGTTAAAAAGCAACTTCGGGACAGGGCACGTGTACGAGAGATCCCTTTTTTTCATAATTTGTTCATCATAAAATGACTATTATTGGTAAACAATTTTGTGATTAAAAATACTTCTGAGCAAGATTTTATTAAGGATTTCGAAGATCAATTATCGATTGAAAGTCCAACTGAACTACCGAAGAGCAGTTGCAATAGCGGAGGCTTATTTTCCAATTGCTGGCACCAGGTGATAACGTTAACCATCCTCCAAAGTGTGAATCAAAACCATATTCACTGATGTTTCGATTTATAATTTCCCGTTATCGTCCCTTACATATAAAAAGGTAAGAAAGCGCATACGACACGAAGACCAAGTCATTTGAATACTTATAACAATAGTAAAGATATCATTGTAGAAATATGAACGTCGGGACCGCATATCCTTGACGAGAGTTTTTTTTTGGGGTAAGAAGGTGGAAATCTTCAAAAGATAGCTCTGACCGATCCAGAGGGATGCCGGACTTTTACCGACTAAAACCACCTCCCGCCAGGCATATATTCCTGTTGATCCCCGTGGAACTTTCTTTTAGATATTCCATAGCGGCGCGGGACGGAGTTTATATGTTACTCCTCTCGCCGCGTCGCAACTGGTGCATCATGTGCATGGTAGGAAGCCCTACCTTTTTTTCTCACACATTACATTTCCTCCCACATTACATTTTTCTCCCATATTACATTTGCCTCCCACATTACATTTTCCTCCCACCTATAAGAAAATCCATTTGATATTCCAAACATAACATCGTAACCAAATCGAACTAAATGTTCAAATTCTCATTTATTGAATTCACATTTATTTATTCAATTTAATGCATTTGGTCGATTCTATTTCCTAAAATCAAACAGCAAAATGCATTATTTTCCCAGGTATGCTAAAAGCAATTAGCACCTAAAAAACCTACAAGATCCAAAACCTAAAAGTGCATGTCTCCAAACAAAGGCATATCTATTCGAAACGCCGACACACAATTCTTGCAAACATAAACATCATATTTTCACATACCAGATGTTTTATGACTAGCTAATAGACACGGATTCCCAGATCCTAACCTAACAACCAATTTCCACAGATCTTGTGCTACATATTTGAAATGCACGAAAATTCTTGTTTGCATTAGCCAGATGGCTAATACAAATAAAAACCCCAATAAAGGATCAAACGATAAGTGGCGATGCGTCTTGACGTTCGAAAGAAGATAAAGATATTTGAGAATTAGTATTTTGAAGTGAAAAGGTGAACACCTTGAAAAAGTGACTTGACTGGAGTCGCTTAGGAGAGTCAGTCAGTAGCGCGCTTGAGGAGAAGACCTCCTCAAAATTAATATAAGTTTTTATATATTATTATATAAGAATTTTTAAACTAAAACTAAAATCGGTTTTATAAAGAAACTGAAGTGTTGACTGCTTAGAAGAAAGTTTTTAGTTCTTTAATTCAGAACATCAGTGTAATCGTGCGGCAACATGATCGATAGTGCGCGGAAAGTTTAGGTCAGGAGGATAACAACGGTAGCCCACTCTTCCCGGGAAACCGGAAGCACGGTGGTGCACCAAAAAATATTACACATATGTCTCTCCAAAATCTTTCGCGCGGTCTCAAATCTCACGCACTCTGTGAGTACGTTTTCCGCATTTTCTATTTGGCCTTCGCAATACTAGCAGTATGGGTGATTCGCATTCTTATACTTGTGCAAGTATTGCCGAAAGTATCCATATCCTGATATTAGCCGAGTCAACTGGTAATTCAGCTCACCCATGTTTCTACATCAGGTATCATGGTGTAGGCCCATCTTCCTTTGGTGAAAGAATCCCACCTTCGTTGCCATTCTCTTAGGCTTGAGAGCTCTAATTGTGACCGCATTTTCCGACGATTGTCTTAGGAGACTGTTGGGTTTCTCTATATCACACGAAGAACCAACCCATAATTCTAACCAACCTTGACCGCTAACAGCACGCCACCTCAACTCAACTCCCCATGCACAATCCGCAACAGCATACACTCCTAACCTTTGCAATAAACACACTCCCAAACCCACAACAGAATACAATTCAACAGAATATATTCTAAATCATCCCCGCATTCATTTTCCCAAAATTGCTTCGGTCAATTCCTTACTGAATTCATATTCCCTCCCTGAGACCGAGCAATCTCAATTTCCCCGGAAATTCATAAGCTGTAATAAAATGCATATTCCAATCTACAATGGAATACCAACCATCTCCCTCAGTTACATCACCCCACATACATTTTCCCAAAATTGCTTCGGTCAACTCTCTACTTAAGTTATATTCTTTCCTTGCGACCAAGCAATCTTAATTTCCCCGAAATGCATATGCCGTAATGAAACGCATATTCAAATCCATAACGAAACATTAACCATCACTACCAACTATACCGAGCCGCATACGTTTCCCCAAAATTACTTCGGTTAATATCTTATCTAAACGATATTCCTTGCTTGCACCCAAGCAATTCCAACTTCCCCCGAAAATTCATGCCCATACTTGCTCGCATTCCCAAAGCCAATTTCCCGGTACACACAACCAACGAATCCGACTCAGCTTATACGGCGAGGTTTCGCTGGTACTGAATTCTTATGCAAGCATCTCGAAATTCCTCATAAGTGGCAGTGAGTTTATGACGCCACTGCCACGGCGCGATGAACACACACTGGGTCAGTCGAGATTCATCCACCGTTGCGTCCGCACACGCACAGTCGGTCGTTGTCCAACCACCGTAGAGTGCGCACAGTCGCGTGTTATCTTTCTTGCCCAAATCGAGTCGATGGGGAGCCCGCGTTAGTTATTAATCCGCAAATCGCTGCAAGACGGAAAAGGACAGTTTTAAATCCACGCCGAAATTAAAAGGAACAACTGGCCCCCAAAAGAAAACGCGATAACAAGGTATTCATACCGTTAGACCGAACAAACCCCGTCTCATATCGCGCAGCCATTGCGTAGCAGACACGTAGCCAAGGAAATATGTAAGGCACTTCGCTCGGCACTTGGAACAGGAGCAGCGGCAATAGGAGAACAGTCAAATGATCGTGTCAAATGCAACGGAGTGTTTGTCAGATCCCAAAAGGGACCTGAGACGTGTAGTAGTAAAGTGGATGGGTACCAGAACACGTGTTAAACTTTTTCTTATTTTCACAACTCATTGTTAACTTTTTTGTATGTAAGTAATTGTATTTCCCTATTGTCCACCGAGTTGTACATCGCCCCCGTGGAACAAAAAACACCGACGAATAAAAGATCATATTAAAAGAAACATCAACGAACAAAACAGGTGTTTTCATTTCCCCCCTGATGCTCGAATTTCGGACGACGGTTTGCGACGAACTCTTTAGTGGGGCGGTAGTGAACTAGTGACATACGCTAGAACATATACCCCCCCCCCTCACAAGACCTTATACAATGCAGCGTTTTCTTTAGCTGCAATGTCAGGTGGTGACCTCCCGGCCAAAATATTTATATCATCTTGGGATACCGTTCGGAATACATAGCATATTTTTAGTGATGCCAGCCTATGTGCCGAGTTTACTCCCCTCATGTACGACTTATACTGTGCGGCGCCTACCCATTTGTGACTTGCTCACATTATAATGGAGATGATGACACTGGTTATGAGTTCCCTTATGTGGGGCCGAGGTCCACCAACATTGGATAGCAGTCTGCCTAAAACTTTACATACTCTTGCCCTTTTTTCACTCGTTTTCCTCAGGTGTTCCTTGAAGCTCAACCTGTAGTGGAGTATAACACCAAGATATTTAATATAGGGACCGGATCTGATTATTTGTCCTTCTATTTCCAAATCAAGGTATTTAACTTTCTTGCGGCTGCTTATTAAAACTGCCTCCGTCCTATGTCCAGCTAGTTTCAGTCCGGCCATATCTAGCCAACATTTAATGCTCTGGATTGCTTGAGAGCAAATATTCTCCAGGGCATCTAGATGCGTAGCTACGGCCACTATTGCCAAATCATCATCATCATCATCATCGGCACTACAACCGGGAACCGGTCTTGGCCTTATTTAGCAAGTCCTGAGGCTTGTTAAATTTTCCATAATGATATATTTTTTCTGGGCAGGGTCATTAGTCTTGCGCCAGGGGCTCCCCGACGGGGAAATTGCCAAATAATTCTAACCCCTTCTGGTACATTGACACACTATCATACATGATAAATCCATAACAGCGGACCTAATACAGATCCCTGAGGTACACCCGCTGTTATTTTATATTCCTGTGGTTCCTCATCTGTGTCATACAGCGATCTTCTATCCGAGAGATTTGCTAGTATACGCACCAAGTAGGGTGAGACTTGTAGATCGCCCAACGCTGCTAGAATCCGATTCCAGTTCACCGAATTGAATGAATTTTTAACATCTAGTGTCGCCACCGCGCAGTACTTATTCGTACCTCCTAGCCATCGTACTCCAATTATCGCATTGCGATCGATGTCGCACACCCCATATAGTGCCTTACCGGTTGTTCTAGCTTTTCGGAAGCCATACTGCGATTCAGAGAGCCCCGATGTTCTCTCAGTGAATTGTTTCAGACGAGTGGCAATTACTCGCTCAAGCAGTTTTCCTGTTATGTCCAGCATGCACAACGGACGATAAGACGACGGCGCTTCTAGACGAGGGTGACAGCCGAGATATACACGAGGCTTAAAAATGGCTAATTCCTAACAATGACGGCAACGTTATCCTAATGCATATACGTTTTCGATTTTGATTTGAAGTACACATTTATTTTACTCAGAATCAAATTACACATTTTTCTTTATGCAGAAATAAATGCATGTCCTCTTTACCAAATATTGTTCTTATGTTAAATTACTGGCTCCTGGCAAGCAATTAAAAAGAAAGAAGTATAATTTAGAGTGCCCAAAATGAATGAGTCGAGGGAACTCAAAAATTTACAATATCTAATGTTTTGTTTATGACTTTCGGCGTACAGTGATTTTTATAAGAATCTGAAACAAAGAAAACCTCAAAAACAGGTCAAACCCATCCCAAAGTCTGCCTCTGTTAACTGTAATGTGATAATCATTGAAATAGATGACGAAGTGAATGGCACCAGGACGAAGAAAATATAAGGAGGACTTCAAAAATGGCAACGCATCCAACACCAGCAAAGATAAAGACAAGAAATCCATTAAAGATCTACATAGTAATACTGCCGGACCATCATTTTAATGTGACGAATCCGTGGCTCGACATTTACATACCATTTCCTTACCCGATATCGGCGATGAGACGGCAGCGTTCGTACAGCCAATTGGGATGCCGAAGAAATAACTGCATAACCAAACTTTACATAAGACTTTCTCACATAAAAAAAAATGGTTCCGATTTCAAAGTAGAAGAGACCAAATTATAGTCATTGGCCAACTCCGGAATCTCGACCGCTTCGAAAGCCTGTTGCGTTTCTAACATTTATACACGATAGACAAACCAAAGTAAAGAATAGCAGCAACAGAAAATCGAAGAAATAAACCAACAGAGCAGTGGCGATGTGTTGAAAATCCATTCTAAGCCACTCAAACCCTCATTCACCAGAGTCATACATACCCACAGCCGTCAACCACATTGCTAATGCAAATAACCCAATTAAATCGCCGTTCTTCTCCTCTATTGATTACAAATACGCGATCCAATAAGCGTACAACTGTTGTACAATCCACAACCAACACGAATGTTCCCAATCGTTGGGGCTGTTCCGCGTCATCCTCGTCCTCAACGATCATTTACAATACCATCAACATTCTGAAGTTAACTACGTGATATTGCCAAATGAATGCGACCCTCGTCAACTGGTCGCATAATCTTGTAACTTCGTACCATCGCACACATTTCGTTCCATTTGTCCGCACACCCGATGTGAGCAGTATATCATAGCAAGGTGGACGCCCGGGGAAGGTTATGAGACGTGTTGGTTCTCTTCTCTAATATCCGCAGTACCCAACCCGATCACAGCGAATCTAACAACACTTTACTACGAAAAAGGATTCTAACCACTAATCATCCTGGATGTTTTCGGTGGGCTGTCGACACTGCTGGTAGAAGTAGTTGGGACAGGTCTTATCTCGAGATCGGATCGGCTGGTTTAACTGTTGATGGTAATCATAATGGATTTATTGGACGATATATTAAGGTGCAAGTTTTGTTGAATAGTTGTGCCAGTAACATTAGATTCTTGTAAAAAGGGGGGGGGGGGGGGGGGGGGGGGGGTAAGGGGAGACCGACTTAAACGAGACAAGGACAAATCTGTCCTTTATCTTGTTTCTGGATTCTGGTCTTCTTGCGATAACCAGAATCACCCACATCGTGAGGATGGTGGGCTCGGTCTCAATATATCTGAAAAAGAGGGGGGAGCTATCTGAGGATAGTATGGACAGGGTTGGTTCGAATATTCTCTAACTACTTGGTTGAAGGGATGGTGGGAAAGAGATCATACAAGACCAGTAGGTCTTGAGTGCGGCAGTAAACGCACATTACGTCTTTGGCGTCTGATAATCTGCTCTTGGTCGGTGTGTGTGGATATTTGTGCTGTCTTGTACTATGCGTGCGTGTGTGTAGTATGTTTGCAGTAGACTACAGCGTTTCCAACGATAGTGAAGAGCGTGCGATTCGAATCGACGCTATCACGGTTAGAATCACTAAAATATAGAACCAAAGCTCAACGCATCAGCCCACTGCCGAGTGTACGAATTCGATTTCTAAACTCAAGTACATTCGGCTGATGTGGAAATGCTATATTATTGCTATGGTATACGGCTTTAATGGATGTGCTTTTGGTGGTGTTGTTCTTCACTATTGGTCGCCACAAGACCCTATGAGACGGGTCCAGGAATTCCCTAGTAAAGAGGGCAATCTTGTTGGGAAGGGTGCTTTCTTCAGTTTTGTACTGAAGAAGAAGTTGTAGTGGTCGAATCCGAAGAGATGAAAAGAGAGAAGGGTCGAGAACGCAAGACTCCCGTACAGGTAGGCTCTCGCTCTTCTGAATGCTTTCGAGGTACTTGTATGCTAATTGTAGCAAGTACTCGGTGATGGGGGTAATGTAGACACACTGGAATTAGATTCTGGTCGAACGTGTTCTGTTATTTGTTAATCAAATTAACTATTTTAATTGATTAGGATAGAGAGGAAATTAGTCTTGGATTAAGTGGCCGAAGACGTGGTTTTTTTTTGTTTGTGTTTCGGTAGGAAATCTTCAGAAGATACTTTGGCGGATGTTTGTATTATCGTATGTTGACGCAGTGTTCCGCTTGAACACTGAGCACAAAAGAAAAACACGAAATGAAACTAGAGTGAAGGAAATGATGCACCAATGAAACACAGGGATATTTGTTATTAACCTGTGGTTTTATTTTATTTCTATTGTCACTGTTTGTACACTTATGGAATGGTTACCAACTCGTAATAAGTCACTTCAATCGGAATACAAAATAAGTAATTATGAAAGGACACACCAGTAATTTTTATTTTATTGTTTTAATATTTTCCTTTTTGGGTTATTCACTACTTCAATACAAATATGAAGGAAAGGACTGTGGAAGTACACTCAATACTGGCTCTATTGTTCCTGGTAAATTATACCCCTTCAGGTGTGAACCGAATTCATGATTATTTGATTCGGGATCGATGCGATGTGTCACCACCGTCCCCGTAGCACATCACAACTAAAGATCGGATCAACCCGGTATGCGGCGCGCATGGACTCTCCACGGCACTAACGTACTGCAATTTCTTTCGGTTACTTACGCGCGACCTTCTTTTTTCCATTACCAAATTCTCATTCCCCTATCTTTATCTTCTTTCGAAGGATCAGGCGTACCGCCACTTATTACACGATCCTTTCATGGGGTTTGTTTGCGTTACCCATCTGGCTTAAGACAACAAGAGTTGTCGTGCGCTTCAGATGGGTAACAAAGGAACCGTGGCAATTGGGCGTCGGGTTCTAGATGCATTTCCAAGTCATAAAACATCTTGAATGAGAAGATATGCGTTTGGATGTTTATGATTGCAAGAATTGCGTGTCGAAGTGTCGACTCGCTGTGCCTTTGTTTGCACACGTGCACTTCTTGGTTTTTGGATCTTGCAAGGAATTTAGAGGTGCTAATTGCTATTAGCGTACATGGGGAGATATGCATTGTTCTGTTTGCTTTTAGAGAATTGGTTTGAGTTGGACGAAATTGCGTAAATAGATTTGAATCGAATGGATGAATTGAATTCAATATTAGAAAATTTGGAACGTTTAGTTCGATTGGGTTTGACCCTTTGAATTCAATGTTGCGTTGGGGATATGTGATGGATGTTGCTAGGTAATTTGTGTGGTTGGTAGAACCGCCACAATACCTCTCGAGCGAACCAGAACCATGTCGGATTGTTACCGACTAAAACCACCTTCAGCCAAGCACATGTACCCGTTCATGCCCGCAGAACTTTCTTTCAGATATTCCATCGCTGTGTGGGACGGAGTTTATCTGTTACTCCGCTCGTCACGTCGCAACTGGTGCGATGTTTAGCTACAGCCACTATGGGTAGTTTTTTATATTTTCAGTATTACGCGGCGCGTCGCTCAGGGTGCTACAGGGCACAGGTTAACCGCGTAACCCCACTAGCTTCTTACTAATCTGACTCCTTTCTTTTGATACGAACACCTTTTTCTTCGCAGCTTAATCGTCAAATAAAACACTCACTTCGTTCAGCGCGATTCAGTTCGCAATACTTTAAATATTTATTTTTTTTTTTTTTATGAATCCGGTTTTCTATTTACAATTTTGGTTTGGCGCGCAGTGCTAGCGCTCTTGATGCACGATCGTTAAAATATAATTTACATAAAAGTTAACTCTAGCACTCTTGCTGCACAATTGTTAAAATATAATTTACATAAAAGTTACTTCTTGTTTTGGTATACGCATTAGCACTCTTGCTGCACGATCGTTAAAATATAATTTACATAAAAGTTAATTCTAGCACTCTTGCTGCACAATCGTTAAAATATTATTTACATAAAAGTTAATTCTTGTTTTGGTATACGCACTAGCACTCTTGCTGCACAATCGTCAAAAGATACTTTACATAAAAGTTAATTCTTGTTTTTCTTACTATTATTTATGTGTATTATTTTATAATGCCGTGCTAAATTATGTTTCACTCACGCACAAAAAGAGAATTATTCCACAAATATAGTGCCGCAAACACACAACATACGAGGAAGTATCCAAACACCACACGTCTAAAGTCTCTCGATGTCAGCGAATTATTAAGGTTTCACGCGCTACGTTCACACGAATCGAGGGTAAAATCGCAACTCTTTAATTTAATTTTTACGTGGAGGACCCGACTGGCCTCCACGGAATCTGAAACGAGATTAATAAGCTCATCGAAGCGATAGAATACCACATATTCCATCATCGCTTCGATGACCATATTTGGTAATTTACCCTTTTGCGTTTTGTTCAACACAAAAGGGGGTTGAAACTCACACACGATCATTGCTTTTGCTGCTCATCGTGTGTATCCGCAAATATGCAGACACAGCATACATCTCATTTAAGGTTCGCAGCAGGTGCGAGCATCTCTGCTACGAAAAGGGTTGGAGTATTTGCACGATCAACGTGTGCGTAAGGCATTATTGCTGATCGTGTACTTTCCTCTTCCATAAATGGATATGTTCCTTCGACATCATTGTGTTGTCCCCATGCTGCTAGGGCGCGCTTTTACCGGCGTCCCATGGTATACATCGCCATGCGTGTGTGTGCGAAAATGCTTTGTCCTATGCGCATGGAATAAAGGGAATCATATCGAACACGCGATGTTGTATCGATCCGTGTTTTCAAGGGCATTTGGCTGGTGCCAACAATTTCGCTTGTCGGAAGTGTGGTCGATCGGTCGTTTGTATAGATGACCACAAAAAGGAAGAAGTAAATCCTGTAGTATGTGGCAAACACATTACGAGGTATTTCTTTGATACTCATTGGGCAATGTTGTTTGCTGCATGTGCAACCGGATTTTGCCTTTTGGGAAACATGGTGCGATTCGCACGACTATGCCGTTGTTGCTGATGTATTTTTCATATCAGCAGACATTATGTTTCACAGGTTTTTCTATGATTAGGGATGTTAAGGCAGGTAAGTAGTGGCGTTTGCAAGAGCCGCCACCGTAATTGTTTCTCCTTTGTCGTATGCTATTTGGGGGTTTTTACCTAGATTGTGGGACGATGAGTGCTGGCGTTCAGGAGAATCGCCACACCACCATCGCCAAATCATCTGCGTACCCAATGATTCTAACTCATTCTGGTACATTGACCCTGAGCACACCATCAGACATGATATTCCATAACAGCGAACCTAATATATACCCTTGGGGTATACCGGCTGTTATTTTATATTCTGTGTCATAGAGCAGTCTTCTATGCGAGAGATAGTTTGCTAGTATATGCACCAAGTACGGTTAGACTTGTAGATCGCCCAAAGCTCCTAGAATCCGATTCCAGTTCATCGAGTTAAATGCATTTTTAGCATCTGTGGTCGCACACCACAGATGGTACCTTATGGGTTGATCTACCTTTCCGGAACCTATACACCCATTCAACTCAGTGAATTGATCCGGGCAAGTGGCAATTACTCGCTCAATCAGTTTCATTGTTGTGTCTAGCATGCACAACGGGCGGTAGGACGATGGCGCTTCTGGATTCTTGCCTTTTTTTCCACTGTTGAGGAAATTGTCCTGTTTTAGGCAGGTCGTGAGTAGACTGCTGGAGAATTCCGGCATCCTTGTTAAAGAAGTCTTCACTACAGTATTAGGAATACCATTCAGTCCCGGGGTCTTGTTTTTTTTTAACAACCCTTGGAGGCAAAAGCACCTCTTTGGTGGTCACGGGAGGAATTTCTCTTTCAGTTATGTTCCATTCCTCTTGCGCTCTCAACACCTCATCATACTGCGGGAAGAGGACAGCAACGATTCTGGCCATGTCACTTTTACTCTTTTGCATTTGACTACTGTTTTTGTGTAGTTTTTTCATGACTATCGTGTTGGCGCTGCCCCATGGGTTATTATTTAATTCATCCCTTAGAGAGCAGAATGCGTAAAATTTACTCTTGGGGATCATATCCCTTAACTCCTTCAGTTTGTTGCCAAATTCCGCATGTAACTCTGGGTGGGTGTTACGGTTTCTTGCTCTTTGTTTCAAGCGTCATAACCTGTTGCACTCCGATCGCACATGGGCGATTTCTGCGTTCCACCAATACACTAGTTGGATTGCCCCTGCTAGTTTTACTTAGTCGTGGCATAGAAGCATCGCATGCGTTAGTTAGCCACTTCATGACTTTTCCAACCTGCCTGTTCCCACCGCCTCTGCGTCAAACTGTCGATTTAGTCTTCCAGCCTTCTTTTTTCCGAAATGGTGTTGCTGTCAGATTTCAAGACATGTGATCACACTCTGGGTCGCTAATGTTTGTCCGCACATCCCCATACATTGTGCAGTTTTATTTACTATCCTTACTTACACAACAGAGTCGCTTGAATCTAAGTTTAATTTTAAACTTTTTTGAAGACAATCCACTAGAATCTTAATATGCCTAAAAGACTACTTGTGAAAGAAACTAACATTGTGTTTATATATCATTAATAGTTCACCTGATCCAAATTTCACATTCTAATATAGCGTTTTCTTCTTTTGCAGGTACGTAATTCATAATTAAATGGCATGAACATTCCAAATACCGGGTAAGTCTCTTTTTCAATTATATTGCGTTATCCGATATAGGTTTCCGATTTTTAAATAAATTAAAATGCTAGTATGATATATGAATATATCAGCAATCAACAATTTTATAAAAATAGTTAAGGGGATTAAGTGGTATTCAATTTGAAAATAATTTAAACATGGTCCATTAAAATCCCCATAGCATGTCATTAGACCTGACATTTGACCGTCCGATAACCAAAACGAGTTATTTGCATTCTGTTGGAAAAATACTGGTAATTGTTACACAAAATACATATATGTAACTTATTTGTCAGATTTTCCGAGCGCCTTTAAAGTAGATCCATTTGAAGTAACACACGTGTAGACAAAATATTACTTACAGACGTTTTCCTAGTGGGCTTTCAGTTCACACATCACCTTTTATTTTTCAGCTGAAATTCGCCCAAAACGAATACCCCGGAGCAGCACTTTCAGGTTTGGGAAGAGGTTAGAATTCACATTTTGCCAAATTAGGTGAATACGGTGGTTGTTCAAGCGCATTTGTTGAGTTTTGGTGTTTTCCGATTTTCTCCTATTGATTTCAATACTTGTTGGCTTGTTTACATATCGTATTCGTATACCCAAGTCTCCTCACCGTATGCGTTCCACGTACGTGAGATCGGAATTGCAGTGATCCAACATGTCCAAAGAAACCTGCTCCCCAAAGCGTTGATAAAGAAAATGCAGGTGTTTTGAAACGAGTTTTGTGGCGATGCACCTCATGCCGCAACTATCGATCAAAATGATGAGACATGTTATCTTCAGTCAAACTTTGGACTTCAACAACTTCTCGACTTTCCTTAAAGGCTGTGTACCAATCATATGGACAGGTTTTTGATAGTGATGGCTTACCCTAAACCTTTTGAAACATTTTCAATGTATCACCACATGACATTTCGTTCGCAAGACAAAATTTGAAATAACTGCTTTACTCACTATTTTCAATCATTATAAAATCGATACGCACTTCTTAAATGGACTGATTTAACCAGTTGTTGCAAACATACTGGTTGGTAGATTCCACGCAAATTTGGCATCATAATTGAGGGCAGATGTACCAAGCCAGGAAAAAGAGTTCATACCTCATTGGTTTTTTTTTTTTTTCCAGCTGCCGATGAGCACAACAATTGAGAGGCAACTACTGGATTTCCATAGAACGCTCGGTACTATATCCAATATCTTCTTCCATAACACGATCTACAGTATATTCCACAAGACATGTTATATGTTATACACGTTCCACATCACACTCCCCTGTTTTAAAACACCTTCCAGTCGCTCCACAACATGTTCCACCTGTTACACAACACGATACATAATATATTCGTGCTTATTGTGGGACAAGTTGTGGCGCATGATATACGATATTATGCCAAACATTTTATGGAGCCTCATTGGGTACCCCTTGACACATGGAATGTACTGTTGTCTCCGTACACACGTATAACATATATATATACATATCTCACATGATGTGTAAGTGCTTCTTTTCTTTTTGACACAAGATAAAATTTATTTCGTCATTTTAGGGTTGTGTCCGGGTGTTGTTACCTGAAGAAAATATTGTATAATACAGAAACGTATATACTGTATATACCTTTCTGTATTACAAAAATATTTTCTCGGGGTACTATATATGCCTTACTGTTTTATAAAAATATATTCTTCGGGTGACAAAAAACAGGAAACATCGCGGCTGCTGCACGCGTCGCTATTGTGGCGCCCGCGCCTTCTCAGGGATCGAGCAATTTGTGCTCAAGTAATTAGAGTCTCCCTGGGAATCGACTCAATGTCGCTTTGGCAGAGCGTCTTCCCAGGATAGTTTTGTACGATGTTGTTAATTATTATCCAGCATCTAGTAGTAATTATTTGCTGGTGTTCTGTCATCGATGCAATGTCTTGTTGTTGTTCCTGATGAGGAGTCTTCCCAAGAGTCGGGAAATTAGTATTCTTGGGAATCACGTGATGTATCGGATGGGCGTCGGTCCTAGACATGGAGTGAAGCGTCGCAGAGGTGTATATAAGAAAAGAGGGAGGTCCTGCTCGAATTATGAAAATTATTTCGTAGGATAATGTGGGTGAGAATCATTCGCTCTTTTTTTCTTCCCAGTTCTTACCGATGGGCACCACACAACAAGAGTTGGCTGGCGAACATTTAAAAAAACCAAACGAAACGTACAAACATAAACAAGAAATAAAAAACAACGGCAATTAGGGACCTGGGAGGGGGGCGGGGGGGGGGGGGGGGTCGCTGAGCCTGAGTGGTGTACTATGTTTAGGGACGTATAGTCCTTTCTTCGTCCCTAATCCACCACCAGTTGTGATGAGATCGAACTATTATTGATTTACCTCTTTCACGGATCACTATACTAAAACGTCGGCGATCTGTGCCATTAGACATATCGTTATCATGAAAAATTGCTTTTTCCCTGGTACCACGGAAAATAATAGGGACTCTGTAGCGTAATCCCCTGTTACCATTGCTCCACTGAGAGGAGCAATGGTAACATATTATTATTTTTCCTATATTAACGTATTTAATGCTACCTTAACGGTGTTACAACTAAATACGAGCGGAGGCAGGAACCGAAATCGTGTTGGGTCGGTTAGGTAGGTTTTCCGTTCGGAGTAGTGGCGAGATGGCGAGCAATGGGGAGAGAGTGATCTTTTTTTGAGTCTTCGGTCAGTCGGAGTGGAGTAGTGTGAGGGAGTAGTTGTTGAAGTGTGGTTGAAGAAAGAAGAACCCTATAACCCGTCCATGGAGGACAATTATTTTATTTTAAAAAGAAATTGTACTGTTTTGTTTTTTGTTAATGTTTAAATATATTAAGTTGGTGAGCCTAATATTGCGTCTTAATCAATTAATCATCGAACCAAGGAAAGAGATCGTCCCAAGAAGACTCAACAAAAAGTGTTGTTGGGAGGCATAACGTTGGCAGGAGACAGCGGCGAGCAATTTGGGCCCAAGACACGACGAAAGCGGGCTGCCCTGTACGCCGAGGACTTTGCTTGCGACCTGGAACTAGACGGGATCTAGCAATAAAAGAATTCTAGAGTTCGGGTAAGCCTCCTTATACGTATTGAATAGGTTCCTGTAGGCGAAGGAGGGTTGAAAGTCACAGCAACGGGCAGCCACTGGCGCTTCAAGGCAGGATGCCATTAAACTTCATAAAATCCAAACCACTCTGTGTAAAACCACAACAACTCCATGTTTGTCTTGAATAAGTCATTTTCTATTCAAGAAGGGAAATGCTTCTGGGGGAATAAACCCATTACGGCCATACATCAATACTGGTCGGATGAATGCAAAGTATGAAATTATTTTGACTTTGGAGTCCAGTAGACTACTACGTAAGAACTGGTACTATATGCTTACCAAAGTAAACATACTGATCAAGCCAACTACCAAGGTAGGGAGGATTATTACTTCCTGCAATGGAACCTTTTTCCCAGTTCCGTTTTGTATCCCTCGATGCGCTGGACAAGATCGTTCTCTAAAGAATAGCCTCTGTGTTCTTAACATTAATCTTTAGATTCCAGTCGTCGCAAAAGCGTTTGATTCTATTAAAGTCACCTTGCAGAAGTCTGTTGATGACATCAATCGTTTTTTCCAGATCTATACGCCTACGATTGCATGGTTGACAGAACCCACTAGGTCACTAGTGTAAATGTGAAACAAAATGGAAGAATTAACTTCCGTTTTGATGTGAAAGCTCTTGTTAGATATCTTCACATTTCACCACAAATTGTTTACTCATTATCATCATCATCATCATCGGCACTACAACCGGGAACCGGTCTTGGCCTTATTTAGCAAGTCCTGAGGCTTGTTAAATTTTCCATAATGATTTGTTTTTTTCCGGGCAAGGTCATTAGTCTTGCGCCAGAGGCTCCCCGACGGGGAATCGAACCCCGTTCTCCCACGTGACAGGCGGGTATACTAACCACTATACTATCGCGGAGCCTTACTCATTATCATATCTTAGATAATATATAACAAATATTTGATCGTACCTAGATTTGATAATTTATATACCAGACCTTCTAACAACGAAAGCCTTTTCAAAGTCAACCAAACAGCCTCGTGTGCATTGTCGCCTTTCCACTGTATATCTAAAACAAGTTTTGTCGCAGCGTGGACTCGATCGTGTTGCGATCTCAAACCAAACCGGTTGTTCGGAATGATACAATTTTCGTCACACCACTTTATCAATACTTTATTTATAATTGTTTTCGAATACATTGCTGGCGTTTGGAAGCAGACTAATCGAGCAAAGATAGACGGGGTTGCTCCCATTCTTCCCCTTTTTGGGGATGGGATGGACTATTGCAGTTTTCCAACGGGTTGGATAATATGCATTATTTAGAGCGTTGTTGAATAAAACCGCGTAAACCGTTTCTGCTTCAAGAGACAAGTGCTTTAAAACAATGTTTGGAATACTATCTATTCCAGGGGATTTCTTGTTCTTAGTGGATCTAAGTATATCAGTATATTAGTTCATCCTTGGTCACCAATACACTTGTGTTTAGACTTCTATGCAGGGAATCCGTTCTACTATTTTCACTAAAGGTAGTGAAATTCCGACTTTCGAAACGGCAATTGTTTTAGTTGGCCCTATTTTCTAGTTCGCGGTTAGAATGAACGGTTTCGTTCACTCTGTACACAGCCTCTAAACAAGCACCAATTGGGTTGGCTTTCTTTTGCGGATCCGCGACTATTAGGAACTATTCGTTTGAGCTGATATGTTCCAGGGTATTGCCTCATCAGTTATACTGTAATAAACTGTAGCGTGGTTCGAGGGTCACCACTTTTCAGAAGTTGTCAAATGTTGCTCAACGATTCGATTGTAATCATCTGCAGCTGACTTTTGAAGGGACGCCACCTGACAGGTGTCATCTCTTGTTTTTCAGTTCAAATGTAGCTAACTGCAGCCAAATGTTTTAATTGGCGGAAGCTGATAACCCCTGTCCTCTACTTCTAAGCAATTGCAGCAAGGTTTTCAAAAGGCACCACTTTTCAGATATTGATAGTTCTTTGTTTTCATTTCAAATTCTAACAGCAGCAAGGTTTCAAAGACGGCTTTTTGTTAGAGGATCGCAAATTTTGTTTTTCAGACCTTATAGAAAGAACTGTAGCATGGTTCCCAAAAGGATCTATTTCACAGATACGACTACGTATTTTTAGCACATGTTTTCAAATGCCTATTATTATCAAATGCCTATTATTATCAAATGGAACCAAATGCAGCTGCCATATAATAGAGGTTAACACATGTTCAGTGTAGCAAAGTTGCTTTATTTGAGAGATCATGACAATGTTTTCCTTCATTTAAAATTCAACCAGATGAATGTCAGCTTTCCAAAGTAATGCACACTAATCAGTTAAATTTTTAAAGGCTGCCGTTTGTAAGTTGTTGGCAAATATTGCTGTTTAGTTTTTATGTAAACAATTCGGAAGAGGTTTCCAAAGAGCGTAACTTATCAAATATTATTTGTTACTGTCTCCAAATGCAGTCATATTTCCAAATGATTCTTCTTGACAAATTTCGACACATGTTGTTCGTTTTTTATAATATTTTCAAGTGTAGTAAGACTTCCAAAAATTGTATCTTCTTATTTAACTGGATGCACAACGGCTTACCAACGGCGTCTCTCGACGAATTTTCCTCTTCATTTCTAATATTTTCAAGGGCAGCAATGTTTCCAAAAGACGACATTCTACAAATATTGACGACTGTTGCTTTTTACTTTTAAAGAAACCATTTGCCAAAAAGTTTCTATAGCGCATCGGTCAGGTGGTACTTTTTATTTCTAATGTGTACAAGCAGAGCATAGGTTCAAAAGTGCGATATGTCAGATAGTGATAAATCTTGCTCTTCAATTCTCGTGTAAACAAGTGTTAAGAGGTCCCCAAAGAGTACCATTTGACTGATAGTGACAACTGAAAACTGCGTTTCTAATGTATTCCGCCGAATTTGCGTCTTGAGAAAGTCAAAGAATCTTGAACGCTGATGTTTAAAAAGAAAGTTTTGAAGTAGAAAATGGATCACTCGTTCGATATATGGATTCAGGGTGAGAGCACACGGTTTTCTGTTATCTATTTATTAAGATTTTATTTAATAAAATTGATTTAAAAGAAAAAACAAAGCTAGACGTAACGAACGATGGCAACACCTTCTTAGTTGAATCAATAATAAAACGTATTACCCAACGGCTAGAATTTCCAATCATTCACAGTCGGTGCACCTGTTTCTCTTCTAATCTTTCTGTTTTTATTGGGCAACACTTTTTTTATTAGGCAAAAGTAGCTCCACAATAATATTCTTGAGTGTAAAATTCAGAAGCATTTACTTGTCTCGATGTTAAGAGAAATTTTTATCAGAGATTAATCGTCCTTACAATCCAATCTCCAACGTTGTGAAAACGTTTTATGGCTCTTTCCAGGTTACGTACTAAAATTGAAATTCCGTTGAACGGTGTTTTCCTTCCCGGTTTTTCTTTTTCCTTATTGTATTTTTTGTTTTCCTGGAGTGTTTTGGAGCCTTGTCTGAATAGCAACAGCAAAACCTTCCCTAAAATGTAACCTTGATCACGTTGAACAAGGAATGGACAGGCAAAATATATTTGTAGTTGCAAATTTCGGAAAGGACGATAAACTGCAACCATTTATCTGAATAAGGGATATAGAAAATTATCTTTTGCACCTTTTCTCCGGCAGAAATGGAGGAAAGCTGCACTTGCATCCGATTCCACTCGACTTTGACTTAAAACACCATCCAAATGACTAGGACACGACTGAGTTTCCTTTTTTTCGGAGTTTTTTGTCTCTTGTATTTTTCACGATCCGCCGCGCTGGTGAATTTTATGGTCGACACGTCGTGTCCGACATTATAATTCACCACGGCGTGTCTAATTGTTTTTCATTTCTTAAGTTTTGGTTTTATATTCTCTTAAATACATTTTATTCTTCAGCAAGTCCCCAGGCACATACTTGAAATTAATTGTATCCTGTTTTGGTTTCTAAATCATAGCCGGTCTAAGTTTGTTCACAAATCGATATCTCTTCATGACTTATTATAGGAAGTAGTTCATCCTTTCATAACAATGACGTGTATACATTTTTCCTAAAAGTGTTTCTATGCAGAGCTAAATTCATGGAGTAAGCGTCAATTTTAAAGGGCCGTGGCGAATAAAACATCAATAAATAGTTTTTTTTATATTTGCTTTAATAAAATCAACTGCTCGGGAATATGGCAGCAACAGCATTTTATGCCGACAGGTGCTACTAGTAAAATATTATTAAGGTTTTGTAGTTCTTACGTGATGGCCTAATCAACCACACTTCCCGGATTTTTGTTGTCGTTTTATAAAAGAAATTTATTTCCTTTAATTAAATGATGAAAAATACTGCATTGAAAGGCAAACTTATGATTGCGCAGTCCAGTTACATACATGTGATTCTACTGAAGGACGATTCACTATGTTTATCTGCACTCCTGAAGCAAAATTTTAAGGTGAACCATTGCATATTCTGTGTACGGTAAACGCTGGAGGTCATCATCACCATCGGCACTACAACCGGGGTCCGGTCTTGGCCTTATTTAGCAATTCTCTCCATCGGTCCTGATTTCGAGCCGATGTCATCCAGTTTGGCACTCCCAGGATCTGGGTGTCCTGATCTACGCCATCCCTCCCTACATCCTGCCACAAAGGACTTTCCGCGCTGGCTCCTTTTCGCTCATTCGAGCTAGGTGTCCCGCCCACCGAAGTCTACCGAGCTTGATTTTTCTTACAACATTAGCTTCAAGGTAGATCGCGTACAACTCATGGTTGTGGCGTCTCCGGAATCGTCCTCCCTCACGTACGTGGCCAACAATTATCCTTACGACCTTCCCCTTGAACGCGGCTAAGAGTCCAGAGTGCCTCTTATTGAGAACCCAGATCTCGGATCCATATATGAGTACTGGTAATACCATGGTATCGTATAGTAGCAGCTTGGATGTTCTGGATAAATTTCGGGATTTAAAGAGCCTTGATAGACCCTAGAAGGCTTTTTTGGATGTGATCAGCCGTTCGCGTATTTCTTCTTCCACATTGTTATCGGCTGATACTATTGATCCAAGGTAGTTAAAGGATTGCACTACTTCAAATTCGTGCACCACTACCCTGATAGTTTGATCAACGTTACGTCTTCGCAGAAGTTGCCATCATGTACTTAGTTTTCCCCTCATTAATGTGCAGTTCCAGTTTTTGTGCCACCTGCTCGATCTGGGTGAAAGAATCCTGTACAGCCGATTTGGTTCTACCGATGATGTCGATGTCATCTGCGTAGGCAAGTATCTGGCTGGACTTGGTAACAATAATCCCTCTAGTTGTGACGCCAGAGCCACGGATTGCTTTCTCCAACGCCAGGTTGAAGAGGAGACAGGCCAGACCGTCCCCTTGTCGGAGTCCATTAAAGATGTTGATTGGTTTGGACAGCAATCCCGCTATTTTTACTTGACTAGTTACGTTGGTCATGGTCAACCTACAAAGTCGTATCAATTTGTTTGGAATGCCGAACTCTCTCATGGCATTATATAGTGCTACCCTGGCTATGCTGTCGTAGGCGGGCTTAAGGTAGATGATATAATGGGATATTAAATTCCAGACATATTTCCATCGCCTGCCTAAGGGTGAATATCTGATCAATTGCTGATTTGCCTGGGATGAAGCCACACTGATATTTTCCAATGATGACTTTAGCGTATGGGGCTATCCGATCTCGTAGGATAGTGGAGAGTATTTTACAGGCGGTACTCAGCAAAGTTATACCACTATAGTTGCTGCACAGTGTGATATCTCCCTTCCTATGTATGGCGAAAATTATTCCAGGGCGCCATTCTTCCGGCATCTCTTTTTGCTCCCATACGTGCACCACGATCTCATAAATTCCGTAATGTAACGCTGTCCCTCCTTGTTTGATCAGCTCAGCTGGTATGCCATTAGATCCGGGGGCTTATGTGATTTTTTTCCCTCAATGCTTAGTGGCGACAGCATTTGGTGTTGATCTTGCATTGGTGGAGCCTCCAATTCTTCTGTGAGCTGACCATTTAGCAATTCATTGAAGTGCACTTCCCATCGCTCCAGAATGCCTTCAGGATAGGTGATCAGACTACCCTCTTTATCCTTGCAGTAAGTGCAGCGTGGTGTGTTCCGCTTCATACTGCGGATTATATGGTCCATCTTCTGTGCCCGATGCGGACCTCGCTCTCTACTTTTCGCTAGTTCACAGACAAGATTTTTTTCCCAGACACTTTTCTTTTGCCTGTGAAGTCTTTTATTTCAGTTCTTCTGAGCTTTTTGTATTTCTCCTCGCGTACGCGCGTCCTATGATACTGCTACATTGCCCGGTATGGAACATTCTTACGTTAAGTCGCCAGTTTGCACTCATCATCAAACCAGTCGCTCCGATCTCTACGACTACTGCCTAAGATGGAGTTGGCAGTACTAATGACAGTATTCTTAAGGAGTATCCATTTCTCTTTTACGCCCGGCATTATGAGCCCAGGACTTACTAACCCTCCGTCGACCTCGGCGAGCGCGGCTCCTAGCGCATGACCAAAGGTGTTTCTGATATTCTCATTGCGTAAGGCTGCCATGTTGATTCGAACCTGATCCGCAGATGCAATACGTCTCCGTAAGACAATCCAGGTTCGGAAAACTGTACCAACAAGATAGTGATCCGAGTCGACGTTGGCACCTCGGTACGTTCGTACCGTCATCAGGCTTGAAAAGTGGTGGCGATCTACCAACACATGGTCAGTTTGGTTGCGAGTGGCTCCATCAGGGGATACCCAGGTGGCTTTGTTGATATTTTTACGCGGAAACCTGGTACTCGCAACGACGAAGTTTTTTGATGCAGCCAATTCGATGACTCGTAGTCCATTGACAATAGTGTTCTCATGCAAACTTACGTAGTGACTGAAAACCGGCTCCAGACCTATTTTCGCATTCAAATCACCAAGAACGATTTTCACATCGTATCTTGGGCAGGCATTGAGGGCCCGTTCGACGTTCTTGTATTGGTCTTCCTTTTCGTTATCAGGGGACTCCTCTGTAGGTTCGTGAACGTTTGTGAGGCTTATGTTCTTAAACTTGCCTCGCACGCGAAGAGTGCATAGCCTTTCGTCTATTGCATTAAAGCCGATAATGGCAGGCTTGAGTTTTTAGCTGACTAGAAAGCGTACCCCGAACACATGGTGTTTTGCATGACAGCTGTAATAAATGTCATTCTCGTTTCTTTGAATTACACCATCACTCACTTATTTCTTGTAATGCTGTCATGTCACCCTTATATTCGGACAGGGCATCGGCTAGCTGCTGTGCAGCTCGAGCTCCGTATAGTGAGCGGACGTTCCATGAGAAAATTCTTAAATCGTTTAGCCATTTTCGTCTCCGTGGTCGTCGTCGTGTATCCGGCCCATATCCAAGGCTTGTTAAATTTTGCATAATAATTTGTTTTTACGGACAAGGTTATTAGCCATGCGCCAATCTTTCTCAAGATGTCGCTGCATGCATTGGTTCACTACTAGGCGAATGCCAAACTAGCTATCCAGGCGTGTCGCGTGGGAGCAGCTGAATTTAAACGTGGCCGTAGGAGCTTGGGAGACGGTGACCGTTCGAGACGTCCAAACACTGCAACAACTGACGATAGCATCGCTAAAATTCACCAAATAGTGCTGGACGACCGCCGAATTAAAGTGAGAGAGATAGCAGAGGCTATGAAAATGTCCAAAGAACGTGTTTGTCACATATTAAATCAAGATTTAAGCATGAGAAAGCTGTCCACGCATTGGGTGCCACGTTTGCTCACATTAGACCAAAAACGTGTTCGAGTGAATATTTCCAACGCTCTATTGGCGCAGTTTAGGCGCAATAAATCCAAGTTTTGGTGCCGATTAATTACTGTCGATGAAACTTGGATACACCATTATACGCCCGAAACAAAATACACTCGAAACAGTGGGAATCGGCTCCAAAAACAGGAAAACTGTTTTTTTTTTTCGGCTGGGAAAGTGATGGCGACTGCTTTTTTGGGATAGTCATGGAGTTATCTTCTGGCGCAAGACTAATAACCTTGCCCGGAAAAAGAAAATCATTATGGAAAATTTAACAAGCCTCAGGGCTTGCTAAATAAGGCCAAGACCGGCCTCCGGTTGTAGTGCCGATGATGATGATGATGATGATGATGATGGAGTTATCTTAATCGATTATCTTCAAAAAGAAAAAAACATTACAGGAGCATACTACGCATCACTTCTTGATCAACAGAAGGCAGAAATTGTGGAAAAAGGGCCACGTTTGCAGAAAAAGAAAATCCTGTTTCACCAAAACAACGCCCCGTCTCACGCCAGGGCGAAAATCCACGAATTACGGTTTGAACTGGTTGACCAACCGCCTTGCCCACCAGTTCTAGCCCCAAGCGACTTCTTTTTGTTCCCTAATCTAAAAATTGCGATCGGAGGACATAGATTTTCGTCGAATGAGAAGGCAATCACCTTCGTGAACAGTTATTTTGCAGAGAAAAATGCCGAGTACTATTTGGACGGGTTAGAGAGATGGGAGCATCGCTAGGAGAAGTGTGTAGAGCTGCAGGGACACTACGTAGAAAAATAAAAATAAATTTTAAGAAGAAATGTCTTATATCTTGTTAGGTCGGAGACTTTTCAGCCCACCCTCGTATATAGGTCAGTTTTCGTTCACTATTTCTGTTCTCCAAAATTTAAAAATTCCTCTTTGTATTGTAACACAATCGTGAAATCAAACATTAAACAAAAAATATGTTGTTTAACTAACTGGTTTTCTTTCTTTCTTTTTTTCTTTTTTTGTGTTGAGGAGTGTTACTTAAAACCGCGAAAAAGTTTATAATCTTCATAAGATTACAAGTTAGCGCATCGATAGGAAGGTGGGACCACTTTGTTGGTCTTGGAAAATGGTTCACTCATTT
The DNA here is from genome assembly GCA_963931805.1 of Microdon myrmicae. NCBI lineage: Eukaryota > Metazoa > Arthropoda > Insecta > Diptera > Syrphidae > Microdon > Microdon myrmicae. The sequence continues at coordinate 88,946,967 of OZ007501.1, forward strand.
ACCATCAACTTTCGAAACATAAAGGCGTATCTTCCTGAAATTTGGAGCGACTCCTTTCACTATCTCGGCTTAAGCAAGGCTGTGGCAATACATATCTTAATAGCATTCGACAAAGTTGGGCACATAGTCGTATAGCTGAAATGGCTTTGTTATGAAGTTGACAAGATACTGTGGGGCTTCTTAAAGCTCACCTGAAGAACCCTCTATATTAGCAACCCATATTTGCACCTCAATCTCCCCGAATCAAAGCATTTACTTTCACAAGGGCATTCTCCATGCATCAACGCATCGGCAGAAAATTCTCAGGCATTCATAATTCATATGCATTTTCCTAGAAGAATTCCTTAAAGGTCAAGCATTATGCCTGAAAGAAAACAATTCGGTTACCGTACCATGTAACCATCATAATCAGGGATGATTATCTTTGCGTCACTTATTCCCAGCCTCACCATGTGTACAACAATTTTCCCTACATACACATTGGCTGGCAACTCTTTTCTCCAACGCTTATTGGCGCAGCTGCAGACAATTAGCGCAATAGCCGCTAAAACCAAATTCTTCAGCACACATCATCTGCAAACAAAAGAATTCTGTTCTACCGAAGGCATTCTGGCGATACGATAAACAATCCAAATTGTTTGAAGTATCCCAAATGCATTTCACATCTAGTGAGTTGCAGCTTATTTATTTAGCTGACTCTAATTACAGACCGATGCTTTAGGTCGCTTCTCCCTTTGTTCTTTTTCCCTCGTTGTACATTTCGTTTATCGTTTGCTGAAATGCATCGATAAACGCGGTGATGTGTACGATCACACATATACACCGCTGCATAAAGAGATCGGCGTCCATTGGTCACACCCAGTAAGGAAAGATTGCATTTCCTTGAAGGCCACACCCTAAAGAGAAAATTTTCTCTTTCACCTCCGAACCTCACCCTTAACTGAGGATTGAATACAGGTCGGAGTTCTCTCCTCAGGGGGGCTTTTTCCATTACCCGACCGAGCCGGTCCGGTCTCCAACTCCGCTGCCGTAGCGCTGCGGGAGGCCAAATAGTGCGAAGGGTTTAGTTAGTTTGTGTATGGTGTACGTTTGAACGAACCATGTAAACAATAAGAACATTTAAGTTAAGATAATCGCGAATTGTTTAATTCATCAATAAAGTAAACAGTTAATTAATAAACAATAAAAAGAGTGTTTAAATTTTATTTCCACCTTGTGCGACCTTCCATCGGTGATGTTCGGTGATCAGGCGCTGTACCATTTTCTCCGTTCTACTTCTGAGTTTCAACTAGGAATGTTTAGTGAGTTTAGTGACAGATGGATGGGGATGGAAGTGAACCCATGCCGTACGTCGGTGTTGTGTTTCTGGTTTCAGGAAGCGTGTTTCTTGATCCTTAAAAGGACTAAGAGATCTCTTACAAAAGTTCCAGAAAACCTGTCGCACAACAGGGTTCGTTGCCGTGCTTCCTCTGAGTCCGAAGGGAAGAGCAACGTCCTTAGATTTGGCCTTTTGTCCTTGATCTTCTTTTGGTCTTCCAGGCCAGGTGATATTTAGTAAAATGAAAATCCGGGTTGTCTTCGTTTTCAAATTAAAGAGTTTTATTTTTTCTTCCACTGGGGTATCTCCTCCAGGGACACAAGACGAATTTAAACTGCGGCCCTTCTCCTGGATTTCTTCCTCCAGGGACAATGGACGATATTATACTGCGGCCCGGAGATCACTAAACCATTCCTTTATAAAGGAAAAGGAATCGAAAATTGTATATCAAAGATACACATTTTCGTGCAACAATCTCGATCTTTTGGATATTTCGAGCGAGATGTTGTGTTTACACAAGATAAGAAATCAATTTCTTGAATTCTTACGAAACCATTACGCAGATGTGTGAATGTGTCTGCTTTTGAGTTTTTGTTTGTTTAACTCAATGGAATTTTTAGGATAGAGATAACAATCTCTGAATTTTGGATTTGGGTGATGCTGTGGAGCAAATATAGAACAATAAACGAATATCGGATTCGTTTATTGTGAATTTTAATTTTAATTTTGATTTTGGATTTTATTATGTCGTGGGGGCAAATGTTATGCGATAAACGAATGTTTGATTCGTTTATTGCGAATTTTGGATAATGTTTGGGTTTTTTCAGGTTTTGATAGGATTTTGGGTTTTAGGGTAATATTGCTGGGATTTTGGATTAGGAATGGGAGAAAAAGATGGTAGGGCTTTTTGGAGCACTACGTCGGCACATATACTTCTACTCCCCACAATACTAATTCAATGTGTAAGAAACTATGTTCCCCCCCCCCCCCCCCCCCCCCAATCCAATCGATTATGAATTGTATAAAATCTGCCTTTCAGAGAATTAATTCTGGTGTTCCCCAAAGCTCTCACCCATTCTATTTTTCATTTTTTATAAATAATCTCTTGTCTATTACTCAATATTTCGCTTGCAACACCTAAATTAAAAATACTTTGATCAACAAATTTATAACAACACTAAAAATAAATGAGTTCCCTTTGAAACACCGCCTACATTTACCTGAACGTCAATTTTGTACTGTGCTTTCGTGCACCGCCTCCTTCACTTCAAATGAAATTCGTCAGTTATTTACTCTTTCTTCAAATTCACCGGCCGTAGCTTCCCTGCACGAGTAAAATAACAAAAACGAGTTATGGTCGCACTCCTGTGCTACTTTAAATCCTCATCGCATTTTCAATACTCAAATTCTCTCATTTAGGAGGCGAGGAAGTTTTAAAACAAAAGGATCCGTCGCAGCGTAAACAGCATACGTACAATTTAAAGGACTATAGACAAATTATTCAAAAAACAGGAGGCTAGAAAAAAAGGAAAACGAAAACAGACTGTGCAAACCTATCAGAAGAGACAGCACGCAGATTCATTCCCTATTATCCTTCAGAGATGTCTGCAAATATACTTGTTCCTTCGTCCAAATAATAGCAAGACAACGCCATTGAATCCTTTCAAAAGGACATAATTAAATTTTTAAAGCTCCCTGTCCTTCTGAATATCGTCGCTTTTTGTGCACGGACAATCTCTTCACAAATTCGTTTCGTTTTAATCATGCAATTTTTTGTTGTTGTTAATGTTGTCAATTTCGCATATCCTTGTTCCTTGTCCTAGATGGGATGTCAATCGAGTTTTTGTTGCAGTACGTTGTGAAATATGTTTTACATTTTCAACTCTATTAAGTCCACATAATAACTTTGCCATCGCTTAAACGAGTATCGAGATGTGTTCAAAAAAAGGACTATTTCAGTTACATGCTGTTGGGGGTTCGATAGGACACTTTGCTCCTGACGTTGATTCACAGGAAAAAAACGACATTCTAGTAAAAATTCGAGGGACATTTAACGGAAGTATCCCGTCAAAACCAAGTGCATTGCACGCAGAATGTTAAGTGAAGTTATGATACACACGACCAGTAAAGCTAAAAAATGCCAAGGGAACGAGCTGAGAAAAAATAATAATAAAAAATAGAAAATAAAAAATTGCCAACTTCTGCGTGTGCTATGTGACAAGTTTTCTACTTCACTTCGTTGGTCGGGAAATAGTACAACAAACAAAAGAAGGATAAAAAGTGAGCTATAAGAAAATATTTTTCATCTCGCCAAGAAGGTATCCTGTCTCGCCACCCATTTGTCATCCTACTTAAGCCATGGATAGAGGAGTCTACTCCGCTAGATCGGGTTTTCACCTGATGTACAGTGTTTGCTCCTTGCTGTTAAGGCAACCGTCTACCGCCACTCATAGGTATATTATTGACATCGCTTATGTTGTGATAGTGGCAAATCTGTCTATGACAAGGATACAGTGATATCGCCAAAGGAAAGGCCAAGACTCATCAAGTCGAAGGCATGGGTGCTGGCATACATTCTACTCTCGACATGAAGGATATCTTGTCGGTTCACGTGAAGGATATGGTGAATCCTTCTATCTTTCTCTTTTTATTCTTCATTTATTTATCATCAATTAGACACGGCGAACAGACACTATTGTGGGGAGTAATGGTTGGCAACCTTGTGTTGGGTTTCTGACTGCCACGATGCTAGGTTGGCACGTTGCAGGATGCTGCTATGATGACGGCGGTGGCAGTAAACGCTTTTAATTTTACAGTTGACTTGTTCTCCGGCCAAATTTGAGGGTGCGGCAATAAATGATTCAATGACGGTCATGATGATGATTACTAGAAAGATGATGATAGGGCAGCGCGGTAGTCAACGCATCAGCCATTAGAACATAGCAGAAGGCGGTAAAGGCAGAACAGGCAACTAAAGTGTGGTGGATGGGTACAAAGGACCTCAGGGGACACTGTCATGAGGCAGAAGGCAGCATCATCATTTTCAGTTGAATGTCGAGTTGCTTGATATATTTTTGCGATATCCTTCAGGAAGCAAGTCATTTGCGACATTGGCGGTGATTTGCTACTCCCTGCCCCATGCACGAATCTTAACGGTTACATTGACCTCCTCCCAATTTAGCGTGATGATGTGACAATTTTTTTTCTTTTTTTTTTCTTGAGGGAATATCCTGTTTTCAGTGTCCCGAAACCAATTGACTCAGTTTATTCGGTAAATATATACATCGGTATACGTGTCTATGTTAGACTCGTAATATTTTACTAAATGAAATCGTTCGGTAGAAGATTCGTTTCAGGACCTTTTTTTTGCATGATTTTTCTAAAACAGCAAAACCTTCTTACGTTGACAGGACCCACGTACCAAGAAAACGTTTTGGGTGGGAAACGGCGACAGCGTAGCAAAGGGAAAATCCCAAGAAAGAATTTTCTGCGATGAAAATATTGGAGCGGAAAATGAAAGAAACAGGAGCCGTAATTAGGTTTTTACTGAGCTGCGCATATTTCACTGCCGGAAATTAATTTCCATGAAAAATTACTCGATTAGCAAATAGAATCTGTTTTTGTGGAAGAAAAAAAGTTTTCTTCCTCTTTCTTCGGGCGCTCAAATGGTCTTCCTGTGTGGGTAGATGGGAAAACCTAAGGGAGTGGTAGACTCTTAAAGCACCAGATGATATGAGTCTTATATTCCGGCGATTGGGAGGTAAGTGAAAGTGTCACGGCAGAAATGATGAATGACCTCCGGAGGAAGGACCATGCGAACACTCATGAATGTTTTGTGCGTAAAATATAACTGCCTGATGACCTCGTCGGCCTACGTTTGGTGTCTTTGAGATTAGTGAGATAATTTTCTGTTTTGCAACAGAAAAATCGATCAAGTAGCCTGTGTGGGAGGCTGGCTATCACATATATGGCATGAAATATATCTGTGGCAAAGGTAACAGAAAAACATACAAAAATCGTACTAAAAAGTACTTAAGTTCTAATATCTGAAGCAATTCACTAATATGGCAGTGTTTTAATTTTAAAATAACTACTAGATATTTGTTTGGTTAGAATACCTAGCAGATGGGATATGTTCGATTTCACCAAATTTCTCTTTTGGATTAATAACAACCTTCTCATAATGTTTCTCCTTATAACAGCCAAGTCAATAGAGTGGCCCCAAGACATACATTCATTTACTAATTCACTTTCAAGGAGAAATTGGAAATACAAGTTGTATGTATGCGAAACCCAAACCATGTGTAATGATCTAAATAATATCCCGAGAATCACAACAGAAAAACCTGGCTTCCATCTGAGGTAAGAAAGTTGTCAAGAATAATGTTAGCCAACTGCTATTTCTATAACCTAGGAAAGGAGGGTAATAAACCCTCGACGAGATAGAACAAGGTATTGTTGAATTTACCAGAAAGTCAACACGTCTCCTTCCGTCTCTCTAAATACATATTTCTGATTTATAAGGTATTATTTTATAGCATTTTTGCAAAGGTTTGAAGAACACAATTGGAAATCGGGCTTCCAAAACATTAGAACAAAAGCGCCAGTCCATCAAACTACGGCCACCTGTATGCGAGACCGTCTCAACTCGCTACTTAAAGCGTGATTGGTAGATGAATGCTCAGTTATACGGCACAGAAGATACATTTTTCTATTTTCTCTTGGGGCTATGCTTATCATTATGATTTCACGTGCGAACGAATTAAAATTGCCATAAGTCTCCTCAGACTTACACATTGTTGAGGCGTTTTGTTCCTTATCCCTCCTTTCTGCCAAAGTTTATGGGGTCTCAGTCTTACTTTCCAGTTCTTTAGTCTTATCTTCCGCGGAGATTTCTTGTTGTGGGTTTTCGGAGTCAGATTTGCAACAATGGTTGTAGGTATCAGGGTACTTAAATCATAGTTATCTGACGTTTCATCATTCCGGCACGTCCACAAAGGGATCTTTATTCCGAACTAAGTGCAGAGCTTCAGTTCCTTTTCTCACACTTTAGAGTGTAACAAAATTTGCATGGAACTGATTAAAGCAAACATCAGTAGTCCTAATGGATTCCTCATCATCATCGGCACTACAACCGGGATCCGGTCTTGGCCTTATTTAGCAAGTCTCTTCACCGGTATCCGGTCCATATCGGAAACTTGTTAAATTGTCCATAACAATTCGTTTTTCTGGGCACGATTATTAGACTTGCGTCAACCTTTCTGAGGATGCCGCTGCATGCATTAGTTCACTACTTGGCGGATCCCAAAATAGCTATACAGGGGTGTCACGTGGAGACTGCATGTCAACTTGGATTGAACAGGGACAAGGATCGTCCTGACCTTCGGCGGTTTGAAAGCAGAGACTTTGCCCTGTATGCTCACCCCCCCCCCCCCCCCCCCCATGGATTTGTGGGGGTTCGAAAGTATTATGCCAGGACAGGGGCACGGTTTCACTTTTCCCCAACGATGATCCGCAGAAGATTGCTCACAAGAATATCCAATTAAAAAGCACTGGTTGTTTCTTGTCTAACTTAGTTTATTTTATTTGTCGATATGATGTTTATGATTATTTATTGACACTTTAATTTAATAATAATTTTATTTGTTGTTATGATGTTTGGGAGTTCTTTATTTACACTTTAATTTAAAAATAATTTTGTTTGTTGATATGATGTTTATGAGTTCTTTATTTACACTTTAATTTAATAAGGTGTACATTGACTATCATATCTTGCCGGCCTCCTGCTACAAATGGTGCTGCTAGCGAAATTCGTATTAAGATTTAATTGTAAAACTTTCAATTGAAAATTTGTTACTGAATATCACTAAATCAATTCTCACTCATTTGTTTGCAAGAACACACGTTTCTAATTAAGTTAGTAGTTTTAAATTAAATTCCACTCAGCAAAATTATTTCACACGACTACTTCTTGGCAACGAGACGACTCTTTACACGATGGTAGTTGAATAAAAACTCTACGCAGCGGCGTGACCAACCTCGGTGATGTATCAATAACGACTCATCCCATTTAGGGATGAAATTTTGATTTTGCAATACGCACGGCTATTAGCCAATCATCATTGCGCTCTTCTCATGAATCCTCTCATTTGCACGCCACAGTGAGGTGAATAATACTCGCGCATCATTCGACCGACGCTCTGCATGCGAAGGATGAAAAGAACAAAAGAGAGAACGCAATAACTTCGGGGTTGGCGTAGGTTGTGTGCTTATATCAATGCAGCCTCGGGGGATGACCTACTGCCCTAGTGCGATGGCAGCAGTGATCTTAGAGTGGATTGAACTGTAGGGAGACAGAAGTGTGGAGGAGACGAAAATGTAGCTGGTGCTATTCACCTGTGAAAAGATATCATTGATCTCCAGCGAATGAAGCGTCTGGGGAAAGTCGAAGTGACGCTACTTTGGCTAGGGTAATATTACCGTGGGAAAAACGCTAAGGAATGCGGTAATTACCCAAGCCATTGGATGATGATGCAACAGCGTCGTTTGATTCGACTTGTTGTTGCTAACCAAATGGATTGGAATTTCCGGTGGAAATCTCATGGTTAGACGACTGGAGTTGCCGTATGGTAGAAAGGTTGCTGAATTCAATTATACATTACTTGCATAGAATAATGAATTCAGTTATGCGCCCGTTTTTGCAACATGCTTTTCAGGTGAATAGCTAAGTAGAATAAATTAGGGATGTAGTGCTCTAAAAAGCCCTCCCCCATTCCTACATCCAAATCCCAGCAATATTACCCTAAAACCCAATATACGAAAAAACCCAAACATGATCCAAAATTCACAATAAACTAACCAAACATCCGTTTATCGCATAACATTTGCCCCCACGGCATAATTTAATCCAAAATCCAAATTAAAATTAAAATTCACAATAAACGAATTCGTTTATCGTTTCACATTTGCCCCACGGCATGATCAAAATCCAAAATCCTGAGATCGTTATCTCTATCTGGAAAATTCCATCAAGTAAAACAAATAGAAAACCGAATCCAATAGTTTCGTAAGAATTCAAGAAACTGAATTCTTATCTTAAGCAAACACTGTGCATCTCACTCAGGATACAAAAATCGAGATTCGTGTAAGAAATTGCCCATTTTTGAGATACAAATCTCGATTTGTTTTCCTTTATAAAGGAATAGTAAAATGATCTCCGGGCCGCAGTTTAACCTTATTATTTGACCCGGAAGGAGGTACATCAGAAGTAAAGCCACAATACACTGTACGCTGAAGGAAGTAATCCCAAGAAAATCCTTGTTAAATTTGAGATAATAAACGCCTATACCTAAGGAAACAAAACGAACCTTGTTTTCAATTTTATCTAACACCGAGTAAGTACAGCCGTGGTATCCCCACAAAAGATACAATTGTAGATTTGGAGTATCATCTGGCCCCCCACGGAAAACCAGCGGAGAGAAGGGCTGAGGTCAAATTAAGGACGTTGATCTTCCCTCTGGATCAGAGGAAGCACGGCGACGACCCCTGCTGTAGTACGTTGTTTCAGGAGCGGTCTATAAGAGATCCCTCATCCTTTTCAGGACAAGGAGACGCGCTCCCTGAAACAGAAACCTACTACAGGGTTGGTTTGACACGCTGTTGGCGGTCGAAATTAGGCGGAAATAGGGGGTTGGTTCTCCATGTAGTATAGAGAACCCCCACAGATTATCTATTCTTTTAATTTTAATTTGACTGTATTCTGTTTCGGTGCTGTACGCCAAATGTGAAGTAATCCAGTAAGTGATGAATAGTAGAGACGTATGATATTGATGTTTGAGGTAGTACTCGTATACAGCTTACAACCGTGTGTATTGACTTGGTAGATCCTGGGTGTTTTAAGGCGGTAGGCACCCGTCTCTCGAATGGATGAGATTGCCTTCGCGCCTCTCGCTTCAGCCTCTGCTAACAAAGGTCCACATTATATCCTAAGTGTCCAATACTGACGGCCAGTGTTACGGCTCCAACGCCGTGCTTCCTCTTTCGAGGGAAGAGCGTGGAGGTTATTATAATTATTAATAATTAAGGGGTTATTAAATAATTAAACTTTTCTTTGTTTAAATATTTTGTTTTATTTATTTTTTCTTTATCGAACTCAGCTATCTCAAGCTGAGCTCTCTTCTTTCTACTTTTTTCATATAAATTTACTTGTTTATATAGAACATTTTGTTCTAACTGACTGTGGCGTATAAACTGAACAAAAAACAATCTAGAAGTCTCTGTGACTTAGAATTTTGAATAAACTTTGAACGAAAATCAAAGTGGCTATGTTTTGAAATGAAAAATGTGCTTGTTATGAAAAGGGGCATATTTATGAAATGTGCTGTAAGTGACTGGATATAGAATATTGTGTCTGTTTATTTATGAATTGTATTAACTGAGAATGCAAGATATGTGAGGATGTAGTTTTAAGGGTTGTGTTTGAAACGACATGAGTTAGTGTTAAAGCGAATAAAGGTAGTATTCTGGAATACAACACCAGTAACGAAATGTCGAAGGAAATTAACAAAAGACTGCATTCCGACGACGCTAATTGGCCCCCAGTCAGTAAACTCCTCAAATCCAAACTGCTATCCCATGATATAAGCTCCGCGTTTTTAGAACCATAATCATGCCGATGGTTCTATAGGGATGCGAAACATGGGCTCTCACAAAATGGGAAGGAAACAAATTCCACGTATTCGAGAATAAAGTTTTTGGGGCATCTTTGGCGGTAAATATGAGGAGGAGGCAGTGTAGCGGTTGGGATGATAGTGAAGAACGTGTGATTCGAACTGACGCTATGACAGTTAGAATCACCAAAAATGTAACCAATGCGTAACACATCAGGCTACTGGCCGTGCTTAGAATTGGATTTTTAAACTTGAGTATATTCCACTGATGTGAATTGTTATGTTATCGCTATGGTATACGGCTCTGATGCATTTTCTTATTCGATTTTCGTTCAATGTTCTTCACTATTTGCTTGTGTATTGTGTGTGCATCTGTTAGAGACGCCACAGCAGGACAATGGAGGAAATTCCACAACCACGAATTGGAAGAGCTATACGACAAATCTACAATAGTGAGAGTAATCAGGTCGCGAAGATTAAGATGTGCCGGACATGTGGCAAGAATGGGCAAAAATAGAGCCGTGCGTAGAATTCTTGACGGTAGACCAACGGGAAAGAGACCGACAGGACGGCCGCGACGGAGATGGGAAGACAGTGTTAGGTTTGACCTTGAGGAAATTGGATCGGATGGTCAAACGTGGAAGGAGATTGCACAGGACAAAGCACCTATGGCGTAGCCGAGTGCGTAACGTCATGAACTTCCGGGTTACAATAGGGCAACAAATAGTAAATAGTATCCTAGTTGGCCAAAAACAATCACGCTGTAACGTGCAAAACGCGATCAGTGCTTTGAATAGTTAGCTTTCTATTCCGTGCAGAACTTATTTGATTTCTAACAATAATATTGCTGGCTTTGGTTCAGTAAATGAAACAGACTATATTTGCATCCCGCCTGGCAATAATTTACATTAGGGCTATAGCTGTGAAAGGTATAATTTTCTATTTCACTCTCATTCGTTTTTTCTTTTCATTATCTTGGGTTGAGGAAAAAGTCATTCCTTGCAACGGACGGTAATAGTACAATATTGGCAATGCTGGAGTAATTTATATCTTTGTTATATGTCCTTTAACACATATGTCTGTCATATGTCCTTTAACAACTTACAGGTCAACTATATTCTTAACAAAAATTGGCAGATTTGGTTGAGTTTTGGAGATTTTACAAGAAGTTAAAGACGGAAGACCAAGCTGTGTATTTTCGCCATATTTTACGGTTTTACTTCCGTAAAGGGAATGTGATACTGTAACGATTCTAACAGATACACACACAATTCACAAGCAAAAATTGTGAAGAACACCGAACGAAAAATCGAATAAGAAAAATACATCAGAACCGTATACCAAGCGATAAATAAAAATAATTCACATCAGTGGAATATAGTCGAGTTTGTGAAATCAAATTCTAAACACGGTCAGTAGCCTGATGTGTAACGCTAAGGTAATTTTTTTTTCGTGATGCGAGCTGTCATAGCGTCAGTTCGAATCACACGATCTTCCTCACTATAATTTCAAACGCTATAATACTCTACCAGAACGTCAGAGTCAAAACTTGTTTAAGGAATTCCGCGTTCGTAATTTTGATTTCGAAAGTCCTCCTCGGTCAGGAAAGCCTACCGAAGTTGATGACGATGCATTAATTCATAGTCGTTTATTAAAAGGTTTGAATCAAAATAATTTTGTTCGGAGTATAAACAAAAAGTTGGATCCAATATATAATAAAGCTTTCATGAGTTAAAACTATCCAATGAAAACAAATTCACTTCTTGGATATTTATTGGAACTAATTGTAGCAATATTTAGGGAGCGTGCCTCGTTGTCCTCAGGACGGTTGTTTTTTTATTTCGTTTGTACGGAATATCCCGAGGTTGTTGTTTGTTTTTCGTGTGTTTTCATTTGGTAGGCGATAATGGATACCCCACCGCCGCCACCGAAAAATGTAGCAATACTTAAGGAGCGTGATTCCTTGTCCTTAAAAGGCTGAGTGTCTCTTTGATAGACCGCTCCTAAATTTGCTCGAAGCGGTCTACCACCGTGCTTCCTATAACGAGAGGGACGAGTAGTGACCGATGTTCAGAAGAAATTAAAAAAAAAAATACTACAATTTTTTTCCAAGTTGTTTTATTTTCTGTTAAAGTCCTCTTTTCTATTTAGATTCCCTTTTCTGTTTAAGTTCTGCTTCCCTGTTTAATTTCCCACCACTTTCGGTTATCAATTGGAGACTGTTCTTCGCAACAAAACAAAGAAAAACAAAAAAAAAAGGTTGGCGAGAGGGCGAGTATAGCGAGACAAGGACAGATGTGTCCTTAATCTTGTCTCTGGCTTCTGGTTATCGTATCACCCACATCCGTGACGATGTAGGGCTCGGTCACGAGATGTCTGGAAAAGTAAGGGGGGTGGTATCAAAGGATAGTGTGGACAGAGTTAGTTCAAATGTTCACTAACTACTTGGATGGAGGTGTAGTACTCTGAAAAGCCCTACCATCTCTTTCCCCCAGACATACATCCAAATCCATACACGCAATTCCCCATAATCCTTACACTTAAACTCAAATCCATCATCCAAATTCACAAATACATTCTCCTGATAAAACAAAATTCCTGATAAACGAATCAAATATTTGTTTATCATTCATACACCCAATTTCCAATAATCCCCAAGCTAAAAACAAACAGATGGTAAATTGAACCAGATGTTCAATTACCATACCCATATCCCAGATTTCCAAGAATTCTCCTAACCGAATTCTTATCACAAATTCCTAATACTCGAGTCAAGCCGAAGCACCTTTTTCGAGATTATGTTTACATCTCGATGCATCCGGGATGTAAAATCTCGATTACACTTCGTTTATAAAAGGGCATGTATCGTGATCTAGGGTGGCCAATATATTGAGATGCATTTCCCTGGAAGAAGTACGCCAGGAGCACAACTGTAATAAGGAAAATATAGAGAGTTCAATTCAAACTAAAAACCACTAGACAAATAGTTTTACTAATTTGCTGAGTTTTGGCTGATGACTGATGACTGGTAAGTAGAGCTGTAGCACATCAACAAAAACATTCCTTTTAGAAAACCCCGTTCCTGTGCATCACCTGCCCCACGGAAGCCAGCGGAGGGGACTTTTGTTGCCGTGGAAATTCCATCATAACTTCCACGAACTATTGGTCGCTAGTCTTCTCTCAGGCCTGACGAAGCACGGCAGCGACCGCTACGAGCCTTCCCAGGAGCGGTCTATTAAAGAGACCCTTGTCCTTTTAAGGATAATTTTAAGGATAAGAAGGCGCGTTCCCTGAAGGTAAGGTATTATCATACAACAAAGGGTGGTGGGAAAGAAAACATACAAGACCGATAGGTCTTGAGTGCGGAAATAAACGCAGATTACATCATCGGCGTCTGATAATTTGTGCTTTGGTCGGTATGTGTGTGAGTTTCTGCTCTCTTGTACTGTGCGCGCGTGTTTGTAGTGTGTCAGCAGTATACTCTACGGGATGGGTCCAGGACTACTCTATTATAGAGGTGAATGTTGTTGGAAAGGGTGCTTTCTTCAGTTTTGTATTGAAGAACAAATTGTGGTTGTAGGATCCGAAGAGATCGAAAGAGAGAAGGGTCAAGAGCGCAAGACTCCCGTACAAGTAGGTTCTCGCTGTTCTGAATGCTTTCGTGGTACTTGTGTGGCGGTTCCGCCAAACCCCACGGCCCACTTACCTGTAAAACCCCCATAACTACATCCCAATCAGCATAAGTTTTCGCTAATGCTAGCGCATTGGCACCTTAAGTGCTTTACGCATCTAGGTTATCAAATTTATAATCCAAAAGTCCCTGTAAAAGAAAGCTTACCGTTCATGCATCTGTACGCATACAATTCCCCGTAAGATTTCTTTTCTACCTTTTCTGGAGTCCCAAAACCTATTCGGTACCTTCGGTTGCCAGGCCAATTCCAACTTTCCCACACCTGCACCGCAATCGCCACTCAGCATAAACATTTCCTACTTCAAGGACATTAATGCTTTCAACGCATTACATGAAAATTCCTGAAAGATGCATCATTAGAATCCGCTGGAAAATAATATTCTTACTAAGATTCCCGAACTCTTCGAACGTCGCTACCGATCAGCAGGACATACTTGATAGATTGAACTCCGACGTCAACAAGATATATCAATGGGAATTGTCTAACCAAGTATAAATCAATGCCTCAAAAACCCAGTGCTGCCAGTGCTGCTTCTTGGGAAAGGCGAACTTCAAAGTAAATATACCATACTATCGATGAACAGCATCGACGAAATGAAGGAGCTTTCAATCTCCGACACTCGGATTAATTCCACTCTTAATTGGGACGACCAGTTATCTGTAGCTGCTAAAAGTACGGCTAAATGTATGGGGCCTTTGGGTATTGTTTAGTCAGGGCACCGGTCTGGGCGCTAGGTTCGCTAAACTTCCACTTAAAATTGAGGCACTACGATTGACTGTGGTCGTTCGTCGTCACTGAAGAATGTCAAAGGATCAGTACGCACCAGGGAGAACAGGATCAATTAAAACGCTTAGAGATTGCTGGTCATCACTGCTTTATTGTTAATAATTTATTTTTTTTTGTTTTATTTTACACAAGTTTCTTTCACATATATTTAGTTCCATTAATTTAGTGTTCTCTTTGACAAACAAGAGTTACGCGGTATATTAAGCGAATCGGGCAAGGACGGACTTCCACACACGCTTGACATAGGATCAGGCACAAGACAAAAAGATATTATGTTTTGACTCGACTCCGTATATTACAAAAAATCTCAATAGGCGCGTATAGTGCGTGTGCACTCTTATGACGATGATATCTGACTACCCGATGCAACTCACATCCGTCAGATTCAATGGTGGTGAATTGCCTCGATGGAGGAGGAGCAAAACGATCAACTTGGCGGCGGACAATCGTGATCGAGCATGTAAGAATTTTCATATGACGTATAGGCAAGTTCGATGCTCTGCAATGCAGACAATGATCAGCGAACACCTGATCAAACAATACACGATCATCAGTGGCCGCGGCGATGTGGCGATAGAGTTGATGATGTACGCCTGGGAACGAAAATAGGTTTTTGCTTCAAAGTAAACAAAAACGCTATTTCACAGGTCCTATGATGGGATGTACAATGTTCATGATATGCCTATGTTGCAAAGGGTCATAACACATAATCATAACACATCACATAAGATTCCAGAGAAATGCCGTTGTAGGCGATATCTGCTGGTGACGATAGTTCCACCAGAGATTGGGAATCTATTTGCTTTAGCCGAATGGCTCTATAGTAGAATAGGGAAAATTGTTCCTGGACGTTAAGTCCACAGAAAACTCAGCGACGGTGGCTATGGGTTATTTGTTTGGGTTAGAGGGTGGGGCTTCATGGGACATGAACGCGGGTAAACAAATGATCGTGTTCGTGCCCAAATCAAATGCTCGGTATATTTAGACGGAGTAATGAAAACGAGATTCAGTGTCTCCAAATACCAAGAACTGAGGAAAACCAACGAATATAGGCATAGACCCAAACAACGCCACCCTAAAAGACGAAGATTTTGTGTCTGAAGATCCCTTGGAAAAAGTGAATGTTGTAGGGGCCGTCTTTCAAGAACTGTACAAGACAAATGAAGTAATTCGCTGCAACCATGGCTTGGAAAATAGAGTTTTACTGATTTATCGTCATCTTCGAAATGACATTTCACAGTGGCGAGCAGAAAACCAAGGTTTTATCGAATTCAATAATGAAAATACGGCAAACGCCGAGATCACTGTCGAAAGCACCAACAGCCTTTTGATCACTAGTGAAGACATCCATGGCGTCTTTGCATCATTAAGAAATAAAAAATCAGTTGGAATCGATGGAATACCCAATATAGTACTCAAACATCTTCCTCCAATCGCGATTGACATGTATGCAGTCTCGTTTAACAACGCTCTGAACAACGCACACTATCCAGTACGTTGGAAAACGGCCATCATCCAACCGTTACCAAAAAGAGGGAAAGACAGAACAAACCCAAAAAATCTGCGATCGATCAGTTTGTTACCGAGTATCAGTAAAGTATTCGAAAAGGTTCTAAACAAGGCTCTACTTAAATGGGTTGAGGACAATAATATTATTCCAAATAACCAGTTTGGTTTTAAAGCTGGTCATGAAACCACACATGCCGCAGCTAAACTGGTTTCAGACATTCAGTGGAATAAAAATCTGAAACAGTGCACAGGTGCCTGTTTGATTGACTTGGAGAGGGCCTTCGACACCGTTTGGCTAGAAGGGTTATACTACAAGCTAATGAGACTAGGCATTCATAAACCACTACTTTATATACTATACGGCATGTTGAATGAAAGGAAATTCGTCGTCAAAAGTGGCTTTGTGACCTCCAACATTACTTACAATATAGAAAACGGTATGCAACAGGGAGCGGTGTTATCTCCGATCCTTTTTAATATTTACACTAGCGACCTAATAAGGCCTCTTCATCAGGCTATTGCGTATGCAGACGATCTGATAATATATAGAACAGCTCCAAAAATTGAAATCATTAACAGATTATTACAAGGGGATTTCAATGATGTTCAGCGATACTGCGACAACTGGAAACTCAAAATCGATATCCAGAAGTGTGAAACCATCCTCTTTAGAACACCACTGGCTGAAGCTACCAGGGACACCAGGAAAAACTGGCGAAAGCTAGCTATTATGGGACCACACCAACAAACACCGGAAACCAAAAATGTAGTCAAATACTTAGGCATCTGGCTAGATCAGTATCTATATTTTAACAAACATGTGGAGGCTGTGCTGGCCAGGGCAAAAAAAGCTTATGCTATGGCAAAAAGACTGTTTCATAGTAGTCAACTTGACAGCAGAGTTAAAGTTATATGCTACATGGCTCTCATTAGACCGATGATCATATATGGATGTCCAGTGTGGTTTAATGTGGGGCCTAGCTTAATGGAAAAGATTCGGATTTTTGAGAGACAATGCATCAGGACATGACGACTTAACTTACATCGGATTCCTGAATCCGATCACAAAAAATACTATCCCAATGAAGCGTTGTAGAATGGGGCCAATATAAACAGAGTGGATAACTTTATGATCAAGCTGATCCGAGGGCATCTTGCGAGATCAATGAGCTCCTCAAACGATTTAATTTTTGGTGCATATTACCCAAACAATATGTATTATGAGTGGGTACGTCGCAATGGCTTTATTCCACCAGAAGCATTCCTTAGTCTTGACATGAAGGGCCTTACACAAAATGAATCCGCTATACCGTTGATTTATCACGTGCGTCGGTCGGGTACAGATAAGCGAATATGTTATAATCGAGAAATTGCGCACACAGATGAAGAGCGCCTGCAGTTCAGTAGGGCAGTAGCACAGAAAGACCGAAAAGACACGAATAAGCAACACCAGAGATTTTGGTGGCTGAGTGGCAATTAAAAACCTGTTTCCTAATAAAACTGGCAAAAAAAGGGAAATAATAATAATAATAAAGCCCAACAAACTACCGAAAGCTTACATCGATTTAGAATTTCGAAGTCTTGATATTAGGTTTAGGATAGAGTTAAGGTTAAAAAAAAAAAATTAGTTTAGTATTTAAGTTAAGGTAAAAAAAAAAATAACAAAAACAAAGTTTTTTCTGTTCTTCATTTTCTTTTTTATCTAATTAAGCTCCATAAAAATTCATGTAAGCAAAATAATCATAATGTCGAAAGACAAATTTTCATGCTTTAAGCGTATGCATGTAACTTAGAGAGTCCGCAAGGGACCAGTAAGTTAAGAAATAAGATAACATAAGCTAGAGTTTAATCATTTTTGTCTAGCGAGTAAGTAAATTATAATAATAGGAAGAAATAAAAAATGATATTAATAATAAAAAAAAAAAAAAATCAAATGCTCGGTTGTATAATGATTAGGAAATTGGTCGCAACTCAGCGAACCTTAGGGGATAGATAAGATATACAATTATGTACGGTAGAATGGAATATCGGTTGCAGCTGTGTCCGCAATACGCTGGCCAGCGTTTGTTTGTCGTTAATTGCTGACAAGCTGAGCCGATAGGAGATGTAAACTGGTTCATGGAGTATGAACCAGAAAAGTCCGGAATTATGTATGCCGTCGAAGAGATTTCCTTTCAGGTATGAAAAATGCTGCTGGGAGCTTACGCTGCCCAAAATTGCAGGTTAATATGGTGTCTTGTGGGTGAGGGAAAAGACAGGTTAAGTTGAGGAAGTGGGTTGTTCTTGGAGAAGACTTTAAAGAACCCCCACAGGTCTTTATGAGATGTAAAGAATACATCAATCCATCTAACTTGGCCACTATTTACAAGGTGTAAATTCATCATAAAACGGTAGTTTAACACTCGTATTTGGTCAGGCGTATCCAAAACTGCGCGACACGTGCTCGATAGGATGCAAAAACGAGCAGTGAAATTTATTGGGAACCCAGCCGTAAATCGTTCAATTCTGTCAATAAAAAAAAAACATAGGTGCAATTTGCTGAATATATTCCGAGTCATCTGACATTTTACTGCGATACCCGTCGATCTGAGAATGTGCATCAGTTTACGTTGAAAGTCAAATTCAGCCACGTACATAAACATAAAGAGTCATTCTTTAGCCGAACCACACCAATGTGGAATGCTCTACCTAATCATGTTTCCTCGTCGTTGTAATGTCCAAGTAGTTAAGGCCAACGTAAGTCGATGCGTCTTTTCCTTATCCATTTCCTCTTCTTCCGCTCTCACTGTGCTGTGACATTTAAGGGTGCTTCAAAATATCCGTTTGTGCCCGCGTTACTGCAAAAATATACCTATGCGCTAGGAGAGAAGAAGGAAAAAAAATTTAAAACAAAACCCCTTCCCTCTAACGGCTTTTAAGAAATCAAGTATTATTTGCAAAAATATATAGCCCACCCTATATATCATTTTCGTTGCACATTTGGCAAATAATATATAAATAAAACAATAAATTAGAGCCAATTGTCTTACCTGCTTTGTAATTTTGAATTACTTGTTAATATAAATAAATAAATAAGTAAATAAATAAATAAGTAAATAAATAAATAAATTAATAAAACAATAAATAACCCGAATTTCTTGCAGTGCTATGGGTTAGTAGGTTTGAAATTTGCTCCAATGCAGGTTTTCCAAAATCATCTTCGTCACTTGTTTGATCAGTTGATATGTTAAGACTTCTTGGACAGTTGTCATGTTTAAGGGCACAACTAATGTGCCACTTGTAAAATGTAGGTCTCAAATGGTGTCATAAATCTACCCTGTCTGTTCTATCGATTCGAGAATGGAGGGCGCAAAACGTGATATAGCCACCATCAAAGAGCGGGACGAACGTCCATTCTCTGACTATCATTTTTCGCAAAATACCTCATCCCCCTAAGGAGTGTCCAAACACCGTCACCTGATTTCAAATATTGAAAAGAGTTGAACGAAATTTCGGAGTTCAACTAACGTAGTACATCAACAGTAATGGACGCCATCTGCCTGATATAATCTTTGAAATTGTGTAAACTAAACAGAAAAAAAAAACTGCAAATGTTGTATTCAATGGTGGAAAAGAACTAAAACGATATCTGTATTACGTTTTTTAAAATAAAATTTCCAAATCAGCATGGTCCACATTGCTCTGCTTCGCTGATTTGCTGAATTCAATCGTAGTCATACAAATAACTCTGTACAATCTACCCGCCCAAGAAAGTTATAAAATCTACAGAATCAGAAATGTTATAAAATTTACAAAATCCGTAAAATAGTTTTAAAAAAGCGTAAGGTGAAAGTGCGTCAACAAAATATGTGCATTATACATATTGCACGAGTATCTGGATATGCTCTGACCGAAGTGCATATAAATCGGCGTGAATTGCACTTCGGATTGCTCAGCAGGCGCCGCAGACTCCAAATTTGGCACAAACTTCAAAAAATACTCGTGGGATAAAGATGAAGAGATATTCAATACTGAGACACATTTTTAAGGGTAAAACTAAATGTTTTATAAAAAATGCATAGATAGTTTAGAACTAAACTGAATCATTAATCCACTCTAAAAGAATATGTTGATGAATAGAGTCGAATTGGGCTAAGAAATGTTGATTTCTAATGTTGATCTCGTGACTTTTCAAATGACCTCTTACTGACAAACCTCAGTTTTTTTTTCACACTAATGTGCGCGCAAAGAGGGATTTTATTTTATTAATTGAATATTTGCTATCACAGTTTTTCTCGCGTTAGTGTTCAATTAAGTGCATCAGAAATGTTGCCTTGTACGAGTTTGTTACAAAGTACAACGTCATCAATTACAGAACGTTTCTGCGTTGCAATCTTCCATCCACGACCACTTCTGCCAATGAAATTAACTAGGAAATCAACCTTAATTAGTTTCTCGTAATTTATTTAATGCTCAGGATGATCCTAATTAGAAGCGCTTCATTGATTACTGCATGCGCGAACTGAAACAATTGATACCGCCCTCCAAAGTGAGGGTCTTTTTTAACACAAGCATGTCCTTATAATGTCTCATTTGCGTCCCTTGTTCCCTTAAACCATTCCCCGATTTAATCTAATCAGGAGTTTCCTGGGCAGTTAACAATCTTAGATATCGTTAACAACGCGTTTCACAAGTTCTCAAGTGAAAATATTACCTAAAGCCACGTGTCCTTCTTCTTTTTACATTGCACGTCCTTTTTTAAACATGACTACATCATCATCAAAGATGAAACCGGCGAAATACAGACCACCCCTCTACGTTACCATCGCACACAGAGTTTTGACAAATGCAGCTTTCAATTTAAGGGTTGAACGATCCAGTTCGCATGGTTGGCGTGTGTGTCAATTTAACCGATACTGAGTAACACAACAACAACCAAACTACCTAACGGGGCACACAGGACTCAGAGATGCAGGTAGAGGACAAAAAAAGCAACGTTTTTCTCTCCAGTGATTTTTTCGTTTCGTTGTCATTTGGGTCGGTTGACCTTTTGATCTCCTGTGTCACGTTTGATTCATTTGAACCCTTCGTGTGCACCCAGTCATTTGGAAAGGAAGCTACCGCTGGAAGGGTATACATACGTTCTCAGACGTCGCATTCAAAAAAAAAAGAAAAAAAAAAGGGAAAATAACACAAATGTATCATCACTCAGTGATCATTGCGCGGCACTAACTTTGGTGGAAACAAGAACTGACATCCGAGGCTGATTTCGATACGAAATGGAGCGACGAGTTTTTGTCTGGTTCCATTGAGTTGCGTCATATGTCGCTGGATAGGACAGCCAGGACAACTGACCAAGCGATAAGCTAGTTTCCAAGCAGGATTCCTTTTGCACCACACGAGGAGAATAGATGATTTGATACTGATGCTGGATCAATGATCGGAAAGTAGGTGCGCGCATTGGAACGTTAATTGTACAAATTGTTGGCCGATACAGCAGGACAAGTCTTTAAGAATCACTGCCACTTCTATAGGTAGACGTGTCGCCGATCAAGCGCAAGTTGGTTTTTGTTTATTTAAAAAGTCATTAGCAGCATTGCGACACGTTTTGCTGCATCGATCGAGGTGATCGACAGCAGCATCATCATCAATCGACGACTGTCACGTTGGAAACTATTGGCAATGATGGTACATTCCTCTCGTGGGCAAACGTTGTCAGGAGCTAGTTTTTGCTGACCACTGTCGGTATTGTCATTTCACTTTTAAGATGGCCAATACGAATACGAAAGTAAAATGTTAGTTGGGGAGCCGGACAATTTGGTTTCAGTAGGGGCTGGCTGCATCTTATGAGATGTGGAGATGACTATTAAATGTAACCTTGAATTCACCGCAAGGGAGAACTTTATATTGCAAATTCCACAAAGGTTATTTAAACAGAATATATATAACAGAATTTATATATATATATATATATATATATATATATATATATATATATATATATATATATATATATATATGCGCATATTCGAGGGCAGTTTGATAAGTCAGTAACTCGTTGAATACAAGATATTATTTTCGGGAAATAAGCATTTTATTTCTCAATCTAGTCTGCTTTTAGCTCGATACATATAGTCCAGGGTTTTTCCAACTTTTTATTCCTTGCATATAATGGTTTCCTCAAGGCTCTCACAATAGGCGTTAGTTTCTATGATGACCTCTTCATTCGAACTAAATCTATTACCGTCCAGCCATTCAGGGATGATGCGGCTATTTTGTCGTCTTGTACCTTTCTGATGACATACTGGAGGACAAGGTTAAAGAGACATGGTGAGAGGCCATCGCCCTGTTTTAGTTCGTCCCGGATTGCAAATGGTTCTGAGAGGTGGTTTTCCATTCTAACTGGCCCTTTGTTCGCGTTCATGCAGATTTGAATGAGGGCGGCATATTTTTTCAGGATTCCCAGCCAAACTACAATACGGTAGAGCCTTTGCCCTGCGACTGAGTCGTAAGCTTTTTTGAAGTCAACGAACAGTTGGTGAACCTTCTCTCCGTATTCCCACTTCTTTTCCAGTAGTTGCCTTATTGTGAACATTTGGTCGCTCGTTGACCAGTTCCTACGGAATCCGCATTGGTAGTCTCCCAATATGTCTTCTGCGTACGGTGTGATTCTCGACAGTATGACATTTGTTAGTATTTTGTATGTGGTTGGGAGCAATGATATTCCTCTGTAATTTTCGCAGTCAGATCTGTCACCTTTTTGAAAATGGGGACGACTATTGAGGTTTTCCATTCTTCCGGAATGACTTCCCTATTCCATATTGTTTTGATGAGCTGGTGGATCTTTCGAGCGGTTGCCTCTCCTCCATGCTTCACAAACTCTGCCGGTATGCAGTTGACTTCGGGAGCCGTGTTGTTTTTCGATCGGTTTATTGCGTCTATAACTTCGCCGAAAGAGGGCTCTCGGCTGTATGTACGTCTGGTGCGTTTATTTGTGGTTGAGTAGGTTTTCAAAGCACTGCTTCCAACTTGTCACGATATTGTTTGTTTCTGTCACCAGACAGCCGTTTGTGTTTCGGATTATTTTAGCTCTGTCTCGGTGGCCATTTCTAATTAAAATGTATGCCTCTGATATTCTTTGCTCTGGCATTTTCTATGTATTTTTCGATTCGAGTCTTCTCCCATTCGCGTTTTTTGCGTTTGAAAAGTCTCGTTGTCTCTTTCCGAATTGTCGCGTATCGTTCTGCATTGACTTTATCATATCTTTCTAAGTGAATCACTCTGAGGCGTTTACGTTGTTCGATCTTCGCCCTGCACTCATCGTCAAACCAAGGTTTGGACTTAATTGTTTTCTTAAATCCTAATACGTTTTGGGTTATTTGTTTGATTGTGTTTCTGATGGATGCCCATTTAGTGCCCATATTATTGGTTTCCTCTTCCTCACTACTCCCAATCTCTAGGATGCTAAATCTATTCGTTAGTTTCTCCTGATATTCAGCTCTTTTGGGTAGGTCTTTTAGTTTATCAATGTCGAACTTTTTGCTCGTCTCCCGTGATTGCCCATGCGGGTCTGCTGCGAGCCGACTTCTAATTTTGCCCATCACTAGAAGGTGATAAGAGTCGCAATCTGCTCCTCTATATGATCTTACGTCGAGGATATTCGAGTGGTGTCTTTTGTCTATGAGGAAGTGGTCTATTTTGTTACACGTTACAATGTCGAGTGACATCCATGTGGCTTTATGGATTTGCCTGTGCTTGAACATCGTGCCTTCCACTAACAGATCTTTTGACGCTGCGAACATGATAATTCGAATTCTATTATCATTTGAAACGTCGTGAAGGCTTTCTTTACCTATAGTTGGTTGGAAGATATCATCCTTTCCAATTTTCGCATTGAGGTCCTCGAGGAGGATTTTAACATCGAATGATGAGATCCCATCGAATACTTCCTATAGGGTCTCGTCGAATGTGTCCTCCGTTTCTTGGTCGGTAGAATTTGTTGGGGCGTGTACGTTTATAAATACATAATTGTACCATGGTCCCTGTATTTTTAGCACCGACATTCGGTCATTAATAAATTGCACATCTTTTACAAGGGGCATAATCTTCTTGCTTATGATGAAGCCAGTTCCGAGGTTATGTGTATCGGTACCTCCGCATGCCAGTGTAAATCCGTTGGTTTCGATTACTTGATGTGGGAGTTGGACTTCCTGAAGCGCGACTATGTCCATGAATATAACGTTTATATAATGTTCGAACATTCCGCGTTCCGATGCGTATATCCCGCTTTTTCCGTTTTTCCCTACGTCTTCTTTTTGCCGAGTCAGTGTTTTCTTGATGATTTTTTGCCTTATGGTAGTGTCGGCTTGTGGGGATAAAGTATGTGTGCCGACATTGGCACTGGTTAACTCCTATCCCCATCATGATTTGTTCGCCGCGTAAAACACTGAACCAGGAGAACAATAAGGTAAAAACAGCTAGGATAAAACGGACGCACCGGAAGAAAAGCACAAACGAAACTCCGAACGGAAACGTCGACAAAAATTGGAATGAAACACTGGTTTAGCTAGTTCTTTAATTTTATTATTTTAATTAAACCATTGGTCTTGTTGATATGCCACTAAATTAGTTGTAAAGACACTGATTTGATAATTTACAAAACGCCACACTACATTATATGGCAGAACACATTTTAAACTACATCCAAACTATTGTTCACTCTGTCGACTCACGAGATAGGAACTTGACTTTTACATTCGGGGTTGAAACGCGACTTATTGTGTACCACCGTACCTTCGCGAGGTACGGTGGAGGGTGACGACCCGACCAACTCGATGGTTGAATGACGACTCCGTTATATACATGCGCAACTCCGCCGTGACGGAGTGCGGGAGTGGCATGACCGTGCTGGCCTGCGGATGGTAAAGGACTCCCTGATTCAATCCTCGTTTGGGGTGAGTTTAGTGGTGTGGTGAAAAGGAAATGATGTTTCCTTTGACTAGTGACCAATGGACAGCGATCACAGGTACGCGGTGGTGTATGTGTGTGTTCGTACACATCACCGTGTTCATCGATGCGTTTTGCCTGAAACGAGGAAAAAAAGAACAATGGTGAAACGACCTACAGCATCTTTCGGTAATGATGGTCAGCTGTCTAAATAGCAGCCACTCATTAGATGCTAAAAGGGATTGCGATATTTCATACAATAGAGATCGTATATCATCTCTCTGCCGACTGGAAGAATCGGATTCTTTTGTGTGGCATATGTTTATGCTATTGTATCCGATCTGACGGCGAAACTTGGCGTCGGTGATTGTTTGAAAATTCAAACAAAGCAATATTTCCGCGAGAAGTGCTTGCAATTGAATCCATAGTTGCAAGTCTTCGGAAAGCAATTTAGATGGGTACACAATGACGGTTGTGTATACCATCTGCGTCAATTATGCATGGCATCTATGGCGACGGCTGGATCGAATTATAGTGTGAATATCTACACTAATTGGAACTTCGGTTTTTGGGTCGCTAATGCAGAGATGCTTGGTAATGTATGAATGCCCTTGTAGACGCAATTCTTTTTAGGAATTCTTTGTAATGCTTGTATGCATTAATGTCCTTGGTGAAGGAAATATTTTCAGGTGCCAATGCAATCGCATTGGCAGGAGACAATGGGAGTTGAGTTGCGGATATGGGGAGTTTTTCAGATAAGTGGGCCGGGGGGGTTGGTGGAACCCCCACAGGCTCATCACACCTACGCGTACCGGGTGTTTCGTGAGATTGTTTTTTGTATATTGACTATTCATTTTTGTTCCCACGAGTCTTGGGGTTTCAGATAGTTCACCATATCAGAGCCCCTCGTTGATATGGTAAGGTCTACTTACGGCTCTGAATCGACCCGGTGTCAGAGAGGCCCCGTTAAAATACAGCCGGTATACCCCTGGCTAGGGTAGTTATTCAATAGGTTCGTCAATTCACTCTGTGGTGTTGATTTAACACTTGCAATTAGTGTTTGGAGAACTGTATGAGTTGTTCACCTTCCTCTTTGTTAGGTGCCCTTTTGTAAAGGTTGTGTGCAATGCGACTAGTTGATGAAAACTTCAGGGATCTGTTTCCTAGCACAACTACTGGCAAATGTAGAACCAGAGCATTATGGTACTCACTGTCTTCTTTCTATCCTTTTTTCCATATTTTCGCTTTTCTACCTTTACTAAACCTTGCCCACTTTTATTGCTTGCATCTTTTGTTATCCGAAGGGTATTGATAGTTTCGCCGGGATGTGTACACAACAACAACCTCATGTCATACCACAAGATTGCAAACTTTGATAGATGTATTTTTGTGATGTAAGTTAATTTTATAATGGTTTTATTTAACAATTGTGGTTAATAGTGTGTTTAATTAAAATTCATTAGTTTAATGTATTTGTTATTATATACGGTGGGCCATACATTTTTGCAAATTGCAACACTTGATGAAGCGACGCACAATTCCCCGCTCTAAGGGTGTTGAAAAAATCAAGTGTTGCCATTTGCAAAAATGTATGGCCCACCCTATATAATATTACTATATTAGGTTGCAGAAATTGCTTATCATATTTCAACAATATAATGTAATTGTTGCACAACAAAAACATAAGTTGATAATATGTTTAGCTCATTGTGAGTTCATTATTTAATAGTATTATTATTTATTTTCGTGTTTTGTGGTTTTAATTATGTTTTTCATCAATTGTGTGCAGTTTGATGTCCTAACTCTTTTGTGTTTTTAGATAGTACGTGAGTTTAAAGCGATTAATTAAATAAATTAAAAAAATTGAGAGACGTCAACCAGCTCCAGAAAACTAATAAGCGATCGATTTTTCCAGTATTGAGTACCGCGCGACGCCAAAACAATCCCCGTCGACGGCATGCCATATTTTATTCGTAGCCAGGAAACAATTTGTCTACTTTGGCAACCAGTCCCGTGACAGATTGTAAGCCTAATCTGATACATCAAGCCAAGATTGTAGCAAATCACTATCTGAATTTAATTTGAACAAAACTTTAGGAGTGAAATAAAATCCAGCTCCTCACGGAAATATAATTCTTAACTTTTCTTTCTCGTAAAATTTTTATCCTCTTTTTTTGCAATCACTTTGCCTATCTAACCCAAGGCTGAGATAAATAAAGCTTCTGTGCCTTCTTGTCGCTTCTGTCGTCGACTTTCTGTCATGTTTCGCATTTTCCAAAACTGTTTTTCAATTAGCTGCCATAATAGTCGATTTGCATAAGAATTCCGTGCATACTAAGCGCCCGAATCGCGTTGCTTCAACTTGCAAATTCCCACAACAATGCCCTCATCTGTTTCTGTCCGCTTGTTCGTGGTTTCGCCTTGCCGGTCGGCAGATGTGGGGTAATGTCAGGTTGAAGACGATTGGTTGCCCAGATGAATAGTAGCTAGTGGTCAGGACCACTGGGACTGCCACCAGAGCTCAACAATTGAAGAAAACAATCTTTTCTTGTTGATGTTCGTTACTCTGCCGTGCTACTGCCTTATCGCCGAAGTCCGGGTTCTCATCTTTTCTGGGTATCTTTTTTATCGTCTTGTCTTTCGTTTGAATTAAGCTGCTGAATGACTAAATTAATAAACGGAAAATTTCCTATTTTAATATTTATGAGGATGGAAAATATTCTCCTTCTGCCGTTTCATTCAAAACATAGAAAAAAAATCGTACATCCTCTCATTTTGTTTGCCTCGAACTCCTGTTCGCTTTTTCTTAATTTCCCTTTATTTCGTATTTGTGTGCAGGTTTTGTCGTTCTGAAGTCGATTTGTCGCCAACAACAGTAGTCGACGGGGAAGAGGAACAGTTAGGATAAGAGGATGAATTGAACCCAAAGCTGAATTGAGAAGGCAGTTGATTGTTATGAAAAGGATTCAAAGGATTAGGACAATGACTCCGGATTGAAATTACGTTTAACGCTTCCTTGTACCCATATCCGCCCCAGCTGTCGGATTCATGTCCTTATAGCAATTTGTTTTATTTGTTGCAACTTGGATGATAGACCAGGCTGTTACTCGTGTGTCAATTCAAATTAGTCTTCTAACTGACGGATGCTACAAAGGTAAACGATCAAAAAGTTTGGCGATGAAAGACCTTAAAACACGCCTGATGAGAATAGATTAATTCTGTGCGGTGGTTTTTGTTCTTTCGTTGTTAAGTCTTTTACGTTCATAATTACAAAAAGTCTTCAAAGTTACAGTAATATTTAAAAACCAAGAGATGTTACAACATGTGTCAGTCTATTTTTTAAGACATATTCAAGATAAAATATCCCCCTCTGTAACGGAACGAGTCGCGGATCGCTCGTCTCTATATGCTCTCAAGTAGGTCGACAGTATGCTTAGGAGAAAAGCTCCAAACATAAGAGCAATATTCGACCGCGCGTCTGAATTGGAATTTATACAAAAGAAAAAAATTGGTCCGAAGTAAAATATTTCTTGGCTCTAATAGTGTAAGTCAGTTTTCCAGAGGCGGGCCTGGCGATGTTCAACACATGTTTATGTCACGATATATTCCCACAGATGATGACGTCGAGAAATTTCATGCTTTCCGCAGATTCGAGGGACTGGCCATTTATCATCAGCTGTGGAACCGATGATCCACTTTTCTTTGTTAATGTTGTGTATTGTGGTTTCTTTGCATTGGAGTAGATGAGATTGCCCTTTACCCATTGCAGGACCCTATCCAGATCCCGATTCATAGAGTCGATCCGGCCACATCTCAGCCAATGCGGCCTTGATGCACTGACCGGCCGATCACTCGAAAAAGAGGAAACAACCATATCATCCGCAAAACTGAATACACTGTTAGCCCTTGACTCCAACAGCCCTGTGAGTAGGGCGTTAGAATATACTCACAGCTAGGCCAGCTTGTCGTAAGAGGCGACTAAAGGCCGAGTGGTAGCCGGGGTCCCAACGCCCTGTGCGCCCGGTGAAATACCACCTCATCAAGCTTTAGGCTCCATGAAATCGGAGCTTGGCTGATGGACCGGTTCGAGAAAAGGTTGGTTAGATGGTAGTCGGTCCCAAGGTGAGATACCACTCCGTCACGCTGTACATTCCGCGATATCGCCGAGAGAAATCTTCGACGGTGTTTCGGATGTGTGACTGATGGCCCGGACTGACACGAGGATAAGTCATGATGGTGTCTTCTGATATAAAGAATTCCGGAGGTAAACTAGTCTCCCATTCGGATCTCCGGGGGGGACTATGTCAGGGGGAACATCATGCAAATATCATGATGAATAATGTAACTTTGAGAGGTTCGTCATCGCATAACCGGGCTCGCTCTCGAGGCTCGGCCCACGCTCGACTGGTGACGGCATTTTGTAACATCAGGGGCATCGGTTTCACCAATACTAATGTAAACGGCGTCCACCAATATTTGCAAACAACGAAACCTGATATCCTTGCCCTGACTGAGACCCAGGTCGATTCGTCAACTGATTCGACATATCTTCGTTGCTCAGGATACGACTTACATTCGAGATTCCGTTTTAAGGGCAGAGTCTGCGTCTTCGCACGGTCCGATCTGGCTTGCCAGAGGATGGAGGCGTTGACGCCCAATAATATGGACATATGCTTGAGGGTCGTGCTGAGGAATTCCGTTAAATTTCTTTGTTGTCTTTACCGCTCCCCGAATGACGATCGACCGGCGATATTTTTCGAACATCTTTCATATACCGTCGACTGGATACAGATCAACCACCCAGCTTCTGAAATTATTGTCCTTGGCGATTTGAATGTGCACAATTCCGGCTGGTTCTTACATTCTAACAGAACCGACGAGGCTGGGAGGCTGGCGGAGATGTTTGCTGTAAGCCACAACTTGACTCAACTCAAGGGGGAACCAACGCGAGGGCCGGATGCCCGGGGCGATTATGCGAACACCCTGGATCTGGTTTTGACATCCGAACCGAGTATTTATACCGTAGAGGTTTCTGCGCCACTGGGAAACTCAGATCACTGCTTGGTATCTGTCGCGCAAGCACTTGCATACCAAGCGAATAACCGGCCTAGGCAGCTTCGCCATGTATGGAAGTATGGGGCTGCTAACTGGGACGATATGCGAGATTTCTTCGCATCCTTTCCATGGTCGTAAGGTGTGCGTCGGAGACTCCGATGTTAACGCTTGTGCGGAGTCGGTATCAGAGATTATTCTCCTGGGGATGGAGATGTATATTCCACATTCCATCAAACGAAGTTCGTCTGATAAACCTTGGTTTGACAAAAAATGCGAGCTGATTACAACGGCAAAAAATAGAGCTTTTAAGCAATGGTGCTCCAATCCCACCGATGTTAACAGAACGAATTTTGTTAGAATCAGAAACGCGTGCAACCAGGCGATTGATACCGCGAAGAAGGTTCACAACAACAGGGTGATCAATAAGCTCCTTCGGTGCCCAACTGGTTCACGCTCCTTCTGGCCAATGGCAAAGGCTGTCAGCAGTAACTTTGCTTCCTCCTCTTTCCCTCCGTTGGTGACAGACAGCGGCACGTTAGTCACGAATCCAAAGGATAAAGCTAATGTGTTCGCGAATTTATTTTCCGCGAATTCAAACCTCGATCTCGGCCTTTTGGAGCCACCTGTGATCTCGCCGGTACAGTCTTCTATGCGGGATGTGAGATTTCGTCCGCGCACTATTCAACGCATTCTACGTGAACTGGATTGTAGGAAGGCAACCGGCCCGGACGGAATACCAGCAATAGTCCTTAAGAACTGTGCTCCAGAACTATCGCCGGTTCTTGGCAGACTCTTCCGCCTATCTTATGCACGGAGGACCTTTCCTGCCTGCTGGAAAGTTGCTCGACTTCAGCCAATCCCAAAGACGGGAAAAAAGTGTCTCCCACCAAATTGCCGTCCGATAGCATTACTGGAACAGAACGAATTTTGTTAGAATCAGAAACGCGTGCAACCAGGCGATTGATACCGCGAAGAAGACTCACAACAACAGGGTGATCAATAAGCTCCTTCGGTGCCCAACTGGTTCGCGCTCCTTCTGGTCAATGGCAAAGGCTGTCAGCAGTAACTTTGCTTCCTCCTCTTTCCCTCCGTTGGTGACAGACAGCGTGACATTAGTCACGAATCCAAAGGATAAAGCTAATGTGTTCGCGAATTTATTTTCCGCGAATTCAAACCTCGATCCCGGCCTTTTGGAGCCACCTGTGATCTCGCCGGTGCAGTCTTCTATGCGGGATGTGAGATTTCGTCCGTGCACTATTCAACGCATTCTACGTGAACTGGATTGTAGGAAAGCAACCGGCCCGGACGGAATACCAGCAATAGTCCTTAAGAACTGTGCTCCAGAACTATCGCCGGTTCTTGGCAGACTCTTCCGCTTATCTTATGCACGGAGGACCTTTCCTGCCTGTTGGAAAATCGCTCGAGTTCAGCCAATCCTAAGACGGGAAAAAAGTGTCTCGCACAAAATTACCGTCCGATAGCATTACTGTCTATTTTATCTAAGGTAATGGAAAAAGTCATCAATACAGAGTTGGTTAAGTATTTGGAGTGCAACGATCTTCTGAATGATCGTCAATACGGATTCTGTGGCAGGCGGTCCACAGGAGACCTTTTGACACTTATAACCGATATATGGACACCTGCGATTGAATGGCATGGTGAGTCAAGGGCGGTCGCATTAGATATCTCCAAGGCTTTTGACCGCGTCTGGCACGGGGCATTGCTGAGCAAACTTCGTTCATATGGACTTTCCCAACAGCTTTGCGACTGGACGAGGAGCTTCCTCGAGAATCGTATCCTGTTAATTCGGGGGTGCCCCATGGTTCTATTTTAGCTCCAACCTTGTTCTAGCTTCACATAAATGATTTGTTGGAGACAACGGATAACAAAGTGTTCAGTTTTGCGGATGATAGTACGCTTGTTTCCTCCTTTTCGAGTGATCGGCCGATTGGTGCATCAACGTCGCACCAGCTGAGTTGTAGACAGATTGACTCTCTGAACCAGGATCTAGATAAAGTCCTGCAGTGGGGAAAGGCCAATCTTGTCGACTTCAACGCAACGAAGACCCAGTATACAACATTCACAAAGAAAACTGGATCATCGGTTCCACAGCTGATGATGAGTGACCGGGCCCTCGAGGCTGGGGAAAGTTTGAAATTGCTCGGCGTCACCGTCTGTGGGAATGTATCATGGCATAAACACGTATCGGGTATCGCCAGATCAGCCTCAGGAAAACTGAGTTATCTTTTTAGAGCCAAGAAATACTTTACTCCGGCCCAACTTCTTCTCCTATATAAATCTCAAATTAGACCCGCGCTCGAATATTGCTCTCATGTTTGGAGCTCGGCTCCTAAACATACCCTCGACCTACTTGAGAGCGTACAAAGACGAGCGATCCGCCTGATCGGGGACTCGGCGCTGACGTTGGGACTACAGTCGCTATCACATCGACGGCGCGTAGCCGACCTCTGTCTGTTTTACAGATATTATCACGGGTGCTGTTCTTCGGAGATTCTTGGCATTGTTCCACGCAATTGGACTTATATGCGCTCCACAAGACAATCCGACGGATTGCACCCGTTTGTGGTTCATCTCCCGACAGCGCGAACATCCCTGTATCAGAACTCGTTCCGTTACAGAGCGGGGAAACTGTGGAACTCCCTTCCCACGCGAGTGTTCCCGGAGCGTTACAACCTGCAACTGTTCAAAAAGAACTGCAACAGTTATTTGATGGCATCTCGGGGCGCCCACTCGACGCTATAGGTTCGCCTCTCCCGAGAGAAGTCTAATAAAAAAAAAATCACCGATCCCACGAGCATATCATGCAAATCGATGCCTATGCAGCTGCATCCAATTATCACGGATCACCACTGCTTAGGCAATCCTAATGTATTTTTATTGGCTTGTTCAAACAAAGCCGCTTTTTTAGCACTTAAACATTGGATCCCATTTCGGTATTCAATATACCCTCTATTGTTAGGATAGAAATGTTAGGGCTACCAATGTTTTTGTGTACCCAGCTGCATGTCTCCCTTCTATTCGCTTTTCGATGAGCGTTCGTTTGTCCTTCCTTCCACCAGGGAGACATTCGTTCCAATAGAAACAATATTGTGCATGGACTTTCCAATGGAATGCTGATCGGCTCCCATTGGTCACTGCATGACGGAAGGGATGTTTCTCCTGCGATGGTGTGCGGTGGAAACTGTTCATAATCGCCGGAGGCTGGGCCAATTTTACGAAGTCAAGTCAGTGAGAGTGGAACATCCTTAAGGGATTCTCGTGTTGAGAGTGTTGTGTGTCAACGTTTTGTTAAAGTCAACGTTTTGTTAAAGTCCACGTTTTGTTAAAGTCAATGTTTTGTTAAAGTCAACGTTTTGTTAAAGTCAACGTTTTGTTAAAGTCGACGTTTTGTTAAAGTCGGCGTTTTGTTAAAGGCACCGTTTCGTTAAAGTCAACGTTTGTTAAAGTCAGCCTTTGTTAAAGTCGACGTTTGTTAAGTCAACGTTTTGTTTAAAGTCAAATGTGTTTAATTAAATATAGCTCATTTGTGTAGTTTTAAATTAGACTTTGAGTAATAAGCATATTCACCACATTTTAAATATGCGTGCTCTATTCGTTTTGGTTTTTCTTCCTAACAAATTGTGGATGTGTTGCTGAACCCACGCCCGTGAAGGCGTACGAGTAACTCATAACCCACAAAGGTATAACAAAATTAAATCGGCATTGGGGAAATCGAAAAGCGAGTACTACACGTACACCCCTAAATCGGAGAAAACTGTCTCCATACTCCTCAAAGGAGTTGATTCTTCCTTTACCCCCGAAGATGTGCTCGAAGAACGATAACGATAGTCTGAAATTTACAGGTGTGAAATAATTTTCTACAGCAAATTCTAGAAATCGCAACCGTAAGTTGCCTTTCTTCATTGTGTCGCTAAGCCCCAATAGTAAAGTTGATGGACTTAGAAATATTAAACACATACATCACCAAACAATAACTTGGGAGAGAATAAAGAAGTCCGACCGTGTATTGCAGTGTATGCGTTGTCAACGCTTCGGCTGTGTGGCAGCGAATTGCAATATGCATTTCAGATGCGTCAAATGCCTAAATAAGCATATCATTGGAGAATGCCCATTGGGCAAAAAACAGCTCCGGATAGAAATAAACTATCATGTGTCCTCTGTAACAACTCAGGTCACCCTGCTAATTTTAGAGGTTGCCCTAAGTACCAACAACTAAAATCAAAGTTGGAAGCCAGACAGAAGCAAGTTGAAGAAGAGAAACGAATGAAAACTCGCTCTTACAACAACTTCGTGGCACCAAGTGTGTCATACGCCCAAATGACAGGTGGAGTAAAAAATGCACCAATCTTAGAACAATCACGCAATATCATTAAAACGCCCGCCCCTGAGACACAAACTGATACAAGAGCTATATTACTGTCCATACAGGGACAGTTTGCTGCGTTTGATAAAAAATTCGAAATGATCGACAAAAACCTGACGGAACAAGTGGCTCGAACGGACATTATCTATTCGATCCTGTTTCCAGATTAACCCACACTTTAATCATAACGTTCACCGCGACTGAATTAGCCCTGAAAATTATTGCTGTGAATGTTAATTAACTAATCCGCATGGAAAGAAGGGATAATCTGAGCAATCTGCTGGAAGCTGAACGTCCAGATGTGCTTTTGGCTAGCGAAACTAAGCTAACATAAATAAAAGGCACAAATTGGGCTACCCAAATTATAAAGTAATTAGACGAGATCGTCCAAATTCCACTCAGGGGGGCGGCTGGCTTAGTTAAAAATGGTCTACAACACAAAGTCGTCTACAGTAGAGATGTATACAAGTTCCAGGTACTAGAAGCCTGCGTTATAGATATTTCTTTGAAAAGTTTTTTTTTTTTATTTTTTTTTTATTTTTTTTTAACATACTGTATTTATTTGACCAATAATCAATGTTTACATTAAGTACTACAGCTAACTTATAATTCTAGTGATACAACAGTTTACATGCATACATTACACATTTTTCAAACATAACTGAATGTGTGAATAACTATTCGAGTATAATAGGTTTTAATATTAACAGTTTTCCTGGAAAAGGTCAGAAAACCAGGATTTTTATTTTTTTAATTTAATCTAATCTAATACTTAACTTAACTCTAACTTATTCTAGCTTAACCTAATTTATTTTATAATAAGTTAAATATGTAATGTGAATTGGGGAGTAGGGATTTATGGTTAAGGAAGTAGGTTAGCGTGGGATATGGTCAGTTAGTGGCCTCAGGTGCGGTAACACTTTCCGGTTGTTCGTTAAAACGCAGAATGTTGGAGCATGGTTGTATGTTACAGTATTTGAACTGATTGGGTGCCAGCTCGGTGTTATGGTACACTACCTCGTTGGAGTCATTAACCAATCTTCCAGAGGTGAAGAGACTTCTAGTATGGAGACAACTCAAATAGTGAGCACTGTTATCTAGAGAAGTTGGTAGTAGTGAAGTTATTATGGGGTTGGGATTATTTGGGAGGTTTTCAATAAATTTGATAGACAGCTCTAGGAAGCGTCTGTCGAGACGGTCAATATTAGCGGCATTGTATAGCAAGCTGTTATTGTAATACTTGTAAGAGTTGGGTTGTCGGTTTAGGCCAGTGACCAGCCTGAAGCATTTCCTTTCGAAAGTGCGTAGCTTCTCCATTTGGGCTGGTGTTATATGATACCACAGTGGACACGCATATGTCAGTGTAGGTCTGATTATTTGTTTATAGATGAGCAGTTTGACTTTGTGAGAGAGACCGTTGGGTTTCCACATCACTCTTCTACAGAGATTCAGTTGTATTGTGGCTTTACGTAAAGTATTTTTAATGTGGGTGGAGAATGAAAGGTCATTGGAAAAGGTTATACCGAGATATTTTAAAGTCTTAGAAGGTTTTATCTGGGTGTTATTTAGTTTGAGTCTAATTTTGTTGTGGGTGCGCCTTGTGTTGTTTGTGCAGTGCTCATTTTTACCCTTAAACACTATAAGCTGGGTTTTATCAGGATTTAGGCGAATTTTCCATTTATTGAAGTATGTTGATAGATTTGGGAGGAAGTTATTAATGTGGTTTCTTGCCTCTTTTACAAACTTGCTGCTGGAGTAGACTATGGTGTCATCAGCATAATTCAACATTACGGTATTGGGTAATTGAGGCTGCGGTATGTCTGAAGTATAAAGGAGGTATAATAGTGGTCCAAGAATTGAACCCTGCGGAACCCCTGCGGTTATATTATACGATTGGGAGATAGAAGAATTTATTTTGACCATGAATTTTCTACCAGAGAGGTAGGAAGTAAGAAGTTTGGTAGTATGGGTGTTTAATCCAAATATGTAGTGCAGCTTGTAAAGCAGTCCTGAAATCCAAACACAGTCGAATGCTTTAGATATGTCGAGAGAGATACAGACCGTCGGGCTTTGGTTTTGAAGATTAGTTGTGACATCGTGCGTTAGTTTTAACAGAGCATGACAGGTGGAGTGTTGTGAGCGAAAGCCAAACTGCGAATTTGGGATAATAGCGTTGTCATTAGCAAATGAAAGGAGATTTCGATATATCTTGCATTCCAATATCTTGCTTAATGTGTTTAATAACGAAATCGGACGATAGTTGCTGGGGTTGTTGGAAGGACTGGACTTACTGATAGGGACTATAACCGTGGTTTTCCAGTTATCTGGGAAATGTGATCCGTTAATTATGTGGTTGAGAAGAACGAGAATAGGGACTAGATTTGACGGGAGAAGTCTTTTGTAAAGAAGGTTTGGAATTCCATCTAAACCTGTCGACTTCTTGTTATTGCGTGATGTTATAAATTCAGATAATTCGCCTGCTGTTAGGAAGGTCGCATTATCCAGAGGATGAGACGCTTTGTTTTTTTCATTGAATTCCGCGATGAAAGGGGTGAAGGATGGGATCATTGTGCGTGCGATGTAGTTGTTTACAGTATCTTGAAAATTGGAGATTGAGAGGGAGTCGTTTTGTTGATGGACTTTATAAAAGTGATTAGCTAGACAGTTTGCTATGTCAATATCTGATTGGACTGGGTGATTGTTAGTAGGGTTGATAATATAATCGATTCGAGGTTTGTATTTTCGACCCGTTAGTCTGTTGATATTTTTGAATAAATTACGATTGGGTTTAATATTTTTCAGTACAGACGTGTAAGCCTGGTCAGCAAATTGTTTTAGTTGTCCATTTATCAGGGTAGTCAAGAGTTGGATTTGATTTTTAATAAAAGGGGAGTAACTGCTATGTAGTTTTCGTCTAAGCTGTTTTTTTACGCGTAACAGTTTTGTAAGGATGTTGGGTAAAGGTTTTCCTAGGTGATTATGAGGGATGGATGTAGGTGTGTGGCTGAAGAGGGCATTTTTTAGTATTTGCTCTATTCTATCCCTATTGACTCTTTTCCAGTTTGTCCTGGAGAAATTCGGGATCGGATTGAATGAGTAACATGGTTCGAGGGCTGGGATTTGGACAGTGGTGTGGACGGACCCATGATCGGAAGGAAATTCGAACGATACTGTAGGGAGGTTAGGCGAGTAGACGTCTACGGATTTTAGGAAAAAATCTATTGTTGATTTAGTAGTATTGGAGATACGTGTTGGCTGTAATGGACAGTCCGCATATATATATGGATGGAGTTGAAGGAGTGCTAGAAGTTGGCAACCGTATTTATTGCACTTAGTGTCGTTAAATGAAGTATGCCGAGCATTCCAGTCTCCTCCTATTATGAAAGGTGCAGGTAGAGACTGTTGGATTATCTCAGTGATGTCAGAACTAGGGAAGTTTGGTTCCCGAGAAGGGTGAATGTATACGGACGACAGTACAAGCACTTTATTGCTTTTGCAAAAGATTTTAATTGCCGTGTACTCAATATTATTTATATTGGTGAACCTAATTTCGGAAAATTGGAATTTCTTGTGTACTAGAATTCCAGTACCTCCACGAGGCCCAGTGGTTCGTGGATTAGAAACAAGTGTATAATTCGGAATAGATACTCGGGAGTTTGGTTTCAGCCAAGTTTCTGAGAGGAGGAGGATATTTGGAGAAAACTTTTCAACGAACAATCGGAGGTGTTGTCTGCGAATATTGGAATATATGGACTCTGCGTTGAGGGAATCTTTGAAAAGTCAAAAGCATTTTTATATGATTTCTGCTTATGCTCCCGAAGCTCCACAGTGTATACAGTTTATCAATGAACTTGATACCCTTTTTCGAAGTCTCAAGTTAGACTCAGAAAATAATTATTTCTTTATGGCGTGAGATCTCAATTCCAAGCACAGTGCTTGGGGTAACCTTATCACAAACACAAGAGGCAATGTGTTGCTCGACTGGTGGCAAACAAACGCTATCAAACACAAACTAGAACTGTACGCTACAAGTACGCCGTCATATCCAAGAGGAAATTCCTTCTTGGATTTACTGTTGCTCGACGAGCGAATACAATTATTAGATATGGATCTAAGTACTCGAAATTGTCTTCGTACAATCGAGTCCGATAGCGATCATTATGGTCTTGGTGCTGTAATACATGTCCCAAACGAACATTCACTACTTGCGCAGTACAAACAGATACATTCTTTTAATTTCGGAAAAGTACACTGGTCGCACTTTGATCGGATAATAAAAAAAGAATTACGCTCCAATGGTATAGATCCACCAACTGACAGAAATCTTCATAATGACGAAATTAATCATTATCTTTCGACGATGAACAACATTGTCACTAATACAATCAATCGTTCTATCCCAAAAGTATCTCACATGGAGAGCCATATAAACCGATACAGAAACGCAACCATCGACGAGCTGTATAGGTAAAAGAGTATTCTGCTCTCTAAGTTAAACTGCCCTACATACAGTTCAGCGATCCAAATAGCCAGGAAATAAAAACAACTGGAACAAGAGAATTCAAGCCATAAAAGATAGTGGTTCGAGTATGTTCCTTCAAATAAATAAAGTCCTTCGAAGGAAAGATTATAATGACATTCCATGTCTGCGAGTTCCGCGGACTCCCGAGAATTGTCAAACTCTGCTGAACGCAGGACTTACCCCGGAACACATCAACTCTAACGAAGAGTTCATAATAGTCGAGGCTCCGCAAAAAAAGGCGAACTCAATTGGTGCTTGTTTGATTGAACGAATCGGGTCATTCTAACCTCGACCTGGAAAATAGGCCTCTCCACACATATATTTCGCTACGCAATGAATTTAACCATTGGCGTCTCTTATGTCGAAGTTTCACTATCTTTAGTGAAAATAATAGAGCGGATTCCCCACTTAGAAATCTAAACACTAGTATATTTGTACACAAGCATGAACTGAGGGACATTCTTAGATCCATTAAGAGCAAAAACCTTCTTGAATAGATAGTATTCCAAACATTGTTCTAAAGCATTTATCTCTTGAAGTAGTGAAGGTTTACACTATTTTGTTCAATAACGCTCTAAATAATGCATATTATCCAATCCATTGGAAATGTGCAGTAGTTCATCCCATTCCCAAAAAGGGCAAGGACAGGAGCAATCCAGCCAGTCTTCGCTCGATTAGTTTGCCTCCGAACATGAACAAGGTATTGAGAAAATTATAAATAAAGCATTGATGAGGTGAGGGAAATGGTATTGTTCCGAACAACCAGTTTGGTTTCTGGTCGCATCATGACACAGTTCATGCTGCGACAAAACTTGGTTCCGACATACAGTGGAACAAGGCGAAGCGACAATGCACAGGGACCTGTTTGGTTGACTTTGAAAAGGCTTTCGACACCGTATGGTTAGAAGGGCTTGTATATAAATTATCAAATCGAGGTATGCCCGAATATTTATTATACATTACGATATGATAATGGGTAAACAATTTGTAGTGAAATGTTGAGATATAATCTCTAACAAGCCTTTCCAAAGCAAAAACGGCCTGCAACAGGGAGCAGTGAATTCTCCCATTTTATTTATCATTTACACTGCTGATGTAGTGGGTTCTCTCAACCATGCAATTGCGTATGCCGACGACATTGTGGTGTAGAGATCTAGAGAAAAGATTGATGTCATCAACAGACTTCTGCAAAATGATTTCAACAAAATCAAACGTTTTTGTGACGACTGGAAATGAAAAATAAATTTCCAGAAAACAAAGACTATCCTTTTCAGAACGCCCCTGTCCAGTGCATCAAGGGACACAAAACGGAATTGGAAAACAATTTTAATTACAGGAAGTAATAATCTTCCGCTACAAGTAAAAACTGTTGTCAGATACCTTGGTATCTGGCTTGATCAGTATCTTTACTTTGATAAGCATACAGCAGCTGCTCTTACAATAGCTAAAAACGCATATGCAATGACACGAAGTCTCTTGCGTAGTAGTCTTCTGGACCCTAAGGTGAAAATTATTTCATACTCAGCATTCATCCGAACCTGACGCAAGGCTAATAACCTTGCCCGGAAAAACAAATTATTGTGGACAGTTTAACAAGCCTCAGGACTTGCTAAATAAGGCCAACACCGGATCCCGGTTGTCGTGCCGATAATGATGATTCATCCGACCAGTATTAGTGTATGACTCCCCGGTATGGTACAACATATCCCCATTTAACATGAAGAAGTTTTGGGTATTCGAGAGGCAACGTTTGCGTTCCTGCCTCGGAATGTATAGAACTCCAGAGTCACAACATAAAAAACACTGTCCATTAAATTCCTGTATGACAAATCAGGACTAAACGGAATAGATAATTTCATTATTAAGATTATTCGTGGTCACTCAACAAGGGCAATGTGCAGTGAAAATGATCTCATTTCGGGAGTATTCTATCCCAATGATATGCATCTGTAGATTACTCTCCAGAATGGGTTTTTAGTTTAAGGGTGGTAATGTGCTCCGCCGAACACTACTTGTACAACGACCACTAAGCGAAAACAAATCCAATGAAAGTCACTGTGGGATTCCTTTTTGTTTTCTTTCTTTTATTAACTAGTTCCATTAGAATGTATTTACAATGGTGAACGCACTTAATTCCGGATTCTCTTGTAGCAATTAATTTACAAATGATAAGAATCAAAGGTCTTCTTCAAATGATGGAAAATGACTATTTTGATTCAGGTTCACTCTATTTCAAATGTATTAATTTACAACTATAACGAACAGAGGTCTTCTTCAATTGATGGAATATGAACGTTTTGATTCAGGTTCACACTGGTTCAAATGTACAATTTAATTCACAACGTTGACAAACGAAGGTCTTCTTCAGATGATGGAAAAAAAGGAATGTTCTGATTCAAGTTCAGTCGATTTCAAATGTATTAATTTAATTCACAAACGTTGACAAACAAATTCGCTTTTTTTCAAAACTATATTTAAATTGACCACACGCGTGCGCACTACATAAGGATCCAGACTCGACTCCGTTTTTCGGATTATTACCACCGAAACGACAGAACACCAAAATCCATCCATCGCTTCGGTGACCAATAGGGGATGATCTTTCATACCCTGGTCACGGTGAGGATGTGCACGCACACAGATGCAGTTACTTCGCACGCTCATGCTGGTGTCCATGAGCATGCGAACCGTGGATATCATGATTCCATAAAAGGAAATGTTACATGATAAGTTTGCAACTGGTGAAAGCCATCGTGACATAGGAACATGAGAATATTTACCCGATCAGTAACTGCGTAGGGCATCCATGCTGCTCGGGCGCACGTCGCTGGCGTCATCAGAGGGTCGAACCCTCGTGTGTGTATTTACACTGACGAGAGTTCGATTCCCTCTTGCGGCCAGGTACGAGGTAACCATTTCTTGTCGATTGGCTAAGCAGCCGATATGGTTACAGCATGGAAGTAAAGCAAGAGTATCTCCTGCTTGTGTGCTGTAAATTCGATGGGGGATATGTGCACCGCAGTGGTTGAGACGTGTTGGTAGCTAGTGGTGCAACCAAATTGCCTTTAAGGAACATGGTGCGTTTCATGCAACCATGCCCTTGTGGAAAATACTTATTCGTTGCTGATGGATTTTGCATCAGCGAAAATTATAGTTTTACAGCATTTCAGGTGATAGGTTGTGCAAACGATGGAAAGGTAAGTAGATGCTTTCCAGGTTTTTGGTGCTCTACGAAGCAGTTTATTGACTAATTGGTGGGAAAGTAAGTAGTGGCGTTCAAAGATCCGCCACAGGTTCATTCCCCCAGAAGCGTTCCCTTTCTTAGATAAAAAAGGACTTATCGAAGACAAGCATGGATTCTCTATTATTTAGCACGCTTTCCGTGGTGCCAGGGATAAACGAATTCTCCACGATAACGATATCTCTAATATTCCAGATCACCTTCGTTTTAGTATGGCATTTGAACAGTTTTCCGATCGATCATCTTCGAATTTTTCGCCACATGTCCGTATGGTCAGCATTTGAAACATCGTGTGCGTGTGATGTTCTCGAAGTCTACATCTCACCAATCCGGCCCGTATGAAATCGGTTGCCAGCAAGATGCTAGCCTTTTCTTTTCGTAGACGGATCATGCCACCCTGCGTGCCATCTGGTTTCCTTCTTAAGCTCTTTACCGCTTCCTT
Organism: Microdon myrmicae; assembly: GCA_963931805.1. Lineage (NCBI taxonomy): Eukaryota > Metazoa > Arthropoda > Insecta > Diptera > Syrphidae > Microdon > Microdon myrmicae. The sequence continues at coordinate 88,989,510 of OZ007501.1, forward strand.
TGAGATCGCGTTCAGTGCAGGGAAATCTATGACGATAGTTGATAGACCTCGTTATGCTGTAACGTTTTTATAAAATTAGTTTGCAAAAACGGTTTTGGGGACTTATGCTAGACACTATAAGCTATCAAAAAACGAAAAACAAAAAATCGATCTTTTAAAACTTCTTCACGAGAACCTCCCCTTAATGATTGAGTTGGTAAGGACTGTGACATGCGTTTTATTTTACACATGATAACTGTTGGTATTGTGATAGTTCGGGACCATTACTGAGTATGTGGGGGTACGAGGTTGATGTGCCACCGTATGGCACTGATTCACCGAGATCCCCAACGACGTTCCGCAGGAAATTATTCACCCAGGAGGAATAAAAAGACAAAGACGCTGAAGTTGTTTGCTATTTTAATGTTTTTTTATTTGCGCTTATTTCGAATATCGGCACATACACATAGAGCACTTCGCTGGTGTTCCTAACATACAGTATTTAATATTGTTCATAAAGTAAGCTCACGGTAACGACCTCCTCACTATATCGTTTGTATTTATTTCATATTAACTCGGCAACATATGTTCGGTGCGTTTATGCAAGAATTAACACAGGGTCAATTGAGTCATGGGCACGGAGAACCCTTTTGCTTTGTCCGCCTTTCGCTACACACACTCAGATTCGACAGCGATATCTCGTTAAATCCCGATTAAATCCACACGATCGATTATCGATGGGGTCCTTCGAGTATTTTCAGGATCGACTACGAAACCGGCGCGACTGCGCTTGCATTGGGAATTGACTTTACTAATGACTCGTCTGACTTGGGCATAGACAAAATCGCGTGTGTACGCACCCGAACTTGACAGTGGTTGAGGCTTGACTAATTGCGTGCGGATGCAGCGGTGGATGAATCTCGACTCACTAAAGGGTAATAAAAGGGGGATGCGCACTCGGTGGCGGTTGGACAACGACTGACTAATGAAATGGAAAAAATTTCATAGCAGAAATAAACTTACTGTCACTTCCGAGGAATTTCGAGAAGAGTTGCTATGCTCGCATAAGAATTCAGTTCCAACGAATCCTTGCCGTACAAGCTGTGTTGGATTCGTTGGTTGCGTATACCGGGAAATTGAAATTGCTTGGGTGCAAGCAAGGAATATCGTTAAGATAGGATATTACCCGAAGTCATTTCGGGGAAATGTATGCGGCTTGGTATAGTTGGTGGCGAGGGTAAATGTTCCGTTGTTAATTTGAATATGCGTTTTGTTATGGCATATGAATTTCGGGGAAATTAAGATTGCTTGGTCGAAAGAGGGAATATGAATTAAATAGAGAATTGACCGAAGCAATTTTGGGAACATGTATGTGGGGTGATGTAATTTTGGGAGATGGTTAATGTTTGTTGTAGATTTGAATATACGTTCTATAACGGCGTATGAATTTCGGGGAAATTGTGGTTGCTTGGTCGCAAAGAGGGAATATGAATTAAGTAGAGAATCGACCGAAGCGATTTTGGGAAAATGTATGCGGAGATGATTAGAATATATTCTGTTGAATTGTATTCTGTTGGTAGTTTTGGGATGTGTTTTATTGCAAGGTTGGGGATGTATGCGCTTGCAGATTGGAATTTGTTTTTGCATGTTTTGAGATGGATTGCAGGTTAGGGTAGAGTGACGCGCTGTTAGCGGTCAAGATTGGTTGGCGTTGTGGGTTGGTTCTTTGTGAGGTATAGGGAACCCAACAAGTATAAGGTTGGGTTCCAATGTCCATCCACCCATTAAGCAATAGACTCCTCGAAATAGAGGAGGGAAATCCTCGGCCATCTTTCGAAGCTTGGCTGATGGATCTGGTCTAGAAAACACAGCATCAAATAAAAATGTCGTTTTGTGCACTATTCTCGCCGATGACAATATGTTTGACTTTTTTTTGTACCTGCAGTGTTAAACTATTCATGGAAATGTTCAATAATTACCGAATGAGATCTTATTGTAATGTCCCAGCATTATAAGTACAGCTGTGGTTATTTAATGAAAAAAATTACAGAGTGATATACTTCCCCCGAAAAGTTTTAAGGTTTTGGGTTTAAGATTTTGGTTTTAAATTTTTGGTCGGGTTCTTTTTAATCTCATTCATTCCCATGACGATAATTCTAGGACAATAAGCCTTTTTTACGTAGGTCATCGTCAAACGTGCGTAAAAGGAATCAAAACTGACCTTAAAATAATCCAATGCATTGTTTTCGAATTCCAATGTATTTGTTAAAATTTACTTAAAAAAAAATTGTTGGAGAAAAATACCCTTAATAGTTTCCTTTTATATTAAAAAACAAATTTAAGGTATCGAAACTTAATCACCTTTTATACATATTTGGGTGGTAGCTTGCAACCTTTGAGAAGTAGCAAATATGCTCCTTTATCGTATACGTACAGATCTCCCTCTCTCTTTCTATATGTATGTCTGAATATGATCCAGGCGCCTTTACACCAATAATAGTTTGAATGCCCATTCAATGGAGTTAGTGTATATATAAATCAATCATTTTAGAAGCTTTGCTGTATCACAATTCCTCCCTTTGGTCTGATATGCTTTGGCATATGTTGAACTGTGTTAGTTACAAAGCCACATGATGTCTAGTTCGTCCTTAAATCTTTCAAGTTTATTTCAATCGATGTCAATAGCCTGTGGCATCTATAGATGAGTACAATAAGAGATGAAAACTCCCTCCTCTTCTGTGGGTTTCTCAACATAGCTTCCTTCCGAAAAAGCTTAGTCATCCTGTATTCTGTAGGTTACCCAATGCAGCTTAACTGGAACAATGTGTTTAGTTAAGCCACCGACAAATTCAATTTGACTAGCTATGGAGTGACGTCCTTGTATCTTTCGTACAACCTTTAAGGGAGTTTCCATTAAAAAGTCATAGAGTCCATGAAATCCTTAAAACCACTTATCGTGCCCCACTGCTGTGGTCACGACCATAGCAATCCTGATGGATCAGAGCAGACGGACCGAATGAATTTTTCATAAATTCAACTACTTAATTTGAATAATCAATTTTAGTTCATTCCCTTAAATTTACCAAAAGCCTACCGGAAGTAGGGAGCGTGTCTGCATCCTTTCTTCGGGTGAATAGCTCTTCGGGTTGTGTGGAAATATTTACAATCGCATTGGAATTCTGCAATAACCAAAGTCCTGTATGCTCTCGGTGTTGAGTATTTCCCCTGCAAATTCTGCAGGTCACCATTCTCCTTGCTTTGCATTAGTCAACTGCCAACCTCGAAACCATCTATTGTCCTTGCATTGATAAGCAACGATGCAGTTGAGGTTTGCATGAATAATTTCAAGGCGACGTCCAAGTTTTCGCTTAACCACCTATCACCCTCGACATCCTCCCCTACCCAGGGGGCTGTTTAAAGCTATCGGTAGTCCTTGTGGCAAATGATTAATGGCTCGGCCCAATGTGCAATTTAAAATCAAAGACATAAGGACAAGACAGCAAAACATCTACCGGATGAGTCTGATATTCTCTGCTCTAAAATGCTAATTAAGGCAGCAGTTGTTAATGACAAACGGGCTCTGTTTCGACACCGTATTTCGAATCCAATGGCTTTGCATGTATGAGTCAATGCGATTCTGCATTCCGTGTATCTAGAGACAACGCGCTCCTTAATGACAACCACGTGTGAAGTCGCTAAGACATAAGAAGCGGCGCAGGACTGAATCAAACACCCGGAGTTGCGCCAAGAATTTAATATCGTTCCTATTCATTATTTGTCTTGTTAGCCGATGGACCTTCTTTGCATGGGCGGTTCATTTATATTGCTATGAAATGTCACATTTGGTTTATGGCGCTCACGAAAGACAAGCGAAAAATACGTCCGAGGCCGAGGCAGCGCTTCTTCATCAAAAGAGAACATTGACAAGCTTGAGAGGCTAGAACACTGAAGAATGGGTTTAATGGTCCCATAGAAGGGCGCACACACATTCTGGTGGAGCATTCCCTTTTTTTAATAAGCCCCATTACCAACAATACCAAGGGGAATGAGAACAAAGTAATGAGAGGCACACCAGAGGCAATGAAAATGATCCAGAAGCAAGAAGGTGAGATGCGACCGGGGGGCGAAGTACTAAGAACCAGAGAAAATAATAAGAAGTCCTTGGAAATATATTGAAATAGGGGAGAGAAATGATATGGAATGAAATGGCAAATGAAAGCATCAAAGGGGAATGTAAAGCAACAAAAGGTCATTTGAAACACCGGGAAGGGCCAATAAGCAATTAAAAATGGCTAGAAGTAATTATAAATGATACGCTGCAGTGAGGAATGATAAGAGAGGACGATGTCGTACGGGAGGTAGTAACTCCTAAGAAAACGAATAGAGTTCAACAGCAAAGAAAGGAGGCATGGTGTCATAAAGCACTCAACAAGATCCATGGAAAACAGTGAGGTCTAACAGGTACAAATGGGATACTTAAAAAGCAAGGACAACGACTATGATGTAATAATATAATAACAAGTGGGATACGTAATAAGAAGAAAAAAAAAATGGAGGCGGGAAAAGGTAAAGAGGAACATTGGGATGAAAGAGACGATTAGCAACGTGTAGTGAAATATTTAAAACATAACGCAATAAGAACAGATGACAAAAGAATAGAGCCCGGGGTCCAGAGAATCATGGAAATCAACGAAGGATTAACATTGTCTGGCAATAAAATCAAGTTTCTTTCACATTGATTGTAAATTGCTTAAATATCGGTTCCACTAAAAAGGAAATAGTCACTTAGCGGCCAAAGAGAAAATTGTGATAGTGGCTTCCGTATTCGTATCCAATCCTAAGTTGGTATAAGTATAAGGAAGAACAAGTAAGACCGAGTGTTGGAGACGGAGCAGCACACGATGGCAACACTGGATGCGGCCAGCGCAGGCACTACTGAATACAGCCATGACAGCGCAAATATTATTGAATGTCAGCTGTGTGCTGACATTCGTTCCAACGTTCCAATGTTGCCATCGTGTGCTGCTCCAACTCCAATATTCCGCCCACCTTGAACTGTAGGTTCAACCGTCTCCTCTCCCACCACCATCTCCTTCATGCTGCCAGGAAAGTTTCGCTGGACAGCTCGCTAACCGCTTCAGGCATTGCCTTGCTTGCCAAGCATACGAAGAGACAGATGTAGCCTTTGACTCGCTTCGCGCCGCGTCCTTTCCATGTCCGAAGATTGATAGCACCTCCATAATCCACGCCGGTGTTACTAACTGGCCTTACGGGATTAATACGACTGGCTAGTAATGCCGTCATTTGTTGAGCTAGCACCCATCCCTTGTGAGGACCGCAAACTGTACATTCCGCGGTGACCTTCTGGACAAGTCCTCGACTCCCTATGATCCAGTACCGGGAGTTCACTGCGGCTAGCCGTAACCGGCTTCCAGCATGCATCCGTCTCAAGTGCAAATCTCTGCCGATGATCTTTGCCAGGTGATGTTGCCGATGTAAAATTGGTGGATGTCGGCGTTCGTATTCCAACCTTCCTGCTTCTAGTCTTCTACCCACCCTGCTGGTACTTTGGTCATCGATGAATGGGTTTAGCACAATTCGTTCGCTTCGTCTTGATCCTTGTCTCCGGCCCTAAAGGCCGTTAGGTCCGCCTTCCGCCACGCTACTGTTCGTACCGTTCGAGTGAAGCTGGAGAATCTTCTTGTAATGGACAGCTCCTCTTGCTGTATTACGACGCACGATCCCTTGCGCTCCTCGAGGTCTACCGGTGTTCCGGTGTCCACCTCTCGGACTTGGCGAGTGGTCGTCCGGCTCAACTTCAGCTCCTTGCCTCGCGGAAACGCGGGTCCCAGATCTGTTCCGGTGAGCTCCTTTGCCCTAAGCCCCCTTAGGTAATCGCTGGTACCGCAGTCGGTACATTATGCCACTGGCTCTTGGCCGCCTTCCCAAAATGTACGACGTACGATTCGCGATGATTGTCTTCCACTGCCCGAGATGATCCGCTAGCCATTGTAGCGCTATATTGGAATTGGTATAGGCGAAGCAGTGAGCTTCCTCCATCAGTTGTCCCACCAACCGGATTGCCTTCTCTACGGATAGCGCTTCTTCGGTCTTGATTACTGCATGGTGATGTAGATAGCAGCATTGTTTGTTCGGTAAATTTGGGGTTTCTTCGATCACCCGCTTCATGTGGCTCATGTCCTGGTATTCCTTCCTATAGTCTGCATACTGATCGCCAAGCCCCGGGTTTCGCCTGAATCGCCTCTTCATGGACAGAACCCTTTGGATGGCGGCTTCCCTGGAATGTCCCAATGGCGGCATGAAGTGTTTAACCGGTATCTCCACCTCGAAGCGTCCCTCTGCTAAACGTCGGTGCGTGTCCGCAAAATGGGCCATTGCCCTCTTCTCTTCTGCTGTTAGGCGCTCCTTCATCTCAGGTACCTCCCCCCTCCCCCAGAAGGCTCTTAGCTGCCCCTCTATGGGTCGACCTGGTGGGTGACAGTGCAGCAATGTTGTTCTTGATCGGACAGAGCTGATTCACTCCCGCGATCCCCCAGCCGAATATGGTGTGCTGCGCCATCATTTTACTGTCGGGATCCATCAGTCGTCCATCGCACAGCACCTGGAAGATAGTATCCGAACCGCGCAACAAGTCAATGGGTCTTGATTTGTGGAATAGCGGGTCGGCCAACGGCAGCGATGAAAGGCTTCTCCAGTCATGTTCCAGTGACCTTGACGGCAGATCCGAAGTCAATCGCTCCAGCACCAATGCCGTTACCCGAATGCTTGTTTTCCCCGTTCGGCCTTTCAGTAGCATCTCGACCTTTCCTCGGCTGAGCTTTGGATTCGCTTCACCTATGCCACTTATCTTCACCTTCGCCTGCGTGCGTCGCAGACCCAACAGCTGAATGAATGATTCTCGGACTAAGGATGTGGTCGACCCGGAGTCAAGAAGCACCCGACATGGAACCAACTGGTTTCTGTCGCCCACCACCGTTACGATTGCCGTAGGTAGTAGCGAATCCTGGTCGCGCAAGATCCCTCTGATGCTCCAGCCTCTGCTGATAACCTCAGAACGTCTACTGATTGATGCAGCGGGGTGTGGTGCCGTCCGTTACACTCTCGGCAGTTACCTCCCTCACATTGGCTAATGCTGTGGTCTGGGCTGAGGCAATTTCTGCATATCCCTTGGCGGTGGACAAACTGATGTCGCTGTAGACCTGAGAGATTCCTGAATGCGCTGCATCGGAACAATGGATGCGGCTGTGTGTATCTGGGACACTTAGCCGTCGCTGCTAATGTGATTGCCGAGTACGTCTTCTTGCGTGGGCCGGCTGCTATACCGCTGTCCCGAACAAAATGACCCTTTGAATAGTTCTTCGCTGTCGGGAGGCTCTCTAGCTCGGTGAGGCGGGCTTCCAGGAATTCGATCAGCTCCTCGAATGTCGGCATGTCGTTCCTGTTGGTTTCTCAACCCCATGACTGCCTAGTCTCACTATCGAGCTTCTCGACTGTGGTGAAAACCAACCAACAACTCTAGTGCTCCACTGGTAGCTCCAATGCTCGCAAGGCCCGAACCTGCTCGAAGAGGCCGTTGATGAATCTGTGGAACTCCGTAACACCTGGTGATTGCATATCTGTAATCGTCATTAATGCTCGTGGATGTGCCTCCACGATGATCTTTTTTTTTTTTGTCATAGCGCGAGACCAGTGCAGCCCGGGCCTCCAGATAGTTTGCCACCGTGACCGGAACATTGCGAACCACTGATAGTACGTCCGCTCTTAAAGACGTCCGGAGAAATTGGAATTTCTCGACTGCTGATAGCTGGGGGTTGTCGTGGATGAGTGGTTGGTACAGGTCTCGGAACGTCACCCACTGCTGGTAGTCCCCATCGAAGGTAGGCACGTCGATATGCTTCAACTTGACCGGTCGGGTTGTCGCTCCACTCGTGGAATCTGTTGCTGTCGGTTCATTTGACCGCGTAACCAATTGTTCCACCAACCTGTTCATGAGCCTCTGGCTGGAATTCATGGTGTAAAGCAGCCTCTCCATTCCTGGTTGCTCCGCTGTTGACGTTGTAGTAGTTACCGTTCCCAGGGTGTCTCCTGACGTATCCAATGTGGTGGAGCCTGTGCCTGTTGACATGGTCAACTGCTGGTTGAGCTTGCCTTGCAGCGAAAAGTATCGCTCTTCGAAATCTGCTCGCTCTTCGTTCTCCCTGTCGATGTTCAGGTCTGGGTCGTTCTCCTCGATACATTCCTGGAGGCTCTCAAAGGATTTAAATGAGTCCTCCAGTTTGCGCAGTCTGCTTGCGACTTCCTTCCTGGTCACCTCATTCGACTTGGTCGCGAACTCCTCCAACCGCGTGAGGAATCCCTTGATGACTTGACTCCTCGTCTCCGTTTAATTGTCGGAACAGTCATCTCGCTGGTCGCCATTGCAACTTAGTTTGCCCTTGTGTTTGATGCTTGTGGATCGAAGTGCCACTAGCTCCTTGATTCCGATTCTTGTGGATCGGCTGTAGCTTCTACGCAACTGAGTGTGCTGCTGGTTGTGGTTAGCTTTGATCGGCTGGATGACCGTCTGTCTTGCTGTTTATTCGACGCAGGTGCGCTTCAATGCGTTGTTGTTGAAGTGCTTGGTTCCACGTTGCACCGCAGGAGAGGTTGTCCAGTCGGCAGCTGCTGTGTTTGGCGCTATGTGGCGTATATCTTTGTGGTTACCTCGGATCGTGGATCCGGCTCGAAGGACCAATTTGTTTTGGCACTCGATCGGCCAATACGTAAAATTACTGTGAACGATACGGAACTCTTGACAATGAGGTCAATTAGCGGACCACCAGCACGGTATATGAATGTCGATTGTTGTCGTCCTGAAACAATTGCTATTGTAAGAAAAAGGAGAAACGGATACCTTAAGTTGGATGGACTGCTGACGGAACCTCAAGTAAAGAATCCTCCAGATAATGTAAAACACGGTAGTTTAACTGTTGTGAACCTTTTTCTCTTTATTTGTCTTAATTTCAATTGATTTATCTACCGAGTATAAGGAAGAACAAGTAAATCCGATGAAACAAACCAGGTCGGATAAAAATGTAACTGAACTAATATCTCTATAACGAGCAACTGGACACGATCAGGTAAAATATCCTTTCGTCTACTCTCAATTAAAAAGCGATTGTTAATTTAATGCTCCACTAGCATGCATTTACTAAAAAGAAAGCACAACGCTCGAATATCAAACTTACTATTGAAGACATAAAGTAATGAGGGTCCATACAAAAAAAGAAAATGCTATTAATACCGATATGTATACTTATTTGATAGGTTGATATGACTGCGGTGGTAAAAATTGATATATCTCCTTTCAAAGCTCTGGCAGCTAATAATAAATACAATTTGTGAATGTTTCTGTGCACCAAATAAATAACATCCTAAAAACAGTGTTGAAACACATGAGAAATGTTACCTAATTCAATGTAGACTTGTTCTCATTTTACAGATAGCTGTAGTAGTTCCAATCATGTCCCACACATTCCTAAGTTCATGATTAGTAGAGAAATATTCCTCGCTAATTTGGTCATCCACAAAACCTTTCGTCGTAATCACTTAAGTTGCCCCAATTTTTTATTTTGCACATAGCAAAGTGACTTTCTTGCCCATCTTATCCTGACCCTTACTGACCTGAGCTGAGCTCAAAATCTTATACACAGACACTGCAGTAAGAGAAAGATAGTGACGTGTTTATGAGTGATCACATCCAACCCCATTTGTCTCTGTGGTTCTTATCTATAATATTGCCGTCGTCAGTTCTTTAAATAGGTGGTGAGCAAAAGTTTTCCCTCAATCGCATACATGAAGAAATTTAAGAAACCTTTTGAGACGAAACTATTCGTCTTCACCAAACACATGCCAGTTTGGCAAACATTCATCTCTCCTCTGCAACACAAGCAAGCATAGCCGACAATTCGATGCTATATTACGTAGATCTAGGTTACTTGATAGGACATCCCACTCGGAGATAGCATAAATAATTCGTTGTCTGCCAAGTCCTTCAATGCGATGAGCCGTCACGTAGAGTTTATTGCCCAATAAGCATTGTCCTAAATTTATCCTGTTTTTGTCTATGTCCTTTTGCAAATAGACAAATGGGTGAGAAAGGCGACAGGATATTTGCCAGAAAGTATCTCACATTCATACACTATTTGGAGTTTATCCGGCAAAAGTTGCGCGAAAATGTATTTTTTTTTCTTAGAAAAGGATAATAACTAAGAAAAAATATGATATTTTTTTTGTGCACTCCGAAAATCATCCTGAATCATACTGAATTGTTTTATGTCCTCTGTGTTTGCGTAAGAAATTGTCTGCAATAGGGACGTGTGCACCGTCTGTTCATGTCGTAAATAGTCAAAGAGAAATGGACACATATTTTTTGTCTGGCATTCACATCCAGGAATTTAGACCAATTATTATTATCACACACGTACACGGACGGTAGGAGGCGATAAAGTTTAACGAAATTTAGAAGAACGTATATTTGTGTATCAGTCAGAATAGCCTATGCAGTGCTCCTTATTCGGTGCAAAAAAAAAACTTGTGCTGAACATGCTCCTAAACTTTCTGACAGCAATTGTGTTGGTCACTGATCTTAATAAGGGGCTTTCTTTAAGATATAAAATGCAAATGGAATTTGTAAAATATATTTCTGTCGCTTAGTATTGATCAATATTTTGTAAGCTCATTATGAAAGCGATAGACTAGCAGCCCCAGTAAGTGTGGTTCCCCGACTTCTTAAATGAATTCGTAGTTGCGTAACTCTCCCTAATTTTACAAGGATTTGGAAGTTTATTTTAGAATATTATTCATTTCAAACAAAGGCGAACATGAACAACCTTCGTGAATTAAATGAGTTGCCCTTCAATCTTTTGTACGTGTTACCATGTTCTCGTTGTGTTTTCTTTACCAAGTTGCCGATTCTCTTTAGTTCGATCTATCATGAGCCTGTTCTGTGTATATTTTTTATTTTCACTTGAAGCCTCTGCTAGTCGCCTTTGCGTATACCTTATTCACTGGTTTATTTTCTACGACGGATGATTCCAGCAGTTCTTATACTCTAGCCGATGCCTTCGGTGCGAATAAATCCGCGAACACAATTTTCAAGCGAGTTTTCCCACTACTGATGGAAGATGATGATGATGATGAATAAAGCATCATGGGCACTTTTTTCTGGCTTCCCTCTAGACCATCATTGATAGAGGCTTCGCGGAGTAAATAACAGTTTTATCAGTTCCCGTAACGACAACGCTTGTCATCTTCCGAAACCTACCTTCGGCCAATTCCTCACTGCCTTTAGGCATTCAACAATTCCAACTCCAACTCCCTTTACCAAGCTGCAGTTACCTGCAAGCATTTCCTTCCCAAGGACATTTAATGCAGCTCACCCAAAATTCCCTGTAAAGAATTCTCTAACATTCATGCATTTAATGCATCATTCGAAATTCCTGAAAAGAATTCTTTACACCCATCGCATCAGCATAAATTAGTTAAAGTTATCGGCGCCCCTGTCAGCCAGCGTACCCTCCCACACACGTGCGCAGCACATTTTTCTGGCTTATACACAGTCTCGTCAGCCGTTTGTCCAATCGACAAAAGCAGTTTGCCCATCTAGCGTCTGGCCGCCAAGAATCGAATTCTCCTGGATAAGACACGCATACAAAGAATTCGACCCTTTCCGCCAGCAAAATCACAATTGTGTATCTAAATTGCTTTTAGCACCAGTTTCCTAATGGCTTGCGGTCTATTTATACAGCTGCATCGATGTCTTCTAAGATGCCCTTTGTTTCAATTGATACATCTACCCTTTTGATAATACTTATTGTTTGGGAAATGTAAGTGAATATGTAACCTGGAATTCACCTGCTATTGGGCTGGTGGGGGTTCTTAAAAGCTACGCAAAGAACCACCCACAATTCCAACCTCAACTCCCTTTGCCAATCTGCAGTTACCTGCAAACATTTCCTTCCCAATGACATCGAAAGCATCACCCAAAATTCCCTGTAAAGAATTCTCTAACATTCATGCATTGAATGCATCATCCGAAATTCCTGAAAAGAATTTTTACACACAAGCATCATCATAAATTAGGAAACCTTATCGGCGCCCCTGTCAGCCAGCGTACCCTGCCACACACGTGCGCAGCACATTTTCCTGGTTTATACACAGTCTCGGCAGCCTTTTGTCAATCGACAAAAGCAGTTTACGCATCTAGCGTCTACCCGCCAAGAGCCGAATTCTCAAGCGCTTAATATACACAAAGAATTCGGCCCTTTCGCCAGCTAAGATACAGTGCACAATCAGCATTGTGTACCTAAATTCCTCTTAGCACCAATTTTACTAATTGCATGCAGACTATTTATACAGCTGCATCCATGTCTTCAAGGATGCCTTTTGTCTGTTCCCTATTCTCAGTTTCGTTTACCCATGACCTGAGTAAATAATGGATTAATTATCACACCAGCTTAGATCGACCCAGAGATATCCTCTCCAATTTGAAATATATTTATTTACTGTTATTTTATTATTATTTTTATTTTCTTTACACTCGTTCACTTTTGATGAATGCCTTTACAATAAACTTAGATTATCTTTTCTTAATTGCTTACCACCATTAAGTATGGCCCATCGATTTCCTTGACAATTTCATAGGTTTATTGCTCGCCTCACATTTAGTATATTGTCTAATTTTGTCTATCACTTAACAAGCATACACTTATGATTTATTTTATGTTAATCATCATCATCATCGGCACTACAACCGGGATCCAGTCTTGGCCTTATTTAGCAAGTCTCGAGGCTTGTTAAATTTTCCATAATAATTTATTTTTACGAGCAAGGTTATTAGCCTTGCGCCAATTTTATGTTAATACATGGTTCAATTTTGATCAACATTCTATAATTATTTGGACACTTCTCTCAAATTGTTTATAGTCATTAATTATATTTCATCCAGATTTGTAACAACTCCTTACATTTATGGTTAGATTTACATATATATATATATATATATATATATATATATATATATATATATATATATATATACATATATATATATATATATATATATATATATATATATATATTGTCCACTTCTGATCATCACTTTTTTTAATGATCTCTATACCTCCTTTTTATCATTTAGCAAAAAGAAACCCGTTACTTTAACATCAACTCTTTTTAATACCTTCTCGCACTAACGACACTAAACACTTCCTCATCGACTTCGCTCTATCAATTTCCGACCAGACTCCTCTTTGACAACCAAAAAATCCGACTGCCTCCTCACTGGCTTTCAACTTTACTCGATACCTTCGGGGTCAACACCTCCCGATTACGACAATGCAATTACCATTTCAATCGACCCAATTTCCGATTTTTGACTTTAATTCGCAATTGCTTTGTACTGCTGTGTTAGCCAATATTCTTCATTGACTTCTACCACAATTCAGCGTTCGCAATTGCGAATTGACCCAATTAATTTTTTTACGCTTTGTGGCTCGTGTCGGAATATGCGGATAATTGCTTTTGCATTATCCGGTAATCGTTTCAGCCTATGCAATCAATTATGATTCGTTAATTGCTTCGAAATATGAAACTAATCGTTTTTATTCGATTTGTCAATTGCTTTGAAGTATGGGCTTAATTGCAATATCGTTCTGTGGGGTTATTTGAGTTTAAAATCGGGTGGCGTTTTTCTGTTTGAGTGTGTCAATGATCTCTTGAATGTCATCTTTGGCTATGGCGTCATCGACACACCTAACACGCGCTGGGTCGAATGGTGATCGTGCAGAAGAACGGGCCATCAAGGGTAGCATTCGAAGGTTAATTCCGGACAGTAATACTTTGTTTTACCCAACTTAAATTATTTCCGACTGGTGTAATTCCCTTCGTACATTTAACCATATTATGATCAATCGCGTTTTATTGATGACTAAACGGAATGTGATTTTTGTCGGATCCTCCGAGCGTACAAATGCCATGTAGTATGAACCTGAAACTGTGACTTTTGTTGAATCCTCCGAGTGTACAAATGTCATGTAGTATGAACCTGAAACTAATAACGAGTGCGCTAGTGTTCTACATTGTTTAGTTATGTGTAACCTATGTAAGTAGCGAACAGCGTTTTATTTCTCCTTCAGTGAACGGTTTTCGGCGTAACACTGTGGGATATTAGTGAACCCTTACCCTTGCCGGCACACCAACTAATATTATCCCCACAAGCACGTCTCATGTTTTCTCTTGCATTTTCCTTGCAGACGCACTAAGATCCTCGCGAATTATGTACTCTCCAGATGAAACTCAAATAACGAGAAATTTTACTGCTGTGAAATAATTTACAGACGGTGGTTCACATAGGTCGGAAACTGACCAAGTATTTTTATAGATATTTGGTCTACCAAGCAAGCGACACGAATCTAGGAGCCCTCCGAACTATTAGTAGAACAGATTGATAAAAACTGGAACAATGCTAAAACGATCTGTTACTCTACGGAATATTCGTATTCTTAAAAGCCTTCCGGTGCCTGCACGGCACGAATAATGTACCCACGGCACATAAACGCATCATCATCATCGGCACTACAACCGGGGTCCGGTCTTGGCCTCATTTAGCAAGTCCTGAGGCTCGTTAAATTTTCCATAATGATTTGTTTTTTCCGGCCAAGGTCATTAGCCTTGCGCCAGGACATAAACGCATACCTGAAAATAAAACCCTTACAAAATTATTCCTCAATGCCTCCCATAGCAACATCGTAGAGTTCGTCAAAACAAAAAACTGTCTTCATCTGGCTATTCGGAGTCGTTCTGAGCTGAAAGGAAAACTGCAAAAGCTTTGTACTCCGATATGTATATTCATAGGTTGGCCAAAAAGTTCCGACCTAACAAAGAAACAAGACATTTTTTCTTAAATTTTTTTTTCTATATAGCCTCCTTGTAACTCTACAAAATTCTCCCAGCGATGGTCCCATCTCTCTAACCCGTCCAAATAGTACGTGGCGTTTTTCTGCAAAATAACGTTCACGAAGGTGATTGCCTCCTCATTTGACGAAAATCACTGTCCTCCGAGCGCATTTTTTAGATTCGGGAATAAAGAGAACTCGCTTGGGGCTAGATCTCGTGAGTCAGGCGGATGGTCAAACAGTTCAAACCGTAATTCGTGGATTTTCGCCATGGCAACCGTCGAGGTGTGAGACGACGCGTTGTCCAGGAGAAACAGGATTTTCTTTTTCTGCAAATGTGGCCGTTTTCCCGCAATTTCTGCCTTCAGTTGGTCAAGTAATGATGCATAGCATGCTCCTGTAATGGTTTTTCCTTTTTGAAGATAATCGATTAAGACAACTCCATGACTATCCCAAAAAACAGTCGCCGTCACTTTCCCAACCGAAAAAAAAAGTTTTTTGCTTTTTTTGGAGCCCTTGCGGTCCACTGTTTTGACTGTATTTTTGTTTTGGGCGTATAATGGTGTATCCACGTTTCTCCGACAGTAAGTAATGGATAAACCAATTATTATCTAAAACTCGGATTTATTCCGCCTAAACTGCGCCAACAGAGCGTTGGAAATGTTCATTCGAACACATTTTTGGTCTAACGTGAGCAAACGCGGCACCCACCGCGCGGACAGCTTTCTCATGCCTAAATCTGGACTTAATATGTGACAAACACGTTCTTTGGACATTTTTATAGCCTTTGCTATCTCTCTCACTTTATTTCGGCGGTCGTCCAGCACCATTTGGTAAACTTTATCGATGTTATCGTTAGTTGTTGTAGTTTTTGGACGTCCCGAATGTTCATCGTCTCCTAAGCTCTCACGGCCACGTTTAAATTCAACTGCACAAAAATTCGCTGTGGTAAATGATGGTGCCGAGTCCCCATACACAGAATCCAACTCATCATTGATTTGCGTAGGCGTATTTCTTTCAAAAACAAACATTTAATGACAGCTCGATATTCCATTTTGTCCATTTTCATAAGAACTGTCCATCCAAGATGGCTGAAATGTTGTTGAGTAACTGTCAAAAAATGCACAACTGCATTCACTAGCTGTCTGTGGTTGTTATTGTTTTTCTTTTTTTTTTCTATTTGTTTTTTCTTTTTTTTTGAGAGTCCGCATGAGAATTATTGCTTTATCTCGGGCACAATTAAAGGACAAAGACGATGCATGGGAACTGTGAGATTGAAGTTCGATGTCGGCATGTCTTTTCGTAAAGGAATACAAAGGGACTCTGTGATGACAGCTCGGTACAAAATCAAAGCTTCGTCGAAAATGTGTATTTTCGAGATAAAAAATCTCGATTTGGTTTCATTTATAAGGGTGATGAAATTCGTATTCGACGATCAGTCTCATTTGGCGTCCGAGGTGTAAGGACGCCATAAAAACAAAATAAATCAACTAATAAAATAAATTTAAATATTTGAAAAGCATTTCATTGGGCTAGGACCGAATTCAACAATCGTTCGCTTCTCTTCCTCGTTGATCGAGAAGCACGGAAGCGAACCATACTACAAGGGTGTGCCATCTTTTTTGTCGCTCTGTAAATAATGAATGATTTAAAAAAAAAACCGATTGCCATATATAAGGTATTTTTGTTTAATTTGGTCCTTTACAATGTATTGGGACTAGTCTGTGAATACAATATCAATCTAGTGGCCGCCTCTATTGCCCAAAACAAAATGTGCCATTTTTGCTACGTTTTCTATTACCTTTTCGACTCTCTCGGTCGGTATAGCCATGAGTTCGGCACGAATGTTTGCCTCGAGGATTCCTGGCATACACTGTGCTTTCCGAAAAACCCCACAAAAATAAGTCCGGAGGTGTCAAATCTGGAGATGGGTGGACTGTCAATTCGCCATTTTTGAGAAGCAACTCACGTACAGATAATTTTAGTTGCAGAAACTGCATTACTTCTTTTTCAGTGCGGCATGACGCACCATCTTGTTGAAACCAGTAACCGTCCAGACCTTTTTCACAAATTTGTGGGCGCACATAATGAGCCAATATTCACCGATATCGATTTCATTCGACTGTTTCGCTTTTTCTGACGAAAAAATGTCCTAATGATGGGTTTGGCGCCGGCCGAAGAGTCACTTTTTGGTCATGCAATGATTTCATGGATATCGTGTGGATTTTCCGTTCCCCAAATGCAGCAATTTTGCTTGTTAACGGTACCAGAGAGTGTGGATTGTGTGCCTCGTCGGTCATCAAAATTTACTTCTAAAAATCTGGTCCAGTGTTAAACCTTCGAGCGACTCTTTGGAGGTATTCCATGCAACGTAGACTGCCTGTGGGCAATATTCTTTGAGTCAGTTGCTCTTTATACGGAAGCAAATGCAAATCATCCTTGAAAATGCGCCGCAAGCTGGTTCTACTGACGAAAAAATGCTGAGCGGGGTGACAATACTACATTGTGGGTTCCCGGGAACGCCTTCTCTTACCGCTTCAACAAGTTCATTGGGCCGTCTTGGGCGTTGATGAACGGCATTTCGACGATCTCCCACTGTCCCGTGCTCAACATAAGTCGGCACCAACCGACGAGTAGCGTTGACAGGCGGTGCTTTTGCCCACGATATTTTCGACGATGTGCACGTCTATTTCCAATGTACAGCTTCACTATTTCGGTGCGTTTTTTCGGTGTGAACCGATTCATGGTTAAAATTGTACTGAATTAAGGTTTCCAAAACAAACTCAAGTCAATTGGTTAATAAATGTCGAAGTTATTCAATGTTTACATAACGACATAAAAGATGACGCAGCCTGTACATGCATAAACACAAGCACCACCGCCTGTATAGTGCGGAGGCGATGAAAGTAATAAATTATGATTATATTATCACATTGTCTGATTTGGACCAAAATCAAATAAAGTGGCGTTCCTGACTAGATCTTTCGTATCATCACCATCACTACAACCGGGAACCGGTCTTGGCCTTATTTAGCAAGGCCTTAGGCTTGTTAAATTTTCCATGATAATTTGTTTTTCCGGCAAGCTCATCAGTCTTGCGCCAGAGGCTCCCCGACGGGGAAACGAACGCCGTCTCCCGCGTGACAGGCGGACATACTAACCACTATACTATCGAGGAGCTGATCTTTCGTATATAGATAAAAAATACTGATCTACCAGAAAATAGAGATTGCATTCTAATTAACCTCTGCCACCTCTATCGGCGGACTTCCAAAGAAAAGGAAACCAGCCGACACACCCAGTTGCTCCATTTTTAATTGCGCTGTTATCGTCATGGATTTTCGAAGATATCTGGCATCGAAAACGCGTTTGGCTACCTATTTACGCCACTTACTCAAATTTCGGATAGACAAATATGGCATGGCGGATGTTGGCGACGTAACATACGAGGCCGGGGACAGCACGCACATGACTAAACGCACGAGCTGGCCGTTTATTTAAATATCAGACTCGGACGCGAACAAGCGGACGGGGACGTGACTAGCCTATAGGAGAGGCGAGTCCTGTATGAGCGGGACATTCAGAGGTCCACAATAAATTAGACAACTTTAACGAGCCAATTGTTGTCTTTAACCAAACAAATAGTACATACTTCGATGACACACGTGTTAATGGGCACGGTTTCGTCACACCGAATACACTACAAAATTCAGTTAAATCTCGAAACTCTAAGAAGTCACCCGGTATCGACAACAAGTCATACCACTCGTTGTGAAGGCTTTTTGTTTTATTGTTTATAAAGCTTTCCACTGTATTCAGACATCCCTACAACATGGGGTGCATCCCTAACCTTCGAATCAAGCTATTATTTGTCCAATAGCAAAAGTTGGGAAACCAACGCATCAGCAAAATATATGAAAAATCTATATACTAGAAGCTAAATAACTTTATCAGTGTCAGAAAACTAATACCTGATTTCCAATTTGGATTTAGAAGAGTGAACATCACTACTATGGCTCTCAGCATATTTCAAAACCACATCTGCGGGCGACTTTTTAATAAGGAACCCGCCATTGCGGTGACCCTGGACATTGAAAAGGCTTTTGACACGATGCGGATCGAAGGTGTCGTTTTTAAATTATTAAATACTGGCCTCAGCAGAACTGTGTGTAGGGTCATCACCAGTTCGTACTAAACAGAACCTTCCAAGTTCGAGTGAATGGAAAGCTTTCCCGAACTTTCAACGCCGCGTATAACAGGGCTCCATTCTAGGCCCTGTGGCGGTTCTACTGACGCCACTGCTACCTTTTCCACTTACCTCCAAATCTTCCTGCCCTAAAGCTCTAGACACCTCATTATTTTTCGCTTATGCAAGCTCATTAACGCCCTCAAGCATTTTCCCATCAAGGACATTCACGCAATTAATGCGTTATATCATTTTTCCTGGAAGAAATCTGTACGCCAGTACCACATACATCAATGCATCTCAGCATTGTTCTAAAAAGAAAACATTTCGCTTTCCATACTAGATAACCGAAATGGATTATAGAAACAATCAGCAGAACCCCTGTCTTAGTAACAAAAGTTACTAAGTGCATGTAGTTCAAATAAATAAAATACAATAGCAAGGATCAAAAATAATAAAGAACTCATTTAACCAATAAACAGTATACAGTGCGTTTCATTCTCTTTCGCGTCGGTGCCATCTGTGTGTTTTTTTTTCGCAAAATCTTTTAGTGACGATGAGGACAGAAGAGTACCTAGTGCCGTACGCCGGCGCACAATACTTCTTCCCCACAGCCCCACCTTATTTAATATGTATATCTCAGATATTCCTCGCCCTCTGGACGGGAGATTATACCGGATATGCTATGCGAATGACGTCCTAGTGTACACGTCATCCAAAGGCCCCAAACTCCCAACCAATCGACTGACCCGCCACCTGGACGAACTGTGTCTGTACTACACTCGATGGAAAATTC
This sequence comes from Microdon myrmicae, assembly GCA_963931805.1. Taxonomy (NCBI): domain Eukaryota; kingdom Metazoa; phylum Arthropoda; class Insecta; order Diptera; family Syrphidae; genus Microdon; species Microdon myrmicae. The sequence goes on from OZ007501.1 coordinate 89,009,428, forward strand.
GACTTAACCGAACCAAAGCAGTTCCTCTATTTCTGAGTAGTAAACACTCCCAACCCACTTCTCGATACTCACAAAATATCCGAATACAAAAGGGAGGTACTTCGATTAGACGACGGATGAAATATATTGGGCCCAATAATGAATGTTATCAAATATGTGAGCCGCATTCTTGAAAGGGGCCTCGGCCGATGTAAGCTACTGCACAACATCTTGAAGTGGAGCAACAAAGTTGACACCAAAGTTCAGCTGCTCTGATATAAGCAGCTAATCCGTTCTGTAATATCGTGCGCATTTCCCATATGGTCCTGTATGTCTTCGGCCCAAATGGAAAGACTTCGAGTTTTCGAAACAAACCTCCTCAGAAGTGCACCAACCACTCTAAAAGGCCCAACTCTCACCTATATGAAGGTGCCTCCATTACCCCTATCGACGAGTACTTGCTACAATTAGCATATAAGTACTTCAAAAGCATTCAGAACAGCGAGAACCTACTTGTACGGAAGTCTTGCGTTCTTAACCCTTCTCTCTCGCGATCTCTTCGGATCAGACCATCACAATTTCTTCTTCAGTACAAAACTGAAGAAACCACATTTCCCAACAACATTCCCATCTATAGAGTATTCCTGAACCCACCCCATATGGTCTACTACTAAGACACCACACACGCGCAAAGCGCAGATTATCAGACGCCGAAGACGTGATCTGCGTTTACTACCGCATTCAGGACCTACCGGTCTTGCACGATTTCTTTCCCAGCATCCCTCCATCCAAGTAGTTAGAGAACATTTGACCTACCCCCCCCCCCCCCCCCTTCTTTTTTTCTTTTGCAGATACCTCGAGACCGAGCCCAACATCCTCACGGATGTGGGTGATTTTGGTTATCGCAAAATGACCAGAAGCCAAAGACAAGAAGGACCCATTTGTCCTCGTGTCACCTAAGTCGGCCTCTCGCCACACCTTTTTTTTCTGTATGAACGGAACCTCTAGCAATAGGATTCCCATCGAAAGGAGATCGTCGGACAGATTGTAGATTGAAATAAATAAAATAAATAACTAATAAATAAAGGATATAAATTAAAAATAGAACACACCAAATACACTCTACTAATCTATAGGCGATCCCTACTCGTGACATAATCGAGCTACCGCCTTGCATTACAGTGGAAGTTTCAGCTCCACTTAAGTTCTTACCAAGGTTGAGAAGGACCCTTCGTCCCCAACTCCGCAGTTTCGAATGTGTTTGGCACCAGGTAGGGTATAGTCTCCCACAAATTATGTGTGCGATATTCGTCTATGGTGTAGTCAGCTGATATGGTGGGATCTGCCTGGACGACGTGGTGGTATTCATGACAGCGGATGTGACAGGGTCGTTTTCATTAAGACGGCGATTCTTCTAGTTTTCAAGCATTTAATTTGAGGATCAACTGTTGTAGCGGACGGGGTCTTTCAGTAATTCCAACAAGATGACCACACATGTCGTTCGAGCCATATTTCGACTTACAAACTACTAAACTAAAAACAAAATAGGCTAAGTGTGCATCTCAGATATTCAGTTGATTAGGAAATTGCGCCATGTGTTCGCGGATCGGTGCGAAGGCTCAATTGACGGATTTGTGCTATTCTACGGAATAGGAAAAAGACACACTTATTCTCCTAAGTTTTAAGCAAGTTATGCAACACGGCTTTAATTATAAATTTATCATGTCAAAGTCACTGCAGCCCTATGAGTGAGGCCTTAAAATACGCTCCCAGCTAGGCCGGCTTGTCGTAAAATGCGGGTAAGGGCCGAGTGATAATTGGGATCCCAATACCCTACCGCCGGGTGAAATACCGCCCCATCAAGCTAAAGGCTCCGTGAAATTGTCAGGAGAAATCATTGGCCATCCTTCGGAGCTTGACTGTTAGACTGATCCATGAAAGAGATGATTTACATGGTATGCCGATTACATTGGGAGATGTCATCTCCTCATGCTGTACGTTCCTGGATATCGTCGGGAGATCTTCCCAACTAAATTCGAAACGGTTGGCTAATGCCCCAGATTAAAATTGAGATCGGTCATTATGGTATCTTCTGAGTTAAAGAATTGCGGAAGTAAACTAGTTCCCCATTCGGATTTCCAGGGGGAAGATTATCACGTTTGCGATGATAGTGAAGAACGTGTGATTCGAACTGACGCTATGAGAGTTAGAATCACTAAAAATGTAACCAATGCTCAACACATCAGGCCACTGCCGCTTGTACGAATTCGATTTCTAAACTCAAGTACACTCAGCTGATGTGGAATTGTTATGTCATTTCATTTGTTAAACATTTTTTTTATTTTCTTTCTATATTCTTAGTTTCTAAATTAAAGGCTAGACAAAAAATGCTTAAATTCTAGCTTAAATATCTTATATAATAACTTACTGGTCCTTCGCAGACGCTCTAAGCTAAACATTACTTAATATTTGTATAATTTGCCTTTCGGCGACAGAACTTTGTGGCAATACGTATAATTATTTGAGAGACAAAGAAAAATTGGAAAAACTTTGTCAAGTTTTTTTGTTTTTTTTTTCTTAAAATTTAACTTACCTATTTTTTTTTTTTTTTAATTTTATGTAAAATCACTTAGCTTAACTTAACTTAAATCTTATACTACCCTAATTCTAGAAAAGCTAAGTCTATGTAAGCTAGCTGATGATAGTGTGATTCTATACCGACTTTGGTATCCAGGTCTTTATATGCCATTTAACCACCAGAACTGTTGACGCTGTCTAATACTATCGTCCCGGTCTCTGTGGGAGATAGCCCTACTGAAGCGCAGGAGCTCTTCTTCGGTGCGCGTTACTTCCCGGTCGTAGCACAATCGCCCGTCTACAGATGATCTACTTACATGATAGATCAGCGGAATTCCGGATCTATCCTGTATAAGCCCATTCATGTCCAAGTCAAGGAACGCCTCTGGTGGAACAAAGCCGTTGCGACGCACGTTCTCATAGTACAGGGTATTTGGATAATAAGCCCCGAAAATAAGGTCATTGGACGAGCTTATTGCTCTCGCAATATGTCCTCTGATTAATTTAATCATAAAATTATCCACCCTACTTATGCCGGCTTCATTATATAAAGTCTCATTTGAGTAGTACTTTTTGTATTCCGATTCCGGTGTTCGATATAATCTGAGACAGGTTCTCAGACACTTCCTTTCGAACACCCGAATCTTTTCCATCAAATTTGGACCTATGTTAAACCATACTGGACAACCATATATGAGCATTGGCCTGATTAGCGTCATGTAGCATATGACTTTTACCCTGCTGTCAAGTTGGCTACTGTGAAATAGCCTCCTTGTCATAGCAAACGTTTTTCTAGCCTTGACCAGAGCAGCCTCTACATGTCTGTTGAAATACAGATATTGGTCTAGCCAGATGCCCAGGTATTTAACTAGACTCTTGGTTTCCAGTTTATCTCCATGCGGTCCCACGATAACTAGCTTTCGCCAGTTTTTTCTTGTGCCGTTCGTGGCTTTATATAATGGAGTTCTAAATAGGATGGCTTCACATTTCTGGAAGTTGATCTTAAGTTTCCAGTCATCGCAATAGCGCTGCACGTTGTTAAAGTCTCGCTGTATTAAATTATTTATGATCTCAACTTTCTGAGCTGTTCTGTAAATTATGAGATCGTCTGCGTACGCAATAGCCTGCGGAAGTGCATCTAATAAGTCGCTAATGTAAATGTTAAAAAGAATCGGAGAGAGTACCGCACCCTGTTGCAAGCCATTCTTGATATTATACGTTTTATTAGAGGTCACATTACCACTTTTGACCACGAACCTCCTGTCCTTTGACATATCGTAAAGTACATATAGTAAAGGCTTATGTATGCCATGTCTGACCAGTTTGTAATACAACCCTTCGATCCAGACGGTATCAAAGGCTTTTTCCAAGTCGACCAGACAGGCACCTGTGCATTGGTTCCTACCTTTATTCCATTGTATATCGGAGACCAGTTTAGCTGCGGCATGTGTGGTTTCATGACCCGCCCTAAAGCCAAACTGGTTATTTGGAATAATGCTATTGTCGTCTACCCATTTTAGCAGAGCTTTGTTAATGATTTTTTCAAATACTTAACTGATGCTTGGGAGTAAACTTATCGAACGCATGTTCATTGGGTTTGTACAGTCTTTGCCCCTTTTTGCGATGGGCTGAATGATAGCCGTTTTCCAACGCGCGGGATAATATGCATTATTCAACGCGTTGTTAAACAGGACCGTGTATATGTCTATTGCCTTTGGGGGCAGGTTCTTGAGTACAATGTTAGGTACTCCATCTATTCCCACTGACTTTTTGCTTCTTAATGAGTCGAAGATACTCTGGATTCCTTCTCTTGTGATTAAAAGGCTATTAGCCCCACCATTGGCATTAATGTCAATTGACAGATTATCGTCACTGAATTCCGTAAAACTCGGATTCTCCGATTGCCAATGTGAAATTTCATTCCGGAGGTGCAGGTGATTCAGTGGAATTCTGTCCTCCAGGTCATGATTTCGGTGAATGCTTTCATTCACCTTGTACATTTCCTGAAAGACAGCTCCCACAGCGTTCACCTTTTCCAAAGGATCTTCGATCACGAAGAGCTCACTATTGAAGATAGCGTTCTCTGTATCTATGCCAAGGTTGATTAGCAGCTGCTTGTTTACCTCAGTACGTGGAATTTGGAGACACTGAATCTCGTTTTGATTATTTCTCCTGAATATTTTATTTATTTGTGGGAACATAATCGGGTTATTAGTTTTTATAGCTCGAATTCTGTTGTTCCAATACAAATTTGTTGCTAATCTATAATTAGCTTTAAGTAATTGTTGGAGGTTTTTTAATCGGGATTTCAGTGATATTATCTCCTGGTCTTGTCTGCCTGTAAACTGTCTGTGTAATTGTTTTAATTTCGATAGCAGTCTGCTCTTTTTCTTGTGGAGTGCGTTTATTGTTGCGTTTCTGTACATGTTAATGTGATCTGTAACTGTTGTTTTGGGAATTGTTTTGTCCATTGTTCGTTTTACGGTTTCGTCCATTTGTTGAATGTATTTGTCGATTTCGTCATTTGTCAGGTTTCTGTTTACTGGCAGATTAAAGTCATTCGAACAAAGTTCTCTTGTTAATGATCTGGTGAACCGCGGCCATCGCATTGCCCTGTAGTTATAGGGTTGCGGGATCACGAATTCCTCCACATCTGCGAGCTCGTTCGGAAGCTCTATTACTGCCGTGAATGCACAGTGGTCGCTGTCGTATTCAATTGTCCGTAAACAGTTTGTGTTTCGTCTGTTGGTGTTAAGTAATCTCAGTCGTGAGTCGATTAGCAAGATATCTAAGAACGATCTACCTCTGGGGAACGATGGATATTTTGTAGCTAGCAGGTCAGTTGTATATTCAATATGAAACTGATCTAACCAACCAGCCAACTGATTTCCTCTGGCATTAGATATATAATTTCCCCAATTTATATGCTTGGCGTTCATATCTCCCCCTAGGATAAAGTAATTTTTTGTAAGCATCGAAAGAGTGTCTCGAGCTCCGCTATAAATAGGTTTTGTTGGTGCTCCTCAGGTGCATAGACCGCAATCGCATACAAACCCCTTCCTTGCCGAAGGGGTATGCGGACGATACAGGCTTCCAGCACCCGGAACCTGCGCACTTCTCCACTATATATTACTTTATGATTGATCCCTTTTCTTCTAATCCTTTGACCCCCCCCCCCCCCCCCCCCCCTTGAGAGGAGTTAGGTCGATCTTTTCGTATAATATCGTAGTTTTTATGTCCTATCTTATGTCTCTGGTTTAACTTTGTTTCCACCGCCAGAAGTACATCAGGTTGTTCCTCTTGCAACAGGTTAAAAAGATTGGCTCTTTTCTCAGTTCATATTAGTGAGTTTACATTCACGACAAGAGCTCTTATTGATGTTGTGGTTAGAGGGTTTATATCGACTTGTTATTTAGACTGGGCAAATGCGAGTAGATCTCGTTTATTTGACTTTGTAGCTGTATCATCTGTCTCTGCAGATTGAGTAGGATTGCGAACACATCTGCTTGCGGTGTTGTTTCAGTCCGTGTGGGAGTATTTGTGGCTACCTGTGATGTAGCCTGCTGTGGTGTTCTCCCACCCGACGCCGATTTTGCCGATTCACACTTCTTGCCATTATTTCTCGGAATTTAGGACAACCTCGATAATTAGCGGGGTGTCCCTCATTCGCACACACTGCGCACTTTAGAAGGGCTTTGTCTTCTACCCTTTCTTTTCCCAGAGGGCATTCTTCTGCCTTATGGTCCTTTCCGCATTTTACGCAACGGCGCTGCATTTCACAGTCAGCCGCGGAGTGACCAAACCTTTGGCAACGGACACATTGCAGGATATCTCTGCCTTTTTTTAATTTGTCCCATGTGACCATTTGATGATCCAAGACTGTAATTTTTCTTAGACCACCAATTCTACTGCTGGGTGTTAATTGCACCAGAAAGAAGGGTAGCTTGCGGTTTTCCCTTCTTGCCTTGGGTGTGGTGAATGGTTTTACCGCGGTAAACTCGAGATCTTCGTGCTTCAGGTTTTGAAGCATTTCGAGCAGAGCCTCCGGTTCCATTTCAGAGTCGACACTCTTTAATAGAACCGTTACGCTTTTCGTTTGTTTCGGCGTGAACGAGTAAAATTCCGCGGTGGCTCTTTTTAAGACCTCTTTAATTTTGTCGTGGTCTCCCACCGTATATGTTTGAATGGCGTGCCTGTTACCCGTCAGTCTTTTAACTGCAAAATTGTTACCTATGGCTAGCTTACAAAGACTTACCAATTCCTTACAGTCAACATCTATGGTGTTGATTGGTGGCATCTTTATTTTTCCGCTGATATTGTTGTTTTGCTGGTGCTGTGTTTCTTGCTGGTTCGTTGATCGCTTTTGTGTTGGTAGTTGCTGTTGATGTTGCTGTTGATGCAGCTGATGTTGAAGTTGATGTTGCTGTTGATGGTGAAACTGTTGCTGTTGGCCGACTTTTGGCTTTAGCTTTTGTAGTTGTTGCTGGTTTGGTTCTTGTTCGAGCGCCGCTATTTTTTTCTTTCGGCGTCTCTCTTGTAATCGGGCTCTTGCCATCGCCGGTTTCGCCTCCATGGAATTGTTATGTTATCGCTATGGTATACGGCTCTGATACATTTTCTTATTCGATTTTCGTTCGGTGTTCTTCACTATTTGCTTGTGTATTGTGTGTGTATCTGTTAGAGACGCCACAAGATCATGCAAGCGTTTTGATAAAACGCCGATTTATAAACAACTCGTCTCCTTGTGATCGGGTTCCGCTCACGAAACACTCTCAACGATTAACCAGGAACGGCATTTTGCAACATGAAAGGCATCGCCCTCACCCACATGAATGTGAACACCATCCACCAATATTTGCACAAAGCGAAACCTGACCATTGAGTCCTAACCGGGACCCAGGTCGACTCGTTAACTGAGTGGACATAACTTCGTTGCGCAGGATACCACTTACATTTGAAATTTCGTTGTAAAGGTGGATTTTGAGTCGATTCGATTTGGCTTACCAAAGAAAAAGACCATTAGAACCCAACAACGTGGACATCATTTGGTTGAAAAGGCGGCTAAAGAATTCTGCGTAACTTCCTTGTTGTCTTTACCGACCCCTCACCAAAGATCAACCAGCGACACTTTTTGAACATCTTTCAAGGACCATCGACTGGATACAAATTAATCATCCAGAGTTCGATCGTCGTATATACGATTTTAACGTACACAACTCCAACTATTTGGTACATTCTAACAGAAACGACGAGGTTGGGGGACTAGCCGAAACATTCGATGTTACCCACAATTTGATTCAGCTCGTGTAGTAACCTATGAGAATTCTGGGTGACCGATGTGATTTTCGAACACCCTGGATTTGTTTCTGACATCCAAGTTGAGCATTCATACCGTGGAATGACTGCATTGGAAAACTAAGATATCGCCTGTGCAATCAGTTAGATCTCAAACTAATAACCAACATGAGCAGATACGCCAACTATGGAGGTAAGTCAAGGATTAAAAGGATAAAGCCAATGTGTTCGTGAATTTATATTTCGCGAATTCAGCTGTCGACAACGATCTTTTGGAGCCAACTACGATCGCACCGCTGCAGTCTTCAATGCTAGATGTGAAATTGCGCTTACGAGCTATTCAACGATTCTCCTTAGACTGGACTGTAGAAAAGCAACGGCCCGGATGGAATACCAGACATAGTATTTTAAAACTGTGCTCCAAACTTGTCGACGGTTCTTAGCAAATTGTTTCGCTAAACTTGTGCACTGAGGACCTATCCTACTTATTGGAAGCTCGCTCGAATTCGACCAATCCCGAAGAAGTGGAACAAGTATTGTGGGGTAGGTCGTGGGGTGTGTCGGCACGGACACTGATTGACTCCTATCCACCAACGATTTGTTCACCCGCTCACCGTCCACGAACGCAAAGGAAAATAAAACACACTGAGTTCGATGTGACGATTTTTATTAAGAACACAAATGTCATTCTTTCTATATTCTTTCTATTCTGGTCGCAGTGGAAAAGTACATCTGCATAGTACGCTCCACTGGTAGTTCTTATTACATTAAATATTTCACCGGTCACGTCGTTTTTCGATATTATTTATAGTCTAAAATACACAATGTTACTGTTTACAAAACGGTATGAATACATAATTAACACTTGTCGTGGACATCGATGGAGTTTATAGGTATATTACATTTAATGTTGGTAAGTAAATCAGCGCACAATGACCCGGCGAACAATAACAAACGGAGAATTTCCAAGTACGGAATTCTCGCAAGGGGTGTATTTACACACGAATCGAACACATAACTCATCGAATTCTCACGACTCCGACAACGCAACGACCTCGACTTGGCTCCGCGGCTAGTGAAAGTTGACTCTCTTGCACTGTTGCACGGCTCGTGCAGCCACTCGGTAATGGGGTGAGTTTCCTCTGCTGTGGTAAGAAGGAAATGAAATTTTCCTTTCATCCAGTGACCAATGGTAGACCAGGGAGAGATGGAATTGTTCTGGTGGTTGATCGTACAGATCGCGTTGTTTATCCATGCACTGGAACAAAGGATAAACGAAATTGCATCGGAGATTAGGCACAAAGGAAAAAGTCTAACCAGGGCATCATGGCAATGAAGGCGCAGCTGAGCAAACACACTGCAATTCATTAGGGACTAAAAGGGATTGCTATGCTTACGTAGGAAATTTGTTTATGGGATCTCTGCCGGCGGACCGAATCGGATTCTTTAGTTTGCACGTTGTGTATGCAGAAGAAATCGGTTTTCGGCTACAAAGCGCGAGAATGGTGATTCTTTGTCAGTTAGACAAACAGATCATGGGACGGGTCTATTGCGATGATTGTTTGTCGGTAGGACAAACGGATCATGTAATTAGTCTTGCAGCAGTGTAAGCAAGCTACTTTCCATGGCTTTTGTCGTTGGGCAAAAGATCGGTTGGACATGTGTAAACAAGAAAATTACTGTGTACGTGTGGGACAGAGATTGCCGGCGAGGAGAATCAATAAGATTATAAATGGTTCACGTTGGGTGTGAACCGTAATGTTTCCAAGGAAACTTGATGCTGCTTGATTGCAAGGGAAAGATGATGGTCTCGAAGTGGATTATGTTGCAGGTTTGGGAATGGGAAGTTGGGTTGAGAATATGGGTGGTTCTTCAGGTAAGCTTAAAAGAACCCCCACAGTATCTCCCGCAAAAATACCGACCGTATATAAGAGTTGATGGAAAAGGTCATCAACGCCCTGTTGATTAAATACTTGAAATGCAACGGACGTCTAAAGGATCGTCAGTACGGTTTCCATAGCAAGCTCTCCACTGGAGATCCTTGATCTGTGTGACTTAGATGTGGACATTTGCAATTGAAAAACATGATGAATCAAAGGCAATCCTATTGGACATCTCTAAGGTCATTAAGCCTAAGATGGAATTTCTCCTCGGCATCTGCCCACGTCTGAACCAGCAATTCATGCAGTTAGCAAAACCCAGGTAATAACTGATACAGGTATTTCCGAATATATTCTATATATCGGGTTTTCCAATAGGGACTTGACAACTTTGAATTTAATTTGTGAACGCACCCTTACACTAATCATTGAACTGTCACTGTCAATTTATTCAGTTCAATTCAACATTTTTATCATAGTTAAGTACGCGAACAAACAACGTCTGCAAATTATAAAAATTTACTACCGAAATTTGGAGTTGGTGACCGCAACTTTAAGAGCGTTAACTCCAATTTTCGGTCGTAATTCTCGCCCTAGTAGACAGGCAATAACAAGTTTAGTGCAAAAATTTGAGTCTACATATTCGTTGTGTGATGTTGCCGTGCCAGTGAGACAACGGGTTGGTCGAAGTGTCAAAAAGATCGCTGCCGTTCAAGCGTCCGTAGCAAACGACCCAAATCAGTTAATTCTACGGCGTTCTCAAGAATTGGGCATCGCCCAGACCACTTTATGGGAAATTTTGCGTAAGGATCTTGGTTTACACCTATACAAGATCAAGCTGACTCAAGAATTGAAGCCGATGGATCATTTGAAGCGACGTGAGTTTTCCAATTGGGCTCTGGAAAAGGTGCGCCAAGATGATGAGTTTCATCGCAAAATCATCTTCAGTGACAAGTTCATTTTTGGCTCAATGGGTTCGTCAATAAGCAAAACATACGTTATTGGTCGGGTGGATATCCATATGTGTGAATCACCACTTCATCCACAAAAAATAACTGTTTGGTGCGGTTTGCATGCCGGCGACGTCATTGGACCATATTTTTTCGTCGATGATAACGATCGTCACGTTACTGTGAATGGTCATCGTTATCCCGCCATGATTACCGATTATTTTTGGCCCGAATTGGAAGATATGGACTTGGGCGACATTTGGTTTCAACAGAACATGCCACAAGCCACACAACACACGATACAATCGATTTATTGAAGAGTATGTTTGATGAGCGTGTTATCTCAAGAAATGGGCGTTGTTTGGCCGACGCATTCGTGCGACTTAACGCCTCTAGACTATTTTCTTTGGGGCTACGTCAAGTCATTGGTCTATGCCAACAAGCCGACGACGTTGGAAGCGGTCAGAGCCAACATTTAACGCGAAATAGCGGCCGAGTCATCGAAAATTGGGTCCAACGAATCGACCACTGCAAACGCGGTGGCCATATGCACGAAGTCGAGTTCCATTCATAAATGTTTTGATTGTACTTCAAGCCGATAATAAAGTTTTTGAAATATCTCAAATGGTTTGCGTTTTATTTTAAAAAAAAAAAAGTTGTCAAGTCCCAATTGGAAAACCCGATAGTTGTAACTTATTGCCTCTGTTCTTCCCACATCGTGGCCTAGTCACATACGTAGTGACATGTCATGTAAAAAAGCCCTATAACGTCTCCGTTTATTCTTGGATAAAACATGTTTTTCAACGCTTGAAAGCTGTACTCAAATATGAGACAATTTTAATACGATCCGATTACCTTACCACCTTGAAAGAAATTTATAAAATATAACTTATTTTTTGGCGTCCAAAGGGATTGCTCCCCTTTAGGGTGCTTAAAATTCAATTGTTGACGACTAGCTATTAGTACCTTGCTGCCGTTCCCTGACAACAATAAAGCCTTTTCTCATTCTACACATGTACATTTTAAATGATTTAAAACCAACATAGCGTAGAGAATTTCTAAAAAGAAATATGTAGAATAAACAGGGTTCTCACAAAGGAGAATCTCTTGTGAATTGTACTAACTCTAGTAACAATGGGGTTCTACTTTTTGAGGGGACTCCATGCCCTCCTTCATTTATTCGTGCCAATCCTGACAGTATGTCGCGTAATGCTCGTCATGTTCTTTGTTCTTCGCAAAAGTGAATTTGACACCACAAAGTTGAGGTAAATAAGTTTCTGAGGCAAAAGAAATTCGTTAGCAGTCTAAAAGTTGACCACATACTATTACTAAATGCCACCAGATACACAAGCAAGCGCACACGTCGCCTCAATAAATTTAGATTCATTAGCTCTGCAACGCCGTCAACTGCATTGCAAAGTGCGAACGTGCTCTGGCTGCCCCTTATTCACAAGCCAACTTTCCACTGACAGTCAAACTCACACATCAGTATATTTATATCTATGAGTGTGCCTGCAGTTTCGAGAAATAAAATGGGGCGTTGTACGACTCCTGATCATCATCCTTTCTCTTGATATTTCTCAAATTGGACAAAATGTCGTACTGGGATTTTCATCTGGTCAGCAATTAGCTGGAGTTTTGTGGTCCAGCTCTTTTCCAATCATCCTTTCTCAGCTACAAGGATGTACTGCAGTTAAAATATTAACACTTGTATGTTGCACGCCAGGTTTAGTTGTTTCTGCACGTTTCCATAGAATTCCATGGGGACCGTGCGCTGTGTGCCAGGACCATGTTCAATCCGAGCGCGAAAGTTGAAAAAGTCTTGGAAACAAAAACTTTATATTGCCACTGGCCGCCCATAATCATATCGTCCTACCATTCGCCCAGTGTTCCTTCATCAGCAGTTATACAGTGCATTTGTTGTGCAATTGGCAAGTTACTAAACGGACGACAGACTCCACTTCCGCAATAGACTAAGAAGTCCTGGGTGAAACCGACGTGCAACCGGAGAGGAGTAAAGAGAATTATTGGCGTTGAAAGTTGTATGCTTCTAAGTTATAAATATTTAACGGTGAGAAATTTACCGATTGCGCAACCCTTATTGCGACTCTTCTTAATGTTTTCGGTGGGTGTGAAAACTATTTAATGGAGAAAAATTACAATTGCGGCCAAGAAGTTCCTCCTGCGTCTGTGGGACATCACCAGGGTATGTGAAAGTGACACCAGCTTGGTGTTCGAAGTGCACTCGTCAGACTGTGTTGACTGGAATTGAAAGCACCAACCAAAAGTTTCTTCTCGATTGAGTTTTCGTGTTATTTTTTCTCCTTTTTCGTAACTGATTTCGCTACCTGACAGGATATTATGGGATTGTCGCTCTCACTTCATTTGAGTTTGTTATTTTTCTTTTTCTGCTCAGAGTTACGTTAAACGGGGAAATCTATCGCCTGGCGACTTAAAGAGCTGACAGTTTAACAACGCTCCACTCTTGTCCTAGAAGGGACATAAGTCCCATGTATATTATTGCTATTTATTATTCATTGCCAGAAATTCCTTCTTCAAACGGTTTGACTTTTGTGAAAATTAATATCTAAGAAGAATATTTTGCGAAAGATATCCTCTTGCTTCAGCTTCTCTTAAACGAAACCGATTGGGTTGGTTGGGATTGAATTCAATCGGCCCCGCAACTGCAGTAATAGCAGGTATTGTCGGTGTATTCCTCCGTGAATATTATAATTGCGTGACAAGCCTGCACTCCCTTCAATGCGGAAACCAGAGGCAGAGCGGGGAACTGGCAACGACCAGCTCCTCAAGAATCAACTAATAATAGAGAATTAAATGGGTTTAGAGAATAGTTAAATGAGCTTTTCCTAGACTCCTAGTTGTTGAGATATTATTTACACTGCTCATGTAATTATATGTAGGCATGCTAAATAGGCGGGAGTATGTTTTCTCATAAGGTGAGATATTTTATTGTAGTTAATCCTGAGCAAATTGCGGCCATTTGTTGAATGTAAACATGATATAGTCCTATCTGGAAGGTATCGAATCCATAACCATATGTTAGGTGTACAAGTTTATAGAAAGAAAATTACTGCGGCTTTGTCTTTGTTGTCGACGGTCATTGTTACATAATTAAAGCTCCCCTGAAGAACTAGGGTAAATCGCGTCGTTAATCTCCTAAAAACCCACATTACACACATTAAAACTACATTTCCCACGATAAGACAACATTTCCATCAATACAAATATTTTTCATTCAAAACACATTTTTCCCACACTTCTTTCATGACACCATTCAATCACAAAAAGTTTTTCAAGGCCAAAATTCCCTTTATATACAAAAAGTACAGGCTATTCATTTATGAATAGTCGCATCTGTCGGTGAAAACATACCTGCGTATGTTTTCCAACCCATTCAATTCCGCTTTTTCGCAACAGATTATAGTTGTTCAATCGAAGAAATACCAAATTCTCCACATAAGGCCAAACCTAAGAAAAAGATCCACGCCCTCCGATCCGTCCCACCAAATTTTCCATGTTTCCACTTTTCCAGGCACACCTGCAAGGTCATTGAATAAGGGTTTGAATTAGGGATAGTTAAAAAAAAATTCAATGAATTGATAAATGGAAAAGTGGGAGTAAATCGACTATGAATATAAAAGGACGCGAATAGGTAGTTAGTCTCTCTCTCGTAAATTAAAAAGTCACCAGCTTGATAGCCTTATGAAAAATTCGTTGCTAATGTCAGTCGAGATTGAAGTCGTGTGAAAAGTTAATTTAGTTGCTATGTGAGAGACGATAAAAAATTGTAAAGAATTTATAGTTCAAATATTAATAACGTCAGTAATAAGGAAGCCATAAGACGGACCGTTTTAATAAGAGCTTGACATTTAAACATTTTTTTATTTTCTTTCTATATTCTTAGTTTCTAAATTAAAGGCTAGATAAAAAATGCTTAAATTCTAGCTTAATTATCTTATATAATAACTTACTGGTCCTTCGCAGACGCTCTAAGCTAAACATTACTAAACATTTGTATAATTTGCCTTTCGGCGACAGAAGTTTGTGGCAGTACTTATAATTATTTGAAAGACAAAGAAAATTTGAAAAACTTTGTCAATTTTTTTTGTTTTTTTTTTCTTAAAAGTTAACTTACTTAACTTACCTAAACTTATCTATTTTTTTTTTTTTTTTTTAAATTTAATTTAATATAAAATCACTTAGCTTAACTTAACTTAAATCTTATACTACCCTAATTCTAGAAAAGCTAAGTCTATGTAAGCTAGCTGATGATAGTGTGATTCTATACCGACTTTGGTATCCAGGACTTTATATGCCATTCAACCACCAGAACTGTTGACGCTGTCTAATACTATCGTCCCGGTCTCTGTGGGAGATAGCCCTACTGAAGCGCAGGAGCTCTTCTTCGGTGCGCGTTACTTCCTGGTCGTAGCACAATCGCCCGTCTACGGATGATCTACTTACATGATAGATCAGCGGAATTCCGGATCTATCCTGTATAAGCCCTTTCATGTCCAAATCAAGGAACGCCTCTGGTGGAACAAAACCGTTGCGACGCACGTTCTCATAGTACAGGGTATTTGGATAATAAGCCCCAAAAATTAGGTTATTGGACGAGCTTATTGCTCTCGCAATATGTCCTCTGATTAATTTAATCATAAAATTATCCACCCTATTTATGCAGGCTTCATTATATAAAGTCTCATTTGAGTAGTACTTTTTGTATTCCGATTCCGGTGTTCGATATAATCTGAG
Organism: Microdon myrmicae; assembly: GCA_963931805.1. Taxonomy (NCBI): domain Eukaryota; kingdom Metazoa; phylum Arthropoda; class Insecta; order Diptera; family Syrphidae; genus Microdon; species Microdon myrmicae. The sequence continues at coordinate 89,024,885 of OZ007501.1, forward strand.
ACAGGTTCTCAGACACTCCCTTTCGAACACCCGAATCTTTTCCATCAAATTTTGACCTATGTTAAACCATACTGGACAGCCATATATGAGCATTGGCCTGATTAGCGTCATGTAGCATATGACTTTTGCCCTGCTGTCAAGTTGGCTACTGTGAAATAGCCTCCTTGTCATAGCAAACGTTTTTCTAGCCTTGACCAGAGCAGCCTCTACATGTCTGTTGAAATACAGATATTGGTCTAGCCAGATGCCCAGGTATTTAACTAGACTCTTGGTTTCCAGTTTATCTCCATGCGGTCCCACGATAACTAGCTTTCGCCAATTTTTTCTTGTGTCGTTCGTGGCTTTATATAATGGCGTTCTAAATAGGATGGCTTCACATTTCTGGAAGTTGATCTTAAGTTTCCAGTTGTCGCAATAGCGCTGCATGTTGTTGAAATCTCGCTGTATTAAACTATTTATGATCTCAACTTTCGGAGCTGTTCTGTAAATTATGAGATCGTCTGCGTACGCAATAGCCTGCGGAAGTGCATCTAATAAGTCGCTAATGTAAATGTTAAAAAGAATCGGAGAGAGTACCGCACCCTGTTGCAAGCCATTCTTGATATTATACGTTTTATTAGAGGTCACATTACCACTTTTGACCACGAACCTCCTGTCCTTTGACATATCGTAAAGTACATATAGTAAAGGCTTATGTATGCCATGTCTGACCAGTTTGTAATACAACCCTTCGATCCAGACGGTATCAAAGGCTTTTTCCAAGCCGATCAGACAGGCACCTGTGCATTGGTTCCTACCTTTATTCCATTGTATATCGGAGACCAGTTTAGCTGCGGCATGTGTGGTTTCATGACCCGCCCTAAAGCCAAACTGGTTATTTGGAATAATGCTATTGTCGTCTACCCATTTTATCAGAGCTTTGTTAATGATTTTTTAAAATACTTTACTGATGCTTGGGAGTAAACTTATCGAACGCATGTTCATTGGGTTTGTACAGTCTTTGCTCTGTTTTGCGATGGGCTGAATGATAGCCGTTTTCCAACGCGCGGGATAATATGCATTATTCAACGCGTTGTTAAACAGGACCGTGTATATATCTATTGCCTTTGGGGGCAGGTTCTTGAGTACGATGTTAGGTACTCCATCTATTCCCACTGACTTTTTGTTTCTTAATGAGTCGAAGATACTCTGGATTCCTTCCCTTGTGATTAAAATGCTATTAGCCCCACCATTGGCATTAATGTCAATTGACAGATTATCGTCACTGAATTCCGTAAAACCCGGATTCTCCGATTGCCAATGTGAAATTTCATTCCGGAGGTGCAGGTGAATCAGTCGAATTCTGTCCTCCAGGTCATGATTTCGGTGAATGCTTTCATTCACCTTGTACATTTCCTGAAAGACAGCTCCCACAGCGTTCGCCTTCTCCAAAGGATCTTCGATCACGAAGAGCTCACTATTGAAGATAGCGTTCTCTGTATCTATGCCAATGTTGGTTAGCAGCTGCTTGTCTACCTCAGTACGTGGAATTTGGAGACACTGAATCTCGTTTTGATTATTTCTCCTGAATATTTTATTTATTTGTGGGAACATATTCGGGTTATTAGTTTTTATAGCTCGAATTCTGTTGTCCCAATACAAATTTGTTGCTAATCAACTAGGATCAACTCCTTTGAGGAGTATGGAGACAGTTTTCTCCGATTTAGGGGTGTACGTGTAGTACTCGCTTTTCGATTTCCCCCATGCCGATTTAATTTTGTTATACCTTTGTGGGTTATGAGTTACTCGTACGCCTTCACGGGCGTGGGTTCAGCAACACATCCACAATTTGTTAGGAAGAAAAAGCAAAACTAATAGAGCACGCATATTTAAAATGTGGTGAATATGCTTATTACTCAAAGTCTAATTTAAAACTACACAAATGAGCAATATTTAATTAAACACATTTAACTTTAAACAAAACGTTGACTTAACAAACGTCGACTTTAACAAACGCTGACTTTAACAAACGTTGACTTTAACGAAACGGTGCCTTTAACAAAATGCTGACTTTAACAAAACGTCGACTTTAACAAAACGTTGACTTTAACAAAACGTTGACTTTAACAAAACATTGACTTTAACAAAACGTGGACTTTAACAAAACGTTGACTTTAACAAAACATTGACTTTAACAAAACGTTGACGCACAACACTCTCAACACGAGAATCCCTTAAGGATGTTCCACTCTCACTGACTTGACTTCGTAAAATTGGCCCAGCCTCCGGCGATTATGAAGAGTTTCCACCGCACACCATCGCAGGAGAAACATCCTTTCCGTCATGCAGTGACCAATGGGAGCCGATCAGCATCCCATTGGAAAGTCCATGCACAATATTGTTTCTATTGGAACGAATGTCTTCCTGGTGGAAGGAAGGACAAACGAACGCTCATCGAAAATCGAATAGAAGGGAGACATGCAGCTGGGTACACAAAAACATTGGTAGCCCTAACATTTCTATCCTAACAATAGAGGGTATATTGAATACCGAAATGGGATCCAATGCTTAAGCGCTAAAAATGCGGCTTTGTTTGAACAAGCCAATAAAAATACATTAGGATTGCCTAAGCAGTGGTGATCCGTGATAATTGGATGCAGCTGCAAAGGCATCGATTTGCATGATATGCTCGTGGGATCGGTGATTTTTTTTTTTTTTTTTTTTATTAGACTTCTCTCGGGAGAGGCGAACCTATAGCGTCGAGTGGGCGCCCCGAGATGCCATCAAATAACTGTTGCAGTTATTTTTGAACAGTTGCAGGTTGTAACGCTCCGGGAACACTCGCGTGGGAAGGCAGTTCCACAGCTTCCCCGCTCTGTAACGGAACTAGTTCTGATACAGGGATGTTCGCGCCGTCGGGAGATGAACCACAAACGGGTGCAATTCGTCGGATTGTCTTGTGGAGCGCATATAAACGGAATTGCGTGGAACAATGCCAAGAATCTCCGAAGAACAGCACGCGTGATAATATCTGTAAAACAGACAGAGGTCGGCTACGCGCCTTCGATGTGATAGCGACTGTAGTCCCGACGTCAGCGCCGAGTCCCCGATCAGGCGGATCGCTCGTCTCTGTACGCTCTCAAGTAGGTCGAGGGTATGTTTAGGAGCCGAGCTCCAAACATGAGAGCAATATTCGAGCGCGGGTCTAATTTGGGATTTATATAGGAGAAGAAGTTGGGTCGGGGTAAAATATTTCTTGACTCTAAAAAGATAACTCAGTTTTCCTGAGGTTGATCTGGCGATGCCCGATACGTGTTTTTGCCATGATACATTCCCACAGACCGTGACACCGAGCAATTTTTAACTTTCCCCAGTCTCGAGGGCCCGGCCACTCATCATCAGCTGTGGAACCGATGATCCAGTTTTCTTTGTGAATGTTGTATACTGGGTCTTCGTTGCGTTGAAGTCGACAAGATCGGCCTTTCCCCACTGCAGGACTTTATCCAGATCCCGATTCAGAGAGTCAATCTGTCTACATCTCAGCTGGTGCGACGTCGATGCACTAATCGGCCGATCACTCGAAAAGGAGGAAACAAGCGTACTATCATCCGCAAAACTGAATACTTTGTTATCCGTTGTCTCCAAGAAATCATTTATGCTTGAGAAAAGCAAACACAGAAGGCTTTCTGTGAGCATGATTGCAATGAATTGCGATAAGGGGACTGCGGGAGATTTCCCAATGGTTGGCAATGGGCATGGGTGCCTACCGGAGGAAACAAAATGTTTTAAAGGGATACAGCGATGTGGATGATGCTGTGGCAAGGTGATGATCTTGCCATGGAATGTTTTGCAGGAAATTAAGACTTGCAGGTAGCTTAATGCTGCCTAATTGCAGGTAAGTACCATGGGGTAGGATTGGAAAGAGGAAGGTTTAAGGGGGTTAAAGCGATGGGTGCTTCTTCGGCGCCTTGAAGAAACCCCACACCTTTCTAAATCATCGCATGCTAAACTTATCTTAAAATGATTTATCCGTTTTGTTTTAAAAGTTTTGCATGTCAACTCACCCAATTTTATGATATTCTTTGCCTCCATGTAGCTGATGTAGATAGGAGGTACTTTCTCCCTTTTTTTGACTGGCACCTGCTGAGATGTTTCCTGCTGTTGGTGTGATTCCTGCTGTTGATGTGCTTCAACAGAATCAAAAGTAGACGTAAGCATTTTTTTTAATATAAATACTAGAAGTTGAAATCCATTAATTGATCAAGTGTTTCCAATTAATGATCGGGCGAAATTACGCAGAATGTCACATAGCAAGGGTATGTCTGTGTTTTGTATAAAGCTCTGTTAAAGTTATTAGAGTTAGTTTTTTTGCTCTCTAAGCGCAGGTTGCATTTTAATTATTAAAATTACAAACGGATTTTCCCGTTAATTCATCGACAAACACCTCAATTATAATGATTTTCTTATGAATAGAACAAACGATTATCATGTGGTCCATAAACTTTGAATTCATTTGCTTACCAAGTACAATTATTAGCCTCCGGCAGTTGGCATTTATGACCTAATTTGAGGGAGTAGCGGAGCACCCCCTCACACACATTTTGAAAAGACAAAATCCTCTCCCTGTGGATATCATTCACATAGTTGGTTACCGTCATCAATTGTCATTGTATGTTTAAGAAGTTTGCTGCTTTTCAATAGACTAAACCGTTAACTTCTACACAATAACTTTCCTTTCAATCATGATTACATTCTCACAAAACGATCATACTCAACTTCTTATCCACAACCCAAACTAGGATAATTTTACACCAAATAACCTGAGGCAAGAATACCTTCGCAATCTGGGTTTCAAATTCAAATCATTTCCTTCCTCCGCCACCCATAGAAACTATTGATGTATCTAAAACCCCATGACCTATTCTCCTAATGTTGTTTCACAAACATAGAGAAATAATATAATCCGCATTGGTCGCTCGGGGGCTTTAGACATCTGTACATCTAATCCTCCCCACATACCTCAGCTCTATCCTTTCTCATTCCTCGAACACTTAACTAAAAACAATGAAGCTGTGTTGTAATATTTATTCCGTTATTCTCAAAACTATATCCGCATCCTAAATTATGTCTGTTCGTTTCCTAAATCAAGCTTCAATTTACCTCACTTGGGGCAAATAACCAACTCAATGGTAGCATCCAATCTACGCCCAATTCGCAGGATGCTTTCATTCTCTATTCTCACAAGGATACTCGAGACCGTACCCTTCGAACATTAAATAAACATGAAGTAAATTGAAAGTACACAAAATATATTTTCGGGCTTAAGTTGTTCTTAACTTGGAACTGAAAATATAAATATGAGCCGTACTCGCTTACACCAGTCGACGGTAGCATATTCGTTGAGGGTCTTTTGCGCGCGTGTGTCTATTTTTAATTAGAGATTTCAAATCTGTACTTTGCACATTCGCACTCACACATCGCATATACAACGTATTCGCAATATACATTTTGGTTAAAAAGTTTTATTTGAAATTTTGAAAGCAGTTTTGGGCACAGTCCACAGAGACTCCCAACGACGACGATGATTATTGTGTTGCGATGAAGACAAAGATATTCCGGGAGCAGTCATATTTATCAAGTAAACATCTGAAGAAAATCGTTATTTTGCCGCAAACTAAACTGAAAGCATTGAAGGAGGTCCTTGAAGATTACTCAAGATCCAGATCGAGGTATATGGAGGCTGTTGTCTGGTGGTTAATATTTGACGCTATCCCATCAACTTGAGTAGTTAAACGATTATCCTAGCCAAAATCTCAACGATGATAGAACTTGAACTCTGAGTATCCTGTCGAGAGGGTGGTCGAGAAAGAATCCGGGAGGTCGATTCTATTTGCACGCCACAAATTAAATTTTCATTATTAATATAGAATTCGAGTTCACTGCCGTTGCCTCGCTTTTCCTAACACGCACCCATAGTTTATTTTAATTTTAAGTAGCCACAAGGCAGGAAGGGTTGTGCTGAGTTTGCTATGAGTATTTCGAACAGACTATTGTCGACGCAGTCCGGTTGGTGCAAACAATCAGAAGGATTGAAGTTGATTTAAAACGTAGTTGAAACACTATAGAAAATTTTTTCTATTGATGTTATGAATTGTTTACTTTGTCCTTTTTATATATTATCCTTTGTGTTCTAATCTCTATTTCAATTATTTGTACTTTCAGGTAAGTGGTGTTGAAGATATCTGGCCTCTGGTTGAGTGATTACCTCCAACTACAATAGTTAACAGGGAAATATTCTCTTTGACTTCCGGTAAATATCTAAATATTTTATGTCAATGTTTATACTACAATTTTCGGAGGACAATTTCATCTTAAGTTGAGAAAGCAGGGTTCAAAAATCACGTAAATTGCGTGCTAAGTGTGTTTTCGTCAAATTAATGAACTGGGGCGGTTTGGAAGTAATGAATTTGTTATTATATATCCTTTGGTCGTGTGGAGAGACCTGATATTTCAACTATTTCAGGCTATTGAGCTTTGAAAAAATGTTTACAACATTTTTCTTTCAAAAATGTGGTTTGTCTCCGTAGACAAAAAGTACCGCCTCGTAATATTTTACTATTGGCTTGTGGGGTGTTTAACTTGTGCACCTGCACGGGTGCGTATTCAGAAAACACCCACGGATCGATCGCGAACGCTCACTGAATAATGCTGCAACTGTTCTCCAAAGGATAAATAAAACACGTCGCGTTCGATGAAAGAATCTTTATTAACACGTATATTTTTAGGCAAGCACTTCAATCGGCGATATAAAATGTGGCGACTTAATAACATACTATCGTGACAAGGTTTGTTGAAATTCACTAGCACAAGGTAACATACATTTGGATTGATATCAAGTTATATTCGATAACGCGTAAGGAATAACAACAGTAATTAATTGCGGACTCAATACCATACAGAAAAACGCACTTGGATAAAATCAATACTTAATAATACACTTGGCAGCGAATGTTCTACCACGATCCTCGGCCGGCTCGTAAAGTGGATGCGCACACTTCAGCGAAAGAAATCTGACTCTACGATGTAACTCACATCCATCAGATTCAATGGCCGCGAATTGCATCGATAGGGCAGGATTCTATATGTGTCCGTATAGGACAAGTACTATGCCCTGCGATGAAAAAGATGATCGGTGGACACCTGATTTAACAGACGTACGATCATCGGGGGCTGCGGTGATGTACCCGTACATCGTTGATGATGTATGCCAGGGACCGAAATAAGTTTTTGTTTCAAAGTAAACAAAAACGCTATTTCACAGATCAAATGGTGGCACACATGATGTACATGATGTGCCTATGGTACCAAGGGGTCGTCAGGGTATTTGCCTTGGAAACACCGATGTAGGCAATATCTAATCTAGCCGTATGGCTCCGGTGCACAAGGAGGAAAATTATTTTGTTGACATAAGTCAGCAGAAACCTCGTCGACGGCAGCAATGTATGTTTAGATTAATATGTGGGTAAGTAAAACGAATACAGTGAGATACTGTATGTTTAATTTAGGTTTTCAGGCGGTTATCATAAGCATGGCATGGGTAAGGTTACCTAAACAATGATCATATCCATGCCCAAATTCATGATCGGTTGATAGCAGATAACGGGGAATTGTCGCAACTGTCGCGAACATTGGGATTGGGGCAATATTCACTCATGAACCGTAGCAAGAATACCGGCTACAGCTGTGTCAACAATTACGCTGGCCAGTGAGTATTTTTCTTTTATAATTGCTGACAAGCCTAGCAGATTGTCTGATGTGCATGCCTGCTGGGGTTTTACTTTCAGGTGAAAGTTATTTGAAAGAAAGCTTACACTGCTCGAATGCAAGTAAGTATAGTGGTTTATGGAGTGGGGGGAAAGTAGGTTGTTTTAAAGAAATGGATGGTTCTTTAGGAAGGTTTTAAAGAACCGCCACAGGCTATTTGTCGAGAATGTTGATGTGATATTTTACAAATGGAGTTTTCCTGTTTTCCAAACTTAACTACGTACTATAAGTGCAAGATAATATTATTTTACAATATTCGTTCGGCAATTTATCGGAATGATTTTCGGTTTACACCGGTTGTCACTACGCTTACAAGAAAAGTTTATATATTAGCATTTGGTGATGTTAAGCACCAAGCAGTTTTTACCAGGCCGAGAAGTTGTCGATGACAGTTTGCGGCAGTGCAGTATCAAGTGGTGACGCGATGCGCTTATAGAACTTAGTGTGATCATCATATCAAGGAATGTTTGATAACGATATCAATATCATTAATGGTTAATCTAAATAAGAGAGGACCCAAGTGGCTTTCTTGAGGGACTCCAGGGGTAGGATGGAAGAATACAGTCTATCTATAAGATAGGAAGAAGTACATTACAGCAGTCCAGGTCCGCAGCCGAGGGCGGATAGTTTGAAGAAAATGAGATTGTGCGAGATTTTGTCACAGGCTTTACTGAGATCGATTGAGACCAAGTCGACATCTTTGCCGTCATATAGTACGGAGGGTGTAAATGAAGTGAATTCGATGGTGGTGATTGATCTGGCACTGATAAATCATGTTGCTTTGGAGTAATAAGAGATTTGCAGGGAAAGCTTAAAATTTCGTATAGAATATTGTCGAAAATTTTGAGTAAATGGGAAAGTTAGGCAATGGGGCGGTAGTTCCCGCCATCATTTGGGTACCACCTTGTGGATGAGCGCGATGAAGGAAGTTTTAGAAATGAGAAGGAATACACCATGAGAGAGGGAAAGATTGATGATTTTCGAAATTGGAACAGAGAGATTGGATGAACATTTTTTGAGGAAAATTGGTGGGCTACCATCCGGACCTGTAATTTAGATTCAACTAAAGGCGGATTTAATGAAGTGGGAGAGAAGGCTTCTAAATAATCGAAGTTAGAAAGGTCAGGAACAGTCATTTTTAAGTGATTCGTCGACATAAATGGGAAAGAGATTAGCAGCAGTAAGAGGATCAGTCTAGGTTTGAGAATTATAGGTAATTCATATGGGATAGCCACCAGATTTAATTTTATGATTGACGAACGGATTTGGGGTTATTTTAAAAATTTGTTTAAGTTTTGATTGGGTACTTTCGGTAAAGGATGTTATATAGTTTTGTGAACTTGGAGTTAAAGCCGATACAGTTAGAGTAATGCATAACTACTTTTGAGTAATCTCAAAAACGTTTAATACGAGGGTAGGTCAGTCCTTAGAAACGCCTACGATGGCACTAATAGCATCGATAATGCTTAATGGACCACATGTCACATACTATTGAAAGCGATCCATTAATTTAATGAAGAAAACATTTGATAAACGATTAATATCGTGCAATGGACCTGTGGCGTTTCTAACAGGTACACACACAATACACACGCAAATAGTGAAGAACACCGAACGAACATTGAATAAGAAAATGCATCAGAGCCGTATACCATTGCAATAACATAACAATTCGACATCAGTTGTGTGTACTTGAGTTTGGAAATCGGATTCGTACACGCGGCCAGTAGCCTGATGTTTCATTGCTTCGCTTCTCAACCGTTTCATCGTGTGTTCAATTCACCTTCTTCACTATCCTTGTTTAACGCAATAACCCAGACCGTGATCTGTACACACAGGACACACTTCACCATAGTAAACAGTAATACCACGATCCCGACTTTACCATAGAGCGCCGGCACACTCGCGTGCTCCAACGTTTCTCTCTCTCGCTCGCCCTTCACTCCGTCGTTCGCACATGAAGTTGATCGTAACAAAGTTACCGAGGAGGGAGTCGGGTGGCGTTTCTAACAGATACACACACAATATAAAAGCAAATAGTGAGTATCACCGAACAAAAATCGAATAAGCAAAAGCATCAGAGCCGTATACCATAGTGATAACATAACAATTCCACATCAGTTGAATGTACTTGAGTTTAGAAACCGAATTTGTACACGCGGTAGTGACCTGGTGTGCTGAGCATTGGTTCAATTTTTAGTGATTCTAACTGTCATGGCGTCAGTTCGAAGCACACGTTCTTCACTATCATCGCAAACGCTATAGACCCGTTAACTGCCCACCGCGTTCGTGTGATTTAACACTTCTGCACTGTTTTTTTTTTTGAGTTATCTGGAGTCACTTGTCTACATTGATAAGTTAGATTCTATTGAAGATTTGGAAGCCTACATTCGAGGGGTTATGGCCAATATGCAACCAGAAATGCTGAGAAGAGTGGTCGAAAAATCTCCAGACTAAATCACATACGAGGATTGCCTTTTATATTTCGGGATTAGAGAACAAAAACAAATATTGATCATCGAAAATCACTTTATTGTTTTTCAAAATATTCCCCGTGAAGATCTATACACTTTTGCATGCGTTTGAACCAATTGTCGAAGCACTTTTGCCACTCTGATTGAGGTATCTCCAACACATGCATTCTGAATGCAGCAACCGCTTCTTCAGGTGTCGAAAAACGTTGACCTCTCAGTTTGTTTTTTACGTACGGGAATAAAAAGAAGTCATTCGGTGCCAAGTCAGGACTATACGGCGGATGACCCATCAAATCGATGTTTTGGGTGCTCAAAAATGCAGTTGTCGCAGCCGATGTGTGAGAGCTCGCATCGTCGTGGTGAAGAGTGATCCGTCTTCGGCGGTTGGTTTTCCTGATTTCTTGGAAGACAACTGGCAAACAAATGGTTGTGTACCACTCAGAATTGACTGTTCTGCGTTGTTCTAGTGGTACGGTTGCGACATGTCCAGTTTTTCCGAAAAAACAGGCGACCATTTGCTTGGAAGTGCTTCGTGCGCGAATAACTTTTGTTGGATTTGGCTCATCTTGAAACACCCAGACAGTCGACTGCTGTTTACTTTCGGGCTCATACGCGTAAATCCACGATTCATCACCTGTCACGATGTCATAGACGTGTTTTGAAGCACCGCGACCGTATTTTTTGAGCATTTCTTTCGACCAATGAAACGAGCCTTTTTTTGGGCGATTGACAAATTGTGTGGGATCCAACGCGAACAAATTTTTTTGACAGTCAAATGTTTATGCAATATTGAATGTATGCTGGTCCCACTAACGCCTAAGGTTGTCCCAATCTCACGATAGGTCACATGACGATCTTCCAATATCAGTTCGCGCACAGCATCAATGGTTTTCGGAACAACAACTAATTTTGGACGACCTTCGCGAAATTCATCTTGGAGTGAACTACGACCACGATTGAATTCACCATACCATCGATAAACACTGGTCCTTGATGGAGCTTCATCGCCAAAAATTGAATTAAGTTCATCCATGCACTGTTGCTGAGTTAATCCACGCCGAAAGTTGTAAAAAATAAACGCACGAAAATGTTGACGATTTAATTCCATTTTTGGGCCGAGATGAATCTTTTAAGTTACTGTAAAAAACACAAATAGCGCTCGTATGTCAAAACGTTCTGAGTGCGTATAACCTCAAAAATGTCCAACTTTACGACAGAGCTGTCAATTGCCGGATTGCAATACTAGGGTTGCCAAATCCCGAAACATAAGAGGCAACCCTAGTATGCCCTAGCCGCAGCATCCATGTGCTCGGTATCATTTTAAAACGTACAACAATTAATAGTTCCAACGAAGTTCGAACGAAGTTGTTTAAATGTTATTTAATTATTTTCCTGTGAATTATATATACGAGGTTAGGTCAATAAATCCTTAGAAATGCCACGATGGCGCTTGTAGCGTCGTGAATGGTATGTTTTTAGTAAGCATCATTCCTCACTATGTATCTGTCATATTTCAATTTGTTACATGATTTAATTTAATTGTAAAATCAGCTGGAAAAGTTTTGGATACTGTGTTTTGGGTTGAACGTGCTATTTTCTTCATTAACTATTTGGAAAAGGAGTAGACTATAACTGGACAGTATTATGCATCATTATAAGGTCAGCTAAATGCGAAAATGAAAGAAAATCGTCCTCATTTTCTAAAGACTTATTGACCTGTCATAGAATATTTAACCGTGTGAAGTTTAAATTAAAAGCAAGTGGTGGACGTGTAGATTAAAAACTACTACTAATATTTATTGGTCAAAATTATTCAAGAGTAGAACCAAGCAACTCGAAAATTCGTGACTTCAATAAGTTGGCTACACCATCGTTCCCTGCTCTATGCGTCTTTCCACCATGCTTTGCCATCTGTTCACATTTTCGATAGTTTTACATTGTGCTCCTATCTCTGTCGCGACCTTTCCACCGGTTTCTTTCCCGTTGGTCCTCCGAGAGAAAGACTCATGTGTTTTTAGCCCTACATTATTGTTTTACAATTGGGACCAAAGCCCCCTAAACCTAGTTCTAAGGCTGCAACTTGTACCCATTTTAATGAAATATAATCAACTTTTTACCCAATCACTATAGTAGTATAGTAGAGGTTCTATTGACAGCATAAAGCCGCCAATAGAACCTCCATGCAAGCACTCGCAAACCTTTCACAAATGTGTGACAGAATCTTTACCATGGCGACTATTTAAGGAATCTAAGAATGAATGAATGTTTAAACGCATAATGATAGAGCGAGAGGATATTTAAAGCCGCAATTGTGTGACAAACGGATGTTTGTAGTTCATTCAACTTGCTTCCGCCAAGAATTGCACCGGAAACAATACTTTGATTAAGGTTAACTAAAATATATTGCATTTAAACTTTTTCGTGATATCTTCAAATTTATATAATAATTTATTTACGCATAGGAATAAATTCAATTTTCTGGTGCTGCCGATATATAACTACCATTAGACCGCTTAATTTCTGCTCTGTTACGAAACATTAGAATCGTATTCAATAAAATGTTATTTAAAGAGGTCTCGTCCATATCATTTTCTTTCTTGGTAGACGTAAGCATACAACAAGTTTTAGAGCAATTTAATATAGTTAATAATAAATTAAATGGAGTCGTTAAACCCCACCACGTTTTTTGTTTTCAACACACATTGCAAATTAAAAATAATATTAATTAACCATCCCTACTTGAGCCAATATTCCGCCTGATTGATACGCTTACTTATTTTTATTTATGTAATTTGTTAGAATGCTTGACAAAATCCAAACCTTCCCAAAATTGGTTACTAAATTGACAGAAATAGCCACCCAATATTAACTCGAAATTGAACACAAGAAATGTACATCTATATAAAACAGGTTACGTGTTGTTAACTGAAAAAAAAACGTTTTTTAATTAGTGCTACTAAAATATATGGAACGAAGGATAAAATTAAAATAATATATTTAATGGCTTCCAACGGGCGTTAGTTTTGAACGGGTTTTGGTGTATTTTGGAGCAAATCCGATTGAAACCGTCCAAAACTGAGGCCAGTTCGTAGCGTACCCGTCTCTTAATGTTTCTTTGTATTTCGATATATGTAAATATAAAAGGTGGAAAATATTTTAATTTGTTATTTAACAAGTTTTGTTGTTATTATAATTTTAACTTAAATGTTTGATTGTTATAAAAAAAAACACTTTTGTTTACCTTAATGTTGATTGAATCCAAATATTTCAATTATGAATCGTACAGCAATTCACCGCATTCACTTTTCATTTGATATTTGGTTGAATTGGTTTCCTTTTTTGTACATACATTTCCTCAGAGACATCAAAACAGCTAATATACGTATAAAACTGAATTAAAATTTCTTTTCCAAATTACAAATATACAAAATATACAAGTAAACAAATGGAACATGAATAAATTAGTTTTATAAATACTTATATCACAAATAGTACATCCTCGACCATCTGACATTTATTTTAATATTATTTTTCGTCTTTGTTTTGATCAGGAGAATATATTTTTTTTGTTTCAAGCCTTCTAAACACTGCAAACATTTTCTATAGCAAAATATATGTGTCAACATAAAAAAATTTGCATACTTTATGTTTATATTAATTTTTATTTTACATTATACTGGTTTGTTCATTTGTTGCAATTAGTTCATAAATATTTCAGTGTAAAAGTGTGAAAAGTGTATATTTTTAAAATAATTATAAAAACGATAAAAATGTAACCGCGAAAGGAAAGACTCATTCTAGCAATACTAGAAAAAGATCGATAGGAAATAAAACAACAGAAGCAATAAATAATTCTATTTGGATTTTGTTAAGAACTTAAATCTGATATTCTCGTTCTGTTTTAAAGTTATTTATAGTCTTGTATTTATTTAGGTTTTTATCTATTTTTGTTGTCTTTAATAATATAATTAAGTACTTTTAGTTCGTTTCATCGCAAAGAACTAGACCAGCATGTGTTTGCAGTGTTGAATTCCTTTTTCAATCACGACAAATGAATTCTTGAACTGTTTGTTTTTTAACTTTAATTTTTTATTATAATTCATTTTCTTCAGTTGTGTGCTGCTTTTGTGTCTTTGTCAGCGTGAAAAGAGTGTCTGTTTAGTAGGTTCTATCGCGAAGCAAACCGTTAACAAATTTCATTAAGAACAAATATATGTTTCTTCTCTTCTCTTTGAATTTTGCGCTGCCGCTCCATACTCTTTGATTAAAAAAAAAAAAATTTATTATATAACATGCATTTAAAAAAAAAAAGAATTTTTCAATATTAGTTTCTCACTCGCTGCTACTGATTGAATAACGCGAAGTAAAAAAGGATGTTGTTTTCCAAAAGTAGTTCTAGGACTTCTATTAAATGCTTTCATTTGTTTACTTGTTCTACGTGCCCTGTTTTGCATATATAAAAAATACTGTAAGACAATGTTAACTTTCTCTTATTTTATTATGCATGTAGTTTTATTCCTGCACTTATTCCTATATTTGCATTGTAATTTCTATATATTCTTGCATAGCCTTTAAAGAAGCATGACCTCTAGTGTTCACAAAATAAGTTTTTAATTAGTAATTTTTAAGTAGTATTTGGACTAACAATATTTATTATAATTTTATTATTATTATTTATTGGCCTTTAGGAACCCGGAGGTTCATGACCTCACCGACTCGGCTCCGCCATCGTTCCCTGCCCTGTGCGCTCTCCTTCCACGCTTGACCATTCGAGCCGACCTCATCAAGGTAAAACCTAACATTGTCCTCCCATCTCCGTCGCGGCCGCCCTGTCGGTCTCTTTCCCGTTGGTCTACCGTCAAGAATTCTACGCATGGTTCTATCGTTGCCAATTCGCGCCACGTGTCCGGCCCATCTTAATCTTCGCGACTTGATTACTCTCACTATTGTAGGTTTGTAGTATAGCTCTTCCAATTCGTGGTTATGAAGTTTCCTCCATTGTCGTGCCTCCTCGTCGTATCTACCTCCAAAGATACCTCTCAAAACTTTATTCGCGAATACGCGGAATTTGTTTTCTTCCCGTTTTGTGAGAGCCCATGTTTCGCATCCATATAGAACAATCGGCATGATTATGGTTCTATAGACACGGAGCTTTATGTTACGTGATAGCAGTCTGGATTTTAGCAGTTTACTGAGTGCGTGCCAACTAGCGTTGTTTGAATGCAGTCTTTTGTTAATTTCCTTCGACATTTCGTTACTGGCCGTCAGTATCGTTCCCAGATATTTAAACTCTTTAACTTTTAGAAATATCTTACCTCTGACGTTTATAAGACTAATGACCTTGCCCGGAAAAAAACAAATCATTATGGAAAATTTAAGAAGCCTCAGGACTTGCTAAATAAGGTTCCCGGTTGTAGTGCCGATGATGATGAAGATCATATAGAGGAGCAGGTTGCGACTCCGATCATCAAAATCAGGAGTCGCCTCGGAGCAATCCCACATGGGCAGTCATGGGAGACGAGCAAAAGGTTCGACGCTGATTAACTGAAAGACTTGCGCAAAAGGGCTGAATATCAAGAGGAACTAACGAATTGATTTAGCATCCTAGAGAATGGGAGTAGTGAAGAAGAGGAAACCAATAGTGTGGACACTAAATGGGCATCGATTAGAGACACAATGAAACAAACAGCCCAAAACTTATTAGGATTTAAGAAAACAATTAAGTCCAAACCTCGGTTTGACTATGAGTGCAGGGCGAAGATCGAAGAACGTAAACGCATCAGAGTGATCCACTTAGAAAGATATCATGAAGTCAACGCAGTAAAATACGCGACAATTCGGAAACAGACAACCAGACTTTTCAAACGCAAAAAACGCGAATGGGAGAAGACTAGGATCGCAAAAATCATAGAAAATACCAGAGCAAAGTATGCTGGCATAAATTCAATTAGAAATGGCTACCGAGGGAGAGCCAAAATAATCCGAGACACAAACGGTTGTTTGGTGACAGAAACCAAAAATATCGTGACAAGGTGGAAGCAGTACTTTGAAAACCTGCTCAATGTGCGCACCCATCAACCACAAATAAACGCACCAGACGTACATACAACCGAGCCCCAGATCCCAGAGCCCTCTTTCGACGAAGTTGTAGACGCAATAAACCGATTGAAAAACAACAAGGCTCCCGGAAGTTTATATAACGTATTCCACGTGCCGACGCGTATATCCCGCTTTTTCCGTTTTCCCTACGTCTTCGTTTTGCCGAGTCGGTGTTTTCTTGATGATTTTTTCTCTTATGGGCGTGTTGGCTCATCACACCTACCGGGTTTTTCGTGGGATTGTTTTTTGTATATTGATTATTCATGTTTGATCCCACGAGTCTTGGGGTTTCAAATAGTCCGCCACATCAGAGCCCCGTTTTGATATGGTAAGGTCTGCTTACGGCTCTGATTCGACCCGGTGTCATAGAGGCGCCGTTATAATACAGTCGGTATCCCCCTGGCTGCAAACCATCCAATGGGCACGGTGACGCGTAACACCCTGGATTAGGGGTGGTAGATCTTTGTGTGTTACTCTGTAGCGGTTCCGCCAAACCCTACGGTCTACTTACCTGAAAAAAACCCCCATAACTACTACCCAACTCCCTTAAGTTTGCTAATGCAACAGTATTAGTACCTGTAAATGCTTCACGCATTATATAGATCACCATCTATAATCTTAAAATCCCTATAAAGAAAACTTACCTTCTCATGCACCCCTTCGCATACAATTTTCCGTAAGATTTCTTTCTTTGTTTATCTGGTATTCTAAACCAATTCGGTACCAGACAAGTTCCTGTAAACAAAATGATTCGGATTGCATTCAATGTAACCGTCATGACAGGGACCATAGATATAGCGCCGTCTATTCTCCCAGCCGCGTCATATACCTTTTCATACACATGACCTGGCAACCTTTTTTGTTTGTCTTATCAATAAACAACCCAAGCAGCTGCATATAATTAACGCAATAGACGCTGAAACCAAATTCTCCAGCATTTCCTAATGCAAACATGAATCCGGTTTCTACTGCAGCCAGAGATGCCATAAACATCCAATTTGCTTTTAGCGCCATTTTTCTCCCAACATCGATAATAGCGACGAGGCATCGCGTAAACAATGACCCGCATTACCAAAGGCGCATTTGGTCATTTTCTTCCTTTTGTCTTTGCCGCCTGCCTGTTTCGTTGTTCCACCGTTGTCGAGCACGTGTGAATAGCATCGATCTGAACGATCACCACACATACTACCATGACCTTTATCACAAGATCTGGTTTCCTATACCACCAAGAGAGACTTTACGTGTCTCTGGTGTTAGGTAAAAACGATATCCTTATTGGGGAGGATATCAGTTGAGTCGTTTTACAACCAGCAAGGTGGTCGGGTCGCCTGTCATCCACCGTACCGGCGGCGGTACCGTGGGTTATCTATGATTCTTTTTCCATCCGCGGGCCGCCACGGTCATGCCACTACCGCTCACCGGTGCGCTCGGTGACGCGACTATAGTCGAGTGGTTTGTCGATTTTTCGGTTATTTGATTACGGAGGATTTTATTAAAATACACATTTCATCGAGTGACAATAAGAAGTACTTCATATAAATTAGTGTTAGTATTAATCTACATTACGTTCAATATTGTTAACAAAGGTAGTGGTTGTTTTACTTGGAGAATAAAACTAAACAAAATGACACCAGTGCGTTTTATTTTTCGGTGACTTTCATCAGTGTTCTATTCGCTGTGCTGTGTTTGTTCTGCGTGTTGGACTTAATCCTTGACAATTCGGTTTAGCGGAAGACTTGTTGAACAGTGGAGTGTATGATGGTGGAAGAAGGGAATCCCGTGCCCTTGTTAGGTACACACTTCTTCACTACAACTCCTCGCTAGCTTGTCTGACATGGGTGGCCCTACTGGAAGCATATGCTTCCGTCAGCATAGCCTGAGTGATTCATTGTAGTTTAAGCCCCCGCACCACGTCAAGATTTCTACCAAGCGGGGGGGGGCTACTTCATGTAGGCGGTTAAAAAATGCTTTAAATCTACAATGATAGAGTACATGGGTAAGAAACGAATGCAGAAAAACAAAGCGAATCCATAAATGTATCTTCAAACTGAGGTTTAGGGAAATAATATACCACGCAACTTTTTTGGATCCCAACTGATTGGAAAATCAAATCAATTAAAAAAAAAACAAAAACCAAATACTTAAATTTTTTATAAATTGTTTTGTTTTAGGGTATTTATTAGGAAAAAATTTTTAAAGTAAATATAATCAAGCATTACAACTAATTTACCAATATTATTTTTATTATCTACTCGAATGCCTTGGTATCTAAAGTTGTTAATCATAGTGTTTCTGTGTAATATGATGCCCCCTGCGCACACTCTAACTAACATGTTTCAATCGTTGGCCACCAATATTTAAACAATTAAGTAGTAAGGAAATAGTAATCGGTTTTATCAATGTAGCTAAGTGACTTCAGTTATCCCCAAAACAGTGCAGAAGTCATAAATCACCCGAACCCGATGGTCAGTTAACAGGTCCAATTCACGATATTAATCCTTCATCAAATGTTTCGTTGAGTAAATGAATGGTGCACGTTCTATAGTATGTGGCATGTGGCCCCGTTTTGTTAGAACCGCGTACCTCTGATGTCGGTATATCCAATTTGGCTGTGCGTACGAAGGCCCTATGGTTGTAAGTCCTCCACAAGTTGATTCTAAGTAAACCAAGATCGTTGCGCAAAATCTCCCATAAAAATCTTGGATCAAGTCCCAATTGTTGCGCAAGATGACAAATCAATTCATTTGGATTATCATCACTACTGTGCACTACAGCGGCCACCGCCTACTCGGCACGCGCCCTACGAGCTCTTATGGGCATTTATCATTATCATTAAGTGCAAACGTGGTCTGAAAGCGATCCATAGTTAATCGAGTAAACCACATTGATGGATGTCGACGGTAACGCACTCGTAGAGCGTGACGAGATTCCCTAACTAAATTATTATTTTCAAAGTAACTTTAAGCAATTTGTGAACGTTGCTCGGACGCGTTGGTTTTGTTTTTGTTTTATCTCCACACTTTTTTAACAATTCAATTACAGATTTTACTTAAGACAAAATGTTAACTTCTATTTTACAAATATCATTTTTACATTAACTTACTGGCTCTTCGCAAGCACTCTAAATTATACATTATCATATTTCCCATACCTTTCGGCGTATATCGGACGCGAGTGTATTTATTGTAAAATGGCAAATTTAATTAACTCAAAATAAACTGTCAAATCGGCTGTCCCTGAAAGAAGTGTTGCCAGACTAAATATCCATACCTTGAAATGAAAAACTGTTTATAAATTAAAGTTTAAAAAACACGACTAAAAAATCGACCGACGATACTATAATTTATGCATATCTGTCTCGCTGATTAGATATGCAATTCTTTAATACGAGTGTGAATCAAATATAACCGGTGATTTTACCTTTTTGCTTAGCAACAAGTTGCGAGCTAGATAATCTTGTGCGCGGCTGCTGTTTAGTTTATGAAGAGTAGGGGTATCGGCTTCGTACTCAACTTTGAAGTCAGTACAGCCATGAGCCAGCAAGAGGTACATACGTCGGTGGCGAAACGGATTATTATAACATTTTTAAGAAATGAAGGCATTAAAGCCTTGGAAATGTTTTCTCAATTGAAGGCACAGTTTAATGATGATAAACTGTCTCAGAATCGTATGTATACGTGTGCCAGAGAATTTAAAAGTGGGCGAAAACGTATCGAAAACGAAAGTCATGATCGACGCCCAAGGACAAGTCGTACAGATGACAACATCCGTGCCGTTCGAGAGCTAATTGAAGGTGATCGCCGCTTAACTGTTAAAGAAATCTCATCAGAAGTGGGTATCAGCTATGGAAGCGTTCAATCCACTATCACTGGTGATCATAGCTTCAAAAAAATACTGCTCGATGGGTTCTGAGGTCATTGAAGTAAATCAAAAACAGGTCAGGTCAGAGATCAGTGGAAGACTTCTGGATCGATTTCGACAAGAAGGGGGACTTTTTTGAAGCATACCGCAACAGGCGATGCGACGTGGGATCATCATTGTGCTCCCGAGACGGATGTCCAGTGAAGACCAAAACTCATCTTTCAGTCGGAAAAAAAGGGAGTTTCAATGATTGATTTTTTTTTTCGCGAACAACGAACAGTGAATGAAGCTTACTACTGTCAGTTGTTACAGTCGGCAAAAGCCGCATATCAAAACAAATGACGAGGTATGCCCACTCGAGATAGCATTCTTCTTCTTGCCAACGCCAGGCCTCACGCCGCGTCCTTGACACGGGATACATTGGAAGAAATCGGCTGGGAATCCCCCGAACATCCTCATTATAGCCCAGACTTGTCTCCATGTGACTATTTTTTGTTCGCACCCTGAAAGGAATCACTTGGAGGAAAAAAATCCAAAAGTAATGAAGAAGTCGAGGAGCACGTGCCCAAATGGCTAACAACCCGACCTAAATCTTTCTACGAACAAGCGATATTAAAGCTTTCAGATCAGTGGCAAAAGGGCGTAGATCACCCAAGAGAATATATTGAAAAATGCTTATAGTATAGTTACTCTGTAACATCGTTCAATAAATGTATAAAAGAAACATTTGATTCGCCCTCGTACGTACTTCTTTTACTATTTACTAATAATACGAGTATACCACACCGAACGACTTCTAACATGCGCCCTTGTTGGCGGATAACGTCCCACCCTTATTCTTTTGCTATCCATTTGCGGATGACATGTAAACACTCTTTACGATACATGTATCCCAGTGCATTCTTTGTTGGCCCAATATTTGAGACGACTGATTACAGTGGGATCGATCGTCAGCCTTTCTGGAGGTGCACAGCTCGTGTTTGTGCGAGTGTCCTTCATGATCTACGATAGCAAAGATATTTTAAATTTCCATGCAATTGCCTATTTTAATGTGTTCAGTAATGATCATGCAGTGGTATGCAACGCCCCCCCCCCCCCCCCCCCCGCTTTATTTATCCGTATATCTGTAGTGTCTCTAACAGATACACACACAAACATAAACAAATAGTGAAGAAAACCGAACGAAAATCGAATAAGAAAATATATCAGAGCCGTATACTATAGCGATAACATAACAATTCACGTCAGTGGAATATAGTTGAGTTTAAAAATCGAGTTCTAAACACGGCCAGTAGCCTGATGTGTTACGCTTAGGTTCAATTTTTGGTGATTCTAATTGTCATAGCGTCAGTTCGAATCACACGTTCTTCACTATTATCCCAAACGCTATACATCTATAACCCAATCCAAAATTCAATTTTTAATAATCAATAACCCCAATTGAATCAAATGCTCGACAAATTGAACTAAATGTTCATTTGTTGGACATCGATTCAATTCCTAAAATCTAAAACTAAACCAAATGCATAATAAACTGAACAGGATCTTCATTTATCATGCAAACACACAAATTTCTTCTTTATCATGCAAACACACAAAATTCTAATATCGTGAAATGCGCATCTTCAAATGAATTTCATGATCATAACTTTCGGGAATTTGTTCAACTAAATTCCCATACAATTCCTTAGAATTGTATTCCAATCGAAATGCAAGATAATGTTGTATTCCGATCGAAGTGCATGACAAATCTTGTCGGCCCTTCCATATAAAAATCTCGACGAGATTTAGTATAATAGGGCGCTGCAACCTTGCTTCGATGGTCAGATTATCAGACGCCAAAGACGTAATCTCCGTTTACTACCGTACTCAAAACCTGCCGGTCTGCTGTGATCTCTTTCTCACCATCCTTCCATCCAAGTAATAGGTGTACAACTTTGCTTCCGCCGTTTTTTTTTCCGAAATTCGAGGTTTTATTGTAAAAAATGAAATGAAATGGCTTGTTGCGTCACTCCCAATGATCCTCCCAATTCTTGTTGCGTTTGACACGAGTCTTGATCAAGTAATGCCTCCAATTCTGCATCTTCGAAAACCTTCTCTCTTCCTCCGCCATGGGTCTTCGACGTTAAAATCGCCGTTCTTGAAGCGTTGAAATCGCTCTCGGCACGTTCTTTCACTAATAGCGGCCTCACCATAGGTATTTGAGAGCATTCGATGAGCCTCAGCCGCAGATTTCTTCATATTAAAGCAGAAAATTAAAACGTCCCGCAAATGACGATAATTTGGCTCGTAAGCTGACATAAGAATAACTTTATGATGCAGACACAAATCGACTAATATTTCGATGGCGTTATGTTTACAAATACCTAAGCTTATTGTATGACATCTATGATCTATTTATTTCAACTACCACTTACCGCTGCAACCATCTATTGCAAAACGGCGGAAGCAAAGTTGGATAACATTCGAACTAACCCTGTGCACACTATCCTTAGTTACCTCCGCCCTCTTTTTCAGATATCTTGAGACCGAGCCCTAAATAAAAATAATAAATGAAAAAGCCTTTTAATCAGATTCAACAACGGTCAACCCCTCACTCTGGGTAGAGGAAGCAGTGGTGAGCGCAACGGGAGTCGAGAGATCCCTCAACAGGCTTGTTCTTTTCAGAACAAGGCGACTTCCTCTATTATTCGGCTCTATAACAAAGGACAAAAAATGATCTACATGGATTGTCGATTCACGATTAGTGATTTATTTTCTCTATAGCTGCGGTAGGTCTTGCAGGTCGCTTAGTTCGAACAGATTTGCTAAATTAGCACTTACATGTACCAGGTAGAGTAAGACGCGTCCAAATGTCTGTGGGGGTGAAGTTGCATCCAAACTGCCACGCAAAATGGATAGTTGCTCCAAGGGACGTCGACGAACTTGTGCTTAAGGTTATACCATGAGCTGCAGCCACCGCAAATTTCATGGCAAATATTAAAATCGAATATTTTCATATGTCTTTATTGAACTACAATACATGGGTGGACTGAAGAGTTTCCGACCTAACAAAGATACAACAAATTGTTTCTTAACATTTATTTTTATTTTTCTACATAGCCTCCTTATAACTCTACACACTTCTCCCAGCGACGCTCCCATCTTTCTAACCCGTCCACATAGTACTCGGCATTTTTCTCTACAAAAAAAAAAACTCTTCACGAAGGTGATTGCTTCCTCATTTGACGAAAATCTCTGTCCTCCGATCACAATTTTTACATTAGGGAGCAAAAAGAAGTCGCTTGGGCCCAGATCTGGTGAGTAAGGCGGATGGTCAAGCAGTTCAAACCGTAATTCGTGGATTTTCGCCATGGGAACCGCTGAGGTGTAAGACGAGGTGTTGTTTTGGTGAAACGGGATTTTCTTCTTCTGCAAATGTGGCCGTTTTTCCACAATTTCTGCCTTCAGTTGGTCAAGTAATGAAAGTAATGTATGCTCCTGTAATGGTTTTTTCCATTTTTGAAGATATTCGATTAAGATAACTCCATAACTATCCCAAAAAAAGGTGCCATCACTTTCCCAGCCAAAAAGAAAACGGTTTTTGTTCTTTTTTGGGATCTGATTCCCCCTTTGCAGGCCACTGTTTTGACTGTCTTTTTGTTTCGTTGTTGCGTATAATGGTGTACCCAAAAGTCATCGATAGTAATTAATCGGCGCCAAAACTCGGATTTATTGCGCCTAAACTGCGCCAACAGAGCAATGGAAATGTTCATTCGATCACGTTTTTGGTCTATCGTGAACAAACGCGGCACCCAATGCGCAGACAGCTTTCTCATGCCTGAATCTTGATTTAATATGTGGCAAACACGTTCTTTGGACATTTTAATAGCCTCTGCTCTCTCTCTGACTTTAATTCGGCGGTCGTCTAGCACTATTTGGTGAACTTTAGCAATGTTATCGTCGGTTGTTGCGGTTTTTGGTCGTCCCGAACGTTCATCGTCCATTTTCACAAAAACACTCACATCGACTCACTCAAACGACTGTCAAATAAAAACTATGCATCCAAAATGGTTGAAATTTTGGTGAGTAACTGTCAAAACATGCAGAACTACCGTTACTAGCTTTTATTGACGGCTGCGACTATCACTTTTCAGTGCACTCTCGTATATATACATAGGTGGGCTGAAAAGTTTCTGACCTAACAAAGATACAAGACATTTTTTCTTAAAATTTATTTTACTACATAGTCTCCTTGTAACTCTATACACGAGCGCTGCTACCGTCACGTTGAGGTTAGATACTTCTCAGGCCACCCTCATTTCTACGAGGTTGTTCGAATAATTTTATCAACAAACTGATTTAATAAGTATAAATAATGGTCAACTGCTCCGAATGACCCTTTGTTCTCCCTTGTTCTAATGATACGATCAGTCCTTTGTTTTGATCTTTATTTTTGATTATATTTTCCATTGTGGCCCACGACATGAAGTTGTTAGCAGCTGGTAGGTTTTTAATGACAATGTAATAGAATTTCTCACAGCAATTTAGGGGATTTTATTGCAAATCCGCAACGATTAGTATTCGTATTGTATTACTTTTTGTACCATCATCCTTTTTACTTTTTGTACCATTTTAAAGACACTCATAAATAATTCGGTGTATTGATTAAGCACAGAGTAATCACAATTCAAGTTAAGCCAACTAACGTTATGGAAGGGCTAAGTATTTGGGCGCGGCATATTTGGATGGACATTTCCAAATACTTTATAATGAAAAAAAAAGTTGATAGAGAAAAATAAATAGCATCAACAATAGGGTTAGACTAGCATTGCCAAAAAGTACGGCATATTACATACTCAATCAAATATGTCTTACTTTCATACAAGAAAATATCCATGAATCAACATTTTAATCGAAACATCTCTTTAGTTGTTTCAAGTCGATCGGTACGAATGTATGTGGAATGCCTTGCCTGATTATGTATGCCCCTTTCATTTCATTTCATTTTTACAACATTTTTTATTTTTCTTTTTATATTCTTAATTTCTAAATTAAAGGCTAGACAAAAAATGCTTAAATTCTAGCTTAATTATCTTATATAATAACTTACTGGTCCTTCGCAGACGCTCTAAGCTAAACATTACTTAACATTTGTATAATTTGCCTTTCGGCGACAGAACGTTGTGGCAGTACTGATAATTAGTTGAAATACAAAGAAAAATTTGAAAAACTTTGTAAATTTTTTTTTTTGTTTTTTTTTTTCTTAAAATTTAACTTACTTAACTTACCTACGTTTTTTTTTTTTTTTTTTTTTTATTATTTTTTTTTTTTTTTTTTTTTTTTTTTTTTTTTTTTTTTTTTTATGTAAAAGCACTTAACCTAAATTAACTTAAATCTTATACTACCCTAATTCTAGAAAAGCTAAGTCTATGTAAGCTAGCTGATGATAGTATGATTCTTTACCGACTTTGGTACCCAGGTCTGTATATGCCATTCAACCACCAGAACTGTTGACGCTGTCTAATACTATCGTCCCGGTCTCTGTGGGAGATAGCCCTACTGAAGCGCAGGAGCTCTTCTTCGGTGCGCGCTACTTCCCGGTCGTAGCACAATCGCCCGTCTACAGATGATCTACTTACATGATAGATCAGCGGAATTCCGGATCTATCCTGTATAAGCCCTTTCATATCCAAGTCAAGGAACGCCTCTGGTGGAACAAAGCCGTTGCGACGCACGCTCTCATAGTACAGAGTGTTTGGATAATAGGCTCCGAAAATTAGGTCATTGGACGAGCTTATTGCTTTCGCAATATGTCCTCTGATTAATTTAATCATAAAATTATCCACCCTATTTATGTACGCTTCATTATATAAAGTCGCATTTGAGTAATACTTTTTATAGTCCGATTCCGGTGTCCGATATAATCTGAGACAACTTCTGAGACACTTTCTTTCGAACACCCGAATCTTTTCCATCAAATTTGGACCTATGTTGAACCATACTGGGCAACCATATATGAGCATTGGCCTGATTAGTGTCATGTAGCATATGACTTTTACCTTGCTGTCAAGTTGGCTACTGTGAAATAGCCTCCTTGTCATAGCAAAAGTTTTCCTCGCTTTGAGCAAAGCAGCCTCTACATGTCTGTTGAAATACAGATATTGGTCTAGCCAGATGCCCAGGTATTTAACTAAACTCTTGGTTTCCATTTTATCTCCATGCGGTCCCACGATACCTAGCTTTCGCCAGTTTTTCCTTGTGTCGTACGTGGCTTTATATAATGGAGTTCTAAATAGGATGGCTTCACATTTCTGGAAGTTGATCTTAAGTTTCCAGTCATCGCAATAGCGCTGCACTCTGTTGAAGTCTCGCTGTATTAACTTATTTATGATCGCAACTTTCGGAGCTGTTCTGTAAATTATGAGATCGTCTGCGTACGCAATAGCCTGCGGAAGTGCATCCAATAAGTCGCTAATGTAAATGTTAAAAAGAATCGGAGAGAGTACCGCACCCTGTTGCAAGCCATTCTTGATATTATACGTTTTATTAGAGGTCACATTACCACTTTTGACCACGAACCTCCTGTCCTTTAACATATCGTAAAGTACATATAGTAAAGGCTTATGTATGCCATGTCTGACCAGTTTGTAATACAACCCTTCGATCCAGACGGTATCAAAGTCTTTTTCCAAGTCGATCAGACAGGCACCTGTGCATTGGTTCCTACATTTATTCCATTGTATGTCGGAGACCAGTTTAGCTGCGGCATGTGTGGTTTCATGACCCGCCCTAAAGCCAAACTGGTTATTTGGAATAATGCTATTGTCGTCTACCCATTTTAGCAGAGCTTTGTTAATGATTTTTTCAAATACTTTACTGATGCTTGGGAGTAAACTTATCGAACGCATGTTCATTGGGTTTGTACAGTCTTTGCCCTTTTTTGCGATGGGCTGAATGATTGCCGTTTTCCAACGCGCGGGATAATATGCATTATTCAACGCGTTGTTAAACAGGACCGTGTATATATCTATTGCCATTGGGGGCAGGTTCTTGAGTACGATGTTAGGTACTCCATCTATTCCCACTGACTTTTTGCTTCTTAATGAGTCGAAGATACTCTGGATTCCTTCCCTTGTGATTAAAAGGCTATTAGCCCCACCATTGGCATTAATGTCAATTGACAGATTATCGTTACTGAACTCCGTAAAACCCGGATTCTCCGATTGCCAATGTGAAATTTCATTCCGGAGGTGCAGGTGATTCAGTCGAATTCTGTCCTCCAGGTCGTGATTTCGGTGAATGCTTTCATTCACCTTGTACATTTCCTGAAAGACAGCTCCCACAGCGTTCGCCTTTTCCAAAGGATCTTCGATCACGAAGAGCTCACTATTGAGGATAGCGTTCTCTGTATCTAAGCCAATGTTGGTTAGCAGCTGCTTGTTTACCTCGGTACTTGGAATTTGGAGACACTGAATCTCGTTTTGATTATTTCTCCTGAATATTTTATTTATTTGTGGGAACATATTCGGGTTATTAGATTTTATAGCTCGAATTCTGTTGTTCCAATACAAATTTGTTGCTAATCTATAATTAGCTTTAAGTAATTGTTGGAGGTTTTTTAATTGAGATTTCAGTGATATTATCTCCTGGTCTTGTCTGTCTGTAAACTGTCTGTGTAATTGTTTTAATTTCGATAGCAGTCTGCTCTTTTTCTTGTGGAGTGCGTTTATTGTTGCGTTTCTGTACATGTTAATGTGATCTGTAACTGTTGTTTTGGGAATTGTTTTGTCCATTGTTCGTTTTACGGTTTCGTCCATTTGTTGAATGTATTTGTCGATTTCGTCATTTGTCAGGTTTCTGTTTACTGGCAGATTCAAGTCATTCGAACAAAGTTCTCTTGTTAATGATCTGGTGAACCGCGGCCATCGCATTGCCCTGTAGTTATAGGGTTGCGGGATCACGAATTCCTCCAGATCTGCGAGCTCGTTCGGAAGCTCTATTACTGCCGTGAATGCACAGTGGTCGCTGTCGTATTCAATTGTCCGTAAACAGTTTGTGTTTCGTCTGTTGGTGTTAAGTAATCTCAGTCGTGAGTCGATTAGCAAGATATCTAAGAACGATCTACCTCTGGGGAACGATGGATATTTCGTAGCTATCAGGTCAGTTCTATATTCAATATGATACTGATCTAACCAACCAGCCAACTGATTTCCTCTGGCATTAGATATATAATTTCCCCACTTTCTATGCTTGGCGTTCATATCTCCCCCTAGGATAAAGTAATTTTTGTCCAGGTGCAATTGCAAGCATCGAAAGAGTGTCTCGAGTTCAGCTATAAATAGGTTTTGTTGGTGCTCCTCAGGTGCGTAGACCGCAATCGCATACAAACCCCTTCCTTGCTGAAGGGGTATGCGGACGATACAGGCTTCCAGCACCCGGAACCTGCGCACTTCTCCACTATATATTACTTTATGATTGATCCCTTTTCTAATAAAGATTGCGACACCCCCCCCCCCCCCCCTTGAGAGGAGTTAGGTCGATCTCTTCGTATAATATCGTAGTTTTTATGTCCTATCTTATGTCTCTGGTTTAACTTTGTTTCCACCGCCAGAATTACATCAGGTTGTTCCTCTTGCAACAGGTTA
Organism: Microdon myrmicae; assembly: GCA_963931805.1. Classification (NCBI taxonomy): domain Eukaryota; kingdom Metazoa; phylum Arthropoda; class Insecta; order Diptera; family Syrphidae; genus Microdon; species Microdon myrmicae. Next base: position 89,053,749 of record OZ007501.1, read on the forward strand.
AAAAGATTGGCTCTTCTCTCAGTTCTTATTAGTGAATTTACATTCACGACAAGAGCTTTTATTGATGTTGTGGTTAGAGGGTTTATATCGACTTGTTATTTAGACTGGGCAAATGCGAGTAGATCTCGTTTATTTGGCTTTGTAGCTGTGTCATCTGTCTCTGCAGATTGAGCAGGATTGCGAACACGTCCGCTTGCGGTGTTGTTTCAGTCTGTGTGGGAGTATTTGTGGCTACCTGTGATGTAGCCTGATTTGGTGTTCTCCCACCAGAAGCAACTTGTGCGTACGACCGCTGCGATGTTACGGGCATTGTTGTAGTACGAGCTGGCTCTGTGTTTTTTTGCCGGGTCACACTTCTTGCCATTATTTCTCGGAATTTAGGACATCCTCGATAGTTAGCGGGGTGTCCCTCATTCCGACACACTGCGCACTTTAGAAGGGCTTTGTCTTCTACCCGTTCTTTTCCCAGAGGGCATTCTTCTGCCTTATGGTCCTTTCCGCACTTTACGCAACGGCGCTGCATTTCACAGTTAGCCGCCGAGTGACCAAACCTTTGGCAACGTAGACATTGCAGGATGTCTCTGCCTTTTTTTAATTTGTCCCATGTGACCATTTGATGATCCAAGACTGAAATTTTTCTTAGACCACCAATCCTACTGTTGGGTGTTAATTGCACCAAAAAGAAGGGTAGCTTGCGGTTTTCCCTTCTTGCCTTGGGTGTGGTGAATGGTTTTACCGCGGTAAACTCGAGATCTTCGTGCTTCAGGTTTTGAAGCATTTCGAGCAGAGCCTCCGGTTCCATTTCAGGGTCGACACCCTTTAATAGAACCGTTACGCTCTTCGTTTGTTTCGGCGTGAACGAGTAAAATTCCGCGGTGGCTCTTTTTAAGACCTCTTTAATTTTGTCGTGGTCTGCCACCGTATATGTTTGAATGGCGTGCCTGTTACCCGTCAGTCTTTTAACTGCAAAATTGTTACCTATGGCTAGCTTACAAAGACTTACCAATTCCTTACAGTCAACATCTATGGTGTTGATTGGTGGCATCTTTATTTTTCCGCTGTTATTGTTGCTTTGCTGCTGCTGTGTTGCTTGCTGGTTCGTTGATCGCTTTTGTGTTAATTGTTGCTGTTGCTGTTGCTGTTGATGGTGCTGATGTTGAAGTTGATGTTGCTGTTGATGGTGAGATTGTTGCTGTTGGCCGACTTTTGGCTTTAGCTTTTGTAGTTGTTGCTGGTTTTGTTCTTGTTCGAGCGCCGCTATTTTTTTCTTTCGGCGTCTCTCTTGTAATCGGGCTCTTGCCATCGCCAGTTTCGCCTCCAATTCACTTATCTCTTCCTCTTCATCCTCAGACTCTGAGGATGCAAGAGAAGCGAATGAATTATTTGCCCCATATATGTTAAAATTGGAGGGGAAGGGGAGCTCACTGTCGTCCCCCAATTGTTGATCTCCTTTATCCATCGTCAATTTCGCGGTTTTGCTTCGCGTCACAATGGAGTTTTTCGGGGCGCCTTTTCGTTTGTGCGTTGTCGTGTTCTTATCGTCCTCCGTGTTCATTCTGGTTCTTTCCAGTTTGTTTTCATTAAAAAAAAACAAAGGCGACCTTTTGAACCACGGCGACTTGAATTCTCCTGCAAGCTGAGTTGAACTCGCCTACCGCCTGCTAAGAGTCAATAAGCTTGCACTCGCGCCAAGCAATGATTTAAAAATTGCTTTCTTAACAAGCAATATATTGTTTGTTTTAATTTTCGCATTTGCGACCGAAGTGTTATCTTTTTATTGTTTTTGTTTTTATTGTCTCGAACACTTTTTGCACCTCACTCAACTGTTTTTATATGCACTTATTTTGATTTTATTTAATGCATTTATACCGGTACACCTGGTAAATACAGATTGCTTAACGAGCAATATATTTTAATTTTTGTTTTTTGCGCTTGCGACCGAGGTGATATATTATGTTTCTTATAGTTGATTATTATTTTATTTTTCGCACTTCACTGCAATATGCACATTTGCTTTTAGGTTTTATTTTAATTTATGTGTTTTTAATTCACTTAGTATTTACAATTAAGTTTTTACGTTTATTATTTGTTTTGTTTGGTTTCTGAATTTCATTGTTTTGACTATCTTCACTGTTTTAATTTTGGTCACCACATGTCTATTGAATTTAAACTTTTGGCGTGAACTCGAGTATATTTATTGTTTGTCGCGCTTGTTACATTAATATTTAGTTTACTGGTGTGTCCTTGTTGTCTTTTGTTTGTGAATTCTTAGGAATTGTATTTGTTGTCAAAAATTGCTTTTGAAATACTTTTACTTTTTAACTATGTAGTCACTTCACTTTTTAACTGGGGCACTGTTAAACTGGTGTTCTCGGTAAGAGAGTTCGCGGGTGACTCTTGAAGTAAAGTGATTATGTATGCCCCCCCCCCACCCCCCGCGACACTCCGTTTTTCAGGTTTTGCAGACCATTGTGCATTAACAGTTCATTTCGACATCATCGCTCCGTTTTTCCATCCTCTTTCCACATATACATTTAAAGGTGTAGATAAATCTTGTTATGCACGAAATTTAATAAAACAAATTACCCCTCTCTCTTAGTTATTCATCCAGGGAATATTGTTGCAATTGACAAAGAACTACGATCTCTTGAAACTAATTCTTGCTGGCGTGTTTTGTCATAATTTTACAGGAGAAAATGATAAGTATATTGCCAAACCGCTGTGGTATCAGTTGGCAACCTCTTTACCAAAATAACCACTTAGCCGGATTATACTATTCAGACATTAAAACTTCACTCAGTTCCCCCACCTCAAAACAAGCAACATTCACCCCTATACGAACCGAATTACAAGCAAGGCTTCTAAAAAGTCGCACTGAAGTACTCCATATTCCCTACAGCTGCAATAAATATGTAACCATTCCTATATAGACCTTATAAATTCGCTAACACGAAGATTCTGTCAGTTCGGCAATAACATTACACTATCCTTGAACCACACTAGAACGTGCGACACGAAAAGACACTTGTCTCGTCATAATCATCCAGAAGTGTGTCATAAACAATATTCAAATAAGTTTGCACGAAAACCAGATTAAACAGCCAATATCGTAGTATGTCAGTAAACCTTGCATCTCCCCCTCACACAATCTTGTACTTCGCATCAGGCGTCGGATTATGGAAGGTAGAAAGCCCCCCACAACCAATTCAAGGAGTGTAATGCTCATTTTATGATTATTTATTGCATAGATAAATTATCATAAAAGTAAAGAGCCCTGCAAGGATATGTAGAATATATCACTTGGATCCTCATACAGGAATGACTTAAGTGAATATCTTGGACTGCCAAAAATTAGGTGAGTGAAAAAACCCCAATGTAAGCGAACGCAAGAAACAGAATAACGAAACGCAAGACTCTATCGAGTCAATTTCAAAAGCAGGATAGGTACGGCTCTCCTGTCCACTTCGATTTGGATCGCACGAAAGGACGATGGATAGAGATATCCATTAACCAACATGTCCGATTATTGGCAGTCAAAGCGCATCTCCCGGTGGCATTCGATTGAGAAATTGCCAGCTTAGGTGAAAGGCCAAAAAGGGTACATATCCCTTTCGAAGTGTAGATCCTTTTTTCGGATGAACAGGACGCGATACCCAGAACAGGCTGACACTGCGTGCCGGGTATACAAAGCACACACGTATGTTATACGCACGGATGTGAGGTTAAATGCCACCACATGCGAAGCCGTTAGTGGGGATTTATTGGATTGGATTTGAAAAATAAGGAGCGAATAGGGAGCGAAGCGAAGGAAAAATGCGATCAAATCAAAAGGACATTCGTATATGAATTTAATATATTAAAATGGATTTTGTCCTCTCTTTTATGTGCGGCGTAGCTCCGTCCTTCTTTGCTGTTACCCCTTGAAACATTCTAGATATTCACGTTTTCCATTCTTCAGTGAAATGGATATTTATGGCTTTAATATATTTTCATATTCACATGCGAAGGATAAACTGTGACGATGGAAGAATGCACGAGGCAAAAAGTCCGACTAAAGGAATATTAATTTAACAAGGATAATCGATTCTTGGGAATGGCAAAATACTCTTTGCCGTGGGTTTTAAGTGTAATGCTGTATATATGATCCGTAATTGTGGATCAGCTTTAACCCACGCACTGATGGAAGGTATATAAAATTCCTTTTTAAAGGCATGGTGGTGGCTGAGCTAATAGCTGAACTGGTTCAAAAGTTATCCATGAGGCCATGCAGACCTGGCATTTTACCGAAGGCAGTTGATCATTGAATTTATTAAATTAACATAGCATCACGCAGTAGCAAAGGTGGCATTTTAATATTCATTGACTTTCAAGTATTGAACTACCAAAGAAATGGATATGGTTATCAAAGGGATGATTTGTTTATACTTACTCATACTAAATGATTGATGGTGGATCTTACACTATTGCATTAAAGTATATGATACTATCGGTATGTAAATTAAATGGGCCAACCGCAGAAAAGAAGTTTTCAAAAGTATATTATCGTACATGAGATATTTCAATGTTTACAAGGACTTTTTTACGTGGAAATGGATATCCTTGTAAGTGAAAACATAATCTAAGCGGAATAAGTAAAAGCATGTTAATAATTGTTCCCCGATAGTATAGTGGCTAATATCCCCGCCTGTCACCCGGGAGACCGGGGTTCGATTCCTCGTCGGGAAGCCTCTGGCGCAAGACTAATGACCTTGCCCGGAAAAACAAGTTATCATGGAAAATTTAACAAGCTTCAGGACTTGCTAAATAAGGCCAAGACCGGTTCCCGGTTTTAGTGCCGATGACGATGATGATGAGGATGATGTTAATAATTGAATGGTATTTAATACAGATGTGGAAGGCAGTGTAGGAACACGAATGTAAAAACTTCGTCTTTCCGTCATCCGCTAAGTTATTCTTGATCAATTACAATGGCTAATGGTTAGTCAAAAAGTTAACTTTTGAAGCAATACTAACACAAACCACAGACGATTATTGCAACCTTAACATATCAGTTGAGAACGGCTATCCGATAAAGATTTTTTGATCTTTTTAATATATGTGTGCAATATAATTGTCCACTTAAATGAAAACGTTATACAAGTGGTGGAAATGTGGAACACAAATGAATACAAGCTTTTGAAATCCAGACTAACGTTTTTTTTTAATGCGAAATAAGGGTAGAGTTTAAAGTACCCTAAAGTGTCAAAGCAGAGTGCGAACGAATAATCGTACAACCACTTGCATTTCAAGCAAATGACCGACGTAAGCAGCTTCGCCATGTATGGATGTATAGGGCTGCTAACTGGGACGATTTTCGAAAATTCTTCACGTCCTCTCCATGGTCGAAGGTATGAAGACTCCGACGTGAACACATGCGCGGATTCGTCACAAAGATTGCTCTTCTCGGGATGGAGATCTACATTCCACATTCCATCAAACGAAGTTTATCTGATAAACCTTGGTTTTTTAAAAAAAAAGCAAGCAGATTACAGCGACAAAAAATAGAACTTTTTACCAATCCCACCGAGTTTAACAGAACGAATTTTGTAAGAATCCGAAGAGTGTGCAACCACGCGATTGATAGTGCGAAGATGGCCGATACCGATAGAATGATGAATAAACCCTTTGAGTGCCTATCTGGTTCATGTCCCTTCTGGTCAATGGCAAAGGCTGTCGGCAGCAACTTCGCTTTCGTCTCCCTTCCCCCGTTGGTGACATACAACGGGACACCAGTTACAAATTGATAAGGTAAAGTTAATGTGTACGCGAATTTATTTTCCGCGAATTCAAACCTTGATGACGGTCTTTTGAAACTATCTGTGACCACGTCGGTACGATCTCCGATACGGGATGTGAGGTTCCGCCTTCGTACTATTCACCCCATTCTGCGTTGACTGGACTGTAGGGAGGCAACAGGTCCAGACGAACTACCAGCAATAGTCCTTAAGAACTATCCTTTAGAACTGTCGCCGGTTCTGGTAGGCGCTTCCGTTTATCTATTGCACGGAGGGCATTTCCTACCTGCTTGATTCAGCCAATCCCAAAGAGGCGGAAAAGGTGTCTCCCACAAAATTACCGTCCGATAGTATTATTGTCTATGTTATCTAAGATGATGGAAAAGGTCATCACTGCCGAGTTAATTAAGTATTTGGAATGCAACGGACTTATGAATGATCGTCAATGCGGATTCCGTGGCAGGTCTGTAGTAGTATTACTTGGTTATATGCCGGCCTTGGCAAGGTTCACCAAGATTTCCTAACGATAGTTCCGCCGAACACTGTCCTCCAAGGAAACAAAACTCCGCGACGGACCGTCCACAAGAAGTAAAACACACAAGCTCTCTCTGAGATTAACTTTATTATAGGTCCTTAATTTGATAACTTGATGTGGTGTTGCATATGAATCTGTTTGAGTTTATTTTATATAAGAACATTCGGGAGCACTTTACCAAAGAAAGCTTAGCATGATGTGCTTACTTAATCGAACACACAGGACACTTTGTAATTAATAAACTGTACGCGACACGACCAGCACTCTACACAAAGTCAAACTTAACTTGCGATATTCGCTCAGACGACTCACTCCAACTCGTGATTAAAAACTCGTGGTGTGCACTCGACAACTTATCAGGCTCGACTCCTTTGCTACTGTTTCATCGACTGCTAACTTTGCGCGCGGATCACCTTGTTGGCTCGTTTCGCGAGCTCATGGGTGGTCGAACCGTGGGAATAAAAATTCATTAAAAAGCATCTTTGGGATTTGGATGCATTTGGGATAATTACACAATGATGGTTGTGTTTACAACCGTGTTAATTGTGTATTGCAATCCTAGGGAGTCATGGGTCGAATTCCAGTGTGAGTATTTATACTGGCATTGAATTCGGCTCTTGGCAGCCAGGCGCGAATTGCGCCGGTGCTTTGAAGATTGCATAAAAGCCGTCGTGAGTACTGGTGCACATGAAAATATGTTGCGCACGTGTGGGACAGTAAATGGAGGCAGACAGGGGTTCTGCTGATTGTTTTCATAATCCACTTCGGTTATCTAGTATGGCAACCGAAATGTTTTCCTTTTAGAACAATGCTGAGATGCATTGACGTATGCGGTACTGGCGTACCGAATTTCTTCTAGGGAAAATGGATATACCGCGTTAATTGCGTGAATGTCCTTGATGGGCAGATGCTTGATGTTGGATGCTTGATGGATGCGATTTGCATAATCGAAAGGTAATGCAATCGGTGGGAGAATGCTTGGGGAAGTTATTGCGCTTGCATACGCAAAAATGACGAAATTAATGGAGCTTTAGGAGGGAAGATTTTGAGGTAGGTTGAAAAGGTAGCAGTGGCGTTACTAGAAACGCCACAGGTCCACGAAAGACCTTTTGACCCATATAACCGATATATGGACATCTGCGATTGAGGGGCATAGTGGGTCATGGGCAGTCGCATTGGATATATTCAAGGCTATTGACCGCGTTTGGCACGGAACATTGCTGAGTAAACATCATTCATATGGACTCCCCAGCAGCTTTGCGACTGGACGAAGAGCTTCTTCGCAAATCGATCGATCCCGGTTGTTGTGGACGGTGAGTCTTCGGATCTGTATCTTGTTAATTCCGGGTGCCTCAAGGTTCTATTTTGGCTCCAACCTTGTTTTTGCTTCACATAAATGATTTGATGGAATCAACCGATAACAGAGTGTTCATTTTTGGGGATAATAATACACTTGTTTCCTCTTTTTCGAGTGATCGGCCGATTAGTGCATCAACGTCGGATCAGCTGAGATCTAGCCAGATCGACTTTCTGAATCGGGATCAGGATAAGTTCCTACACTGGGAAAAGTCCAATCTCGTCAATATCAATGCAACGAAGGCGCAATATACCACATTAACAAAGAAAAGTGGATCATCGGTTCCACAGCTGATGATGAATGGCCAGGCCTTCTGGGAAACCATAAAATTGCCAGCGTCACGGTCGATGGGAATGTATCGGGACCAAAACACGTGTCGAGCATCGCCGGGTCCGCCTCTGTATATTTTACAGGTATTATCACGGGTACTGTTCTTCGGAGATTCCTGGTATTGTTCCGCGTAATTCTGTTAATATGCGCTCCACGAGACAGTCCGATGGATTACACCAATTTGCGGTTCATCTTGCGACAGTGTGAACATCTCTGCGTCCGAACGCCTTCCGTTACAGAGTGGGAAAGCTGTGGAGTTTCCTCCACGCGCGAGTGTTTCTGGAACGTTACAACCTGCAACTGTTCAAAAAGAACTGCAAGAGTTATGTGGTGGCATCTCGGAGTGTAGTGGTTAGTATACCCGCCTGTCATTCGGGAGACCGGGGTTCGATTCCCCGTCGGGGAGCCTCTGGCGCAAGACTAATGACCTTGCCCAGAAAAAATAAATCATTATGGAAAATTTAACAAGCCTCAGGACTTGCTAAATAATGCGAAGACCGGCTCCCGGTTGTAGTGCCGATGATGATGATAATCTCGGAGTGCAGACTCGCCGCTATGGGCCCGCCTCTCCCGAGAGAAATGTAATCGTCGCAAAACTCTATAACACCACCACACACTCTTTGGTATAATATGTGAAACACAAAACTCATTTCTTACTTTCAATTTGATTTTATAATACTTGAATTAAAGTGTATTATTATTATTAAAGCTGTATTGTTAAATAATTAATTACATCAATAATTTTTCCAAAAAAAAGAATAACAACACACTTTTGATAATAACTGTTTTTTTAAATTTTAACTTAAAGGCCGAACAAACACATATATTGCCAAGTGGGTTTGCATATAACACTCTTTAAGAATATTTGTTTGAATTCTATTAAAGCTCATTGAATATTCACGGTAGTTCGGTCATGTTGATTTCCAGAGGTATGTCTCAACCAATCGCTATCTCGAGCTTAACGCGTCATACTTAATGTAACTATACATCTATAATCAGATCACTAACAATTTCCACCATGAATGGCATATTTTGAACTCCTTTTCGCAATGGTTATATACCGTTTGCGACGAAAATGAAGAACTTGTGATTCGAACCGACGCCATGACGGTAAGAATTACTAAAAATTGAACCAATTCTTAACACAGGTCAGTGCCGGGTGGACGAATTCAATTTCTAAACTCAAGTAGACTCCACTGACGTGGAATTGCTATGTTATTGCTTAGTTATAAAGGCTGATACTATTTTTTTGCTTATTCGATTTTCTTTCTATGTTGTTCTTCACTATTTGCTGTGTACTATGTGTGTATCTGTTAGAAACGCCACAGTTACTCTGCTCGTGGCGACCTCTGAAACACTACATGAATAACCCCCATCGTTGTCGCTTTTGTTCGGTCTTCTTATGTTAATATTGACCGGCTTTGTTATAATGCGACTCTCTAAATATGTTTTGTAAAAGTACGATCTTTCTTTCTCTCTTCTTTTTTTTTTTTTGTTTTCGTCCGTACTAATCGCAACCATAACCCTTTGTTTTTGTGGTTCATTATAATCGGGATCGGGGAAACTAAGTACATGGTGGCAACTTCTCTGGAGAGAAGACCTAACGTTGATCAACCTATCAGGGTAGTGGAGCACGAATTTGAAGTAGTGCAATCCTTTAACTACATTGGGTCAATAGTATCAGCCGATAAGAATATGGAAGAAGAAATACGCGAACGGCTGATTAAATCCAACAAAGCCTACTATGGTCTATCAAGGCTCTTTAAATCCAGAAATTTATCCAGAACATCCAAGCTACTACTGTACAAGACCATGGTCTTACCAGTACTCATGCATGGATCCGAGACCTGGGTGCTTAATAAAAGCCACTCTGAACTCGTGGCCGCGTTCGAGAGAAAGTTGTGGGGGGTTTCTCTATTCTACATGAGAAACAACCCACAATTCCAACGAACATTTCCTACCTAATTTCGACCGCCTTTCAGCGCGTCAAATCAACCCCATTCCCCCCTACTTACCTGTTCACCTGCAAAGCATGTTTCCACCAAGGACACATAGCTAAACTCATTGTACCACGCAGACAATGCATAAATGAGTTTAGCTTACCTTTTTTGCCATACGGCAACTCGTGTCCATGTAGATTAGCGACAACCAGATCCAGCCGGACAAAGTTGTCGTATCATTGCGGATCCGCTTGGGAAATTTATCAGCACATTCGATTGAATCACGTGATAATATTTCCCTAGCGTTACTTCGGTTTTTCTCCAGACACTTCATTCGCTGGGGATCAATGTTCTCTTTTTGCAGGTGAATATCATCAGCTCAATTCCCCTCTCTTTCTCAGTTCTGTCTTCGTATGGATCAATGTACACTGAACTCACCATACTACCGAATCAGGTCAACGGGTTCCGCTCAGAACTACATTGATTCATGCACATGCAACCAAATCCACCCCTAGGATAATCGTACATCGTGTTTCTGTTCTCTTATTGTCCCGCTCTCTTCGATCATCAGATTACCGATGTAACCTACCACACATCGAAGGACGTGGCAATGAGAGAGCAGAAGTATGTTATCTTTTGGTTGTATCCAATTTCTTCCCTCTTCAAGGTAGTCGATTAAGAAGATTCACAGGAGGAGGTCGTTACGCTAACCATCGCCGCGTGTGCATGCTTATGCACACGCTCGTCCGCGAAGATTCCCTAATATAACTAAATGAACAGTCGGAAATCGGAGACCTTCTAACGAAACAGAAGAAGTGTAAAGTTATAGTGATTTAAATTGTATATATACCGCGATGAAAAATGGTGAATGTATACGGTGCTAGTGTAATTGCATTATTACTAACTGTTTTAATTATTTGCAATTTTTGTGAAGCCCTGGAAATTAAACAAACGTATTTACATTTGAAAAACGCTGCTTTGGAGTCGTACTCCGAAGTATTACTGCGGGAAAGGCGGCAAACAAATTTAAAAACACAATACGAGAGTGTTCAACAAAATTCAACTGACCAGAATTCATCCATCCACAATATTACAAGTGTCGATGTCAAACAAGAACCACCAGGTGTCCATGAAGTGACACCATCAACTTTAGATGCATCCGTCGTTGTCCCAATGGTAGCATCTGAGAGACCACTTCTAGGAGTAAATGGAATAGGCCAGCGAAAAGATTATGGAGATAGATGTTCATATACCCCCACAGTGGTGAACCCGAAAAAAACAGCACGCAACCTTCAACAAAAACGTTCAAATAAAAACAAAAACTTTAACGGAGCGCAGTGACAAAACATTAAACAAAATTCAACTAAAGTAAAAAGTTAAACAATCGTTCAACAAAAATAATTAACAAAAAATCAACAAAACTTCATTCAAAATTAAACAAAATCAGTTATAAAAAAAGACAATCAAGAAATTTAAACAAAATTAAGCAATAACATTTCAAAAACAAAACTAAATTTCAAAAACAATAAAAATCATAGTGAACAAATTTCAACAAAAATCAGGATAAATCAAAATCAACTAAAACAATTTCAAAAAAAAAAATTAAAGTGGAAAATAATTGTAAAAAAAGACATTAAAAGAGAAAAAACGAGAATATACAAAGTGGCGTGGCAGAATCAAGCAACAGATACAACGTCGTGACTCATAAAAGTGAAAATTTTCAAAGATGAGGATTAAGCGAGAAGTATCACCCCATCAGGGACAGCATCTGCATCTTCATCATCTGCGCCATCACCAATATCAACGACACAGGCGAGTAAATTTTTAGGGAATAGCCCTGATCGAGACCCAGATTGAAAAAAATTATAAATAAATGAAAAACAAAAAACACCAATGCAAATAATGTAGTACAGTAGTTTAAACATTTTTTTCCCTAGATTTAGCTTTAAGTTTTTACTTTAATGTGTTTTTGTATGTGAATACGGAGTATCTTTAATTATCATTCCTCTGCTTATATCAAATTTGTCGTAGTAAGGAATTAGAATTATAGCATAGAATTAAGCAGAATGTGTAAACCTAAGTTACAATGCATGACGAAAGATCATGAAACTCTTGTGCATAATTTTAAAGCCAAAAGCAGTGCTTGTTTATTATTATTATCATTATTATTATTTTTAATTCATTGAATCTTCTTTTTACAATTTAAGAATAAGTATCTCTACTATTCGATTTAAGTACTTAATGAATTTCTTGTAAAACATTTGATTTATGGAAATTTCGTATTTAAGAAGTTTCGATCAGAAACAGCAAATCCTAAGAATAGGCTTTAAAATCTATGAAACTGAAATTATAACTGATAGAAAAATTGAGATACTACTGCTATTCTAGAAGCAGATATAAAACTTAATGCATAAAACCTTAACATAAGAAATCTTACTACAGCAATGATGTGTATATACATACATATAACACTGTTTCTAGTTTTAAACGATATATAAATTATTTTCATATCAAAACCAACATAAGCAAAAAATTTCCAACAATGAAAGAAACAAACAAATATACATATACGTTGGGAAATCTATGTGAAATCTATAAGTTTAAGGTTTCTATATACACATAAACAATAACGAATACCATATATACAAGTAAACGTTCTCTTTACACTAGATGTACAATACAACATAAATTGTTCACTAACAACGTCAATGAAGACGGTTTTTTTTACTTTTTAACATATTAGTTTTAATTGAATCTGTGAACATTACTTAATTTTATTTCATAATCAAAGAAAATATTTTTTTGCATTATTATTATTATATTTAAGAAAAAGTGTAATTAATAAATAAGATATTGTATGTAATTAAGCATATAATCCCTAGAAAATAACTGACTGTAAATAACCATATTATAAACCATTGTAAGCCCCTTCCGGGCACACACCCACGCACAACACCGCATTAACACACCTCCTCGACATCGGCTCAATCTCACTCCATTAACCCGACACCCTTCTCCTCCGCCCAACTTCACGCAACACTCCTCAGACTCCGCCCTCTCTTTCAAACCGACTTCTCTCTCAACCTCGGCACAACGACGCCCACCAGCTGACTCCACGTAACCCAGCTCGCCGTCCCTCAACCCTACGCAACCCTGTCGACATCGTTCGACACCGACCAAACCATTCGACATAGTTCGACCTACTGGCCCGTAGTGGCATACTGGCACACGACGCCCCCATTCAATCCTTTCGGCTTCACGCCCTTTCACAACTTTGGCTCCTCACTGAACCATAGCTACTACGTGTAGCAAACAACCAGTAGGATACCCGACTCCCCAGGCCGGCTCCTTGCTATCCACCCGCTACTCCGAGTAGCAAACAATAGTCAGGACGCCCGCCTCTACCACCATTACTCCCACGCAAGAATTCTTCTTTCTAGGGACTCCCGCGGATGCGATGAACCCTGGCTCGAACCTCTTCCATCCCAATAGGCCCTGACCTATTCGGACGACAAACCTGTTAGTCCAAATGACCCATAACAGGTCAGTGGACCACGCCGCATACCCCTTGCCCATGTGGCATCAACGCGGTAACAACGTGTCCACTCCTTGTATCGACCCAGGCCCACCGAGCAAAGAACTCGTCACTCAGGACAGTTACAATACCTCACCACCGCGCCTTCCGAAGCGAGAAGACCTACCTTATCGTTCAAGCGTCTAGCCATCCTTTCAATCCATCACCAACCTCACTTCTTTCGACACCCATCAAACTACTCCTTCCGCCCTACCATTATTTCGTGACTACGTCACTGGCGGGGGAGTACTGTGGGGGGTTTCTCTATTCTACATGAGAAACAACCCACAATTCCAACGAACATTTCCTACCTAATTTCGACCGCCTTTCAGCGCGTCAAATCAACCCCATTCCCCCCTACTTACCTGTTCACCTGCAAAGCATGTTTCCACCAAGGACACATAGCTAAACTCATTGTACCACGCAGACAATGCATAAATGAGTTTAGCTTACCTTTTTTGCCATACGGCAACTCGTGTCCATGTAGATTAGCGACAACCAGATCCAGCCGGACAAAGTTGTCGTATCATTGCGGATCCGCTTGGGAAATTTATCAGCACATTCGATTGAATCACGTGATAATATTTCCCTAGCGTTACTTCGGTTTTTCTCCAGACACTTCATTCGCTGGGGATCAATGTTCTCTTTTTGCAGGTGTATATCATCAGCTCAATTCCCCTCTCTTTCTCAGTTCTGTCTTCGTATGGATCAATGTACACTGAACTCACCATACTACCGAATCAGGTCAACGGGTTCCTCTCAGAACTACATTGATTCATGCACATGCAACCAAATCCACCCCTAGGATAATCGTACATCGTGTTTCTGTTCTCTTATTGTCCCGCTCTCTTCGATCATCAGATTACCGATGTAACCTACCACACATCGAAGGACGTGGCAATGAGAGAGCAGAAGTATGTTATCTTTTGGTTGTATCCAATTTCTTCCCTCTTCAAGGTAGTCGATTAAGAAGATTCACAGGAGGAGGTCGTTACGCTAACCATCGCCGCGTGTGCATGCTTATGCACACGCTCGTCCGCGAAGATTCCCTAATATAACTAAATGAACAGTCGGAAATCGGAGACCTTCTAACGAAACAGAAGAAGTGTAAAGTTATAGTGATTTAAATTGTATTTATATTGCGATAAAAATGTGTCTTTAGCTGTTGTTCGTGTAACAGGCTGACGCACCTCGAGTGCCCAAGAACGTTCTACTTATCAAAATGTTAATTAAAAACTCAGCCGCGATGGCACAACAAAATCAAATAAAACAAAAACATTTTTACAATCAATCAACCTCAGTGTGTTTGCTATTGTTCCTGTCTTCCTGGGTGGACTATCCTCATCGGAGCAAGATCGATGGGAGGTATAATGGAATACTTGCCGTACGTCGGCATCAACACTTTTACCCCCACAAAGGTCTTAAAAAGAATTGTTGGCCCCGTATGTGAGGGAGGACGATTCCGGAGACGCTACAACCATAAGTTGTACGCCCTCTACCTTGAAGCTAATGTTGTAAGAAAAATCAAGCTCGATAGACTCCGGTGGGCGGGATACCTAGCTCGAATGAGCGAAGAGGAGCCTGCCCGGAAAGTCCTTTGTGGCAGGATGTATGGAAGGAGACAACGCGGCAGACCTTGTCTGCGATGGAGGGATGGCGTAGACCAGGACGCCCAGAGCCTGGGAGTGCCAAACTGGATGACATCGGCTCGAAATCTGGACCGGTGGAAAGATTTGTTAAATAAGGCCAAGACCGGATCCCGGTTGTAATACCGATGATGATGATGATAATCGGGATCTGGGCTCCTCGATAGTATAGTGGTTAGTATACCCGGCATTCACGCCGGAGACCGGGGTTCGATTCTCCGTCGGGGAGCCTCTGGCGCAAGACTAATGACCTTGCCCGGAAAAAAACAAATCATTATGGAACATTTAACAAGCCCCAAGACTTGCTAAATAAGGTCAAGACCGGTTCCCGGTTTAGTGCCGATGATGATGATGATAATCGGGATCTACGATCGAAGGATGTACTTAATATAAAACATCTTTTAAGATGCATATACCTCAATGCATTTTCTGCTTACCCAAAATTTCAGCGAATGTTTGAAACGTGGACCCTGGACGATCACCTGCACTTGTTTACTTTCGATCTATATAATATAATCCTAAGCAACTTGTATTTACACAAGTGTCTGATCGTGGGTAACGATACCAAAAATACGTTCGCATCTGCTATTGGTTTTATTTCTGACTGATACCGTTTCCACATAATTACTCATTTTATGAGTAGCACTTCTTGTAAACGCGTATATACTTTTTTTGCCATCATAGAGGTTTTTCCAAATGTGATTATATTTACACAAGTGAGACTCATTTTTTAGTTCCGTTTTAATTATCACTAATGGCACTCCATGGACTCTAAGAGAAGAGGAAAAATCAAGCGTTGGGGCATGCAAACGAGAATAGAAACGTTTGCATTCAACTGATGGACTTATATCACCTGGATTTTTCCTAGATCAAAATGCGTTCGACTTTCAACTCACGTTATTGGTGTCTAACCAGAAATTAAATCGATAAAAAATATTGATTTTATGACTCATACGTCATGAGATGGTTACGTAAGCACGGGACTGAGTTTTACGGAGTTTTTCTTTTCAGGAGCAAAGCTTTTAACTGCCTAGGAACCTTGTACAGGTTATTCGTAATATCGCCACATATCTGACGTCCTCCTCTTGCGTGTTTCTAATGGTTATTATTGGGCCGGGGAAATCTGTTACACGTTAAAATACCGACCCTTTAAAATCTACTTTCTGGAGCTACCTACAACCAGTACATGGAAATTCACATTGCGGTGTAGGTCAGTTTCAAAAGCATTCTAGTAAGCGGTGTTTAATGTCAACGTTTTTCTAATCTATATTTTAGGATGTTTTGAGGGAAGTTAACTTAATAAAGGTCTCTGTAAATAGATCTGACACTGGCGATGCTATCGGAAAGCCTTCTCGTATGATTGGTTCAGGGAACCAAGGATGAATAGAATTTATGGAATGCAATTATATACCATTGCATTACCCTTAGGGTAATTATCTTACATTTTCCTTTTTCTTTTTTTTTTTTTTTTGTGCGGGCAGGTTGATTTAATGTTATCTTTTTATCTTGGGTAAGTTTGTGTGTCCATAAGAACTATTTGGCACATAAGAGATTCGAATAAACTCTTTCTCTGTGCTTTAAATAGTTCCACATCAGCCAGTGATATGAATGAAGTTCCAGGAAAAACTTCATGAGCGGATTTCATGACGACATTGAATTGAATGTATCAATGATAAGCGGCGCCATTGATTTAAATTGAAATTAAATTTTGTTATCCAACCATGATTATCGATTGATTGATGTTGTTATAATTCGCAACAATTAAAAATCATTTTATTTTTTTAAGCAAATTTTTGACGCCCTTCAGCGCATAAAAAGGACGTTTTATACGGTCCTGAATTCTACGCCTTACTGAGGACGGAAACAATTGCAGTACTACTCGTGTCTGTTAAGCAGCATATTATAGTCATAAAGTATCATAGTGATGAGGAAGAATAGGAAGATCAATCACTGAGTCGTTCATTGTCTGTCTAAGAGTATCCAGGTGAACTTTTAAGACGTTTTGGAGCGTCATTTGAAAGTATTTGAAAGGAGCTCGAACTTGGTTCATTGAACGTGAATCGTGTGAAATTAAATCCCACGATAAACAGGGAAGTTATGAATGAAGTAATTGAACTTTCAATGACATTGGCAGTAAGACAGAAGGTAAATCTGACAAGTATTTCTCCTCAATAGAGCTCCATACAACTTGCCTTTGAGTGGATTGTTTACCATCAGATAGTTCAGTAATCTGCAGATTGAAGCCGTCTTTTATAATGAAAGAATGAATTTTTATTTCTTAAGATTAAGGAATCTCTTATAAGGGTTTTCAATTCCAAAAAAAAGGATAACATCTCCGTATATGTTATGTTTTTCGTAGTTTTGCCTACAGGACATGTCCGAAATTTACTTGAAAACCATCTGTTGCCATAAGCTAAACTGTAATCCCTTATTCGGCTCGAGTAACATTGTAAAACCTGAAATCGAATTCAAAATTCTCAGAGCTAATGCACTTTGTTCACACATTAATGTTACAAATAGATCTGAATATTCCGCCTTCATTAAAAAACCAAAACAGACATACAAAATTCGCCTACTATTGCAAACTGAATATTTAGTAACATATTTTAGAGCAGAAAAATGATCAGAAAATTATAGAACATTTCCTTAAACTAGATAAACAGTGTATACCATACCTTTCACGATATTAAATCAAATTATTACGTGAAAACTTAAGGATGGCCGAAAAGTCGCTCAGATATTTACGCAGGCATCGCAAATCTGATATCGCATTTTGAAAAATTAAAATACATTTCATTCTGTCATTCTTTTGTTCCAAGGACTAAATCAAATCAAATCAAATCGTTTACGATGATAAAAATGTATTTACCTCAATCACAAAATCGGTTTCAAGTCAGATAGCAAACCATTTTGTTGTTTAGCCTGCCATGCACCAAATCAAGATCGCATTAATACACCATCCTCCCATAAGACCTCTGTAAGTATTTTTATTTCCGAATACCAAGGTACACAATAGATGCTCTTACCCACAAGCTATACAGCAACAGAATAGATGCCAACGTTACCCGAATCCATAAATAGTGATACACTTTCCAGATTCGTCTGATTAATTGTGTGAGAGAGAGAGAGCTGTTTTAATTAAACTTCATATTGTAGCAAGCTTAGGGTTCGCTTGATTAATTATTTTTCATAAATAGGAGCCGTTAAATCGATTTTGAATTAATACAACACTTTATTAGTCCGTTAATAACAACCGTTCCTTTTACCGCACACTTAACGATTTCTTGACTTATCGCTTTCGTACTTATCGCGTCTTTGACTGCTCACTTCTCACTTCTTACTTTCTACTTATCGCTTGCTTCACTTTCTTCTTCTTACTTCTCACTATGCTCTGTTCGCGGCGTATTTATACTGTTTCAGCGTTTCGTTTCCGTCCGTTCCATTGCCTTGAATGTTCTACTGTTCCTAGTCTCCAGTTTTCCATTACTTTATAGAATATTCTAGTACTCTGTTTCGGACTCTCTAGAATATTCTAGTACTGATTGTCATATGCGTCACATTATGTTCGAATTAAGTTAAATGGTAGGCTGGCTCTCGGCGGTTCAGCAATCTTTTAAGGATATAGTGGACTATAGAAGAAATTAAATTAAATTCTAGAGCTGGCTGGTCAAGGGATACCTGAAAAACCGAATAAAATCAATCCGGAACGAATTCCCTTTAAATAATAGAGAATGTTGGATATATTGCAATACCAACGATTTATTCTACAAATCTATGATACCCGAATTCTTAAATTTCACATGAGCGGAAGCATCCTACGTACCTTTAGAAAACATAGAATCGAACTCGACTAAAGTGAGGTGGCGAGAGGCCGACTTTAGGGAGACAAGGACAAATGTGTCCTTCATCTTGTCTCTGGCCTCTGGTCATCTTCCGATAACTAATATCACCCACGTCCGTGAGGATGTTGGGCTCGGTCTCGTAATATCTTAAAAGAAAGGGGGAAGGAGGTATCTGGGGATAGTATGGACAGGGTTAGTTCAAGTGTTCTCTAACTACTTGGATGGGGGGAAGGTGGGAAAGAAATCGTACAAAACCGGTGGGTCTTGAGTGCGGTAGTAAACGCAGATCACGTCTTTACCGTCTGATAATCTGCGCTTTGGTCGGTGTGTGTGTGTTTTCTTAACTTTTTTTGGTTTCGGTAGGAAGGTAGAAATCATCAAAAGATACCTCTTGACCGATCCAGAGGCATGTCGGGTTTTTACCGACTAAAACCACCTCCCGCCAGGCTCATATTCCCGTTGATCCCCGCGGAACTTTCTTTTAGATATTCCATCGCGGGGCGGGACGGAGTTTACCTGTTATTCTGCTCGTCGCGTCGCAACTGCTGCATCATTTCACCGAGAATACCATTTGTTACGGACCATGCCTGTTTTGAACTAAGCATGTATTCTATTACTCCTACCGGAGTAACTGTCCGTCTCATATGTCTCTCCAAAATCGTTCATGCGGTCTCGAATCTCACGCACTCTGTGAGTACGTGTTCCGCATTTTCTATTTTGCCTTCGCAATACAAGCAGTATGGGTGGTTCACATGCTTATACTTGTGTGCGTGTGTGTGGGGGGGGGGGGGGGGGGTGATGGGGCGCGGGGGGTGTGTGTGCTTGAACGATTTTGCATATGGAATTCGTCCTCGTGTGCCACTGTCCTGCAAACAGCTGCTATGTGTACTGCTCTTGTATTGGTACAGTCCTTTTAGATCTCGAGGAATTAGTGTTAGTGTTTACGTCTTCTTAGGAAGCGAGAAATTAGGCGTTGATCGCATTGTCCTTCTCAGATTCAAACAATTAATAGTCGATCGTAACTTGTTCTCAAGAAGCGGCACGCTGTTGTTTGATGCAGATTGTTTCTGGGAATTGATGTGATGCGTCTCTAACAATCTCCCACGCAAAGTCGTCCATTTCAGCCGTCTAATCCTGAATACATTGTTTTCAGGTCTCTCTCTAGCCATGTGTTTCCAGATCATGACGTGGTTTCGTCATAAAAGCACCTTTCCTGGTCCATTGTTCCCAATGTGACGCGTTAGCAGCTGAGCTCTTCTCGATTCCCCTTTCGATTGAGCTCGAGAGTGTTGCACTTTCCTTTCTGGTTTGTAGTCGTTCTGCAGCAACTCAAGTTTTATCGGTTCTGGGAAACGGATTCCTTTCCTTCCGCTTAGTTTAAGGCGAAGATTTGTATTGTTTCTGCTAGATCTAGTTTTCAAATCCTGATAAATTCTATTGGGAACCGAATTTAAAAAAATGCTTTGTTGTATTTCCATGTATTCCTAGATTCCTGGCCGTATTCTTCTGCTTCGAGGTAACATTTGCTTCATCAATTTCAAAGTACTCATCCGTATAACTCTGCTCATCTGAGGTTTTATAATTGGGATTATCATTTAACTTGTTTAATTGACGTTTTGCCTTTTCGCTTTCTTATAATCATCAACGATGCCATAGATCGGTTGCGATTCTTAGCGTGTCTCTTGTCCACGTTAGCCATGATATGTTCATTCAGCACTGTCAATGTTTCCAAGTGCTTCATACCACATTTTCTTCATCGTTGGACGTACTTCTTCTGGTATGTTATAACTCAACAATGTTTGCAGGTTTTTCCCAGGAATTCCTTTGCTCCTTTGTTCAGACCCTCCCCATTGTCCAGTTTTTTTGCCCTGTTGTTCGATATTTTCAATTTTCGGGCGACCCAACTATTTTACACCATATATAACTAACTAACTCGTCTGCCCTCCTTTCTGTTTGCCTGGGATGATTAACGATTCTTACAGAAACACTATTGTTGTATCCACGAAGTTGCATCCATGAAGAGGCCATCCTAAACTTGTAAGTGAGCCGACCGGTTCGAAGGTTATTCCTTTTTTTATATCTTCATTACTATGAGACCCAGTTATCCAATTTTATTCCCATTTTCGGTTCCTCCTTGTCAATTGATTCTCAATGCTTCGTATATGTCTACATCTTCTGACCATCTCCCTCTTTATTGCTTGTTCGGAAAGCCTCAGGTTGTCGATCGTTCTTACATCGATCGACCGCTTATCCTTGCTGTATGCTCCTTTGAACTCTATGTATGCCTTCTACGACTTACATTACCTGATGTCTTACCAACAAACTGTCTCTTATATGAACGCTTTTCGTCTACTTTCTAAGCTGATCTTCCTGAAGATTGCTGAATCCAATAGTGAGATGTTGGATCCTTCATCCAGGAGAACTAATTTTCGTGTTGATCCTTTCGGTTCGAAAAGATCGACTGGTACTATTTTTAAGTATCCCTTACCGCTGGTGGCTATGCATACGGAAGTAGCCGCTTCCCTTCTCACCTCCTTTGGTACGTCATGGGGTTTGCTGTTCAATTCAAGGGTGCTGCAATGTTGTCTTCCGTCATTTACTTGCGCCGTCATCGGTGGAGGTACTTCTGAGTGAGGCCAACTTAAATACTTACTACATACGCCGGCTTGCAGCATGGCCTTATATGTTGATGGCGAAGGCATTTGAATCAGAGCCTGGCTTTCTTTGTCACATCCCAATTGCCGCCAGCGTTGGTTTCGTGGAGCTGTGGACATTTAAAGATCTAATGTGCTTTGTGACTTATCCGCACCTTATTTTACTTGGAATCTGTGGGGTTCGTGTTCTTGGATGGCCCGTGACCGTCGTGTTTACCTTTTTTAATCATGCACTAAGGTGGCATCTAAGTTCTAGAAAGATTTAGCTATATTTATTTTGATTCTGATATACCTTTCCGCAAACTTCGGTTCAAAGTCCACCTTCGTCCTGGGTAGATCTATTTCGGCAGTCTCAGCACACTTGTTCTCATCGCCCTACTCGTACTCATCAAGAATATTCTTGTACGAAGCGGAATCATATACATTCCGTCGGCTACGTTTCCCACCGTTTCTCTTCACATAATTCTTCACGGTATGTTCATTGAACGCTATCAACGCTTCCGAGTGTTTTGCCTCACAATTACTTGGGCGGTCCACACAATTCCTCCTCTGATGCGCTACAACTCCAGAAGTTTCACTGGTTCTTCTCGGGACCTTTTTACTGTTTTATTTCCATTCACATCCTTACCCAATTTTTTGTCGCCGTTCCTGCTATATCTGTCAGTTTTCTCTTCAACTTTAGTATTGTCATGATTGACAAGGACCATTTAGGCCATCTTCGATTCGTTCATCATTGTTGGGTTCCGAGTCTCCTGTTATCTCCGGCGGTGCAATTGCATCCATTTTATCGCTTTCCTCCTGTCCCTGTTCACGTGCCCTTCCTCGTTTTTTTTTTTTTTTTGAAGTCTCTCTCTCTGGCGACCGTTAATTTTCATACTGTTAATCCTAATTGAACCGCTTGCTTGTTCTTCCCTTTTGAGGCTTTATCTATCTTTTCGTTGCCGCTCTCAATCTCGAACTCATTCGAATTATGTCCTTCGTCAAGAACCGACAATTTCTCTATCGCATCTTCCTCAATATTTCGCCAACTTTCAATTCTGATACTTCTCTGGTAGCTATATCGTTGCCTATTTGTCTAGATTCTCCGATGGTCTGAATGTGTAAGTCGATCTCCTTATAATCAGAACCAAATGCTGATCTCAGCTCACTGGGTAACGGATTTCTTGTCCTTATCACCTTTACTAGAAGCCGTACCATACGCCCGATAGGGGACAACCAGTTGGTTAATGCGTCGCGCTCACCACCGTGCTTCCCTTATCCAGAGGAAAGTGTGGTGACTGAAGTCTAGGCTGACTGAAATATTATATTATATTTAAATTTAGATTTATTAATTAACTGCTGGCATCCACACTGTTGGACGACTAATTGTGTATTATTGAAAATTATTTACACATGAATTATTGTGAGTTTTGTTGGCTTCCACACTGTTGGACGCCAACTCACAGACTGCATATTGTTTATTAATCTTTGCCGAGAGCCTAAAGACTGACTGTGTTTTTTATAAAATAGTTTAAATATGAATTATGGGGAATTGTGTTGGCGTCCACAGCGCCCAGAGACAGAATAATGTTGTGTTTATTAAACTTTGTATTGAATATTAAATCGTTATTACTCATAATTTTAGTTGCCAATCCAGAGACTGGCAAACGGGGCTTTATATCAATTCTGGGCTGAGATTTGGAAAAGGAAAATATAGAAAAATACCAAGACAAGGTTTGTTGGACGCTTTAACTGGGATTAAGTTCTAGAGAATAAAATATTGAATTCGGTTACCGAATTTCTAAATAATGTAATCATAAAATGTATTCAAAGATGCGAATCATAATCTTGTGACTCTTAGGAGACAAATCAAAGAGTGATAAATGAACTTCTTATTGAATTTATTACTCATTTGATTTGATTCTGAATATTATATAGAAATTATTTTCAATGCGTGATAAGTAAACATACGGTTCAACTTGTCGCGCATTTATTTTATTGCGGATGCTTGGTGGGTGTTGGAAATGTATTCCTTTTTTTTATTACACTTCTCTCTGGAGAGCCGAACCTATAGCACCGACTCGGCGCCCCGAGATGCCACCAAATAAATTTGGCAGTTCTTTTTGAACAGTTACAGGTTGTTATATTCCGGTAAAAGTCGCGTGGAAGGGAAATCGACAACTTTCCCGCTCTTTCCCGCTGATTCCGATTCAGAGAGTCGTTGAGGCACTAATCGGCCGATCACTTGAACACTCTGTTATCCGTTGACTGCAACAAATCATTTATATGAAGCAAAAATAACATTGAAGCCAAAATAAACTTTGAGGTACCCCGGAATTAACAGGATACAGATCCAAAGACCCGCCATCTAGAACAACCCGAATCGATCGGTTTTCGAGAAAGCTCTTCGTCCAGTCGCAAAGTTGCTGGGTAAGTCTGCATGAACGAATTTTGCTCAGCAATGCTTCGTGCCAGACGCGGTCAAAACCCTTGGAAATATCCAATGCGACCGCTGTTGACTCACCATGCCCCTCAATCACAGATTTCCATACACCGGTTGTAAGTCAAGAGGTCTTCGTGAACATCCTGCCACGGAATCCGTATTGACGATCATTCAAAAGTCCGTGGCACTCCAAATACTTAATTAACTCGGCATTGATCCCTTTTCCATCACCCTAGATAACATAGACAGTAATGCAATCGGGCGGCAATTTAGTGACAGACACTTTTACCCCTTCTTTGGGATTTGCCACCTTCTAGCAAGTAGGAAATGTCCACCGTGCAGAAGATAAGTGGAAGAGCCTGCCAAGAACCGACGACAGTTATGGAGCACAATTCTTAAGGACTATTGCTGATATTCCTTCCGGGCCGATTGTCTTCTTACAGTACTGGGGGAACCTCACATCTCACATCGAAGGCTGTACCGATCATAGGTGGCTCCAAAAGAACGGCATCGAGATTCGAATTCGCGGAAAATAAATTCGCGAGCACATTAGCTCTATCTTTTGAATTTGTGACTAGTGTACCCGTGCGTCTACTATGGTCTATCAAAGCTCTTTAAATTCCGAATTTTATCCAGATCATCCAAGCTATAATACTATAGTACAAGACCATGGTCTTACCAGTACTCATGTATGGATCCGAGACCTGGGTGCTCAATAAAATGCGCTCTGAACTCTTAGCCGTTTTCGAGGGGAAGGACTTAAGGAGAATTAGACAAGGACGCCCAGAGCCTGGGAGTGCCAAACTGGATGACATCGGCTCGAAATCGGGATCGGTGGAGAGATTTGTTAAATAAGTCCAAGACCGGACCCGTTTGTAGTGCCGATGATGATGATGATGATGATGATGATGATGATGATGTACCCACACGTCACTATCAGGGGAAAGGAGACGGAAGCAAAGTTACTGTGGACAGCCTTTGCCATTGATCAGAAGGGACGCGAACCAGTTGGGCACTCAAGGAGTTTATTGTCCATTCTGTCGCTGTAGGCCTTCTTCGCGGTATCAATCGTCTGATTGAACGTGTTCTGATTCTAACAAAATTCGAAACTGTCGATAAGGTCGGTGACGTAAGCACCATTTTGATTGCACAGGAGCTAAACATAGCACAAACAGCCGTTTGGAACCACCGGATTAAGGCTAGACACAAAAAGAAACTCGATGTGTGAGTACCACAGGATTTAACGCAAAAAACCTCCTAGGCCGGATTTCCGTCTGCGAATCGCTGCTGAACACAGCGACCCATTTCTGAAGCGGGTGGTGACTGGTTATGAAAATTGTATTACTTACGACAACAAAAACGTTGAGGACCTTTTCGATAACCTTAGATAACATCGATAACAATGCTATCGATCGGTAGTTTTGTGGGAGACACTTTTTTCCTTCGTTCATAAGATAAGCGAAAGAGTCTGCCAAGAACCGGCGATGGTTCTGGAGCACAGTTCTTACTGGTGGTATTCCGTCCGGGTCAGTTGCCTTTCTACAGTCCAGTCCAGATAGAATGCGTTGAAAAGTACGCGGGCGGAACCTCACATGCCGTATCGAAGACCGTACCGGCGCGATTACAGGTGGCTCCAAAAGACCGTCATCGAGGTTTGAATACGCGGAAAATAGACTCGCGAAGACACTAACTTTATCTTTTGAATTTGTGTCTATCCCGCTGCCCGTCACCAAAGGAAAAGAAGAGGAAGCGAAGTTACTGTTGACAGCATTTGCCGTTGACCAGAAAGGATGTGAACCAGTTGGGCACTCAAGGAGATTATTGGTTACTCTGTCATGATAAGCCTTCTTTGCAGTATCAATCGCCTGGTTGCACGCGTTTCTGACTCTAACAAAATTCGTTCTGTTAACCTGGATTGCAGCGCCATTGTTTAAAAGCTCTACTTTTTGCCACTCTAATCTGCTCGCAGTTTTTATCAAGCCAAGGTTTATCAGATGAGCTTCGTTTGATGCAGTGTGGAATGCAGATCTCCATCCCGAGAAGAATAAGCGCCGTGAACGACTCCGCGCATGCGTTAATATCGGAGTCTCCAAAGAACGCCTCCGACAACGGAAGGGATGCGATGAAATCTCGCAAATCCTCCCAGTTAGCAGCCCCGTACCTCCATATACGGCGAAGCTGCTTAGGTCTGTTATTCGTTTGAAATGCAAGTGGCTGCGTGGACAATACCAAGCAGTGATCTGGCATCCCAGTCACGCACCAACTTCAATGGCATAAACGCTCGGCTCGGATGTCAAAAACAGATCCAAGGTGTTCGCATAATCACCTCGGGTATCTGGCACTCCCGTAGGTTCCTCCACGGCTAACAACAAACATCTCCGCTAGCCTCCTAGCCTCGTCGGTTTTGTTACAATGTACCAACCAGCCGGAATTGTGTACATTAAAATTGCCGAAGTCGACAATTTCAGAAGCCGGGTAGTTGATCTCTATCCAGTCGAGGGTAGTTGAAAGATGTTTGAAAAGTATCGCCGGTCGATCGTCATATGGAGAGTGGTAGAAACAACAAAAAAAGTTTAACAGAATTCCTCAGCACGGCCTTCAACCAGATTCCGGGGAGGAAAGTATTGTACCAAGACACGGGCACTAGATTCACTGTCCTCCTCCATCATACACTAAACAGTTCCGGCGAGAATTGTCCGCCAACAAAGGAAATTTATTCTCTAACCACTTGACTGATGTTCGCCTTCTGAATAACACATCGGAGATGCGGCGCGAGCGTTTGCGCTTTTCTATTGATTTGTCACGCTTCGAAGTCCTCCATTAACAACATCTAAACAAACCTTATTGAAACAAAGGTCGCACAAGTGAAAAATAAAACACACGTTTCGTAGCTGGTGATCACCGCTTTAATTTATCGTATCTTTATTGTAAACTTTTGATTTTTACACTATTTACTCGATTGATAAGGGACGTAATAAGGAAACGTTTTTAAATAATAAGGGGGCGCACCGTACCGTACATACGGTACGGTGGACACTAGAAGAACCAACCGACTTGATGGATGTAATACCACTCAGCGATAAACGGCTCGTGCAGAGCCGACTCGCTAATGGGGGAGTTTTACCGAGAGAGAAAGTGTTTCTCTCGTGGTGAAAACAAGGTAGAAGGACTTGGTAATGTATGTGTATGTGTGAGTGAAGATCACATTGGTTTTTTCATACACAAGGCCATAGGAACGAATCTGAAAACAAGAAAAGGAATGATGTGCATCAATGAGATGTGAGTTCGGTTAAGTAAACAAGCCGAATCTCATTGGGTGCTAATTGGGGTTTCTGTTTGTTCAATGCCGCTAGTCATGGGAAACAGATCCAGAAATATGGAAAAGCAAAGTAATCGGGTAGATCATTATCTAATCTATACATTGCAGCTGTAACGATAGCCACAATGCCCATGCACATGGTGCCAATTGATTCTAGCTTATTTACAGGGAATTTGTGTTTATTGCATCGCTGCGAAGGGTAATTATACCATACCTATTTGCATTTGCCTATGCTGTAGGATTTAATTGGTACCAAGAGACGCGAGATGCGTATATTTGTTTTGGTCCCTTGGGTGTAGGTCGGGACGAGAAATAGGCGACGCAATGTTTATGTCCCTGTTATAATGGTTACATTGTATATAAACCAAATCATTTTGTTTTCAGAAATTCTTCTAGGGGGATTTGCTTGGAGTTTGGTTTGTTTTGGAATGCCTGATAAGTTAGGAAAGAATTCTCACAGGGAATTTGTATGCGAAGGGAGGCATGAAAGGTAAGGATTCTGTACAGGGACTTTAAGATAAATAAATTTGATCTATTTGATGCGTGAAACATTTCAGGTGCTAATGTGATTGCATTAGCGAACTTAAGGAAGTTGGGTAACAGTTATGGGGGTTTTTCAGGTAAGTGGAATGTGGGGTTTGGCGGAACCGGCACAAGATGATCTCCAAGTTATTGGGTTTTAACGCCTCCATCCTTTGGCAAGCTTGATCGGAGCGCGTGAAGACGCAGACTCCACATTTAAAACGGAATCTCGAATGCAAGTCGTTAGGGTAAGGAGATCAGGTTTCGCTATTTGCTAGTATTGGTAGACGGCGTTTACATTCGTATTAGTGAAACCGAAGCCCATGATGTTACAGAATGCCGTTATTATTCGAACGTCGACCGTTTTTTGTGAACGACCCGATTACGCGATGACGAATCTCTTAAAGTTCCCCTATTTATCAAAACATTTGCATGGTGTTTCCCCTGACATACCGATCCGAATGGGAGAATAGTTTACCTCCGGAATTCTTTATTTCGGAAGGTACAATCATGACTTATCTCCCTGTCAGTCTGGGCCATTAGCCTTACATCCGAAACATAGTCGAACATTTCTCCCAACGATATCGTGAAACGTACTGCTCGACAGTGTCTCACCTTGACACCGACTACCACCTAAACCGATCTTTTCTCGAACAGGTCCAACAGCCAAGCTCCGAGAGATGGCCAGGGATTTCCCTCGACAATTTCACGGAACCTATAGCTTGATAGTGTGGAATTTGACCAGGCGACAGGTGACCCCACCTACCACTTGGCGTTTAGTCGCCTCTTACGACAACCCGGGCTAGCTATGGGTATATTCTACAGCCCTACTCACAAAGCTGATTAAAGGTGCATTAAAAGTGTAAAAGGTGCGCATCAAAGGTTGGATTTGGGAACAGGAGGTTTTCGCCAAAGACTACATCTGTCCAATAAATAAAGAAAACTATGTTTTTACGTGGGCTCCTCGATAGTATAGTGGTTAGTATACCCGCCTGTCACCCGGGAGACCGGGGTTCGATTCCCCGTCGGGGAGCCTCTGGCGCAAGACTAATGACCTTGCCCAGAAAAAATAAATCATCATGGAAAATTTAACAAGCCTTAGGACTTGCTAAACAAGGTCAAGACCGGTCCCCGGTTGTAGTGCTGATGATGATGATGATGTTTTCACGTACGACATCTATAACTATTTCATGGCGGCCAGAAATATTATCTAAAATACTTCTCCAGTTTATACTAAAATTCATGCTGTTATCGATATTTATAGCACAACTAATTCTAATATGTGTATTTTAAAAAACAAAAAACCCTCTACCCTATATTTTATAAATGAAACACCGAAAAAATAGGATTTTGAAGTGTTTACATGTCAAGACACAGTACGAGTGGAAGACGAAGGAGACTATAAGGTAAGGTCACATCGGAGTACATTGGTTTTGAGTATTTCGAGCTATAATCTCCAGAAAACCCATGGAAGGTCAGAGCATTGCATATCCGTGTTATTCGGAATGTATCCTGACTTAGATTTGATTAAGTGTGAATCATATTTATATGGTTTTTATATGATATTCTACCCTCGAACGAAGACGAGTAGGAAATGTTGGCCTGTTGAGGCCAAAGCGGTCTTGATATGTAACAGAATTAGAGTAATTTTTAACGTACAAAACTAAGTCTAAGAATCTTAAAGTTTGTCTGGCTCTTCGAATGATATCTCCCAACCGCCATCAAGGAATCAAAAAGAACAATTCCCATCCCTATTTACAAAATAGTGAAGTTTAAGCTAAAAAGTTTCCAATAGTCGCATTACAGAAACCATGACGCGTGTTCAATTTGACTCTTCCCATTCAAACGATGTGCAGTCTTCCGTTTCAATAATCACGCAAATGGCAAGGAATGCAGGACGAACGAATCCCCACAAGAAAAAATATCCTGATACGAAGTAACCAACCAACAAAAAATCGAGGAAACGCTACTGGAATTCGGTCCATAACTATGTCTATGTCATTCAGTTCTGCTGAATGGAAACTTTTCTTCCAATCGTCATCATAATTTTCCTCTCGATTTCAATCAATTCACCTCTGCCATAGAATAATATATACTGATATATAGAACTTATCGAACATTATCGAATAGAGTTCCTTACGCTCCATCCTTCATATACAACAGTACTGTAGAGTCTGCCAGCCGAACATTACCTTACTTTCTATAACAAAGTACGATGACCAATAAACTTTCTCCACAACAAAATATTATTCTATTCCAGAAAAGGAACAGTACAAAGAGACTTTGTTTTTTTAACCCAAGAAGACATGTCGTTCAGATGGACAAATTCGTCATATGAATATCCTCATATTTTAAAAATCCAAATGCATGTGTGTATAGAAAGTCATCGTGTCCTTGCCGTCATCTTGAAAAGCCCCAAAAACTTATTCATCCAAGTCGGACTTCTTGAGATGATCACCACTCTTTCCCGGTTGTTTTCTTCTTGTCCCACGTAAGAGGTTCCTTATTCGCATTCAACCCAATCACAAACAAATATCCTGAAAAGTTGGTCGGAGAGTGAAAGGTTCAACAGAAAGGGATACAATAAAAGAAAAACTTTCCTAACAAAATCCGACTAAGATAAGGGTACGTGTGTGGGTGAAGGAGAATAAGGAGAAAAGAAGACACCCCCAAAGTAAGGATTTCTTCGTCTTGTAATCTTTCGCAGGTTTGTGTACTTTTTAATGAATCGAATAAAAAGGACCTTAGAGTCGAATACTGAAGTTTGTTGCAGAGTCGCGGCTGCAGCAGGCTCACGAACAAATGAACAGCAACAATATCAGTAACAAAAAGGACTAAATGAAAGGCGCAAACATAAGACATGAAAAGAAAACTGCTGGCGAGCGACCCTCAGATGCTTCTGGTTTTAGTTTCAACTTTCTTCATCCTCCCAGGATAAGATAGGACAAGAAAAAAGTTTCCTTCCATTGCTTTTGATTATCACAAAATTAAAAAGTTTTACGTCGCGTTGCAGGACTTTTTCAATGGCAGTCCAGGACATATGGATACCTTGTTTTGGGGTTCCTGACTCTGGCTTCTTGGATCTCTATCTTTGGCCTTTTCTACAGTATCAATATGACATTAGGAACACTGCATCAAATATGATACGAGCATCACTTACGAGAAACGTACACACACAAACGTAGACTGACACGCATACATTCGTTGACTTACCATGGATAGATGATCAATATTTGCAGACATTGTCAGATGGCGCCCGTATTCCGAATCAATAAGGAGAAGAAATTAAACCAGTCAAGCGTAACATGGCAAATAGTGCGGCGGTACCCCCAGCGCATGACATAGGATACCAGCACCGTCATTCTAACTGCCATTCGGTTGCTTCGCCACCACCAGGGGGTTCCCTCCCACAAGGCATTTCTTTATCTCTGAATGAGTATTTAAAATGTATCCTTGTGGGTTCAATCGTTGTTTCTCTTTGCTCTTTTATTACATTCTTTGTGGACATGCCCTCCTCTCTTCGAAGATCCTGCACACAATTCAGTTTCATTTTTTCTCCCGTTGCCTAAATTGAGTTGCAATTGAGACGTCTAGTCTGCATGCTTCAAGTATTTTTGTTGTCCTGTTTTTTTCTCTTATATAATTTTTCAGGATTTTATGCGGTCGCCGATGAAAGGACTAACAGCTACCTTCATTTCATGCGGCTCATGAAACAAATTGAGCTGATCACAAGAGAATACAGATAGGGTGCGTTGTGTTCGGTATTCGTCTGTTTTGGCATAGCTGTTCCTGCCATTTTGAATTAATTCCAACTTCTATTCGCTGGATAAGAAGTCTACTTAAAATAGTGTAACTTTACCAAGGAGTTGTTCCCTAAGTTACCGGCGAGACGTCGCTAGTGAATAGAGCCTCATTTAAAATGCAAAGGACCTAAAGTATTCGATTGATTGTAATACGCTCCTGCAATGTTTCTGATGCATAACAAACGCAAATATCCCAGTGATGATGAAAACCACATGAGAATTATTCATAAAACTAGACGAAGGTTGTTAATACTTGGTTATTGGAGAAAAAGCTTAACTTCAAAACGACAAATGAATTCACTTAACCACCGACACACCTGTATCCAACTGACCTTCCTTGATATCCTTGAAATAATAGAAAAATACAACAAGAAAGGAAGTGTATAGAATTGACTTGAAGGGAACTGAAGGAGCTTCTACGATTGATTATATTCTTTCCGGCTTTGGGAGTGACTTTTAAAGTTTTGCTTTCTAGATTTTCGCCACGAAATCAATCTCCTGGCGAAGGTTGTTAGCTGACAGTAGGATCCTATCGTATAATGGTACCTTCAATGAAGTTGAATTACTTTTGAGGGGGAATTTTCGGGTGGAGTGTGGTCACAGCTGCTGATGTTATAAACCTATAAAAGTATGATATTAAAAATCCCCTTTAAGGTTTATAGGGAAACAACGTTATCATTTTCTGTGGACTTTGGTTATATGAAAATCTGGGCACCATCAGGTTTGATCGGAAGTGGGTTATATTATAAAATCAGGATACTATGTTCAATCGTGAGGGAGAGCGTCTGGAATAATAGAGGAAATGAATGAAGAAACCATGAAAGACAAATGCGAGGAGGGGACACGTGACAGGCAGCAGCTGCCTCTTTTAATTCGTTGTATTTTAAAAAAGAATCCCGAAGGACTCTTCATTTATAGACTTATTTGTGACTTTGGTCTGATAAATTGAATAAACACACCGTGTGGCACAGATAAGCAGGCGACATTTCCGAAGCGGAGGAGAAAAGTCTAAAACTATGAAAATCTGCCTGCCTACCACCTCTCCAGATTTATTTAATATAGGAGCGCTAGTATATTGCGAATCAGTAATACAGGTTCCAAAGTTTTTTAATCACCATGAATTAAAACAGAAATAAAAACTCTTATATCGGAGACCACTTTTTAATGAACCATTATCGAAAAATTTCTTTTTATATCGAGATTAGGCCCATAGTATTTTTGTAGGTAACGAGGTAAACGAGATATTTAATAATGTAAAAACATTTTATTTCTCTTGCAGCAACTCTAACACTGTACTTCTTGTATTTTTTGTAAATCGGACACCATTTACTTTTATTTAATTAGTTTATAATTATTTTAATTGATGTTTATTTACTTTATATATTTTTAATTTAATATTATATATTTTATTATATTATTTTTATATATATTTTATTTTATTATTTATTTATTATTTATTTATTGTTTATTTATTATTTATTTATTATTTATTTATTATTTAATAGGCTCCTTGATAGTATAGTGGTTAGCCTGTCACGCGGGAGACCGGGGTTCAATCCCCCATCGGGGAGCCTCTGGCGAAAGACGAATGCCCCATTCAATTACAGTTAACTTCTATTTTACAAATATCATTCTTTCATTATGCTTGTACTCCATAAACTCGATTCTGTCGCTGATGAACTTTCGACTTTCCGTTTGCTTTTGCTTGGCCAACTTGACTCCGCGTTTGCCTCCATGCATTCAAAGAATACAAACCCCCACCCGTCTCCTCGATGCATTTCATCTCTTTACGACAAACTCCAGAATGTAACCCCACCCCCGCCTCTTCCCACTACACCCACCCCCCCCCCCCCCCCCCAACTCCCTACTTCAATCGACATCCCACCTGCCTCCAAGACTCCCCAAACTGAGTCTCCTTTAATAGTCCACTTTGGCACATCTTGGACACCTGCTGAATGGCAAGCTCGACTTAACAAACTGGAGTACTCAAATCTATCAGTTACATCATACCTGTTAAAGGGCGCACCAAGAACTGCGAACCCAGCCTGGATTGCTGAATTCTTCCTGACGAAATTCAGCATTCCTGTAAAAGAATGCTACCCGCTTCCCGGCAGTATGGTTAAACCTAGTTTCCGCTTAGTCCTTCCCTCTAGATATGACTGGATTTTCCACCCGGATAATAATGCGCATTGTAGGATCGGCGGGATGTCGTTATCCCTAAGCAACCCCAACAAACCGTCAAAACTATTGCCGTCTTCACCTATACCCACTCATGGATATAACAACAGTACTGTCCGTCCCAAATCGACACTCGGTCTTCCTCCAAAATCCTCCAGAGGGCCCCGCGGTCCAGGTACAACTCGTCCTATAAATTCCCTGCCCAAGCCAAATACTATGCACACTCCGTTCCCCATTCCCAGAAGCACGCGCACTCGCGTCCACGACCCAACCCTAAGTCGACCCACCAAACCCTCTCCCAAGCCTAGGTTCAAACGATCTTCCCTCTCTTTATCTCGCCGTGACCGCATTCCTTATCCCAAACCCACCCCCACACATTCCCGTCATGTCATCCTGCCCAACACCAACCAAACCACTTCCCCCACGTCTCATCATGCCCCTTACCCCAGCCCCTTTCCCCTCTTTGACCTTAAAACAGGTGCTAAATACACCAATTTCCACAGATCGCACACTCTCAATCCCTTAGGCCCCGTCCACGAAAGCTCAGCCCATTTGTCCTCCGAACCGTGCACAAAATCGAATCTCTTACCCTCTCGCCCCACTTCCCCCTGCCGAGGCGTGTTGCTTGCCCTCCAAAACGGACTAACATCTTCTCTTATCACCTTCTCTTCTTCACCCTACCTCGACTATGTTGCTATAAAAGTTGAACACCGCTTAAAGTCCTTGTATATCATTTGCTTCTACATTCCACCTTCGCAACTTACCGAGGCATACGAACTCGCTATTGCTGCAATCGACTGCTTAACGGAACTGGGTTCTTCCCAAGACGACATTGTAGTCCTGGGCGATTTCAATCTCCCCCATCTCCAATGGTCGTTGTCTGACGATGAGTCCCACTATATCTCTAGGCCCTCTACTACCAAGGAGTGTCTCTTAATAGACAACCCCACCGACTCTAGCCTTTACCAGTCAGCAATATCCTAAATCATCTGGGCAGACAACTCTAGTGTTCACGACAGACCCCCGTAACTCCTCAGTTACCCCTAGTCCCCACATCCTCTAAACCATTGACAACCACCACCCCCCCATTTCTCTTATCCTTATACCGCGACTACTCAGCCCACAGCACACCCTCTCTCCTCCCCTACCAATATTCTTTCAATTTCCGAAAATCCAATTTCCGGCTCATAAATGAGTACATCAGCAATACCTCACTCCGCTTTAATGATATTAGTGTAGAGGTCGCTACAGCCTCGCTCTACACAGTAATCCACAACGCCATATCCCTATTTGTCCCTTATTCTCGAAACAGGTTATCATTCTCATCGCCCCCTTGGTATAATCGCAGACTCAGGTCTGGTCCCCGTATCAACGTCGTTTCTTGCGCTTCGCGCTCCGTGGACTGAACTGGGAAAACCCACTCATTCTCCCGCCATACACAGTCCGGCTCCTTCTAATCAATCTTAACACACTTGAGGAGCGGAGAATCCATGCTGACATCGTATTTATCCATCGCCTTCTGTCAGGCTCAATCAATTGCCCAAGCTTGTTCTCCACTTTATCATTTTATACAAACCCCCGTAATGTGCGGAACCCTCGTCTGTTTTACGTGCCCGCTCATCACACGTCTTACGGCGTTAACGAGCCCATC
Organism: Microdon myrmicae; assembly: GCA_963931805.1. Taxonomy (NCBI): domain Eukaryota; kingdom Metazoa; phylum Arthropoda; class Insecta; order Diptera; family Syrphidae; genus Microdon; species Microdon myrmicae. Next base: position 89,089,296 of record OZ007501.1, read on the forward strand.
TCGCGTATGCTACGACATGCCAACTCTTTCCCCACCTCCTTTGATTTCAACCTCTCCACTCCTGCCCTCAAACGACGTCTCAGAATAAACCCGTCTTAACCCCACCCCACCACAATTTTAAACCTCTCCCCCCAACTCTCCAACCACGCCCCATACCACTACGTAGACGTGCCCATCACTGTCACTGTCTCACAAATGCCGTATTTGCCTCCCCCACATACAATTGCCCCCCCCTAGCCTCCTACCCCCCCTATCGACAAGTCTTTTTCACCTCCTGGTTTTTCTTTTTTCTTTTTATTATCCTTCTTACTCTAGATTTAAGATAGTCTTTAAGGTTCTTATTATATTAATTAATTTAAGTTCAATTTTGAGCTTGCATTAAGCTAAATAAATGAGGGCTCTGCCCTCACTAAACTAAAAACTTACTGGCTCTTCGCAAGCACCCTAAATTATACATTATCATTTTTCTTATGCCTGTCGGCGTACAATAAATAATGTTTTTATAACATGTCACAATAATTGATATGTTTTCTTTTAATTTTATTCTACTCTTTCCATATCATGTATTTTTGTAATTGCATATATAGGGGTTTGACAAGCAAAATAAGAAAAAACGAAACAAATCGTACAAATGTAAACAACGAATACAAATAAAAAATTAGAATAAAATTAAAAATAAAAATAAAAAAATAATTGGGAATTGGGGATAGAACGAAGGAAAACGGTGCGCCTAAGAGGCATACTATATTTGGGGACGTATAGTCCCTTCTTCATCACTGATCCGCCATCAGTTGTGATGGGATCGACCTTTTATTGATTTATCTCTTTCAGCGATCACCATACTAAACCGCAGGTGATCTGGAGTATTAGAGATATCTCTATCATAGAGAATTCACTTATCCGTGGCACCTCAGAAAGCGTGGTAAATAATAGGGACTCTACGTTTGTCTTGGATAAGTCTGTGGTGGTGCCGCCAAACCCCACAGTACACTTACCTTAAAAACCCCCATAACCACAACCCAGTCTGCATAAGCTTTCGCTAATGCAATTCGCATTAGCATCTTAAATGATTCACGCATCAAATATATCCAATTCATATAACCTAAAAGTACCTGTAAGAGAATTCTTACCTGCACTGATTTATTTGAATTCAAAATTCCTCTTAAGAATTCTGTTCCAAACAGCATATCCCTGAAAAGAAAACCTCGGTTCACATATCATGTGGCCTTCACCAGGGATCATAAATAGTGCGCCCTCTATTTTCCAACTTCGCCATGTGCACGATAAATTTCTTTATATACACATTGGCCGGCGACCTTTTTCTCCCAGCTATAAAATTCTCAGACTCGCACAATGTGCCAACCAAAGCAAATACGCATTCCGCGTCCCTTGGGATCAATTGAATTCAAAGCATAAAAATGCAAATATAGAATCCGTTTCCCACAAACGGATTTCCCTGCATATACAAATGCTAGCAATGGATTTGTTTCGTCCACCAACCCATTAGCACCTTTTTTTTCCAACGTCGATAATAGCGACGACGTATCGCGTAAACAATGACCCGCATTACTAACGACGCATTTGGTCATTTCTCCCTTTTATCTTTACCGTCTGTCTGCTTCGTTTACCCGTTGCCCTCGAGCACGTGTAAACCACACAGATCTGAACGATCGCACACATACCACCAAGAGAGACTTTACATTTCTCTGGTGGTAGGTAAAAACGATATCCTTATTGGAGTGGATATCTACCACGACACCATAAACTCACCCCAAGAAGCGAATCATCTCTGCACGAGATGATTATCGCTGAGTCTTATTACACCCTCCAGAGGAGTCGGTCGTGCCCTCTGCCGTCCTCCGTACTGTCCGCCGGTACGGTGAGTACACACAAGTCTCCGCGCGAGTTCGGCTAACTAGTAGATCCCCATTTCCACGTCAATCCTCCGTAGCGTGCATCGAATTAAAAGCACAAATCATTTTAACACAGTGTCGAGTGTAGCTTATAACAACACCAAATATTAAAGTATCCTGTTAATATATATATTAAGAGCCAATTTCGAGTGAACTGTGCCGTTATCAAAAATCCCTGAAATACAGAAGAACTTTTAAATCAGTCCTGTGTTTTATTTGCTGTGCAGTGTTGGTCCTGTGTTTTGAACTCGATTCTTGGTGGACCTTTTGGTGGCGTTTCTTTTGCAGTTTTACACAGTGAATGATAGATGGGGATGGAAGGGAATGAGCGCCGTGCGTCGGCGCACCATACTTCCTCCCCACAAGTCCTCTTTTATCCAAGAAAGGGAACGCTTCTGAGCGAATGAACCCATTCTGGAGAGTACTCTCCATATACATATCGTTGGAATAGAATGCTCCCGGTATGAAATCATTTTCACTGCACATTGCCCTTGTTGTGTGACCAAGAATAATCTTGATTATGAAGTTATCTATTCTGTTTAGTCCTGATTTGTCATACAAGACTTTATTGGGATAGTATTTCTTATACTGCGACTCTGGAGTTCTGTACATTCCGAGTCAGGGACGCAAACACTGCCTCTCGAACACCCGAAACTTCTCCTTTAAAATGGGGATATGCTGTACCATACCGGCAGCCGTACACCAATATTGGTCGGATGAGTGCCGAGTATGAAATTATTTTCACCTTGGGGTCCAGCAGACTACTACGGATGAGTCTTGGTGTCATTGCATATGCGTTTTTAGCTGCTGTATGCTTATCAAAGTAAAGATATTGATCAATCCAGATTCCAAGGTATCTGACTACAGTTTTTACTTGTAGAGGAAGATTATTACTTCCTGTAATGGAAAATGATTTCCAATTCCTTTTTGTATCCCTTGATGCATTGGACAGCGGTGTTTTGAAAAGGATAGTCTCTGTTTTTTGGAAATTTATTTCTAATTTCCAGTCGTCACAAAAACGTTTGACTTTGTTGAAATCATTTTGCAGAATTCTGGTGATGACATCAATCTTTTCTCCAGATCTATACACCACAATGCCGTCGGCGTATGCAATTGCATGGTTGAGAGAATCCACTAGATCACTAGTGTAAATGTTAAATAAAACGGCAGAATTTACTGCTCCCTGTTGTACGCCGTTTTTGATTTGGAAAGGCTTGGTAGAGATTATATCTCTACATTTCATTACAAATTGTTTACCCATTATCATATCGTAGATAATAAATAATAAATATTCGGTCATACCTAGATTTGATAACTTATATACAAGCTCTTTTTTTGTTTTATATCCACATTTATTTAACAATTCAATTACATATTTTATTTTATTTTTTAAGACTAAATGTTAACTTCTATTTTAGAAATATAATTTTACAAATATAATTCTGTGTTTTTAGAACCATAATCATGCCAATTGTTCTATACGGATGCAAAACATGGGCTCTCACAAAACGGAAGAAAACAAATTCCGCGTATTGGAAAATAACGTTTTAAGCAATATCTTTGGCGGTAAATATGACGACGAGGCAGGAGAATGGAGGAAACTCAATACCCATGAAGTGGAAGATCGTTATCGTGCCATCTTACATGTGGCAAGAATTGGCAACGATTGGACCCTGAGTAGAATTCTTGACGGTAGATCAACGGCGAAGAGACCGCTGGGGGGGGGGGGGGGGGGGGGGGGCGACGGATAAGGGTGGACAACGTTAGGCTTGACCTTGAGGAGATCGGATCAGATGGTCAAGCTTGGAAGGAGAATGCACAAGACAGGGTTTGGCGGTAGTAAAGGTTGGTTATTTTTACTTTGTCGATATTGGTCTTGGTCCAAGTGTCCCGCCGAACACTGTGTATCGCGGATGATTTTAATACCCAGAGCGAATGCTGTGCTCTGCCAGAACTGTCCACGAAACAACTGAAAACACCGAAGCGAATGCTGTCACGAATTAAACTCAGAAGGATTATGTTTATTATCTCGATTTTTATTTTTATTGTTTCTTTTGGTTTATTAAGTCACTTATCTTGAATTAACAAATCACTTTAGTTTATGTGAACTCGATGCTCGACAACACACTGACGGTACTCGGATTTCTCTTTTAGTTATGATGTGGTGATAAATTGCCACCGATTCTAAACTGGTAACGCACGTACGCCCTCTAGTCCTCGTAACTTCCTCTCGACCTCCTCGGGTGCTCTCAAACAGACTTCGCGATATGGCTGTTCGATATAGCCAGTCGTCTCGTCGACAATCGAAATTAGACTGCCTGTCTGCACACACAGATATCCAGATTCCAAACTGGTATCCGTATCTGTACGGAAAAATTGTTCTATTCGATCTGCTAACAGAATTCCGGCAATCTCTGTTAGCAGCATGCTATTTCATCCCAGGGGTAATTTCCTATTTTCCTGAAAGGAGAAAGTCATTCCTTGCATACATCATTATCATTGGTGATAGAATTTCATTTCCACGGCCTTCTGTTTGCACAGAACATCTGGCGCCCAGACCAGAGATATTCGGCGATTGTTTTGACGTACAGTCCGTGGGTCTTATTTGAACTTGGTACCCGGAATCGAAATCTATTAGATCCCTATAATGGTGTGAAATTCTAGCGTGGCCGTGGGACCGAAGTAGTTTACTTGTAGGTTTTCAACCTCATACAATTTGAATTATCTCGTTGAGATAATTACGGTTGCCGTTTCTTTTGTTTGCCGATAGATTTGGTGGTCTTTATGGCAGCTACCCGCACGTGCATCGTTGGTCGGCTAATTTGCTGGCGATAACAAATCCTTGTAACATCGTGTAGATGTTCAGGATTTCGGATTGTGCATTGCTGGAGTGCGGCGCATTTCAATCTTTACTAATATGATGAATGAATGCTTTTACCTTTGTTTCGGGTATGTTACAATCGACTTGTTGCTTGATATTGAAAGCTTTGGAACGTTCAGTTCCTTGCTTCTTTTTATATCGGTTTGCATTTTGCAGCCTTCTATGACCTTTGTTACAGGTATTGTAATGACTATTGGCCGCGTGTCTGTGGGCACGTGCGCTGCGTTATCAGGTAAGAACGGTCTTTGAAGGTAGGAACCTTACCTGCGCGGAATTGTGCGTTCGTACAACGCGACAAGGGAACGATGGCGCAGTCGAGTGAGTGAGGTCATGAGCTTCCGGGTTTCTATATGCCAATAGCAATTTTTTAAAAATAATGATTTCTTCTTCCTCAATCTGATTCTACTTATAACCAAATTCTTAATCTTGTCCTGGTTAAGATTTTGAAGTTACTCGCTAGGTCTGAATAGAGCTTCTATGTAACGCAAGCACAATTTACTCATACCCATCGTATTTTTATTTGGTTGCACAGCAAGCTATGAAATATACATACTCACTATGAAATACAGTTCTTCAGATCAAGTATCAGGTAATGTGAGGTGTTCTGGAAATACATCAAAGTTCAGATTATGAACAAAAGCGAAACTTTAAAATTTGAGCAAATAGATATAAGTATTTCACAGCTAAAACAAAACTAATCGCACTGAACAGTATTCGTGGGTTGGGCGATATCGTAATTGTGAATAAGTTTTGCCCCCGTTATACATCGTCCGCCAGCCGTGCTTCCTCGTTTCGACCGAGGGAGAGCGTGGACTAATCCTTTTCATTTCTTGAAAATTGAAACGCGGCTTTCCTTCTTGAAAACTAAAATGCCGCTTTATTTCTTGAAAACTAAAATGCGACTTTTCTTCTTGAAAACTCAAACTCGACCTCCCTTCTTGAAGGCTCAAACTCGACTCCTTCCAAAAGTACCCATTCCCTCTTTTTTCGTTTCCTTTCGTTAAGTTTTTCTTTGATGAACGAAGTCGAACCTGGGGAAAAAGGTCATCTTCCTCTCTAGGTACCTGAAAGCCGGCGACGCATGATTGTCTTTTGGCCAATAAACAACCGAGCAGCTGCTACGGGTGCTCGAATTTGGTTTTTGGCTTGTGCGACAAGTGTATGTTATTCTGTTCTTCGATTTGATTTCAGAATCGTCACCTTGAGTATTTGCTATATTTGCTTGGTGACGATTCTGGGATCGTTATATTAAGCAACCGCTATTGCACCTGCTATGTACGTATGATGACGATTTTTGGAAGTCGTTTAGGAAAGTAGATGGGATAGGTATATTGGCAGATGGGGTAGGATGGTAGGGCTTCGGGAGCACTACACATCTTAGGAAAATCTAATTGGTCATTTCCCATATTATTTTATTTGATATGAGTGCCTTTACTCCGCATAGAGGAAGGTGTAATTTTCGGCTAAAATCCCAGGAATAGCTATGAGAAAAGTTGTTGAAAAGTATAGTATTAGAAATACACACGGAATTTTAAAATTTTCGTATCCTACCTTACTACCACGTTAGTACCACAGTTGGCAAGGAGGTTACGATATGCGTGCAGTCTAATAACATGCGTTTTTTGGCTTTTGATTTAGAGTCGGAATTTATTTTAATTCAGAATTAAATTCTACATTTTTCTTTATGTAGGACTAAACGTATGTCCTATTTTACGAATATTGTTCTTGTGTTAACCTAATGGCTCTTTGCCAGCACTATAAATTATCCAATATCTAGTTTTTTGTTTATGTCTTCCGGCGTACAATGATTTTTGTAATTTTTTTACAATGAGTAGCCAATATATTGAAAACATATGTTCAACTCACCGATATGCGCTATTGTATAACTCCCGTAGGGCAATAAACTGACAGTTTATTTTTCATAATGGTTGCTAATTACGCAATCTAAAATATTCAATATATTGGCCCAACGGTGCTGTAATGCATTTGAAATTGTTATTGGGCGTTACCATTGAAAAATGGGGGTGCCCACTTAAACTCAAAACCATTTCTCAGACGTTTTAGTCAAAAATCTGGATCCTGTTACGCACCTTTATGTTCTTGTACTTACCACACTTCTTTATCAATGTTTGCCTTTTTAAAACAATCCTTGCTTTTGTCATCCAGTCCACCACATACTTCTATGACTTGCTATGGCTCAAGAAAAACAGAGACGATTTGTTTTACCTTATATAGCAGGACAGTAATTTTCTGATTTCGCCAAGAAAACGATTATAATATTGCTTTTGAAAGGGGAGCGCCCTTCTTCACATATATATCGTTCTTCTACCCGCTCATACAGTAACATTTTACAAGGATAAGACAAAATTAAGTTTTAAACACGAAACCATATAGCTCACGCAATGACCTAATTTCGAAGGTGTGTGCAATCCAGTATTGCACAAGCCCCATGGAGCTCAAAGTACGAAAATTATCTAATAAAACAAACTCGAGACTATCGAGCAGTATCTGGTAGTTCGTCTACTTAGTCGGAAGAATTTCATTTGCCACACCTCGGTGAACCGACAGTTGCAAGGGCACCCTCATTGCCAATCATTAGACTAGGCGCTAGTCCGACAAACAAACCATTAGTCGTGGCGTGATAAGCACACATCGTGTTCCATTGATGGTGGTATCGACAAAAATTCCCCATCTTCAAATTCTTCAAAGGCGAGAAGCCCTTCCAAGATGTCCCCGTTACTGATTTATCCAGGCGGCTGCCTAATGGGCAGGTTGGGCCTTAGTTTACTTGCTATCAGCTAAAACCCAGACTGGGGGTCTGAGACACTATTGTTATCGTGAGTTTCTGTTGTGACAGCGAATTAATTAGAAGGTGTTTTGTCGAAGCAATCAGGAGACATTCCATTGTCTGGCAATCAGTGGGGTTAACAGAGTTTCAGGTGAAATATCCTTTGAAGCATAATTAGAGACAAATGGCATCTATTTTGACTGTACCTTCAATTCACCACTTCAAAGAATACGCCTGACATTGGCATAGCATACACAAACACATGCCACTGGACAAACTATCTGTGAGAGTAATTTCCTGGACCCTTGCCGAGTCTCACTGGGAAGTTGGTTTCTTTATAGCTCAGTACCGCTCACTCTTTAACTCGATCTGTGTCTGGAATCTAATTTGACGGCGAGACGAATTTGCTTTACCTCTTTTGTTTTGGTAGTGTCCACGGTCTTTGGCCAGTAAAAGTGATATTTTTACTCCGCCACATATTGACAGGACGTACTCCTCTCAACGCTGACTAGAAGCACTGATGTGTATCTCGGCTCAAATTGAATGATACCGGAAGGAATGCTTGTCAGACAGGCACGTCCTAGAAGCATGACGTCGATTTACGACATCATTAACATCATCAGCTCCTGTGGGTGACTAGAAGGATATAAAGCTGTGACAGGAAAAATTCAAAGATTCCGGATGATTTAGGTTCAAAGGGATTGCGGATGTCTGCCACAGGTCTAGTAACTAAATTCACACCAGTACACGCAGCAGGCGAACGGAAACTTTTACGCAAATACCACATGTCTTCAGTTTATGGAAGTTTGGCTTTGATATGAGTTGTAAGTCTATAATTAGTTATGTTTGGCATCATGCTATGACTCACAGTTTGCCTTTGAGCCGATAGACATGAAAAAACTCAGTCCCTGGGTTACTCTAGAGAAAGTGAATATTTGTAAGCGGCTGCCATTAACAAACTCAGAACCAGACATCTCCATCGTTAATACTACCATTTTAGGGGAAGGCATATCTTTGGGTAAACTCAATCTAGACGGATTATTAGTTGGCCGAAGTGGTCGTTCATCTTCTAGATGGTCACTTTTATTACCATGGTAATAACAAATACCTAGGGGACGATCGGTGTTGATAAAATAGGTTATAATGTAAAACTGGTTTCCGTCGGAGTGAGAAATTGAACTAAATACTTAAATATTTGATTCCCTTACTATGTTAATCGCTATAGCTAGAAATGAATTCTACCCTCGAGATAATTCTTCTTGGGGAAAGGTACTTTGCTCTTTTTCTTACCCTTTTCTATTTATATTCATTCAGATTTTATTTATTTATTTATTTATTTTTGTTGGATTCATACTTTTATTTTTATAATTTTTAATTTATAGTAAAATGAAAAGCAAACAAGATTTAAAAAATTAAAAAGTAATGAAAAACAATAAAAAACTGAATGCAAAACGTTTGGCAAAGAATCAGACAGCACCGGCACTACAACCGGGATCCGGTCTTGGCCTTATTTAGCAAGTCTCTCCACCGGTATCCGGCCCTTATCCGAGACTTGTTAAATTGTCCGTAATAATTTGTTTGTCCGGGCAAGGTTATTAGCATTTGGCAAAGAATGATAAAGTATAAAAATATTAGTTTGGGGAAAAGAAATCTATTACTTTTTTCTTAGATGGCTGCAGTATATATATATATATATATATATATATATGGTTTGTGCTCCTCGGAAAAACGGCGTTCCACACTAAAAAAAAATTCCTTGACCACTCTTAAGTCGTCCAATTTACTTCTCAGTTATAAGGTGTAACATATAAAAGTTAACAAAGATAAATTTCGTAATTTGCTTTGGACAAAACACGACCCAGATGGCTGACTGTCGCCACCAATTACCCGTAATTTTGGTTTTCTCAGCCCCGTTCCGATATTTTCGATTTCAACGATGCCCTTCATCCAAAAATAATTTTATGAGAATCCTGGTCGACCACTGTCTCCCAATGCAGTATAAGTTGTCAGGTGGGTTCACTCAAAATATAGGCCGGTTAAATTGACGACTCCGCGATATTATGACAATTGGAAGCTGAATTTTCTAAACTACTAAAATTATACCTTCTGTATACTTTTCGGGGTTTGTATAAAATTGTCGTCATATAGAACCACTATTTCCTCGTGGCACAATTCCCAGTTTTTCTATGAAAATCTGCCACAAACTATTTGCGTATTTATCCTCTTCTGAGATCAATTGGCGCCATCAAAAGAGTGTTGCGAATTCCGGAACAAACAATTATCTAGTCGTGGAATGTCAGAAGTATACTGTGAATCCATCAGAACATCTTACTCAAAGTCTGCAATTTCCCGGGTCATTATATAAGTGATTTGGGTTGAAATATAATCCCCGCTTTTTTTCAATGTTCTGCTTCAATTACATTAATTTTCTGTAGAGTTTCAAATCAATTGTTTGGTTAGATCGCAGTAGATCACAATGTATGACACAAATCGCTACTCCTATCCAAACCCCCAATATCATCAAATAATCCCATCCAAATCCCCAATACCTCCCATAACGCAAATCCTAATTTCATATTGAATCATATGAGCGATAAATTAAACCAAAAGTTAATTTGTCGCACATTGATTCAACTTCACATTAATCCATATTCCAATCCACATTGAGTCACATGAACAACAAATTAAACCAGAAGTTAATTCGTCGTATATTGACACAATTCCCAAAATCCTGACATCATGAAATGCTTAATTCAAAACGCATTTCATGATTCCCCTTCCCAGAACCTATCCAACCAAACCTCTAACAAATTCCCAGAACACAACTCCAATTGAAGCACACAAAGTCTTATGTGTGCTTCTGGGAATTTTGACAATAAAATAGTTGACAATTCTGAACTAAGAAAACTATAAAAGGGCAGTAGTTTTCAATTTCGGTATTAAAAATAATCGAAAAAAGTACAACAAAAAAGACAGCCTAAGTTACTTCTAAACCCGGACCTTTTCATTTCCGTGGGATATAATATCGGTAGGAAGCCCAATTTTCAAAGAAACCTTGACACTGTATAGCGGGCCCTGGTACGGGAACCCCCAATTTTACAGAGATGATACCTCAACAGCACTCATATAGTGCAATCAACTAAATTTTATTATTTATTTTTTATTTTTTTATTTTTTTAATGACATCCTTTATTGGATATGAATAGTACACTCTTAACAATTTAATTTAATACTAGGTTTAAATTGTACTTAATTTAGTTTAAATAAGTAAAACGTGTAAGAGTTTACTGGACCAGTGTTCAGCTCCCAACTCGATTTGAGTATGTCAGGTTTTAACATATTAATTCATGAGATTTCGTCCGTTTTAGCCGTCTCAATTCGTGGGTAATATCCAAGAGCTGAATAGCTTCTACGTTGGTATGATTATGTAGGCGTCTTTCGTGTTTAACAGCATATTCTTGGATAACTTTGTGGCGACTCTAACAGATACACACACAATTCACAAGCAAAATAGTGAAGATCACCGAAACGAAAAAAAATCGAACAAGAAAATACATCAGAACCGTATACCATAGCGATAACAAAAATAATTCACATCAGTGGAGTATAGTCAAGTTTAAAAATCAAATTCAAAACACGGTCAGTAGCCTGATGGGTAACGCTTACGTTCAATTTTTTGGGTGATTCAAACTGTCATAGCGTCAGTTCGAATCACACGTTCTTCTTCACTATTATTTCAAACGCTATAACTTCATAAATCCATTTGATGTCTAGGTCATCATGAATTTCCTGATTTGTCACAAAACGGTAGGCATTCGTGATAATGCGAAGGTATTTATTCTGGCTTCGTTGAATTATATCTCTATTGGATTGCTTTGTACAGCCCCATAATTGGATTCCATATCCAGATCGGCTTGATGATAGATTGATAGATCAATCTTTTACATTAGAGATTCAGTTGAGAGTGATTCCCGATTAACCAATACATCTGTCTACGTTTCAGCTTTATTTGTTCAGCTTTTTGTTTCACATGATGTCTCCAGTTTAGTCTGCTATCCAAATGTATACCGAGATATTTCGCTGAATCTGCTTTGGGAACTGGAATTCCGTTAAGATATGTAGAAATATTGTTATCTGATCGCCGTAATGTAAATGTTACGTGAATAAATTTCATCTCGTTGAGTTTAATTTTCCAATCAGTGGTCCATTGGCTAATTTCGTTGAGTGCCTGTTGCAATTGTTGTGTAGCTTTTTTTTTTATTTTCGTCAGCAGATATTATAACTGTATCATCTGCAAAGGTGCCTATGAATGTGTTCTTGGTTGTTGGGATGTTTGCTGTGTATAGTAAGTAGAGGAAAGGTCCCAGGACACTTCCTTGTGATACGTATGCTTCTATTGGATAGAAACTAGAGTGAGCTCCTTCGTGTGTAACTTTGAACGTTCTCTCAGACAAGTATGATTCGAGTGGATGGCAGTAGTTTGCTGGAAACAGTTTACTCATTTTATATATAAGACGTTCATGCCATACTCTGTCGAATGCTTGGGAGACATCAAGAAAGACAGCTGGGCACTATTTCTTTTCTTCGAAAGCCTTTTCTATTGCTGTGGTCACACGGTGAACCTGTTCAATAGTTGAGTGTTTATTCCTAAAGCCAAATTGAAAGTCTGGAATATTGGTGAGAGGCTTGAGTCGCTTGAGGAGTATTTTCTCAAACAGTTTTGAAATGGATGGCAATAGCGATATTAGTCTATAAGACGTTACTTCTTCTGCTGGTTTATCTGGTTTCTTGAGCATTATTATCTGGGCTGTTTTGAATGAATTTGGAATGTATCTTAGTCGAAAGCAGGCATTAAACAGATATGTTAGCATAATGAAAGCTTTTCGAGGTAATTCCTTGTACACGCCAGGTGATATTTCATCGATGCCTGGTGCTTTTTTGTGGTTCAAGCTTTTGTCGATTTCTTGGGCAATCTCCATTGGGGTCACTGGTTTGATTGTTTGCTCAGTTTGATACCTGGGTGAAGGATCAATACTACTGTGGATATTGTGTGGTTTGAACACTGAAGCCAGGTGTTGTGCAAATATTTCAACTTTATCTTCAGTTCTGCGTACCCACAGTCCCTGCGTATCTTTTATAGGTGGCAGTTGGATAAGGGGACGTTTAAATGTACGTGTTGCCTTCCAGAGAGAGTAATCCGTATCCGCTGACGGACTTAGTTCACTTAGATACTCATCTATACAACTCTGTTTATGGGCTTTAATTAATTTGTTAACTAGATTGCTCACGTTGTTGAATATTTTTTTATCGTTAGGGTGTCTGGATCTGTGCCAGGTTCATCTAGCTTTGCGCCTGTCTTTGATTAGATCTCTAATCTCAATAGGGTATGTGGTTGCTGGTTCTGGTTTATCACTTGGCACCGGAGTTGCTGTTACGGCTGCGCTTTTCAACGTTTGGATAAATTGTTGTACTTGTTGTTCTAATTCTTCACAATCTTGAAGTTTTACGTTTAATTCAATCTGATTGTCAAGCTCTTTTCGGAATCTTTCCCAATCTGTATATTTGTTTGTAAAATTTAGTTTTCTGATCTTTCTGGGAACAGCTGCATTCAGTTTTAGTAGAACTGGAGTGTGGTCAGACGTTAAATCAACTAAACTATCCGTTTCAATATAATTCGATGACACTCCTTTCGAAATAAAGAAATCGATCAGGTCAGGAGTTTTGTTGCTATCCGTAGGGCAGTATGTTGGTGAACAAGACGAATGAAATTCGCACTTTGCTTCTTTAATGGCTGAAAGCAATTCTTTTCCCTTACCTGGAGTAATCAACCTTGACCCCCAAGCAGTGTGCATGACATTGAAATCTCCTCCAATTATAAACCTTGGTCCGAGCTTCTTGAAGATATCCGTGAATTGTTGTTTTGAGATTATGTATCTAGGTGGGCAATATACAGCACCTACATTTAAATCACCTCCATTAAGGATGATAGTAACAATGGAGGCTTGAATAAAAGTTTCTTTTATTTCTTCTTGTTGGAAGTGATGTATATTTTGTTTTATTATCAGAGCTGTACCTTCACGGGCACGGTCGCTGGGGTGCGTAGTCCAAATGGCCATATAACCCCTGATTTTTATGAAGCTCATATGAGAAAAGTGGGTTTCTGATATCAACGCAATATCTATGTTGTGCTCTCTTATAAATATTTCTAATTCTTCAGCCCTTTGGTTGAGCCCATTTGCGTTCCAAGTGATTATTCTTAGGAGCCGATTACTCATTGTCTTTATTTCTTGGATTTCTTGGTGGGTAGTTTTTTTAAACATTTTCTAGTTTACCTACCCTTCCTGCTAGCTGGTTGATGCTTTTTTTGCTGTCGTCCTGGAATATACTGACCATCTTCATCATATCCATGATGGTAGGCTCGTTATTGACAGGTTGTTGTCTGCTTTTATTATCTGCTTTCTCATTTGATTTATTGTTCACTTGTGTGTTGCTAGTACCAGTTTTGGTTGGTCCCGCTTGCTCTGTATTTTTTGATTGCAGCCTTTGAGTGACTAGTTTTCTTTGGATCAACTAAATGCCAATATTTCCCATGTAATCAAATCTTCATCTTTCTTCTACCAAAGTCGTTACTGTACAAAATTATTATGTGTGACCCACCTTTATATCTTGTCACTATACACTCCACTAATGACTTAATTTAACCCCGATTTTATTCGCACATGGAATTTCAGTCCATTACATTTTTGTTCACTCCAAAACATTAATCTTCCTTTATAGTCAACCTTATCGCAACCATTAACTTTCTTTTTATATTCAGTGTTGTGGATTCACAAATAAATGCTCTGATCACATCTGCCTGCTAGTTGACAATTCTGACCCGTGTTACGTCAAAGAATCCTTGACGACACAAAAACCCATCAACCAAAATGTGTAACCTAATTACACATTTTGTCTAGACAGAAATATTAATAAGAGCAAAACTCAAAAGGTTACTAACTACAAAAATTCAAAGAAACGTAAAATATGGAATAACCAAATTAGAATATAATGTATATCACAACATATGTTACCTAATTGCACATTTCATCCAGATGAACAAACTCAAAGATAATTAGCAAGAACTCGTGGAAAGACGAAAATGAATCTTACACTAATTGCAATATAATATCCATTGTGATAAAGATATTATATTGCAACGTAGAGAAACAAACCTAGATGTAAGATTTTATGTTAGAGTAAGTTTAGTTTACAAAACGGCACTCTGAAGAGCAGACGTTTGTTAAATTCGAAATTGAATAAAATATAAATTTTATTTAAAAGTGTTTTCCTTCATTTCACTCAAGTGGAGTTTAAGAAAACATAATTCCCGGCAGCTGACAACGTGTCGGTGACAGAAAAGTGACGCCACAAAAACGTCAAATTTAAAATCTTCACTTAACTGCCGGTCTGCAAACTCTACGTACTGGTCCAGTCTTTTCTCTGTAACATCCGTGGGTCCTGCCGTTTGGACACCGCTCTGGACATGACTGATCACCCGTTTCTGCCGTTTACATCCGTTCTTTTCTACATCTTACTCAATTGCCGTTTGGACACCGCTCAGGGCATGACAGATCGTCCGCTGTTCAACCTTAGAGCACCGGCACACTCGTCTGCTCCGACGTCCTCTCGTTCGCTCGTTCCTCGCTCTGTCGTTCACACACGAAGTTGATCGTACCAAAGTTACTGAGGAGGGAGTAGTGTGGCGTTTCTAACAGATACACACACAATATGCAAGCAAATAGTGAAGAACACCGAAAGGAAATTCGAATAAGCAAATCATCAGAGCCGTATACCATAGCGATAACATAATAATTCCACATCAGTTGAGTGTACTTGAGTATAGAAATCGAATTCGTACACGCGGCAGTGGCCTGATGCGTTGAGCTTTGGTTCTATATTTTAGTGATTCTAACCGTGATAGCGTCAGTTCGAATCACACGGTCTTCACCATCGTCGCAAACGCCATAATTGGTGACCCCGACGTGATCTGTATACACATCACACAATCTCCCATATGAAGTTGATCGTAACAAAGCTACTGAAGAGGGAGTAGTGGGGCGTTTCTAACAGATACCCACACAATATGCAAGCAAATAGTGAAGAACACCGACAGGAAGTTCGAATAAACAAAGCATCAGAGCCGTATACCATAGCGATAAGATAACAATTCCACATCAGTTGAGTGTACTTGAGTTTAGAAATCGAATCCTTACATGCGGCAGCGGTTTGATGCGTTGAGCTTTGGTTCTATATTTTAGTGATTCTAACCGTGATAGCGTCAGTTTGAATCACACGTTCTTCACTACCATCGCAAACGCTATAGACTTTCCGGGCAGGCTCCTCTTCGCTCGTTCGAGCTAATTGTCCCGCCCACCGGAGTCTACCGAACTTGATTTTTCTTAATATATATGCTTCAAGGTATATTGCGTACAACTTATCATTGTAGCATCTCCGGAATCGTCCTCCCTCACATATGGGGCAAAAATTCTCCTTAAGACCTACCTCTAAAACGCAGACAAGAGTTCAGAGTGCCTTTTATTGAGCACCAAGGTCTCGGATCCGCACATGAGTACTGGTAAGACCATGGTCTTGTGTAATAGTAGCTTAGATGTTCTGGATGAATTTCGGGACTTAAAGACAGACTATAGTAGGCTTTGTTGGATTTGATCAACCGTTCGCGTATTTCTTATTCCATATTGTTATCGGCTGATACAATTGACCCAAGGTAGTTAAAGGATTGCACTACTTCAAATTTGTGGTCCACTACCTTGTTAGTTTAACCAACGATAGGTCTTCTCTTCGCAGAAGTTGCCGCCATGTACTTACTACACCATGCTGCACGTGGTGACAATAGTCCATCTAGTTATAACGCCAGAGTCACGGATTGCTTTCTTCAACGCCAGGTTGAAGAGGAGACAGGCCAGACCATCCCCTTGTCGGCGTCCATTAAAGATGTTTATTGGTTTGGACAGCAATCCCGCTATTTTTAGTTGACTAGTTACATTGGTGATGGTCAACCTACAAAGTCGTATCAATTTGTTTGGACTGCCGAACTCCCTCATGGCATTATATAGTTTAACCTGGCTATGCTGTCGTAGGCGGCATTAAAGTCTATAAATAGATGATATAATGGAATCTTAAATTCCAGACATTTTTCCATCGCCTGCCTAAGGGTGAATATCTGATCAATCGCTGATAGTGGAGAGTATCTTATAGGTGGTAGTCAGCAATGTTATACCCCTATAGTTGCTCCACAGTGTGATGTCTTCCTTTTTATGTATGGGACAAATTATACCACGACGCTAATCTTCCAGCATCTCCCCTTGGTCTCATACCTGCACCCCTATCTCATGAATTCCGTGATGTAAGCTGTCCCTCCTTGTTTGATCACCTCAGTTGGTATGCCATCAGCTCCGGGGGCTTTATTTGATTTGAGCTGTCTTATGGCTTTTAATGTTTCCTCAATGCTTGGTGGCGGCAGCATTTGATCTTGATCTTGCATTGGTGGAGCCTCCAATTCTTCTGTGAGCTGACCAATTAGCAATTCATTGAAGTGCACTTCCCATCGCTCCAGAATGCCTTCAGGATCGGTGATCAGATTACCATCTTTGTCCTTGCAGTAAGTGCAGCATGATGGGTACCGCGCCATACTGCGGATTATTTGATAGAACTTCCGCGCCTGGTGCGGATCTCGCTCTCTACTTTTCTCTATTTCACAGACAAGGTTTTTTTTCCCAGCCACTTTCTTTTGTCTGTGAAGCCTTTTTTTTAGATCTTCTTTGCTCTTTGTATTTCTCCTCGCGTACCCGCGTCCTACGACACTGCTGCATTGCCCGGTATGCAGCATTCTTACGTTCAGTCGCTAGTTTGTACTCATCATCAAACCAGTCGCTCCGATCTCTACGACTACTGCCTAAGATTGAGTTGGCAGTACTAATGACAGTATTCTTAAGGCGTGTCCATTTCTGTTCTACGCCCGGCATTCTGCCCCCAGAACTTACTCTCCCTCCGTAGAGCTCTTCGGGGGCGAGTCTTAGTGCATGACCAAAGGTGTTACTGGTATTCTCATTGCGTAAGGCAGCCGTGTTGATTCGAGCCTGATCCGTGGAGGCAATACGTTTCCGTAAGGCAATCCTCGCTCGGAAAAGTGTACCAACCAGATAGTGATCCGAGTCGACGTTGGCACCTCGGTACGTTCGTATCGTCATCAGGCTCAAGGAGTAGCGCCGATCTATCAACACGTGGTCAATTTGGTTGCCAGTGGGTCCATCAGGTGATACCCAGGTGGCCTTGTGGATATCTTTACGCGGAATCCTGGTACTTGCAACGATCAAGAGTTTTGATGTTGCCAATTCGTTGACTCGTAGTCCATTGTCATTAGTGTTCTCATGCAAACTATGGGAACCTGTGTAGTGCCTGAAAACCGGCTCCCGATCTATTTCCCTAATTTTCATATTATCCATTACGCATGTTATTAACATTCTGCAAGGATCAAACTTACGTATTTATACAGAGGAAAAGAAGTTATCAACATAACTAATGTCATCTGGTTGCCAACTGACTTAGATAAGTTCTCAACCTGGTGGCAAAAAAATGTCTGGAGCTCAACACGTATAAATGTTAATGTATTACCCTGCCGCGGCCCTTAAGATCTATTTTATTTACAAAGATCCCATTCTCTTAGTTCCTTTATACAATAACTTAGATGTTAATTGTGATAGGCAACTGAATATCAAGTTGTATGATACGCCAATACAAATCGAATGTAAGGTTTTTAAAAAATGGTGGTTGAAAGAGTTTCCCTGTCCCAACGTTACCAAGCCCCCGTTCAGCCTATCCTCGAGTATACAAGTCAAATACAGTCAACATACTACGGTTTACATATTCGCAGGGCTGAATCTGTCTGGCGTATGTTGCTACGATTAGCTCTCCTCGAGGTCCCCTGAAGCGTTTTCAACACCACTTCTTTCCCTATACAAAAATAAACTAATATTGTCATTCAATATTTGGTCAGAAGACATGATTGTGCCGATCTACTTTTTTAACATCAAGTGATGGACAATAACATTGTCGGACATTTATTCAAGCTATGTTTCTTAGTCTCGACCCTCGTAACACAGCCAGCGGGGAAAGGTCACAAGTGCGATTCAGGATAGGAATAAATACTCGTAGGTAGTCAAATGATCCTGTGGCGTTTTTAACAGATGCACACACAAAATATACAAGCAAATAGTGAAAAACACCGAAAAGGAAATTCGAATAAACAAAAGCATCAGAGTCGTATACCATAGCGATAACATAACAATTCCATATCAGTTGATGAGTGTTCTTGAGTTTAGAAAACGAATTCGTACAAGCGGCAGTGGCCTGATGTGTTGAGCATTGGTTACATTTTTAGTGATGGTAACTGTCATAGTGTCAGTTCGAATCACACGTTCTTCACTATCGTCGCAATACGCTATAATCCTGTGGGGGTTCTTTATATCACATGGAGAACCAACCCACACTTCCAACCTAACTTCGACCGCTAACAGCGCGTCACCCTAACCCAACCTGTAACCCATCTCCCAACAAGCAAAAACACATCCCAATATGCAACAGCACCCGTCCCCAATCTGCAATTGCATACATCCCCAACCTACCAAGAACCTATTTCCCAAGCTGTAATAAACGCATATTCAATTAACAACGAAACACTCACCATCTCCATCAATTACACTTTCCCAAAATCGCTTCAATTAATTCTCTATTTACATTATACTCCTTGCTAGTGACCAAACAAGCCCAATTTCCCCCCGTAAATCATTCCGGCGCACTTCTTGCTTAAACTATCTCCTCGCTTGTAACCAAGCAACATTTAGGTCCCCCGAAAACCATTTCGGTTCCCATTCGACCTAAACCACGTAGAACCACACCAATTCCCTCTTACTGGCAAGCCAATAGCACGATGCGTCGCCTTCCCACGAAACGACCATCGCAACGATCAAGACCCTTGACCATACTTGGCTTTGCCGCCGATACCAATTTCCCGGTACACACAACCAAAGAATCCAACTCAGCCTATACGGCGATGATTCCCCGGAACTAAATCCCCCATACAGGCATAGCAACCCTTTTCAAAGTTCCTAGTAAATGGCAGTGAGTCGATTTTAGCTATGATTCCACTGCCACGACGCGACGAACTTTTCCTCGCCAGTAATTAGTCAGTCGAGTCACGACCACCACTGGCCGCCCATCGCCCTTCGACCCAAAGGAGTCGAGTTCTTACCCTACAAGAGTATACACCGGGGAGTAGAGTGTCAACCACGAGTCGGGATTCGCACAGTCGGTGCAAGCGAGTGGATAGTCGTCTGAGCCGTGTGTCTTGTGAGTCGGTCGGTTAACCCACTGGGAACCATTGAGTACAAAACATCAACCGAAATCATAACTTAAACGAAGTGCTAACAAGGTAGTGTCGAATAATACGCAACGTTCCGCTGTGATTAATTAAGTGTAAAATCCCCGTGTGAAATAACGGCGGGCGAGTGATGAATGGTATCAGAGTTGGAACTAACTAAAGAAACTACAATTGTAAATAAACACGTTTCAACACTTTATATGCAACAATAAACTTGTGATCAGTGAGGCATCACCGGAAAACAAACTGACATTTTCTGTCAACGATTTGTGTTCATTCTTTCCTCTCTTTTTGACAAAAGGATTTGATATAATTTAAATGTGACTTGGAGGAATAAACATACCATTTTGAGGACAGTAGATCATGTCTAGCTAACAAAGGCCCCTTATAATTTGTATTAAAACGATAAGGACCAAGGAAAGAGAATAAAGTTGTGTTTCAACCCCAATTGTGACGTTCGGTGGTCGATTGCATCCCCACGTGAATCGGTATTAGTAAACACGTGCCCGTGCTGGCACAACTATCTAATATCACCCACAATCCCATTAAATTGTTGGATTCACATAACATTCAAGAAGGCGGTTTCTTGATAGCCGAGCCAGTTGCCTGTTGGTTAATGTGGTACAATGGAGAGGTTCCAACGATCATGAAAGCCAGTGTTAAAAGAGAGATGGTGAACAGTAAGGGTCACAATTATGATGCACCCACTTGCGATTGCAGATCTTGGAAGCAACTATGTGGCGTTGAAGCAGCGCAACTATAAAGGTACTATTTAAGACATTTCTGTAAAACTGAGGGACGTTTTGGAGCCTGTTATTTCCTTTTCTCCCTGTTCAGCTGCTATTCTTACATGGACCGTAATACCAACAATGTATATGTTAGTTCTTTTAACGACTGTCGTGGCCATGTAATGAATGCAAAACACACCGAGACAAGAGATATTAATTGTCTGGCAGAAACGTTTTATTGTTATCACTTGTTATTGACTTTCATTGGATAAGGAATGTAGGACAATATCTCTCACGAGATCTGCTGACACTGCCCTACATATGTTAGAAAGTCACTCTAATATTATTGACAAGTCCAGTTGCCAGTAGCAACACTGAATGTAATATGCCAATTCGATTTCAGCAATAATATCATTATACCACGAATATATGTAACTTTGGTCTCTTGTGCTTCGCATCATCAATTCCGAAGCTTCTATTTCTAAACACACATCCTCTCAACCTTCGTTTACCAAATCGAGACCAATTAGGCGAAAACTTATCTGTCGTACAGACCGCGCCAATTTATGATATCAATTCCCAATTATCAAGGCACAGAGACCAGCCCCGTCGCACATTGATATCAGGCTTCAATAACGATCCAACTTTCCACACTAATGAAGACACGTCATCAGACTGCCTCCTGGTATTGTTAGATGTTCCGCAAAACGACAGCAATTTCACGCAACTAAATTATCTTGTCTAAAGACAAACCCAAAAGGATTATGCTACATCCCGAAGTAAATCCTTGCTCAATCTGTACAGTCTTCTTGAAGGCAACGGAGCAAGGGTAACACAAGATGCCGCGACTAAGGACGCTCAACGGCAATATAGTCGTCCTAAGAATGAACTCAAACGCCGGTTAAAAGTGGAACTTTTCCTACAGTCGCCGCATAACTGATATTAATTTAATTATTTTGCTTGACTTTCATTATTTCGCTCGTCGTCCTCAGGAGGCAACGGCGAATCGCTGTAGTGCGTGACTGTTTTGAAAATGTGGATCAGGATAAGATTGCGTCTGAGGGAAAGGAAAAGCAATGTTATATCAGTCTGTTTGCGTTTAGCTAGCAGCATAGTACATGATAATAAATTCATTTTGGCTACCGTGAATCAAGGAATCGAGGAGGATACCGTCTAACGGCTCAAATGTCACCTCAAAATAATAATGATAAACACGCGCGCGACTTCAATTTAAGTAACAAAAACAGGAGTAGCATGGGAATGGGAGAAATGTCAGAACTACAAGAACGACATGGATTATCGTTCTCTCACAAACATTCCTTCACAGCAGCCGCCAAGATTCCAATGCCATTGGTTCATTGCTATCCTGTTACTGTTATTATGTATTCATGGCACATGTGAAAATTTCTCAAACTGATTCCCAAGATGTCATAAATTAATGCTGACAATGAGGTAAATGCTCCTGTTACCGGCAAAGTTCGGCTGATGTTGCGCCACAATGGCATACTAGAACAGGAAGAAAGGATGAGCAAGGATTCAAAACGAAAAGGAAAGCAACAAAGGAAGGCGAACAAAAATGAAAACTTTTTCAGCCTACTAACTTAAATGACGAAACTATTTGCGAAGGACTCGTTAGAGGTACGCCGTTGTTCGATGGGCGCTTGTTAGTTAAGTTAGAGTCCCTATTCTTATATAATCCTACTAATTAGGACAAGGATATGCTTCACAGGAATTTGTATCCGCCGTTGGGGGTTTTGAACAACAGTAACGATGGTATATGTTTTTGTCTAATCAATGAGGTGTTCTACATTACCCTACGGAGGGAAGAATTGAAATGTATTTGGTATTTTTATTTACCTGCGAAGGACTCTTGAAAGTTCACTATTTCTCTTACTTTGACGATAGCGTGCGCTTTCCATCTTCAGATGTCATCACTGGATTTGTATTTAGGAATTGTGGAACCTACTACACATTGTTCTACCTGATTTAGTTACTGAGTTATTATTATGGATCCATCCATCCATCCGGAAAAATAGTGTTGAACTTAAGAGGTTAAGCTTGCCTACGTAAAGAGTTTCGAGTTTATCAATAAATGAGATCCTCGAGGGGGTGAGTTAACTTATAAATCAGAATTCTGTTGCAAAAATCTGACAGCAAGCTTAAAAATCAAATCAAATTTAAAGTTGTAGCAAATTTTTAATGTTCGCTTTACTTAACGATGTTAGGTTTTTATTTTGAGGGGTTGCTTATTCATGTAATGGTACGAACGTGTTTAACCAATTTCAAAGTAAAGAGTTTTCCAATAAGGATGGCACGTTTTAAACTTCAGTAGTAGTCATATTTAAAATAGTAGAAATATCACTAGCTGTCATTTGTCGTTAGTATAGCTCGACTTTAAAATAGTGTTACTTTCAAATAAAAAAAAAAAAAAAAAAACGCTAAATTTAAATACTTGCACTTTATTTAATTTTAACAACAACGTTCTTTTTTTTGGTAACCCATTACGCTGTAATAGTACAGAAATATCATATACTCGCACCAGGGTTTTCTTTTTTCCCTCATGTTGCCTTCTTTGACAATTAGACGCTATAATGCGTGATCATAATAAAAACAGGCATTGCATTTTTTAAGAAGGACGAGCACATAACGGTGATAACAATTTAAACAATTAACACGTTCTTTGAGTGAGAATATGTACAATTTCTTTTTATAATATATTCTTCTTTCAACAAAGACAAACCTTTAAATCTGAGACAGTGTTGTGGGATGCAAATAGGTAACCTCTATTTCTCTCCTAACAGTTGCAAATCTTGATGATATGAAAATATTCACGTAATACACCAATTGCCCTGCGATTTGAAAATAGGTTTTTAAATGCTGTGTATTTCTTAAAATTCTTGAATACAATCTGTTAAGAAAGACAAAAAATTATAGCAAACATTATATTTGTTAAGAAATAAACAAAGTTTCCCAACTAAAAACTCTTCGAATCTCATTACCAATCAGCAGGTTATGCTTAATACATTAAATTCCGACCCCAACAAGATATATAATAATGGGGAATATCTAACGGAATATAATTCAATGCCTTGAAAACCTGGTGCTGGCTTTTGTCGGGACAGCATCGACAAACCCCAAGGAGCTATCAACAATCAATCCTCAGCACTCAAGTTAATTCGACTCTTAATTAGAACGACCACATATATGAAGCTGCGAAAAATGAAGCCAAATGTCTGAGATTCCTTAAAATATGCTAAATATATTCGCTCCACCCAACCAGGTCATTATTTATAAAGCGTATGTAAACATAAACTACGCTACATGTGCTTGATAGGATGTAAAAACCAACAGTGAAACTTATTGGGAGCCCGCCCGTAAGTCGTTCAATTCCGTCGTTAGTCATAAGTGCAAAGTATCATGTATATATTTTTTCTATACGTATTATCACGGTCGTTGCTCAAATGAACTTGGTGAATGTGTATCGCCTCTTCAGACTTTTTCCTGCGATACACGTCAACCTGAGAACGTGCATTACTCAATTCACATTGAAAGTCAATTTCAGGCGCACAAATGAACATAGAAAGTCTGTTGGATGAGAAAACATATCCACTCCACAAAACTTCTCGCTTCTTACCTCTCTGATAGAAAGTTCATGGTGAAAATAAACTCAACTCTCTCGACACCTTATAGCATAACCGCAGGAGTTCCTCGAGGATCCATCCTCGGCCCACTACTATACCTTCTTTATACATCAGACGCACCGCAGCCACTGTTACCCAATACAACAATGCTCAACTATGCCGACGACACCTTAATTTATTCAAGCAACAAGCTTGTCAAGGAGGCAAGAAACTGTATTAACAGATATCTCCCAATCCTGTCAGCCTACTTTACCAAGTGGAGAATTCAACTAAATCCAACCAAAACTCAGCTCATAGTTTTTAAAGGCAGAAACGCGAGTTGTACAAACAACACTATTCCCTGCCATAATAAAATCAGAATTAAAATAAATAACAATATAATTAAACCCTCCAAAACCTTAAAGTATCTAGGTATAACCTTTACCAACAATCTGTCATTCTCCGCCCACATTAAAAATACGATTCGTAAAGCCACAACCCAACTGAACCTCTGCAGAAAAGTCATGTACAAACCGAATGGTCTCTCTCCCAAAGTCAAATCACTTATCTACAAACAAATAATCAGACCCACTCTCACATATGCATGCCCGATATGGTACCATATCACACCCGCCCAAATGGAGAAGCTACGCATCTTCGAAAGGAAATGCTTCAGACTTATCACTGGCTTCAACCGACATGCCAACTCCCACAAATATTACAACAGTAGTTCGCTCTACTATGCCGCTAATATTGAACGTATAGATCGACGCTTCCTCGAGCTGTCCATCAAATTTATCGAAAATCTTCCCAATAATCCCAACCCGATAATAAATGCGCTCACATCGACTCCGTCAGACAACCGAACTGCCTACCCGAACTGTCTCCACACCAGAACCCTCTTCACCTCTGGCAGGTTGGTCAACAGCTCCAATGAGATTGTATACCACAATACTGAACTCTCACCTCACCAGTTTAAATATTGTAATATACAACCCTCCTCTAATATCTTGCGTTTCAACGACTAATCGGAAAGTGTTCCCCCAACCCATATCCCCGACTGATAGTACCCACCCTAACCCAAATCCCACCCATCGACCACTATACCTCCCGCCCCACCCTACTCTAACTTATTGTAATAATAATAGATTTAATAATTAGATAAGGTAGGCTAAGCTAAGTTAAGTTAAGTTAAGCAAATTAGTTATAGGTTAAGTAAATAATTATATCCTGGTTTTCTGACCTTTTCCAGGAAGCCCCACCTACTCCTATCTTGTCCACCCATGAAATATATAACTTTATAATAATGTTTGAAAAATGTACTAGCAAGTATGTGTAAACGATTAAAGCTAAGCTAATTATAAGTTATCTGTATTACTTATTGTAACAAATCATTTATGGTCAATAAATACAGAAATGTAAAAAAAAAAAAAAAAAAAAAAAAAAAGAGAAAACAAGCATCTCCAGGCTGTCCCCATATGGACAAATATTTCATGTGATCGAACTTATCTCCAGCAGATTGCATGCGCTCTTTTCACCCTGTTACGAGGGCAGGTCAATTCATCATCATCATCGGCACTACAACCGAGAGCCGGTCTTGGCCTTATTTTGTCTGGGCAAGGTCATAAGTCTTGCGCCAGAGGCTCCCCGACGGGGAATCGAACCCCGGTCTTCCGCGTGACAGGCGGGTATACTAACCACTATACTATCGAGGAGCCCAAGGGCAGGTCAATTAGTCTTTAGAAAATAATAGAAAAACAATTTTTTTTGGGTAAATTGGTTTTTATTTTTCAACATAATCTCCTTCTAGTTCAATAGACTTTGAGAGACGTCCCTCGAACTTGTTTAAGCCTCCAGAAAAGTACGATTGTTGTAGTACCACAAAATAAGGATTTGTGTGTGCGATGACCTTCTTATTTGATATAATTGTCCACTGAGACATTTTTTTAAATTTGAAAATAAAAATAAGTCACTTGGGGCCAGATCTGGTGAATATGGTGGATGACCTATCAATTCAAACTTCAATTCCTCAATTTTAGCCATTGAAACTGCGCACGTATGCACTCGTGCATTATCAGGGAGAAAGAGCACTTTTTTACCTTCAAATGAGGACGATTAGATGACCTAATAATACGGCATAATACTGTCAAGTTATCGTCTGTCCCTTTTCCAAGTAGTCAATGAAGGTAATGCCACGTGCATCCCAAAACAAAGTAGCCAGAACCTTTCCAGGTGATTTCACCGTCTTTGTCTTTTTTGGAGCCCATTCGCCTTTAACAATCCACTGTTTTGACTGTTCTTTGGTCTCCGGAGTGTAGTGATGTATCCATGTTTCACCTACAGTTACTAATCTCTCCAGAAACTCACTGGTTGTAACGCATGCGTTCCAAAAGAGCCTTAGAAGAGACCGCGCGGTTGCGTTTGTTCTCAGCTGAGGGCAAATGCGGCACCCATCTCTCGTATATCTTTTTCATACCCAATTTATCAGATACCTACAAGGTATTTATATACCGTATTTGTCAGAAACCTATTGAGGGATGGTGCTTAGTAAAAACAGACCATTAGCGATGCTACGAGCGCCATCGTAGGGGTTTTTAAGGACTGGTCGACCTGCCCTCGTATCACGTACAGGATAAGCGACAACGCTTTAAAACATGGGCAACAAAACAAAATCAGTAATCCACAACCAAGGAACTCGATCATATCAAAGACCATACATCTATTGTACATTAAAAGACCTTGGCTATATATGTCACTGTGCAGAGTTATCAAAAGCCTGTTAAGGTTATATTTTTTATTAATAATGTTGGCTTCCCTCTGAAAACGAAGTTTAATAAAAAGCTTTGGTGTGGCTTCGGGGTGGGTCTCACTATCGATGAGTGCTCC
This sequence comes from Microdon myrmicae, assembly GCA_963931805.1. Taxonomy (NCBI): domain Eukaryota; kingdom Metazoa; phylum Arthropoda; class Insecta; order Diptera; family Syrphidae; genus Microdon; species Microdon myrmicae. Next base: position 89,116,548 of record OZ007501.1, read on the forward strand.
TGGAAAGATGTCCCCGGGAGGTGATGGTCGTCCTATTTGGCGGTGATGCCCTCGATGCTGGCGCGGAACCAACCAGTAGTTATCACTGGTGATGGGGGAGACAGCCGCCTCTGCGCCACTCCCAACGAAATGATACAGCGATTTCAATTTTTTTTTTTTTTTTTTTTTTTTTTTTTTTTTTTATTAGACTTCTCGCGGGAAAGGCGAACCTATAGCGCCGAGTGGGCGCCCCGAAATGCCATCAAATAACTGTTGCAGTTCTTTTTGAACAGTTGCAGGTTGTAACGCTCCAGGAACACTCGCGTGGGGAGGGAGTTCCACAGCTTCCCCGCTCTGTAACGGAACGAGCTCTGATGCAGGAACGTCCGGGCCGTCGCGTCGGGAGATGAACCACAAACGGGTGCCATCCGTTGGATTGTCTTGTGGAGCGCATATAAACCGAATTGCGTGGAACAATACCAAGAATCTCCGAAGAACAGCACCCGTTACAATATCTGTAAAACAGACAGAGATCGTACTGTAGACCCGACGTCAGCGCCGAGTCCCAGATCAGGCGGATCGCTCTGTATGCTCTCGAGTAGGTCGAGAGTATGTTTAGGAGCCGAGCTCCAAAGATGAGAACAATATTCGAGCGCGGGTCTAATTTGGAATTTATACAGGAGAAGAAGTTGCACCGGTGTAAAATATTTCTTGGCTCTAAAAATATAGCTCAGTTTTCCTGAGGCTGACCTGGCGATACTCGACACGTGTTTATGCCAGACACGTTCCCACAGACCGTGACGCCGAGCAATTTCAAACTTTCCCCAGCCTCGAGGGCCCGGCCATTCATCATCAGCTGTGGAACCCATGATCCAGTTTTCTTTGTGAATGCTGTATACTGGGTCTTCGTTGCGTTGAAGTCGACAAGATTGGCCTTTCCCCACTGCAGGACTTTATCCAGATCCCGATTCAAAGAGTCAATCTGTCTACATCTCAGCTGGTGTGACGTTGATGCACCAATCGGCCGATCACTCGAAAAGGAGGAAACAAGCGTACTATCATCCGCAAAACTGAACACTTTGTTATCCGTTGTCTCATTTATGTGCAGCAAGAACAAGCTTGGAGCCAAAATAGAACCTTGGGGCACCCCCGAATTAACAGGATACAGATCCGAGCACTCGCCGTCCACAACAACCCGAATCGATCGATTCCAAGAAAGCTCCTCGTCCAGTCGCAAAGCTGTTGGGAAAGTCCATATGAACGTAGTTTGCTCAGCAATGCCCCGTGCCAGACGCGGTCAAAAGCCGTGGAAATATCCAATGCGACCGCCCTTGACTCACAATGCCGTTCAATCGCAGATGTCCATATATCGGTTATAAGGTCAAAGGGTCTCCTGTGGACTGCCTGCCACGGAATCCGTATTGACGATCATTCAGAAGTCCGTTGCACTCCAAATACTTAACCAACTCTGTATTGATGACTTTTTCCATTACCTTAGATAAAATAGACAGTAATGCTATCGGGCGGTAATTTTGTGGGAGACACTTTTTTCCCGTCTTTGGGATTGGCTGAACTCGACCGATTTTCCAGCAGGCAGGAAAGGTCCTCCGTGCATAAGATAGGCGGAAGAGTCGACCAAAGACCGGCGATAGTTCTGGAGCACAGTTCTTAAGCACTATTCCTGGTATTCCGTCCGGGCCGGTTGCCTTCCTACAATCCAGTTTACGTAGAATGCGTTGAATAGTGCGCGGACGAAATCTCACATCCCGCATGGAAGACTGTATCGGCGAGATCACAGGTGGCTGCAAAAGGCCGGGATCGAGGTTTGAATTCGCGGAAAATAAATTCGCGAACACATTAGCTTTATCATTTGGATTCGCGACTAACGTCCCGCCGTCTGTCACCAACGGAGGGAAAGAGGAGGATGCGAAGTTACCGCTGACAGCCTTTGCCATTGACCAGAAGAAGCGCGAACCAGTTGGGCACCGAAGGAGCTTATTGATCACCCTGTCGTTGTGAGTCTTCTTCGCGGCATCAATCGCCTGGTTGCACACGTTTCTGATTCTAACAAAATTCGTTCTGTTAACATCGGTGGGATTGGAGCGCCATTGCTTAAAAGCTATATTTTTTGCCGCTGTAATCTGCTCGCATTTTTTGTCAAACCAAGGTTTATCAGACGAACTTCGTTTGATGGGATGTGGAATATACATCTCCATCCCCAGAAGAATAATCTCTGATACCGACTCCGCGCATGCGTTAACATCGGGGTTCCGAAGCACGCCTCGGACCATGGAAAGGATGCGAAAAGATCTCGCAAATCGTCCCAGTTAGCGGCCCCATATTTCCACACATGGCGATGCTGCGTAGGCCGGTTATTCGCTTGATATGCAAGTGGTTGCGCGACGGATACCAAGCAGTGATCCGAATTTCCCAGTGGCGCAGAAACCTCTACGGTATAAATACTCGGTTCGGATGTCAAAAACAGATCCAGAGTGTTCGCATAATCGCCTCTGGCATCCGGCACTCGCGTTGGCTCCCGCACGAGTTGAGTCAAGTTGTGGCTTACAGCAAACATCTCCGCCAGCCTCCCAGCCTCGTCAGTTCTGTTAGAATGTAGCAACCAGCCGGAATTGTGCACATTCAAGTCGCCAAGGACTACAATTTCAGAAGCTGGGTGGTTGATCTGTATCCAGTCGGCTCTATATGAAAGATGTTCGAAAAATGTCGCCGGTCGATCGTCATTCGGGGAGCGGTAAAGACAACAAAGAAATTTAACGGAACTCCTCAGCACGACCCTCAACCATATGATGTCCATATTATTGGGTTCCAACGCCTCCATCGTCTGGCAAGCCATATTGGACCGCGCGAAGACGCAGACTCCGTCTCTCTAAAACCAGCGTGTGTTGTATAATTTAAATATAAAAGACATTTTACCTTTTTTTTGGCTTTGGTTGTTATTTATTTAAATCGTTAAGGCCTCTTGTCGCTGCTTCGGTCTTCTGGATTTCGACTGATCGGCCATTGGTTCGGAATCTGAAACTTTACTGATGGCGAAACTAAAATGCACCGCCCTTTTATACTCGGTGGCGACAGAAAGTTGTTAAAAGTTTTACACAAAAATTCCTAGAAGCACAAACAAGATTTTGTGGGTGCTTTAATTGGAATGGGATTCTGGGAAGTGGATGGGAATTTGGTTGAACAAATTCCCGGAAGGAGAAATTATGAAATGCATTTAGAATTAGGCATTTCATAATGTTAAGGTTATTGGGAATTGAATCAATCTACGACAAATGGACTTTCGGTTAAATGTGTCGTGCATATGATTCAATTGGGCAACATTATTGGGATTATGGGTAAGAGCAGGTAATTTGTGTTTTTTGTAAAATAATAGGTATTGGATGGGAGTAGTGATTTAGGATCACTACAGGCCTATCATTCGAGATGTATGTGTCGAGTGTATTGTGGATGCGTTTCGAGCAGTCTATTGGAATCATTTGGTGTTGAATGCCAACCTAAATCGAATGTTGCATAATGCAACGCCTTTATTGTGAGTTTATGTATGGGGGTAGGTCAATAAGTCCTTAGAAACGTCCACGATGGTGCTCGTAGCAACGTCAATGATCTGTTTTTAATAAGCATCATTCCTCACTAGGTATCTGTCAACTTTCAATTTGTTTCATGTTTCAATTTTGCATGATAAATTAGTGATGACTCCGTTTCATGCTTGGATTGCTCTCGGAGTGTAGAACCAAAAGTGCACTCCGAGAAGGGGAAATGGGGAGGGTCGAAAGTATACTCATGCATACTTGTCACCTGACATTGAATTTGTTCCCAAGCGAATGATTGTACACTGAAATACGGGAAGAATGGGATTTCCCCAAGGATCTTCTTTTGCACGGGAATGCGCAAAAGGAATTGGTGATAGACGAAACAGTTTCGCTAAGTAGAAACGGCGTCGTCTACCCATTCTTTGCTGTTGCTAACCAGCATGAAAGTTTTGATCTCGGGTAGGAAATCTTACGTCGGGGACTCAGAGAATGACGGTTTTCACCCCATGCGAATGCGAATCAATTTAAAGCCGGGGGGTTTTAATTATGTAACAAATATAAACAAGAAAATTCAATGATGAAATACATAGATTCCTTAATAATTGTCATGTCTAGAATTTTCTGACGTGTGCCACCTGTGCAACGCATGCCATTCATTCGCTGTTCCTGTAGAATTTATATAAAGAAGATATTCTCGACATTACATGTACTTTTGTGTTTTGTAAAATGGGATAAGCTACCTGCAAAACACGTACTCTGACTAAGTTTAAACAGCGAAGTGCAAGCCTGGTCAACGATCCCTTAATGCAAACGTCTCAATGCTATTAAAATAACATATCATTCCATCGGAATATAGATATAAAGTGTGTGGGTTCAATTTACTAATTCACTTCACGCTTCGATTTTTTTGGGCAATGCCCTTTAGTCTGAGCAATACGTAAAACAAACAATCTTCAGATGTACGTTCGAGTAACTGCAATTTGTAAAAACGATCAAATTCCACCCGAAGCCATAAATTGGACAACGCATCGGTGGCATCCAGGGCCACTCTGCGTAACATCTACCATAATACATATGCGGCGCACGTATTCCAACATTCTAGAGCAGTCATGACTATTCTCCCGTGCAATTTCATGATTGCTCTTATCTCAAACAAACAATAATAACAATAATAACTTCACCCCACCATTCGTTCGACAATATAATGCAATGGAGTCCACTTCCATCTCGAGGATATCATCATTGGTCAATGGTTCCCTAAGGATTCGTAGAGCTCTTGACTTCCAAACCATCTAAAATGGCACCGGCGATGATCCAACATAATAGATATCGGAAAATATGTTATGACAACTAAATTCAATTCGAAGTACAAATGATCTTAGAAAGAAGAGCAAAGAAAGCTAACAAAAACAACAGGACGAGAAAATCCAAGATGACCCGACTAAAATGGAGAACAAGCTAGATAGACTGCAAAAATAAGAACAAGCATATTCCCTCTGGCGATGACAGGACACAAAAGAATTAAAATCCAATGATTTCATTCTGCCTCAATTCGACTTCTAAAATGTGTGTGGTGTATATCCTTCAACGGGATACAGAGGGCATAGAGACCAGTTCGACTAAAGACAATTTTTCCTCACTAACGTATCGGGCTTAATCCTGTGGGATTGTCGTCTTTCTGGCATAGCTCAAATAATACAATACAACCAACCCGTGCGGCCCATGTTATTCCTAGACAAAAGGACACAGAAATTGGTATCGATTTCATTTGCTGATTTGCGAGAATTTAATAAGTCTCTCGGGTATTAACCGAGGATAACTGGTTATTGTTATTCATCAACAAAACCGAGAACACGCGAACTTGTATATCGTTCACCCACGTCTCTTGCACACGCCCACGATGCGAAATTGCAATTGCAGTCTGCAAAATCATGAAAACCCAAAAGGACGAACAAATCACTACATCGTCCGGATTATGACATCTGTTCGGGTTATTAAAAACGTCTGCCGCCTGCATAAATCGATGCACAACCCTTAACCTGACTTAATCATTGGAAGGGTGTTGTAGCTGCAAAAAAGGACGTACATCCTGCAAAACTATAAGTTGCAACTTGTGCATTCTACTCCTTGCAGTGCGAGTAAATGCTATGCAAAAAAAAACCAAGAACAACAACAACCCATACGCCAAAACATTTATTAATTTCCCTCTCAACACAGGATATAAACCCCCGGCCGAAGGGGAAAGTAAAAGTATGCATTGACACTAGATGCAGTAGGTGGATAATACGAGCGAACTGGAAGGATAATAAAAAGTTATTATCTGTTAGCGTATTTGTACAGATGTCGCTGATGAACTCATAAATGGTCAATTGAATGAATTGTGGAAGTTGGACGACGTAGAATGGTTTAAAGAACAGCGAGGAGATGTGTCAAGGATCGCTCCAGTATCGAAGAAGAGAAAAAAATGTTTTCAACGAATAGAAGTCGAGTGGAAAGCAGACGGATGAATATGGAAATAAGGTACTAAAAGAAATCGACCTAGAAGGGTGATGGGAGAAGACCAAAGGCCACATCGTAAAAGGCTGTTTGAGCAAAGAATAAACAGAAAGGAATGAGAAGATAACATATATGTGTTTGCGAAGTTAGTGGAAGATGTAAGGTTCGGGTAGGAAAAGAATAAAGAGAAATCGCGACAAGAAAGAATGGAAAAAGGAATGGTGTCTAAATAATAGGACAGCGAGGGGAAAAAACCAAATTTAACAAAAGCACTCTGAAGTGGACCAACAAATATATGAATGTTAAGGAATCTTAAGGATATGGGAAAGGAATCTTCAAAGTAAAATGAAATGTAGTAGCAGTGTGGCGGTTCCGCCAAACCCCACGGTTCGCTTTCCTAAAAAACACTCATAACTCTATACAATCACATAATTTCGCTAATGCAATCGCATTAGCACCTTAAATGCTTTACGCATCTAGGATTATCTAAGGTATAATCGAAAAACCTTCAGTAAAAGAATTCTTACATTTTCTTGCATCTCTTCGCATACGATTCCTGTAAGAGTTCTTTTTTACCTTATCATAAATTACCTGAAAGTAAATTCATCGGTTCATATATAATACAACCGCATAATAAGCAAACCTTATCCTTGAGTTGCCTTATCCCAGCTTCATCAAGTGTATCATAAATCACCAGACAAGCACATTGGCTGGCGACCTACACCCAAGGGACTAGAACAAATACACGCATCTCTTGGCACCAATTGAATCATACATCATAAGCAAATGCGAATAGGAATTCAATACTTACCCTTACCAGTGATGCCATAAACACCATTTCCCGACGAGTTTCGGTTTTGTTTGCTTTACCAGACTCGCACCCCATGAATGCACATCTTCCCTTTCTCTGTTTAGATTCCTTCCCATGGTTTTGATCCATAAAAGAACCAGTGTGCATACATACATGTGTACTGTGGCGATCTTCTGTATGAGATCTGTTGGTTACCACAAAGAGAGACTTTACGTCTCTCTTGGAACAGGAAATACATCCTTGATTTAAGAGAGCCAGTTTCACTGGCTGAATTTCTTTTGACAACGATTGAATATCGTGGAGTCGTTTTCCATCCAATGACCACGCTGGTCACATCACTCCCGCTATCCGTAGCGCTGCGGACACGCGAATTTCAACCGCGATAATACCCGGAGTCGTGAGAAGTATTTTGAACTTGTGGTTTCCAATTTTTTGGCGAGTTTGTGCCGCAGTTCGTTTGAGATAGTGAAAAAGAATTTATAAGTGAGAAAAGTAACTTTATTGTAAAACAATGAACTCTAAATTGCTGTAGATCGGTGCACCCTTGGCACTGGTCGCCATCGTCGTTGCTGGTGCCTGTTAAAAAACGTCCACAAATGTATTACAATAAAAAACATTAAGTAATTCATCAATAAACCAGTGTTTTAATTTGCCATGCTGCTGTTCCTGAGAGTGTTTTCCTTATTCTTACTTGGGTGATCGTGTTAGTGTTTTGCCTTACTCCCGGTTGTGGACAAACGCGCCGGCGTTTCGTTCCTTTACTCGGCGGAACTTTAGTGACAATCGGATGGGGATAGGAGTGAACCGTAAGTCCGTGTTTGGCACAATACTCCTAATCCCCATAGCAGAATGGTCAAAGCAGCAAACGCGGCGATATGAGCAACATATAGAGAACAACCCCCACAAGCCTCTAATAGAAAACCCTCTGGTTGGCATGTCTCTAATTGACAAGAGTTTTATTGACAACTTCGTGATTAATAAACTTCTCTTTCGCAAGACTCTGTATGACAAACTTCTGACTGATAAGCCCCTGCTTGGCACACACCTAATTGGCGTCTTCCTGTTTGACAGGGCTTACATCATTGATTAAGAAGCCTCTAACTGACAAGTCTCTGATTGATGTTCGTCTAACTCAGTACCACCTGATTGGTAAACATCTGAATAACAAATTTCGACTTGGAAACTCTGATTGATAAACGTAAATTCTCTCTTTAACGAATCTATGATTGAGAAACTTTTGATAAGGACGCCTCTGAATGGCAGGTCCCTACTTGACAAACATTTAACGGTGAATCCTCTGATTGTCGAACCTCTGATGGTAAAGCCCCTAATCTATACGCCTCTTATTAATATATCTCTGACTTACAAACCCCTTCTTAACAAGTTTCTGCTTGGCAGACATTTGTTGGAAAAAAATTTAGTGGACGAATCCTGATGGTGAAGCTCTAATTTATAAACCTTTAATTGGCCTTTCTCTAATTGACGAATTCCTGATTGGCATAACTGTGATTGATAAAAAAACTCGCCGCTTGAAAAAATATTTGGTGAAGAATCTGCTGATGAACGTGCCCTGGTGGCGAAGCCCTTGATGAAGCTTCTAATACATAATATAAAATGTATATGGCTCTTAACCCATACGTAACAACTCTCTAATTAAGACACCTCCGATAGACAAGCCTCCGATAGACAAGCCTCTGATAGACAAGCCTCTGATTGACATGCTTCTGTTTGGCAAAACTCTATTTGTCAAACGTCTGACTGAAAAGTTCTTGCTTGACAAACATTCTGATTGACAAACATGTAAACGATTATACTCTAGTTGTTAACTGTCTGAGTGATAAGTCCCGGTTGACAAACATTTAGGTAATTATACACTGATTACCAAACTTGTAAATGACAATCATCATCATCATCGGCACTACAACCGGGAACCGGTCTTGGCCTTATTTAGCAAGGCCTGAGGCTTGTTAAATTTTCCATAATGATTTATTTTTTCTGGGCACGGTCATTAGTCTTGTGCCAGAGGCTCCCCGACGGGGAATCGAACCCCGGTCTCCCGGGTGACAGGCGCGTATACTAACCACTATACTATCGAGGAGCCCCTGTAAATGACAATACTCCGACTATAAAACCTTTGTTTGAGAAGTCTGCGATTGACAAACCTTTGATTAACGGGTGTTTAATTAGCAAATTTTTGTTTGTAATGACTCTGATTAAAAAGCCCTTAAGGCGTTGGTAAACCTCTAGTCGGGACGCCTCTGACTGACTAGGCCCTGAATGACAGCCCCTGAGTGGCAACCCTTTGACTAACAAAGCCCTGATTGACAATATTGTGATTCGTAAATCTCTTGTCGATACGCCTGCGACTTATTAGCCCCTAAAAGACAACCCCCTGGGTGACAAACCTTTGATTGACAAAACAAGCCTCTGCTGGACAAGTTCCCGACAAACTTATGTGTGACAAGTTCCTGATTGAGAAGGCTCTTTTGTACAAGCGTTTGATATATAAGCCTCCGTCCTACAAGGCCATGATTAACAAACCCCTGATCTATGAGTCTCTGATTGGCGAAGCTCTTGTGTGGGCTCTTGTGGGGGTGTGCGCCGGCGTACGGCACTGGTTCTCTCCTGCTCCATCAAGAATACCGTTGAATACAAGAACGCGACCCCCAAGGGGTAATGGCAACACAATATAACGCCCACTCTTGTGCTGATTGTCCTTTTATTTAATTCGGGGGCTTAACTGAAACTTACGCGCACAATATTGACGGCAGACGAGATACGATTCAAATTCTAACATAGTCATTCCCAGCCCCGTCATGAGCAAGGTTCCGCCAAAAGTCATCACCATGTACTTCACGTAAATGATAATATATACATAGTTTGGTTGAGTTTATTATATTGTGGTTACAACCCCATTCAAATTGGGATGTCTTCATAGCATAACTTGTATATTGCGATTGCATTTATGTATTAAAACTATTTACGATTATGATTATCTAATTATACCAACGCGTTTAAATTGTAACGGTTTTATAACACGTCGTATTCAGAGCCGTAAGTGTAATCTTGGTTTTCGATGATGGGCACGGTTCGACCGGGTGTTTTCTTTTCTATTTCTCTCTAATTTCGTTTAAATGTAATCACCCTTTGCATCATTGAACCGTGGGTATTACCCTAACTAAATGGGGAGGCGCCTCGCGTGTTGCGAGGCAGCGCGGCCGACCGCAGCGGCGGCGGGACGACGCTGGGTGCGTGTGGCCGCGGCGGTGGTTGCGAAGGGACTAATGATGACGAAGGCGAGAATCTATTCAGGGTGTCGTGTTAGTTGAGTCATGGCGAAGTAAGCTCACTGTCACTTACTAGGAACACGAAGAAGGGTTGCTATGTCTGCATATGGAATTTATTTCCGGAAATTCCTGCCGTACTGGCTGAACTAGATTCGTCGGTTGATATGTGTACCGAGAAATCGGTTTTGGGAACACGAGCAAGTATAGGCATGAGTTTTCGGGGGAAATTGGAATTGCTTGGGTGCAAGCGAGGGATATAATTTAGATAGAGAATTAACCGACGCAATTTCGGGGAAATGTATGCGGCCCGGTGTAGTTGGTCGTGATGATTAATATTCCGTTGTAGGTTTGAATATGAGTTTTATTGCAGCATATGAATTTCCGGGTAAATTAAGATTGCTTGGTCGCAAGGAAGGAATATAACTTAAATAGAGAATTGGCCGAAGCGGTTTTGGGAAAAATTATGTGTGGGGTGATGTAATTGAGGGAGATGATTTAGAATGTATTCTATTGAATTGTATTCTATTGGGAATTTTGGGATATGCCTTTCATTGCAGATTGGGAGATGGATTCTTGCCAGTTCGGGATAGATGCGCTTGCAGAATTGGCATGGTTGCGAATGTGTGTATTGCAGGTTTTGAAATTGGTTACAGGTTAGGTTAGGGTGACGCGCTGTTAGCGGTCAAGATTGGTTGGCATTGTGGGTTGGTTCTCCATGTGGTATAGAGAACCCCCACACTCTGATTGACGAATATTTCATCGACGAGCCAACTGATTGGCATAGACATGATTCATAAACCTCTTATTACGAACTTCTGTTTCTGATCGACGCACCTCTTATTGGCGAGCAACTAATTGACGAACTTCTGATTGACGAACCTCTGCTCGACGCGCCTGTTTATCGACGATCCTCTGATTGGAAAACTTTTGATTCACAAACCTCTGATTCACATATCTCTGATTCATGAACTTCTGATTGGCAAATCTCTAATCAATGGACTTCTTATCGATGAACATCTGATTGATGAATCTCTGATCGGCGTATCTCTTATTGGGGAACCCCTAACCGACAAACTTTTGATCCACTATCCTCTGATTCAGTGAACCTCTAAGTAACAAGATTCTGACTGACAAAATCTTAGATTCGCGACCTCTGATTGACATCATCAAATTTCTGATTGACAGGTGACTTGATCAACAAACCACCCGCTCAGTAGCCCCTGCAATGACAAACCTGACTGCGAACGTCAGTTAAATTCAACAACGTGGGCTCGTCTCTGTGAAGAAGTATATTAGCGGGGAAGTGGAATATTAATGTCGACTTCACATGTATCAATCACTGTCATCGTATCTTAAACAAAACAACAAAAAAACCTACGATGAAACTCAAACAACTCCACGCATACAGAAATAGCAGACACACTTCTAGAAGCTGGGGGAATTTAAATTCCATGAGTCATCGCTCGCATTCGAAGATTTACTGAAACCTTCAAATAATTAGAGTTTGGGCAGATGGACAAGAACTGTAAAAACAGAGACGATCGTGCGGAACATCTGGTAACATCGAAAAACATGTGTCATGCATCCAGAAGAAACGAAACATTTGATCAGCAGTAAGATCTGCGTAGTCCTAACCAATAAGAAACCACAACAAAAATGCAGCAAACCATTGTGAAATGGCTGCCGTAAATGGTCAAATTTATGAGAATGATGTTTTTGTTTTAGTTTATATTTGTAATATAAGCGCATAAAGTGAACTTTTTGACACTCTCAAATCTCAATGACATTGACAGCGATACTGTGGTACTGATCTACAAACTATACAAATCATTTTACAGCAACATATAGATCGCTTGCGAAACCAAACAAATGCACATTTGGTAATGTGAAAGATAGGCATCTCAAACAAGCTTCATGAGAGCTGAAATAAATGACAACTTTCACAAAAGTTACGTTTTACCTATCAAGGCAATGAAATCGAACACCTACAATCCACAATACAGACAATCTTCTTTTCTGAAATTGCTCAAATCGTTATCATCCCATCAGCATCCTTACGGCAAAAAATGACATAAACACTTCTCATCAGAGAAAACACCTACAAACTAAAGCCGTGACAAGTACAAAAATATTAATGTCCATTTTTATTAGGCTAACAAAACTCAGTGAATGTATTCTTCTCGCCCCCAATGATGTCGTCCTGTTGTTCCCTCAATTATGATGACACAGACTCGCATTACACCGTTAAAGCGTTATCTTTATGACTTCAAAGGAATCACATTAAATTTCATCTTCATGCTTCGAAAATTGCTTCCTCTCTTGTTCAGAGAAAAATGTTGTGACGAAAAAGAATCTGGGGGATGGACAATGTGTGTTTAATGTGATTTGCTAGACTCGCTGAAACATCTAACTTCGCTCCGTTACAAACCTCCCAAAATATTTATGACGTTAACATAATTTTTATTATGAGTGATATGATAGTTTTGCCGATCTCACTTTTATTCTTAAGACTTATCTCTGTTTACCTTAATTTTGACGGGTTATTGACAATTTGCATATGTTAATGTGTAGGACATCGTCCTGTATCCTTTCATCACTGGTCATTTGCTAATCGAAGGTTGAGTAAAATTTTTTTATCTTTTTTTTAATATATTTTTGCCACCTCGGAGTTTCTTTCAAGACATTAATATTATAGCTTAACTTCTGACATAAACTAGCTAAAACAAAAATATATACAACAACAAGAGAGAAAAGGGAACAAGCAAAAGGAAATTACTGAGAATGTGAAACATGAATCGATGCAGGCAGGCTAACGAACCCGCGGGTGCTTAGAGGCGCTTGGGTGATCTCCAAAATGCTGATATTGCACCTCCAGCGCCGTCGCATGTGCGCTGCAACTTTCCACGCGAATCGGAACATCAGCCGAATCGCTGAACTCGGGTCATGCAGCGCAGTGCTACGGTATAGTAAGAAAAATATATTACATCATCACAATGGAATGTTTAAAATATTGTTAAGGATATTTTACATTATTGTACAATTAGAATTATATTACAGGGGTGGTTTGTTATCATAACTGTTGCTGGGCAAGAGCTTTCTTCAGGAATAAAGATTCTCTAACATTGCAACTGACCGTTGTCGAAAGTTCTGGCAAACTTGAGGGGTTTTGAAAACCCATTTTTATAGAATAGCATGTATAGGAGCTCTTCAACTCGGAAGGAGAGCCGCGTAGGCGATTGCACCGGGAAAAGTGCGGTTGCTAGATATTTGTCACAAAATAAACGCTGGTAAAATCAAATAGAAAGTTACTACAGATTGTATAGCCAAAGGAAGATCAAGTGGCCTCCGGTTCTATGTGGTGTTATTTAAGGCCCCGTGAAGACGTGTTTTAAATAGAATAATTTTCAATTTTTGGAACTTCTTTATAACTTTTAGGAGTCAAAATAATTTTTTAATTTATTAAAATCATCATTAACAGGTCTTTTGATCTTATCAATGTTTGCATGTGTAAAAGTTTCATCATCATCATCATCATCGGCACTACAACCGGGAGCCGGTCTTGGCCTTATTTAAGCAAGTCCTGAGGCATTGTTAAATTTTCCATAATGATTTGTTTTGTCCGGCCAAGGTCATTAGTCTTGTAGTAAAAGTTTAGTTTTCTTTATTTATTCTAATAACGTTAACAAAGGGTTTTATATTTCTATTAATAGCCCTGAGAGAGAGAGCGATTGCGCGCCATGCGCTCGTTTTATACTGCGTTCTTAACGAACAGTGGATTTAGCTTTCGTTCAGTGCCCGAGAACACAAGTAGACGTCAGCCGTCCCAGAGTCAGGGTTACACTGAACAGAATTATTCTTCATCAATGAAAATTACGGGTATTGGTGGGAAAGTTGTAGTACATATGTTTGTTTTTAGAGGACAACTAATGGAGTTCCACAAAAGTTTCAACGTGATATACCCTATCATATCCCACAACATGATTCACCACACGTTTCACGAGATGTTCCACGTTTTACACGATATTTCCCACCTGTCCCATGTCACTTCTTGGGTGCTCCAAATGTCCCAAACACCTTCCAAAGACCGCACAAGGGTGTCCCAAGAATTTTCTACGGATGTATTAGGAGCTCCCTTATGTCTTGGGGGCCTCCCAAGGATGTCCCAAAATGTGTCAAGGATGTCTCGAAGGTGCCCCCAAGGATGTCCCAAAGATACCCCCAAGTATGTCCCAAAGATGTCCCAAGGGTGTGTGGGGATTCTTTAAAGCTCACCTGAAGAACCCCCCACATTCGCAACCCGTAATTGCAACCAAACTCCCATTGTTTTTCGCCAATGCAATGGCCGACCGATGTAGGCATGTATAAAAAGGAGAAGAAGAAACATCTCCTGCACGTGTGCGGCTGACTTGTTAGGAGATGTCTCATTGGTGTGGTTTGGCTAATGTTGGTGGCTTGATCGTGGAACCAAATTGCTTTTAAGGCATATGCTGCGTTTAATGCAACCATGCGCTTGTGGAAAAACACTTTTTTGTTGCTGATGGATTTTGCATCAGCCCAATTATAGTTCTAAAGCATTTCTGAAGATATTGGTACAACTATGGAAGGTAAGTACATGTTTTTCACGTGTTTAAGGAAACTGTTTCCTCATCATAGGTTGTAAGGTAAGTAGTGGCGTTCAATGGAACTGCCACAAAACTTGTTTTATATCGTTTTGAATACTCTAGGTTGGAAGGTTTTACATGTGTAATGGGAAGGTGAGTAGTGGCGTTCGAAAGAACCGCCACAAAGGCATTGAGGGGCCGTTCGACGTTCTCGTAGTATTCTTCTTTTTCGTCGTCAGAAGACTCCTCTCTAGGTCCGTGAACGTTTATGAGGCTTATGTTCTTAAACAATAAAATACACATGCAAAATGTCGCGTTTCAAAGTTGGTAATTCCTTTGTTACCCAATCGTGTTGTGTTTTACGTGAGTTAACATCTTTATGAAGGGCTTCGCACACCATTTAATAAGGTTACGATGAGTAAAAGAACTTCTTCTCGATGGGAGAAGTCATTTTAATTGGGTACGGAATTGTGTGAATTGGAAGGAAATCCCAGAAAACCTATTACCGGTCGTACCAAAGAAACAATCCACACAGGGCTGTGATGCTACGCACCCCGCGATCAACGCGCAACTTGCATTGAAGCATCTACTGAAAGATCACATTCCGCAAATGTGATCAGATCACGTCAACCATTGGAAACTGCTTCACGAAAATGCACGGGCGTCCGTGGCATTTCTAACAACAACAAAAAAGAATTGACATTGCATCGCGTCCGATATAGTCCAGTTCTAACTCCGAACGACGTTTTGTATCCCTAAATTAAGAAAGAACATGAAGATTGTCGTTTTCCTAGTGCAATTACGGCTGTAAAGGATTTAGGATATTTAACACGTTTAGTTTATAGCACGGTTCACGCGAGACTATTCGTGCTATTGTAGTGCTCCAAGAAGCCCTACCATTTTCCTCCCTCATACATTTCTACCCACCTACTATATCATGCACCCATATCCCCAAACTAACAATCCAATGTTTAAATATAAAATCCTTTCCTAAAAAGCAAACACCATAATGCATATCTTCATATGCAAACAAACACACATTAAAAGATATCAATTTCGTTCCCAAACACTCAATTCAAAAATCCTTATCTCCATCTGGATTGCAGCCAGATGTGTATATATCAAAAATTGATATTTCATTCCTTTCCTCCAATTTTTCACATACAAATCTCAATGAAGATTTGTATAAAAGGGTGATGAATTTCAGATTCGAGGATCAGTCTCGATTGGCGTCCGAAGTGGTAGGACGCCAATAAATTAAGTTAAATAAAATAAATTAAGTTAAATAAAATAAATAATAAATTAAATAACTATAGAATAAAATAAAAAGTGCTTTTTATTGAGCCCACCCGATTCCCAGGGCCCAATTAAGCAATCGGTTGTCACTCTTCCCGGAAGCCCCGGAAGCACGGTGGAGACCGCAACGGGTCCCCTCAGGAGCGGTCTATAGAAATCCCTCATCCTTCTCAGGACAAGGAGACACGCTCCCTGAGAGAAGGACCACAACAAAAATGGTGGCAGCGGTGGGATACTTAAAAATCCCCCACCAGACGCAAACGCACTTAAAATCCAATCAACACACGAATTGGATCACAGATATGGGGCAACGATATATGGACTTGTTGATGTTTTGAAAAAGTTTTAGACAAAAAAACTGCACCGACCACAACAAGGAAGCAAGTGACACGTTTAGTGAACGTCAATGGGGTACAATACCACAGGTGCAATCACTATGTACACTCCAAGCAGTCAAAGTTAAAAAGGACGCGAATGGGATATCCTCGGTTACTGACAATCAAGTGTCGACAGCCGTTAGTACTTCAGCTCCGCAGCTCAACAGTAGTAACAAAAACATCAATAACAACAGTAACAGGATCACACATCATCAGCAAGGAACTCAGATCCCTGAAGACATCACTACCGCGACGACCACAGAAAGCAGCAACACCAGCCTAAGGTATTGTTTTAAAATTTTATTACTATCAATCAAAGGGGAAAATAACTAATAAACTTATAAATCTTTCAATATATAATGCACGTATTTTAAGAGAACTAAATGCAAACCCCGAAGTTAGTTAAATGATTTCTAGATATTATCGAAAGGGATAAAAAGAATATCAAAAAATAAAAAACCAAATAAACTGAAAAAATTTAAAGCTAATAAATAAATAAATATATATATATATATATATATATATATATATATACATACATATATTAAGGGGTTACAAACACTCCACAAACTAAAATTTTAATTTTCTATATAATATAAATATACAATACTTATACGCATATATTTTGAGGGTAATAAGGAGCCTCAAAGCATAATCCCCACACAGTACCTTTTAAATGACTGTGGGAAAGTGTTCATACTCTTGGGGTAAATTAATATTTGTAGGGATTTTTTCAATTTTAATCTTCATGCGCTCAACTTTTAACTACTCTTGGTCTTTTCTTTTTTATTTCTTTACATTTTTCTTCTCAGCATCGATTTTCTTAGCGTTTTTCTCTTATCGGTTGATCAGAGTTTTCGACTTAAAAACTAATTTACCTGGGTTCGATGTAAATCTCTTCTCCTTACTATTCGCTTTTGTTTTACTTGTGTTTGGGAAGATGAATTTACTCAAGGAAAATGCGCGGCAAAGTTAATATCAAATTATAATGACGCGAAACTAATAGCAATGAACGTCACAATCGGATTGAAGGATGTCCTAGATTTCGTGCCGGTGTTTAACGGAAACCCGGACGAACTAGATGATTTTGTTTCTTGCGGGGATATTATTTTTCCCAGGCACAGGACGACAGTCAGCATGCTTAAAAACCAGACTGCAAGGGCCAGCATACGACCACATCCGGTACAAAGTAATTTCAAGCTGGAATGACCTTGCTTCGGAATTAAAGTGGGAATTTAAAATTCTCACTTCTAGGTCAGCGGCACAAAACAGCCTGGTGACAGCCAAGCAAGATAGCAAGGAAGATGTGAAGGAGTTTGCAAACAGACTCACACACCTCTTGCATCTGCTGGACAAGGCTACGTTTGAAAGCACTGTCGAACCTGCGGTACAGACATATCTCTCCAAGGAAAATAGAAAACTTGCCCTACACACGTTTGAAGATGGTCTTAGGGATTCCCATTGAAAATTTCTAGTTAAAGCACGATGTATCCCAAATCTAAGAGCAGCAATCAATTACGCTCTCGAGCAGGCCCCACGACTAGGCAATTATACTCTGAAATTTGGTAATAAAACCAAATATAGCCAACCAACAATTTCCCAGTCGTGCAATAGGTCTGGTCATACTTCTGCGACATGTCGTCGATATGAAAATGTTTGTAATGCTATTCCCCAAATTAAAGCAGAGGTTGAACGCCTCCAATGCACATATTGCAACAAATTTAATCATTCCCAAGCAGAATGTAGCAGACAGTCCCATTTCAAAAGTCAAAACGATTCTCCATCGAATAAAAACCATTTTAGAACTCCACCCAGTTCTACAGCGAACGTTTGGAGAAGTGGAGTATTAAACAAATCGACCAGGGTACAAAATACGGGGAAATTTGAACAAACAGCGCTAGAATCTAAGGGTTTAGACAAGAAGGTGTCGTCTACGGATAAAATGGGCATTGAAGATAATAGGGACGTAAATCAGAGGCAGGGAGATCCAGAGGCCCCACAAATAGAGAAGGTATTGGCCAAAGATCGTACTCAACATCGACATTTGAATCCGTTTTGTCTACGGGCCGATCTGATGATTCGACAAAGACCCCTGAACATACTATCCTAACACCGCCATCTACTTTCATATTCTTAAATGCTCCGACTTCTAGCAACAACACGTCCAAGCTCATAGAGCACAAACAGAAAATCCCGGCAAACTGTAAGCCTGAAGAGCAAGAACCCCAGCAGATTGTAAACCCAAGGAACAAAAAATTTCAGCTAAGTGTGAGCCTGTGGAACAAAGAATCCCAGCAGAATGTAAGCCTGAAAACCAGAAGAATTCCCAGCATCCAGTAAGCCTGAGGAACAAAGATTCCCAGCTAAGAGTAATACTGAGGGACAAGAAGTCACAGCAGAATATAAGCATGTAAAGAACAGCTGTATCAAGATATTCCTTTAAATTACTTGTTTTTCCGCACCGTCTCCTTTGTTTTTCTAATTTTCCAAACTTTAAAATGGATTCTACAAATGAAACATCAAAATAAACAAGTAATCAAAATCCCTTTTACAAATAAAACAATGGTTGATCTTCCAAAATTTATTATGAATTCTGCATCCTTTAAAATGCCTTTCATAGATGGTTTTACTGCCCAAACTTTGAAAAATGTTACACAACCCTTAGGTTGGAAAATTTTTCACAAATTTAAAGAAAAACTTAAAATGAAACAAATGGATTTTTCTTGATTATTCAAATATATGTATACGTGTATGAACATAAAAAAAAAACATCAATTCTCACATTATTAATCTAAAAAAATATAAAATAAAAAAGGTATATGTAAATTAAATAGAAGATATATAATTAATAATATTGAATTCCCCCCTTAACAAATTATTGTACAAAAACAAAATAGATACATAAACATAATAAGGCAAATAAATAAAATAAAACAACCAGCTTTGTTTTGGGAAATTAATGTATCTAAATGAAAATTGTCTATAATAAACAAAGAAAATTTATAAATAATACAACAGTATTAACAACTCAGGAGATAATAAGTAAAATATAACACAAATAAATCTTTAAAAAGTTTATATTATAAAGAGAATCTCCCCAAATTCATATTATTAACACATAAATGATGAAACAAAAATTAAGCCCCTCAATAAAACGAATTTTGTAAATATTATATAGCTAACGCTTATATATAAAAGCTTGACATAAAATAAACAAATACTCTGTCTTGAATTACTCAAATTGAAAGCTGTAAATAACAGTTTAAATAACTTTAAGTTAGCGAAAATTAATAATAAACAAAACAAAATCTATGTTATAAACAATATTATATACAAATTTCGAATACTTATGTAATTACAAAACATTCTTCAATTAACCTAATCACATATATCCTAAGAAAAACAAGGAACTAAAGTTTTTTTACCTTAAATCAAAATGAATTTAAAAAATGTATAATTAAAAGTATCTTTCTAATAGTTAAAAAATTATTAAAAAAATAAATAAATAAATAAACACACTATTGTCAACAAACTTGGCATATTTCACAGCATGTCCCACAATATATTCCACCTGCTCCACATGTCCCGAAAATACTACAAACATGTCCCAATTATACCCCCATCATGTCACAAACACGCCCCACAACTTGTTCCACAACATGTTCCACAAGATGTTCCACAAGATGTTCCACAACATCTTCGACAACGTGTCCGGCAACAAAATCCCCCACATGCTCCATAACGTCTAGGATATGATAAAGGATATAAATATCGAACTTTTCATGAAACCCCATTAGTGCGTAGGTCGTATATTGGTTAGCATAGATTTCTTCCAAACCTCATTAGTTGTCTCTTGATTGCCGTGGCATGCACATCGGTGTCGACTAGTAAGAAAAGTTTACAGCATATTCTTTACCTTTTTAGATGAATGTCACAAGATAGTTCTAAGGCAGCATATTTTGTTACCTACGAAAGTGTTTAACCACTTACTTTAAGTCGAATTTTCAAGAGACGTATTTATTAGTGAGTTAATAGCAAAAGAATTCGCTAAATTATCCAACCTACTTGTCACTTTTCAAAACCCATGCGTTCATCAATACTCTCGGAAAACGTCTACGTAACATCAATTAGGAGCAATTCTTAAGGTACATTATTATATTAAATTAATGTTAAGTTTGTGGTTTTAAATAAAAATTAATTGTTACAAACGTTATTCATGGCAATGTTGACCAGTAAAGTATACATTCTTTTCTGCTCCTTCAGGTGAATGAGCAGGAACAATGTTCCCACTATTTTTTTAAAGCACTTAAGGACGTTCGTGAGGTTGCGAATTTCAGAGATATTAATTTTCATTATTATCGGAGTTCTAAACGTCAACACTACGTTGCGGATGGAAAAATGTATGCTTATGTATTGATCTGTTTTCTAGAACTTGAATGATATGGATGGGTTCATATATCTGGTGCACAACTTTTCCTCTCTAGGGGGTCATTTCGGGGTTCTGAAGGTGTGCCAAGACACGGGCACTGTTTCAATTGAATCCCCATCTAGTTCTGCTGCAATAATTGTTCATCCGAGAAGTTGGAATAACTAAACGCACTGAATGTTGTTTTGAGGTTAATCCATTTTTTTATTGTATTGTTTTTTTCTTTACTTAATAACGTAATCGTTTTCTATTAATTCACTTAACTTATCTTATTATTAATATTACTTGATTGCTTAACAGCGCACTACGTTCGTCTGACAACACTTCTCTTTTAGCTCACGCTCGGGCGTGTGCAACAGCGTGCACACGTTGTGGTAGTTGAATAACGGCTGACTGAAAACGGGTTGAAGATGGGTAATTTAATTTTTGCACACAGGACAACCAATAGAGATCATACGTCTGCTCTCTCATTGCCACGCCCGTCGATGGGTGGTGAATACATCGGTTAATTCGATAGTCGACGAACATGGGAGAATGAGAGAACAGAAACACAAAGTACTATGATCTCGGGGTAGGTTTGTTTGTGTGTGTATGAATCAATGCAGCTCTGAGAGTAGCGCACTGACCCGATTCGGTGCATGTGGTGATCTCGGAGTGCATTGAACTGTAGGAAGACAGAACTGTGAAGGAGAGAAAAATCTAGCTGGTGCTATTCACCTACGAAAAGAGATCATTGATCCCTGTTGCAACCGCAACAGCAATAGAAGGCCGCATCAAATTGTATCAAGAATAATCAATTTGATTCATTTGAGTCGATCAATTTCACTCTCAGCCCGCCGAAAGTGCTATGACATCAGCAAACGAAATCGGAATAATTCATTTGAAGCAGACCCTTTATTCATTTAAGTGGATTTAAAAGTTATTTTTTGGCTGCGTATTAAAAAAAAAAAAGTGAACACATCTTGCTCCACTAGCTCTGGTGGTCCAAATTCAGTTTTACAATTCTAATCTGATTTGCAGATATCAATTCACCTTTTGTTTTTTAATATTTCAATCATTACAATTTTTATTCGTTACAAAAAGGGCATAGGGGAATTTGGCGTACCACGTACACTCAAAGTACGGAAGAATGGGACAGGGAAGGAAAACGATTTATAGATGCACATTATTCTTGGATGCCTGAACGTTGTAAAGATGAAGCACTACACGATCAAGTTCCACGCTCGCGTAGTTCGGCTGAAGAACGATTCCTTATGCTAATCCCTACGATAATTTTTAAAATGAATAGTTTCGCACTTTGATGTGTATTGTGAGAAAATGTTTTAAGCAACCACACGACCACTAAGTTCAGATGGCCCGGATGCTGCCTATAGAAGATCAACAGACATAATACTGTGACGCATATGACAATCAGTACTAGAATATTCTAGAAAGTCCAAAACAAAGTATTGGTATATTCTAGAAAGTACTGGAAAACTGGAGACTATATTGGCGTTCGCATTGGCATATGAATCTGCTAAACTGGCTACCAGGAGTACATATAGAGTCCGAGAGATGCCCGGCCAGGAATGTTCCTGCCAAAGCATCGGGCATGTACAACGGATAGCCCCGACACCTGATATGAAGTGTTGGACATGCGGCGAAGTCGGCTGTAGGAAACGTCGACGAATGAATGAAACATCAATTGAGAATTGTTGTTCATGCGATAATCATAAGAGGAGACGTACGATTTCCAAATTTCCCACCGTCAAGGGAAGTTGCATAATAACGCTGATGCTCTATCAAGAAGACCATGTAAGCCAGATTGTAAACATTGTCATAGAGCGGAAGAGAAAGAAGAGGCGTACGACCTGCGAAATGTACAGGTAGAAGTACTAGATGGATGGACGAGTGATGCTATAAGCGGCAGCTCAACTTCAGGATGAAGATATGTCGCTAATCCTGGAACACAAAGAAAAGAACGAGCGGCCAACTTGGAACAATATTTCCGACAAGAGTGGAACATTTAAGGCATATTGGGCACAATGGAATTCCTTGCTGGTGGAAGATGGAATTTTTAAGCGTAAAAAGGAAGCCGCGGACGGAAAATCCCATCGAATGTAGATTCTAGTCCCACCATCAAAAGTGAAGGATGTACTAACAGAAATGCACGACTGGGCCCCCGGTGGACATCTGAGAGTTAATAAGACACTTTCAAAATTACGATCTCGATTCTACTGGCTTCACATGAGAGATGACGTCGAGTCTTGGTGTAGGAAGTGCACAATTTGCACTGCGACCACAGGACCAACAGCAAAATCAAGAAGCGCTATGAAGCAGTACAACGTGGGTGCCCCTTTCGAGCGAATTGCGATTGATATCTCAGGACCATTTCCAAAAAACTAACGACAACAACAAATACATGTTGGTCATCATGGATTACTTCAGTAAGTGGTTGGAAGTCCTTCCAATTCCAAACCAAGAAGCAACAACCGTCATTGAGCAGCTTATCAATAATTGGATCAGCAACTATGGACTTCCCTGTGAGCTTTGTGGTGTTCGCGCCGAACCCCACCGAGTGATCCTACACCTCAGAACCACTTCACCTGAAAAATAGGAATTTACCAAAAGCCAAAGGACGGGGTACATAGGTGTAACCAAAAGGGGCGCACACCTAACCTGTAAAAAAGCCGCATTAACAGGTACGTACTACAAAACATTTCGATGGTCGACTGGCACAGTTTCCCTTGCAAGTAATTGCAACCCTATTGAGGTGGAAAACTCACCAACATATAATAATGCAGGCGACATCACTAAAAATTCAAAAAGCATAACATCAATTTCAAAGAGCAACGTAGTTGCAAACGTTTGAAACTTGATGACATAGGCAAGCGCAGGACACCTGCACCACGCCCTAATAAAGACAACATGCAGCGATCTGACAGTTCAGAATCGCCAACGAACATCTCGTTCAGTTGCACAAGCCTGCAACAAATTTCAAGAATTATGGGTATTTACGAGTCTTGGTAGGTGCCGGCCCGACACTGGTTCACCAAGACGGCCCAAACTAAGGATCGTTCGTCCAAGCTTGTTCACTAATGTCTGGTAGTTCAGGGAAAACAATCGGTCTCCTCGTTTAATGTTTTTATTCTTAACTAAAACTTATTCAATATGGTACAAAGCATTCTTTTCCTTGAGTAAAACTTAGTTATCATCAAACGTAATATATTACTTCGGCTTGAACAAAACTTATTTTATATGGTATGTAGTATGAACAAAACTTATTTTAGAAAGTATGTAGTATCGTAATTCTAGAACTAATTTTATTTATTTTGAACGTAGGATACACAGTATGAACAAAACTTATTTATTATAGTATGTATGAACAAAACTTATTTTATAAAGTATGTAGTATGAACAAAACTTATTTTATAAAGTATGTAGTATGAACAAAAATTATTTTATAAAGTATGTAGTATGAACAAAAATTATTTTATAAAGTATATAGTATGAACAAAACGTATTTTATACAGTATATTAGTGTTTTACTTCGACTTGAACAAAACTTCTTTTATATGGTATGTAATATCGTAATTCTTGAACTAATTTTAATTATTTCGAACATAGGATACAGAGTAGGAACAAAATTTATTTTATATACATGAAATTTACTTTATGTCTGCTGGTAATTCATATTAACAAGGTATTTTAATTCGTTTAGTTTACACAAAGGCAAGTGTGTCACTATTCTTTTTAATTAAAATCATACAAAGGTGAGTGCCCACTATTTTGATTGATTGACTTTGCACGAAAGCCAGTATATCACTAATCTGTTCGATTAACTTTAAACAAGAGTAAGTGTCCACTATTTTGATCAACGTTCACCAGCATACTGATTCCTTCTCGTTGGGTGTGCACTTATCCCTGAAGGGTTGATTTGTGCACAGACCAACACATCAACAGACATCGGTCCGAAGGCCAGTTCATGCGGAGATCGTTTCTTGGGTGGATGTGTCTCACACAGCCAAGGATGCGATCGCACCGTTGCCCTGTGCCGTATCAGTTGTCGCACGGGGCGACACATCACGCTGCCAGTTGGTATGTCATCGCAGAGTCCGGCATGGTGTTGGTCGCCACTTCGTACCCCTGCCTGTGTGTACTTTGCATATTATGTTCACAGTGGTGGGCGCTATGTGTGTGGTTCGATCATGAATGTATATTCGATTATAAGCGGTCGCCCGTATAGCCATGTGAACGACTTGTTGTGTCCGTTTATGGGCATGCGTTGTATCTCGTACGTTTGTTCGCTTGCTTGGTATTTCTTGAAATTTGTTGCAGGCTTGTGCAACTGAACGAGATGTTCGTTGGCGATTCTGAATTGTCAGATCGCTGCATGTTGTCTT
Source organism: Microdon myrmicae (assembly GCA_963931805.1). NCBI lineage: Eukaryota > Metazoa > Arthropoda > Insecta > Diptera > Syrphidae > Microdon > Microdon myrmicae. The sequence continues at coordinate 89,141,751 of OZ007501.1, forward strand.
TATTAGGGCGTGGTGCAGGTGTCCTGCGCTTGCCTATGTCATCAAGTTTCAAACGTTTGCAACTACGTTGCTCTTTGAAATTGATATTATGCTTTTTGAATTTTTAGTGATGTCGCCTGCATTATTATATGTTGGTGAGTTGTCCACCTCAATAGGGTTGCAATTACTTGCAAGGGAAACTGTGCCAGGCGACCATCGAAATGTTTTGTAGTACGTATCTGTTAATGCGGCTTTTTTACAGGTTAGGTGTGCACCCCTTTTGGTTACACCTGTGTACCCCGTCCTGTGGCTTTTGGTAAATTCCTATTTTTCAGGTGAAGTGGTTCTGAGGTGTAGGATCACTCGGTGGGGTTCGGCGCGAACGCCACAGCTTCATTCTGATCAAGGCCGAAACTTCGAATCACAGATATTTCAAGGCACCTGTGCGGCACTGGTGTAGTGCTCCAAAAAACCCTACCACCTTTTTCCCTCATTCCTAATCCAAAATCTTAGCTATAATACGCTAAAACATATAAACCTATCAAAACCCGAAATAACCCAAACATAATTCAAAATTCGCAATAAATGAATCAAAATATTCGTTTATCGGTTTGCATTTGCCCCCACGGCATAATTTAATCAAAAAACCTAAACTAAAATCAAAATTCGCAATAAACGAATCAAATATTCGTTTATAGCTTTGCATTTGCCCCACGGCATAATCTCAATTCAAAATCCAGAAATACATTTCAATCTGGTAATTTCCCTAGAAAATTAAACAAACCAAATCGATGGCAAATCACACCAGATGTTCGAATTTTCCACAAGCAAACAATACCCAAAATACCATTTCCAATTCTCATATACAAATAGATTGATGAAGATTCAGAAAACTGAATTTTATCTAAAGTAAACACAACATCTCACTCGAAAGATCGAGATTGTTGCACGAAAATGTGTATCTTTGGGATACAATTTTCGATTCCTTTTTCTTTATAAAGGAATAGTTTAGTGATCTCCGGGCCGCAGTCTTAAATCGATCTTAGTCCCTGGAGGAAATACCCCAGTGGAAAAACTAAGGAAAATAATCCTATAAAAAATTAAATAAAACTCTTTAAGAAAAACAACACGGATTTTCATTTAGCGGCCAATTGATAGATAGGAAGACCAAGAGAAGACCAAGGACAAAAGCCCAATTAAGGACAGTTACTCTTCCCTCAGGTATACGAGGAAGCACGGTAACGACCCCTTTTGCAGGACGAGTTTCAGGAGCGGTCAAATTTTAAGAGATCGCCCTGTCCTTTTAAGGACCAGGAGACACGCTTCCTGGAACAAAACCCCTACAAAGAATACAACACTGGGCGTAAGGAAAACCAGGACCACACCCTTATATCCGCAGTCAGACGGAATGGTCGAAAGGTTCAACCGAACAATGAAAGAGCATTTATCGAAGGTCGTTAGTGATCACCAACGAGATTGGGACAAATACGTACAAACCTTTCTCATGAGCTATAGATCGGCTAATCACGATGTTTGGACGAGAGATACGATTAACAGCCGATCTGCGATTCGAAATACTTCCAGACGCCATACATAAGACCGAAGACTACGTAGCCGAATGAAAAAATCGCCTCGATGAGATTCATCATTTGGTTCGAAAGCAAATCAAGGTATCAAGTGACAGGATGAAAACAAGGTACGACGTTCGAGCCAACGCATCCGGATTTAATGCAGGCGATAACGTGTGGCTTTATAACACTCATCGGCAAAAAGGAAGACCTCCGAAGTTGCAGGACATTGGGAAGGACCGTATAAGATTCTCACAAGAATTAACGACGTGGTCTATTGGATTCAGCGAAGACCGAACGCCACGATGAAAGTGGTAAATCGTTACTGACTGGCGACTTTTGTTGACTCAGAAGACCAGTGAACTTAGTTCGAGACGAACTAATCTAGGCGGAGGGTGGTGTGACGCATATGACATTCAGTACTAGAATATTCTAGAAAGTCCAAAACAAAGTACTAGAATATTCTAGAAAGTACTGGAAAACTGGAGACTATGAGCAGTCGAAAATTCGAGGCTATGGAACGGGCGGAAACGAAACACCGAATCGGAATGAGGAAACGGTATAAATACGTCGCAAGCAGTAAGAAGTAAGCAGTAGGCAGTGAAGTAAGGAGTAATGAGTCAAAGACGCGATAAGTAAGGAAGCGATAAGTACGGAAGCGATAAGTAAAGAAGCGAAGTGTCGGGGAATGGTTGTTATTAACAGACTAATAAAGTGTTTGCAAAGAGAATCGACTTAACGGCTCTTATTTATTAAAATAATTAATCCAGCGAACCCTGAGCTCGCTACAATACATTCTTACTTTTTCTTGCATGAATAGCCCACATGATTTGCAGGTTCTCGTACATTTCAAACAACAGTTCGACCGGAAGAGGAGAAATAAAAATGTTGTGTCGTTAATAGAAGCCTGTTGATGACAAGAGACTGCCAACATGGCCATTGCGTATCAGCCAAAAAACATGTCTTCAAAAATAATGTTCCGTCATTAAGATTAGACATATAATCGTATGGAAACAAACAAAGTATGCATCATGTGTCTACTTTACGTGAAATAGAGTTCTGAAAAACAGAAATTACTCTTATAATTTATGAGCTCATAAGATATTTTAAAGTTTCTTCCTCTTTCTCTCCCTTTATATGAGAACTTTTTTTGTGGTTAGGTACAGACTGAATTATTTACCGAAAAAAGATTTGCAACAGAATATAATATGCCATTAAAGGAGATTGACCGAAATTTATCTTACTGAAAGACAAGCATCCTTAGTATTAAGAGTAACAATAACTCAGTTATAAACACTTTAAATCAATTTATCATAGTTACTGTCATATTTTCTTAGTTATTGATGTCATTTTCGCGAGTTTTGAAAGTCGTCAAGATTGGCAAGCAGTTCGTTTTTCACCAACCCAAGGAATCGATTTAAAGAAAGAGTATTTATTTAATGTTGCTGTTATACATAATTCTTAACATTATATTTCTTCAAGCAATCGTATGCTGCAAAGATGTTAATGGAATTCATTTTGTCAGGAAATGTACTGGAAAATATCCGGCATTGGTTAAACAAAAGTATAGAGATCAATTAATACGCGTCGACGAAGAGTTTTCAATTTTGAAAGGATCCGATACGTTCCTTATATTACATAAGCCTTCTCAGTTACAGTCCTGTACAGAACTCACATTTGAAAAATTTAATAAGTTCAAATGTCAGAAATCGGGTAGTTCTGGAACGTCAGATATTCAGATGCCCTGGAATAAAGTAGAGCGGTACTGTGTTCGTCAACAACTGGATTTACTACATGATTTGTTGCGCTACTGCGTGCCGCCCGATTCTTCTCAACCTAGTCACTCAATGGTGATATTTCACTACGCTCACACCGTTCGTGGAAGGGGCCATTCGAATAGAGATATATCAAAACAATTTATATTCATTCCACTACTTGTAATGTATTATTAAAACAACTATCTTGTTAACGTATCGCTGTATTATAAATAAAACAGAGAAAAGTTGATGTTGACCATGAGTATGAGTGAAATACTAACTGTTGGTTTTTTCCTTTATATTTGAGCATGATATTATTATATAGTGAAGCTTCACAATATTAGGTTTTCCATAATGAAACTAAATACTGCAATAAATAAAGACGACTGTTGTGATCTAGTCTGCTTTGAAATGATTAACAAATTCACATAACTGTTAAGAACAGATAAAGGAAGTTGAATTTATTAAATTAATCTTTATTCTAATTGGACAATTTTTAAACTTTGTATTTCCATATTTTCAAGGAACTCACATTCTTTGTTTTAAAAAAAAAAATTTTTGTTTTTAATTCAGTATAATATATTTAAATTGTTTTTGGTTTGTTAAAGTTCTCTTTGTCAAGCTAAGGTCTGGCACAATTTCAAATAACACAAGGTGTACTCACTTCGGTTTTGTGTGTAACAAGGACATGTTGACCCTTTGATTGCAAACATTTCAAAAGTTGACGATTAATCAGTTACTCCATAAACTGACTTTTTTTTTTTTTTTTTTTACATTTCTGTATTTATTGACCATAAATAATTTTTACAATAAGCAATACAGATAACTTATGATACCTTAGCTATAATTGTTTACATATACTTACTAGTACATTTTTCAAACAATATGATAAAAGTTATATATTGGTTATGGATTAAGATTTTAGTGAGTAGAGCTTCCTGGAAAAGGTCAGAAAACCAGGATATAGTTATTTACTTAACCTATGCTAATTTACTTAACTTAACTTAACTTATCTTAACTTAGTCTAGTTACCAAATTATTATTGAAATAAGTTAGTGTGGTGTGGAAGGGGGAAGCATAGTGATCAATGGGTTAGTGAGGATATTGTCAGTCAGGGATGTGGGTTGGGGAACTACTTTCCGTTTGTTCGTTGAAACGCAAAATATTGGAGAAGGGTTGAATATTACTATATTTAAATTGGTGAGGTGAAAGTTCTGTATTGTGGTATACAATCTCATTAGTGTTATTAACCAACCTGCCAGAGGTGAAGAACGTTCTGATGTGGAGACAGTTCGGGTAGGCAGTTCGGTTATCTGACGGAGTCGATGTGAGCGCATTTATTATCGGGTTGGGATTATTGGGAAGATTTTCGATAAATTTGATGGACAGCTCGAGGAAGCGTCGATCTATACGTTCAATATTAGCGGCATAGTGGAGCGAACTACTGTTGTAATATTTGTGGGAGTTGGGATGTCGGTTGAGGCCAGTGATAAGTCTGAAGCATTTCCTTTCGAAGATGCGTAGCTTCTCCATTAGGGCGGGTGTGATATGGTACCATATCGGACATGCATATGTGAGAGTGGGTCTGGTTATCTGTTTGTAGATAAGTGATTTAACTTTGGGAGAGAGACCATTCGGCTTGTACATCACTATTCTGCAGAGATTAAATTGAATTGCGGCTTTGCGAATCGAGTTTTTGGTGTGGGCGGAGAAGGAGAGATTGCTGGTGAAGGTTATTCCCAGATACTTTAAGGTTTTGGAGGGTTTAATTATATTGTTATTTAATAATGATTCTGATTTTGTTATGGCAGCGTATGGTGTTGTTAGTACAATTCGCATTTCTGCCTTTGAACACTATGAGTTGAGTTTTGGCTGGGTTGAGTCGGATTTTCCACTTAGTAAAATATGCTGAGAGATTCGGGAGATAGCTGTTAATACAGTTTCTTGCCTCCTTGACAAACTTGTGGGGGGTTTCTCTATTCTACATGAGAAACAACCCACAATTCCAACCAACATTTCCACCTAATTTCGACCGCTTTCAGTGCGTCATACTTACCAATTTCCTTTATATGTATTCCCCTGTAAAACATTTCAAACGGATGTATAGCTAAACTCATCATCCTTTGCAGATAATGCATAATTGAGTTTAGCTACATAAATGTCATACGGCAACTCCATTCTTGCTAATCATGAGTTTCCCATCGGAAATCTCATAATCTCGGTTAGCAACAACAAGTCTAAAAGAACGACGCTGTTGCAACATAGCAAAATAGCTGGGGTAATTTCAGCGTCTTAGAGTCTGGTTCTCACGCGAATTATTTCCCAAACATCAGCGGCGTCCTATCGACTTTCCCTCAGATCACCCATTCGCTTGGGATCAATGATCTCTCTTTGCAGGGGAGTAACATCCGCTAGGGTTCCCTCTCATTCGTATTTCTTTCCACGGTTCAATGCGCTTTAACTACACCATAGCCGTTCCACTGGGTCAGTAGGTCGTGTCAGTAGCTGCATCTGATATCAACACACACAACCAAAGCTACCCCGAGATCACAGCATATCATGTTTTCTGTTCTCTCATTCTTTGTGTCCGTCAATTACCCTATTAACAAAAGTTACTCATACTTTGACGGGCGTGAGGTTGAGAGAGCAGAGGCGTGGTCTCTTTTGGTTGTCCTGTGTGTAGAAAGGAATATGAATTTCAACCCCAATTCACACCAGTCGCTAACCATCACCCAAACGGAGCACACGTCTCCTGAGTCGCTATTTGTATCTGAACCTGGTTGTATCTGCGGATGAGATAGTTCGTTTAGTTCACGTAACAAAAAGCTCAAGGAGTCGTTCGATAGAGTTGGTGTACAGGTAACGTTTTTTTCGTTCCCGAAGCCTGTTTTGACGGTTCACATATATTCGCGATTTGCGTACGACCGACCAGCTGAACAGTCTGGCGTTTCCGTCGCGTACTGCATTCCCTGCTTGACAGAAGTGAAATAGTAAATCTCTGATTAATCCAGTGAGGCTGTGATTCATGTTGGCAAATACAATTAAAACCAATTTTTAACTGTGTAATTAAGTTCAATCGATATTGTGCCATTCACCAGAAATAAAATTAAATAAATAAGAACGTGTTTTTTTCATTTCTTCCTTCGGAGTAACAAGTGTCGGGGGTGTACAGTGAATCCTGTGCCATACGTTGGCATCATACTTTTACCCCCACAAACTTGTTGCTTGAATAAATTAAAATGTCATCGGCATAATTCAGCATTACTGTATTAGGTGACAGTGGCTGCGGGGTGTCTGAAGTATAAAGGAGGTATAATAATGGTCCGAGAATGGAACCTTGAGGAACACCCGCGGTTATACCGTATGGTGTCGAAAGAGTTGAATTTATTTTCACCATGAACTTTCTATCAGAAAGGTAGGAAGCGAGAAGTTTTATGGTGTGGGTGTTTAATCCGAACATTGAATGTAGCTTATAGAGCAGTCCTGCAACCCAAACGCAATCGAATGCTTTTGCTATGTCGACAGAGACGCATATTGTAGGGGATTGGTTTTGGAGATTCATTGTCACACCATGTGTCAGTTTTAGCAGAGCATGACAAGTTGAGTGTTGTGGACGAAAGCCAAATTGAGAATTCGGGATAAGGGAGTTGTCTCTAGCAAATGAGAGAAGAGTTTTGTATATCTTACATTCCAAAACCTTACTAAGCGAATTTAGCTGTGATATGGGACGGAAGTTAGCCAGGTTGTTGGAAGAACCGGATTTACTAATAGCGATTATCACCGCTGTTTTCCAACGTTTTGGGAAATGTGAAGCATTTATTATGTGGTTGAGAAGAACGAGAATGGGGAGTAAGTTTTCCGGGTGAAGCCTTTTAAATAGAAGGTTAGGGATTCTATCCAAGCCTGTAGATTTTTTATTGTTACGCGAAGTAATCAATTCAGATAATTCTGTAAAGCTTAGGAATGTGTCGGTTCCCATTGGATGTGACGCTTTATTGGTTTCGTTGAATTCAGTAACGAATGGTGGGAAGGTTGGCTCAAGTGTGCCTGAGATGAATTCATTCACGGTGTCGTGGAAATTAGTGACTGGGAGGGAATCGTTTTGTTTATGAGTTTTACAGAAGTGTTCAGCGAGACAGTTTGCTATATCAGTGTCCGATTGGGCGATGTTACTGTTAGTTGGTTGGATGAGATAGTCTATTCGAGGCTTGAATTTACGACCAGTTAGTCGATTTATATTTTTGAATAGGTCACGGTTTGGTTTGATACTGTTTAGAGTAGACGTGTAGGTCTGATCGGTGAAATTTTTAAGTTGTCCATATATCAGGGTGGTCAGGAGCTGTATCTGTTGTTTAATAAAGGGTGAGTAGCTAATATGCAATTTCCGTCGGAGTTGTTTTTTTATGCGCAATAATTTTGTGAGGAGGTTGGGTAATGGTTTTGTGGGGTAGGAAGTATCGTGCCAATACACGGGCACTCCGTTCACTTCCTCCTCCGTCCTTCATTCAGGTGTATTGTCACTAAGGTTCCGCGGCAAAGGAACGAAACGCCGCCACGTTTGTTCGCAACCAACCAACAAAACGAACACCAAAAGTAAACACGTAAAACACACTATTTTTGTATTGGTCTTTTTATTGTTCTCGGCTATTTTGTCTATTACTAGTGCACTTCCAATTCCATTAAGTTCATCTTATTTGTATGTTTAAATATTAAATTCTATTAAAATTTTAGATCCCGCTTTGGTACAAGTTATAATTTTACGTTTTAGGCTTAATAATGATTACAAATTCACTGAACTATAGAAAACGCACGAATTGTATCGGAAAATGTCTCGACTCTTTCTTTGTCTGCCGTTTGCACAAAAGGATTTGCTCGGAAAAACTCAACTCTAACTCGACAAAATGGTTCGTTACTAACTCTCGGGGGTGTGGACACCCCGGTGGTTAAAAGACGACGCGCACTGCTCGATGGTTGGAATAAGACTAAAACGATATCCTCTCCAATAAGGATATCGTTTTTTACCTACCACCAGGGAAACGTAAAGTCTCTCTTGGTGGTATAGGAAACCAGATCTTGTAATACAGGTCATGGTGGTATGTGTGGGATCGTTGAGATCAATGCTATTCACACGTGCAGTGGAACAGCGAAACAGGCAGGCGCCAAGGACAAAAGAAAAGGCGACCAAATGGTTCGCTCTTTAATGAGGGTCATATTTATACGATGCCTCGTCGCTATTTTCGACGTTAGGAGAAAAAGGTGCTAAAAGCAAATTGGATGTTTATGGCATCTCTGGCTGCAATAGAAACCGGGTTCGTATTTGCATTAGGAAATGCTGGAGAATTTGGTTTCAGCGTCTATTGCGCTAATTATATGCAGCTGCTTGGGTTGTTTGTTGGTAAGACAAACAAAAAAGGTTGCCAGGCAATGTGTATGAAAAGGTATATGACGCGGCTGGGAAAATAGACGGCGTGATATTTATGGTCCCTGTCATGACGGTTACATTGATTGCAATCCGAATTATTTTGTTTACAGGAATTTGTCTGGTGCCGAATTGGTTCAGAATACCAAATAGGAAAACAAAGAAATCTTATGAAAAATTGTATGCGAAGGGATGCATGAAGGTAAGTTTTCTTTATAGGGATTTTAGGGTTATAATAATTGGGTCTGTTTGATGCGTGAAGCATCTAAGATGCTAATGCGAATTGCATTAGCGAAAGCTGGTGCAGACCCGGGTTGTGGTTATGGGGGTTTTTTTTCAGGAAGGCGAGCCGTGGGATCTGGCGGAACCGCCACAGTTTTCCTAAGTGGTTATGAGGGACGGTCGTAGGGGTATGTAAACTTTGACAGTCGACAGTTGAATAAGACAGGTGTGGATCATTCACAGCAATGAAGGGGGTCACATTACAAAAAATAAGAACAGTTTCAGAGGTATTGTTAATATTCAATTTTTGATTGTTCGAGAAACAGCAGTAAACAAACGGATCACCCCACCCAAGCGCACGAGTGTAGTGCAGTGATATCTATAAGGTTCGCACCGTTGTGTGAAGATTGTGTGGAAGTGTACAGTGCGGGAAAACGTCGTACCCTTTCCTTTCCTTATGTCTGTTTTTCCTCCTTTTCGCACCCTTGTTGCGTCCCCCAGACAACGATACTCTCGACTGATTTATAATCTTTGGAGAGTTTTTGGTGTTTGAGTGGCATAATATTCGTCATATAAACGATGCAACCTGGATTTCGGCACGGATCCAGTGAGGCACCTGTAGTAAGTATTGCTAATACGCCTTCATGGGCATGGGGTTCAGCAACACCGCTACTTAAAATTGAGGGACTCCGGTCCAACGTGTTGTCGCGAAAATCACTTCCCAAACGGAGCGAACAGCAGAATAACAAACACACTCGCTTGGGTGAACATAAATTTTATTTTCACAGTAGTAATTCCAACTGGGTTGATGTAAATTATAGCTGGCTTAACGTGTTCCAAAACCATTAATTTGTACTTAATACACACGGTGTTAATAGTTATAGAAAGACCACTGTGTCTGGACACAACTCGCAAACTTCACTCTCGATAAGGCACACATTTTATAGCAACAATACGCACGGTGTTAATAGTTATATAATGACAACTGTGTCTGCACGCAACTAACAAACTTCACTCTCGATAAGGCACGAATTTTGTCGCAACACGGGTGACTCCTTTAGACGGTAAAATCTAACTAAACTCCATTCGCCACCATCAGGATGATATGGCAACGAATAGCCTCAAAAGGGGAGGAGCTACACGATCAACTCGAGGCAGTCAATCGTGATTGGGTTGGAAAACATGGAGTACGAATATAGGATGCGACCGTTGCCAGTTGTTAAAGGTTAACACTTGATGGCCACATCCAATTCCCTGCTTGTTTGCGGTCCATGATCGGTGGAAACCGATAATGGAAAATTAGTTGCTGCAGAACATGCGGGAAATGTTTGCTTGCGTCGGCCGAAACCTTGTCGACGGTGGCAAACTGGTGAGACTGGGTAGCCGCACGATTAGGGGTGACATGGGCAAACAAAACAACCACATTGGGAACTCTGTGTTGATTTAGTTTTCATGGCATGACGTGGATAAGCATAAGGTTATAGGGACGTGATGCACTGGGTGCAATGCATGCCTAAGCGCGAAAGTTTTTGATGCCACGGCCAGGTGGTAATCTTTGCCGTGGGCTTAATGTTTTCAGGAGAAAGATACTCTTATGCAGGTGAGATGATTGACGGTAATTGCAGTGGAATATGGGGCAAGAGCGATGTGCGGTTCTTCGGGCCCTGAAAAATCCCACACACCTACACAAAGGCATAACACATTTAGTGGTTGCTTTCGCTAATCTATCGCCGGGTCCAACTTGCATTCTTTTCTGAGGCGGTATAGGTTTTCTGTATCAGGGTATTTCAATGAAACCGGAATTTCACGTCGTCCTTTGGAACATTCGCGGCCTAAGATGCAATTTCTCTTCTCTGTCTACCTTTGTTGTTTTGTTCACATAACATAGTTGTTGTTTAACCACATAGATACGAAGTGACATTCCGTATAAGCTTCTGCCACAATATCATCATCATCATCGGCACTACAACCGGGAACCGGTCTTGGCCTTATTTAAGCAAGTCCTGAGGCATTGTTAAATTTTCCATAATGATTTGTTTTTTCCGTCAAGGTCATTAGTCTTGCCACAATATGGACGCTGCTATAATTCAGAATTTCATTTCTAGGGGGTACAACTTCACGTTCGTGGGCATATCATACATTACAGCTGTGGCGGTTCCGCCAAACCCCACGGTTCGCCTTGCTGAAAAAATCACAATAACTGCTACCCGGTCTGCATAAGCTTTCGCTAATGCAATCGCATTAGCATCTTAAATGCTCCACGCATTAAAACAATCAAATTTATATAACCTAAAAGTCCCTGGAAAAGAAAACTTACCTTTCATGCATCTCTTCGCATACAATTCCTGTAAGATTTCTTTCTTACATTATCAGGAATCCCAAACTAATTCGGCACCTTCGGTGTCAAGCAAATCTCCCTAGACGAATTCCTATAAACAAAAGGATTTGAACATATAATGGAACCTTCACCAGGGGCCATAAATATTGCGCTGTCTATTTTTCAGCTTCGCCATGTGTATGATAAATTTCTTAACGTACACATTGGTCGGCGACATTTTTCTCCCAGCAATAATATACCTGCAGCTGCATTTAATTAGCGCAATAGACGCTGAAGCCAATTTCCCTAACTCACACTATGAGTAAACAAAAGACCACTGTCCTTCATCAGGCATTCTGGTGATACGCAAATAATTCAATACCTACCCTTACTAGCGATGCCATAAACATCATTTCCCAGTAACCTAGCTAAAACCAATAAGCACATTTTCACATCGTATCGTCGTCTCTTTGTTTAGCCGCGACGCATATGTTCCAACAAAGATCCCATTAGCATCCGACGATTTCGGATTTATTTGCTTTACCGAAATCGTATCCTACGAATGCACTTATGCCCTTCCTTTGTTCTACCTTCGTTCTCATCCATGAAAGAACCATGCACACACACCATTGCACTGAAAGAGTGCATTTCCTACAGTTGCCGCAGCCGTAAGAGAATTCTTTTTCTCTCTCTTCCCTTGTTTCTTAGCCCTAACCTAGGATGGAATTCATGTCAGAGTTCCATCCTCGAGGAGTCCTATTATAACCACCGTTCGCGGCGGTCGTTTCACTCCCGCTCTCCGCCGGCTGCGGAGATGCGTTTATAAACGTGTCGTTTGTGAAGTGCTGGTTGGCTTGATAGCTCAAGCGGTAGTGAAGTCTAAAGTGTTCGGAATTAAATTAACTGCAAGCGAGCTTTGCTTTTGATCATTGAATAAATTGACTGTCAAATATAAATGCATAAACCTGTTCAACATGTAACCGAAAACAATAAAGATTAAATAATTAATAAGCCGTGTGTTTTAATTACTATCTGGTGGACGGTTTGTCGTGCAGTTTTGCACAAGTTGGTTTCCGGTGTTTGTGTTTTCGTCATCGTTGTTCCCTTGGTGCTCACGACTTTCTTTCCGCGGAATCTTAGTGACAATTTAATGTCGGTGGAGACGAGGTAGAACTCTCGCCCATGCTGGCGTCGCGACCTCGTATCACCACACTGCTTTCTCTATAGAAGCCCAAACTTGAATTGAAACGCATCCTTTAGTGAATTTGGTGTTCTATCTGATTCTATCGACAGGATCTTGACTCTATATCCGCACACTGAAATTATTATTGCGGGTAATTTCATGCGTAACTCTCAGTGGATTCGTCACTCCGGACACACTACACCTGAAGGTCAGTATGTTCAGCTCTTCGCTGAGTAATTTAACTCACTTCGGCAATGAGCTAACATGGGGACCAGATATATATGGTCATTCCGCCAACACACCAGACCTGTTTCTAACCTCCCACCCACACAAATACACAATTGAAGTTTTTTCACCCTTGGGCACTTCACATCACAGTGTCGAGTCAGCTAAATTTCCTCTAACCAACAGCAACAATAACGAGAAAACTCCCAAAAGAACAGTATGGTTCTATGAGAAACCCAACTGGAGAGGTCTGAACAACTTTTTTGTGAAGTTAAATTGGTCGTTATTTTTCCTCAATAACGATGTTGACTCTATAGCGGACACATAGACAAACACGATTCCATTTGGCATGCGAACCTTTATTCCACATAGGGTAAGGAGTATCAAACCCAAGAGAAATATGTTGTTCGATTCCGGATGCAGAGAAGCCATTAAGGCTAAAGAATTGAGCCTCTGCTTGTATAAATGAAACAATACTGAGGAAAACCGGAAAATATTCAGGAGATGTAGAAATGACTGCAATACGCATATTCAACGCGCAAAGTTGTCCGCCAAACCCCACGGTTCACTTACCTAAAAAAAAACCCCCATAACCTCCATCCAATCACATAATTTCGCTAATGCAATCGCATTAGCACCTTAAATGCTTTACGCATCTAGGATTATCTAAGGTATAATCTAAAAAGCTTCAGTAAAAGAATTCTTATTTTTTCTTGCATCTCTTCGCATACAATTCCTATAAGAGTTCTTTCTTACCTTATCATAAATTCCCTGTAATAAAATTCATAGGTTCGCATATCATAGGACCGCATGTCAGGGAATCCTACCCTTGAGTTGGCTACAAATGTACATAAAAACTATCTATGCACACATCGGCTGGCGACCCTTAATAGTCCAACACCAGCTGCATGTAATTAGCACCAGCCACCTTGAGACTATTTCACTAACTCGCACCATGAGTAAACAAAAGACGGCTGTCCCTCATCAGGCATTCTGGCGATACGCAAACAATTCAATCATTCTAGTATCCCAAATGCACCTACCATCTAATGAGTTGCAACTTGTTTACTCAGTTGGACTCTCAGGTTACAAATTCCCCTTATCCTACATAGTTCTGGATTCGTTTCCCAGTAACCTTCACACATAAACAAAGTTCTCCACGATCCCTTTCTCCTTTCTTTGTTTTAGATTCGTCCATTGGCCTTATTCCATGAAAGAATCAATGTACACACATACATGTGTGCCGTGTGGATCTTCGCTATGAGATCGGTTTGGTTTCTCGAAAGAGAGACTTTAGCTCACCGTCAGTTTCACCACTGCCATTGTTTCGATCGTTGCGAGATCCGATTGGTGCTGAGCAAATGTATTTTCCAAAATGGGCAGAGTGGGACAGAGCGTCTTGATTATACGTTTTTCGCCCTTATGGCCCCGCGGCGGGGTCTCCTCGGTAAAGGCGGTGGTAGATCGAGGAGGTTTTGGACGGGATTCACTCTCCATAAACGGACAGTGAGATGGTTAAGTATAATCTATATGGAGGTTGATTTAATTTAAGAGGTGCTAACAGTAAAAAATATAATATTACCAAATATTTAAAAAGAAGAAGGGGAGAGTGCTGGCGTTCTAAGCGAATGCTACTCTGGGGGTGTTTTCACAAATTTTATTTATTATTCATAGTTTGACTGTTCCGTTTGTTCAATATATAAAAGTGGAAATGCGTCCCACCTATCAAAAGATACCCTTTCATTCAATTATACCACAACGACAGGAAAATAGTGACAAATGATTTTGTTAAATTGACAAATGTGTGACAAATGATTTTGTTAAATTTTCGTTTTAAACATAAATTATAATCAGTTATAAATAAAGTCGTGTATCTATTGTTTTAATAAAAATATTAACCCAAAACTATATAAAAATATTAACTAAACACTAAATAAAAATATTAACTAAAAACTAAATAAAAACATTAACTAAAAACTAAATAAAAATATTGACTAAAAACTAAATAAAAATTTGAACTAAAAACTGAATAAAAATATTAATTAAAAAGTTACACCACAACGACGGGAAAATATGTGTTAATTTTGGTGCTTTAGTTTGTAGTTTTAGGTTCTTGTTCTAATTTATTTTTATAATTTATCGGTCTATTTGGTTACGCGTTACGCCGTAGGGTGATTCATGTTTTTTTTTTTTTTCGGTAGGAAGGTGGAAATCTTCAAAAGATACCTCTAGACCGATCCAGGGGCATGCCGGGTTTTTACCTACTAAAACCACCCCCCGTCAGGCTCATATTCCCGTTGATCCCCGCGGAACCGTCTTTTAGATATTCCATCGCGGGGAGGGATGGAGTTTACCTGTTACTCCGCTCGTTACGTCGCAACTGCTGCATCATTTCACCGAGAATACCATTTGTTACGGACCATGCCTGTTTTGAACTAAGCATGTATTCTATTACTCCAGCCGGAGTAACTGTCCGTCTCCTGTGTCTCTCCAAAATCGTTCGTGCAGTCCCGAATCTCACGCACTCTGTGAGTACGTGTTCCGCATTTTCTATTTTGCCTTCACAATACAAGCAGTATGGGTGTTTCATATGCTTATACTTGTGCAAGTATTGCAGGTGATATCCATGTGGCTTTATGGATTTGCTTGTGCTTGAACATCGTCCTTTTCACTACCAGATCTTTGGGCGCTGCGAACGTGATAATTCGAATTCCATTATTATTTGAAACGTCGTGTAGGCCCTCTTTACCTATAGTTGGTTGGAAGATGTCTTCCTTTCCAATTTTCGATTGAGGTCCCCGAGGAGGATTTTAACATCGAATGATGAGATCCCATCAAATACTTCCTCAAGGGTCTCTAACCTACTTTCTTTTTTTTTTTTTGATATAATTTTATTTAAAAAACTTAACTGAACTTAACTTAAATCTTATACTACGCTAATTCTAGAAAAGCTAAGTCTATGTAAGCTGGCTGATAATACTGTTATTCTTTACCGACTTTGGTATCCAGGTCTTTATATGCCATTCAACCACCAGAACTGTTAACGCTGTCCAATACTATCGTCCCGGTCTCTGTGGGAGATAGTTTATAAATACGTAATTGTACCATTGTCCCTGAATTTTTAGCACCGACATTCGGTCATTAATAAATTGCACACCTTTTACATGGGGCGTAATCTTCTTGCTTATCATGAAGCCAGTCCCGAGGTTATGTCTATCGGTACATACACACGCCAGTGTAAACCCTTTGGTTTTGATTACTTGATGTGGGTGTCGGACTTCCTGAAGCGATATGATGTCCATTTTATATTGTTTCGCGTTTTCTACGACCGTCTGTGTCGCGTCTGGCTTATATAACGTTCGAACATTCCACGTTCCAACACGTATATCCCGCTTTTTCCGTTTTATCCTACGTCTTCTTTTTAACGAGTCGGTGTTTTCTTGATGATTTGTTCTGTGGCGGTTCCGCCAAACCCCGCTGCCTACTTACCTGAAAAAGCCCCATCCATACAACCCAGTCTGCATAAGCGTTCGCTTATGCAATCGCATTAGCATCTTAAATGGTTCCCACATTATATAGATCAAATCTATAATCCAAAAAGTCCCTGTGAAAGAAAACTTCGCATATAATTTCCTGTAAGAATTTCTTTTTACCTATTCAAGAATCCCAGGCAGATTTCAATTTCCCATACCTGAAACATTTCCTTTTACAAGGACATTTGATGCTTTCAACGCGCTAGATAAAATTCCTAAAAATAGTTCCTCAATGTGCATATGCACCATAAATACAAAACACTCGGCACCTATTGTTATCAAATGAAATGCAACGACGGACGGCTTGTTTTTACAGCTGCAGCAAGCCGACCAGCGATTCGTTGTTCAATAGACAAACAATCTTGAATTTCTTTCCCTGCCGCAACTAATTACCCGGCATATACAAATGTAAGGAAGGGATTCGTTTTGGCCACCGACCTAAGATACGATATACAATTTTCATATTGATATTCAATATTGTAATACATTAGCACCTCTTTCGAATGGTTATTCGTATATTTATACAAGGACATCATTCAGCTAAGAGTTTTATGATGCCCTCGTCCCATCTTTTCTTTTACCACATTTCTTCGCTGTATCGTCGTCTACTTATTTAGACGCGATACACTCCATAGACGACGATCTTTTTGATTCGTTTGTCTTTACCGCCGTCTGCTTCGTTTACCCATTGCCCTCGAGCACGTGTAAACCACACAGATCTGAACGATCGCACACATACCACCAAGAGAGACTTTACGTTTCTCTGGTGGTAGGTAAAAACGATATCCTTATTGGAGAGGATATCGGTGAGTCTAATTACAACCGTCGAGTCGACCGCACGAAGTCGCGATCATCCCCCGTAACGTACATACAGGGATGCTCCTTGAGTCCATCTTAAACTCCCTTACGCGAGTCGAGTTTCTTTTGTTTTTCTGGCTGTGTTTTTCCTTATTGTTGTACGTGTCCGTAAATGTTTTATAAATTTGCAATAAGAACCAGCTGTAAAAGAACTTAATAGCCGAACAATAAAACTCGTATTCAATAGCCGTGTGTTTTACTTTCGTTGGTGTTTCCTCTGCTTCATCGTAATCGTTTAGTGTTCGGCGGAACTGTGGCGGTGTCCCCTAACGCCACCGCCCGCCTCACATTTTCAACAGGAGCACCCCATAAGAAGGGCATGAACCCAGGCGACGGTGCATTGTCCGAATTTATCGGGCGTGCGGTTGATACGCTATGGAGCGTGGTTTTCGTGCCACACCATGGGGACGGAAACAACAAAAACCTGGTCGTCGAAAAGCATCAAATTCTATTGGGAATAAGAGCAAAATTACCTGTAAGGATGAATCGCTTGTTTGTGCGTAGCACAACATGAACACCCGATAGAATTTGCCCAACATGCAGCACCACCGGGGAAGTTTCAACTGACGCCGACGTCCAACGGAAATATTCCAATTTTGGTTCCCGCCAACATGCACCCCTTCTCGAGTGGAGAAAACGGTCGCATCCTCAACCAACGGATCAATCGAGATATGCGGACAAGAATATCTTCGATCCAGCACCGCCACACACAAGCAGCCTGCCCCCTTCTCATCACCGAAACACGGCAGGCATTCCGGTAGCAAAAACCAACCTACAGGCAAGTAATAGCATGCTTGCCTACCTGCACCATTTGCACAACGATCGATATGCGATCTACGGCGATCCTGGATGTGGTCGCGATCGTATAAACATTCATCGTTCCTATGGAAGATTCACCAAGCGAAATGTACACGATCAGCAATAATGCTTTACGCAGTCGTGATCGTGTACACATTTCAACCCCTGTACGAACTTGCAATCATGTAGATTGCGATGATCCCAAGTCTGCATGCCAGGGGATACACACGTAAGCGACAGAAGCGATTATCGTGTGTATGTTTTCACCCTTTCTTTTTTTCTTGTGCTTAACCAAAGCTAAATCGCACCATATATGGTCATCGAAGCGATGGATGGAATTTTGGTGTTCTGTCGTTTCAATGGCCGAGGTTAATCTCGATTCGGAATCCGTGAGGGCAAGTCGCGCCCTCACGTTAATTTACATCCCTCTTGGGCCGTCCCAAGGGATTTGATAAACTCAGTCGTTGAGAAGATTTGAAAAGTGTCAGTTAACCGTCGTGGTGCGCCATATGCTTAAAATAAATATTTACGGTGTTTTGTGTAACAAAGTTTTCCTGTGCTATACACGAAATTGAATGTTAAGAATACAACGCACGTTTGTTACTCGTCTCTAGTGTAAAATGTTTAAATAAGAACTAATATACATAAGATAAATATTTACCGTGTTTTGTGTAACAAAAGTTTTTCCCGTGTTATACACGAAATTGAATGTTAAGAATACAACGCACTTTTGTTACTCCTCTGTAGTGTAAAATGTTTAAATAAGAACTAATATATAAAATAAATATCCACGGTGTTTTGTGTAACAAAGTTTTCCTGTTTTATACACGAAATTGAATGTATAAAGAAGAACTAATAATAAAAATAAATATCTACGGAGTATTGCGAACCTATTCGTTCTAAACCAAGTGTGACTTTTATTTGGATAATAAGTTTGTGTAAGAAGGAGTTTCATATCTAGTGGAGTCAGATATAGGACGGAACCAGTGGGCAAACGTGGCTAACCTGTGCCCCTGTGGCACCCTGACTGACACGCCACGTAACTACAAAGACCCATAGAACTATTAATTATAATGGATAAGGAAGTAGAACTCGTATCCATGCCGGTGCCACGACTTCCTCCCCACAGTTCCCTTATGGTAGTTTCGGCTCATCACACCTACGCCTACCGGGTTTTTCGTGGGAAAATATTTTGTATATTGATTATTCATTTTTGATTCCACGAGTCTTGGGGTTTCAAATAGTCCGCCACATCAGAGCCCCTCGTTGATATGGTACGGTCTGCTTACTGCTCTGATTCGACCCGGTGTCAGAGAGGCGCCGTTATAATACAGCCGTTATACCCCTGGCTGCAAACCATCCAATGGGCACGGTGACGCGTAACACCCTGGATTAGGGGTGGTAGATCTTTGTTTGTTACTCCTCGCTAGCCTGTCTGACATGGGTGGCCCTACTGGAAGCGTATGCTTCCGTCAACATGATGATGGTGATGATATAAATGACATGATTTTTTTTTTCTATTTTATTTGTAATGTCATTTATAGTTGATTTGATATTTAAAAAACCTATGTGATTGAAAATAATTCAGATTAAAAATGTAAAATACTAAAATGTTACGGGTTTACTGATATTGGTCTTCAAATCCAAGTTGGCCCGCTCTAGCATATATAAGGGAATTTCATAGTTTAAATTAAAAATTAAGTCGAGTTTAAATTGGCCTTAACTATATTTTATGTTCTATTTCATTTTCATTGTCATTTACAGTTGTTTTGGCATTAAAAAATATATCAGATAGAAACAATTCACGTTAAAAATTACAAATTTTAAAATATCACAGACTTACTGATGTTCATATCCAAATCCAAGTTGGCCTCCCCACTTGAGTGACTTTTATAATATTTTCAATGTCATTTCTCTTTGTTAATTACAATTGCTTCGAAATTGAGGAACACTGTCAAATATCAAAGTACTGGACAAATTCGAATTGGTGTTATAAATTAAGAAAACTATTTCATTTTTACAATGTTACTTTTATACGTAATTTTGAATACAGTATTTCTTAAGCTAGCCGTATGCTGTTACGAAATTAAAGGAATTAATTTTTCTAAGAAGTGTGCCGGAAAATATCCTCGGTTCGTTTTGCGAAAGTATAGAGATCTGCTGGTAGCCCCCAACGAGCCGTTTTCAATATATCAAGCAAATAATTTGTTTCTTATTTCACATAAACCTTCTGTGCTACAGGACTGCGAAGAAGTCCAATTTATATTTCCCTTTGCAGTGCAGTGCAAGAGATATGATGGTGAAACGGAATCTCTGCTGATGGACAGACATAAAATGGAACTGCATTGCGTACATCTGCAACTTGAAATGGTGTACGATTTGTTGCAGAGGTGCAATCCGATGGACAATTCTATGCCGCCACACTCAATGGTAGTGTTTCATTACGATCACAGCGTACGCCCAAGGAATTTGCAAGGAAATGCCATTCCGACTGCTAACGTACTAAAAGTATTTGCAGTTATTCCAGCACTTATATTAGTAATGACCTATTATCATTATTAACATCAAAATGTCAAATTTTCTATTTTAAAAACCATTGAGTGGATAAACTGTACAGTTTAAAATGACATATGACTGAGATTTACCTAAAATCTCGATTGTTTTCACTTTTCGAAATTTTCTCATTTAAGGTGTTTACAATAAACTTGTCCACTCACTATCCTAATAGAACTTACATTTCTGTTTTTAGAACACGATGGGGTACAACCAATTCCACGATTCGTTCAAAAATGTTGCCATGAAGTTTATAAGAAAAAAAACCAGAAAACGAATAGAAAATTTAATGTATCTCAATGATGTTACTCCCAAACTTGATCGCTAGCCAATTCTATGTTATCCTGTTGACGGATTCTTATTCCATGTCAAACATGTTCCGTCCCTGTGTAGAATGTAAATTACCAAGTTACGGCTTGGTCTTTTGCTCCAAGGATATTATCACACTGGTCGGTGTCCTTATTCATTCCTTTACCTTGTTTGTTTTTAGTGCATAATTTTCTTAACTCTTCCTATGAGCACCAAAATGGAGGATATCTTTCCAAAGGTACATAAAACGACGCAATAAAAGCAAGGGAAACGCAAATAATGAAGTCGTCTATAGTATGAAAGCCTTCAGACAGTAGTCCGTATTTCTGCCAGGATAAGTGCTTTGAACATTATGTGCACTCAATTTGTGATTTGGAGATGAGAAGTCCATTAAGGCAAAGGGGCCGGCCACCTTTTGTGAATGCCTACTTATTCCTTCATGCAAAGAAGCCATGCGTTCGTCTGAATGCAAATGACTCAATTATCAAACTCACTGAAATGTGAATCAATTCAATTTTAAGGACACCTCGTAATACACTCAAATGTGTCCTTTAATCGATAAAAGACATAATAATCATAATAATAAAATGATTCGAGTGGGAGTGTGTGAGATCCCTAAAAAATGTTCGCCTGACACGTAAACCGTGCCACCCATACTAATGTTCAACCTGCTATTTAACCACCTGTGCCCTGGCAGGGACCAACAAAACGACCACAATGTGAAATTTAATTGAAATACTCTTTGTTGGATCCCAACTTCCTGTGCCGGTGCTGTGGGGAAGGGAAATGTTCCCACCAACATTTTTGAAAGTGACAATGACACAAAAAAAAAGAAATCAATTTCTATCTCCCCGATGTGGGGGTATCCAGTTGTATCATCGCTCGCTATTGCGATGATGACAAAATAAAAGAAAGGATATGATGAATAAAATTAAATCAGCTCGTCATTTGTCTGCAGGAGATACGCGCATACAATGTGAACGCGGAGGACATAATGGTGGTATAAATTCACCTTTTGTCAGTCCTTGCGTTTTCCGCACCTCTAAACAACTTCTTGCAGCTTTTCCTTTTTCAATTCTCACTTGAATTTTTTTTTTGTTAGGCTTAAGTGGGATTCTTGTTTTCGCTTTTATTTATAGAAACTACGTCGCTGTACGTACAAAGTTTGTGGCCTTTGATCGATTTGGTCTGCCTTTGTGAAATCCTTTTTATATCCTCTGAAATTTTACTGAAATGTGTGTACCAAAGAGAAAGGGATTTTTCATTTGAATTGCTCTCCCTTTACCTCGATCCTCCAAGCTCATCTTCTGTGTATCTCAATAAAAATGACGGAAGGTTGGCTTTAGATGGCGTATCCATAGTCAGTTGGGCCAACAGAAGTACGAATGCCTCGGACCCATTTTGGGAAATACCACAATCATCCGTTGTGTTCCTGTTGAAGGAGTAAAAGTATTTGAGAAGTGTGAACCCATCTGCGTGTTTTGCGGTTTAAAATTGAATTCATTTTTTTGTTATCGTGTAATAAATGGTAATGTAACAGGAATGTCTGGGGTAAATTGCTGTAAGATAATTTTTCATCTTTACAAGTCTTAAGAAAAGGATTGTGGTGCCAACATCAGTAGTACTTCCAAACGAATGAGAGCAACGCTTGCTTGTATAGTGTAGTCACAACTAAAAAGGAAAAATGTATAAATAACACAATTAAACCTGAATAATATTGTAACACTGAATGCCGTTTGTAATGCACTAGCAATTTCTGAATTATCTCTTGTTGAAATTGACACGCCTGTATTTCCAACAGTATAACTCTTCTTAGGTTTTTTTAAATCTACATTTTTTTCAATGATGTACAGAATAGATCTGTTTCCACATTTATTGCTAGAATGTAGCAGCACCTTCCCTATATGTTTTCGTGAATAGATAAAATGCATGTTGGAGATGCGATTTATTAGTATTAATGGTGTTGCACTATAATGCCTATCGGTAGATCTCCGACAAAGGCAAGGCATGCAATCGAGGATCGCAATATTTGCGTCCAATTAATCAATTTGTGATTAGGATTTTATACACTGGGATTTACAGGTAAGAACCAACAATAAAGAGGAAACGACTCCAAACTGACACCATGACGGTTAGAATCACTAAAAGATAGAACCAAAGCATCAACACATCAGACCACTGGCGTGTGTACGAATTCGATGGTTATTCTCAAATGCACTCAACTGATGTAAAATTGCTATATCATTGCACCACACCGGGCGGGTGAGCTTTATCCACTTACTAATTGTGTCGAACTGCACAATAGCAATAGTCGTTAATTGAACCTACGTTTGCACAATGTAACATCAAAGTTTGACCCTCTGACATTGCCATTTAATATTTAGTTATCGGGCAGCTAATGGCCAAGATATCGTATTATTGTCGTTATTAATATTTTATTATTGTCCCTGTTCGGGCGCCAAAATGTAACACCTGAGCGTAACCCCAGACGTTAACATTTATTATTTACATATCGTGATTTGATATTATTTATCGGAGGTTCTTATTTGTGTTGGGTTTCTGTTGGCAGGTTTACTGGGCTCACCGGTACTTACGTGCCATGACAGTATAGCGTGGCTTAACTATACCAGGCTGTCTTAGTTTTTTCGGCGCAGCTTCTCTATGGCGGCAGGAGGTACTTGCGTGGCTTAACTATACCAGGCCGTCTTAAGTAAGAATAGTGAGAAGGTCCGCTGTTTCAACGCTAAGGCTGCAACCTTCTTACTTGGTGATTACACTACACTGCCAAGAAACTCACTGGCACTACCCTTTAAATACCATTTTAATTGGGGAGTTAATGCATTTTATTCACCCAGCCCGTGTAGCCTATTTGGGGGTTATTTGCCTGCCACTCGCAATTTGCAATAATCGTTTAATTTTCCTTGCCAAAAATGCAACGGTAATGAATCGCGCAATTACTTAATTGCTTTCAATGCGGAGAACCAATTATAGGACATTGCCCGCATGTGCCAATCGTATCATACGATTAATTGCGCCTCACTGCTGTGTTTGCTACTTCCCTGAACTAAGCACTTTTCCGACGCTCGATTATTTCGTCGTCGGTGGCCTTTGATAATGCCGCTTGTGGTCGCATATCATATATCACACTTGTAAACATATGTATTTGTAAAATGAGACCGTGTATGTCCGTGGACAGGCGCTTGCTTAATTTTTGTAATATGAAGCGGTGGCCTTGGGGAGTGGATCAAGTGTATGACTGATATATGATTATTGGCTTTGGAAGGTGGGCATGGATGGGCAATTATCGCAACGTATGCGATATGAATTAATTGTTCGTGGGGAACGCTTTACTTCCGAATGAACGCGAATTTGTATTGTTTTGCATTGTATGCAAAATACGAATTCCAATTGCTGGAAAGGCGAGTATTATATGCAGAATACTCTGATATAGATGGAATCATAGGAATATATGATGGAATCTTAATTGTTTGATATGTTGAGAGGGGGTGTAAAGCGAGGTGTAACAACAATCAAACGCACGACACAATCTTCTTACCAACTCAGCCATTGAGCGGCTTCTCTTTTGTTGCTATAGGCCCTTTTCGTGTACCCTTTTCGATACCTGGACGAATAATGAATTTTAATTGTTCCTACTGCACAAAAAATCCACTGCATAGCATAATCCTAGCTATAAATTGTTATTAATACAGTTATTATTATGTGGGCCTACAGTTTATTTATTCGTAAGAAGTCTCCTTAGTAATGCTGGTACGGTAAGCTCCTCTATGTTTGTACAATGATGTTCTGTGATGTCGGAATGTGCTCCTGTCCCTTGCTTCAGTGAAACGTTCTAATGCTTCATGCTACTGTTATAATATAGGTTACTCTTCACCATACACTTGTGTACACTAAACTATTGTCAATGAAACACTTTTGTTCCTTTAACTAAGTTTATTTGTGATAATGCCTTAACTTTTCTCTCGGTTAAACTTATGTTATTAGTAATAATACTTCAACTTTTCTCTCGCTTCAACGTATGTCATTATTAATAATGCTTTAACTTTACTCTTTCTTCAACGTATGTTATTAGTAATAATGCTTTAACTTTACTTTCCGTGACACTCAAAGTCTTTCTGTTCACCAACGAACACGTGGAAATAAAACACTCCTTTAACTTTACACACCGACTTAAACCACAGAGTTTTCGTAGCTATGACACACGTTTTGTTTTGTTCTTCATTTCACTGATTTTAAACACCGGCTTGGTCGGTGGTTGCAACTCAACTCTCGACCGTCCCTGGCAAATGTCTCGAAACAACTCCATCCTTTTTTTCTTAGCCTCGAAGACTTTTTCTTACATCCTGCAGAAAGAAGAACATGTCCCTTTGTCTGCCTGGCCCTTTTGCCAGTCGCTCTTTCCTTTCTTTATCTTTCCCGGCTTAGGATCAAAAGAGGAAACACAAAGCAAAAATCGACAGAGGGTCGTGTTAATGCCCATTTACGATCGTTGGTGGGCGCTAAAACGAACGGGTGGTTCGTTTTATGGCGCAAGCTGTTTGTTTTAGAAGAATGGAAAAAGATATTGCCTGTGGGAAATAGTTTGCGTAAAAATTTAAAGGATCATAAAATTGCAGGCGCGCATTTTATGAGTCTCGACAACTTTTGTTGAAAGTTGGTCATCTGGTCCGCATATTTGGGTCCAGGGGATATTGTGTGTTGAACATATGGTTCGTTTATCACGTCCTGGGTTTAAATTAAATTTAATATGAGCAAACTGAACGTGTAGTTCAATTTGTTTGATATTGAATTGGTATCGCGATATATAATGTATGCGCGAATAATGGTGGAGGCTAGCTCCAAAGAAATAGGTATTAAGGGGTTGAGGGCTTTTTGTGTAACAATATGCACTAATTTAAATTCCCACTAACTGGTTTGAATATCGCCACAGTAGAAAGTCCTTTATGGCACCGAAAATTAACAAATAAGGTAAACTATTCTATGAGTAACTTCGACATAGTTATTTTAACTTATCCCTCTATTATCTTTTCAATAAGAATGATTTTAACGCCTACAGTAAAGCTTTCATTCTCTATTATGGGTTAATGTTAGGTGTTGAAATAGGAGGGTGAATCAAACATAAACGGTCGTGGTACTTTTTTGACTAGCAACAAGTTGCGAGCTGGATAATTTTGTGCGTGGCTGTTGTTTGGTTTATGAAGAGTAGGGAAACGGGCTTGGCTAGCGCTCGCACTCGACTTTGGAGTCATAACAGCCGTGATCGAGCATGAGGTACATACGTCCGTTGCGCAACGGATTATTATAAAATGTTTACCAAATGGAAACGTTAAACTCTCGGAAATTGTTTCTCGATTGAAGGCCAATTTGGTGATGGGTCACTGTCTCAGAATTGTGTGTATATGTATATGTATATGTGGACCAGAGAATTTAAAAGAGGGGAAGATCGTATCAAAAACGAAAGTCATGATCGACGCTAAAGAACAAGTCATACAGATGACAACTTCCGTGCCGTTCGAGAGCTTATTGAAAGTGACCGCCACTTAACTGTTTGTAGACGCCGGCAGTGTACCATGCCAAGTGTGGCGCTTGTTTTTGGATACGCGATACGCCGAAAAAAATGTACTTGCAACTGGATAGCGCGTAACTTGGGTAATGACTGTGCGTCACGGATGGACAATTACCAAATAATCGCGTCGTATGCGATGTATCGTGTTAATTAGATTGAAATGAATCGTCTGAGAAATATATATTATTGAAATGAGTCATGTGTGATTGAAATGAATCTATACGATATTATGTTAATTGATTGCGAAATGTTGTTTTTTGATATGTAGTGGGATACAACGGGTACGTAAAATGAAATATTTTTAAATGTTGAGTGTTTCTAATTCGAGGCTGCTTTGAATTTAAATACTCGCTCTTTATTTATTTTTTTTTTTGTGTCCTGGAAGTGGTAATCTTTTAAAGATACAGTTAGCCTGTTACTGGTGCATGCCAGATTCATTCCACTCTCATTTATTCGGCAGTGTCTACGGACGAAACCCCCTCCATTCTTCAACATATTCCTATTGGTTGTCGTAGGGTCTATTTATCGGCAATGTCTACTACTCCTGTAATTGCTGCAGTCTGCGAAACTTCTGTATGATTCTTTAAGCCCTGCGGTTATGTGTTCCCACCTACTGTGTATTTACTAAAGACAAGAAACAAAGCTATGGTGGTCACATCTCATCATAAACCTAATAAATCCCTGAACGCCTTCTTGCCTAAAAAGTCGTTACCTGTAATTCAATTACCAATTTTCGCTCCATCTACAAAATTTCTATCTCTCTCTCAGTCCCTTAGAATTTTTCCCCCTGCTGCTTTCCTTTCTAATTTTCTCTCTGTCTAGTTCTCTTTCTATCTCCCTTTCCCCTCTCGATTTTCTTAACCCTCTTCCTTTTTGTCTCGCATTCTCTGTTTCTTCGTTTCATTTTCCGCATGTCCTTTCGTCTCATTTTCGTACTCCCTATCGTTCTATTTTACTTTGCCATCTTCAATCTCACTTTCTCCGACTTCCGATTTACATCCAAATATTTCTTAACCACAGGCTGTTTCAAAGCCGTCATTTCCTCAACGTCCTATATAATTAATATCGGTTAATTATACCCCCCCTCTTTAACTCTTACTCAGATATAAATGGTCTTACCTTTCTCGTTTCAACGTCACCTCTTTCTTTTGTCGCCGCCTTTGCACTCGCCATTTCATATTTCTCTCCCCCTTTCCTTTAAAGATCACTTCTTCTTTCTCATCCTTTTCGTTTCTTTCTAGTGATCACTATTTGAAATGAATATTTAAACCGGCTTAATGCTTCACATCTTCCTTAATGCTTCACATCTTCACTCCCTCAGTCTCCTTATAGCTTTAAGAAATCCTCCACCGTTTTCGTAACTATAAACTTTTAACTGTTAAGCCGTTTGTCAACTATTCCTAACTCAGATTCATTAAGGGCTCCTTTTCTGGCGATTTCATTCAACCATTTGTAATGAATGGAATAACTACCGACGTTTATTGAAAGGATATGCTACATCTTTGTCCTTCAAGTTTGGCACACACATGTATGGACGACGAAAAAACAACGAACAACTCTAGTAAAACTTTGGAAATAAATATTCTTTTCGGAAAACCAAAGCGACAAACTTAGCTGTTGTTGCTTTTGGTTATATGAAGGCAAGCAAATGAAGTGACGAGTTTCAAATAAATGCGAACGACTAAAGTACATACAAACTTCCAAAAAGGCTTCGGAATGTTCTGAATTTGCCTCACAAAATTAAGGATGTTACGAGTTTAGATTAAAATATTTTTGAAGACTTTTGCTTTTCCAAAGGACTATCACGTACACGATAACATCGAGCACAAGGTTTCATGAAAAATACCAAGAAAAAGTGGGAGACCGGAAGAAAGGATGTGAGAGGATGTCTTTTAATTACGTTGGTATCCTTTCTTGTAAGGATTCATATGGATATACGTTTTGCGAGTAATTAAATTCTTGAGGATAAGGAATTTTGATTTACAGTTAAATAAAAATACAACAAAAAGAACAGAAATGAAATGCCGTCTTGATATTCTATAAGATGATGAATAATTCTCATGATATCATCAAGGATTCAGAGAGGTAATTGAGAACAAGTTGAATAGAGCTTCTCGGAGGGAATTAAGTTAACGAGCACTTGGACTATGAACCATTGCAATTCTCATATCTCTTGGATGTTTGGCTTAATTTTCTCGGAACTTCTGAGGTTTCTTGCCGCTTTGCCGGCCTTACTTTATAACTGAGTTTAGAAGGAACTTCGATTGCATTGCATATAAATATAAATGAATATATTCATATACATATATTAGTCTAGAATAATCAATTGTAAGGCTGTTGATGATTGTGCAGCCGTTCGATTGGTAGATCTCATGTCTTTTGTTAACCTTGGACCATAAACATCGATATATCACATTTGTCGATGTCCGTGGGTTCAAAACAATATTTCAGTTCGATTTCAGCCGTCACGATTTCCCTGACAAAAAAACCTATCATGACAGTGAAGCGACTGTGTTTGTGTCCGCCAGCCAATACGACGGGCTGCAGTCAACTACATAAACGTTCCGGATTTAATACGAGGGTTGCCTTTTATATTTCGGGATTAGAGAACAAAAACAAATATTGATCATCGAAAATCACTTTATTGTTTTTCAAAATATTCCCCATGAAGATCTATACACTTAGCATGCGTTTGAACCAATTGTCGAAGAACTTTTGCCACTCTGATTGAGGTATCTCCAACACATGCATTCTGAATGCAGCAACCGCTTTTTCAGGTGTCGAAAAACGTTGACCTCTCGGTTTGTTTTTTACGTACGGGAATAAAAAGAAGTCATTCGATGCCAAGTCAGGACTATACGGCGGATGACCCATCAAATCGATGTTTTGGGTGCTCAAAAATGCAGTTGTCGCAGCCGATGTGTGAGAGCTCGCATTGTCGTGGTGAAGAGTGATCCGTCTTCGGCGGTTGGTTTTCCTGATTTATTGGAAGACAACTGGCAAACAAATGGTTGTGTACCACTCAGAATTGACTGTTCTGCGTTGTTCTAGTGGTACGGTTGCGACATGTCCAGTTTTTCCGAAAAAACAGGCGACCATTTGCTTGGAAGTGCTTCGTGCGCGAACAACTTTTGTTGGGTTTGGCTCATCTTGAAACAGCCAGACAGTCGACTGCTGTTTACTTTCGGGCACATACGCGTAAATCCACGATTCATCACCTGTCACGATGTCATAGACGTGTTTCGAAGCACCGCGACCGTATTTTTTTAGCATTTCTTTCGACCAATTGACACGAGCCTTTTTTCGGGCGATTGACAAATTTTGTGGGATCCAACGCGAGGAAATTTTTTTGACAGTCAAATGTTTATGCAATATTGAATGTATGCTGGTCCCACTGACGCCTAAGGTTGTCTCAATCTCACGATAGGTCACATGACGATCTTCCAATATCAGTTCGCGCACAGCATCAATGGTTTTCGGAACAACAACTGATTTTGGACGATCTTCACGAAATTCACCGTGGAGTGAACTACGACCACGATTGAATTCACCATACCATCGATAAACACTGGTCCTTGATGGAGCTTCATCGCCAAAAATTGAATTAAGTTCATCCATGCACTGTTGCTGAGTTAATCCATGCCGAAAGTTGTAAAAAATAATCGCACCAAAATGTTGACGATTTAATTCCATTTTTGGGCCGAGATGAATCTTTTAAGTTACTGTAAACAACACAAATAGCGCTCGTATGTCAAAACGTTCTGAGTGCGTATAACCTCAAAAATGTCCAACTTTACGACAGAGCTGTCAATTGCCGGATTGCAACACTAGGGTTGCCAAATCCCGAAGCATAAGATGCAACCCTCGTATGAATGACTTAACAATCTTCACTGCGGTCCTCCCAGCGAACCTTCCTCCTTCTCTGAGCACACATCGGTTTGATTCATCTCTGTACAAGAAGACAGGACGTCTGAGTAATTTTGCGACACTCCTTAACTCGATGAGGTTACCTCCTGTACCATTATCTGTGTGGCTCTCTTTTTGCGGCAACCATGTCAGTCTTGCGGTAATGTAAGATTTAAATATCCGCACCTCATTTAGCCGCGAAAATGTTGAAATTCGTTAAATTCGCCTTGGGCCACTGCTGGTTTTTGCAATTCTGTACTTGAGATAACCTTCGGCAATAGTTATCAGCTTGCTTCGTAAAAAGGCCACCTACAACTCAAGTAGAGACAGCAAGATTGGTTTCATTGGTGTTACAAGTGGCC
Organism: Microdon myrmicae; assembly: GCA_963931805.1. Lineage (NCBI taxonomy): Eukaryota > Metazoa > Arthropoda > Insecta > Diptera > Syrphidae > Microdon > Microdon myrmicae. Next base: position 89,172,324 of record OZ007501.1, read on the forward strand.
AGTGTGCGTTAAGTAGTTTAAGTGTATTTTTAGTGTTACATGATGTGTAACAACGTTTAGTAGTCGTTAGACAGCAGGCATATAATGATGGGACTCATCCTATATTCTTTGACGGTGGACACGTCTTTTAAAAGGCAGGAACAGGTGACTTTCTGTTCTTTCTAAATTTTATTATCCCATCTGATTTTGGTACGCCATACACCTAGCATCAGCCATTGGATTGATAGCAAAGGTTATTGCACTGGTGACTTCCTGGGCGGAGCCTCTTTCCTGTTATAAATCCCTGGAGCGGGGTGCTCTGTCATGAGATACCTGTTACTGGAGGTGTTTTCGCTTGTTTCTGTGTGTTTCTGATATATTGCTGTGGTGCCCATTTAAGGAGGGACATTTTTGTAAACACATTTTTCTTAGCATTTTCGTTTTTTGCTTTAAAAATTTATTTAGTATCTGAAGAATGTATTCTCAAAGTTTGGGGGTCAACAGAAAGTCCTTAATGACCCTAGAAAGTCACCAAAGTGATGCGCAAAAGTACCGATGGCAGGTGAGCGAACGAGTGCTCTTTACGGTCTCTACGGTTTAATTTCTAAGCTAAGTTTGCAAGTTTCTTTTTTGAAACGTCGGGAAACATCCTATCCCTAAAACACCCGGAAATACAAAAGAATATTGTTCCGATATACGAAAATTTATCACGAGACGAAGATTTATCAATTCGAGACGAGCTATTCGAGCGTTGCATTAGTGGTTTCACTCAAGACGGTTCAAGAGCGAAAACTTAAATGGAGTTTTTCTCGAAACACATTTTTCCCGCGCCGCGCAGCGTAGCTTACGCAGTTTTCAACCGATTGACTTGAAATTTTACACAGATATACTCTAACTTCTTGGCTTTGCAGGACCAACATAAAAATTATAATATAAAGGATTGTTTTTAATAATATGTTTATGAAAAGAAAGTGTTTTTTTTTCTATTTGTCCTCAAATTTTAATTTTTAATTTTTTTTTTAATCCGAGCAAAAACAAATTTGTTAACCCTAAAGTCCATGCAAAGAAGAATTTCATATTTTAATTGAAAAAAAATTGTTCTTTCATTTTGGATAACTAGAAGAAACTGGGCGTTGTACGGCGCAAATCCGAGGAGTCAAGTTTGGTCAGTTGTAGCGTCGCCACTTTTTTTTTTTTTTAAATTTCTTTGTACACATTTTAACGTCTATTGTAATATGTAACTTCACAAATTGCAATAAATGCTTTCAGTTTTTAGTAAAGAATTAATGAAAAACACATCGTTTACAGGGACTTCCCCGCTGAACCCTCATGTCAATGACCAGGTACCGGACATTTCGTCGCAATTTACGATTGCTCGGCCTAGTAGACGAATTTCGGTCCCATGTCTTAGATCATCTCCATTCAAACGTTTCTGAATGATAATTACGAAATTTCATTGAAAAAAAAATTTTTTTTACTTTCAAATTGACATTTTAAAAAATTGTATTCTGAGCCACGACCGGGTACCCGGGTACCCCATTTCAAAAGAATGATGAATTAATTGAGAATGATGAAGAATGATGCAAAATTGAATGTTAAATAGTTAATTAATAATTAATTATTGATAATTAACTATTTAAATAACTAATAATTAATGAAAAACAATAAAAATGCATTTAAATTAACAAACAAATTTATTCAGAAGGACTTCTGTGACATGCATTACATTCAACCAACGTAGTTGCGTGTTCGTCGCAAACCGGCATTTCACATTGCCGACACGCCTTTCTTGTTTTTCGCCGCATTTTCAGAGCCTGCGATAAACAAATGTGGCAACAACCAGTGACCTTTTTTCTTCCTGTACTATCCAGGGGCGGACATGCTGTCTGGGTCGTCGGCACGAGCGGCTGAACCTTGCCGATGATGGACTCGATTGGAAGTTTTGTTGAGTAATGCCTCATGATTTGAACATTTTCCGAGCGTTCATGAATACTTGGCAGGGCAAGTTGTTCGCTTAATTGGAGCAAAAACATACGACGGGCGTTCGTCTTTTTCGGCAGCATGCAGTTGTTCTCTTTATAAATGACGAACGCCGCGAGTGCGCTTACATCGAGGAAGTTGAAGAACATTGCCAAGGGCCACCTAACAGGCCAATTGAAAAGTCCCCGGCCTCCCATAGTAAAACACATTTTTTTGGCAAAATTCGTTTTTTTTTTTATTCAACATAATTCGAGGGTGATACACTGATTATAGCGACCCTCCAACTTTTCGATACCTTTTTTGTAGTACGATTTGTCTTGTGCTTCAAAATAGGCCTCAGTTTCGGCGATCACCTCTTCATTCGACGAAAATTTCCTCCCAGCGAGCATTCTTTTGAGATCTGAGAACAGGAAATAGTCGCTGGGGGCCAGATCTGGAGAATACGGTGGATGCGGAAGCGATTCGAAGCCCAATTCATGGATTTTTGCCATCGTTTTCACTGACTTGTGACACGGTGCATTGTCTTGGTGAAGCAGCACTTTCTTTTTCTTCAAATGCGGTCGTTTTTCGGCGATTTCGTCCTTCAAACGGCCCAATAACGCTGTGTAATAGTCGCTGTTGATGGTCCTTCCTTTTTCAAGATAGTCAATGAAAATTATTCCGCGCGCATCCCAAAATACAGACGCCATAACCTTGCCAGCCGACTGTTGCGTTTTTCCACGCTTTGGGGCGGGTTCATCGTGTGCAGTCCACTCGGATGACTGTCGATTGGACTTCTGAGTGAAATGATGGAGCCAAGTTTCATCCATTGTCACATATCGACGCAAAAACTCGGGTTTATTACGCTTGATCATCTCCAAACACTGCTCCGAATCATCAACTCGTCGTTGTTTTTGGTCAAAAGTGAGCTCGGCACCCACTTTGCACAGAGCTTTCTCATACCCAAATATTCGTGAATGATATGATGTACACGTTCAGTTGATATCTTTAGAGTGCCTGCTATTTCATTCAATTTCAATTCACGGTCATTCAAAATCATTTTGTGGATTTTTCTAATGTTTTCGTCTGTAACAACCTCTTTTGGGCGCCCACTGCGTTCACCGTGTTCGGTGCTCATTTCACCACGTCTAAACTTAGCATACCAATCCTTGATGGTTGATTTTCCTGGGGCGGCGTCTGGAAACTCGTCATCAAGCAGAGTCAACTGTATTTTTTTCCTGCAAAAAGCAATATTTTATCAACACGCGAAATTCCTCTTTATCCATTTTTTCCACAATAACAGAAGTTGCTTCACTCAAAATACTACGAGAGTTGCCTCTTATGTTTCGGAATTTGGCAACCCTAGTGTTGCAATCCGGCAATTGACAGCCCTGTCGTAAAGTTGGACATTTTTGAGGTTATACGCACTCAGAACGTTTTGACATACCAGCGCTATTTGTGTTGTTTACAGTAACTTAAAAGATTCATCTCGGCCCAAAAATGGAATTAAATCGTCAACATTTTGGTGCGATTATTTTTTACAACTTTCGGCGTGGATTAACTCAGCAACAGTGCATGGATGAACTTAATTCAATTTTTGGCGATGAAGCTCCACCAAGGACCAGTGTTTATCGATGGTATGGTGAATTCAATCGTGGTCGTAGTTAAGTCCAAGATGAATTTTGTGAAGGTCGTCCAAAATCAGTTGTTGTTCCGAAAACCATTGATGCTGTGCGCGAACTGATATTGGAAGATCGTCATGTGACCTATCGTGAGATTGAGACAACCTTAGGCGTTAGTGGGACCAGCATACATTCAATATTGCATAAACATTTGACTGTAAAAAAAATTTGTTCGCGGGGGATCCCACACAATTTGTCAATCGCCCAAAAAAAGGCTCGTGTCAATTGGTCGAAAGAAATGCTCAAAAAATACGGTCGCGGTGCTTCGAAACACGTCTATGACATCGTGACAGGCGATGAATCGTGGATTTACGCGTATGAGCCCGAAAGTAAACAGCAGTCGACTGTCTCGGTGTTTCAAGATGAGCCAAATCCAACAAAAGTTGTTCGCGCACGAAGCACTTCCAAGCAAATGGTCGCCTGTTTTTTCGGAAAAACTTGACATGTCGCAGCCGTACCACTAGAACAACGCAGAACAGTCAATTCTGAGTGGTACACAACCATTTGTTTGCCAGTTGTCTTCCAAGAAATCAGGAAAACCAACCGCCGAAGACGGATCACTCTTCACCACGACAATGCGAGCTCTCACACATCGGCTGCGACAACTGCATTTTTGAGCACCCAAAACATCGATTTGATGGGTCATCCGCCGTATAGTCCTGACTTGACACCGAATGACTTCTTTTTATTCCCGTACGTAAAAAACAAACTGAGAGGTCTGTGGGTATTTACCAGTAAAGTGTGTCAGCAAGGACAGGAATTCACTGATATACCACTGATAGCTCTCCAAAAGAAAAGAAAAACCGCACAACGTTCTCCGAAAGAGGAAAATAAATAAAACTCGCCGGATTAAGGTTCATATAAATTTTTTATTTTCGGATAACTTCAATTCACTTCCTTCATATATATTTATTTTTTTAAGGATTACATAAAGTTTTCTTTATTTCGACATTTTTTAATTTCACTACTCCACCGACTATCTTATTATTTTTTGAGAATAAAAAAAAAAGGAAGCAAAGAAAGACAAAGCACGGCTCGACACTTAGGCGCAGGTTCGCACACCTCGAAATATCAAATCTGACTGTTCCATAGGAAGTCATCAAAAGGCAAGGAACCCCGAAAGAAACTGGAAAGGAGGCGGAGTTACACGATTAACTTGAAGTAGTTAATCGTGATTGGACCGGACGGGGTAGTCATACATTATGCATGTGTGGGTATGCCATGCATACGATCGTTCGGCGACCGGTGGATGGCGGGACATCGCTAGTGCATTTTCTAAGAATGTAAACACTAGCATCAGGGGTGTGAAAAACCGAAACCGATGATTTGGTCGTCCTAATGGAAGGCCATAAATCATCATTTCGGTTGCCGATGATTAAACATTGCAACGAACATAGGGTGCAGCCATTGCCAGATGTTGAAAGTAAACATTTTCTGGCTGCATCTTGATCGTTGCTTGATTACTGTCTCTGGACGTGGGGATCGATAATTGGAAGCCAGCGATTGCTGGTAATCAGGGACATGTTTGGTTTGCGTCAGCAGAAACCTTGTCGGCGGTAGCAAATCAATAGGGGCGAATAGCCGCATGCATGTTATGCCGAGGGTAAACAAATACAACGAGTCACAAGGAACTCTTGTTGATTGAGAATGTATGCCTAAAGATAGGATTTCAGATGCCATGGCCATGTGATGATTTTGCCGTGGACTTATGCTTTTTATTTAGGAGATAATATACGCCTCGGGGGTGAATTTTCGATGCCACGGTAAGGTGATAAGCTTTGCCGTGGGCTTAATGTTTCTTAGGGAATATGGTCTGGCCGAGGGTAAGTTTTCGATGCCACGGCAAGGTGATAAGCTTTGCCGTGGATTTAATGTTTCCAGTGGTGATGATGGAGAAAAAGGGGTTTGGAAGGAAATCCCCTACAGAATAGGTAAGCTGCCTAACAGAACTTCAAAACAGTTATCCGATTGGGTAACCGTAATAATTCCGGCGATTTGGCTGGGGGTAAATGCCGTAGCAAGGTTACGCAACCTTGCTGAATTTCGACCGAGAGGTAAGTCGTTCGCCTGGAAAAGTGGGGATCGAGCGATGCCTGGCTCTTCGGGCCCTGAAAAGCCCCACATCACTCCCTCCCCAGTGACGTAGTCACGAAACAGGTAAGGCAGGTTAGGGGGTGGTTAGTTGGTTATGGGCGCGCGTTTGAGCGCGAGTACGGGGAGGTTGTGGTGGTGGAGTAGGAGCGGTGTCGGTAGATGGAGGTGATTCTGGAGCGGAAGCTTCCAGAAAACAGGGCTTAAGCCTTTCGACGCTGACCGTGGATCGCTTGCCTCTAATGTCGATCTCGAAGACGCGGTCACTGATGCGGCGGAAGACTTTGAATGGGCCATCATAAGGTGGGTCGAGGGGTTTTTTGACCTTATCCACCCTGACAAAGACGTGCGTGCAGCTGTGCAGTTCAGGGTGGACGAAAAGTTTTTTGGAGCCGTGCCTGGTTACGGGGGTTGCCCTAACCTTACGTAGCAGGTCACGGAGATGTCCCAATTCGCGAAGTTGGTCACGCGGTGTTTCGCCATTCAGGAAAAGTTCTCCTGGAAGAAGGAGGTTGGTACCATAGGTAAGCTCTGCTGCCGAAGCACCCAGGTCCTCCTTAATGCTTGTCCTCAGGCCGAGGAGGACAGTTGGAAGGGCGTCAAACCATTGTGTGTCATTATGACACATGAGTGAGGCTTTAAGAGATCTGTGCCAGCGCTCTATCATCCCATTTGATTGTGGGTGGTAGGCGGTGGTACGACTTCTTTGGCAGCCGAGAAGATTTGTTAGCTGCCTGAAAATTGTCGCCTCAAATTGTGGACCTCGGTCCGAAGTTATGGTGGTTGGTACACCGAAGCGTGTGACCCAAGTTGCATAAAAGGCCTTGGCGACTGATTCGGCAGTAACTGCCCGGAGAGGTGTCGCCTCTGGCCATCGCGTGCAGCGATCCATCATAGTGAGGATATAAGAAAATCCTCTTGATGGAGTAAGCGGTCCCACTATGTCTATGTGGACATGGGCGAAGCGTGCCGTGGGAAGCTTGAATTGCGCTGGCTCCAGTACATTATGTCGCGCTACCTTGCAGCGCTGGCACTGGAGACAAGCACGGGCCCAACCGGTGAGGTCTTTGTTCATCCGGGGCCAAATAAATTTGCGACGGACAGCAGCGGCTGTTGCTCGGCCGCTGGGGTGGGCTGGGTTGTGGTAAACCTGGAACACGCCCTTACGAAGTTTCTCGGGAATGTAAGGTCTAGCGGTTCCAGTGGAGACATCACACCAGATTTCGCCCAAGGGGTCGCGAAGGGTAATTTTCTTAAGCTCTAGTGCCGTATCGGCAGTTAGGAGGGACTTGAGCTGTTCGTCCTCCTCTTGAGCTAGGGCAAGGTCAGTGTTATTCAAGGCGGTACGCAAATGAATCGTATCGATTCGAGAAAGGGCGTCCGCCGTGACGTTCTGTTTACCGGAGATATGCCTGATCTCCGTAGAATATTGCCCAATGAGGTCTAATTGACGCTCTTGTCGGGGGGAGGCATTTCCCGACTTCTTCCGGAACGCATAGACCAATGGCTTATGGTCTGTTAAGATGGAGAGTGAGCGGCCTTCTATCATATGACGGAAGTACTTAACAGCGCTGTAGATCGCGAGCAATTCACGGTCGTAGGCGCTGTAACGTCGCTCAGTGGGACTCAGTTTCCTTGAAAAGAAACCAAGTGGTTCCGGACGGCCTTCAATGTCCTGTCCGAGGACGGCTCCGATTGCGGTATCCGATGCGTCGCATTGGATAGAAAGTGCCGCTCCCTCGAGAGGGTATCGGAGTAAGGTGGCATTTGCCAATTGTTCTTTGGACAGTTGGAATGCTCGATCTGAGACTTCTGTCCAATTAATGGGGCGCTTATCATTGCGCTTAGCTCCTTTTAAAAATTCATTGAGCGGAGCTTGAATCTGGGCAGCATTCTTCAGGGTTGGGCGGTAAAAGTTAAGCATGCCCAAAAATCGACGCAGCTCACTCACGTTAGTAGGCCGGGGATACTTCATGAGGGCCTCCACACGGTCTGGAAGTGGGCGAATGCCCTGGTTGTCAACGACATAACCCAGATAGGTGATTTGCTCCTTGGCGTATTGACACTTATCTGGGTTGATGACAAGACCGAATTCGCGGAGGCGCTCTAGGACCTGACGTAAGTGGCGTTTATGTTCGGCGAGGTCTTTGGAGGCGATGAGAATGTCATCAAGGTATGCATGGCAGCAATTAAGACCTCGTAAAGCCGTGTCGATATACCGCTGGAATGTCTGTGCGGCATTCCTGAGACCGAAAGTCATCACTTTGAACTCGAAGAGTCCGAAAGGTGTAATGACTGCGGTCTTGGGGATGTCTTCTGGTGCCACCGGAATTTGGTGGTATGCCCTGGTGAGATCCAGGGTAGTGAAGACATTGCACCCTCGTAACTTGTACGAAAAATCGTAGAGGTGTGCAATTGGGTATCTGTCCGGGACAGTTGCTGCGTTCAACAGCCTATAATCGCCACATGGGCGCCACTCACCAGAACGTTTCTTCACTAAGTGGAGTGGGCTTGCCCAGGGACTGTCCGACGGTTGGCAGATACCTAGTTCGATCATATGCTCGAACTCCGCGCGCGCCGCACGTAATTTTTCCGGAGCCAGTCGACGTGGACGCTGGCTCACCGGGGGACCACGTGTTTCTATATGATGAAACACCGTGGCTTTATGTCGGCGTTGGTTAGGTAGAGGAATTGTTGTACTCACAAATTCCTGTACCATAACCTGGAATGGGTCTAAGCACTCTGTGGCCCCTGAAGTTGCCGCTGGTGATGCCGTCATGGGCAAGGGGGGTGCGGTTGGAGCCACAAGTCTGTTATGGGTCGAATCGACCAACAGATTATGTGCACCTAATAGGTCGGAACCTATCAGGGGTTCATTCACGTCCGCAATGACGAAACGCCAAGTGATCGGACGACAAAGACCCAATTGCAGTGTCAGCTTTTTACGTCCGTACGTAAGTATCGGCGTATTATTTGCTGCTGACAATTTGAGTGCGGCTGGCACGCGGTTACGCGGAGCAAACGATCGCGGGAGGACTGAAATATCGGCGCCGGTGTCGACAGTAAAAGCGATATTCAGTTTCGAATCCCGGATGGTCAAGCGACTTATCGTAGGGGTGCCGGCCGATTACGCGAGGGTGTCGGTCGGCAAAATTAGTTTAAAGGGCGCCTTTGGTTGGTGGAAGGTTGCGTCCAACCACAAGGCGCCTTGCAGTTAAATGCGCGATCACCATATCGCTGGTGATTGGCGCACCAAGGCAGAGTAACGGCATTATCAGGTATGTTCTGCCTATTAGTATTGCCGTTACGGGGAGGTCGAGCCGGAGCTCGCTGGGGATTGGGCCGGTGAGGGCCATTTTGAGAGGAATTGGCCCTCTGTGGGGCGTTTTGAGGCATATAGGCCCTCTGAGGGGCAGTTTGGTAGGAATTCTGCCGATTAAGAGGACGGCTCGGCATGGCTCGATTCTGGGCGCTTCGAGGATTGTTCCTCACCTCCGCACGCAATTGAGTTATCTCGCGGAGGAGTGAGGTTTGGAGCGCCCGGAGGTCAGCAGGAGTTAGTTGTGTGGGCGAACTTCTTTGGTTAGGGTTGGGGCCCGCCACTGGATTCCCCTGAGGGAAATTGGTTGAGGCGGGCCCTCTAAAAGGTAATTGGGTTTGAGGAGGATGGGGAGTTGAGACCAATTCATGGGCTGAGAAAGGCAGACGAGGGTGCCGCGCAGGCTGGGCGGCGTGTTGAGAAACCGCCGCTACCTGGTACGCTGGAGGCTCAGAATACTGATCTGAGCTTTCCATAATTGCGTCCGCAATTTTGGATAAATAGCCCAAACTCTGATTGGGTTGGGCTATAAGTGCCGAACGGGCATGCTGGGGAAGACACCTCAAAAAGTGAGGCTTTATTAGATCGTCCCCAATCCTGGTCCCCGCTATAGAGCGTAAATGGGTCAGGAAAAGAGATGGTCTCATCCCAGAAAGGTTGGATACAGCGGCTAAACGTTGTTGCCGCACACTTCCTGGCTCGTCCAATGCGTCGAGCAGAGCTTCACGCATGTTGCTATATGGGTTGCGGCCGGCCGGCCTTATTATGTGTGCAACATGCGGTCGTTGAGTGCGGTCAAGCACTTTTAACAGCTCAACTGCACGAAGTTGTTCGTCGTGCAAGGCTGAGGCCTGGAAGATGCGGTCTGCCACTGCAAACCAAAGGTCTGGGTCCTCCTCATCGAAGGGGGGAAGTCCTATATTAGGGTGACGAGTCCCATTCCCGAGGCTGGAAGTATCGTGGAATTCTTGGGACTCTGAAGGTCTTTGGGGTTGTTGTGAGGTGCTGGCACCAGTTGTGGGCATTAAAATGCCGGAATTTGCCAAAGGGCAGATACCAGGGGTGTTGGAAGAGGTTGGGAGAGCGTTAGAAGATTGGGGTCGGTTCACGACGCTGGGGGCAACGGGTGGTGCCAGAGGAGTAGATTGTCCGGGCAAGTCTAGGTCAGCATCGACTTGCTCAGTGGGGAAATCGACGCTGGAGGCGTCGTGAAATTCAAGAGGCTCGGATTGTTCCAGAGCCTTTTTGGCCATGGTGTTCCGCGTGTTGACCATTGTGGGTTGTATGACGCGAAACTAAAGTTAAAAGCGTAAGAGGACGCGAAGAAAGGTGAAGGGAGGCCGGTGAGTCAAAAGAAGTCGCAGGGAGTTGAGAGAACCACGGATGTCCTAAAACAATGGTTTTCCCTAACCAAAATAAGTCGAGCGAAGGTCGGAAGTGGAGTCAAGTGGAGCCAAAGGGGAATCGAGCCGTGGGCTTGCTTCGAGTCGCGAATAAGTGGTCGTGTGGAGTCGTGATATGAGTGTGCCTTTGTGTTACTTTCAATCCGGGTATTGAATACTACTAATTGTGTACTCCGTTTACTTTAATATAAAAATCAAAAAAGAAAATAAATTTCAAAAACCGTAGCAAGAAAAAAATTACAGATATTGTTATTACGTGAGTATCTGCACTCATGAAAAGAGAGTTAAAAATTGTCACCGAAATTACATTAAAAAGGGGCATATATTGTCTATACAATAGCTTGTAACTTAGTACCCTGAAGGGGTTTACAAAAGTTGTGATTTTACTTGATTAAGTCACTTCAAAGAGTTTAGCCTGTTAATTTTTATTAAGATTTGTAACTTGCTTTTTCTTTATCCTGTTATTTCTAAAGAAAGAGAATTTTTGAATATGTATAAAAAAAAGAAAAAACAAAGGGGAAACATCTGAAAAGTTACAATCTGAAAAGTTTAAATGTTCACAAATTCCTTTTTGTTGATTTTCGATTTCAAAACTTTTGTTAATGAAAATTTATTGAATACATTTTAAAGATTTTCTCGTATTTTCAGTTCTTAGGGTAAACGATATGTATGTTGATGTGTGTAATCTGTTTATTTTTTCTTTGGCTTTATTGTATGTTATTAATTTCACTTTTAAATTCTAAGATAAAGTTTCGAGATTGTTAACTTCTCGCTTGTGGTTATAAAGGAAATAGTATGAAGTCAACAGGTTATTGTTCTTATTTCAACCTGTTGATAGGTAAGGTAGTACATTCAAAATCATCTGAGTCCGTGTAAAAATCGTAACTACTTTTGTTGTAAATTCTAATTAAGTCTTATTTGCTGCGACATTGTGTAACTAATTATGCATTAATTCGTGTTTATTTATTATGTATTTGATAAGTTAAAATGAGAAAAAGAAAACTTGTGTTTTGTTATTTAAAGAAAAATAAAAAGGAAAAGAAAACCTGTTGTTCTGTCGATGTTGCAGCTGGTGAAGTCCGTTGTGATGATTGAAAACACTGGCACAGCACTGGTGGAGTGGTTAAAGCTGCGGTGGGGCTCTACTTGCCCTTTGTTGCTGAATCCTTCACTCACTTATTGTTTTTCTGATGTAGAAGGTTGCTTGTGTTTACCTTCAGAGTCATTAAAGTGAACACTCGCGGATGTTTGGAGGTTAACGATCAGAAGGTACGATTGTTTCAATTCACCGGTAGGTCACCAATGTGGGTATTTACCAGTAAAGTGTGTCAGCAAGGACAGGAATTCACTGATATACCACTGATAGCTCTCCAAAAGAAAAGAAAAACCGCACAACGTTCTCCGAAAGAGGAAAATAAATAAAACTCGCCGGATTAAGGTTCATATAAATTTTTTATTTTCGGATAACTTCAATTCACTTCCTTCATATATATTTATTTTTTTAAGGATTACATAAAGTTTTCTTTATTTCGACATTTTTTAATTTCACTACTCCACCGACTATCTTATTATTTTTTGAGAATAAAAAAAAAAGGAAGCAAAGAAAGACAAAGCACGGCTCGACACTTAGGCGCAGGTTCGCACACCTCGAAATATCAAATCTGACTGTTCCATAGGAAGTCATCAAAAGGCAAGGAACCCCGAAAGAAACTGGAAAGGAGGCGGAGTTACACGATTAACTTGAAGTAGTTAATCGTGATTGGACCGGACGGGGTAGTCATACATTATGCATGTGTGGGTATGCCATGCATACGATCGTTCGGCGACCGGTGGATGGCGGGACATCGCTAGTGCATTTTCTAAGAATGTAAACACTAGCATCAGGGGTGTGAAAAACCGAAACCGATGATTTGGTCGTCCTAATGGAAGGCCATAAATCATCATTTCGGTTGCCGATGATTAAACATTGCAACGAACATAGGGTGCAGCCATTGCCAGATGTTGAAAGTAAACATTTTCTGGCTGCATCTTGATCGTTGCTTGATTACTGTCTCTGGACGTGGGGATCGATAATTGGAAGCCAGCGATTGCTGGTAATCAGGGACATGTTTGGTTTGCGTCAGCAGAAACCTTGTCGGCGGTAGCAAATCAATAGGGGCGAATAGCCGCATGCATGTTATGCCGAGGGTAAACAAATACAACGAGTCACAAGGAACTCTTGTTGATTGTTGTTTCCATAGCTTAAGGCTATGGAAACGAGATGCCCTGGCAGAATGTATGCCTAAAGATAGGATTTCAGATGCCATGGCCATGTGATGATTTTGCCGTGGACTTATGCTTTTTATTTAGGAGATAATATACGCCTCGGGGGTGAATTTTCAATGCCACGGTAAGGTGATAAGCTTTGCCGTGGGCTTAATGTTTCTTAGGGAATATGGTCTGGCCGAGGGTAAGTTTTCGATGCCACGGCAAGGTGATAAGCTTTGCCGTGGATTTAATGTTTCCAGTGGTGATGATGGAGAAAAAGGGGTTTGGAAGGAAATCCCCTACAGAATAGGTAAGCTGCCTAACAGAACTTCAAAACAGTTATCCGATTGGGTAACCGTAATAATTCCGGCGATTTGGCTGGGGGTAAATGCCGTAGCAAGGTTACGCAACCTTGCTGAATTTCGACCGAGAGGTAAGTCGTTCGCCTGGAAAAGTGGGGATCGAGCGATGCCTGGCTCTTCGGGCCCTGAAAAGCCCCACAGGTCAACGTTTTTCGACACCTGAAGAAGCGGTTGCTGCATTCAGAATGCATGTGTTGGAGATACTTCAATCAGAGTGGCAAAAGTGCTTCGACAATTGGTTCAAACGCATGCAAAAGTGTATAGATCTTCATGGGGAATATTTTGAAAAACAATAAAGTGATTTTCGATGATCAATATTTGTTTTTGTTCTCCAATCCCGAAATATAAAAGGCAACCCTCGTAGTAGTTCACCGCACCCATAATATCATCTTCTGTTGATATAGATCTGATGTAGCACTCAAACAGGTTGGGTGATATGACGAAAGCTAATGGTACGTTCATATTTCTTTGTACATCATCCACTTTTCATCGAGTTAAAATCCAGTCCAACATTTTACAATTGTTGTTCGGAATGAGCGAAGAAAAGCAAATATTGAGCTGCTGGTTCGCAGCAGTCAATTCGTAGGGGACCTATTTAATCATCTTCCACTACTTTCGCGCTAATGCAAGTGTACACGAATTGTTTTTTCCTTTACTCCAAACTGTTGACCAATTTATTGACATGTTTGGCTAGAATCGTCTTTATTACCGCCTTTAATTGGTCCAAATAGAGAGATTGTCTACCAGATCAAGATTTATCTTGAAGAGTCTATAGCGTTTGCTTCGATAATGAAGAACGTGTGATTCGAACTGACGCTATGAGGGTTAGAATCACAAAAAAATGGACCAATGCTCAACACACCAGGCTACTGGCCGCGTGTACGAATTCGATTTCTAAACTCAAGTACACTCAACTTATCTGGAATTGTTGTGTTATCGCTATGGTATACGGCTATGGTGCTTTTGCTTATTCGAATTTCCTTTCGGTGTTCTTCACTATTTGCTTGTGTATTGTGTGTGTATCTGTTAGAAACGCCACACTACTCCCTCTTCAGTAACTTTGTTGCAATCAACTTCATGGGCGAACGACGGAGCGAGGAACGAGCGATCGAGAGAATGTCGGAGCAGCCGAGTGTGCCGGTGTATTATGCGGAAGTCGTGAACGTAGTCGTAAAGTTCTGTTTACTATCGGAAAGTGTGTGATTTAATTCTCGTGCCGCCATCTATGTGCCAGGCCGGGGACTTTGTCGTGACCTGTTATTCGTCCGTCGGTGTGTCGTGTATCTGCCGGTCATTTGGTCCATTGTATCAACACCAGCTTTGTACCGATTATAGTGCAAAATAATCTCGGGTTTTTTCTGTGCGTGGTCAGTGACTGCCATGTTCGAATGCATCGTCGAAAGCAGTATAACTGCTTTATTTTTCTTCGGCACATACGAACAAATCGTCGTTTTGTCGTGAAAGCCGAACAGTGTGGATAATTCTGCACGATCCTTTGACGCAGCCATCTCCTTTGGAATATAGGGTTTGGTTTTTCGTAAGGTTCCTACGACAGTCAAGTCCCATGACAATAAAAGCTTCGCGAGCGGTAACGTCGTGAAAAAATTGTCCATACAAATATTTCTTCCACTCCCTTTGTACGGTGCTGCTAATTTTTTGACAACATTTTCACCTTGATTTTTTTCTCTAACATTGCCACTTTTCCCGGTGTAAATAATGCCTTTCAGAGGATATGCATTTTCAGCATCACAAATCCACCACACTTTGATACCATACTTGGCTGGTTTTGATGGAATATACTGCGTAAATTTGGTTCGCCCACGGAACGGCTACAGCTGCTCGTCGATGGTAAGTTCTGTGCCGGGCCGGTACAGAGCGGGCAAATTTGCATTCAACATCGCCCAGATCTCACTAATTGGAGCTGCTTTGTCCTCCCTGGACCGTTCCTCTCGTGTCCGCGCATCATCAAATCTGATAAAACGTAAGATATTCCAAAAACGATTGGTACTCATTGTGGCCCTGTATAAAGGGAATGATGGCGTTTTCCACATCTCTGTGGTATGGTCTTTGTTTCCAGTATTGAGCCCTGCTGCAATTAGAATTGCAAAAAAAAAAATTATAAAAAATAATTATATAAGATACATAAAGTATTCACAATATATTTGTTTCTGATAAACAAATTAAAATCGATTGCAAAATATTTGTTTTAACACCCGGTACCCGGTCATTGACTACTGTCGGTAAAGTTGGTCGTTGACATAAGGGTTAAGTGAAAAGTCGCCTTGCCAAGGGTTTTGCTCATCAACTTACACGTTTCTAGCTTCGCGAAATTAGGTAGGTAGTTATCCATGTACTAGGTTTCACGTATAGCTCATAACGCTACCAGAAGTTCCTGTTTAAATTTGCCAGCGTTATTATGTATCACTTGAATCTTCCATTAATGTCAGTAATGTGACCTCAAACACGACCGAAATCATCGGGTGTTTTTTCGGCTTGTCCTTTCCATTTCCATTGCCCGAAAGAGGCTTCACCCTGGCATCTGCATTTGGAGGAACCTCTCCTACATGCCGACAACGAGAGTGAACTTTTTTACTCGAAATCCAAATATTACCCCGAAAAGTGTTTTCAGGGCACAACGTCATACTGAACACATCATTTTATTTCCGCTTTAAATTACTGTCTTGGACGTCGTGGAATGCTCTCCTTACTAAGTTGGGCATTTCCCTTTACCCCGCGCTTTTGCGAGTGGCTTAGAAGCGATTCGAAGAGATTAGCCATACGTACCTGTAATGAAAAATATAGAGCCAAAAGAAGGTCATAACACCCATCAGCGTCTTGTTCCAGAGCATTAACGTAGCAATAGCGGCTTTTGTAGCGAGTTAAGTTTCTTCGCATAACACGCAGTCGTCACCCGATGTGTCAGTGGTCCGATTATATTCTTTTCACAGCTCAGATTCGAATCGTGTTTTTCATTGCCATCGTAAAACACCATAGTTCTTTCCCAGCTACCAGAATTATTCGGTTACCGCGAAGTGACCACATATGTCTACGTTTATAATCATGAAGTCGTTGAAAACCGCCAATTACCATTATTCTTCGCGACCAGGTCTGGTAAACATAAGCCACCTGTCGTCGCGGTGTAGTGATCACACTTACTTATGCACGCGCCCATGTCGCTGCTTGAGTTGCCGCCAAGAATTACATTACCATGGACGCATTATTTGCTTTATTATCATCTGGGTTTTGGACAAAAGATTCCCAGGCGGCGCATTAACATCTAATACTACCGTGTGCAGGTTGTATTTGCCTTCTTATCGCCTGGATTTTGATCGAAAAAAATACAAGGGGGTGGCGCGCTGTCAAGGCCTATTGCCGAATTTATTTACTCTCACGTTTACAGGTTTCGGACGATGGGAGAGCGGCTTTGCTTTGTGGGAATATATATTATTCTGTAGTTAGAGGAACCAGCTCTTTGGTATCAAGGCAGAACAGCGTGAAGTAATTTGTCTCGTTGGACAGGTGAGTTGTGGGGGTGAGGAGTAGGGGCACCAATCACGGGCACCTGGTTCACTTCCTTCCTACTATCGTTCACTCAGGGTCGATTGTTTATTCCAAAAAAGCCCCGGGCAGATGCCGCTATAGCAATCCCTTAAAGTTTTTCCTTCCGTACCAACAGACTCCGCGCAACGCCCGCACACGAATACAACACACCAACGATGAAGGGGAGAAGGAATTAAACGCGCCGGCTTGTGGAATATAGCTTTTTATTATTCTTTTCGCTTAAAATACTTTACAACACCAATTCACAGAAGTTGTTCGTAGGTTGTATTTACGAATAATATAATTTTGTCCGAATGGATGTGTAACACCGTTATTTACCACCAAAAAGTTTATAATGTTAATATACGTGTATATATGTAAACGAAACAGCAGTAACACCGTTGTCTAGCACCAAAAGGTTTATAATGTTAATCCACATGTATATATGTAAACGAAACAGCATATTACGAGCCGACAGTAACTGTACGCGGCTTCAACCCTTCACGACACCAACTCGACTTTTGCAGCATGTGCGCATTCGATGTAGGCTAATGTTCGACTTTTGTGGCGTGGCCGCCCGCGGTGACGATTGTGCAACGACTTATGTAACGAGGGCGCGATCTGCGCTCGACGGTGGTTGTGACTCGACTGACTAATTACTAGCGAAGAAAAGTTCGTCGCGTTGTGGCAGTGGAGTCATAGCTAAATTCAACTCACTGCCATTTACAAGGAACTTTGAAAATGGTCGCTATGCCTGTTTAGGGGATTTAGTTTCGGAAAATCGTCACCGTATAGGCTGAGTCGGATTCTTTAGTTGTGTGTACCGGGAAATTGGTTTCGGCGGCATAGCCCAGTATGAATTCGATACGACACTTCCGCAGTTGTGAGACAATAACGTAGATAGTTTTCACAACCGCGGGAAAATTACAACAGGGAATTATGAACATGTTAGATATGTTCAACTGACAAAAATAAATTGTAGCGGTGACCTACTGATACTTTCGAGTCGATCTGCGGATTCCATAGGTCGTAGGTTCAAAACCGGATCGAAGGACCACATGGAGTTTGTTCTTCTTATTATTTTTATTTCTTGTTAAATGGCACTGGGTTATTTGGCGGCTCCAGCCGACTTAACGGTGATTCTGCGCGTTCCAGTCGAGCATCCCTATAGATTGAAAAAAAAACTGATGTGGTAAATAGTCCTCGATATATGATCAGGGTGGAAACCCCAATCATCACAACAAACCACTACAGGTTCTGGTTAAAACACTAGGCACACTAAGTATAACCATACACGTTATTGTCCGGTTGTGCGAATGATGGCAACGAATATAATCTTTATGAAGTCTCTTGCACACTAAGCAGGTTCTGCTACTTATCGCCACTATGATAGTTTCCTTAAAGACCCATACACGGTTGACCGGTTGTTCGAATTAACACATTAACACGGTTGTTCGAGTTATCGCGACGAGTTTAATTTCGTGTCCATATGACACGTTTTGATTATGCACTGACTGGACTGAGACTGAGACCACTCTCTCGACATCTCATTGACTTGAAGGAAAACTTACTCTTCTTTACTTTAACGACGCAGTTGTGAGTAAATCTGGAGAATGATTCGTGGTGAACCAATCATCATGAATGGAGCATTATTCCGACGATCGGCAAACCGCAGGTGGCTGAAAATATATTCATGAGCAGCAGAGTCGGAACTCCTGGCTCGTGCCTTCTGACACAGGCCAGACTGTTTACTTAAACTTTGTTTCCACATAAACGCATCAGTAATCCGTAGTGACATTAACGTAAACGTAATCCAAGACTTCAGTAGGACTAAACAGGAGGAATAAAAACAAAAAGGATACTTCATTGTACGATACAGGAAGAACCCAAAACAAAGGGGAATTCGTTGGATGACACGATGAAACCGGAAGCGGTGTTTAATCCTTCTGCATACATCTCTAAGCTGTCGTTTCATTTAACATTTTTAATCATAGTTTATTATATTTAATTATTTTCCATTTATTCAGTTGTATATTAAATTTATTTTATGTAGTAATCGATTTTCGCTTTTGTTAAATTTTAGTTTAAACTTCGGTTTTGACTTCGCCTCTCTCACTTAGGTATTCATATAATTTACAGTTTTATAACTTCTGTGAATTCCTGGTATGAGTTTACAAATGTTATTTACTACTTAGATACGAACAAAAGCGTTAATTAACCGGGTCTATATTCACAAGACTTTCATATTGTTGTAGTTGTTTCACTACTTCCATCAGTAATTAAAATTTGCAGTGTAAAACAGTAAACAATGGGTAAAAATGGAGTTCACTAGGGATCGGCAGGACTTAATATGAAGGACAAACAAGCAAAAAGCAGTACAAAAAGCTCTAAGTAGTGCAGAAGCGGCCTGAACGTCAGTGCCACGCGTTACCGCATGAATTATATAATTTTTTTTATGCTCATGATACTATCACTTCAATATTTCCACACCTCCCCTTTCTGCCGTGCTTCTACTGTTAATAGTCCCATCCTCTTGAGTTCTTCAGACCTCGACAACATTTCCTTAACCTTCAGAGGACAATGTGAGAAAAATATGGAAGAGAAAAGCCAATCCGATTGTAACTCAACCAATTGGAGTGCCATAATTGCTGGCTTGTCCTATAAAGGATGTGAACGTGCGGAGAGAGATGGGGCGGCAAGATAGCAAATTGAAAAAACGCAAATCAGGATATGTTAAGTGGCAATTGGTGTCTTTGTGAATAGGAACGCAATAGGTGTATGCGACGGCAGTATGTGCTTAAAAAGGATTCTCACATTTACCAGGCTGTGTCCCGTTTCGCATGAAAACGAAAGTGAGTATGACACCCCTCTGGCTTGTTGTTATTTGTGAATTCTTACCCAAATCCGGTCTAAGTACGAGAAAAGGGTGGTAAATGCTTTTTCAGGGGACAAATAAAGAAAAGGCCCCGCAAGGATTTCCGAGGGAGCCCCTTTTCATATTAAAATCAAGCATTCTCTTCCTCGTTTACAGTTTATACTACTCATGTTGGTCCCAGACCCTTTTCACTTGGCTGTTCTTGTTAAAAGGGAGATGTGTGTTTGGTGTCTTTTTTTATTTTTGCCATCATGATGATTTTTTTGTCATGTCTTTCTTGTTCCTTTTTTTTGTGTTATTGCTGAGTGGATGCGTTCTTTCGTGCGCAGCAAATTGTAAATCATCGACTTGTTTACTTCATTCATCGTCATACATAGGGTTCCAGGGATCACAAACACTGTCTGTTAGGACATGGTCTTCCTTCGACACCTAATACACGAGTCACAGATGGGAAACGAAAAAAAGAAATCCTTCCTATTTGTGTTAAATCAAAATTTTATTCAATTTATGTTGATTTTCTCTTTGGGGAACGAAACTGTGAACGACTACATGTCTCATAAGGATACTCAAATTGAATGACAAGCAGGAGTGACTATGCCAAACTAGATAGTAGATTAATGAATGGATGAATGAATTTGCAGACGAGCAAAATCAAATTTCAGGACTAAATAATTCGCATAGCGGCTGTTATCGCCGTCGTCGAGGTTATTGGGGGCCAATATCGAAGACTTTGTTCCCTCTTGCAAGGACATCACGGTGAAGATCGTGGTAATGAACAAAATGTTGGTTTGTATGAAAGGAAAGCATAAATAAGTCGATAAAGAATCAAGACATCATCATGCTCTTTCTCCAATGAACTTTGTTCTTGAAACGACTGGAAAAAGAATTTGGTACAGAACGACAGGGTGGTGGATGATGTGGCAGTGATGTGGGGAGGCACACGCAAAAAAAAACCAAAAAAGAAAAGCAGAATATAAACAACCTCATGCATGTGATAATGTTATTCGTAGAGATTTTGATGAAAATTTCATTGTCACGAGGAATACGACGATAGAGTCGCGTATAAGGCGAATGTGTTGTACAATATCCTTTGTTGCCTCAGACGTAGAATTATGTTTACATTTAGGATTTCATTGGTTATTATTTATTTTTTTCTCATGTCATCCCGGAAGGGATACATTTATCTTTTTACAACCAATCACTCACTTAAGGGAATATCTATTTGAATTCAGTGGAAATTTGTCCCCCATCAAATGGATTTCGGGGATTTTTGTGGATCACCATTCAACTACTGAATGTTTAATGATTTCGTTTCCTGTATGGTGATCCTACACTTCCGAGCCGATTCATTTTGATTGCTAATGGTCATGGTGAATTTATTTAATGGTTTATGAAACAACTTTAGGGCTACGTTGACACAGGGCGATGTATGTAATCGACAATTTATTACAATCGATTAAATGTTTGCAGATACCTATGGTCCTGTTCCTTTGTCACTGCTGAGGGCATAAATTAGTACCATTTTAATTTTTTGCGATTTATATTCAATATCACCGGGAGCGACCTTTAAGAATGATTTACTCACAGAATACGTTCTTTAAAAAATACAAATAATCGGTGTAAGTAGGTTGACCTTGTAGAAAAAGGATACGTTTGTCCACAATTGACATATCTGACTTCGACTGTCTTGCTACCATCAGAATCGTCCACATCTATGAAATCACTAAGCTTAGACTGCATGGATTATATGATAGAAAGAAGGGCTCTCTAGTTAGTTTTTATTGGGTTATTGTAGATAACATCTCCAACTACAAAGATGAAAAGATAGTAAGAAGAAAGTCATCATCATCATCATCGGCACTACAACCGGGAACCGGTCTTGGCCTTATTTAGAAAGTCCTGAGGCTTGTTAAATTTTCCATAATGATTTGTTTTTTCCGGGGTCATTAGTCATTAGGTCATTAGTCTTGCGCCAGAGGCTTGTGGGGGCCGAAGTCGTGGTGCCGGCGTACGACACAGGGTTCTAATTCGTCCTCACAAATTACTATAAGAAAGTTCGCCGCAATCATCCACGAACAAAAGGACGAAACGCAGCCATGTTTGTCCACAACCAGGAGTAAAGCCAAAAAGGATAAGCACACATGGTCGTCACCAGAGAAAATACTACAAATGAAACACACTGATTTGTTTAAGTTAAGTTTATTTCGAAATCAAGGAAAAACACTACAATTGGAATAACTTGTTTGAATTAATAGATTATTGTTCCGTTTCATTTTCTTATTGATACTAAAATTTTACGTCAGCACTGCGTGAAAGTTACGACGACTGCCGCAAATAAAATATTCGACATGGAGGTTGCAAACACTTCGACACGACCTCGAGGTATATTACGCATCTCCGCGGTTTGCGGAGTGTGGGAGAAAAACCTACCGTCGCGAGTGTTGGTTGGGATGAGACTCAGCGATATTAAGTCGCTGTCAAAAGAATTTTTGGATGCATTTACTTGTAGTGATAGCCGGATCTCATTAGAGAGATCGCCATGGCACGCATGTATGGGCGTACGTCGGTTCTTTTCAAGGATCAAAACCATTAGAAAGAACGTGGAACACAAAGAAGAGCATAATGGGCATCCAAGAGATGTGTGTAAACAAATCGAATCTCGTCGGATGCTAATGGGTTTGCTTATGCATCGTTCGGTAATGAAGGTCAGCTAAATAAATAGCAGCCGCTCATTAAATGAAAACAAAAGTCTTTCGGATACCACAAACGATATGAATTGTTTATTGTATCACAAGAAACCTATGTAGGAACAGCGTTCTTCTGTTTGCACATGGTGCGAGTTAGAGAATTTTATTGCTGGGAGAAAAAGGTCGCCGGCCAATGTGTACGTAAAGAAATTTATCGTACACATGGCGAAGTTGGAAAATAGACGGCGCAATATTTATGGTCCCTGTCATGACGGTTACATTGTATGCTAACCGAATCATTTTGTTTACAGAAATTTGTCTGGTTCCGAAGGTGCAGAATTGGTTTGGAATTCCAGATAAGCAAAGAAAGAAATCTTACGGAAAATTGTATGCGAAGAGATGCATGAAAAGGTGCTTAATGTGATTGCATTAGCAAAAACGTATGCGAATTGGGATGAGGTTATGGGGCTTTTTAGGTAAGTATGCTGTGGGGTTTGGCGGCACCGCCATAGGCTCCCCGACGGGGAATCGAAACCCGGCCTCCCACGTGACAGGCGGGTATACTAACCACTATACTATCGAGGAGCCAGTCATACAAAACGTCTATTTGAGACGAAGATGTTAAAAACCAATTCGGAAAAGCTCATAATATTCAAAACCGAAATAACTACTTATAGCAAAAAGGTTTGTTTCATGTGTCAAAGTTTTTACTGTACTTCACTTTACTACATTTAACTTATATGTTCCAGGTCGATTTTGCTTGGTGATAATTTCGGGTTCGAGTACCCTTGCCAATTTGTATTTAACATCCGTAGAGATTGATCTATGACAAATTATTACAGAATAGCCAATGTCGCGACAATATGTTAAAATTATTAAAATATTTTATTGAAATAATTGTTATGGTTGTTGTTGTTTAAATAATTGTGAGTGACGAAGGAAATTCTGATTTGGCTGGCTTTATTAATAAGCGCTATAGGAGGCTCGAAAACCCCCGGCTGATAAACCAAACACCATTACACACGCCATTCGTCCCAGAGGCATCATGGTCCATATTTATTTAAGGACGGTCGGGACAATTACTGGTGACCCCTAAAAGGAGATGTTGGAAAAGCGCCTTGCACCCGAAATGGATTAATTTGGCCTACACAACATTTGCTTCCAAAAAGATGGTGCCACATCACACACAGTTCGGGCTACAAATGCAAATTTAACAACAAATAATTTTTCGGAATAGTGTCATAAAGTGGTTTTATCGACTGACCCCCCCCCCCCCCCCCTCCCCCCTGATTTTACTCCTCTCAATTTCCCCTATGAGGGTACTTGAAGGAGTAAATATACACCATCAAGCCAACTAACTTGTCGAATATTGATTTTCTACTGTTCAAGGGTTTTATCTGGGAAACACGTTCTTTCACATAGCTCCAGAAAAAGAGAAAGTCCAACGACATCAATTCGCATGAACCCGACACATTAACAATACTAACACCTTGTTAAACGATTCATATTATAAAATGTCAAACCTTAAACTAAACTGAATCAGAAGTTGAATGACCTACAAGTTTGTCAAAACTACTGAGACATATTTTTCAAATCACGAAATGGGTAAACCATTATTTGTTTAGGCTCAATACCACTCTACTAATACAAACTCGCTGTTGCAAATGCAATTCCATTTTTAAAATTGCAAAACAAAACAAAATCGAAAAGACATATTTTCCCGTACGTTGGAGAACGGCAATCACACAACCCATCCCAAAAAAGGGCAAAGACTGTACAATCCCAATGAACATGCGTTCGGTAAGTTTACTCCCAAACATCAGTAAAGTATTTAAAAAGACTATTAACAAAGCTCTGCTAAAATTGGTAGACGACAATAACATTATTCCAAATAGCCAGTTTGGCTTTAAGGCGGGTCATGAAACCACACATACCGCAGCTAAACTGGTCTCCGACATACAATGGAATAAATGTAGGAACCAGTCCACGGGTGCCTGCCTGATCGACTTGGAAAAAGTCCTTGATACCGTCTGGAGCGAAGGGCTATATATCAAACTGCTCAGACATGGCATACATAAGGTCAAAAGTGGGAATGTGACCTCTAATCTCTCCTTGCCCGGAACAAACAAATTATTATGGAAAATTTAACAAGCCTCAGGACGTGTTAAATAAGGCCAAGACCGGTTCCCGGTTGTAGTGCCGATGATGATGATGATGACCTCTAATAAAACGTATAATATCAAGAATGGCTTGCTACAGGGAGCGGTACTTTCTCCGATCCTTTTTAACATTTACATTAGCGACTTATTAGATGCGCTTCCGCAAGCTATTGCATACGCAGGCGATCTCATAATGGTAACTTCACAATGCCTTTCTCCCGGAAATCCCCTAGATATATTGGGGCTGAACTCGATCAGCCGATTCTACAAGTCTTATCTATGTCCCAATCACTCATCATTAGGGGAGTTTTGCAATAACCATAAAGATGTAAATCGCTGGTTCTAGGTCAGGACTATAAGGTGATGACATTCCCAATAAATATACACGAACACGCAACGCCAGTGACAAATAGAAAAGTTGAAAAAATAAAGCATCAGAGCCGTTAACATACCAGTTATTATAGCAATTCCACAGCGGTAAACATTAGACGAGAAAAGCACTTCATCTTCTACACCCGGTCGTTGGTTAGATGCATTGCGGCTTCGCTCAACGTGTGGGGATTTGATTCTTCGAGGCTATATATGGGTCAAAATTTCAATCGTTGCAAGTTGAATGGATTCTTCCCAAACAATATTAAATGTGCAGACGTCGCTCGCCTTTTCGAAAAAGGCTCTACTGCAGAAGTCAGTAACTATATGCGTACCCCAGTACTTTCTGTTTGTAGCAAAATTTTTGAAAAACTTCTGAAAATCAGAACAATGAAATTTTTTGAAAAATAACTCAATTTTTAGCCCAGCACCGTTTCGTTTTCTTATAGGTAAATCCACGGAGGATGGCCTCCTGCACTTTTTTTTTATATATACATATTTTTTGTTCTCAAATGATGTTACACCTTGATGAAAAAAAAGTACAGCTGGCGTGTTTATTGACATTACTAAAGCATGGGCAGCCATACTATCTTCTTAAGGAAATTAGAAAAAGCAAGTTTTCGTGGTTTCATGCTCGACTGTTTCTGGTCGTATCTTGGAAACAGGTCGCACCGACTCCAAATTTTTTAGTCAGTCACGTCTACCCCGAATTTAGTTTTGTTTAGTTTTATCAATTTTTCAAGGGTCTAACATATTCAAGCGATGGCGGTTTTGGGTACGCCAAACCTTTTTTTTTTTTGTTTTTTATTAGACTTCTCTCGGGAGAGGCGAACCTATAGCGCCGAATGGGCGCCCTGAGATGCCACCAAATAACTCAAATAAATGTTGCAGTTCTTTTTGAACAGTTGCAGGTTGTAACACTTCGGGAACACTCGCGTGCGAAAGGAGTTCCACAGCTTCCCCGCTCTGTAACGGAACGAGTTCTGATGCGGGGATGTTCTCGCCGTCGGGAGATGAACCACAAACGGGTGCGATCCGTCGAATTGGCTTGTGAGAGCGCATATAAGTCGAATTGAGTGGAACAATACCACGAATTTTCGAAGAACAGTACCCGTGATAATATCTTTAAAACAGACAGAGGTCGGCTACGCGCCTTCGATGTGATAGCGACTATAGTCCCGACGTCAGCGCCGAGTCCCCGATCAGGCGGATCGCCCGTTTCTGTATGCTCTCAAGTAGGTCGAGGGTATGTTTAGGAGCCGAGCTCCAAACATGAGAGCAATATTCGAGCGCGGGTCTAATTTGGGATTTATATGAGAAGAAGTTGGGCCGGAGTAAAATATTTCTTGGCTCTAAAAAGATAGCTCAGTTTTCCTGAGGCTGACCTGACGATGCTCGTCACGTGTTTATGCCATGATACATTCCCAACTGGCCGCCGACCAATTTCAAACTTTCCCCAGCCTCGAGAGCCCGGCCATTCATCATCAGCTGTGGAACCGATGACCCACTTTTCTTGGTGAATGTTGTGTATTGTGTCTTCGCTGCATTGAAGTCGACGAGATGCGCCCTTCCCCACTGCAGGACCCTACCCAGATCCTGATTCAGAGAGTCAATCGGTCTGCATATCAGCTGATGCGACGCAGATGCACCAATCGGTAGAACACTCGAAAAGGAGGAGACAAGCGTACTATCATCCCCAAAATATCTCAGAACTAACTATTATTTACAGCTGACAATTAATCACAAACTGTCTTTTTATTTTCACATGTACCTGCCTATCAAGAGTGACCCGCTGTGATTGACTGTGAATTATAAGACTAAACAAAATTCGACCTGTCTCCATTGTGGCGGTGTCACTGTTTATCTCAAATTCAACTGTCATTTCCTTTTCACAGTACGATATTGCATGTTGGAGTGGTGGCTTTTAATATAAAACACAACTACGGTTGATCTTGCAGAAATTAGTCCTCGGACAAATTTGTCGAAAACCGGCCAGGCACCCTAGCTTTCCTTTGATCAGCGCCATGAATATTTTCCCTATGACACATTTGAATTGCTTTAAAGTGTTGAAGATTTTCCTTTTGAGGTCTGGAAATCCTAATTCTCGTCAAACCTTAAGAGAAATTAGTTAAATATGTTATCTGTACCTAAATTCCGTATCACAGCCTATCATGATTTCTTTATTGAGTTACCATTTTGACTGTTCAATGAGCTCCCGACATCTATCAGGGCACTAACAAGACCTATAAGGCGTGAAGATGTGGCTCTTCATCCTACATTATGCTACTTTAGATTTTCTGATTAAGTCATAGTATTCTGATTTATAGTGGTATTGTGATCTAATCAGAGTTTGTATCCTTTCATTTGCTTTCAGCATATTTAACATATTGTACTAAAACAAATTTTGTTTTGTGTTTGAAATCAATTATGTTTAGATCGTTTGTTTTATTTCACAATATAATTTGTTCTTTGAATGAAAAAACCGATATTATACCTCTTCTGCCAATGTGGAAAGGCATTCAACTCTGTTTTCTTTTTTTTTTTTTTTTTTCTTTAAATGTGTAAAAAGCATTGATCTTTTATTTATTTATTTGTTTAATTCATTAGTTTAAGTCGTTAGTATCTGCAATTTTATTAAAAAACTCAATGTATACTATATAGTCATTATATACCTCTCCTGAAACATAACACCTCTTGGTCTAGCTAACGCTAACTTCAATTCGTCCAGTTGTGGGCAGTAGAGGTCTGAATTTAGGGTTTGGACTACGGTGTAGCCCAGAATAGAAATGATTGCTTTCGAATCCGACCAAATGCACAGCAAAGCCTTCCTGGCTACAGGTTGAGCCGCTTCATTACCCTTTAACTGCGATTATTTTTGCACAATATTGTTTGAACTTCTTATCCCCAGTTGCCACCCATGTAAAAAATTCATTGATTTTATTCCATTTAGGCTTAGCAGATGGAAATTCAAGCCATCACGATTTTGCGTCAATAAAACAATACCGGGATTAGCAACGCCACTCAACTTGCCGAGGTAAAATTTTTTAAATATACAACATTTTCCGATTGTTAACTTCTATATCTTACATTCTACAATTAACAACCGAATCAGGTGATCTACAAGCTGTCAGTGAAATCATTTTAAGTATGGGATGTCACTTTTCTAACGAGCACAAGTTTAAATCTGTTTGAGCAATACTCTATGAAATATATATCTCTATAGGTATTTAGTGAAAAAAAAATGATATGTTTTATTTCCTCTGAACTACGAGGGTTGCCTCTTATGTTTCGGGATTTGGCAACCCTAGTGTTGCAATGCGGCAATTGACAGCTCTGTCGTAAAGTTGGACATTTTTGAGGTTATACGCACTCAGAACGTTTTGACATACGAGCGCTATTTGTGTTGTTTACAGTAACTTAAAAGATTCATCTCGGCCCAAAAATGGAATTAAATCGTCAACATTTTCGTGCGATTATTTTTTACAACTTTCGGCGTGGATTAACTCAGCAACAGTGCATGGATGAACTTAATTCAATTTTTGGCGATGAAGCTCCATCAAGGACCAGTGTTTATCGATGGTATGGTGAATTCAATCGTGGTCGTAGTTCACTCCAAGATGAATTTCGTGAAGGTCGTCCAAAATCAGTTGTTGTTCCGAAAACCATTGATGCTGTGCGCGAACTGATATTGGAAGATCATCATGTGACCTATCGTGAGATTGAGACAACCTTAGGCGTTAGTGGGACCAGCATACATTCAATATTGCATAAACATTTGACTGTCAAAAAAATTTGTTCGCGTTGGATCGCACACAATTTGTCAATCGCCCGAAAAAAGGCTCGTGTCAATTGGTCGAAAGAAATGCTCAAAAAATACGGCGCGGTGCTTCGAAACACGTCTATGACATCGTGACAGCTGATGAATCGTGGATTTACGCGTATGAGCCCGAAAGTAAACAGCAGTCGACTGTCTGGGTGTTTCAAGATGAGCCAAATCCAACAAAAGTTGTTCGCGCACGAAGCACTTCCAAGCAAACGGTCGCCTGTTTTTTCGGAAAAACTGGACATGTCGCAACCGTACCACTAGAACAACGCAGAACAGTCAATTCTGAGTGGTACACAACCATTTGTTTGCCAGTTGTCTTCCAAGAAATCAGGAAAACCAAGCGCCGAAGACGGAATACTCTTCACCACGACAATGCGAGCTCTCACACATCGGCTGCGACAACTGCATTTTTGAGCACCCAAAACATCGATTTGATGGGTCATCCGCCGTATAGTCCCGACTTGGCACCGAATGACTTCTTTTTATTCCCGTACGTAAAAAACAAACTAAGAGGTCAACGTTTTTCGACACCTGAAGAAGCGGTTGCTGCATTCAGAATGCATGTGTTGGAGATACCTCAATCAGAGTGGCAAAAGTGCTTCGACAATTGGTTCAAACGCATGCAAAAGTGTATAGATCTTCATGGGGAAAATTTTGAAAAACAATGAAGTGATTTTCGATGATCAATATTTGTTTTTGTTCTCTAATCCCGAAATATAAAAGGCAACCCTCGTAATATTTCTCAACAAACAGTAGTTAGCTTTTAGGAGCTGAGTTCGTTGGCTCAGTGTTATGGGTTCGCGTCAACTGAGAACAGTTTAAAAGACAAACAGACGGTCATTTACTTAGTTTGTAAGTTGCACATAGTTGATGCTATAAGTGCTGCCGTGTAATGGTTCCAGTGATCGTGATGTTAATTGTCATATGTTTGTCAAATGGGAATAAAAGTTGCTCCCCGACTGAAGTAATTAATTTACTCACACAAATTTGGATGATTTCTGTTGATCTACATGTCAATAAGGTTCACGTTCACGCTCTACTCAAAATAATCCCAGATATACAAATTTCTATACTCTACGTTCTTCACTTGGTATTCCGATGAAGTGTGAGTATCTATAAAAATTTCATTTCAATGAACCAAATGAAATTAACACCCCTATAAAACATGCATGTGCTGCAAACAAAACCAAACATCGCACAATGTGTACCACTTGCCTAATAGGACTTAGTAACTCCTTCAAACGATGTCCATACATTCCACTATTTACAAGCTCATAAAAGTCTCAGAACAAAGTTGAAAGTTTCTCGCACTCAAGATCGATTTGTCAAAATGTCCTTATGTCGCACTGCTTCGGCTCCATTTCACTTATTTCTATACCAACAACCAACAATAATGGATTGGTCACTATTTCCACCACATAAACTTATATCCTGGAACGGGCACTTAAGACCGGAGAAACCTCTGTTCACATAGTTTTCCAACTCCACATTCAAACTGTATCGTATATCCATTAGTAAGTTTTAAGCACTTAAACACAAAGCCAGCAGTTTCTTGTTGCGATAACTATCACCTCAAATCACTGCCACGTGATTGCACTGAAATCAAAGTCATCGAACTAGAAATCTATGTGAAATGTTATTCGTCCTTCGTCGAATGCTATAAATTCATTTTCATTGGTTTAAACTTATGAAACAATTAATCCGGTCCCCATTCTCTGTAGTTAGCTGAAGCTTTTCTCTACAACTTTCGACAGCCCTCCGTGTCCCGTAAACTCTACTCATATTCCTTCCATTTCACTTGGTATTCCCTTTAGTGTTTTGGATTTCCGAGAATTTTCGACAACTAATTGTTCTCCTCTGTGGAACAGGATATCGTAAACAGGCACACAGTTACTTGCCGCACTTGCCCACCCAGTCAATACGCAAGCAATCACAATGGGAGACGAAAGCAAATTGTCAATTTCTGTTGTGGAGCTCTGGGTGTGGGAGTTTAAACGAAACCTACAAGTGTATCCGCAACTTATTTTCAAAGATAATTAATTCGGGCGAAGATTGAATTGTTCGTCGGATATTTTTGTTCGTTGTCGTTGTTGTCGCCATGGATCTGGTGGGTGGTGATTTACCATTCATGATACCACCTCATTTGCCGATGTCAAAAAGTCAGAAAGGCTTTTTTCCAGTTCAGCACTCTCAGTATTGTTTAATTAGCTTTCTGAAGCATGCTATTCCCCCACCCGGTAGTATCCTGTGTGGGTCTCTTCTTAGTCATAACCTATCTGCTTGAAATTTATTCATTATTTCATGCTACTAGAAGTGTAGCTCGGGAAGTAAATGACAACCGACCTAAAGTTTACCATACCATTACCATTGGCTCTGGGCTTTGCTTAGAATCCTTGGTTATCCCGTTCGATATGGAGTAACTTCGACTTGGTAGACGTCAGTGGAAAGACGTCCCGGACTACAAACGGACTCTGCGGAACTTTGACTTAGGACCAACCAGCAATTATGAAATATGGCGATACGGAGTCGGCTTGTCTTACTACGTCGGCATGCAATTCGGTACTAAATGGACCGTATACAAGTTCCCCAAGGAGCAAAGGGGCCCTGATCGTTACCTGACTCTTGACAAGTCAATGAGAAATTT
Organism: Microdon myrmicae; assembly: GCA_963931805.1. Lineage (NCBI taxonomy): Eukaryota > Metazoa > Arthropoda > Insecta > Diptera > Syrphidae > Microdon > Microdon myrmicae. The sequence continues at coordinate 89,203,466 of OZ007501.1, forward strand.
AATTTCTACTCAATAATAATTTTTTGATTATATCTTTGCCAGGACGTACATCCTCATCAATATCAGGACAAAGACTGCTGGCGAATACTTAGAGTTCAATTTTAATTTCCCAAGGACTTTGAATTTCCGTAGTGATGGTGGTCGATGACGGTCTTTGATTCCATTGGGTAGTACTTGTACTTAGCCAAATAGTCAGAGACAAAGAAGATAACGGGCTTTTCATATTCCTTATCGTCCTTTAAAGGCTTCATTTGCTCCCATAAAGCAAACACTCACCAATACGGATAACGGAGAAATTATAGATCCTTGCTTCATCTCAATTCATGTCTTTTTATCTTCATTCACGTTTTGTTCAGCTTTGGAGGATTTTCTTCACTTGTGCCTTTTGAAAGTGCACATCCTTTATTATCCGTTCTTGCTATCATCCTTCGAGGAGCCATTAATAAATAATTTCTCATTTCGTCGTTCAACAACCAACTGTCGGTGGCACAGGGCACAGGGTAGGGTTTGGACGATGCCAATGATGATTATCGTGAATGTAAATGCCCAATGGTAAAGTACGCAACTGCAAGTGATGGCGCCTTTGGTACACTTAGATGTCGTCTTGTAAAAGTTGGTGGTATATAGCTAGCTATAAGCGGGGCCTAACTACATAATCGGTAAACGTAATGGTGACGTTTATTCTTTGGTCAAATCGTGATGTTAAGCTGTCACTCCATGTCAGTTTAAGACGGTATCACTTGACATTTGAAAGCATGAGCGATGACAAAGTTAGAAGTCAGATGGATGCTTGAAGTTGCCGCTGAATCTTCAGTATAATGTCTATTAATAAAAAGGAATTATTGATTTGTAATCATAGCGGAAAGTGCGATACACGAGCAAGCTGGATGAAAACCTGTGAAGATTGTTTGTTTGGGAGTTTGAGGTTATTCGTCAGGCAGGACGCAAGTTCACATAGTATAAAGGGCTAAGTGTGACAAAAGCATATAAGTCGATTGTGTTGTTTTAATTATCCGCTAGCCATTAGTTTTTAGTCTGCATTCATTACCAGTTTTTTTATATCAAATGGCGTATATTGATCTTTATAGGAAGGTTTTGACCTAATGTGACTCCAACTACATAATGTCAACACTGAATGTGTCATAAACAGTCATAAGCTTTGACACAATAAATCTTTATTTAGTTTAAAATACATATTTATTATACAAATAAAAGACAGCTTTTCGTTAAGGGTAAACACTTATTCCTATTTACATATATTCTTCTTATACATTTTTGCACATTTGAAACATGAATAGAAATAAAACTACAAATGTTATTTTGTTGATCATTTATTTAACGTAATAAAGGTTTATTGAAATTTTATTTTTAAAAATGACATCGTCGAGATGTGCCCCGTCTCTTGTTGGCACTTCTGAAATCGACTACGCAAACTTTGGAAAACTCGCTGACACATGCTGCGAGGTACGGAAATTTCAACCTTCCAAATATTCTCAGTGCTTCTTCTTGAACGTGGCCGCCCGTATTTCTTTAATATTCGTTGTCGATGCCGTTTGCACGAACGTCTTGACCCAAGCTTTGATGAAATTAACACTTGGACACTCACACGTCGTAATCCGCATTTTTTTTTTAATTAGACTTCTCTCGGGAGAGGCGAACCTATAGCGCCAAATGGGCGCCCCGAGATACCATCAAATAACTGTTGCAATTCTTTTTGAACAGTTGCAGGTTGTAACGCTCCGTGAACACTCGCGTGGGAAAGGAGTTCCACAGCTTCCCCGCTCTGCAACGGAACGAGTTCTGATGCGGGGATGTTCGCGCCGTCGGGAGATGAACCACAAACGGGTGCGATCCGTCGAATGTTCTTGTGGAGCGCATATAAGTCGAATTGCGTGGCACAATACCACGAATCTCCGAAGAACAGTACCCGTGATAATATCTTTAAAACAGACAGAGGTCGGCTACGCGCCTTCGATGTGATAGCGACTGTAGTCCCGACGTCAGCGCCGAGTCCCCGATCAGGCGGATCGCTCGTCTCTGTGTGGTCTCAAGTAGGTCGAGGGTATGTTTAGGAACCGAGCTCCAAACAGGAGAGCAATATTCGAGCGCGGGTCTAATTTGGGATTTATATAGGAGAAGAAGTTGGGCCGGAGTAAAATATTTCTTGGCTCTAGAAAGATAGCTCAACTTTCGTGAGGTTGACCTGACGATGTTCGACACGTGTTTATGCCATGATACATTCCCACAGACCGTGACGCCGAGGAATATCAAACTTTCCCCACCCTCGAGGGCCTGGCCATTCATCATCAGCTGTGGAACCGTTGATCCACTTTTCTTTGTGAATGTTGTATATTGCGTTTTCGTTGCATTGACGTCGACGAGATTGGCCCTTCCCCACTGCAGGACCCTATCTAGATCCTGATTCAGAGAGTCAATCGGTCTGCATCACAGCTCATGCGACGCAGATGCACCAATCGGTAGAACACTCGAAAATGAGGAAACAAGCGTACTATCATCCGCAAAACTGTACACTTTGTTATCCCTTGCCTCCAACAAATCATTTATGTGAAGCAAGAACAAGGTTGGAGCCAAAATAGAACCCTGGAGCAACCCTGAATTAACAGGATACAGATTCGAACACTCGCCGTCCACAACAACCCGGATCGACCGATTCTCGAGGAAGCTCCTCGTCCAGTCGCAAAGCTGTTGGTAAAGTCCATATGAACGAAGTTTGCTCAGCAATGCTCCGGGCCAGACGCAGTCAAAAGCCTTGGAGGTATCCAATGCGACCGCCCTTGACTCACCATGCCGTTCAATCGCAGATGTCCATATATCGGTTATAAGTGTCAAAAGGTCTTGCGTGAACCGCCCGGAATCCGTATTGACGATCATTTAGAAGTCCGTTGCACTCCAAATACTTAACTAACTCTGTATTGATGACCTTTTCCATTACCTTAGATAAAGTAGACAGTAATGCTATCGGACGGTAATTTTGTGGGAGACACTTTTTTCCCGTCTTTGGGATTGGCTGAACTCGACCGATTTTCCAGCAGTCGGGAAAGGTCCTCCGTGCATAAGATAACTGAAAGAGTCTGCCAAGAACCGGCGATAGTTCTGGAGCACAGGTCTTAAGGACTATTGCTGGTATTGTGGGGAAGAAGTATGTACCTAACAAGGGCACGAGATTCCCTTCTTCCTCCATCATAGTTGTTCCACCGATACAATTTCGCGATTGTTAGGAAGTCCGCCGAAAATAACAATCACAATCACCAAAAACACTGACAACAATAGACGCCCAGAATCGAAAAGTACGATGCAAATATATTGCGGGGAAAACAGGCGCACCGAGAGGGAAACACAAAGCGAAACTCCGCGACATCAACACAGGAAAAGTTAAACACACTAATTTATCGTCACTGAGGTTCCGCGGGAAAGAAAGTCAAATGCACTGTCCACCAAAAGAAACAAAACAAGTACATCGTCCCAGCATACCGTCCACCAGAGGTAAACCAAATGAAAACACTTGCGGCTTGTCGTTTGTAATTTATAACTTTTATTTTATCGGTAATTAAAGCACGCACGGTGCGGACTTAGTTTTAATTAATTTTAATATGGATTAAGCACTTCGACACGACTCTTAGATACCACGCCGTACCGGCGCCGGTACGGTGGATGGCGGTGACCCGACCGCCTTGAAGGTTGGAATACGACTCAACCGATATCCTCTCCGATAAGGATATCGTTTTTACCTAACACCAGAGACACGTAAAGTCTCTCTTGGTGGTATAGGAAACCAGATCTTGTGATAAAGGTAATGGTAGTATGTGTGGTGATCGTTCAGATCGATGCTATTCACACGTGCAGTGGAACAACGTAACAGGCAGGCGGCAAAGACAAAAGGAAGAAAATGACCAAATACGCCTTTGGTAATGCGGGTCATTGTTTACGCGATGCCTCGTCGCTTTTATCGACGTTGTTCGAAAAAAGGTGCTAAAAGCAAATTGGATGTTTATGGCATCTCTGGCTGCAGTAGAAACCGGGTTCATATTTGCATTATGAAATGCTGGAGAATTTGGTTTCAGCGTCTATTGCGGTAATTATATGCAGCTGCTTGGGTTGTTTATTGATAAGACAAACAAAAAAGGTTGCCAGGCAATGTGTATGAAAAGGTACATGACGCAGCTGGGAAAATAGACGGCGCAATATTTATGGTCCCTGTCATGGCGGTTACATTGAATGCAATCCGAATTATTTTGTTTACAGGAATTCATCTAAGGAAATTTGACTGGCGACATAGATGCCGAAATTGATTGGAAATTCCTGGTAAGCTAATAAAGAAATCTTACGGAGCAGTGGTATGCGAAGAGAATGCATGAAGGTAAGTTTTCTTTACAGGGACTTAAAGATCATAGATTTGATCTCTTAAATGCGTGCAGCATTTACAGGTACTAATACTTTTGCATTAGCAAACTTAAGGGAGTAGGGTAGTAGTTATGGTTAAGTCAGTTAAGTAGACCGTAAGGTTTGGCGGAACCGCTACAATATTCCGTCCGGGCCGATTGCCTTCCTACAATCCAGTTCGCGTAGAATGCTTCGAATAGTGCGCGGGCGAAATGTCACATCCCGCATGAAAGACCCTACCGGCGCGATCACAGGTGGCCACAAAAGGTCGGGGTCGAGGTTTGAATTCGCGGAAAATAAATTCGCGAACACATTAGCTTTGTCCTTTGAATTCGTGACTAATGTCCCGCTGTCTGTCACCAACGGAGGGAATGAGGAGGATGCGAAGTTACCGCTGACAGCTTTTGCCATTGACCAGAAGGAGCGCAAACCAGTTGGGCACCGAAGGAGCTTATTGATCAACCTGTCATTGTGCGCTTTCTTCGCAGGATCAAATGTCTGGTTGCACGCGTTTCTGATTCTAACAAAATTGGTTCTGTTAACATCGGTGGGGTTGGAGCGCCATTGCTTAAAAGCTATATTTTTTGACGCTGTAATCAGCTCGCATTTTTTATCAAACCAAGGTTTATCAGACGAACTTCGTTTGATGGAATGTGGAATATACATCTCCATCCCCAGAAGAATAATCGCTGTTACCGACTCCTCGCAAGCGTTAACATCGGAGTTTCCGAAGCACACCTCGGACCATGGAAAGGATGCGAAGAAATGCCGCAAATCGTCCCAGTTAGCGGCCCCATACTTCCATACATGGCGAAGCTGCCTAGACCGGTTATTCGCTTGAAATGCAAGTGGTTGCGAGACAGATACCAAGCAGTGATATGAGTTTCCCAGTGACGCAGAAACCTCTACAGTATAAATACTCGGTTCGGAAGTCAAAAACGGATCCAGGATGTTCGCATAATCGCCTCGGGCATCCGGCACTCGCGTTGGCTCCCCCACGAGTTGAGTCAAGTTGTGGCTTATAGCAAACATCTCCGCCAGCCTCCCTGCCTCGTCGGTTCTGTTAGAATTTAACAACTAGTCGGAATTGTGCACATTAAAATCACCAAGGACAACAATTTCAGAAGCTGGGTGGTTGATCTGTATCCAGTCGACAGTATGTGAAAGATGTTCGAAAAATGTCGCCGGTCGATCGTCATTCGGGGAGCGGCAAAGACAACAAAGAAATTTAACGGAATTCCTCAGCACGACCCTCAACCATATGATGTCCATATTATTTGGTTCCAACGCCTCCATCCGCTGGCAAGCCAGATTGGACCGCGCGAAGACGCAGACTCCGCCCTTAAAACGGAATCTCGAATGTAAGTCGTATCCTGAGCAGCGAAGATATGAAGAATCAGTTGACGAATGGGCCTGGGTCTCAGTTAAGGTAAGGATATCAGGTTTCGTAGTTTGCAAATATTGGTGGACGGCGTTTACGTTCATATTGGTGAAACCGATGCCCCTGATGTTACAAAATGCCATCACCAGTCGAGCGCGGGCAGAGCCTCGAGAGCGAGCCCGGTTATGCGATGACGAACCTCTTAAACTTCCATTATTTATCATAATATCTGCATGATGTTCCCCCTGACATAGCCCCCCCCCCCCCCCCCCCCCCCCCCCCCCGCCCCCCGGAGATCCGAATGGGAGACTAGTTTACCTCCGGAATTCTTTATATCAGAAGGTACCATCATGACTTATAACCGTGTCAGTCCGGGCCATCACCCATACATCCCAAAATCGTCGAAGATTTCTCTCGACGATATCGCGGAATGTACACCGTGACCGGTGGTATCTCACGTTGAGACCGACTACCACCTAACCAACCTTTTCTCGAACCGGTCTATCAGCCAAGCTCCGAAAGACGGCCAGGGATTTCTGGGGTGTATCTGACTTCAGTTTTTACTTGTAGGAGAAGATTATTATTTCCTACAATGGAGAATTTATTCCGATTTCATTTGGTACACATCAATGCCCTTGAAAGGGGTGTTCAGCAAAGAATCATTTTTTGTTTTCTGGAAATTGATCATTATATTCCACTTGACGCAAAATCGTTTGATTCTATTGAAGTCATCTGGCGTAAGTCTGTTGATGACATCAATCTTTTCGGCATATCCGTATACCACAATCTCATTGACGTACGCTATTGCATAATTGAGAGAACTCATTAGCCGAAAGCCCTAGCAGCTAGCGCTATTTAGAATGAAGTTATTGTGTAATTAATTACATCGTAATAAATAATAATAATAATAATAATAATAATAATAATAATAATAATAATAATAATAATAATAATGAGAGAACTCACTAGATCACTAGCGTAGATGTTAAATAGAAGTTGAGAATTCAATGCTCCTTATTGTAAGCCGTTTTTGATGTCTTGTGGTTTATATCTCCGTATTTCACCACAAATTGATTATCCATTATCATATGATAACTTATATACAGGACCTTCTAACCATACGGTGTGAAGGCCTATTCAAAGACAACCAAACAGGCCCCTGCGCATTGTCGCTTGCCTTGTTCCACTGTATGTTGGAAACTAGTTTTTTCGCAGCATGAACTATGTCATGTTGCGATCTAAAACCAAATTGGTTGTTCGGAATAATGCCATTTTCTTCACATCACATTTTCGAATACCTTTCTGATGTTTGGAAGCAAGTTTGTGGGGATGAAGCATGGTGCGCCGCCGTACGGCGGTGAATCTCTTCTATCCACATCTTCACCAAACGTTCCGCCAGGAACTGTAGTGAATGGTATTTTATTTATTTGACGGTTTACAAGCACTTTAAAACTCTGGTACAAATGAACTAAATTTATAAATATGCATAATACTGTTTAATGTCCACCAGATCTTAATTAATCCTCGCTTGAGGTTTTTTTTACTCGCGACTTCAAGTGCTGTGATTGTTGACTATAATTTGCGGAATTGACTCACACAGCTCAACCAACACTTGGGGGTTGAAAATCCGCGACTACTGGATGTACGCATCGTCGGCGCGCTACGAGGAGCGGAAGACGGACCGACCGGCCGGCTCGGTCGGGTGATGAAAAACGACTCAATGATACAACCCTCGTTTGGGGTGAGTTTGGTGGTGTGGTGAAAAGGAAATGAAAATTTCCTTTTGAGACCGACCAATCAGAGTGGATCTCCAGTACATAGATCCTAACGAGGGTGTGTCCACTTACGCGCGGATCAGTTTGTTTGCTCGTGACGCGAGCTCTTGGTTGTAAGAACCGTGGGACTGGAAATTCACATACAAGAGCATATTTGGACGAAGTGTTTGCAGCTCTTTAAATACGGTGCTGGTGATTAGGCTGCCTTTGGGATGATTACACAATGACGGTTGTGTTTACATCCGCATCGATTGTGTATTGCATCCGTAGCAAGTCAAGGATCGAATTCCAGTGTGAATATTTAAACTGGCAAAGAATTCGGGTCTTGGCAGCTAGGCGAGAGTTGCGTTATGCTTTGTAGGTTGAATAAAAGCCGCCCTGGGTACGGATACACCATAAATCAGGGGTTCTGCTGATTGTTTCTATAATCCATTTCGGTTATCTAGAATGTTAGCCGAAATGTTTCCTTTTTAGAACAATGCTGAGATGCATTGATGTATGGGGTACTAGCGTACCGATCTCTTCCAGGAAAAATGATATAACGCATTAATTGCGTGAATGTCCTTGATGGGAGAATGGTTGAGGGTGTTAATGCGCTTGCATAAGCGAAAAAAACAATGAGGTCTCTAGAGCTTTAGGGCAGGAAGATTTGGAGGTAAGTGGAAAAGGTAGCAGTGGCGTCAGTAGAACCGCCACAAGTTAATGGGCCGAAGATTGGCTCGATTGCTCCTGTCAATTTTCCCTTGACAAAGCCAGCAACATCCGGTGTTCCCAATCGGTCACCCATCTAAGTACTGGCCGTGCCCGACGCTGCTTAATTTCAGTGATCAGACGAGACCCGATGCTTTCTGTATGGTATGGTGGTTAATCATGTCGTTGCCCTTTTTTGGGATAAAATGGACTACTGCAGTCTCCCAACGGGTTGGATAATATGCATTATTTAATGCATTGTTGAACAAAACAGTCTAAACCTTCACTACTTCCACAGGCAAGTGATTTAGAGCAATGTTTGGAATGCAATCTATTCCAGAAGATTTCTTGTTCTTAATAGATCTAAGGATGCCGTAAGGTCATCCTTGTGCACAAATATACTTTTGTTTAGATTTCTAAGCAGAGAATCGGTTCTATTGTTTCCGATAGATGCAGTGAAACTTCTGTTTTCGAGAGCCAATTGTTAAGGTCATTGCCTAGCGAAATATGATTTTTTAGAGCCCCATTTCGTGGCTACGGTTAGAATGAACAGACTCATTCACTCTGTACGCTACCTCGAAGCAAACACCGATTGCGTTTGCTTTCTCTTGCGAATCCTGGACTATTACGAACTCTTCGTTGGACAGGATGTGTTCCCGGGAGTCCGCGGAACTGGCAGATATAGAATGTCATTATAATATTTTCTTCGAAGGACTTTATTTATTTGTGGGAACATATGTGGTCCACTAGCTTTAATGAGTTGAATTATTATGTTCCAGTCTGCATTGATTACTGATCAACGCTCTGTTGGCGCAGTTAAGGCGCAATGAATCAGAGTTTTGGCGCCGATTAATTACTGTCGATGAAACTTGGATACACCATTATACGCCCGAAATAAAAATACAGTCAAAACAGTGGCCTGCTTAGCCGGACTCGTCTCCAAAAAAAAAAAAAAAGATGGCGACTGTTTTTTGGAATAGACATGGAGTTATATTAATCGATTATTTAAAAAAAAAACATTACAGGGGCATATTACGCATCATTACTTGAGTAACTGAGGCCAGAAATTGTGGAAAAACGGCCACATTTGTAGAAAAAGAAAATCGTGTTTCACCAAGACAACGTGCCATCTCTCACCCCAGCAGTTCCCACGGCGAAAATCCACAAATTACGGCTTGAACTGCTTGACCATCCGCCGTAATCACCAGATCTAGCCGCAAGCGACTTCTTTTTGTTGATGTATACGATCTTGTATTGCAGACCTTTTTTATTAGGTGCGCCACTAAGTTCCCGCTATTTTTTATGAAAATGTAATGTTATTGTGAAATAATGGTTCCAAATAAATCGCTCGAAGTATTGCCCATCGCTAGCTACAACTTGTTCCCATCTTTCCGCCATAGCTCGAATACCGTTACGATAAAAGTGTTCATCTTTTGGGGCTGTGGGGAGGAGAAGTATGCCGGACACGGCACACGGTACACTTCTTCCCCATCGTCTATTGTTCACGCGCGAAGGTTCGTCCGTTGTTCCGCCTACAAAAGAACGAAACGCCGCCACGTCCGTCCACAACCGGGAAGGATGAAAAGTACGCGCTAGTCAACAAACCGAACACCAAAATACGGAGCGGACAAGACAGAAAATACCGCAGGACAGAGGAACCGCTGCCGGAAAATTAAACACACTGGTGACGTTGTTGAAGTAAATGTCCTTTTTATTTTTATTTCACTTTTAGTTTTTTTTTTTTTTTGTTCTCAGCCACTATTGAATTTGTTATATTTCACTTAAACTTATTGTTAATATTAAATCGGTTTTAAGAATTTTACTCTAAACTACCCACACGGCTACAAGGGTATTTTCGCATCCTCGGTGGCAAACGACTTGGCGATAATCATCTCGTGCAGATCTGATTAGCTACTAGGGAAATTTTTAGGGGCAGTTTCCCTGAGAGAGAAATTGTTTCCCTCCACTAGGGAAAAGACTTACTACCACCAGAGAGTAAGTAAAGTCTCTCTTGTGGGAACAAGAAAATCAGATCTCGTAATGGAGATCATGGTGGTGTGTGTGAGATCGATCGTTCAGATCAGATTGTTTGCATAACGCTTGCAGGTCAAAAGCGAAACGAAACCAAGGCAAGGGATACAGACAAAGAAAGAAGCGACCTAATGCATCGTCCGGTAATGAGGGTCAGCTGAGTAAATATCAGTCACTCATTAGATGCTAAAAGGGATTGCAATAATAGAGTTCATATATCGTATCTCTGCCGACTGGAAGAATCGGATTCTTTTGTTTGCATATGTTTATGCTATTGAATCCAATCCGACGGCTAAGCGCGACGTCGGTGATTGTTGGAAGATTCAAACAAAGAAATATTTTAGCGAGAAGTACTTGCAGCTGTATCGATAGTTGCAAGTCATTGTAAAGCATTTCAGATGACTACACAATGGCGGTTTGTATATACCATCTGAGTGAATAAAACATGGCATCTATGGCGACGCCAGGATCGAACTCTAGTGTGAATATCTATACTAATTGGAAATTCGGTTCGTGGTCACTAATGCATATATATGAATGCCCTTGTAGGAAAAATTCTTTACAGGAATTTCCCGATAATGCGTTGCATGCATCAATGTCCTTGAAAAATAAAATGTCTTCAGGTGCCTATGCAAATGCATTGGCGGGAATCAATGGGAGTTGGGTTGTAATAATGGGGGTTCTGCCTTATAAGTTAAGAAAGAAATCTTACGGAGAATTGTATGCGAAGGGATGCATGAAAGGTAAGTTTTCTTTTACAGGGACTTTTAGGTTAATGATTTGATCTCTTTAATGCGTGGAGCATTTAAGATGATTAAAAGGATCTTATATTTCACTTAGGATTTGTGGGGATTATTCTTTTAGTTTTAAATGTATACCAAAATCGAACAACACATAAAAACGACAGATTTTAATAAATATTTTCACCAACTTTAACTTTAACACGATTGCCAACACGTCTCCGGGTATTTTCGCGTCTTCGTGCATACCGGAGAGCGGGAGCGGCATGACCATTGCGGTCAGCGGATGGAATTTGACTCAACGATATTCAATCGTTTGGGTTGAGTTTGGTGGTGTGGTGAAAAGGAAATAAAATTTCCTTCGACCAGTGGCCAATGGAAGATGATGTCTGGGACGCGGTGGTATATGTGTGTGTTCGTACACATCACCATGTATATCGATGCGTTTAGCCAAGGATAAACGGAACCTACAACGAGGAAAAAAAGAACAAAGGGGAAACGACATAAGGCATCGTTCGGTAATGATGGTCAGCTGTCTAAATAGCAGCCACTCATTATATGCTAAAAGGGATTGCGATAGTTTATACAATAGAGATCGTATATCGTCTCTCTGCCGACTGGGAGAATCGGATTCTTTTGTTTGCATGTTTATGCTATTGAATCCAATCCGACGGCAAGGTGCGACGTCAGTGATTTTTTGAAGACTCAAACAAAGAAATATTCCCGCGAGAAGTACTTGCAACTGAATCAAAAGTTGCAAGTCTTCGGAAGATAATTTAGATGGGTACACAATGACGGTTGTGCATACCACCCGTGTCAATTATACATGGCATCTATGGCGACGCCAGGATCGAATTATAGTGTGAATATTTACACTAATTGGAAATTCGATTTTTGGGTCGCTAATGCAGAGATCCATTGATAATGTATGAATGCCGATGTAGGAAAAATTCTTTGCAGGCATTTCCAGGTTCCATGGATTGAAAATATTAACTATCCTTCGGAAGTGAATGTTTTCAGGTGCCCATGCAAATGCGTTGGCGGGAAAAATAGGAGTTGGGTTGTAATAATGGGAGTTCTTCCTGATAAGTTAAGAAAGAAATCTTACGGAGAATTGTATGCAGAGGGATGCATGAAAGGTAAGTTTTCCTTTCCAGGGACTTTTTAGATTAAGGATTTGATCTCTTTAATGCGTGAAGCATTTAAAGTGCTAATACGATTGCATTAGTTAAATTAGGAGATTGGATGAAAGTTATGGGCCTTTTTAGGAAAGCGAACCGTGGGGTTTGGCGGAACCGCCACAGAGTTATCTGGAACCAGGGTCGGATAGATAATATCTACCCGGGTGTTTGTTCTCAATTTATTTCTAACTTCAAGAATTAGTTAATCCAATGATATATTATTTGTATACCATTCAACTCAAATGTCTTTACAAAGAAATCATTAAAAAAAAACTTTTTTTTTGCATAGACCGGGAATAGGCTTAATACTTAATACTATTGCAAGTTAACTTACCAAGTTTAATGATACCTTTAGCCTCCATGAGGCTAACTATAATGGGATGAACAAAAATTTCATCCGTTCCATTGAATCACCACGTTTACATCTGATGGTGGTCAGTTTCACACTGACAAGGAGCTTGGCATTTAAGTTGTCATTCTTCGCATCCATACCAATTTTTTGTTAGCATTTATTCATTGTTTTCAGTTCATAGTATTTGGAGGCACTGAATTTCATTATAATTACTCCTCCTGTTGCACGAATATTATGTTTGCACCAAATGTGTTGCACGAACAAAATAAAATAAAAGACGTACCCACCGTTTTGTGCTGCGATGGTTGATGTTGCTGAGAGTGCTGTCGTCGTAGCAGATGTTGTATCTAGTTTTGCCGCCGTCTAGAACTTCCAAAAATGTTGCAATAAATCGATATTTTTCTATCTAGTCCGCTGGATATTAAGTTGGTGTTTTTATTGAGACGAAGTTAAGATTAGGGCTGCGTTTGATGAAATACAAATACAAACTTAGAAGTACATCCTTATTAATTTTATTTCACATATAAGTGATTTTAATTCACATTTCCTTCCGAGATTTTATTTCATATTTCCTTCCCCGATCTTACACTTTTTGTTTTTTTTTTAGCACTATTTCACGTTGCCCTCACTTTTTTTATTCCCTTCCTTCTCGAATGCCAACTTGAGACTCCTCGCCTCATCGCCTGATGCGAATTAACCGTGCTTTTACCTTTTGTTTTCTTATCACAGTTGCTCTCCTGAGAAATCAATTATCCAATTAAACCGTTGTGGGTACTCGGATGAAAACTCCGACCATACAGTAATATGCAGTGATTTTGCCAAAGGTGAGTACCTTGATCGCATGTTAGTCAGGAAAACGGTATTTTCCTGCTTGTGACATCAAACGAAATATGACATCAGGTAACTTGTTCATGTTTTTAATTTTGTTTTGATTTCTGATTTGTGTTTATCAGTTAAAATGAATGATTGTTTGAACGTACATTTGGAATCACTGAATGAATGTATATTTTGTATACTTTGTTTTGTTTGTGTATACTTATTTTTATGAATTATGTTCGTTTCGTGTCTGGCTGGTTTCTCAGCGGAAAAGAAAAGCGGCGGGGTACTTCGTAACACTCCGGAAGATTATTTATTTGTGAGGACATACTAGGGGTGTTGTATTTCACAACCCGAATTCGGTCGTTCCAGGGGGTATTTATGGCGAACGTATAATTAACTTTCATTAGATCATCGAGACTTCAGTGATTTCAGTATTTCCCGATCGTGTTTGTCTCTGAACCTTGTGTGTAAAAGTTTTAATTTAGATAAGTCCAGTACATTGACAGTTAGAGTCACTAAAAGGTTGACCCATTGCTGAACACATCAAGCCACTGCCGTATGTACGAATTCGATTTCTAAACTCAAGTGCACTCAACTGATGTGGAATTCCTATATTATTGCTTGGTAAACGGCTGATGCTTTTGCTTATTCGATTTTCTTTATATTTTCACTTCTCCACTATTTGCTTCTGTACTATGTGTGTGTCTGTTAGAAACTCCACAGTTTCATCCAATTGTTGTATATACTTTTCGATTTCACCATTGAAGAGATTTCATTTGGTCCTGAACTCGTAGCGTTCGAGTGTATTGTGGGGGTGAAGAAGTATTGTGCCAATACATGGGCACTGTTTCACTTTCTTCCCCACGATGTTGCTCGGCGAATATCCACAAAAATCCAGGAAAAGGTAATTAAATAAAACACTCAGGGGTTGTTCCGCTGTACTTCCAATTTTTATTGTTTTCACTTGATTTAGAATTTACACATTTTTATTTGTTCTTTATTTAACATTCAATGGAGGACAATTAAACTGAGTTTTCGTGGCAAGTATAAACCCTTACGCGCAAGATGAAATTTCCTCTGATTGAATCTCGATTGTAATTTGACGAATAATTAAAGTAAAATTTTGCGCGGCGGCGTGACTGATCACTGCTACGGTTGAGATGCGACTGACTAATTAGGGGTGAAAATCTGTATGCTATTTTTGTACACAGAACAACCAATAGATATCGCGCCTATGCTCTCTCGTTGTCACGCACGTCGAAGTGTGGTGGATAATCGGTTAATTGATAATCGACGAACATGGAAGAATGAGAGAACAGAAACACGATGTACGATGATCTCGGGGTGGGTTTGGTTATGTGTGCATGAATCAATGTACTTTGAGGATAACCCATTGACCCAATTCGGTGAATATGGTGATCCCAGAGTACATTAAACTGTAGGGAGACAGAACTGTGAAGGATAGGAAAATGTATCGGGTGCTATTCACTTGCGAAAAGAGATCATTGATCCCAAGCGAATGGATGATCTGCGGAAAATCGATAGGACGCTACATCGGCTAGGGCAATATTACCGTGGGAAAACGCTAAGAAATGTTGGTAATTACCCAAGACATTGAATGATGCTGCAACCGCGTCGTTTGATTCGACTTGGTTGTTGCTAACCAACATGACTGAAATTTCCGGCGGAAATCTCATGGTTAGAGGAACGGAGTTGCCGTATGGCAAAAAGGGTAGCTAAACTCAATTATGCATTATCCGCATAGGATAATGAGTTTAGCTATGCGTCCTTTGGGAATACATGATATTTCAGGTGAACAGCATGAACGGTGGAATAGCGAAATAAGGCGGAAATGTGGTTGTAATTGTGGATTGGTTCTCCATGTAATATAGAGAACCCCCACAGTACTTCTCTTGTTAGAGTTCAGCTGAAGCGCAGAATTTCTCCGTATTTGTAAGATTACACAACAACACATTTATCAAGTTTTAGAAGTTCGCTTGTAAGTTTTGCCACGAGTGATCACTGTCGTGGTCAATCGTTCCCTTAATAGTAATTGTAAGTAAGCCGTGAGTCAGTAAGCATTATGTCTAAGAAGGATCCGTATTTTGCAAACGATGGATATTTCATAACTAAGTATTCAGTTTTATATTCAACGTAGTGCTGATCTAACCTTGTAGCTAATTGCTTTTCCCTGGGGTTGGACATATATATCTAAGGAGCGTCCGTAACCTGCGCTCTTCTGCACTATATACGACCTTATGTTTGAGTTCTTTTTTTAACAAAGATTGCAACCTCTCCTCCTTGAGAAAAGTTTGGTCTATAAGATTATAAACCTTATGTCCTAGCGTATGTCTCTGGATTAACTTCGTTTCGCAAGCAAGAAATACGTCGGGGTTTTCGTCTGGCAGCAATTTGAATACGATCGTAATCAGAGAATTACTATTTACGACAAGAGCCTTATTGTTAATTTTTCCGTTTTTTCCAGATTTTATTTATATTCGGCAGATGCGAGTAGATCCAGTCTACTCGTGTTCCCTGCTTATTTAATTATGTTTGCATCTGTGTCATCTGCTTTTGAGAGAGAGAAGGGCTGTGAACATGGTTGACGTTGGTTTTGAATGCGTAGAAATCCGTGCCGTTAATATCCATATTTTTCGTGCCGCATTCTATTTGAGCTTATATTTGGGTTGAGGTGCCTTGGGCATTGTTGTTGGCACGGGATATGATGAACAATTGGCAGAACTTAAGACAGCCTCGAAAATGATCGGGGTGTCCCTTATTCCTGTATACTGCACACTTTAGAAGGGATTTGTCTCCTGCTCTTTTATTTCCCTTCTACATTGTATTTCTGTCTACATGCATCTCAAAAGATTCTTACATTACATCCACAGATGGTGTCCCTTGATGGGAGTGGATCCTAAAACAAGAAAAAAAAATTGGAAATAAGCTCTCTACATACACGGTCGGAGATAACATATAACTGTCAACAAAGACGGTCATTATTAAATAGAACATTAAAGATCAGCAAGTTGGGAGTTGTTAAGATTCAGTTAAGCATCCATCGAGAAGGTCACTTTCGATTGTCAAGTATGCCCTGTGAATTTCAGCGATAAATCTACAGATTGCTAAGACTAAGCGCGTTCAGTCTGTGAATTTATTCCTATTTACCTATTTAGTTTTGAATAATTAGCTTTGAACATATTCATTCCATAACCTGATATAATTCGTGTGCTCACAATTAAAACCAATTGTAATACCCAATTAAGTAAGCGAAAGGCGACGATTAGCTTCCGGTAAATTTAGTTGAAAATCAATATTCTATACCTACGAAACCTTTACTGCAATTAATTTGTTTTTAGTCAGAATTGTGAAAACACTTATAATCACATTAATCGAACTAAAATATGACACATCATTAATGTAGGATCTTCAATAACCACCAAATTTTCGGCGAATCATATCTCAGAAATATTTTCCCAGCTGAGCAGAGGACGGCAACCAGTCACGCACACCCTCTCACGCACAGGCAAATGGAAAGGCAATAATTCTATTTGCTTGGGCTGGCTATATCGTGGCTTGTTATTCACATTTCTAGAATAAGCAATCCTCTTGGGAGTAAAAACAATATCCCTGCGATCGGCAATAAAAAAAATCAACAAAAGAGAGGAGATCCATAATTCCATTAACATCCCTTTGTGGATTATACTCGTACCTAAATTCCTTGAATTCAAACAAACACATCCACTCAAACAGATAAGCGATTATTTGGCTCCTCGTGTTACTAAAAAAAAAAACCGAATTTAAATCCATAACGAACCTTGTGTGTAAAAGTTTTAATTTAGATAAGTCCAGTACATTGACAGTTAGAGTCACTAAAAGGTTGACCCATTGCTGAACACATCAAGCCACTGCCGTATGTACGAATTCGATTTCTAAACTCAAGTGCACTCAACTGATGTGGAATTCCTATATTATTGCTTGGTAAACGGCTGATGCTTTTGCTTATTCGATTTTCTTTATATTTTCACTTCTCCACTATTTGCTTCTGTACTATGTGTGTGTCTGTTAGAAACTCCACAGTTTCATCCAATTGTTGTATATACTTTTCGATTTCACCATTGAAGAGATTTCATTTGGTCCTGAACTCGTAGCGTTCGAGTGTATTGTGGGGGTGAAGAAGTATTGTGCCAATACATGGGCACTGTTTCACTTTCTTCCCCACGATGTTGCTCGGCGAATATCCACAAAAATCCAGGAAAAGGTAATTAAATAAAACACTCAGGGGTTGTTCCGCTGTACTTCCAATTTTTATTGTTTTCACTTGATTTAGAATTTACACATTTTTATTTGTTCTTTATTTAACATTCAATGGAGGACAATTAAACTGAGTTTTCGTGGCAAGTATAAACCCTTACGCGCAAGATGAAATTTCCTCTGATTGAATCTCGATTGTAATTTGACGAATAATTAAAGTAAAATTTTGCGCGGCGGCGTGACTGATCACTGCTACGGTTGAGATGCGACTGACTAATTAGGGGTGAAAATCTGTATGCTATTTTTGTACACAGAACAACCAATAGATATCGCGCCTATGCTCTCTCGTTGTCACGCACGTCGAAGTGTGGTGGATAATCGGTTAATTGATAATCGACGAACATGGAAGAATGAGAGAACAGAAACACGATGTACGATGATCTCGGGTTGGGTTTGGTTATGTGTGCATGAATCAATGTACTTTGAGGATAACCCATTGACCCAATTCGGTGAATATGGTGATCCCAGAGTACATTAAACTGTAGGGAGACAGAACTGTGAAGGATAGGAAAATGTATCGGGTGCTATTCACTTGCGAAAAGAGATCATTGATCCCAAGCGAATGGATGATCTGCGGAAAATCGATAGGACGCTACATCGGCTAGGGCAATATTACCGTGGGAAAACGCTAAGAAATGTTGGTAATTACCCAAGACATTGAATGATGCTGCAACCGCGTCGTTTGATTCGACTTGGTTGTTGCTAACCAACATGACTGAAATTTCCGGCGGAAATCTCATGGTTAGAGGAACGGAGTTGCCGTATGGCAAAAAGGGTAGCTAAACTCAATTATGCATTATCCGCATAGGATAATGAGTTTAGCTATGCGTCCTTTGGGAATACATGATATTTCAGGTGAACAGCATGAACGGTGGAATAGCGAAATAAGGCGGAAATGTGGTTGTAATTGTGGATTGGTTCTCCATGTAATATAGAGAACCCCCACAGTACTTCTCTTGTTAGAGTTCAGCTGAAGCGCAGAATTTCTCCGTATTTGTAAGATTACACAACAACACATTTATCAAGTTTTAGAAGTTCGCTTGTAAGTTTTGCCACGAGTGATCACTGTCGTGGTCAATCGTTCCCTTAATAGTAATTGTAAGTAAGCCGTGAGTCAGTAAGCATTATGTCTAAGAAGGATCCGTATTTTGCAAACGATGGATATTTCATAACTAAGTATTCAGTTTTATATTCAACGTAGTGCTGATCTAACCTTGTAGCTAATTGCTTTTCCCTGGGGTTGGACATATATATCTAAGGAGCGTCCGTAACCTGCGCTCTTCTGCACTATATACGACCTTATGTTTGAGTTCTTTTTTTAACAAAGATTGCAACCTCTCCTCCTTGAGAAAAGTTTGGTCTATAAGATTATAAACCTTATGTCCTAGCGTATGTCTCTGGATTAACTTCGTTTCGCAAGCAAGAAATACGTCGGGGTTTTCGTCTGGCAGCAATTTGAATACGATCGTAATCAGAGAATTACTATTTACGACAAGAGCCTTATTGTTAATTTTTCCGTTTTTTCCAGATTTTATTTATATTCGGCAGATGCGAGTAGATCCAGTCTACTCGTGTTCCCTGCTTATTTAATTATGTTTGCATCTGTGTCATCTGCTTTTGAGAGAGAGAAGGGCTGTGAACATGGTTGACGTTGGTTTTGAATGCGTAGAAATCCGTGCCGTTAATATCCATATTTTTCGTGCCGCATTCTATTTGAGCTTATATTTGGGTTGAGGTGCCTTGGGCATTGTTGTTGGCACGGGATATGATGAACAATTGGCAGAACTTAAGACAGCCTCGAAAATGATCGGGGTGTCCCTTATTCCTGTATACTGCACACTTTAGAAGGGATTTGTCTCCTGCTCTTTTATTTCCCTTCTACATTGTATTTCTGTCTACATGCATCTCAAAAGATTCTTACATTACATCCACAGATGGTGTCCCTTGATGGGAGTGGATCCTAAAACAAGAAAAAAAAATTGGAAATAAGCTCTCTACATACACGGTCGGAGATAACATATAACTGTCAACAAAGACGGTCATTATTAAATAGAACATTAAAGATCAGCAAGTTGGGAGTTGTTAAGATTCAGTTAAGCATCCATCGAGAAGGTCACTTTCGATTGTCAAGTATGCCCTGTGAATTTCAGCGATAAATCTACAGATTGCTAAGACTAAGCGCGTTCAGTCTGTGAATTTATTCCTATTTACCTATTTAGTTTTGAATAATTAGCTTTGAACATATTCATTCCATAACCTGATATAATTCGTGTGCTCACAATTAAAACCAATTGTAATACCCAATTAAGTAAGCGAAAGGCGACGATTAGCTTCCGGTAAATTTAGTTGAAAATCAATATTCTATACCTACGAAACCTTTACTGCAATTAATTTGTTTTTAGTCAGAATTGTGAAAACACTTATAATCACATTAATCGAACTAAAATATGACACATCATTAATGTAGGATCTTCAATAACCACCAAATTTTCGGCGAATCATATCTCAGAAATATTTTCCCAGCTGAGCAGAGGACGGCAACCAGTCACGCACACCCTCTCACGCACAGGCAAATGGAAAGGCAATAATTCTATTTGCTTGGGCTGGCTATATCGTGGCTTGTTATTCACATTTCTAGAATAAGCAATCCTCTTGGGAGTAAAAACAATATCCCTGCGATCGGCAATAAAAAAAATCAACAAAAGAGAGGAGATCCATAATTCCATTAACATCCCTTTGTGGATTATACTCGTACCTAAATTCCTTGAATTCAAACAAACACATCCACTCAAACAGATAAGCGATTATTTGGCTCCTCGTGTTACTAAAAAAAAAAACCGAATTTAAATCCATAACGAATTGCTATTGGTCCTTTCATCCCTTGTCCATGATTTCCTTAGCTGTTTCGGCTGCAGCGCACCCTTTTTTCTACTTCTACTTCTACTTTTTTTAAGGATACATAAATCCGTTGGCAAATCGATTATTCATTAGAGGATCAAGCTCCCGGTTGCATGGTTTCACACGTTATACCAGACAGAGAATCAAGGAGTCTAGTGATACTTTACCGAGATGGGATTCGTTTTTAATTCCTTTCCCTAATAGGAAAAGGATGTACGTGTACGATGGTGTGGTCCTTAAAGCTCTTGCAATAAACGCAACAGATAAAGTAATATATATTAATCCTTTTTCAAAGGACACCCATACATAAGACATACGATATATTGAAGAAGGGAGAATACTAGCAGAAAGACGCTCATTTCGAGAAAATTGACCCCGAAAAATAATGGCAATTATCCTGTTTAACAGTGCTATCCATGCTGCTGCAACAGGAGGATATTAGTCCCTCTTGCAATACAAGTCGCGTGCATGGAGTTCGCCGTCACTAATACGCTATCCACGTTGCGATAATGATTCTATTAACTGATTACTCTCTACTCAGACGAGGTAATAACTTTTGATTCAGGACGAACCAATGAAAGACTTTAGATGGGTAACCACTATTTTAAAATAAAAAGGAATCCAATTTCAATAAATGACCAAACGTTGAATGGACTCTGGAATATGGAAAGGAAAGCAGAACGCCAATAACAAAAATAAAAAGGACATTTGTAAAGGACGTTTCCAGGTGCCAGAACATGCTCTCGTTGGCCATAATCACGTGCAGTAGAATAACTGTGATATGTTGTCATCATCCTAAGTCATTATGTTGGACTAGAGAGGGTGAGAGAAAATGAAAGCGAAGTGAAATGGACACCAAACGGATGCTTATAATAGAGGAAAGGGCTCGAAGGACGATGTTTCTTAAGTTGATGCAGATGATTACGGGAACAGAGATAATGATAATGATGATGAACCTGTTGAAGTTGGTGATTTTAGTGTTGATGATGGTGTCTCACTTCGTCAAACGAGATTATGGATTCTATTTAAAAGAGTGCAGTGAAGGCATATTACAATAAACAAAAAAAAAAAGGAATTCACCTCAAACTCAATTGAAATCGTAATGCTATTCGTCGTCAGGCAGTTGATTGTATTCAGGATGAAGAAGGATTAGAAACAATGATGAAACCCTGTGCATGTAGAAAGGAAAACAGGTCAAAAACAAAACGGCTTGTTTTTCATCGTTTTCTTCATTCAACGTAAGACACTTCCTTACGTTGGGATCCAATTGCGTATGTGTAATTGTTAGTCTGCTGATTATTTCACATATACATACTTAGTCCTTCGTGGGTTTTACCTACATTTATTCAAATCTACCTGCACATGTCCTTTTGTCCACCAGAAAAGTAAACACAAGCGAAAATAAAAGAATTTTTTTCCTTTAACATAACATTCTGCACGTACTTTAACTGAAAACTGCTGTTAGGTAATGAGGTACAACTTTTGCATCACGAGCTTAAAACAGTTTCTACAGTGAATGAATCAACGTCGATCCTGTTGGAAAAAGTCTGCAACGTGGGAAGAAACAAAAGTATTTATTTACAGCGGAAGTTGGGGTGGCAAATTAACGAGGTCCTGAATAGGTAGTATGGACTTCTCTCAGTCCTTAGAAATCCAAATAAATGGGCGTGCTCCATTATGTTCCTTTTTTTTCTTTTTCGTCTAGTTCTCCGTGCAAAAGGACAATTTCTCTCATCGCCGGGGCCATTCCCCTTTTCTAACTGTTCCATTCCCGCAGTAATGCATCTTTGTGGGTAAATCTGCAGAAGGAAATATGATTTTTTAGGAGCCTTCCCATCCGTACGATGTGTGCCTGGTTATTGTCTCAATTAGGGATGTGAAACAAAGGTATGGTATTCATTTAGTCAGAAAGCCTAGTAAACTAGATCAGTTAATAATCATTGTGATTTAATTCTTGACATTAAATGATCAATTTATAAATCAAACGTGTACGCACTGCCTTCGTCCCCTTTTAATTGTTGCCAACATCTTAATTTAACATGTGACCCTTTTATAATCAGGCAATTCGTTAACATGCCTGAGATCCTTTCGAGTATGATAAACGAGTAGAAAATTTGGTAGGCAAAAGGAGGACTGTTCACAAAGTGATACTCCTATCTTAGATAACACCCTCTTGTCATAGCTCAAACCAAAGCACTTAATCAAGGGCAAGAGCGTCTCTCTTATAAGGTGAGATCTAAGAAACAAGTTCTATCGTCTTCAGCGAAAAAAAAAAAAACAAAAAAAAATGAATTAAAAAACATAAGAATAATAATAGACGAGAAGAAGAGCCCCTTAGCTAGTTTGCAAACATGCAACTAAGGACTAAGTGCATTGGAACAGCAGCAAAAGGGTATGGATAGTTGAAGCATGCTTGCCTTTGTTGATTTCAAAGGAAGCGCAGCAAACAATGAAAAGTGCACGCGAAGGTGTCTGTTCATAGTCATGGGCTACCAAAGGAGCAACAGAAATTTTAGCTGTTATCCTCTTGCTGTTGCAGTAGTGTCATCCCTTCATCGTTTGGTAAGTGTGAAGTTTCAACTGAGGTTCATTGCGAACATTTGGCCCAGCTTCTCTAGTGTTGCATTCAAGGGAATAAAATCGTTTAAAGATGAAAAGAGACACTTGAAGATATTTAAGTGCTTTCATTTGCAGTGCATTCACGTTTTTGTGCATTTTATGCCGCGCCTTTTTTTTCATTCTTTTCTTCCTTTTTTTTTTTTTTAATGTGAAGAAAATGCATTGTTGAAACAGTCCTTAACTGTGGGTCCTTAATGCGAGTGCAAGTACTGAGGGCAAAAGTCATTAAAGACACTTTATTCCTCGTGTCATTACGAATTGCATATTCAGATAACCTCTCTACCAAATGGAATGGGTTCATTGATGAAAGAACTGCAAGTTTTTCAGAAATGCTAATGTCTTGTATTGGGTTTCATTATGAGGCCGATAGTCGTTTAACTATTTAGTGCTACGGAAATTGTAATTTATCATAGGAAACCTTATATTCATTTCAATCATCTAATCAGACTTCGAAACCTCTTAAACGTTGTCGTTGAATTAATGTCATACTGTTGAATTTACCCCAACAATTAGTGGAAAGGGCAAATCCGTAGAGATCAGAGGTGATGAATTCAATGACTGCTAGGACTACCCTCAGATTCTCACTGCAATTGGAGTGTTAATGCAGAATTCAATATACAGTGATGTGAAAAATTATAGACTCAAGCGTAAATTTTCAGTTTTCTGGAACGAATTATAAACTTTTATGTCTAGTTTTGTGACAAAATATTGCCAATCGACACCAACTCAGAGAAAACCCTTTAATGGCTCAAGTACTTTTTTACCAGGAATGGTAAATACATATCTGAAAAAAAAACCCAAATTTTTCCTATGAAAAAATATAAACTCCACACATTTACATTATTATTATTATTTATTGGTCTGTAGGAACCCGGAAGTTCATGACCTCTCCGACTCGGCTCTGCCATTATTCCCTGTCCTGTGCGCTCTCCTTCCACGTTCGACCATCCGATCCGATCTCCTCAAGGTCATACCTAACATTGTCCTCCCATCTCCGTCGCGGCCGTCCTGTCGGTCTCTTTCCCGTTAGTTTACCGTCAAGATACCTATGCACGGTCCTATCATCGCCCATTCGCGCTACGTGTCCGGCCCATCTTAATCTTCGCGACTTGATTACTCTCACTATTGTAGGTTTGCGGTATAGCTCTTCAAATTTATGGTTGTGGAGTTTCCTCCATTGTACTGCCTCCTCGTCATATTTACCGCCAAATATACCCCTTAAAACTTTATTCTCGAATACGCGGAATTTGTTTTCTTCCCGTTTTGTGAGAGCCCATGTTTCGCATCCGTATAGAGCAATCGGCATGATTATGGTTCTATAGACACGCAGTTTTATATTACATGGTAGCAGTGTGGATTTCATCAATTTACTGGCTGCATGCCAACTAGCGTTGCCGGAGTGAAGTCTTTTGTTAATTTCCTTTCGACGTTTCGTTTCTGGTCTTCAGTATCGTTCCCAGATATTTAAATTCTTTGACATTTTCAAATATCTTCCCCCTGACGTTTATATGTGTTCTCTGAGGTCCACCTGCTCTCGCCGTAATCATGTATTTTGTTTTGTCTTTATTTATTTCTAGACCCACCTCTTCTGCCGCTTGCATGATGATTTCATAGTTTTTACTTACAGTTTCGAGATGATCGCCCAGAACGGCGATGTCATCCGCATACGCAAGCACTTGTGTGACCCCGTTCAGGGATGATCCGGCCGTGTTGTCGTCTTGTACCTTTCTGATAACATACTCGAGCACAAGGTTAAAAAAACGTGGTGAGAAACCATTCCCCTGTTTTAGTCCGTCCCGGATTTCAAATCTTTCTGAGAGGTGCTTTTCTATTCTAACTCGCCATTTGTTTTCGTTCATGCAAATTTGAATGAGGGCGGCATCTTTTTTCGGGATTCCCAGCTCAACTACAATATGGTAGAGTTTTTGCCTCGCGACTGATTCGTAGGCTTTTTTGAAGTTCACGAACAGTTGGTGAACCGTCTCTCCGTATTCCCACTTCTTTTCCAGCAGTTGTCTTATTGTGGACATCTGGTCGCTTGTTGACCGGTTCCAACGGAATCCGCATTGGTAGTCTCCCAATATTTCTTCTGCGTACGGTGTGATTCTTGTCAGTATGACATTTGTTAATATTTTGTATGTGGTTGGAGCAATGATATTCCTCTGTAATTTTCGCAGTCAGATCTGTCACCTTTTTTGAAAATGGGGACGACTATTGAGGTTTTCCATTCTTCCGGGATGACTTCCTTGTCCCATATTGTTTTAACCAGTTGGTGGATCTTTCGAGCGGTAGCCTCTCCTCCATGCTTCACAAGCTCTGCCGGTATGCAGTCCACCCCGGGAGCCTTGTTGTTTTTCAATCGATTTATTGCGTCTACAACTTCGTCGAAAGAGGGCTCTTGGATCTGAGGCTCGGCTGTATGTACGTCTGGTGCGTTTATTTGTGGTTGATGGGTGCGCACATTGAGCAGGTTTTCAAAGTACTGCTTCCATCTTGTCACGATATTGTTTTTTTTCTGTGACCAGACAGCCATTCGTGTCTCGGATTATTTTGACTCTCCCTCGGTAGCCATTTCTAATTGAATTTATGCCGACATATATGCCTCTGATATTCTTTGCTCTGGCATTTTCTGGAATTTTTTCGATCCTAGTCTTGTCCCATTTGCGTTTGTTGCGTTTGAAAAGTCTCGTTGTCTCTTTCCGAATTGTCGCGTATCTTTCGGGGTTGACTTCATCATATCTTTCTAAGTGGATCACTCTGAGGAGTTTACGTTCTTCGATCTTCGCCCTGCACTCATCGTCAAACCAAGGTTTGGACTTAATTGTTTTCTTAAATCCGAATACCTTTTGGGATGTGTGTTTGATTGTGTCTCTGATCGATGCCCATTTAGTGCCCAGATTAATGGTTTCCTCTTCCTCATTACTCCCATTCTCTAGGATGCTAAATCTATTCGTT
Organism: Microdon myrmicae; assembly: GCA_963931805.1. Classification (NCBI taxonomy): domain Eukaryota; kingdom Metazoa; phylum Arthropoda; class Insecta; order Diptera; family Syrphidae; genus Microdon; species Microdon myrmicae. The sequence continues at coordinate 89,229,622 of OZ007501.1, forward strand.
AGTTCGTCTTGATATTCAGCCCTTTTGCGTAGGTCTTTTAGTTTATCAATCTCGAACTTGTTGCTCATCTCCCGTGACTGTCCACGTGGGTTTGCTGCGAGCCGACTTCTAATTTTGCCCATCACTAGAAGGTGATCGGAGTCGCAATCAGCCCCTCTATATGATCTTACGTCATGGATATTCGAGTGGTGTCTTTTGTCTATGAGGAAGTGGTCTATTTGGTTACGCGTTACGCCGTCGGGTGATATCCATGTGGCTTTATGGACTTGCTTGTGCTTGAACATCGTGCTTTTCACTACCAGATCTTTTGAGGCTGCGAACGTGATAATTCGAATACCATTATCATTTGAAACGTCATGTAGGCTTTCTTTACGTATTGTTGGTTGGAAGATATCTTCCTTTCCAATTTTCGTATTAAGGTCGGCGAGGAGGATTTTAACATCGAATGATGAGATCCCATCGAATACTTCCTCTAGGGCCTCGTAGAATGTGTCCTTCGTTTCTTCGTCAGTAGATTGTGTTTGGTCGTGTACGTTTATAAATACATAATTGTACCATAGTCCCTATATTTTTAGCACACACATTCGGTCATTAATAAATTGCACATATTTTACAAGGGGCATAATATTCTTGCTTATTATGAAGCCAGTTCCGAGGTTATGTGTATCGGTACCTCCATATGCCAGTGTAAACCCATTGGTTTCGATTACTTGGTGTGATTATTATTATTGATTATTCATTTTTGTTCCCACGAGTCTTGGGGTTTCAAATAGTCCGCCACACCAGAGCCCATCGTTGATATTGTAAGGTCTGCTTACTGCTCTGATTCGACCCGGTGTCCCAGTATACCCCTAGCTGCAAACCATCCAATGGGCATGGTGACGCCTAACATCCTGGACTAGGGATGGTAGCTCTTTGTGTGTTACTCCTCGCTAGGCTGTCTGATATGGGTTGCCCTACTGGAAGCATATGCTTCCGCCAGTATAGCCTGAGTGATTCATTGTAGTTTAAGCCCCCGCACCACTTCAAGGTTTCTACCAAGCGGGGGGTCAAATACAAACGAATGGTCCAAAATGGCTGAACTGTCAAAAGATGCACAATTACATTCACTAGGTTTTATTGAAGAGTGAACTTGAACTTTTCAGCCGCCCTCGTATATCCCTACAGGCCCAGCCAAACAAGACATAGAAATATGGTGGATTTGTAATGCAACGAGATATATTGCGGCGGTCCCACAAAATTTAACAGCTGCCGGATAATTGGTTCGTGAGATGTAGCAATGTGAAGCAACTGTTGTTATTGTAAAAAAATAGATAAAAAAGTACTTCGTGTGTTAATGAAGCATTGCGTTATTATGAAAAACAAAATACAAAGTTCATAAACATTATTCGGACTTTGCACCAAAAAAATCAACCATTGAGAAGTGATTTTCTAAATTTAAATGGGGCGAAATGAGAACCGAAAACGATAAACGCAGTGAACTCCCGAAAGAGGCTACAACGGGCGAAACCATAAAAAAGTTCACAAAATAATTATGAATGGCCGTAAATTGAAGTTGATCGAGATAGCTGAGACTCTAATGGTATAAAAACAACGTGTTGAGCATATCGTGCATGAATATTTGAACATGCGAATACTGTGTGCAAAGTGGGTGCCGCGCGAGTTCACAATCGAGCAAAAGTTTCAACGTGTCGTTGACTCGGAGCAATGTTTCGCGATATTCAACCGTAATAATAATGAATGTTTCCTCAGCTGACGTGGAATTGTTATGCTATCGTTATGGTATATGGCTCCGATGCTTTTGCGTATTCGAATTTCCTCTCGGTGTTCTTCACTATTTGCTTGCATATTGTGTGTGCATCTGTTAGAAACGCCACCCTACCCCCTCCCCAGGAAATTAGTTACGATCAACTTCGTGTGCGAACGACGGAGCGAGGAACGAGCGAGCGAGAGGACGTCGGGACAGGCGAGTGTGCCGGTGCTCTCTGCGGAAGTCGTGATCGAGTAGTAAAGTACTGTTTACCTATGGGATATTGTGTGTTGTGGGTATACAGATCACGTCGGGTTGTCGCGTTTAGCATCGATAGTGAAGACGGTGATTTGAGCATACGATGAAATGGGTGAGAAGTGAAGCACTGAAGCATCAGGCTACTGGCTACGTGTACGAATTCGAAATCTAAACTCAAGTACACTTAGCTGATGTGGAATTGTTGTGTTATCGCTATGGTATATGGCTCTGATGCTTTTGCTTATTCGAATTTTCTTTCGGCGTTCTTCACTATTTGCTTACATATATCTGTTGTGTGTATGTAACGCCACAGTATCTTTATTCTCCGTTGCGCAAGGTATAATATTCATTGATTACCTTGAAAAGGGCCAGACCATCAACGGCGATTATTACATAGCGTTGTTGGAGCGTGAAGGATGAAATCACGAAAAATGGCCCCATTTGAAAACGAAAAAAGTGCTGTTTCATCAAGACAATGCACCGTGTCAGAAGTCTATGAAAACGATGGCCCAATTGCATGAATTACCCTACGAATTGCTTCCCCATCCACTGTATTCTCCAGATCTGACCCAAGTGCCTTTTTCCTGTTTGCAGATCTCAAAAGAATGCTCGTTGAAAAGAAATTCAGCACTAATAAATAAGGAGTCGCTGAGAGTGACGCCTGTTTTGAGGCTAAAGAGGAATCGTACTATAAAAATGGTATCGCAAAATCGCATGACCGCTAAATTTCTCTCTTCATCGCCCTCGATGACAACTATTTTGAATAATAAAAACGAATTTTACCAAACCAATGAGTTTTACCATGTTAGCCTACGAACTTTTCACCCGACTGTTTAGATATTATAATGAGGATTGTTCTTTATTTAAATTCATAAACGCGTGGTTAAAAATTGCAAGGAATAGCGTTTATTTGTACCTGTTATAAATTTCCAATTTATATCTCCCAATTCCAATTCATATATCCGTTCCAATTCCAATTTATGTTTCAATTCCAAATGAAAATATATATCTCCATTCCAAATCTTATTTTGCTACAAAAAGCAATTTTCTGAAATTCCTTTCGGTCGCAGGTTTTTTTGAAATGCAGCACTCTGGGGGCGAAGTATTATGCGCCGGCGTACGGCACGGGGTTCGCTACTGCTCCCACCATCCCAAATTACAGTTCTCCGGACAGCAAAAGAAACTGAGTTCATCCGCAAATCGTAAGAATGGGGAACAATGAGACACCATCGATCCTTCAGTAAAACTGTTCACCAACACAAGGAGTAAAACTCTGCCACAAGACAGTTAAATGAAAACACTCAAGTTTGTTTATTAATTAAATGGTTACCTTTTATTCACAGCAAATTTTCTGTATTTATTTAGATTACAGAAAACGGATCTTTAATTACACTGACGATGAAACGGACGTACAAAAGAATGTAAGACAATGTACTCTACTTGAAAGGCATTATCGTGGCGGCACATGAGAAATTACTTTTTAATCTGTAACGCGCTTGCTCGACCCGACTGTATAATGTTCGCGTCCCCGTGCATACTGGGGAGCGGGAGTGGTCACGACGATGGATGGAACAAGAATCAGCGATGTGAATTCGCTGGTAAAGGAAATTCGGCCAGTGGTACTGGCTCTCTTAGTTAAGGGTGCGTTTCCTATTCCAAGAGAAACGTGAAGTTTCTCTTTGGGGGTATGTAACCGGATCTCATAGCGAAGATCGTAGTGGTACGCATGTATATGTGAACATAGGTTCTTTCATGGGACAAGGCCATGAGAACGAATCGGAACAATCGAAAGGAATAATGGGCATCAATGAGATGTGAGTTCGGCTCAGTAAATAAGCCGGATCTTATTGGGTGCTAATTGGATTTCTGTTTGCTCATACCGCGAGGTCATGAGACGGATCGGGGAAATTAAAAGACATAAAGGGATTTATGAGCTGAGAGTTCAACGGAGTAAACAAGTTGCAACTCATTAGCTGCTCGATGCATTTGGGATACCTGAAACAATTTGAATTTGAATTGCCGGAATGCCTGCTGAAGAACAGCGTTCTTTTGTTTGCACATGGTGCGTGCTAAGGAAGTTGGTTTTAGCGTCTATTGCGCTAATTGTATGCAGCTGCGTTGGATTGTTTAGCGTTGCGTGAAAAGGTCGCCAGCCAATGTGTATGTAAGGGAATTTATTATACACATGGTGAGGCTGGGAATAGGCGACGCAATGTTCATTCTCCCTAGTTTTGATGGTTACATTCTGTGTAAACCGAATTGTTTCTTTACAGAAATTCCTCTAGGGAAAGTGCATATGGTAAGATTGGGATTTCCCTGGCCACCGAAGGTGCCGAATTGGGTTTGGGATTTATGATCCTAAAGCTGGACAGAATACTTGTAGGGCATTTTGAACGCGAATTGATGCATGAAGGTAAGAATTCTCTTCCAGGAGCTTTTAGATTATACGATAGGAAAACTTGATGCGTGAAGCATTTACAGGTGCTAATGCACTTGCATTAGCGAGAAATAATGAGAGTTGGGTTGCAGTTATGGGGGGTTCTTCGGGTAAGTAGACAGTGGGGTTTGGCGGATCCGCCACAGCACTTTGTGGCTACCTGTAAGAATCTAAATATAATATAATAACTACTATCTCAACGTTATAAGAATTTAAAAAAAAGTAAAAGAATTTAAAAAAGAGGTAAAAGACTTAAAAAAAAGTAAAAAATAAATTATAAATAAAAGTTGTAACGCATCTTTGTATATGCAATTGTATTTGTATTATTAGCTTGCCTATTATTTTACGATGGAAGTTAACACTCGCCAATCGAAGAGTGCATATTAGTTCATATTAATAATTAATCTCAGGCTTCTTCAGCCGAACCAGGCGACTATCGAACAGTCTGTCAGTTTATGTTTCTCCGGTATTGTAATATTCAGGGATTAAAGACCAAAGAACATCGATACATCCTTTTTTAATCTTATCTACCACCGAGGCCCAACGCATTAATATTTAAGAACATGTTGGTGCTTTTTTTAAAATTTTGCTTAGTACAGCCTTAGCAATAGAAAATTACAAAAATCGCAAAGAAAAATAAAACAATGAAAAAAATAGTTATTCCAATTATTGCAGTTGTATGGGTGCGTTTCAAGTAAAAAAGCCAGTTAGTTATTTTCAACTGAAGGGAGGGGTTAAGAATTAGGATTAAGGAATGCTTTATTAAACTTAGAAGAATGTTGATAAAACTGACGATTCTTTTTCAATACCAAATGATCGTATACAAGTTGCTACGATCTTCAATTCTCCCGTTCAATCGAATAATGGCGAATAAAATCAAATTTAAGCCGGTTAAACACAGAGAATCGTTCTTCATTCGAACCACTCAACAATGCTCTGCAAGTTCCTGCATTTCCTCTTTATATCTCATAGTTCTTTGCTAAATTCATTTTTTTTTTTTTGTATTTCCAAATTATCGAAATTTCTCTCATTTATCGTTAAAAAAAATTGAGACATCGTAAATAATCCACAAAGCGGATAATCCGCTCACGAGTAATCGGCAGTTTAACGCATATCGATATTTCTTGTTTCTTCACTCACACTGACCGCTAAATTCTGCCCATAAATTTAAAACAACGCTATAGGTGAATTGAACATAAACCGATGTAGTCACTTCAGGAGTTTGTTAGCTATAAACGCGTTATGTTTAAATGTGGTGCAAATAGGATACAAGGTCATTGAGCTTCTGTGAGCAGGACGTCCACAGTCGGTAAACGTATTAAAAGTATTAATATGGATATATATGTATGCCTTCTCCAAGGATTCAAACCTTTCACGTACGCTTACCAACGCCTGAGGCTTCCTAATATTATCCAACACTGGAACATATCATTCGAGTAATCTCTCACAGTTTGTATACGTTCATTTCAGTGACAAAAAGGATAATAAATAAAACAAATCAAAACTGGCTGAGGCCTGACCTACAAATACCACAAAGTCCATCCATTTTTCTTGCCTAAGTATTTTTTGACACACGAGCAAAACAAATTCAGGACAGAAACAGTGAGGAGCACAATAGCATGACGCCACATTGCTTGTAGCTTCATTTGCAGTTGTTGCTCCACATAGACATAAAGTGAAGGATTCATTGCCTGCACACACCTCTGAACGCTACCCTACCCTCATATTAACCACGTATCATCCACAGAGATGACAATTTAAAGTGGAACAGAGCGCATCTTGTGGAACGCATGGCGTCGGAATCATAAATCATATTTCGTTACAAACGTCTCTCACACAAACGTGAACCATGATTTATTGCCGACTGACACTGTGCTCTCCATGCGTGTCGTCCTGTTACCTGCAAAATGTATCACAAGGGCTTGATGAAGATGATCCATGTATTTATACAATGAAAACAAAACCCAGGAAGCTCCTTCAAGGATATGTGGTCCTATAAGTAAAGCAACGGTATGGTACACAACATCATCTGCAAAGAATATGTCGTGTTACTAACTTTGAACAATCCTTTTATGGTTTCCTTTACAGTTGGATATGTATATAACTCGTTTTTATTATCCGTGTACCAGTTCTTTTTAGAATGTGCTGCAATAGAAAGACAACATTGAAATTACATACACCGGTCTGTATTGCACCCAACATAATCGGGATGCACTGTAGGGAAACTCCTTACTGAGGGCCTCATACTAATTTAAATTGAAAAGCATCGGGACGATGGTGTCATGTTTGACTAATTGAAATTGGTCGAGTATGCACACCGCACGACTGCAAGGATTTCCATCACCATGAATGCAACTTACGACTGATTTTGACAAACGATGATGACTCCGCACATTACGTGGTGCGATGAAAGGACTCGTTGGGGCACACACGATTTCTTAGGAAAATATCTAATATGAAATCCTCTCAAAAGAGCAACACACGGGTTCATTTGGCTTTGTATGAAACGTATCACTCATCATTTGCATGGTATATTTTCGTCGCTGGAGAACGTGCCTTTTTTTTTAATACCCCATAAGGCTGCTATCACGAGTTTTAATTGCGTACGCATTCCCGTTTACCAATTAAAACCATCACTCCATCCATTAAAACCATGCACGCTTTCATAAAAGGACCCTGTGGCGATATGGTTTATCTCGTAAACCTATTTTAGATTAAGAGGCATTTTTTTCTACCCAGTGCTCATAAAACTTTCGACACTTCTAATGATGGGATTCCTATAAAGTATAACCATGCACCCTTCTCATCCTTGAAAGGCAGTCATGTTCGCCTGTGCTCGAAAGTGATCGGTATCGCAATATCGCGCGTTTTCTTTAAACTCGTGGTCTTACTTCCAACCGGATTATCCATTCAACGACTCCCTGTTTTGCTTATTTTGAATGAAGTCGTTTCAATCGCCCACAGAAATCTCAACTACTGGTGATATTCAACTTGCAAGGTGTCACACGATCGGTATCTCCTACTCAACTGTATATAAATCCATTAGGAACACGCCAGTCACCCTTTTATGGAACGGCAATAAAAATTAATTAGCACCACATAGACTGCATTGGGTGACGGACGATGAACAGTGAACCATAAAAGAAGGACGACAGGCGTCATATGTCGAATATTCAAAAGTGCAAGATGGGGCGTTTACTATTCGACACCTATTTTTAGTCCAGCATAACCCAATATCTTCCACAACCAAACTAGAAACACTTCCGAATATTGTGAGTATTTCGACACATAATTCACATCCGGATGGTTTATTTGAGAAGGGTAAGCTACAAAAGTCCACGAAAAGTTCCAGATCGCATGATTACCAGTGCCCCGGTCTTCCACTAACAAAGAGATCTATAACTTATCTTCAATTTGACATATGTAAGGCATTAGGTCCTCAGTTCATCTAAATGAGTTGAGCAATAAATCCCACCAGTTAACATTTGGTGGATGTGTGTTATCCGCTCCGACGATATCATTTCAGTGATTTAAACACTTAGTGGGACGATTGTAGGATCGGCGTGGGAGGTATGCCGCCTCATGATCAGATGATATATAGAAGACAACCAATATTACCAAAAATGTCGGACAGGCAGTTCATCGTATGCAGCAGTTTCTTGTTATAAAATTCGAGGAATGTCTAAATTCATTGTGTTTTATGAATTGGTGATGCAATATTAATTTGTGGTACGCCGCCCACTTCCGTTCTACGATTGTTCCAAAGAATTTCCGAATGGATTTTTCTATTAATTCAAGAATATTTGTACCCAACTTGACGGTTGTGAAAGTTGTAGTCAACGTCTTTGACTCTGAAAGTGTTGATTTATTATTTTAACATTTCATTATTTTCTGATTATTTGGCTAAAAATAATTTTTTTTTTACAAGAACCATACGTCAATCGAACAGGTGTCAATATGAATAGAATAATTGATATCTCGAACTTACCACTCCTTATGGATTAGTTTTAAATCCACATTTATTTCCAACACAATTACAAATTTGTTTACTTAGGACTAAATACTACATCCTATTTAACAAGTATCGTTCTTACATCAACTAGTGGCTACCCAACCACTCGAAAACAGAAAATATACATATTATGCAATATCTATATTTTCTGTTTATGTCTTTTAGCGTACAACAACATTTGTTTTTTTTATAATGAATGACAATAATCGATTTGCAAGAGGGATTCCTCGATTACCGTTTTATTTTTTTATTTTTTTATTACACTTGTCTCGGGAGAGGCGAACCTATAGCGTCGAGTGGGCGCCCGGAGATGCCATCAAATAACTGTTGCAGTTCTTTTTGAACAGTTGCAGGTTGTAACGCTCCGGGAACACTCGCGTGGGAAGGCAGTTCCACAGCTTCCCCGCTCTGTAACGGAACGAGTTCTGATACAGGGATGTTCACGCCGTCGGGAGATGAAGCACAAACGGGTACGATCCGTCAAATTATGTTGTGGAGCGCATATAAACCGAATTGCCTTGAAGAATGCCACGAATCTCCGAAGAACAGCACCCGTGATAGTATCTGTAAAACAGGCAGAGGTCGGCTACGCGCCTTCGATGTGATAGCGACTGTAGTCCCGACGTCAGCACCGAGTTCCCGATCAGGCGGATCGCTCGTTTCTGTACGCTCTCAAGTAGGTCGAGGGTATGTTTAGGAGCCGAGCTCCAAACATGAGAGCAATATTCGAGCGCGGGTCTAATTTGGGATTTATATAGGAGAAGAAGTTGGGCCGGAGTAAAATATTTCTTGGCTCTAAAAAGATAGCTCAACTTTCCTGAGGTTGACCTGGCGATGTTCGCCACGTGTTTATGCCATGATACATTCCCACAGAGCGTGACGCCGAGCAATTTCAAACTTTCCCCAGCCTCGAGGGCCCGGCCATTCATCATCAGCTGTGAAACCAATGATCCAGTTTTCTTTGTGAATGTTGTATACTGGGTCTTCGTTGCGTTGACGTTTACAAGATTGGCATTTCCCCACCGCAGGACTCTATCCAGATCCTGATTCAGAGAGTCAATCTGTCTACATCTCAGCTGGTACGACGTTGATGCACTAATCGGCCGATCACTCGAAAAGGAGGAAACAAGCGTACTATCATCCGCAAAACTGAACACTTTGTTATCCGTTGTCTCCAACAAATCATTTATATGAAGCAAAAACAAGGTTGGAGCCAAAATAGAACCTTGGGGCACCCCCGAATTAACAGGATACAGATCCGAACACTCGCCGTTCACAACAACCCAGATCGATCGATTCTCGAGGAAGCTCCTCGTCCAGTCGCAAAGCTGTTGGGAAAGTCCATATGAGTGCAGTTTGCTCAGCAATGCTCCGTGCCAGACGCGGTCAAAAGCCTTGGAGATATCCAATGCGACCGCCCTTGACTCACCATGCTGTTCAATCGCAGATGTCCATATATCGGTTATAAGTGTCAAAAGGTCTCCTGTGGACCGCCTGCCACGGAATCCGTATTGACGATCATTCAGAAGTCCGTTGCACTCCAAATACTTAACCAACTCTGTATTGATGACTTTTTCCATTACCTCAGATAAAATAGACAGTAATGCTATCGGACGGTAATTTGGTGGGAGACACTTTTTTCCCGTCTTTGGGATTGGCTGAACTCGAGCGACTTTCCAGCAGGCAGGAAAGGTCCTCCGTAAGATAAGCGGAAGAGTCTGCCAAGAACCGGCGATAGTTCTGGAGCACAGTTCTTAAGGACTATTGGTGGTATTCCGTACGGGCCGGTTGCCTTCCTACAATCCAGTTCACGTAGAATGCGTTGAATAGTGCACGGACGAAATCTCACTTCCCGCATGGAAGACTGCACCGGCGAGATCACAGGTGGCTCCAAAAGGCCGGGATCGAGGTTTGAATTCGCGGAAAATAAATTCGCGAACACATTAGCTTTATCCTTTGGATTCGCGACTAACGTCCCGCTGTCTTTCACCAGTGGAGGGAAAGAGGAGGATGCGAAGTACCGCTGACACACTTCGCCATTGATCAGGAGGAGCGTGAACCACTTGGGCACCGAAGGAGCTTATTGATCACCCTGTCGTTGTGAACCTTCTTAGCGGTATCAATCGCCTGGTTGCACACGTTTCTGATTCTAACAAAACTCGTTCTGTTAACATCGGTGGGATTGGAGCGCCATTGCTTAAAAGCTATATTTTTTGCCGCTGTAATCAGCTCGCATTTTTTGTCAAACCAAGGTTTATCAGACGAACTTCGTTTGATGGAATGTGGAATATACATCTCCATCCCCAGAAGAATAATCTCTGTTACCGACTCCTCGCAAGCGTTAACATCGGAGTTTCCGAAGCACACCCACATGGAAAGGATGCGAAGAAATCTCGCATATCGTCCCAGTTAGCAGCCCCATACTTCCATACATGGCGAAGCTGCGTAGGCCGGTTATTCGGTTGATATGCAAGTGCTTGCGCGACAGATACCAAGCAGTAATCTGAGTTTCCCAGCGGCGCAGAAACCTCTACGGTATAAATACTCGGTTCGGATGTCAAAAACAGATCCAGAGTGTTCGCATAATCGCCTCGGGCATCCGGTATTCGCGTTGGCTCCCCCACAAGTTGAGTCAAGTTGTGGCTTACAGCAAACATCTCCGCCCGCCTCCCAGCCTCGTCGGTTCTGTTAGAATGAAACAACCAGTCGGAATTGTGCACATTAAAATCACCAAGGACAACAATTTCAGAAGCTGGGTGGTTGATCTGTATCCAGTCGACAGTATATGAAAGATGTTCGAAAAATGTCGCCGGTCGATCGTCATTCGGGGAGCGGTAAAGACAACAAAGAAATTTAACGGAATTCCTCAGCACGACCCTCAACCATATGATGTCCATATTATTGGGTTCACATGCCTCCATCCGCTGACAAGCCAGATTGGACCGCGTGTAAAAGCAGACTCCGCCCTTAAAACGGAATCTCGAATGCAAGTCGTATCCTGAGCAACGAAGATATGAAGAATCAGTTCACGAATCGACCTGGGTCTCAGTTAGGGCAAGGAAATCAGGTTTCGGTGTTTGCAAATACTGGTGGACGGCGTTTACATTGGTATTTGTGAAACTGATGCCCCTGATGTTACAAAATGCCGTCACCAGTCGAGCGTGGGCCGAGCCTCGAGAGCGAGCCCGGTTATGCGATGACGAACCTCTCAAAGTTCTATTATTTATCATGATATCTGCATGATGTTCCCCCTGACATAGTCCCCCCCGGAGATCCGAATGGGAGACTAGTTTACCTCCGGAATTCTTTATATCAGAAGGTACCATCATGACTTATCCCCGTATCAGTCCGGGCACATCCGAAACACCGTCGAAGATTTCTCTCGGCGATATCGCAGAATGTACAGCGTGACGGGGTGGTGTCTCACCTTGGGACCGACTACCACATAACCAATCTTTTCTCGAACCGGTCCATCAGCCAAGCTCCGAAAGACGGCCAGGGATTTCTCCCGACCATTTCACGGAGCCTAAAGCTTGATGGGGTGGTATTTCACCGGGCGCACAGAGCGTTGGGACCCCGGCTACCACTCGGCCTTTAGTCGCCTCTTACGACAAGCTGACCTAGCTGTGAGTATATTCTAACGCCCTACTCACAGGTTATTTTTGTAATATACGTAAATTATATTTTATTTATTTTTAATATTGTTAATTTTTTTCGAAAGGGAGAGGGGTGAAATGGTTAACAAAAATTAAAAAACAAAACGCAAAAAAAAAAAACAAAAAGAATAAGTCAAAATAATAATAAAAAAATTATTAGGTATGGTGTATAGGAAAGGGAGGTGTTGTGCCTATATACTATATTTGGAGACGTAAAGTCCTTTCATCATCACAAATCCACCACCAGTGCGGTTGAGGTCGGTTTCTTTCTGATTAATCTCTTCCACTGATTACGATGCTATAACGTAGGCGATGTATCACATTAAATATAGCGATATCATGGAGGTTTGTTTATCCCTGCCACCTAAGGGCTATAATGTATGACCCTGGTGCAAGGGTCTGTCCATTTTATTTGCCACAATGGCTATAGTTTTTCGGTTTTCTCTTATTAATATTTTTTTTTATTTTCAACCCTTGTCCTCGGGGTTGGTTTTTTTTTTTTGTGCTGTCGAGCGTCTAACATCTAACCCTCCAACAAATGTAAATAATAACTAATTATTTACAGCTATATACAATCTTAATCCTAGTTTGGCATTGCCCATATTCCTCGTAAGTATGTCCGCATGTCCGTGGCGCAAGGCTAATAACCTTACCCGTGAAAATAACCTATTATGGAAAATTTAACAAGCCTCGAGACTTGCTAAATAAGGCCAAGACCGGATCTCGGTTGTAGTGCCGATGATGATGATGCCCACATGTCCGTACTTTTGTTGCCCTCATTTTTGTGGGTTTGGTCTTTGGGCGACTGCCGACCGAGGCCTGAACCTTTACCGGTCCCCTTGGTACGGTTTACCTTTCGGCTGTCTTATGCCGATCCATTCTTGTGCCAATATTTCCAAAGTCAATGGAAAAACCTCTGGGATTTATGATTGCTTGGGGAAATTCCAAACAACATCCCGATCTACTCATTTGCAATTCTGCCACAGGAAGTCGTTACCCAACAGCCCGCCTTCCGACAACCCCGGCAAGGAGTCTACTATCTGGAAGCTACAGGGGATTTCTTGATGTAATTTGAACTTCCCCTGGCAGCATCCTCTAGACTTTCCGTTACCAAAAAGCGTTGGGAGTATAGTAGCCCTTTGGGCATCCACAACATACTTACACCTTTAAAGGGCAACTCTCAGTGCCAGCGTCCGCAATTAGGCGCGTTGTTAATTTATAGCGTTTGCGACGATAGTGAAGAACGTGTGATTCGAACTGACGCTATGATAGTTAGAATCACTAAAAAGTGGAACCAATGCTCAACATATCCGGCCACTGCCGAGTGTATGAAATCGATTTCTAAACTCAAGGACATTCGACTGATGTGGAATTGTTATGTGGGGTAGGAGCATTGTGCACCGGCGTACGGCGCTGATTCTCTCCTATCCCCATCGTCGATTTGTTCATTCGGGCACTGTTTACCCGACGCCGGTGAAGGACAATACACGGATTGCACCAGAGAAAATAGTACAAATGAAACACACTGATTTGTTTAAGTTAAGTTTATTTCGAAATCAAGGAAAAACACTACTATTGGAATAACTTGTTTGAATTCGCGGATTATTATTTTCGTGTCATTTTTTATTTGTTACTAAAATTTTACGGTAGCACTACGTGAAAGTTACAATGTGGAGACCATAAAAATACAAACTTCGAAGACTGTCGCAAATATAATATTCGACATGGAGGTTGCAAACACTTTAACAGGACCCCGAGGTATATTACGCATCTCCGTAGCCGGCGGAGAGCGGAAGATCGCGTGACCATGATGGTCAGCGGATGGAATTTGACTCAACGATATTTCATCGTTTTGGGGTGAGTTTTCCCAAGAAAGAAAGACTTGGCAATGTATGTGTATGTGTGAGTGAAGATCACATTGGTTTTTTTTTCATACACAAGGCCATGTGAATGAACCTGAAACAACCAACGGGAAAATGTGCATTGCAGTTCAATAAATAAACCGCTAGTCATTCGGGAAATGGTGCTAAAAGCAGATTGGATGTTTATGGCATCTCTGTCTCCAGTACAAACCGGGTTCGTGTTCGGTTTCGTTGATAATGCCTAAGATGCGGTGATTGTTTATCAATTGTACAAACGAATCGCGGGTCGGTTTATTACAGCTGTAAAAACAAGCTGTCCGACATAGGATTTTAACACAGACAAAGGGTGCTGACTGGCTTGGGATTCATGATGACATATGCACTTTAAAGAATTATTTCCAGGAACCTTATCTAACGCGTTGTATGCATTAATGTCCTTGCAAAAGGAAATGTTTCAGGTATGCTGGGTGGAGATTGCGGTACAGGTATGGGAAATTGAAATTTGCCTGGGATTCTTGAAAAGGTAGAAATAAATTCTTACAGGAAATTATATGCAAAGAGATGCATGAAGGTAAGTTTTCTTTCACAGGGACTTTTTAGATTATAGATTTGATCTATATAATGCCTGAAGCATTTACAGGTGCTAATGCTGTTGCATTAGCGAAGTTAGGAAATTGGCTGAATGTTGTGGGGGTTTTACGGTAAGTAGACAGTGGGGTTTGGCGGAGCCGCCACTTTTATGTTATCGCTATGGAATACGGCTCTGATGCTTTCTCTTACTCGATTTTCTTTCGGTGTCCTTCACTATTTGCTTGTGTATTGTGTGTGTATCTGTTAGAAACACCACACTGTTCCCTCTTCAGTAACTTTGTTACGATCAACTTCGTGTGCGAACGACGGAGCGAGGAGCGAGAGTGCGACAGAACATCGGAGCAGGCGAGTGTGCCGGTGCTCTATGCGAAAGTCGTGATTGCAGTAGTAAAGTTCTGTTTACATATGGGAGATTGTGTGTTGTATACAGATCACGTTGGATTGTTGCGTCAAGCAAGGATAGTGAAGACGGTGATTTGAACATATGATTAAACGAATGAAAAGTGAAGCATTGAAGCATCAGACTACTGGCCGCGTGTACGAATTCGATTTCTAAACTCAAGGGAATTCGACTGATGTGGAATTGATACGTTATCGCTATGGTATACGGCTCTGATGCGTTTTATTATTCGATTTTCTTCGGTTTCCTTCAGTATTTGCTTGTGTATTGCGTGTGTGTGTCTGTTAGAAACTCCACACTACTTCCTTCTCAGTAACTTTGTTACGATCAACTTCGTGTGCGAACGACGGAGCGAGGAACGAGCGAGCGAAAGAACGTCGTGGCGGTCGAGTGTGCCGGTGCTCTATGCTTAAATCGTGATCGTAGTCGTAAAGTTCTGTTTACTATGGGAGATTTTGTATGTTGTGTATATAGATCACGTCGTGGTCACCAATTATAGCGTTTGCGTCGATAGTGAAGGACGTGTGATTCGAACTGACGCTATGACAGTTAAAGTCACAAAAAAATGGAACCAATGCTCAACACATCAGGCCACTGCCGCGTGTACGAATTCGATTTCTAAACTCAAGGACATTCGCCTGATGTGGAATTGTTATGTTATCGCTATGGTATACGGCTCTAATGCCTTTTCTCATTCGATTTTCTTTCGGCGTCCTTGACTATTTGCTTGTGTATTGTGTGTGTGTATCTGCTAGAAACGCCACAAATTTACCACCGATCCCCAAAGCGAGTTATACAGCTGAGACTTTTGTGGGCGGAAACTGAGAACAGCTTGAACTATGTTATGTTGCGAGTTTAATCCGGTCGAGTTAGGGTTGCCCGATCCGACCACTGAAAGTTTTCGGAATTCTCCCATTTCGCTTTTTGTCGACACCCTGCCGCCGTGTGGTCGTGTCGAGCGCAAAATCTGCACCGTTTGTGGTCCTTATTTTGGTGAACGTCGCTTCGAAAACACTATAACGGCTTCGGTTTGTCTACAGTATTTTCAATCGGCTTGTCGTGTCGTTGGAGCCCTTTGCGCTTGTTTGAACACCGGCTCCGGTGCGCATTATTACCACAAGAGTCATATGAGTATTCACAACTCTCAAAAATGCGACAACACCATCCAGAAGACATCACATATTTCGTTTCTCGTCTGAAACAGGCTGTGGTGCTCAGCAAGTAGACGGCGATCCGCTCGTACGGTCACGCAAATACTGCCGCATTCACCATCCAGATTGAGAGATTGGCATATTCCGTACAAATGGCCCAACAAGTCCTGTCGCCGAAAAGCAAATTATACTATTGCGATGTTATATTATGTAATGTTCAGCTTGGAGCTTCTGCGAAGGACCAGTAAATTAGAATATAAGATAATTGAGGTAGAATTTAAGCATTTTTTGTCTACCATGTAATTTAGAAACTTAGAAGATAATAAGATAATAAAAAAATGTTTGAAAAATGAAAAAAAAAAGAAATTAATGGCCCGACCGGTCAAGGTGGATCATTCCCAACACTATTTATTAGCTTTCTGAAATGAGAAAATTATAATATAAGAATTTTGTTATTTAAATAGGGATGCGTCCTTAGGTATGAAATATTTTTCTTACTTCGATTACCAGCTCGAGATTGCCACTTACCCTTACTAGACTTTTCCGCTACGATTTTGGAAACAAATAAATATAGTTCGACTTAGGTATCTTAATTGATGTACCCCATCGGCGGTAGAATGTATCTGCTTGTTTAAGGTATTCGGAAACGATTTCGTGAGCTTCCCTTGGTGTCCTGATATGTTCATTGTTGTTGATCCGGCTCAAATGAATCAATTGTTGTGACTTTAAGATTAAAGATTGACGGCTGCCTCTCAGCAGGTTCCCAAATACAACGCAGTGGTGGGCTGTATATAAAATTCTCAGCGGCAGCTGGTCAAGGATACCCGAAAGGAAAAGAAACCCGCCGGCACCCAAAATGTAAAAGAACTCCTTTCCTCTTCGCCCTAACGCCGATTCTACAGTGTACCAACGGCTCGATGTGCCGTGGTATCTACATACTTTTCTTTCCCTCGCGGGGGTCTATTACCACCGGTGGCGGGAGCACGCCTTTCGTAAACCTAATCGAAAGGAAGAATATGCTTCGAACGCCCCTTACAACTGGTGGGGAGAAGTGCTATACGGTACCCTGTAAAAGTGAAATCCGGTAGAACGCCCCGTATCACTAGTGTTACACGCGTCCTGGAGTACATGCACAGTAAGAAAATGAGCAAATTAAAAGAACAACTTTACTCTAAAAACAGACCAGATATTTTTGTTTTCTTAATTTTAAATTTATTTACAAGTAGTTCGCTGGCACTGCGCTTCCCTTGACCTCTGGATCAGAACTCAACGATTTACAAATTTTTCTTTCTTTGTATACAGTTTCGCACACGACCGTCCTCGACATGTGCCATTTTGCAGCGAGCACCTGCTGCATGTGCGGCTGTTGTGCCAATCGCGTCTTCCCAGGAATCGAGTAATTAGTGCTCGAGTAATTAGCGCCTCCCTGGGGAGCGACCCAATGCTGCCTTGACGCAACGTCTACCTCGGAATCCATACGATGTTGTTTTTTTAATCAAGCGACTTTCTGCGAATTGGTTCATGTTGTCCTCGATGTCTTGGGCATTTTGTGATGCATCCTCAACAGTCTCCAGGAAATTTGCACAGTGCATCTGGACGACGTTTCTCCTGGACATGGAGTGCCGCATCGCTAACATTTATAGATTAAGGTATCGTCGACATATAGTAAGGCTTTCAATATCGTCAGCCGTGATGCGTTTATGTGTTGCATGGGGAAAAGCATGCATGTAAATATATTACTTTGATCTTTGTAAATATATATACTGATCCCTGGAGTACCCCTAGTTCCATATGGAATATTTGCGATTTACCGTGATGGTACTCAATGTAGCCTGTGCGTCCGTTAGGAATCTGTAGATCATATGTGTTCTGTTAAGGGACAAGTTGCTTTCTTTGACTTCATATATCAGCCCTTCTTTCCACACACTATCGAAACGTTTTTTCCACGTCGAGTTTACATGCTATTACACATTATTTCTTCTCTTGGTTAGCGTCAATCTCAGCATTTAATGTAAGAAGAATGTGAGTCGTGCAGTGTACTTCCCACAAACCAAACTGGAAGTCTGGTGTAACTTCGGTTCCGCTTGGGGTATGTAGGTTCTGGTCTTGGTTATGTGCCGGCATGGGAACAGGTTCACCAAGACATTCCTAGTCCGTCACTGTTTCCCCGAATGGTATTCACCAATGTGGTTATGATTTTTCACTATTGTCTCTGAAAGTCTTCCAAATTGTCAATAACAAAAACAGCGTAGGTTCATCTACAACTCATTTATTTCTTTTTAAAAATTAAAACATCAAAATTCAATACAAACTAAACTGAAAGGATTTTTACACAGCAAATAAGTTCACAATTGCTGGTCGATTACACACCGTGTCTAAGTAGCAAAGATGAGTTAAACTAGCAAAAAAGTAAACTTTAATTATTTTCGGTGCACAGCGTTTTTATAATTTAAATGGTTTCACATAACAAAAGAGTTCACAATTACTGGTTGGTTATACAGTTTTTAAGTAGCAAAATGATTTTAAACTATCAGAAAGGTAAACTTTAATTATTTTCGGTGCATAATGTTTTAATAATTTAAATATTTTCACACAGCAACAGAGGTCACAATTACTGGTTGGTTGTACAGTGTTTAAGTAGCAAAAGGATTTTAAACTAACAGAAAGGTAAACTTTAATTATTTTGCCGGTCGCTCGTCCACCGACAGTGTTGGGCTCAGACTAACTTCACAGTTCGACCAAAAACGCTATCCGTCAGATAAAAAAGAATAAAAACTTCGATTTGCATCCCCCGGTCTAAGTGACCCATTGGAAACGATCTCCGACGACCGGTCCCAGTGAGGATGCGCACGCACACCATGATTACCCCGGTTGCCCATGCTGAGATTCCCTCAGCATGCGAACCGTGGACATACAGATACATTTGCCTGAAACGAGAGTAACGCTTGCAGCTGGGGCAAGCCATTATGACGAGGGTGTTTACATCAAGTTAAACTGCATACAGCACTTGTGCTGATTGTGCTCGTCGGTGGCGTCTCTCTCGTGTGTGTATTTACGTTCACAAGAATCCGATTTCCTTCGGCAGCCAATGGGGAAGCATGCTATTGCAGATTGCCGATCGACCGATGGGTCTGTGGATGTGACTTGCCATGCACGTGTGTGAAAAAATACTTTCTTATTTGTGTGCATGGACAAGTTCGAGGATTTATGTCGGTTACGTAATGTCGTAACCGAATTGAATTTCAGGAACATGGTGCGTTGTATGCAGGCATGCCCCTGGGGGAAATGATTATGGGTGCTAATGCTTTTGCTTGTCGATCGGTTTAGCGACCGATATGATCGCAGCAAAAAAGCAAAGAAAGAATATGTGCTGTAGAATTCGAGAGGGGATGTGAGCGCCGAGGTTGAAGTGGCTAAAGTAGGAATTTTTTTAACAACTAATAAAGTTGCCGCCTCAATGGCTGAGTTGGTAAGGGGGTTGTATCTTGCGTTTGATTGTACAAACCTAAGTTTAACTGACAATTCTTGCTATTGTGCAGTTCGGCACAAGTACCGAGTGGTAGGTAAGGTCCCTAAGCCCAGCCACCCGCTGAAATACCAACCAGCTAAGCTATAGACTTCGTGAAATGGTTGGGAGAAATCCCTGATCATCTTCCGGAGCTTAGTGGATGAACCCGGTCGAGAAATAAACTCAGCGTATAGATTTGCCTTTCTTGGGAGAAGTAAAATAAGAAAAATAAAAAAATAAACTGAGAATATCAGTCTTAAGGATAACGCGCTTTCCTAATTTATGTGTATCTGGAGCTGATTCGAAGAACAGTCAGTCGTAAGAAGAAGGACTGCAGAAACGAAATGAATTCGACTCGCTATTCAGGAATTTGTTGATGTCTTTGATGATCATACCATAATTCTATTCGAAGAATCTATCCATCCGATCCATTTGCAGTTTCCAGGATACCGTTGATTACCATATGAATGTGAACAGGTTGTTGTCGTTTAATTTACGGTTTCTTTCGTGCCATGTTTCGAGAGATCATGTTGAACCAATCCGATTTAGAGTGGGACTGGTCAGAGGTTTAATGTCATTAGGTTCCTTTGTGACCAAAGTGTGAACGTTGTTAGACGGGGCATTGATGATAGAAAAAGGTAGGATAGAAAAATTCCCTCCCCGCGCGAGTGTTTGCGGAGCGTAACAACCTGCAACTGTGCTATAAGAACTGTAACGGTTATTTGGTGCCATCTCGGGGCGCTGAGTCGGCGCTATAGCTTCGCCTCTACTGTGAAAAGTATCATCATCATCATCATCATCATCATCATCATCATCATCATCATCATCATCATCATCATCATCATCATCATCATCATCATCATCATCATTATCATCATCGGCACTACAACCGGGATCCGGTCTTGGCCTTATTTAGCAAGTCTCTCCACCCGTACCCGGTTCTTATCCGAGACTAGTTAAATTGTCCATAATAATTTGTTTTTCCGGGCAAGGTTATTAGCCTTGCGCCACTGTGAGAATTATGTATATTAAAAAAAAAACAAAAGAGTGTGGAACCTAGGTCAGCCTAAACGGAAACATCGTTTAACGGAGGGCTGATGTTATTTCGAATTCCAATCCTTTGTATTAAGAAGACTTTCATGTTACCGGAGTGGTCGGTACTAAGAAAGTTAGTTAGTGTCAGGTTGCTGATCATGTTGATGTTTGGAAGCAAGCTAATCAAGTGAGGATTGGATGGGTTGCTTCTGGCCTTGCACTTATTGGAGATAGGGTGGACTACTGCAATTTCCCAACGGGTTAGATAATATGCATTATTTAGAGCATTGTTGAATAAAATAGTGTAAACTTTCACTACTTCCAGAGGCAAGTGCTTAAGAACAATGTTTGGAATGCAATCTGTGGCGGTTCCGCCAAATCCCACGGTTCCCCTTCCTGAAAACCCCCATAATCATCACCCAAGACGGATAAGTCTTCGCCAATGCATTCGCATTCGGCACCTAAAAATGCTTCACGCATTATATAGATCAAATCTATGATCATTAAGTCCCTGTAAAGAAAACGTACCTTCATGCATCCTCTTCGCATACCACCGCTCCTTAAGATTTCTTTATTAGCTTACCAGGAATTTCCAATCAATTTCGGCATCTACGTCGCCAGTCAAATTTCCTTGAACGAATTCCGGTAAACAAATAATTCGATTTACATACATTGTAACCTTCATGACAGGGATCATAAATACTGCGCCGTCTATTTTCCCAACGTCGCCAAGTAAATTTCCTTACGTACACATCGACGGGCGCCTTTTTTCTTCCAGCAATAAAATTCCCTAACTCGCACCATGTGCAAATCGAAGATTGCTGTTCCTACATAGGTTCCTGCGATACCATAGACAATTCATATCGTTTAGGTATTCGAATCACATTTTCTATTTAATGAGCGGCTGCTATTTATCTAGAGCTCCTCGATAGTATAGTGGTTAGTATACCCGCCTGTCATGCGGGAGATCGGGGTTCGATTCCCCGTCGGGGAGCCTCTGGCGCAAGACTAATGACCTTGCCCGGAAAAAGCAAATCATTATGGAAAATTTAACAAGCCTCAAGACTTGCTAAATAAGGCCAAGATCGGTTCCCGGTTGTAGTGCCGCTGATGATGATGATGCTATTTATCTAGCCGACCCTCATTACTGAACTATGCATCAGGTCATATTTCCCTTGTCGTTTAATTCGCCGAATCTTTTTCCTCACGAACTAGATGCATAAACAAATACAAAGCCATTAGCATCCGAGGCGATGCGATTCGTTT
The DNA here is from genome assembly GCA_963931805.1 of Microdon myrmicae. Lineage (NCBI taxonomy): Eukaryota > Metazoa > Arthropoda > Insecta > Diptera > Syrphidae > Microdon > Microdon myrmicae. The sequence goes on from OZ007501.1 coordinate 89,251,548, forward strand.
GTTTCAACAAACACACATCTCTTGGATGCCCATTATGCCCCGTCCTTGAGTTTCAGGTTTATTCATATGACCTTGTGTATGAAAAAAAACCAATGTGATCTTCACTCACACGTACACATTCATTGCCAAGTCTGTCTTCCTTGTTTTCACCACAGAGAAACATTTTCTTCTTGGGCAAATCCACCTCAAAACGATAAAATACCGTTGAGTCTTCTTCCATCCTTCAGTGCGCGTGCATCTAGTATTTTTATCATTCCCCGTAGGGTGATGCACCGGAGTCTGCACGCCTGTGGGACGTGTCCCTTCGCGGAGTCGAGTGTACTAGATCCTCCTTACTCATTAAAATTTCAATCAGCACCTTTTTGCCTCCCCACTAAAGTTAAATAAAAAGAACAATTTACCATAGAACAGCATACCGTGTGTTTTAATTACTTATGGTGGACAGTGTTATTCTTTTGGCGTTCGGCGGAACAATCACAATTGGTGAAGTATATGATGGAGGAGGAAGTAGAACGGAGTACCCATGCAGATACATTACTTCCTCCCCACAAATCTATTCCAGAAGATTTCTTGATCTTAATAATTCTAAACATGTCCGTAAGTTCATCCTTGTACACTAAGATATTCGTGTTTAGTTTTCTAAAAGGGGTATCCGCTCTATTGTTTTCACTGAAGGTGGTGAAATTTCGGTTTTCAAGACGCCAACAGTTAAGATCATTGTATAGCCAAATATGCTTTTGGAGAGCTATATTGTCGAGGTAGCAGAACGGTAGAACGGATTCGGTCACTCTGTATACTGCCTTGAAACAGATACTAATTGAGTTCGCTTTCTGTTGCGGATACTTGACTAATATTAACTCTTTGTTGTAGTTGATGTGTCCCACATCTTCCTCGGGAGTCATTTTTATTTCATTTTTAAAACATTTTTTATTTTTCTTTTTATATTTTTAATTTCTAAATTAAAGGTTAGACAAAAAATGCTTAAATTCTAGCTTAATTATCTTATATAATAACTTACTGGTCCTTCGCAGTCGCTCTAAGCTAAACATTACTTAACATTTGTATAATTTGCCTTTCGGCGACAGAACTTTGTGGCAGTACTGATAATTAGTTGATATACAAAGAAAAATTTGAAAAACTTTGTCAATTTTTTTGTTTTTCTTTCTTAAAATTTAACTTACTTAACTTACTTAATATATATATATATATATATATATATATATATATATATATATATATATATATATATATATATATATATATATATATATTTTTTTTTTTTTTTTTTTTTTTTTTTTTTTTTTTAATGTAAAAGCGCTTAACCTAACTTAACTTAAATCTTATACTACCCTAATTCTAGAAAAGCTAAGTCTATGTAAGCTAGCTGATGATACTATGATTCTATACCGACTTTGGTATCCAGGTCTTTATATGCCATTCAACCACCAGAACTGTTGACGCTGTCTAATACTATCGTCCCGGTCTCTGTGGGAGATAGCCCTACTGAAGCGCAGGAGTTCTTCTCCGGTGCGCGTTATTTCCCGTCGTAGCACAATCGCCCGTCTATAGATGATCTACTTACATGATAGATCAGCGGAATTCCGGATCTATCCTGTATAAGCCCTTTCATATCCAAGTCAAGGAACGCCTCTGGTGGAACAAAGCCGTTGCGACGCACGCTCTCATCGTACAAGGTGTTTGGATAATAGGCCCCGAAAATTAGGTCATTGGACGAGCTTATTGCTCTCGCAATATGTCCTCTGATTAATTTAATCATGAAATTATCCACCCTATTTATGTACGCTTTATTATATAAAGTTTCATTTGAATAATCCTTTTTATAGTCCGATTCCGGTGTCCGATATAATCTGAGACAACCGCGAGACACTTCCTTTCGAACACCCGAATCTTTTCCATTAAATTTGGACCTATGTTAAACCATATATGAGCATAGGCCTGATTAGCGTCATGTAGCATATGACTTTTACCTTGCTGTCAAGTTGGCTACTGTGAAATAGCCTCCTTGTCATAGCAAAAGTTTTCCTCGCTTTGAGCAAAGCAGCCTCTACATGTCTGTTGAAATACAGATATTGATCTAGCCAGATGCCCAGGTATTTAACTAAACTCTTGGTTTCCAGTTTATCTCCATGCGGTCCCACGATAACTAGCTTTCGCCAGTTTTTCCTTGTGTCGCACGTGGCTTTATATAATGGAGTTCTGAATAGGATGGCTTCACATTTCTGGAAGTTGATCTTAAGTTTCCAGTCATTGCAATAGCGCTGCACTTTGTTGAAGTCTCGCTGTATTAACCTATTTATAATCGCAACTTTCGGAGCTGTTCTGTAAATTATGAGATCGTCTGCGTACGCAATAGCCTGCGGAAGTGCTTCTAATAAGTCGTTAATATAAATGTTAAAAAGAATCGGAGAGAGTACCGCGCCCTGTTGCAAGCCATTCTTGATATTATACGTTTTATTAGAGGTCACATTACCACTTTTGACCACGAACCTCCTGTCCTTTAACATATCGTAAAGTACATATAGTAAAGGCTTATGTATGCCATGTCTGACCAGTTTGTAATACAACCCTTCGATCCAGACGGTATCAAAGCCTTTCTCCAAGTCGATCAGACAGGCCCCTGTGCATTGGTTCCTACATTTATTCCATTGTATGTCGGAGACCAGTTTAGCTGCGGCATGTGTGGTTTCATGACCCGCCCTAAAGCCAAACTGGTTATTTGGAATAATGCTGTTGTCGTCTACCCATTTTACCAAAGCTTTGTTAATGGTTTTTTCAAATGCTTTACTGATGCTTGGGAGTAAACTTATCGAACGCATGCTCATTGGGTTTGTGCAGTCTTTGCCCTTTTTTGCGATGGGCTGAATGATAGCCGTTTTCCAACGCGCGGGATAATATGCATTATTCAACACGTTGTTAAACAGGACCGTGTATATATCTATTGCCATTGGGGGCAGGTTCTTGAGTACCATGTTAGGTACTCCATCTATTCCCACTGACTTTTTGCTTCTTAATGAGTCGAAGATACTCTGGATTCCTTCCCTTGTTATTAGAAGGCTATTAGCCACTACACCATTGGCATTAATGTCAATTGACAGATTATCTTCACTGAATTCGGTAAAACCCGGATTCTCCGATTGCCAAAGTGAAATTTCATTCCGGAGGTGCAGGTGATTGAGTAGAACTCTGTCCTCCAGGTCGTGATTTCGGTGAATGCTTTCATTCACCATGTACATTTCCTGAAAGACAGCTCCCAAAGCGTTCACCTTTTCCAAGGGATCTTCGATCACGAAGAGCTCACCATTGAGGATAGCGTTCTCTGCATCTATGCCAATGTTGGTTAGCAGCTGCTTGTTTACCTGAGTACGTGGGATTTGGAGACACTGAATCTCATTTTGATTATTTCTCCTGAATATTTTATTTATTTGTGGGAACATATTCGGGTTATTAGTTTTTATAGCTCGAATTCTGTTGTTCCAATACAAATTTGTTGCTAATCTATAATTAGCTTTAAGTAATTGTTGGAGGTTTTTTAATCGGGATTTCAGTGATATTATCTCCTGGTCTTGTCTGTCTGTAAACTGTCTGTGTAATTGTTTTAATTTCGATAGCAGTCTGCTCTTTTTCTTGTGGAGTGCGTTTATTGTTGCGTTTCTGTACATGTTAATGTGATCTGTAACTGTTGTTTTGGGAATTGTTTTGTCCATTGTTCGTTTTACGGTTTCGTCCATTTGTTGAATGTATTTGTCGATTTCGACATTAGTCAGGTTTCTGTTTACTGGCAGATTAAAGTCATTCGAACGAAGTTCTCTTGTTAATGATCTGGTGAACCGCGGCCATCGCATTGCCCCGTAGTTATAGGGTTGCGGGATCACGAATTCCTCCAGATCTGCGAGCTCGTTCGGAAGCTCTATTACTGCCGTGAATGCACAGTGGTCACTACCGTATTCAATTGTCTGTAAACAGTTTGTGTTTCGTCTATTGGTGTTAAGTAATCTCAGTCGTGAGTCGATTAGCAAGATATCTAAGAACGATCTACCTCTAGGGAACAATGGATATTCGGTAGCTAGCAGGTCAGTTCTATATTCAATATGAAACTGATCTAACCAGCCAGCCAACTGATTTCCTCTGGCATTAGATCTATAATTTCCCCAATTTCTATGCTTGGCGTTCATATCTTCCCCTAGAATAAAGTAATTTTTGCCCAGGTGCAATTGTAAGCATCGAAAGAGTGTCTCGAGCTCTGCTATAAATAGATTATGTTGGTGCTCCTCAGGTGCGTAGACCGCAATCGCATACAAACCCCTTCCTTGCTGAAGGGGTATGCATACGATACAGGCTTCCAGCACCCGGAACCTGCGCACTTCTCCACTATATATAACTTTATGAGGGATCCCTTTTCTAATAAAGATTGCGACACCCGCCCTTGAGAGGAGTTAGGTCAATCTCTTCGTATAATATCGTAGTTTTTATGCCATATCTTGTGTCTCTGGTTTAACTTTGTTTCCCCCGTCAGAAGTACATCAGGCCATTCAACTTGCAACAGGTTGAAAAGATTGGCTCTTCTCTCAGTTCTTATTAGTGAATTTACATTCACGACAAGAGCTTTTATTGATGTTGTGGTTAGAGGGTTTATATTGACTTTTTGTTTAGATTGGGCAAGTACGAGTAGATCTCGTTTATTTGGTTTTGCAGCTGTATCATCTGTCTCTGCAGATTAAGCAGAACCGTGACCACGTCTGCTTGCGATGTTGTTTCGGTCTGTGTGGGAGTATTTGTGGCTACCAATGTTGTAGCCTGGTTTGATGGTCTCCCACCCGACGCAACTTGTGCGTACGACCGCTGCGATGTTACGGGCATTGTTGTAGTACGAGCTGGCTCTGTGTTTTTTTGCCGGGTCACACTTCTTGCCATTATTTCTCGGAATTTAGGACATCCTCGATAGTTAGCGGGGTGTCCCTCATTCCGACACACTGCGCACTTTAGAAGGGCTTTGTCTTCTACCCTTTCTTTTCCCAGAGGGCATTCTTCTGCCTTATGGTCTTTTCCGCATTTCTTCCTCGGGAGTCCGCGAGTCATGATGTATCGTCTTATTAATTTAAAATTTTCATAGCCCAATTTGTAGTTTTAGTTTAGGTTAGCTTCACTGTGGCGACTACATTGTGACTCAAACTTATACTCCTCGAGGGCTTACATGTACTTAATACATCCCTCATTCTCTAGCTGTGCTTTATATCAGTTTATTGTTTCCACTCACTTTCATTTGTGATTTTTAAACATATTCGCCTGATATCTGGCACTCTCGTGTATTTTTTTGGAAACACCTTCTGCGTTAAGTCGGTGGCGTCTCTAACAGATACACACAATTCACAAGCAAAATAGTGAAGAACACCGAACGAAAATCGAATAAGAAAATACACCAGAGCCGTATACCATAGCGATAACATAACAATTCACATCAGTGGAGTATAGTCGAGTTTAAAAATCGAGTTCTCAACACGGCCAGTAGCCTGATGGGTAACGCTTAGGTTCAATTTTTGGTGATTCTAACTGTCATAGCATCAGTTCGAATCACACGTTCTTCACTATCATATTTCAAAGGCTATAAGTCAATTACCCACGTAAAGCCTTGTTCATCTATCACGTTTTTCAAAGTAAGCTTCTGATTTAGATTGTGTTTATGTAATAATCTTAAGAAACGACCCGAGTTCAGATGTCTCTCTTTCTTGATTGCAGGAAATCACGAAGTTGTGATACAGAATTCAAATAGTCTTGTGTACAAAACAGCAAAAGCTGCCTATAAAATAAAGCCTCAAAGCCTTAGCCTCGAAGTAATCGAAATGATTCGAGGAAGCATTTCATGGTGGCTATTGTGCCCTCAGCTCCATTGAGCTTACCAGTTCTTTTTTCAATAAGAATAAGTCCCATGCTTGACCCCAGCTCTGCCCTGTAATCTTCAGAATTTACTTGAAGCTTTTGCTTCCTTTGCCAACTAAATAAGTACATTCAAGTCCCCACAATTCGCTTATTCAAAAGCAAGTCCTTTCTGATCGTCCATTTGAGAAGATAATTTTAATCCTTTTTATACTCAAGTCAGTTCCTTTTGCCCGAGAGTCAAAAGAAATGCAAAAAGGATAAAAATATGCTAAAAGCCAGTTCAGCAGATTGCCTGCCCATTTGAGATGGTTTTAATGTGACCCGGTATCCTTTGTATGGTGTAGCTATCCTAGAGCAGCAGAATTCTCTTGTGTATGTATATGAAACTCAATGATTTTGCGATATTACTTTACAGAAGCCTTTCGCCTTGTCTTCGGGTATCCAGGCATCGTCGGGTTGTTTATTTCTATGAGCATTTTTGGTTTTCTCGGATGTTTTTATAACGCTCGGTCTGGTCAAAAGAGATAATATCAGCTAAGATCTGCCAATAAAATACACATATGAGACATGGAAATAACAGACTGGGAGAGCAACGATACACATCATATTATGCGCTTAAGTATGAGATGAAATCCAATTGCAGTGTCCTTTACACCCGCCGGAGATTGTTGGCAGTACTCTCTTCAGGGTGCTTGCCTATACGATAACGTCTTCATTGTGCAGAAGATCCTATTGCAACTGTGAACACTGTCGATCTGAAGCACACAGCATAAGCATGAACCAAGTATTGTACTTACATGAATATGAAGACAATAGATCCTTGTACTTTCTTTATCCTTATCAATTGGATCATATTTCATGTAACGGACGGTTTGCATATATTTTATCCTGCATTCTTCATTATAATCGTTGCGTCGTTGTTGGGGATTTCATGTTCGATACGACGTCATTGTCGTCCTCCCACCGCTATTTAGATTTAAAATCTGCGAAGGGACACAAAGCTTAGGATGAGGGTAATGTGCCGAGATAACACAACTTAAGTTTATCATTCCTTTTTTTTTTTTGTGGAGGAAATAACGGAAAGGGAAAATGTAAGCCAGAATATGTCTCCTTCTGGCATAAAGACGCAAGGGCTTCATTCGTAATTTATACGCGTGGCACTGATGTAATCTTTAATGTCGATGGTGATGGTTGCCATTCAGTCAGGAAAATATAAGCCCAAGTATGAGGCTCATTCCTGACTAGGAAGAAGAATATTACAATATGCTAAAGGACGAAGTTGTTTATCTAAAAGTCGTTCGATGTGCTAAGAGTGACGCACTTGTGCGACTTTGGGAATTTTATCAATGAATATTCCGCGGCTGTGATTGATTTATAAGAACCACCTTATAAGAGGGTCACAAGCCTTTCAAATATTTCAACGATGGGGGCGTAAATGTGAAGGGGTGATGACTCTTTGATTTTGTGACATCGAATGAGATAATCTTCATCCAATATGAAAATTGTCATAAAACTACCAGACCATTGGCCGCTTTAACAACGAACATAAGTAACGTTGGGAGAATATCACTCAGAGTGGTCGAGTGGGTAAAGAGGGTGTACCTTATGTGGAACTATGCAATACGTAGGTTCAACCACGCTTATGTCACATGTGAGATTTTTCTACAGTTTTATGGCGGCCTCACAAATAAACAGATACAAACAAGTAACTAACTAAACAACTAAAGTGGCAGGTAGTTGACGGTATCAACGAAGATTGTTTAACCTAAATGATCAAATTGCACCAACACCAACAAATGAATTATTTTCACTCCGCCGTGTTTTCCTTCACTGTATTCCATCAGATCGGCATTTAAAGTATTTTTCTAACAGAATTCGATAACTATATCTATTTAATGTTGTCCTTTCGTTTACCAATTTATTAATTAGCGGCGAAAATTTTGACCAATATGACTGTCAAAAATACCGCATAAATATTCATCATTATTCGCAATGAAACAACATTTGACACCCTCCGATTTTTTTCATTCGCTTTAATTGAAACATTTCAATTTGTCGTGTCAACTTTTATTTCCATCTAATTACAACGTCCACAACTGAAGCAATCAGACTAGAAATCCATCCAGGCAAACACACCCTCTGTTATCTGTGGTCTAATTTTAGACAACTGACAAATGGGGTGGCTGACCAGCGTTGGTGGTTTCATTAAAATACGCCGAAAACCCAATCAAATCAATTGAAAATGAAAATGAAAACAACGAATAAACAATTCAACGATCGGCCGACCGATGCAACACAAATGAATATAAAATAATGATAAAAGCAAAAGTAGAACTTGACAGTCAACAAACTTAAATAATTAAATATTTAAACAGGTCATTTTGTCCTTTGTGATTTGTTGCATTTCAACATTATTTAAATGAATACTGAAGGAAATTCATTAAAAATGGACACAACCCTCCGTGTTCGTTGCTGGATGCAGCAGACGTTTTAAATTTGATGAACAAAGACAATGACAGCCACAACTAAATAATGAAATGAAATAATGAATTAAATCTATCCTGAACAACAGAATTTAATTTGTCCCATGTTTACACTCTATCACATCACAATGGTTGACCATGAGACTGGAAGTAGACGTTTTTAACGAGACTGGTAACCAAGCCATGTGGCTTTGATGGAAAAAGTCTGAAGAAACCAGTTGATGGGGATCCCTACAATGTCAAGCGGCACAACATTATGTTAATATTTTTGATACGAACGCCAATGCAGCATAAGGACGACTGCCGCAAAACTTTTCTGTGAAAAGAACAATATTTTATGATAAGTTCTTAGCCGAGTGTGTAGGGCTTTAAAATATAGGCGAAGCCAAGCCGAAGATTAGTAAAGGCGGATTACCAATCGTCACGAAAACTGCGAAACCCATAAATTTTTCATGCAGCCTTACCCGGTGCTTACTGTTTATGTCGCCATATGTCATCTTGCAAAGGTAGGGTTATATTGATTGAACGGCGACTACCAAATCCCAAAAGACTGTTCACCCCTCTTTCTCTTAAACAAAAAGTTGGATATAAAAATATCGACAGTATTTTCCCGTTCGACTTTGATAAGTGGCATAGATCACGTAAAGTGGGTTTTTGATTGCCTCAAAGGTGTCCTTGGAGCAGCTCATGAATCTTGGAAAATGTTATATACATACAAGTTCAATTATAGAATTTTTACTAAAAAAATGCCTTAGATATATAATTTTACTAATTTATTTATTATTAATTACATTGTAAGGGATAATGTAAGACAATGACGTGATATTTTAAATCTCGCACTTACACTTTGGTTCAGAAATAACCTACATCACTGTCATTCATTTTATAAGTCTCTTTGATCCCTTTCGTAACTTATCTTTAAATGAAGTTATTTGGGATTCCTCCGGAAACGACAACAGTTCCTTCTTCTATACAGAGACTCTAGATTCGTTATAGAAGCAATTCCTAGGCCTCCGTCTTCGACCGCATCATGAAAATACGGTTTAGGATAAACTCTAGAAGAATACAACTATTTCCTGTCGCACATTCTAAGGATTTGGGCAACACTCGTGAAAAGGCCGATCATCCTTATGCTCAAGATCAGTAAATGGATGATACATGAACTTCCCGTCATTTCCTCTGTAGCGGTTCCGCCAAACCCGACGGTCTACTTACCTGAAGAACCCCCATAACTACTACCCAACTCCCTTAAGTTTGCTAATGCAACAGTATTAGTACCTGTAAATGCTGCACGCATTTAAGAGATCAAATCTATGATCTTTAAGTCCCTGTAAATAAAACTTACCTTCATGCATTCTCTTCGCAAACCATTGCTCCTTAAGCTTTCTTTATTAGCTTACCAGGAATTTCCAATCAATTTCGGCATCTACGTCGCCAGTCAAATTTCCTTAGAGGAATTCCGGTAAACAAATAATTAGATTTACATACATTTGTAACCTTCATGACAGGGACCATAAATACTGCGCCGTCTATTTTCCCAGCCGCGTCCTGTACCTTTTCATACCATTGCCTGGCAACCTTTTTTGTTTGTCTTATCAATAGACAGCCCAAGCAGCTGCATATAATTAGCGCAATAGACGCTGAAACCAAATTCTCCAGCATTTCCTAATGCAAATATGAACCCGGTTTCTACTGCAGCCAGAGATGCCATAAACATCCAATTTGCTTTTAGCACCTTTTTCTCCCTACGTCGAAAATAGCGACGAGGCATCGTGTAAACAATGACCCGCATTACCAACGGCGCATTTGGTCATTTTTCCCTATTGTCCTTGCCGCCTGCCTGCTTTCGAACACGTGCAACAACATTGAATCTGTTCGATCGCGCACATATACCACTGCACCCCAAATATCGCATTTTCTTTTCACACACTTAAGAGAAACATTTTTCTCTCTCTTCCTTTATTTTTCTTAGCGAAATCATCTCTGCATGAGATGACGATCGTGGAGTCGTATTCCAATCTCCGTGGCGGTCGGGTCGCCTGCCATCCACCGTACCGTGTACATAGTATCGTTGTCCGTCGCTGGATTGAACTCCTCACAGTGTTTTATAGCCTTCAATCAAATAACAGTATAATTTAGTGTTTAACGATTAATTATAACCACAATTATTTATGGTACCTGTAAAAAAATTCAAAGTGAAATATCAATAAAGCCAGTTCAACTAAACTTAATCCTGAGTGTTTGTTTGTTTCATTGTGTTGTTGTTTTCTTGCACACAGTTTGCCGCGGCGGAACTTGTTTTTTTTTTTTTTTTGTGAGAACGAAGTGGAATCCAGCGCCCATGTCGGTGCTACGACTTCGCTCCTACACCTCCACAGAACTAAAAAAAAAAAAAAACGATAAGTTTACATTACCTTCATCCTAAGCATCCTAAACTGAAACGTACTACGTCCATACCCTTGTTGTAGTATCAGAGATGCTTTTTGAGATTACACTACATTACATTTTAGGCATATTATACATCCAACGTCTTATTATTATTTTTTTTTTTTTCGACGACTTGGAGGTGGTAATCTTTAAAAGACACAGGTGGCCTGACTCCAGTTGAATGCCCGATTCACTCCCTTCTCAAATGAACTAAGCCCGCCAGCGCCTTGCTACCCATTTTTCTTACTTCTTACTTCTTTCCCGGGTAACGTCTCTCAACACTTCCTCGAAGGCAGAATCGAAGTGTAACCTTTCTAAAGTCGTTGCAATTCTTGTTCGCGTGCGGTGCCATGATGAGTTTCCATCCGTTGTTTTTGCCTAACATTAGCACTCTTATGCTGGTTGCGTCTACTGCACCGTTGACTTCCTCAGCAGGCATATGCGCTTCTCCTGGGATCTACTGGATCGGTTAGGATGTGTTCCGTATTTTCTAGACATCTGTTGCAGGATTGGGCAGCACGGGTTTTCCTTCTGCTTAAATCTGTGTAAATATTGCGTGAAGTGATTGGGAGAAATTCCTGACAATCTTACCGAGTTTGGCTGATGCACTCCATAAGACGTGACAAAAACCCCTACGCGCGAGAAATCTCCTTAATGCTGCCAGGGACGCCTCGCTGGACAGCTCGCTAACCGCTTCGAGATGTATTGCCTTGGTTGCCAAGCATACGAAGAGACAGATGTAACCCTAGACTCGCTTCGCGCCGCGTCCTTTCCATGTCCGAAGAGTGATCATCATCATCATCGGCACTATAACCGGGAACTGGTCTTGGCCTTATTTACCGAGTCCTGAGGCTTGTTAAATTTTCCATAATGATTTGTTGTTTTTTTTTCGGGCAAGGTCATTAGTCTTGCGCCAGAGGCTCCCCGGCGGGGAATCGAACCCTGGTCTCCCGCGTGACAGGCGGCTATACTAACCACTATACTATCGAGGGGCCTCCGAAGAGTGATAGGACTTCCATAATCAACACCGGTGTTACTAAATGGTCTTGCGGGATTAGTCCGACTGGCTGTTAATGCCGCCATTTGTGGAGATAGCACTCGTCCCTTGTGACGAACGCAAATCGTGCATTCAGCGATATCCCTCTCGACAAGTCTTCGACTCCCTACGATCCAGTACCGGGAGTTCACTGCGGATAGCAGTAACCGGCTTCCAGCATGCATCAGTCTCAAGTGCAAATCTCTCACGATGATCCTTGCCAGGTGATGTTGCCGATGTAAGATTGGTAGATTTCGGCGTTCGTATTCCATCATTGCTGCTTCTAGTCTTCTGCCCACCCTGAGGGTACCTTGGTCATCGATGAATGGGTTGAGCGCAATCAGCTCGCTTCGTCTTGATACTTGCCTCCCGGCTCTTATGGCCGTTAGGTCCGAGTCGAACGATTCGGTCTGAGCTGCTCGCAATGTGATGCCTGTGGCCGCCCTCACTTCCTCAACATCGAGAATGCCCGATCGCCATACTGACCTGTCGTCCCCCTTGCACCTTCTGTTGTCGATGAACCTCTTCAGCCGCGCTACTATTCGTACCGTTCAAGTGAAGCTGGAGAATCTCCTTGTTATAGACAACTCCTCTTGCTGTATTACGAAGTACGATGTCCTTCGTTCCTCGAAGTCTACCGGTGTTCCGGTGCCCGCCTCTCGGACTTGATGAGTGGGCGTCCGAGGCAACTTCAGCTCCTTGTCTCGCAGAAAGGACGGCCCTCGCCACCACAGCTCTGCTCCGGTGAGCTCCTTTGCTTTAAGCCGCCTTGATAGGTAATCCGCTGGATTGGACGCACTCGGTACATGATGCCACTGGCCTCTTAGCGGCCTTTCCAAAATGTACGACGTACGATTTGCGATGAATGTCTATCACCGCCTGTGATGATCCGATAGCCATTGTAGCACTACAGCGGAATCGGTATATGCGAAACATTGAACCTCGCTAAGTTGAAGCGCCTTCCTTACGAACGAAAAAAGCCGAGCCAAGAGCTGAGCGCCACATAACTCGAGTCTTGGGGGTGGAAACTGCTTGATTGGGGCCACCTTTGCCTTTGCCATGATGATACGTACTTGGGAAGCACCGCCCCCCTCAAATCTAACGTAGAAGACCGCTCCATACGCCTGGCGACCCCGAGGTGTTGATCCCCAGTCATTTCTTAGTTGGAGGACCGGCTATGAGCGTCCCGGAAGTCGATCCGGGAGAGACAGCAATCATTTGGGGGTCCAGATGGAAGTACTTGCGGGCGTTGCATCGAGCCGGTCGAAAAAAAAAAAAGAAAAAAGCATCGCAGGACGCTGACTCAGCGCTATATGATCGCCTTTACTGGGAAAAGTAAAATCAAAATTAAAAAAAATTGAGAATATGAGTCTTAAGAATAACGCACTTTCCTAATCGATGTGTATCTAGAGCTCATTTAGACCGGTCCAGACATATTCCCGTTCATGGGCGGGCAGGACGGAGTTTACCTACGTGGGTGTTCTGAAAAGTTTCTAATCTCAATGTGGAGATAGCGGCACTCGTCAATAAAAGCTAGATGTGCATCCTTTGGCAGTTGCTCACGAAAATGTCAGCCAATTTGAATGCGTAGTTTTTATTTGACAGTCGTTTGAGTGAGTCGATGTGAGTGTTTTTGTGAAAATGGACAAAATTGAGTATCGAACTGTTATTAAATTTTTGTTTTTGAAAGGCAATACGCCTACGCATATCAAAGATGATATTGCATTCTGGATTCTGTGTATTGGGACTCTGCACCATCATTTACCACAGTGACATTTTGGGCTGCTGAATTTAAACGCGGCCGTGAGAGCTTGGGAGACGATGAACTACAACAACTGACGATAACATCGCTAAAGTTCACCAAATGGTGCTAGACGACCGCCGAATTAAACTGAGAGAGATAGCAGAAGCTATGAAAATGTCCAAAGAACGTGCTTGACACATATTAAATCAAGATTTAGGCATGAGAAAGCTATCCGCGCATTGGGTGCCGCGTTTGCTCACGTTAGACCAAAAACGTGTCCGAATGAATATTTCCAAGGCTCTGTTGGTGCAGTTTAGGCGCACCAAATCGATGAAACTTGGATACATCATTATACGCCAGAAACAAAAATACAGTCAAAACAGTGGACTGCAAAGGGGGAATCGGATCCAAAAAAGACTAAAACTGTTTGTTCGGCTGGGAAAGTGATGGCGACTGTTTTTTGGGATAGTCATGGAGTTATCTTAATCGATTATTTTCAAAACGGAAAAACCATTACAGGAGCATACTACGCATCATTACTTGACCAACTGAAGGCAGAAATTGTGGAAAAACGGCCGCATTTGCAGAAAAAGATAATCCTGTTTCACCAAGACAACGCGCCGTCTCACACCTCAGGGGTTGCCATGGCGAAAATCCACGAATTAAGGTTTGAACTGCTTGATCACCCGCCTTACTCACCAGATCTGGCCCCAAGCGATTTCTTTTTGTTCCCTAATCTAAAAATTGCGCTCGGAGGACAGAGATTTTCGTCAAATGAGAAGGCAGAGTACTATTTGGACGGGCTGGGAGCATCGCTAGAAGAAATGTGTAGAGTTACAAGGATACAGTGGGGGGTGGTCGCGACGCCAGCATGGGCGAGAGTTCTACCACCAACCCACTCGTCTATTGTTCACGTGGACACTGATCACCAACGCAAGGGGGAAAACACGATGGTTGATCTTCGCAACCGAGCGGACACCAGCACAGGAAATAAAACACACTGTTCATTGATTAATTAATTTTTATTGCTTTCTGTTTGTTGTTAATAGGTCACGAGGTATAAATTCTACGTTAATTGTATGTTTGATATGACGTTCCATGGAATTTCTATTTTACCTAGACGGCATTTTTAAGGTTGACAATAATTGCGAATTCACTAACTATAGCACACACGAATAACACAAGAAAATATCGCGACTCCTTGCCATTGATTTTTTTCCCGGAAAACATTACTAGAACTAGCCAAACAGTCTCCGGGATTCAAATTTACGACTCTCTAGAGTGTGCACTCCGAGCACACCCTACAGGGGATGATAGACGGCTCCACCGCTCAGTCATGTGATTGGAATACGACTCAGGGTTGCCCACTTCGCAACTGGGGTGAGTTTCCTCGAGAGAGAAAGGGTTTCTCTCGTGGTGAAAACAAGGACAGAGGATCTCACTGGTGAGGTTCTGTAGTGGTGTGCGTGAAGTCGATCGTTGAGATCAGATTGTTTACATGACGCTTGCAGGTCAAAAGCGAAACGAAACCTAGACAAGGGATACAGACAGAGAAAGAAGCGACCTAATCCATCGTCCGGTAATGAGGGTCAGCTAAATAAATAAGCTGGAACTCATTAAATGAAAACTGCGTTTAGGATACCACAAACGATATGGATTGTTTATGGTATCGCCAGGAAGCCTATGGAGGAACAGCGTTCTTTGTTTGCAGTTGGTGCGAGTTAGGGAAATTGGCTCAGCGCTAATTGGGGGCAGCTGCTTGGGTTGTTTATTGTTGGGAGAAAAGGTCGCCAGCCAATGTGTATGAAAAGGGATTTGTTGTACACATGATGAAGCTGGGAATGGGCGACGCAATGATCATTATCCCTGGTTGGGATGGTTACATGAGATGTGAACCGAATTGGTTTCCTTCAAGGGTATGCTGTTTATTCTATAAAGAATTCTTTGTTGGGAAAATTTTGCCGATGCGTTAATGCATGGGAAAATGCTCTTGTAGATGTAATTCTTTTTAAGAATTTTCGGTAATGCTTGTGTGCATTAATGTCCTTGAAAAAGGAAATGTTTTCAGGTGCTGGTGATTGGGATGTGAATATGAGTTGCGGAAAATGGGGGGTTCTTCAGGTGAGCTTCAAGAACCCGACCAATACTATGTAGAAAACTTAAAATAAATTATAAGAAAAAATGTCTTGCATCTTTGTTAGGTCGGAAACTTTTCAGATCACCCTCGTAAGCGTGTGTCCGAAAAAAAGGGTATACCCTTCATTTATAATAGGGAATGTGTATGTGTGCGATGTGTTATGACTAAAAGCATATTTTTCCAGAAACATAAAAAAACAACACAAGCTCTGTCAGATAAAAACTTATGTTCAATTCCATCAGAACACAGACGACACATATCCTGATTTTTGCTTGTTCTCCAGATATTATCGTAAGCAGCGCTTAAATGAGTGTTATAGCTGTGTTCCTCCTAATAAACTACTAGTCCGCTGAAGCCATCAGTGATAGAATGCACCAAGTCGCAATAAAAGTAATGCTAAAGGAGCATATGTACATTGGGACTCTTTCTTCGGCCGAAATACACAAATGTGGAATGTTCTGCTTCCTTACATAGTTACAATCATCATGCAGTCAAGACTATCCTCAACAATCTCAATTTCTTTCACCCCTGTGTACGTTGACCTTTACCGGTATCGTGAAATTAAATTCCCATGTTATTTTGGGTAAAGAAGTATTGTTGGCTGTTTAACTGTTTATTTTCTATTCTTACCTTGAAAGAATCAAAGAAAAAGGTTTTGAAATAAATAGTCCCATAGAGATCGACTGTGTAGGAATGACAAATGGTCTGCAGGGCTACAACTACATAATGGGCAAAATTTGATGTTGATTCCTTAAACACCATCATTTTATAAGAACATAAGATATGAAGAAGAAGTTGGGGTACCGATGTAGGTCTGATGGATAACTTAACAGGTTATTTTTCAATGGCGTCGCTTATGGTGAACAAATCTGTAAATTGGTCTGTGGCCAAAATCTTCGTCTTGGTGCCGGCGTTGGTACAGATTGTACGAAAATTCTCCATCATCGCACTTCCGTAGATTGTTCTCGCAGACGACGACACCTGAACAGCTCACGATGGAAAGGAGAAACACAATTCGAGTCATTGAAAGTACCGAGCAACTATCGCCGAGTTGCGTTCACCAAATAAGCAACACAGGATAAATGAAACACGCAGGGTTTTTGTTGTTAATTTTTTTCTTTATTTCTGATCAGCACTAATACGATCTTCGTTTACTTGCGAAACTTTAATTAAAATAAATTATTTTTAATTTCGGCTTTAATTTTTAATTTCGACACACACGATTTATACTAACACTCGGGGGTAGTAAATTTACTTTTAAACTGACACACTCAGTGGAGTGCACACTCTCGTGCACTCTGCAGTGACAAAGCGATCCTGCGCGCGCGATGGTTGGGATACCACTCAGCGATAATCATCTCGTGCAGAAATGATTCCCTTATGGGGTGAGTTTGTGGTGCCGTGGTAGATATCCTCTCCACTAAGGATATCGTTTTTACCTACCACCAGAGAAACGAAAAGTCTCTCTTGGTGAAATAGTAAACCAGATCTTGTAATGAAGAGCATGGTTGCGATCGTTTAGATCTGTGTGGTTTACACATGCTCGAGGGCAATCGGTAAACGAAGCAGACAGGCGGTAACGACAAAAGTATCGAAAAGATCGTTGTCTATGGAGTGCATCGCGTCTAAATAAATAGACGGCGATACAGTGAAGAAATGTGGTAAAAGAAAAGATGAGACGAGGGCATAATAAAAGTCTTAGATAAGTGATGCCCTTATGTAAATATACGAATAGACATTGGGAAAGGTGCTAATGGGTTGGTGGAGGAAACAAATCCCTTGCTTGCATTTGTATATGCAGGGAAATTCGTTTGTGAGAAACGGATTCTATATTTGCATTGTTTATGCTTTGAATTCAATGCGGCGGTTATGCGCGAAGTCGATGATTGTTGGGAGATTCAAACAAAGAAGCAATTCTGGGTAAAGTGCTTGCAGCTGTATCGATAGTTGCAAGTCATTGCAAGGCAGATTAGATGGTTATACAATGACGGTTTGTATATACCATCTGTGTCAATGGAACATGGTATCTATGGCGGCGCAAGTGTCGAACGCTAGTGTGAAAATCTACACTAATTGCAAATTCGGTTTTTGGTCGCTTATGCAAAGACGCATTGATACATGTATGAATGCCCTTGTAGAAAAAAATGTTTTTAGGAATTTTAGGTAATGCTTGTATGCATTAATTGTCCTAGGAAAAGGAAATGTTTTCACGTGCCGATGCGATTGCATTGGCGGGAAACAATGGGAGTTCGGTTGCGGATATGGGGGGTTTTTCAAGTAAGTGGGCCGTGGGATTTGGCGAAACAGCCACAGGTCTACAGGTTTACAAGCTACTACTACTACTAGTTAGTAGCTTGTAAGAACCCAAAAGTTCGTGCTCTCACTAGCTTGGTTACGGCGTCATTTCCCGTTCTGCGCACCTAGTTTATATAAAAATTCAACTCGTTGTGTGCTGATCAACTACAAACTAAATTTAAAAAAATACTATTTATTTCTGTGTTGATATGAAACACCATGCTATTCATCAGATATATAATATTTTAACTATCCAAACCACAATAAGACAACTGCTGGAAAAGAAGTGGGAATACGGAGAGACGGTTCACCAACTGTTCGTTGACTTCAAAAAAGCCTATGACTCAGTCGCAAGGCACAGACTCTACCATATTCTAGTTGAGCTGGGAGTCCCAAAAAAATATGCCGCTCTCATTCAAATTTGTATGAACGAAAACAAAGGGCGAGTCAGAATAGAAAACCACCTCTCAGAACCATTTGAAATCCGGGACGGACTAAAGCAGGGAGATGGTCTATCACCGTGTCTCTTTAACCTTGTGCTCGAGTATGTCATCAGAAAGGTACAAGACGACAACATGGCCGGATCATCTCTGAACGGGGTCACACAAGTGCTCGCATATGCGGACGACATCGCCGTTCTGGGCGATAATCTAGAGACTGTTAGTAAAAACTGTGAAATCATCATGCAAGCGGCAGAAGAGGTGGGCCTAGAAATAAATGAAGACAAAACAAAATACACGATTACGACGAGAGCAGGTGGATCGCAGATAACACATATAAACATCAGAGGTAAGATATTTCAAAAAGTTAAAGATTTTAAATATCTGGGAACGATACTGACGGCCAGTAACGAAATGTCGAAGGAAATTAACAAGAGACTGCATTCCGGCAACGCGAGTTGGCACGCAGTCAGTAAACTGCTGAAATCCAGACTGCTATCACGTAACATAAAGCTCCGTGTCTATAGAACCATAATCATGCCGATTGTTCTATATGGATGCGAAACATGGGCTCTCACAAAACGGGAAGAAAACAAATTCCGCGTATTCGAGAATAAAGTTTTGAGGGGCATCTTTGGAGGTAAATATGACGAGGAGGCAGGACAATGGAGGAGACTCCATAACCACGAATTGGAAGAGATATATCGCAAACCTACAATAGTGAGAGTAATTAAGTCGCGAAGATTAAGATGGGCCGCACACGTGGTGTGAATGGGCAACGACAGGACCGTGCATAGAATTCTTGACGGTAAGCCAACGGGAAAGAGACCGACAGGGCGGCCGCGACGGAGATGGGAGGACAATGTTAGGTTTGACCTTGAGGAGATCGGATCGAATGGTCAAGCGTGGAAGGAGAGTGCCCAGGACATGGGACGATGGCGAAGCCGATTCGGTGAGGTCATGAACTTCCGGGTTCCTACAGGCCAATAAATAATAAATAGTAATAATAATAACTATCCAAACAAGAAAGATGCGGCAAACCAATTGTTTTAACAACAGGTGAAATAAGTGACATTACATCTCAGTTGAAATCCGGTTCAGTTTTAATAACAACATACACACCATTCATTATGACACACGTATGATCTGTTCAAGGACTAATCCGACCTTCCCCTTTCCGTCGACATGCTAAAGGTCATCAATTGCAAAACATGAATACATCATGGCAACGTGCTGTATGTCTCAGAAGTATTATACATCCCCTCTCAAATCTCACTTGAAATCATAAGAAAGCACAGAGAATGCACTAGAACAAAGAACTTTATTACCCTCAGGTGATTTTCACAGTACTTACGATCTTAAAACTTCTCAATTTTGGTGAGAGAAGGAAGTCTCTGTGCTAGCATTCGAAAGCCTGGAGGACATGCCGCCGGTTGCAATAACCTGCTCTTGTATAGATACAACGAATTCTGTGAATTTCCATTTCCCGGAAAGTGAAACAGATTTAAATACAACTTTGCGATGGGTATCCTTCACAAACGGTATCGTGATCACAATAATAATTATTATTCGGAGTCACATTAGCACCCAGTGGCATCCCACTAAAGCGACTGCTGCCCTAACGCTGTTGCTTTATACATGCAAAAGATAACGAAGGACTTTTCTCATATTTTATCCATACTGTACAGTCGTCTGACGACATGTGAACAATATCACAGAAAAACAGATACCTGCCGTACCTATCTCTGCCCCTTCTTTTCAGTTAAACCACGCTATGGAAAATTAAAATAAAATGAAAAACCAAATAAAATACACGAAGATATCTATGCAGCCTTCCTCATGTATCTACCATTGAGTAGTATCAAACGACATTTTAGAACGACACAGGATGTCGTTTTGCTCGGTGATTTGGTGCTTATTCCTTTGCTCAAGCTGAAGCCATTAAACAGTGTTGCATTTCGACCGGCAGCTTCCTAGATATATATATGTACGTCTCTGTTACTTTCGGATTGAACTTTTGAATTACTATGCCACACAGATACGTAGAGGACCTGAAATCACGAAATCTTTTTATTTTACATATAGCTTTCTATAATATCGTATTCCAAGGAGGTTTCATTTCCAGAACCCCGCGGTGTGAGAATAAGTCCTTAAACCGATAAGTCCTCCCACCGGTAGCTTTTAACTGAGAGTGAAATGTAAATTTAACATTTTCTTTTGCATTTTGTCACTCAAGGATTTGATGTAGTGATTTGCAGGATTAATGCGTCTTTAGGTAGATGCCCTGCTACTTTCAACGTTCTGTCCATTTGCGTCAAGAAACATTGGAAAAAAGAGAGAAAAAAAGAACAGAACAAAAATAGCAAAGATAGACTAACATAAGCCAAAAACCCCCGAGGAAGGGAACGGAATATCGAGATATTGGTACTCTCAGCTTCTGAATAATTTACACTTCTAACAATTGTTAGTGGTCGAAAAGGATTTAAATGTGGTCTTGTAAGATTAAAAAGCTTACGTATTTAATCTCTACGAGTGTGAAGTGTAGCTAATGGACATTTTCTTAACTCTTGGATCTACTGTTGGTATTGGGCGACTGGTCTTTGGCGACTACATTCTGACTTTTACATGTGTATTCATTATTTGAAAGTTTATTCAAAATAAATCCTGGAGACCTTAGGGTCTTAACTCCCAACTTCTAGATTAGTAATAGGCAATCCGGTGACCATTGAATAAATTTAAATTGGGTTAGTGTCCGTCTGGGATGCCACATCTAATTGGATATGACTACTTCCTATGAAGACACTGATTAATATTTAATAATCTTCATCCGCTAAAGGAATTATCGATGCTGCTGTTGTATTAAGAAAAAGAATAAGGTATTGGTAATAATTTTTGTTTGGATTTTCTGAACTTGTTAATAGGTACCTGAGAACAACTATTGCAGTTACAGTGAGCCAGGCATAACAAGTTTATTCGGTGGTGGAGAATATCAACATAATATATAAATCATTTTCATTAAAAAACGTGCATCTATTAGCGCTATCCAGCTTCTACTCGAACTTGACACTTATGGAGCTGGAAATTATCATCATCATCATCCTCGGCACTACAGCCGGGATCCGGTCTTGGCCATATTTAACAAATCTCTCCACCGGTCCCGATTTCGAACCGATGTTATCAAGTTTGACACTCCCAGTCTCTGGGCGTCCTGGTCTACGCCATCCTCCCATCGCAGACAAGGTCTGCAACGCTGTCTCCTTCCATACATCCTGCCACAAAGGACTTTCCGGGCGCGCTCCTCTTCGCTCATTCGAGCTAGGTGTCCCACCCACCGGACTCTACCGAGCTTGATGTTTCTTACAACATTAGCTTCAAGGTAGATTGGGTACAACTCATGGTTGCAGCGTCTCCAGAATCGTCCTCCATCACATACGGGGCCAACAATTCTCCTTAAGACCTGCCTCTCGAACGCGGCTAAGAGTTCAGAGTGCCTTTTATTGAGCACCCAGGTCTCGATTCCATACATGAGTACTGGTAAGTTCATGGTCTTGTACAGTAGTAGCTTGGATGTTCTGGATAAATTTCGGGATTTAAAGAGCCTTGATAGACCATAGTAGACTTTGTCGGATTTGATCAGCCGTCCGCGTAATTCTTCTTCCATATTGTTATCGGCTGATACTATTGACCCCAGGTAGTTAAAGGATTGCACTACTTCAAATTCGTGCTCCACTACCCTGATAGTTTGACCAACGTTAGGTCTTCTCTTCGCAGAAGTTGCCACCATGTACTTAGTTTTTCTCTCATTAATGTGCAGTCCCAGTATTTGTGCCGCCTACTCGATCTGGGTGAAGGATTCCTGTACAACCGATTCGGTTCTACCGATGATGCCGATGTCATCTGCGTAGGCAAGTATCTGGCTGGACTTGGTGACAATAGTCCCCCTTGTTGTAACGCCAGTGTCACGGATTGCTTTCTCTAACGCCAGGTTGAAGAGGAGGCAGGCCAGACCGTCCCCTTGTCGGAGTCCATTAAAAATGTTTATTGGTTTGGACAGCAATCCCACTATTTTTACTTGACTAGTTACGTTGGTCATGGTCAACTTACAAAGTCGTATCAATTTGTTTGTAATGCCGAACTCTCTCTTCTACCCTGATTATGCTGTCGTATGCGGCCTTAAAGTCTATAAATAGGTGATATAATGGTATCTTAAATTCCAGACATTTTTCCATCGCCTGCCTAAGGGTGAATATCTGATCAATCTCTGATTTGGCTGGGATGAAGCCACACTGATATTGACCAATGATGACTTTAGCGTATGGGGCTATCCGATCTTGTAGGATAGTGGAGAGCATCGTATGGGCAAATTATTCCACGACGCCAATCTTCCGACATCTCTTTTTGCTCCCATACGTGCACCACGGACTCGTGAATTACGTGATGTAACGCTGCCGCCCTTTGTTTAATCAACTCAGCTAGTATGCCATTAGTTCCGGGGAATTTATTTGATTTGAGCTGTCTCATGGCTTTTAATGTTTCCTTACTGCTTGGTGGCGGCAGCGTTTGGTCTTGATCTTGCATTGGTGGAGCCTCCAATTCTTTTGTGAACTGACCATTTAGCAATTCATTGACGTGCACTTCCCATCGCTCCAGAATGCCTTCAAGATCTGTGATCAGACTACCGTCTTTATCCTTGCAGTAAGTGCAGCGTGATGTGTACCGCGTCATACTGCGGATTATTTGGTAGAACTTAGCGCCTGGTGCGGACCTCGCTCTCTACTTTTCTCTATTTCACAGATTGATTTTTTTTTCAGGTACTTTTCTTTAGTCTGTGGAGTATTTTTTCAGATCTTCTGAGCTCTTTGTATTTCTCCTCCCGTACCCGCGTCCTATGAGACTGCTGCATTACCCGGTATGCAACATTCTTACGTTCAGTCGCTAGTTTGCACTCATCATCAAACCAGTCGCTCCGATCTCTACGACTGCTGCCTAAGATAGCGTTGGCAGTACTAATGACAGTATTCTTAAGACGTGTCCATTTCTCTTCTGCGTCCGGCATTCTGGCCCCAGGACTTACTCTCCCTCCATCGAGCTCTTCGAGGGTGAGTCAACGCATGACCAAAGGTGTTGCTGGTGTTCTCAATACGTAAGGCAGCCGTGTTGATCCGGATCTGATCCGTGGATGCAGCACTACCCCGTAAGGCAATCCGCGTTCGGAAAACTATACCAACAAAATGGTGATCCGAGTCGACGTTGGCTCCTTGGTACGTTCGTACCGTCATCAGGCTCGAGGAGTGGCGGCGATTTAGCAACACGTGGTCAATTTGGTTGCGAGTGGCTCCATCAGGTGATGCCCAGATGGCTTTGTGAACATATTTACGCGGAAACCTGGTAGTCGCAACGACGAAGTTCTTTGATGCCATCTTTGATGCCGTCCACCTTATTTCCTGTATTGCTGTTATGTCAGGTTAATATTCTGCCAGGGCATCAGTTAGCTTCTGTGCAGCCCGAACTCTGTATTGAAATGTTGCAAGATTGTTGACGCCAGGCCGCCTCTAACACGACAAACTCGACGTCGGGGGTAATTTCGAGTCTGTATATACTGAGAAGAATGTATCGGGGCAATGATTCCAGAAAATCACATAACTCCATGAGCATCTCAAAACACAGTCGATCCTTGTCCCTGTTCAATACAAGTTGACATGCAGTCTCCACGTGGCACCCCTGGATAGCTACTTTGGCACCCCTCAAGTAGTGAACCAATGCATGCAGGGACATGCTGAGAAAGGTTGGCGCATTAGCCTTGCCCGGATAAACAAATTATTATGGACAATTTAACAACTCTCGGATAAGGACAAGACCGGATCCCGGTTGTAGTGCCGATGACGATGATGTGTTTTGAACTTTATCGGCTGTTGAGAAAAGAGATCTCGATTTCAACGCTCTGTCTTTTCTCTTCCGGATCGTTATGATGCACCCATGACTCGTCCTCTGACACAATTTTCAAAAGGTAATTTGTCTCCTTCATCACGATAGCGCTGCAAAAATTGTTCTCAGTATTCCAATCGACGCCGTCTGTGCTCGTCTGTGGGACGGTGTGGAACTCATCGTGCTCATTTTTGCGGTTTCCCTATTGATCGATAATAAATCTGACACGTTTCTTCAATATTCCAATATTGTTTGCGATACGATTTTAAGTAATTTATCAGCCAATTTAAATAAAATAATTGACGAGTATGTGATGATTATCGTCTGTGACAGTAATCGGAAATCCGCTCTATGTTCAATCAACAAGTATGGCTTTTACAGGCATATAGCGTTTGCGATGATAGTGAAGAACGTGTGATTCGCACTGACGCTATGACAGTTAGAATCACAAAAAAATGAACCAATGCTCAACACATCAGGCTACTGCCCGGGGATACGAATTCGATTTCTAAACTCAAGTACACTCAACCGATGTGGTTTTGTTATGTTATCGCTATGGTATACGGCTCTGATGCATTTTCTTATTCGATTTTCGTTCGGTGTTCTTCACTATTTGCTTGTGTATTTGTGTGTGTATCTGTTAGAAACACCACAGGCCCGCAACCCCGAAATTGTATTGCCCATCAAATTACTTATCAACAACATCCTCAGCACAAACAGCCTTTAAATGGTAATGAATTTCAGTACGAATCATTTTTTCAGCTGTTCCAAATTAGATAACAGCACGCCTTTTTAGTCGCGTGGACATAGCACTAGAACAGCCCGCCACAGTTCTCGCTCTCGAAAGAGGCTGGATGAACGCTCGACCTCGGGCCATCGCATGATTATTAAGAGGGAATGTTGCTTCCACTTGCCGCCAAGTGCGCTTCTGAAGGTCATTTTATTCGCATTCTGCAAGCACGTGTGCATTACTTTTCAGACTATCCTTGTATGTTAGTTATTAGATACCATTTTCTTATCATTTATCGCGGTTGAATACATAAATCTACTTATATTTTTTAAATGTTTGTTACACTTCGTTCTCAATTTACAAATATATTTTAATTTTCGTAAAAAATATAATTGAAATATCAAATAGCAACACAATTTGACGTGTAACGGATATAGTCTTCGTGCATAAAATTCCGCCATTTCTTCATAACAGATATAGTCATCAAACACACTTAACTGGTTAAAATACTTTTTGGGTAGGAGGCGTGGGGTGCCGCCGTTCGGCACGGGGTTCGCTCCGTTCCCCATCGTTCTGCCACCGTACCCGTTCACGACGAAGAGAGTAAAGGAGGCAAACACCCCGGACACAGCGGGACGTCGAGGAAGCGAAGCCGTACGAAATAAAACACACTGGTATAGTTATTCACGAATTGTTTAATTGTTCACTTGGTTTTATTAAAAGAAAGGGTTCGATTGTCTGCGTTTGACGACATTGTTTATTGTTCATGTTGTACGCTATTTTTATACTTAATAAATGATTGCCCGTCCTAAATGGTGTTCGCTTAGAAATCAAGGGCCCGACCCCACTCGACAGAGACACGGTAGACTTGATTGTACACTCGGGGGGTTGCACCCCCCCTCTGCACGTTACTGGGGGCTGAGTCTGGAACCGACGTGCGCACGCCGATGGTAGAATGATGACAGACTGATCAAAGGCAAGAAATCGTTCATCGCGTCGTGGCAGTGGAGTCGTAGCTGGATAAATTCACTGCCACTTACTAGGATCTTGAAAAGGGGTTGCTATGCCTGCATAGGGAATTCAGTTCCAGCGAATTATTGCCGTACAGGCTGAGCTAGATTCCGCGGTTACTATGTGTACTGAAAAATCGGTTTCGGGAACTCGACCAAGTATGGGCATGAGTTGTCGGTTAGACAAGGGAATGTGGGTCTTGGTCGTTGCGATGGTTGTTTCGCGGAAATGCAACGTCTCGTGCTGGTGACTTACCAGTAAGGAGAATTGATATTGGGTAGGATCGGAGCCGAAATGATTTTTGGAGAAACTGAGTGTTGCTTGGTTACAAGCGAGAAAATAGTTTAAGCAGGAAGTGAGCCGGAATGATTTTCGGAGGAAATTAGAGCTGCTTGGTTGCAAGCGAGGAATATAATTTAAGTAGGAAATTAACCAAAGTGGTTTTTGGAAAAATGTATGCGGTTTGATGTAGTTGAGGGAGATGATTAATATTCCGTTGTAAGTTTGAAAATACATTTTATTACGGCTTGGGAAATGGATTCTTGGTAAGTTTGGAAATGTATACGATTGCAGATTTGAGGATTGATGCTGCTGCATATTGGGAAGTGTGTTCTTTGCATGTTTGCGAATGGATTGCAGATTTGGGTAATGGTGGCGCGCTATTAGCGGTCGAAGTTAGGTAGGAATTGTGGGTTGGTTCTCCGTGTGATATAGAGAACCCCCACAACTTCTCTATCCAACCCGGCCACCATTTGTAGGGGTATGTTTGTCCTATATAAGGCATATGTTTGTCCTCAATATCCCGATCCTAGCTTAACTGAACTATCTACACCCCTAAATGTTCTCCCGGTATGTCCGTCAACAGAAAGTGCGCATCAGTTCACGTTGAAAATCAACGTACGACGTACAAATAAACGCACGGAGTTATTGTTTAGCCGAACCACACAGATCTGGATGGCCTTACCTGATCATGTGTTTCCTAGCGAATGTAATATCCGAGCATTTTAACTTTGATCAACACCCCTTTTTGGAAATTTAGCCTTGACCCTCAACACTTATCCTTTTAGTGGTTACGATTTTGAAGCTAGTGAGGTACACCAATGCTTCTTTCAAATAGAATGTCAACTTCATCCAACCAGGGGAGTTATTGTGCCCTTTATCATAAATCCAACATCGAAGGATTTCCTAAACTGGTTTCTGGGTTACCCACCAGAGCCTACACATCCCAATTTCGATCGTACTTCTACAATTAACCACCAGTTTCTCTCTTATTCTTATCCTTGGCTGCTTCCATATGTAGTTTGAGCTTAGTTATGCTAGTTTTTAAGTTCTTTAGTTTGTAAAGTTATACTATATATACTTTAGTTTATAAGTATTTAAACGGCCATGAATTTATTCCACGTTGAGTGAACTAAAACGCACTAAACCCCATCCGTAGCATGATTGTATATTCCCTATCTTTTCATTCCATGTTTCAACATTTTCTTATTTCATTTCGTCTTAGATTATAAATTACATGGTAGTCAAAAATTAAATGTTATAGTTATTTATTTAACAAATTAATATTTAATTTTAATATGTAATATATTTAATATATTTGAATGGTAAGTTTATAGGACTTTAAAGCACTTACTTGATTGATCTTGATTGACCGTTCAGCGGTCGCTGTGTGTTGCAGTTGTTGATGCTACCGTCACGTTGCAGGGGGCGTTGAGCGTGCTGCTCCCCTGTTCAGCTTCAGTTGTGCTCTTCCTAATTGTAAATTAGATACAGTCGTGGTGGTTGATCTTAATTTGAAGGCAATAGCAGATGAATCGTTTGTAGTGATATTAAACTTTTGATCACTTAATGTTACTTCTGTTGTGTACATATTGTAGATCTTGACGTAGTGGTCCTATTCGGACTCTCTGAGCTAAGCGTAGCATCATTGAAATCTGCCAAAATGACAGAGCAACATTTTCTGACCCAAAATTACTTGTCACTTCATATCCAGTCTTAGAAACACAGTGCCTAGCATTAGTTAATCTACCATTAAAATTCTTTTTTTTGTATTTGAGTTTAGAATTAGTTAATGTGGTGTTTAAAATTAGGACAAAAGTGTCATAAAAATATGAAGGGTCCGAAAACAATACAATCAAAAAAGGAAAATAATAATAAAACAATTACCTTCTGTTTTCTATATTTTACGTGTGAACAATGACCACCAAAATCCCAAGAGACTGCTCTGCAAAATCTCATCCTTCTTCTTCCTCCTTACTGTGCTTTGACTTTAAGTGTTTCAAACAATCGCTGTTGTGGGAACGCACATCATATAAAAAGATTGATATTAAGAATTTTCGCCAAGCTAAGGTATTCGCTTAGATAGAATATGGTACTGCAATTATTATAGTGTACTATATTTTTACGGTGACCACTTCCTTTGTGCTAATAACCCACAGCACGGCAAAGAAAAGGGACAACATATGTCTTTTCTTTTTAGTCCACAACCTATTTTCCAAGAAATGGAGTGCCCCTTAACAGTCGAAAGCAAACACCATGTCAAATTAGGAGTTTGTGTCACTAAGAAGGCAAACACTATAAGAGGAACCCTCTCCACCATAAGATATCTCCCTTTGAAATATCCTTTTGGGTTACAACTAAATTAACAATCCCGCTCGCGTCCTTTGCCCGCAACGATCTTTCTTCTCATATAATATTTGTATTTAGTTACCGCACAAACATCAATTCATCAACAAATGAGGGCATCATCTTCAATCGTTCTACAGTTAACTATCACGATCTTAACCTACTTTCCTGCCACACTACTCCACCAACGAAGGACTTAACACAAAAAAGAAAACGAAGAAATACAAACAAACAAAAAAACAAGAAAAGAAAAAAGTAAATATGCATTTCTAAAATAAGAAAAAGCATTCATCATAAAATGGAAACACGACATGCTTTCCTGAAAGGTAAGAAATCACCACATGCCCTCAGGACACTGACACCCCATATGAATGACGGTATACGTACGTATCCTGTTCTAACCAAAACCGCCTTCCAAGTACTTAATCTATGACAGAAAATGAAAATGAGGGGAGAGGGAACTAAAGAAGGCTCTGGGTGGCTGTATTATATGCTCGTAGGTTGGTTGATGCGTGGAAACTCGTCACATAGCTCGCCATGCATAATTTGTGAGCCCATCACTAACGCAAGGATTGCAAAGCATATGACACATATGAGTGTAGGAGGTACGTATGAAATAATTTCCATGCAAGTTGCAGGATAACCAACTTGAAGACACTGACGGCACGCGCACACAGACACAACGCTCGACACCGACAACAAGGATAATATTATGAACTCAGAGAGATTTATGATCTTTTCATATTAAAAAATATGTTCTATACCATGTCTTTTCCAGAAGTGTTTGCCTTCTTTTTCTGATGTATATCTTCCCCAAAAAAAAAAGAATTAAAGTAAAAAGATAACAGTTAAGGAGGTATCCAATGCAATTCGTCTTAAGACCGTTCAGCATGAATTGACAACCTCAGAACCAGATATTTTGAATCCCATAAGGATACACACCAGAGTCTTATAAGGGATTTTGAAATATTTTTAATACACAACTGTAAGCCATCTCAACACCATCAAAACACAATCAAATGAGTTATGGAGAACAGCAAATGTCGCTGGAGCTTCCCGCGAAACGCACTTTCTACTAAGCCAGATGTAATGCCCTTATCCAAGGATAAATTCATGTCACCGCCATCTGCGAATGATTTATGTCCGTAGACTTCCGCCAAGGTGCCGTGAAAAATTTTCAAAAATACCGGGTATCCTTAAAAGAATCCCGCGGAATGTTTGGATTTTTTTAATTAAACTCAATTCGCAAGAAATTCCTTTTCATGGTCTACGCGTCCGACCCTTGGCAGATAATATTTAATCCAAAAAAAGACGAGTACAGTGCAACAAAAGGAAACGATAAGGATGTAAGGGCTTAACCCCAACTGGAGAAACCAAAATAAAGGAGGCAAAGACAAAGTGAATACACTTGTCACGCTCAAGTAGTGGCCCCAGAAAACTTAAAGGATTCAGCGAATCTTACAGATACAACCTACTTGTTTACCTTCTCCATCCGATGTCCTTTTCTTTTACAGTGATTTCATGGCAACACGTCCAGTGGAATCTTCTCAGCGAGCCACCTTTATAATATCTCCTCCGGCAACTGTGTTTGCTTGAAGAATGCAATCCTTTTGGAATGAGGAAAAATCTCCTAAAAATCGTAATGGTAACTTTGGGACGTCACGCACTACGGCCATTTCAATCTCTCATCTCCAAATATATCCTTAGCTTTTTCGCTTGCTTTAAGTTTTATGACCGTCAGAGGTCCAACCAAATAGCCCAGTGCAAGGTACACCCGATAGATGTACACCTTTCTTCCACGTTCTCGTCGACGATTTATGACCTCGAAATGTAGTTATTTTTTCGCTTTCTCCTTCCCCACAGGACCTTCCTTGTCAGGTAATTTCAGTCGAAATCCTTCGTCTTAGCGCAGCAATTAGTCGGTTAATGGCATTCTACAGGATTCCTCGTGCTTTTATCGAGTACCCAGTCGGAATATAAACCCGTCTGACCTTTCCGTGAGAATGTATTTCAATTTTGAAAATTTATTGTTTTGATTTCAGACATCGGTGTGGCTCTTTGGTTGCACTTGCCGTTCAATGGCGGCATGGTCCTGCCGTTACGACGACATTACCGAGTTTTAATATGTTGCTCGGGTAGTCGTTGTCCTTGTGTCTTGCCCTACAACTCCTGGCGACTTTGAATTGTGAATTGCATGTTATATGAAAAGTTAAAAATTACGAAATACTCAAAGATAGATATTTGTGTAGCAGTGAATGAATGAATGAATACGTGAGTGGGGTGCGACGCCATCTACCCTCCTTGTGGAAATAATTCACCGTCCAAATGTATATGCATTCTTGCTTCCTTTTCGTATATCTTTTTTTTTTTTTGTACCGTTTAAAAGAAATTAAAATTTACAATGCAACATTGCAACATAAGGCGGGGGAAGGAGATCCCCCGGGGCGCTGAATTAAATGTCATACGATTTGTGGGGTGAACATTTATAATAGCGGGAAACTGCGGAGGTGACAGAATATTCACCGTCGCAAATTTTAATTTAAAATTATTTATCTCCTGTGCATTTGAGCAGAGAAAAATTATAATTTACAGAAGTGTATTTCGAATAAAGGTAACTTAATAGCTTTTGTTGTTTGTCACTTACTACAAATGGAGCCCTGGGAGAATTTGGATTAATGCAAAAGAGGTGTCGTACAAAAGATAATATTGTAAGAAATGGTTGCTCACGTTGTGAATATTGTGTCAGTAATGGGCACTCGATTATGAAACACAAATAACTGTGTGTGATGAATGTGAAGCTCCGACTACCTGTATTTCAACGTATACTCGACTACAATGGAACAGACCCAGATAACATGCCTCACGAATTTATCGATAGTTGTTTATAAGCTTTTCCACATATCGTATGCCCAGAAAATCTTCTCATCCTGTAGAAAAACCGATGTGGTATAAATTTTTTCAGCTTTAATAGGCTGCGCCACTTCTTATATATGTAAGAATTTTAATTTATACTGCGCCACCTCTTACATGTGCGCTAGTTGTAAGAATAAATTGTATTGTAAATATTTTGCGGTAGTTAATAATTGGATATTAATAATTTTATTTTCCTCCTTTTGACAGGATCGCCAATTGTTAAATAATTCTTTATAATTGTTAAATATAAACTGTTGCCACAATTGTTATATATAATTGTTAAAATTGTATGGGTGCCGATTGTAACATTTATTTTTCAACTTTAAATCTCCGTTGGTAATATTTAATTGTAATACACAATTGCAAATAATTGTTTCTCCGTTGGTAATATTTAGTTGTAATATATGATTTTATGTCGGAAAATGTTATTATGATTCAGTGGTTCTAAGGGGGTACCTACAGTTGGTGGTGGCGATGGTGGTGTAGATGTGGAGTCGTCCCTACCGTGGTCTTCATGCAGTAATCCATAGGCTATGCAGAGAATTTCTGCCTCTTCAGGGTGATGGCTTGGTGGCAGTTGGGTCAGTAGCGTCCCCCTCTCCAGTACCAAATCTTGCTGAATGTGTCTGACAAGAATTCATGTTTTAGGGAACGGTTATCCTTCAGGTTACGCTCCAACCGCTTGACCAATGGCGGCTCTAACCATTGGAGTGGGTAGTCTGTAGTGTCCCTCGATGTTGGCCTCTGGACCTATAACAGGATACCTAATTAAATATTAAATCACTCTTACCCCAGAGCAGGCAGGTTCTTCTGTCCGTTCAACCGTATCTTAGGTTGCAAAATCAAAAATTAGCTCGTCCGTTTTCATTTCATTTCATTTTTCAACATTTTTCATTTCGTTTTATATTCTTATTTTCTAATTTATATGCTAGACAAAAAATGCTTAAATTCTAGCTTAATTATCTTATATTATAACTTACTGGTCCTTCGCAGACGCACTTAAACATTACTTAACAATTGTATAATTTGCCTTTCGGCGACAGAACTTTGTGACAGTACTTAGGATTGTTTGAAAGACAAAGAAAAATTTGAAAAACTTTGTGTTGAATTTT
Organism: Microdon myrmicae; assembly: GCA_963931805.1. Classification (NCBI taxonomy): domain Eukaryota; kingdom Metazoa; phylum Arthropoda; class Insecta; order Diptera; family Syrphidae; genus Microdon; species Microdon myrmicae. Next base: position 89,284,321 of record OZ007501.1, read on the forward strand.
TTTTTTGTTTTTTTTTTTCTTAAAATTTAACTTACTTATTTTTTTCTTTTTAATATTTTTAATTGTATTTAAAAGCACTTAACTTATCTTCACTTAAATCTTATACTACCCTAAATCTAGAAAAGCTAAGTCTATGTAAGCTGGCTGATGATAGTGTGATTCTATACCGACATTGGTATCCAGGTCTTTATATGCCATTCAACCACCAGAACTGTTGACGCTGTCCAATACTAACGTCCCGGTCTCTGTGGGAGATAGGCCTACTGAAGTGCAAGAGCTCTCCTTCGGTGCGCGTTACTTCCCCGTCGTAGCACAATCCCCCGTCTACGGATGATCTACTTACATGATAGATCAGCGGAATTCCGGATCTATCCTGTATAAGCCGGTGGCGACTCTAACAGATACACACACAATTCACAAGCAAAATAGTGAAGAGCACCGAACGAAAAATCGAATAAGAAAACACATCAGAGCCGTATACCATAGCGATAATAAAAATAATTCACATCAGTGGAGTATAGTCGAGTTTAAAAATCAAATTCTAAACACGGCCAGTAGTTTGATGCTTCACTGCTTCGCTTTTCAACCGTTTCATTGTGTGTCAATTCACCTTCTTCACTATCCTTGCTTAACGCTATAATTGGTGACCCCGACGTGATCTGTACACACTGCATACATTTTCCCATAGTAAACAGAACTTCACACACGATCACGACTTCCGCATAGAGCCCAGCCTCCGACGTTTTCTCGTTCTCTCGTTCATCCGTCGTCCGCATACGAATCTGATCGTAACGAAGTTACTGCGGAGGGGGTGTTGTGGCGACTCTAACAGATACACACACAATTCACAAGCAAAATAGTGAAGAGCACCGAACGAAAAATTGAACAAGAAAATACATCAGACCCTTATACCATAGCGATGACAAAAATAATTCACATCAGTGGAGTATAGTCGAGTTTAAAAAAAAAATCAAATTCTAAACACGGTCAGTAGCCTGATGGGTAACGCTTAGGTACAATTTTTGGTGATTCAAACTGTCATAGCGTCAGTTCGAATCACACGTTATTCTTCACTATTAGTTCAAACGCGATAATTGGTGACTACGACGTGATCTGTACACACAGCACACACTTTCCCATAGTAAGCAGAGCTTCACACACGGTCACGACTTCCGCATAGAGCCCAGCCTCCGGCGTTTACTCGTTCTCTCGTTCGTCCGTCGTTCGCATACGAATCTGATCGTAACGAAGTTACTGCGGAGGGAGTGGTGTGCCGACTCTAACAGATACACACACAATTCACAAGCAAAATACGAACGAAAATTCGAACAAGAAAATACATCAGAGCCGTATGCCATAGCCATAACAAAAATAATTCACATCAGTGGCGTATAGTCGAGTTTAAAAATAAAATTCTAAAAACGGTCAGTAGCCTGATGGGTAACGCTTAGGTAAAATTTTTGGTGATTCAAACTGTCATAGCGTCAGTTCGAATCACATGTTCTTCTTCACTATTATTTCAAACGCTATAAGCCCTTTCATGTCCAACTCAAGGAACGCCTCTGGTGGAACAAAGCCGTTGCGACGCACGCTCTCATAGTACAGAGTATTTGCATAATAAGCCCCGAAAATCAGGTCATTGGACGAGCTTATTGCTCTGGCTACATGTCCTCTGATTAATTTAATCATAAAATTATCCACCCTATTTATGTACGCTTTATTATATAAAGTCTCATTTGAATAATACTTTTTATAGTCCGATTCCGGTGTCCGATATACTCTGAGACAACCGCGAGACACTTCCTTTCGAACACCCGAATCTTTTCCATCAAATTTGGACCTATGTTAAACCATATATGAGCATTGGCCTGATTAGCGTCATGTAGCATATGATTACCCTGCTGTCAAGCTGGCTACTGTGAAATAGCCTCCTTGTCATAGCAAAATTTTCCTCGCTTTGAGCAAAGCAGCCTCTACATGTCTGTTGATGCCAGATGCCAGTTGCCCAGGTATTTAACTAAACTCTTGGTTTCCAGTTTATCTCCATGCAGTCCCACGATAACTAGCTTTCGCCAGTTTTTCCTTGTGTCGTTCATGGCTTTATATAATGGAGTTCTAAATAGGATGGCTTCACATTTCTGGAAGTTGATCTTAAGTTTCCAGTCATCGCAATAGCGCTGCACGTTGTTGAAGTCTCGCTGTATTAAACTATTTATGATCTCAACTTTCGGAGCTGTTCTGTAAATTATGAGATCGTCTGCGTACGCAATAGCCTGCGGGAGTGCATCTAATAAGTCGCTAATGTAAATGTTAAAAAGAATCGGAGAGAGTACCGCACCCTGTTGCAAGCCATTCTTGATATTATAAGTTTTATTAGAGGTCACATTACCACTTTTGACCACGAACCTCCTGTCCTTTGACATATCGTAAAGTACATATAGTAAAGGCTTATGTATGCCATGTCTGACCATTTTGTAATACAACCCTTCGATCCAGACGGTATCAAAGGCTTTTTCAAGTCGATCAGACAGGCACCTGTGCATTGGTTCCTACATTTATTCCATTGTATGTCGGAGACCAGTTTAGCTGCGGCATGTGTGGTTTCATGACCCGCCCTAAAGCCAAACTGGTTATTTGGAATAATGCTATTGTCGTCTACCCATTTTAGCAGAACTTTGTTCATGATTTTTTCAAATACTTTACTGATGCTTGGGAGTAAACTTATTGAACGCATGTTCATTGGGTTTGTACAGTCTTTGCCCTTTTTTGCGATGGGCTGAATGATAGCCGTTTTCCAACGCGCGGGATAATATGCATTATTCAACGCGTTGTTAAACAGGTCCGTGTATATATCTATTGCCATTGGGGGCAGGTTCTTGAGTACGATGTTAGGTACTCCCTCTATTCCCACTGACTTTTTGCTTCTTAATGAGTCGAAGATACTCCGGATTCCTCCGCTTGTGATTAAAAGGCTATTAGCCCCACCATTGGCATTAATATCAATTGACAGATCATCGTCACTGAATTCGGTAAAACCCGGATTCTCCGATTGCCGGTGTGAAACTTCATTTCGGAGGTGCAGGTGATTCAGTAGAATTCTGTGCTGCAGGTCGTGATTTCGCCGAATGCTTTCATTCACGTTGTACATTTCCTGAAAGACAGCTCCCACAGCGTTCACCTTTTCCAAAGGATCTTCGATCACGAAGAGCTCACTGTTGAGGATAGCGTTCTCTGCATCTATGCCAATGTTGGTTAGCAGCTGCTTGTTTACATCAGTACGTGGAATTTGGAGACACTGAATCTCGTTTTGATTATTTCTCCTGAATATTTTATTTATTTGTGGGAACATATTCGGTCTTCATGCAGTAATCCATAGGCTATGCAGAGAATTTCTGCCTCTTCAGGGTGATGTCCTGGTCGCAGTTGGGCCAGTAGCGTCCGCCTCTCCAGTACCAAATCTCGCTGAATGTGTCTGACAAGAATTTCTGTTTTAGGGAACGGTGGTCCTTCAGGTTACGCTCCAACTGCTTGACCAATGGCGGCTCTAACCATGGGAGTGGGTGGTCTGTAGTGTCCCTCGATGTTGGCCTCTGGACCTATAACAGGATACCTAATTAAATACTAAATCACTCTTACCCCAGAGCAGGCAGATTATTCTGTCCGTTCAACCGGATCTTAGGTTGCAAAATCAAAAACTAGCTCGTCCGTCTTCTTAATCTGATGGAATCTCGCAAATCACAAGTTTTTAAACAAAAAACTATCTCGATTTTACACACGTATACTTTATTACCTTTAACATTTTTTTGTTTTCAAAATGAATCGCAGCCTTTTTCCTCTGACACCACAGCACACAAAAAAAAACGTGCATCACCGGGAATAAAAAACGTCAATCCTTTTCTTTTTTCTTTCTGTTCAGAAACCGCAACAGGAACAGGACAACGTAAACCGTCATTCACTTGTAGCGTCTCTAACAGATACACACAAATACACAAGCAAATAATGAAGAACACATCCATCAGAGCCGTATACCATAGCGATAACATAACAACTCACATCAGTTGGATATATTTGAGTTCAAAAATCGAATTCTAAGCACGCCCAGTAGCCTGATGTGTTACGCCTTGGTTCAATTTTTGGTCATAGCGTCAGTTCGAATCACACGTTCTTCACTATCATTCCAAACGCTAAACACTCTCTAGAACAGTGTCTAATAAAACAGTGTCCGCGGTATCTCATTCCCCGTTACGTCTTTGTCCTCCTAACACCGTTGCCTCGGCGAAAATTCTTGGCCATGACTGGCCCGAAACTGATCGAAACGTCATGACCATATTTCAACGTTTGCGGGTTTGCGCACCCACTGTTTTAACATTCTATATTTGTTTATACCAATCGTGTATTTAAAATTTGTAAAGTTTTTTTCTTCGCACGAACGTGCACAGAAAAGGGGATTTTATAGTACCCTTAAGTGGCAGAGCCAGGCGCAAGGCTAATAACCTTACCCTTTCAACGTGAACTGATGCGCATTCACAGATTGGCGGGTATCGTGGGAAAATGTCTGAAGGGGCGGAACACATTCAGCAAGTTCAGTTGAGCAACGACTGTGGTAATACCTATAGAAAAGCGATAGGCATGATACATTGCGCTTGTGTTCTAACGGCAGAATTGATCGACTTACGGCTGAGTCCCCAATAACTTTCACTGCTCGTTTTTGGATCCTGTCGAGCACGTGTAGTGCAGTTTTGGATGCGCCTGGCCAGATATGGGATGAACTCCATTTTTGGACGACTATACGCCTTGTAAATAGTGGCGAGGTTGGATGGGGTGAAATATCTTTTGCATCTGTTAAGAAACCCCATACATTTGACTGCACTTTTCGCAGCTTCAAATATGTGGTCATTTCACTTAAGAGTCGAATTAATTCCAGTGCCGAGGATTGATAGTTCCTTGGCTTCGTCGATGCAAGTGCCGTTCATCGACAGTGTATTTACTTTGGCGCTCGTCTTTGACGACAAGAGACAGCACTGAGTTTTTTGGGCATTGAATTCTACTATTCTATTATATTTATTGGCCTGTAGGAACCCGAAAGTTCATGACCTCACCGACTCGACTCCGCCATTGTTCCCTGTCCTGTGTACTCTCCTTCCACGTTCGACCATCCGATCCGATCTCCTCAAGGTCCAACCTAACATTGTCCTTCCATCTCCGTCTCGGCTGCCCTGTCGGTCTCTTTCCCGTTGGCTTACCGTCAAGAATTCGACGCACGGTCCTGTCGTTGCCCATTCACACCACGTGTCCGGCCCATCTTAATCTTCGCGACCTGATTACTCTCACTATTGTAGGTTAGCGATATAGCTCTTCCAATTCGTGGTTGTTGAGTATCCTCCATTGTCCTGCCTCCTCGTCACATTTTCCACCGAAGATACTCCTTAAAGCTTTATTCTCGAATACGCGGAATTTATTTTCTTCCCGTTTTGTGAGAGTCCATGTTTCGCATCCGTATAGAGCAATCGGCATGATTATGGTTCTATAGACACGGAGCTTTATATTCCGTGATAGCACTTCGGATTTCATCAGTTTACTGACTGCACGCCAACTAACGTTGCCCGAGTGTAGTCTTTTGTTAATTTCCTTCGACATTTCGTTACTGGCCGTCAGTATCGTTCCCAGATATTTAAATCCTTTGACATTTTCAAATATCTTGCCCCTGATATTTATGTGTGTTCTCTGAGGTCCACCTGATCTCGCCATAATCATGTATTTCGTTTTGTCTTCACTTATTTCTAGGCCCACCTCTTCTGCCGATTGCATGATGATTTCTCTGTTTTTACGGCGATGTCATCCACATATGCGAGCACTTGTGTGACCCCGTTCACGGATGATCCGGCCATGTTGTTGTCTTGTACCTTTCTGATGACATACGCGGGCACAAGGTTAAAGAGACATGGTGAGAGGCCATGGCCCTGTTTTAGTCCGTCCCGGATTTCAAATGGTTCTGAGAGGTGGTTTTCTAACTCGCCCTTTGTTTTCGTTTATGTAGATTTGAATGAGGACGCCATATTTTTTCGGGACTCCCAGCTCAACTACAACATGGTAGAGTCTTTGTCTTGCGATTGAGTCGTAGGCTTTTTTGAAGTCAACGAACAGTTGATGAACCGTCTCTCCGTATTCCCACTTCTTTTCCAGTAGTTGCTTCATTGTAAACATTTGGTCGCTCGTTGACTGGTTCCTACGGAATCCGCACTGGTTGTCTCCCAATATGTCTTCTGCGTACGGTGTGATTCTCGCCAGTATGACATTTGTTAGTATTTTTTATGTGGTTGGGAGCAATGGTATTCCTCTGTAATTTTCACAGTCAGATATGTCACCTTTTTTGAAAATGGGGACGACTATTGAGGTTTTCCATTCTTCCGGAATGACTTCCTTATCCCATATTGTTTTAATCAGTTGGAAGATCTTTCGAGCGGTTGCCTCTCCTTAGAATACCGCACAACACTTGGCAACACAGAATTAAAGATTCCTTAAATCCTTCAGATCGGATGCAATTGTTTCGCTTGGAATAAAACACATCCAAGGTTAGGTCTTCTTGGCGCGATTTTTACAACAAGGATAATTTACGGTCAAATAAATTTTCACGCGATACTGAACCATCTACACTCTGCCACGGTACTGAACACTCGACCTATTTCGCACATTCTGGCGGATGATGATTGACTTCGGACACTTGTTGTCGCTTGAGGTGGTGAAAAAGGACTCGACTCTCCGACACGGTATATACCCGACGGGGGATGCAATCTGACTCCTCGTTTGGACGACATTGACCCAGCCTCAGTGCTTGAGATGAGTTTTCACTCATGTCATCGGCGGGGCAAGCAATTTTTCCTTCGTCCCAACGACCAATGAAAAACGGTTTGCACCCCATTGGAAGGTTCTCATGGACATCGTCCAAATAAGTTGAATGTCTTTTTCTTGGAAAGCAAGATAACGAAAAAGCGTTGGGCGAAGGAAAGGAACAACAAACATGCAACGGGTCGAATATCATGATCGGTGTACAGTTGGGTGTATTGCCATCGTACGATAGAGAATAGATTTTTGATTGACGTTAAGTCAACAGAACTTTGCCCACGATGGCTAGAGACTAGAATAGATGTAAGCATGTTTGTTTTAGAGGAAGATAATGAGGGACACGATCATGGGTATGATTGTATCCAATTCCATGGTCGGTTGGTGGCCGATCCTGGGAAATTTGCAGCTGCTGGAAACCTAATAGACCTAGGAACACTGTATGTTTACTTATTGGCCACTGCGTACAGCGTCAATACGTTTGTACGCAGATTGCCAACGTCCCCTCGGTCGATGTGTCGGGTGTGTGTTTATGTTAAAACAACACTTGAAATCCCTGTAGGCAGTCAGCAATGGGCTGTGCTGTAGATTGTTGTTTGAACGATCGACCGATGGTTCAGCAGATAAGTCGAGGATGAACATGTCATGCACGTGCATGAGAAAATGCTTCTAGCCTCGCGCATTGACATGTTCGGGGATTCATGTTGGGTACATGATAAGGTAACTGAATTAGATTTCAGGGGCATGATGCGTTGGATGCAAGTATGCTCCGAGGTGAAAGTTTGATAAAGATTACCCATCTTGCCGTGGGCTTATGTTTTCAGGTGTAAGGTGATGCGGGGTAGCTTACGCTGCTCATTTACAGGTAACTAGAATGACTTGTGTGGTAAGTGTGAGACGGTTAATTTGAAGGGAATGGGTGGTTCTTTGGAAATCCCTTAAAGAACCCCCACAGATTTGCTTGTGCTTGAACATCGTGCTTTTCACTACCAGATCTTTAGACGATTATAGGACTAAATAAAAGTCAGCTTGTCTCCATTGTCAGGATGTGACTGCGAACTCTAAGTTTATCTCAAATTCGCCTCCGTATTTCCCATTCCATAATACGATATTTGAAAGTAAAAGCGCATCGCCAGTACCCTGCTTTATGATGAAGGTCAGGTCACCAAATCTCATGAATTTATGAAGGTGTCACAATGAATGCTGGTGCAAACAAAGTACGGCTCAAAGAGATTGAATCATTTTACGAGTATTATAGCTAAGAGTTATTTCACATCGACACAATTTTTCCTCCTTTTGAAGATTACCACCAGCCCGCTTTTCTAAGATTACCGCCTACCTACAGATCCCAAAGTAGACGTGTTTAAAATTCCGGTTTTAAGCTCGTAACTATCTCTATATAAAATTTTTAAAACCATGAAACAAGTCATTTATTTATTTTGTTTACAGTAACAGTAAAAACAAAATTTCTCAAACTATTGCAACAACGAACGAGCCCCCACAACAGGAATTACCACTAAATAATAAAAAAGGAACATCTAATACAGTGCACAACTTTCAAAAATAAATTCCATTACTTTGTGTTACATTCAAAGATGTCGGATGTTGCACTAGTATGCGCGAAACTCCCATCCTATTGCAACGGCTCCGCAAAAGCATCAGTACCTTCTTGGAGTGATGACCAAAAGCGGTTAGTAAGTTAGTTAGTTCAAGGGAATCCTTACACAATCTCTGCCAGCAATCACTCAGTTACCAAAATTATGTTTGAAGATGTTTCGAAATAACATGGTAGAAACAATAGTGAACTCTTGTCGATAAAAGCGGAGGATTATATTTCCATTTATTAATTTAAATGTATTGCCTAGATTTGATAGAACTAATATTTGTCTAGTAACTTTTTCATTACCTAAAATTGTAATTGTTTTTAATAGTGATACGTCTTCTAATTTGTCTTGAGATCCATATGAGATCAAATACTCGTAAATTAATTTCAATTTACAAACCTTGACAGAATTTTTAGTATTAATAGAACTTCTGCCTAACACGCATTGAGTCTTGATAACAAAGGTTGTTAGAATTTTGTAAATTTTCTATTGGCTTATCATTGTGCCTCCCCAGTGATTAGACTGCGGGTATATAAATCAAGCTTTGAAATCCTTCGTCGATTTATAATCAAAATATATTAAGCTCTCAATTGTGTCATGCTGTCTGGAGAGCATCGAAGCCCTAGTGTAGTACATCTGTGATTTTTCATAAAGAAAAAACTCTCGTAAATACCCACTTCGCAGACCTTAAGACAAACACTGAACTCATCAAACTAACACTATCCAGTATAAGCACATCAGAGTAGTAGCTGAAATTTTGGGAGTACATAGCGACCGGTGATGCTTTTGGGTGTCATTATAACACCCGGTTATGAATGGTGTCAGGTGCTTACAATGTTCTTCGCATTGTGTCGCCCAATGATGCTGACGAAAAATTACTTTCACCAATTCCTCGACAATGAACGTCCATAAAACCTTCTCAGACTCCTTCGGGACTCATTTAACAAGTGTTCTCAATACCAAGAACTCTCCCTTTCTTAGACGTGAGTCCTTTGTCTCACTTTTTCCTAATAAACTGTGGAAAATTAAATTCTGCCCGCATAAAACTTGTACATGTTGTACGTGTGAGTTCGTCCCCGCGTACATACCATATAAGCAAATCCGAAAACCTGCTGCAGCTGTTTTTTATTTATTTTATTATCGTATCCTCTTTCTCTTTTCGATCGCCTTACGCAAAATGAACGTCAAGTCTGCAGGATATTTCAGAACACAAGCGTAAGCAAAACAGGAGAGAAGAAAAAGTGTGGTGTACCGTTGCTCAGGGGCACTTGAAGAGCAAGGACATAGCTCCAGCCAAAAAGGTCCTGACGTACACATGGGAAGAACGAAAGAAAAACCAGTCGCGCATTATTGCATACAACGACCGAAAAGCAACTTTGATTAAGTGCACTGCAAATATAATCAGAGGCGAGTTGGCCACAGCACATATCTGCACTCGAGCTCTGATTGTCGGCGGGAGACCCGCAGGGTGGTTAGTAGGTTCGATAAGTTTCTGCGTATGTTCGATCCCTCGCATTCCCTTATTTTTTTTTTTTTTTTGCTTTTTGTTTGCTTTTTTCTTGCGTTCGTTTTTATGCCAACGAGTTTTATTTGGTTTTATTGCAGTTTTTATGGAATAGCCATCGACCGCAGTGGGAAGCGGGAACAACGTCCAATCCCCCTCAAACTATAATGGTCGAGCTGGCATGTCTGGACTTTGGGAGCATATTTCTCTGTTAGCTAGTTGACTGGGCTCCGAGGCTGGGAAATTTATGCAAATGGCTTTCAGTTTCCGTTCTAATGAAAATGTGTTGGTGGTGGTGACTTTGGCCGTTGTCCGTTGTCCTTTTGCAACTTGCACACAAGTTGCCCTCCTCCACCTCTAAGGGCATGGCGAATGCATTTATTTCGATTCGCATTTTGTGGGCTCAATAACGATCAGGGTGGAGTGGTTGGCTGGTAGCTGTACAGAAGGGTGAGACATGCTGAGTTGCAATGCTAGGGGTTTACGAATAGCAATGTGATAAAGTTGCGCTTCGAATTAAGTGTCCACATCTCGGGCGCTATTCGCACTTCCTTCCCCTTTATTATTGCGGTCATCATTCATTTCCTGTGTGGGTTAGGACATTTGCCCCCTCGGTATGGTGATAAATGCTCTTTAACGAGAGAGGGCTGGTTGAGCCTTGTCAAGTTTCAAATCTAATTTTCTATCCTCGTGCCGTTGCAAGGGTGTCAATGATGGTGGTTGCAATGCTGCAGGAGATTTGATTAAATTAACTTATCGAAGGACGGCTTGCATCGTGTAACGAGATAGAAGGTGCGTTCGCCTTAAGTAGGGTGTCCTTGTGTGGGTTATGAATCACATTTTATTTTAAAAACACGACTTAAGTATTGCAGTATTTTTGAATAATGCTGATGGTGTTTTTCAACAGATGACGAGTGCAAGGGTTAACATTTTAGAAAAGACAATGCGATAGCTTCCCCCTCAATTCGCAGACCTTAAAGGAATTGCACTCTTATGGAGTTGACGAATCTTTCATACGATAAATTAGTGACTATCTCTCTGGGCGTTCAATTCAGTTTGTACTTAGTGATATTAAATCAGCGAATTTGAAGATACTTCTAGTGTCCTTCAAAGCACCACACTATTTTTTATTTTCATCCATAATTTCTAGTTCATCACTCCAAACCGAATCCACTCTTTTGCTGGTGAGTTACTCTTATTAGTTCAACCACGCTCTTCAGGCTTCGTACCAGTAAATGATGACCTCTGATCTCAACAACATATACCAATAGGGACTATGTAACCAAGCAGGATTCAAAGACTCCAAAACACAAGGCTGCTTCTGTCATCGAAGATAACTTCTAACGAAGACTCTGTGTATTTTTTATGCCTGACACTCGAATCAATGTAGAATAAATCTTTCATTACATCCAATCTGGGCTAAATTTAAATACATTCGTCCCAAATTTCAATTAAATTGCTACATATAATCAGAACCACGAAAAATAGCACGTCCAATACTTAATAGTATGTAAAATATAGCAATTAAACTCATGAACGGTACAAGCACACGTTTCAAATTCTGCCACCGACGGAGCTTAAGTTTTATGTTCTTGTATACCACGATCTTACCACAGAATATAAAGCTCCGTGTCTATAGAACCATAATCATGCCGAGTGTTCTATACGGATGCGAAACATGGGCTCTCACAACACGGGAAGAAAACAAATTCCGCGTATTCGAGAATAACGTCCTAAGGGGTATCTTTGGCGGCAAATATGACGAGGAGGCAGGACAATGGAGGAAACTCCACAACCACGAAGTGGAAGAGCTACACCGCAAACCTACAATAGTGAGAGTAATCAAGTCGCGAAGATTAAGATGGGCCGGACACGTGGTGGGAATGGGCAACAATAGGACCGTGCGCGGAATTCTTGACGGTAAGCCAACGGGAAAGAGACCGATAGGACGGCCGCGACGGAGATGGGAGGACAATGTTAGGTTGGACTTCGAGGAGATCGGATCGGATGGTCGAACGTGGACGGAGAGCGCACGGGACAGGGAACACTGGCGGAGTCGAGTCGGTGAGGTCATGAACTTTCAGGTTCCTACAGGCCAATAAATAGTAGTATACCACAATCTGCTATCGGGTAATCAAGAAAGTTCGTGCCACTTCACTACAGAAAAGAAAAGTACCAACAACAGTTTACACAATATTTATTTTGCAAAATATCCACTATCCGCTTCTACAACCTTCTCCGATCTATTTATAAGCTTGTGGATGCCATTTTTGAAGAAATCTCTACACCGGACTCATAAAACGCTTTCATCCTCTCCTCAGGTTATGAACTGCCGATATGGTGATCCGATGGAGCTACGTCTAGTGGATATGGACGATGGGTCAAAAGTTCCCAACCTAGTGAAGAAGTCACCTCTAGGGTTATCCTCGCTGCATGAGGCCTCGCGTTGTCTTGACGGAAAAACACCTTTCCTTTTTATGAGTCCTGGCTGTTTTTTGCGAATTCTTCTGCTTCTCTGTGCAATTGTGCTGAGTAAACTTTTTTGTTAATGGTTTTACTAGTTCCCAAAAACGCAGAGGACACAGCCCTGATAGTAGTTCACCGCACCCATAATATCATCTTCTGTTGATATAGATCTGATGTAGCTTCAAACAGGTTGAGTGATATGACGAAAGCTAATGGTACGTTCATATTCCTTTGTACATCATCCACTTTTCATCGAGTTAAAATCCAGTCCAACATTTTACAATTGTTGTTCGGAATGAGCGAGGAAAAGCAAATATTGAGCCGCTGGTTCGCAGTAGTCAATTCGTAGGGGACCTATTTACTCATCTTCCACTACTTTCGCGCTAATGCAAGTGTACACGAATTGTTTTTTCCTTTACTCCAAACTGTTGACCAATTTATTGACATGTTTGGCTAGAATCGTCTTTATTACCGCCTTTAATTGGTCCAAATAGAGAGATTGTCTACCAGATCAAGATTTATCTTGAAGAGTTTATAGCGTTTGCTTCGATAATGAAGAACGTGTGATTCGAACTGACGCTATGAGGGTTAGAATCACAAAAAAATGGAACCAATGCTCAACACACCAGGCTACTGGCCGCGTGTACGAATTCGATTTCTAAACTCAAGTACACTCAACTGATGTGGAATTGTTATGTTATCGCTATGGTATACGGCTATGGTGCTTTGCTTATTCGAATTTCCTTTCGGTGTTCTTTACTATTTGCTTGTATATTGTGTTTGCGAACGACGGAGCGAGGAACGAGTCACCAGTTATAGCGTATTGCGACGATAGTGCAGAACGCATGATTTGAACTGACGCTATGACAGTTAGAATCACCAAAAATGTAACCAATGCTCAACACATCAAGCCAGTGCTGCTTGCACGAATTCGATTTCTAAACCCAAGTACACGCAACTGATGTGGAATTGTTATGTTATCGCTATGGGATACGGCTCTGATGCATTTTCTTATTCAATTTTTGCTCGGTGTTCTTCACTATTTGCTTGTGTATTGTGTGTGTATCTGTTAGAAACACCACACTACTCCCTCTTCAGTAACTTTGTTGCGATCAGCTTCATGTGCGAACGACGGAGCGAGGAACGAGCGATCGAGAGAATATCGGAGCAGGCGAGTGTGCCGGTGTATTATGCAGAAGTCGTGAACGTAGTCGTAAAGTTCTGTTTACTATCGGAAAGTGTGTGCTGTGAGTATACAGAATACGTCGGTTTGTTGCGTTAAGCAACGGTAGTGAAGACGGTGATTTGAACATACGATGAAACGAGTGAGAAGCGAAGCAATGAAGCATCAGGCTACTCGACGCGTGTACGAATTCGATTTCTAGACTCAAGTACACTCAACTGATGTGGAATTGTTATGTTATCGCTATGGTATACGGCTCTGATGCTTTGCTTATTCGAATTTTCTTTCGGTGTTCTTCACTATCTACTTGCATATTGTGTGTGTATCTGTTAGAAACGCCACAAGTCTCCAGTGGAGAAGGTCTGAAACCATTATTGATCTCTTAGTTCACTAACAGTACCCTCTCCGAACGCCTCACATTTTTTCCTGCTGCTTGGAACATTTTGCACTCAATTTGAACTCACACAGTAAACAAACTCTAATAATTGGATTGGGCACAGCCATACTTAACTACAAATTCCTGAAATGTCACGGTCAACCTGTTCTCTATGTTGGCCGACGCAATATACCGATGCATAAGCTTCCAAAAAAGCTCTAATACATGTACCTGAAGCGGTGGATATGATTACTATACCATGAAAAGTAAGGACCATTTAAAAAAAAAACGCACGAACATCCTTATTTACCTGATACAAACATGGCACAAATGAACCTGAAAGTTACTTTCCTTCTCCACAAGGATACTCTCGATAAAACCGACATTCAAAGCATGCACACCAAAGGTAAATTTTTGATGGACAGATAAGCACAGATTATCATCCGTCACTTGAACTACGCGATCACCCTGTATTCACTTGCACCTATAATCACTTGCGCCTAATCTATCTGTCGGTTGCATCGACATCTCGTGTCTATATTTGTTTCTCATTATTCTTCCATCCATAACGTGTGTTGAAATTCAGTATCAAGCAATGGGTTTCGTGTGCACATATTTTAAAAAAAAAGTGAGCATGGAAGCGATCCAAGATGGTGAGGTGTCACAAGTCGGTAAAATGTTGGAAGCCGATAAAGTGGTACAGGCCGTGAAAGCTAGTGCAACTCGGCAAAGTTGGGCAAGGCAGCAACTTGCCACATTTCGAAAGGTGTCACAAGACGGTTAAGTGGTGTGATTTGATAAGGCGGGGTAAGTTAGTAAAGGTTCACGACCCAGAATGGGTCGGCAGTAAACACTATTCATTAATTTAGAAAATCGTCCCATTGCTCATTCCCAAAAAGGTCCCATTGCTCGTTTTAATCACTTGTGGTTCTTCAAGGTATTGCCTACCAAATACTTGTGGAGATGTCGGCCTCTCTCTTCGCTGACAGAACCACCGTAAAACGATGAAGAGGAGTTACAAAAAAGGGAAATTGTCCTTTTTACGCTTGTGAATATAATGGCATTGTGTTTTACCTAATAAAAGCCCACTGCAATTTGAGGAAGTTGTAAAAACAGCTAAAAATAAATAAGTTAAAATAAAAAGATCGTTTAGACTACCAAGCAAACCAGTGTGTTTTACTGTATTTTTCTTTTCTTGGAGACCGGATTATGGCAGAACTAAGTTCATTTAAACAGTGACGTGTTAGTGGGTTGGTAGTAGAACCCGTGCCCCTGCTGGCACACCGACATAACCGCCCCCACATCTTCATCAAACAACATTTCTTTTTTTAGAAGTATCACGCCGGTAATGGGGATAAAAAGATGAAATTAATTGACGGTTTTCTAAATGTTCAATCTTTAAAAATGCAAATTTCATATACTACCATAAGAGGGATTACCTCTTCATCATCATCATCATCATTATCATCATCATCAACATCATCGGCACTACAACCGGGATCGGGCCTTGGCCTTATTTAGCAACACTCTCCACCGGTATCCGGTGCTTATCCGAGACTTGTTAAAATGTCCATTATAATTTGTTTTTCCGGACAAGGTTATTAGCCTTACGTGAACCCTTCTCAGGACGTCGCTGCATGCATTGGTTCACTACTTGGCGAGTGCCAAGGTAGCTATCCAGGAGTGTCACGTGGAGACTGCATGTCGACTTGGATTGAACAGGGACAAGGATCGTCATGGCCTTCGTCGGGTTGAAAGCAAAGAATTTACCCTGTATGTTCGCTCCCATCCGCCAGGATTACCTCTTGCTAGATGTAAATTTCAAAACAATTTTCAGCTTAAAGCTGAATATCAGTAGACAATTATTTGATAACCAAGCATCCACTTTTCCTATTCAGGTTTACATAAATATCAAAATAGGAAAAACAAAATACCAACAACAAAAGTGTGTACAATGCACATGACCTATCAACCTCACAAATAGTTCTCCATAGCCCATCAAAAAGTGTTACGTAATTAATATAATCCTGTCTCTCAACCTTTGAAGATCGCACTGAAATATAGTTACGATACATATCACTCTGTGTTTTGTTGTCGATTTATTGGTATGCTGGAGTATTCATTCAAATTTTATTTTCACGTTCGCTACACAAAGAGTGAGTGATAGATTGCATCTAGTCCAACATGAGAAACGTAGATTTGCAATCAACCCATTGAATTCCGAACTATGTTCGAATGAAAATAATTAGTGAAACTATTTGAACTGATTCTTTGCAGAAAGAGTTTAATTTACTAAATTGAAGTCAATAGCTGTGGTCAGTTGTCTTGAGAGGTCATCACATTAATGGAAATCCAAGTGAGCTCTTGACTCTAGACATAGTATATTTTGCTTTAATTAGATCCCTGCCCTGTCCTTGGTCGATATTTACTAATTAACACTGCATGGAAATTCCATCTGCAACTCCCTGTTGAGATAATTTTGAATGATATTTAGTGAGGTTTCGTTTTCATTTATTTTCTTATATCATTTCAGTTTTTATATTAATACTATCCACACTTAGATCAAATGAATTTTGCCAACTTACACGTTTATGTCCAAATAAAAGTTAATATTATTATTATCAGAACTGATTTTCCAATTGCAATGATAACTTAAAAATTGTTAGCAACAGCAACTACATGCACATAAATGAACTTTAACTTTTTGGTGACAATTTAATCCCCAATAAAAAAAAAAATTCTTATTTACTTCTGCGATATTTTGGGGAAGAAATAAATCTTACCCGCTTTTGGTTCACCTACTTAGCTAACCGTGTTGCGCCCAAGGTCCTTGATATCGGCTTGCTAATATTCATTGTTGGTTGATATCAAAAACTCTTCGAGCTAGTACACTTATGTTCAAGCGCTGCTTTCAGTGAGATACTCACTTCGGTAGTTGTTTCAAGCGATTCTGAGAGAGGAGAAAAGTTATATTGTATCTTCTATTCCAGCTTTCGTAGGCACATACGGGACTGAATATTGTGTAACTAAGAGTACCATTATGTCCCTTCGACAGATAGGCACGATTAAACAAACCTCTTTGAAGATAGGCACCATAAGAAAAATACGGAAACCAACAGAGTCGTGTACCCTAGCAAATAGCATCACATCCACTACAACCGGTATCCGGTCTTGGTCTTATTTAACAAGTCTCTCCACCGGTCCCAATTTCGAGCCGATGTCATCTAGTTTGGCACTCCCGGGCTCTGGGCGTCCTGGTCTACGCCATCTCTCCATCCTAGACAAGCTATGCCGCGCTGTCTCCTTCCATACATCCTGCCACAAAGGACTTTCCGGGCAGGCTTCTCTTCGCTCATTCGAGTTAGGTATCCCACCCACCAGACTCTACCGAGCTTGTTTTTTCTTACATTAGCTTCAAGGTAGATCGCGTACAACTCATGGTTGTACCGTCTCCGGAATCGTCCTCCATCACATACGCGGCCAACAATTCTCCTTAAGACCTTCATCTCGAACGCGGCTAGGACTTCAAAGTGCCTTATATTGAGCACCCAGGTCTCGGATACATACATGAGGACTGATAAGACCATGGTCTTATACAGTAGTAGTTTGGATGTTCTGGATAAATTTCGGAATTTAAAAAGCCTTGATAGACCATAGTCTTTGTTGGATTTGATCAGCCGTTCGCTTTCTTCTTCCATACTGTTATCGGCTGCTACTATACACCTAAGGTAGTTAAATGATTGCACTACTTCAAATTCGTGCTCCGCCACCCTGATAGTTTGCCCAACGTTGGGTCTTCTCTTCGCAGAAGTTGGCACCATGTATTTAGTTTTCCCTCATTAGTGTGCAGTCCCAGTTCCTGTGCCGCCTGCTCAATCTGAGTGAAGGATTCCTGTACAGCCGAATCGGAGCTGCCGATCATAACGATATTGTTGCTAGCTTAGGGTTCGCTGGATTAATTATTTTTAATAAATAAGAGCCGTTAAATCGATTTTGAATTAATGTAACACTTTATAAGTCCGTTAATAACAACCGTTACTTTTACCGTGCACTTAACGACTTCTCGACTTATCGCTTCCGTACTTATCGCGTCTTACTCTGCTTACTTCTCACTTATTACTTATCTTCTTAAAAAAAAATGGGTGGCGAGAGGGTCGACTTTGGCGAGACAAGGACAGATGTGTCCTTCATCTTCTCTCTGGCTTCTGGTCATCTTGCGATAACCAGAATCACCCACATCCGTGAGGATGTTGGGGTCGGTCTCGCGATATCTGAAAAGAAAAGAAAAAAAGTGGGGGTATCCAAGGATAGTGCGGACAGTGTTAGTCCAGGTATTCTCTAACTACTTGTATAGAGGGATGGTGGGAAAGAAATCGTACAAGACCGGTAGGTCTTGGGTGCGGTAGTAAACGCAGATCACGTCTTTGGCGTCTGATAATCTGCGCTTTGGTCGGTGTGTATGTTTGTGTTTGTGCCGTCTTGTACTGTGCGTTCGTGTGTGTGGTTTGTTAATAGTAGACCCTATGGCATGGGTCCAGGAATCCTCTATTATAGAGGGGAATGTTGTTGGGAAGGGTGCTTTCTTCAGTTTTGTACTGAAGAAGAAATTGTGGGGCTTTGATCCGAAGAGATCGAGAGAGAGTAGGGTCAAGAACGCAAGAGTCCCGTACAAGTAGGTTCTCGCTGTTCTGAATGTTTTCGAGGTACTTATATGCTAATTGAAGCAAGTACTCGTCGATAGGAGTAATGGAGGCACCTTCGTATAGGTGAGAGTTTGGGTAATGACGAACGTCAGGCCTTCTACAATGATTAGTGCATCTTCTGAGGAGTTTCCTTTCGAAAACCCGAAGTCTTTTCATTTGAGCCGAAGGTATGCAGGACCATATGGGAAAGGCGTACGATATTCCAGATCGGATTAGCTGCTTATTGCAGAGAAGCTTGACTTTGGTGTCAACCTTGTTGCTCCACTTCAAGATGTTGTGCAGTTGCTTAGACCGACCGAGGCCCCTTTGGAGAATGTGGGTCACATGTTTGATGAAATTCATTTTTGGGGTATAGATGACCCCAAGATTTTTCATCCTGTCCTGTGGTCTAATCGTAGTATCTCCCATTTTTATTCGAATATTCTGTGAATATCAGGTTGGGAGTGTTTACCACTCAGAATTATGGCTACTGCTTTGGATGGGTTAAGTCGAATTTTCCATCGACTGTAATACTGATACAGTTCGTCCAAGTGACGGTTGAGTCGATTTGTTGCGAGATTAGGGCCTTTGGTTGACGTGTACACCAGGACGTCATCCGCGTAGCATATCTGATTTACTCTCCCGTCCACAGGGACTTATCTTCCCGATCTGCGTGCAACGTATTTATACCGTTTTTCCTCCTTCTGATTCGGTGTTTCGTTTCCGTCCGTTCCATAGCCTAGAATTTTGTAGCTCATAGTCTCCAGTTTTCCAGTACTTTCTAGAATATTCTAGTACTTTGTTTCGGATTTTCTAGATTATTCTACTGCGTAGGCAAGTATCTGGCTAGACTTGGTGAAAATAGTCCCCCTAGTTGTAACGCCAGAGTCACGGATTGCTTTCTGCAACACCAGGTTGAAGAGGAGACAGGCCAGAACGTCTCCTTGTCGTACTCCATTAAAGACGGTTATTGGTTTGGATAGCAATCCCGCTATTTTACTTGACTAGTTACGTTGGTCATGGTCAACCTACAAAGCCGTATCAACTTGTTTATAATGCCAAACTCTCTCATGGCATTATATAGTGCCCTGGCTATGCTGTCATAGGCGGCCTCAAAGTCTATGAATAGATAATATAATGGAATCTTAAATCCAGATGTTTTTCCATCGCCTGCCTAAGGGTGAATATCTGATCAATTGCCGATTTGCCGGGCATGAAGCCACACTGATATTAACCAATGATGACTTTAACATATGGGGCTATCCGATCATTAGCTCCGTTGGCTTTATTTGATTTGAACTGTCTTATGGCTTTTAATGTTTCCTCAATGCTTGGTGACGGCAGCATTGGTGGGGCCTCCAATTCTTCTGTGAGCTGATCATTTAGCAATTCACTGAAGTCCACTTCCCATCGCCTTCAGTATCGGTGATCAGATTACCATCTTTATCCTCCCAGTAAGTGCAGGGTGTGTTTACCGCGTCATACTGCGGATTATTTGGTAGAACTTAAGCACCTGGTGCGGAGCTCGCTCTCTACTTTTCTCTATTTCACAGGCACGTTTTTTTTTTCAGGCACTTTTCTTTTGTCCGTGGAGAGTTTTTTTCAAATCTTCTGAGCTCTCTGTATTTCTCCTCGCATACCCGCGCCCTATCCGACTGCTGCGTTACCCGGTATGCAGCATCCTTACGTTCAGTCGCTAGCTTGCACTCATCATCAAACCAGTCGCCTCGAGCTCTATGACTAAGATGGAGTTGGCAGTACTAAGGACAGTATTCTTAAGGCGTGTCCATTTCTATTCTACGCCCGGCATTCTAGCCGCAGGACTTACTCTCCCTCCATCGAGCTCTTCGAGGGCGAGTCTTAACGCATGAACAAATGTGTTGCTGGTGTTCTCAATGCGTAAGGCAGTCGTGTTGATCCGAATCTGATCCGCGGCTGCAATGCGTCCCCTTAAGGCAATCCGCGCTCGGAAAACTATACCAACAAGATAGTGATCCGAGTCAACGTTGGCACTTCAAATTACCAAGGACGACTTTCACATCGTATCTTTGGCAGGCATTGAGGGCCCGTTCGACGTTCTCGTAGAATTCTTCTTTTTTATGTCGTCAGAGGACTCCACTGTAGGTCCGTGAACGTTTATGAGGCTTACGACTCTATGCGACGAGTGAATAGCCTTCGTCTATTGCATTAAAGCCGATAATGGCAGGCTTCAGTTTTCGCTGACTAGAAAGCCTAACCCGAGAACATGCTGTTTTGACAGCTATAATAAATGTCATACTCATTGTTTTGAATAACACCACTCCCCGTCCATCTTATTTCTTGTAATGCTCTTATGTCAGGCTGATATTCTGCCAGGCCATCAGTTAGCTGCTGTGCAGCCCGAGCTTTGTATATTGACTGGACATTCCGTGAGAAAATTCTTAAGTCGTTCGGCCATTTTCGTTTTGCGTGGCCGCCGTCGTGTATTCGGTCACTACTTGTCGGGTGGTTGTGTGTTAATCAGGCGCAATGAGGTAAAGAGTTCCTAACCAACTCGAAGTCGTGACCGCACACTATAATAATCGGTTCTATTTGTTGATATTGCATTTCCTTTCTTTTCCTACCCTGTTATATTTCCTTTTCACATAATTTGGATGAATTTGGATGGATGAATATATAAGTTTGGAGAAATGTATTTCGTCCTTTTGTTTTAAAAATGGAGAGTATTTCTTTTAGCCAAAAATATCATTATTATCATTATTATTATTATTATTATTATTATTATTATTATTATTATTATTATTATTATTATTATTATTATTATTATTATTATTATTATTATTATTATTATTATTATTATTATTATTATTATTATTATTATTATTATTATTATTATTATTATTATTATTATTATTATTATTATTATTATTATTATTATTATTATTATTATTATTATTATTATTATTATTATTATTATTATTATTATTATTATTATTATTTTTATTATTCAAAGGTAGTTTTATTGTCAATTGTTTCGACCACCTTCTGTCGTATATCTACTAGAATTATTCCTTAATTGCACAACTTCAGACCTTCCTCCCAGCAAAAAGGTCATACCCCCTGTGCGCCCCACCCGCATTGTTATTACGTGTCACGTGGTTCTAAAACTAAAATTGTCTGGCGATATAAATACTAGATAAGGTATCTTCGAAAATCTCAAGCACTAAAAACGCAATCAAAAATTCATACAATGAAAACAAATTTTACAATCCTCGTTTAAACTCCACGCCGACTGGGCTTTTCCCCACGGAAATTTTGTCAATAGGATTGAGGTTGAAAACCCAAGTTTTTTAGACTAGAAATTTACAGAATTTACCTAAGAATAAATGTTAAATCCTATTTACAATTGCGCTCTAAATTGAACAATATGTATGTTTTGTTATGCCTTTCAGCGTACAATGTTAACAACCCTTTAGAGTACTGTGGGGGTTCTTTTAAGCTTACCCGAGGAACCCCTTATTAATACAACCCAACTCCCGTTGTTTCCCGCTAATGCAATTACATTAGCACCTGTGAATGCTTCACGCATCATGTTTATCTAGCGCATAGCCTGAAAGTTCCTGTAAATGAATTCTTACCTTTCACGCATTCAAAATTCCCTACAAGAATTCTTTTCATCCAAAAATCCATAAAAAGAATTCTCCCAGCATTTACTCATCTAACGCGCTATTCAAATTCCCCGAAAGAATTCTCTAATGTACATACACATTGGCTGGCGATTCCTTCGCCCAACGACCAAAGCAACGTCGGTCAGCTTGTTTATGCAGCTGCAATAAACCGACCAGCGATTAGTTTGTTCAATCTACAAACAATTACCATATCTCAGGCATGATCAGCGAAACCGAATTCTCCAGCATTTCCTAATGCAAACACGAACCCGGTTTCTACTGCAGCCAGAGATGCCATAAACAGCCAATGCATTAGCACCTAATGAGATACAGCTTGTTTACTTAGCTGAACTCACATCTCATCAATGCTCATGATCCCCTTTAATTTTTCTGCTTTGTTTACCGACTGACCTTCGCGCATGGGTGGGCAATGTGATCTGCACGATCACACATACACCCCACTGCATACAGAAATCGCGTCCATTGGACACGGGCATTAACGAAAGATTGCATTTCCTTGGTGGTCACACCCTAAGGAGAAATTTTCTCTCTCTTCATCCGATGTCACCATCGAACTGGGGGTTTGATCAAGAATCAGATCCTAACCCACAGTTGACTCGTATTTCAACGACATATCCAGTCGGTTCGTCTTCCGCTCCCCGTGGCGTCCGGGGACGCGTACAACCAGGAGTCGGGACCAGTTTAAAGTAAATACGGAAGTCGCGTTTAACCATTGCTACCTTCAATTTTATCCGAATCCATTTGTTACCAAATTGTTGTGCTTACATTAATTTAAAATAGAACCAAACAATAAAAGAATCCTTCAGACTAATCAATCACAGTGCGTTTTATTTGTGGATATTCCTCTTCCCGGTGATCGTTCGGCGGAACAGACGGGGATAGGTGTGAACCTAGTACCGTACGCGGTGCACCTACATCTACCCCGTGGTACTATAAGGCACTTCCCATATTCCTAGATACAGCCTACACTATATCTTCACAGAAAGATATAACGAATCATCGTTGCGGTGTCCAAGAATAAACAATGGGAGCGAATACTTCTTATTTGTAGAGCATTTTCGCAGACAGTGGCAGCGGCGATCATATTTGTATGGTCAGTGGGCATCCACCCCTTATCAGCGTACAGTAAAAAACGTGGGAGTTTTCCTTGAACATGCAAGACTAGAGAAAGTCAATCAACACAGAGAGAGGGAGAGAGGACATCAATAGTCAGCAGTGTTGAAATAGATGGGTGTTGAAATAGTTGGGTGTTCATAACGTTTTAACATTTCATTGTCCGTTGAAATGAAATTTAATTACCGATATTAGAACATTTTTATTTGTTGCAAGGAATTAAACCGTGTAAGTTAATAATGAAATAGAAAAGAACATTCCAATGTTGGTCTGAATAATTAAAAAGTTTCAATCAAGTAATAGAGAAAAGAGGTCATTTAATAAACAGTAAAAAAGGAACGAAAGGGACACCTAGCTCAAATGAGCGAAGAGGAGCCTGCCCGGAAAGTCCTTTGTGGCGGGATGTATGGAAGGCGGCAGACCTTGTCTGCGATGGACGAATAGCGAAGACCAGGACGCCCTGAGCCTGGGAGTGCCAAACTAGATGACATCGGCTTGAAATCGGGACCGGTGGAGATTTGCTAAATAAGGAACGAAGAGGAAGTGCTTTAATTCATTTTCGCCCCACCAATAGCAGAATACGACGCGACAGACGCATGCATCAAACATTGGGTTGAGAATGGAGAAATCGTTGTTTTAATACAAAAAATGATGCCCATTATATCTATTTTCTTTTATTGCGAAAACAGTTTTATTTATTCAAGCATTGTCCATTTTTTCCACTACCTTCTACCATTAGTTGGTTTAAATAATTCTTCCTTCAACACCAAAAACAAAAACCCACGAACTCAGAAGTCGTACTCGTATTAGTGACACCGAGGCATCTTATATTAAGAAAGGCCTTCGACAATATTTCGCGGTAGAAGTTCTGAAAACGCGTTAAGTAAAAGCTGCAAGAGACTATTTGATAACAGTTGGAGTTGTCCTTGTACTGTTCTGGATTAGTTCTAAAACTGTTCTTCTACAGTTCTAGATTATATCTTACCTAAGCAGAAAATGTATTCTGTAACAAAACTCACATCAGAAAAGATTGATGTAGAGACGTGTGCGGGTACGTAGTCGGTGCACCTGCATGGGCGCTGGGTTCTACCACGTCCCCACAAATTGTTCACTGGACACAACACTGAGCAACGCCGCAGGTAGCAAAACTCCGCCACAAGCCGTTCACCAGGAGGAAAGTAAATGAAACACACTGTTTTGTATAAGTTCCTTTTTTATTTTTAATGTTTAGTTATTGTAAGTGCACTTCTCGTATTGTTCATCTTATTTGCATGTTTTATTATTATGGAGTTCTTTTTATTTAAGCACAAATAATTTTTGATATAAAATGAATATCGGTTTGGTAGAATACGGTCATTAAGTAAAGTTGAATAAAAACAACGATATCACTTAGTTAAACTCGGCTTCGATACTTGACTCTACACAAATACTCGACTCCGGGATGTACGCATCCCCGGCGCGCTACAGGGAGCGGAAGAAGAACCGCTCGGCTCAGTCAGTGGTTGGAAAACGACTCAACTGAGGGCTGAAATCCGACTCTTGATTCAAGCCTCAGTTCGGTGGTGGGTTTGTCAGAAAAGAGAGAAGATTTCTCTCTATGGTGAATAACCAGGGAGATGATCTTGGTGATGTGTGTGTGTGTGTGATCGTATAGATCACATTGTTTTACTCATGTACGAAGCTCATGGGAAACGAATTCTGAAACATTAAAAGAACAAAGGGCATCGTGTGTATCTCTTAAGGAAGTATAAGATGCTAAAAGCAATGGGGATACTTTACACAATAGAGATTGTATATCGTATCGCTGGAATGTCTGCGAGAGAACCGAATTCTTTTGTTTGCACGTGATGCATGCTGAAGAATCCGGTTTCGGCTATAATGCGCGAGGTGCTGTAATTGTTTGTCGATTAGACAAACATCTCGCGGGTCGGTATATTGCAGCTGATTGAACAAGCTGTCGACGTTGTTTTTTATTGTTTAGACAAATAAGTCTAGTTTCAAGGGAAACATAATGCGCATGTTTTAATGAGAAACCGAACTCTATACATTGGATGTCCAAATAAGTTTTAAGGGTTTCTTTGTAACTTTGAAGCTTTACTCAGAGAAATTGGTAGAACGTATTTTATTCAAAGTATCGTCCAGCGTTGAGGCGCAAGGTTAATAACCTTACCCGGAATAACGATTTATTATGGACAATTTAGCAAATCTCGGATAAGGACCGGATACCGGTGGAGACACTTGCTAAATAAGGTGAAGACCGGATCCCGGTTGTAGTGCCGATGATGATGATTGTCCAGCGTTGGTTAGGATTTTTGCCCAGCTTTCAGGCAGCATGACGATTCCACGCTGAAAAAATTCCTCGTCTTTTGAGACGATCCAAGAATAGGCCCGATTTTTGGCTTCTTCATAAAAAGCTCGGCCAGGATACAGGTTGTTGGAAGGAACAATGTCTGATGAATACGACGGGCGGTACAGGGCATCCCATTGAGCCCTTCCAAAGTTTCCTTGACGACTGTTGCAACATGTGTCCGAGCGTTGTCGTACTGTCGAATGAGCGAAGAGGTGTGGGGTGGAAGTATGTACCAGCATGGGTACATGATTCACTTCCTCCTCCATCCTGAAAACAGTTCTCCGGACACAACGACAGGACAAACAGCAAAATGTCTCTGAGGGGAAAACCGGCGCACCGAGAGGGAAACACAAAGCGAAACTCCGCGACATCAACACAGGAAAAGTTAAACACACTGCGGTAACTACATTTTCTTTGATTTTATTTTAATGTTACTCTGTTCGAGAAAACACTAAATACATTTCTGGTTACTGAACGCGACTCTCGACTCACACGATTATCCTCCATTATCGCTTCCCTGTGCGCACCAGGGTAGCGATGGAGCCGCGACCCGCTCGGGTCGAAGGATGCAATTTGACTCAACGATATTTTGCTCGTTCAGAGCTCACTCGCTCATCGTGGTCATGATGGTATGTGCGCCTAGAACAAAGAAAGACATAAACTGCATTCCTAGGATACGATTTCGGTAAAGCAAATAAAACCGTAATCGTCGGATGCCAATGGAATCTTTGTTGGAACATGTGCGGCTAAACAAAGAGACGATGTTCCGATGTGAAAATGTGCTAATTGGTTTTAGCGAAGTTACTGGGAAATGGTGTTTATGGCATCGCTAGAAAGGATACGTATTGAATACCCATTTGCATTGATTATGCTTGGATTTCGATTGATGCCAAGGGACGCGAAATGCGTATTTGCTTTGGGTTGCACATTGTGCTGGGAGAAAAACGTCGCCAGCTAAATGTATACATAAGGAAATTTATCGTATACATGAATGAAGCTGGGAATAGGCGACGCCATGATAATTATCTCTGGCTGGAATGGTTACATGATATGTGAACCGGGGTTTTTCTTTTCAGGATAATTTATGATAAGGAAAGTAAGAACTCTTACAGGGGATTTGTAAGCGAAGGAATGCTTGAAAAGGGAAGAATTCTCTTGCAGAAGCTTTACGACTATAGCTTTGCTCCAATTAATGCGTCTAGCGTTTTCATGTGCCTAATGCGATTTGTATTGGCGAAATTATATGGGAAGATGGGTGTTAAGGGGTGTTTAAGGAAAGCGTACCGTGGGATCTGGCAGAACCGCCACAGAGGAGCCTGACCGGAAAGTCCTTTGTGGCAGGATGTATGGAAGGCGACAGCGCGGCAGACCTTGTCATGCCATGGCGTGGACCATGACGCACAAAGCCTGGGAGTGCCAAACTGGATGACATCGGCTGGAAATCAGGACCGGTGGAGAGATTTGCTAAATAAGGCCAAGACCGGATCCCGGTTCTAGTGCCGATGATGAGGATGCTGATGATGGTGGATTCGTACAAACACCAGACACACTTTTTGAAATTTGCTATCATTAAGCCAGAAATTCGCAGGGGACTAGCGAGTGTAAACCATAACATTTATCAAGAAGGGTAAACGATTCTAAAAAACAGCTTAAATGGCAACCGCACCAATACTATCGAACTGTAAGCAACAATTCAAACGAAGGATGGCGATGGTTTTATAAGAATCGTTGCTCAAGTTCAGGAAATTCCAAGAATTTTGCCAGAATGGTAAAAAAGGCGAAAGTTGAATTTGAAGAGGTGTTTCGGCTTATGGTTAAGCGGGGTTTCCTAAACACACAAAGGTAACTTCTAACTTACCCTAACTCGGTGTTTTTTTTTCTCATCCTGTTTGCCGTATTGTTGTTAATTTTTTTTCATTTCGTTTTTCCCGTTTAAGGCCGAAGTTGTGGGTGAAAAAGTCATGGTTTGGTGGTCAAAATTATCTAATTTACAAACAGAAATTATATTAATTGATTTCGGTTTCTCCCACATGGGAACGGAACTTTATTGAATTTACTCCATTTGTTTTGCTTTCTCCCGATTATGCTAGAGGAACGACTGTTCCATTGGGGACAGGCATAAGGTCCTTTGGCGATGCTGCCAGTTCGATGACTCGTAGTCCCTTGTCGTTTGTGTTCTCATGCAAACTGTGGGAACCTGGGTAGTGCCTGAAAACGAGCTCCCGACCTATTTTCGCATTCAAATTACCAAGAACGACTTTTAGTCTATTCTATCTATTAGTGTTGCCATGTTTTGTAATCGTATGAACTTTAATTCACTACTTGAACACGCTATGTCAAATATTGTTCACATTCAGGCAAAGGTTAATGGCACTGTGACAATCGTTGAAGACATTTTTTCAAAAGCGAATGACATTGCGTTTAATGTTGAAATTGTGTTCACCTTTTTTTTTATAAATTATCTTATATTTTCAATATTGCTTTTTGATTGTAGACTGCGCTTAAACTGAATCCGCTATGCGATACTTTACAAAGACACCAACTCCTTGTTTTGGTTATTTATAGTTGTTAAGCCACCACTGAAGAAAATAAATATTAACCTACATACATGCATATCGTAAGAGATACGCAAGATTATTTGAAATATTTCCATCCAAACATTTTTTTATATAATTTTGTCCATATTTATTACCTGTTCAATTATGAGATTTATACTTTGGCTAATTTTAGTATTTAGTTTCCATTTTTGAAATTTACTTTTTAAACTGCTTTCGTGAACATTTTCGATTTCCTAAGCTACAGATCATTTTTTATGGTATCCAGTGAAATTACTACTTAATCATTTCGATGCCGACATATAAGGTCCCAGAGGTATGTTTGAAATCATCATTAAATACTGATGAACATACTTGAAAGGACTACATAACAAAACAGTTAATGGGTTTTTTGAAACTAATAAAATGATGCGCTCTCAGCACATATTAAAACATCCTTACTTAATAAAAGTCTTCGTAACTAGGTCTCCTACTTCACCTCAATTATTCCAGTGTTTACTTGATCAACTGCCCAACAAGTTCTCATTAAACAACTGATGTCAACGCAAGTTTCCTAAAGGCTTGCTCTCTGATTATACCAGCACGACAAAGTTGAACGACATATCCCTTCATTCTTCGGAAAGAATAGTGAACGCAATGCGTTTACAGATAGAGACCATTAACCCATCGACTCGTTGTCATCAAAAGTTTCCCACATCAAATATACATAGAAAGAGTTTTTCTGCGCCTAGTCCTGCTTCCCTCTGACAACTAAACCAATGTAATTATCCTTCTTTTAGTATCATTTCCATTCTAATCCCTTCAAACAGAGAACAAAAGGACAAAGCAATGGCACGATACTGATACTTCCCCTTCTTTTGCTGACTGGTATCATTGTTTATGCATGTGTGTGCGCAGTTCATTTAGAATCAGGAACTGTCCCCGATTCAGCACATTGAATAGTAATTTTTGTGTCCTTCTACTGGATTGCGTACACAGATTCAATAATTGTCCATTGGAATCAGGATGTGCATTAACTCCGACTAAGATAGTGCATGAATGCCGGCAATGGTTAGCGCTAGTTATATCAGGACCAATACTGTCCTGCAATAGTAAACATTGCAGTCATACCTATTGTATTTTTCATTCTACTTGACTGGAGCCAACCGATTACAGAAGAATCCAGTCCCAATGGACTTGCATAGCACAGGGAGTAGTTTAGCAGCCACTGTGTAGTAAGGATTTAAATATCTTTACCGAGCTTGAATTTCGACACTAGTGGATGATAGAAGTAATTAAAGATGGCACGATGGGGTGTCCTTGCAGCACTACACGCTTGAATGAAATCCCATCTGACAGATATTAGTACCATTCTAAAAGCTAGCTTTTCGATTGCAGGCAGACTGCAGTTTTAAATGAGGAATTATTATCTTAACCCATTCACAGCCAGGCAAATTTACAGTGCCTTGCCCTGGGTACCAAGATTTTGTTTTTAAGGAAACATGGGTTTTCAAAAAATGTGATTGTTTATTGTTATTTTAATAATAAAAGGTGATATTAAATGTGTTCGGGAAACAAAAGTTATTATATAAAATGTTGACTCATCCTTAATAATAATTCCTAACTCAAACAGCTTTAAACTTATTCTGTGACCAATAAATCTATGCCCGTAACAAATAACGAGATTTCTCGTAATTGGAAGTGAATGGGTTAATGACTTCGTTTTTAAGAGGGAACAAATACGACTTAGCATAAGTAACTGAATAAAGCGCGATCAAATAAAAATTACTTTTTTCACTTCGGATTTTCTGTCAGATCGCGTGCTATCTACGTCATTGTTATTTGAGAAGTCTTTTCTGTAATTAATAACAAATCGATGTTCGACTAAACCAACGCCAAGTGTATTAAGCCCTTTACGGGAAAACGGTACAGTTCGTGAAAGTAATTGCAGCAATTCGTGAAAGTATAATAATTACACAACAACGAAGGATATCTTTGGATACGTTTAATCACTCAGGTGTTTTCAAATGCATGCAACCACTGGTTAATAAAAATGTGATGTTTGAAAAACCGACTCGACCAGTCGAAGTACAGTGGGTCATAAGAATAGCAGTATAATAGCCTACACATATAAAGGAATATTATACTCGAAACGTGTTCCTCAAAGTGACAGTTTGGTTTGGGAAACAGAAAAAAGTCACAGGGAACCATATCTGGTGAATATTAGTTGCGTTTTTGGTTAAAAACTCGCTCGTGATGCTTTTTTTTTTACACAAACGCGGGCACAAAAGGGGATTTTGGTGTATCCTTAAATGTCAGACCACAGTGCGAGCGGATGGAGAGGAAGTGTCGATTTATATTGGTCTTGAATATCTGGACATCACAAGGACCAGGAAACACACGATCAGGCAGAACATTCCACATTCGTGTGGTTTGGCTAAAGAATGACTCTCTATGTTTATTTGTGCGCCTGAAGTTGACTTTCAACGGGATTTGGGCAGATCTGTGGGGAACGAAGTCGTGGCACCGGCATGGGTGCGAGTTTTACTTCGTTCCACTAACTATCCGCAGTTCGAACAAGGTTCCGCCAAACCGAATCGTCACTAAATGTTCCAAAAACCGCTCCGCCAAGTCAACAAAACGAACATCAAAATACGGAGCGGACAACACAGAAAATAACGCAGGACACAGGAACCGCTGCCGGAAAATTAAACACACGGATTTAGTTTATTGTTTTATTTTTATTGCTTAACACGTTCATTTGGTTTGGATGTATCCACGTATTTTTATGCATTTATTTTGTTATATTAGTCATTATCTTTATATGTTAGTGTTTTTATACTTCACTTAAACTACGTTTCCTACGTTTCTACGTGTTTGCCCTGTACCTTCCATGAGTTTCATTGCTATATTACTATTTACATCGTATTATTATTTACACCCTATTAAGTAAGCTCCTCAATAGTATACTGGTTAGTATACCCGCCTGTCACACGGGAAACCGGGGTTCGATTCCCCGTCGGGGAGCCTCTGGCGCAAGACTAATGACCTTGGCCGGAAAAAAAACAAATCATTATGGAAAATTTAACAAGCCTCAGGACTTGCTAAATAAGGCCAAGACCAGTTCCAGGTTGTAGTGCCGATGATGATGATGATGATTAAGTACTGGCAGTGTTATTTTTCGTACTTCTGTCCACATATAGCAATGGAATTACAATTCGGGACGAATATAGTTAAATTTAGCCCAGATTGGAGATGGTGGAAGATTTCTTCTACATTTTTGTGGCTTGGTCGGGTTCATTATAACGCTAGGCATAGAAAGTTTCATTTATAGACAATGCGTCTTCGTTAGAAGTTACCTTCGGTGACAAAAGCAGCCTTGTGTTTTGGACGTTTTGAGTCCTGCTTGGCGGTATTGTGGGGGTTCTATAAAGTCTTCTTCAAGAACCACCCACTTCCTCAACTTAACCTGTCTTTTCCCTCACCCACAAGACACCATACCTACCTGCAGTTTTGGGCAGCGTAAGCTCCCAGCAGCATTTTTCATATCTGAAAGGAAATCTCTCCGACGGCATACATAATTCCGAACTTTTCTGGTTCATACTCCATGCACCAGTTTACATCTCCTATAGGCTCAGCTTGTCATCAAGTAACGACAAACAAACGCTGGCCAGCGTATTGCGGACACAGCTGCAACCGATTGTCCCTTCTACCATACATAATTGTATATCTTATCTATCCCCTAAGGTTCGCTGAGTTGCGGCCAATTTCCTAATCACTATACAACCGAATATTGGATTTAGACATGAACATGATCATTTCTTTACCCACGTTCATGGCCCACGAAGACCCATCATCTAACCCAAACAAATAACTCATAGCCACCAAGCTGAGTTTTCTGTGGACTTAATGTCCAACAATTTTCCCTATTCTGCTATAGAGCCATTCGGTTAAAGCAAATATATTCCCAATCTCTGGTCGAACTATCGTCACAAGCAGATAGCGCCTACAACGGCATTTCCCCGGAATCTTAAATAAATAAAATGACGACCCTTTGCAACATAGGCACATCATGAACATTGTGCATCCCATCATTGGACCTGTGAAATAGCGTTTTGTTTACTTTGAAGCGAAAACCTACTTTCGCTCCCAGGCGTACATCATCAACGATCTATGGCCACATCGCCGCGGCCCCTGAGGATCGTGCCTTGTTTGATCAGGTGTCCGCTGATCATTGTCTGCATTGCAGAACATCGAACTGGCCTATACGGTATGTGAAAATTCTCCCATGCTCGAACACGATTGTCCCCCGCCAAGTTGATCGTTTTGCTCCTCCGTCATCGAGGCAATTCACCACCATTGAATCTGATGGATGTGAGTTGCATCGGGGAGTCAGATTTTATTCGCCCAAGGAGTCAAATGTCTACCACCACCTCGGTCGGTTTGAGTTTACGAGAGTTAAGTTCGTTTGTCGTTCGTGGTCTATTCTTTTAGTATCAATACATTTTCCAATATAAAGTTGTGCGCGAAAATATTCAAGTTCCCGATGTAAATTCAGTTTTGGTGACAGCAAAACAAAAAAAAGATAAATCTATCTAAAGATCCCAATGTACAAAAACAATATATATACTTACACCCACGTCGTTTAACGTAGGAAATATTTTATAAAAAAGACCCAAAAAAAGCCAGTGCATTTATTTACTTAGTATGTTATAGAGCGGTGTTATGAAAACTAATTAATAAAGGAAACCATCAACAACAAGGAAACTCCAGTGCATTTATTTACTTGGTATAGAACCGTGAACAGTTCGCTGCAGACTTGTGTTGGGGATTAGTGAAATTAGTACCCGTGTCTAGGTACACCTACTAAAACCCAACAATATAGTCGCTACTGGTATATATTGTTGAGATCAGAGGTCATCATTTACTGGCACGAAGCCTCAAAAGCGTGTTCGAAACCAATAATAGTAACTCACCAGTAAAAGTGTGGATTAAACTTCGAGTGATGAAGAAGTAGCAGCCCCATGTGAAAACGGGAGAGTAGATTCGACCAACATAAGGGTACTAATTTTAAGCTCAAAGATCAGATGAAAATTTATCTAAGCCTGGAATAGCCACTCTGCTCCGACTGGAGACCAGAAAAGATTCTCTGGGTAAAAAATTAAATGCTGCACTCTATCGAGAGGTTCAAAAAATGTCTCTGATCAATAAAGTACTTTTCAGTTCCACCCATTCCTGGGTGTTATGTTAACATTTCTGCACTCGTCTCAAGATGCGTCAAACATAATGCTAACTAAGAATTATTTCTATTGAGCTTTAGCCCATTAGTGTCGGCCTTATATAGCATTACTTGTTGATTAATATTTTTGTCGACTAGGGTTTGTCTTTCAAAAATTCAGGTGTGCAATGTGACTCGTGTGCCATACATTGCTGAGAAAGTGGAGTTAGCAAATGTATACCGGTTGCAGGTAGTGCATGTTTTTAAAGTTATTGTTAAACTGGAACAAATTGCGAAAGTACGAAAGCAAAACTTATACATTATGTAGGAATAGAATAAAGGAGTCAGCACAGCTCCATCGAAAGTTTGTGTCAAGAATATTAAAATTGAAATGAGATTTAAAAAAAAAACATTCTAGTAGACCATGAGGGGTGAGGTTGGAGGACGAATCCCTCTAGTGTATATGCGAGTATATCTAACATCCGCAAAAATGTGATAATATACTTAATATTACTTGTTGTTGTTGTTGAATAACGCATTTATTGTACAATAATTTAACAAATGTTGACTTAGGACTAAAATGCTAAATCCTATTTAACAATCTTTTCTTATTCTTAAAATAATTTACTGGCTCTACACGAGCACTCTAAATTACACGATACAATTTTGTGTAATGCCTTTCGGCGTACAATAATATTTTTATATTTTTATATTTTTATATTTTTATATATTTCCTATTACCCGAATATTTTGCAAGAAGAAGGTTTCTCTGTTTTTTTTTTTTTTTTTTTTTTTTTTTTTTAATAATAATATAAGGTAAAAAGTTTACAAAAAAAAGATAATAACAAACATGTTGACATAAAGAAATTTTAAAACGAAAAGGAATATAAATGAAAAGGAAGAATAGGGAAATGAGGAATGGGAAGGGAAGGCGTAGCGTCTGAAGATCTTACTTTATTTGTTATTATTATTATTATTATTTATTGGCCTGTAGGAACCCGGAAGTTCATGACCTCACCGACTCGACTTCGCCATTGTTCCCTGTCCTGGGCACTCTCCTTCCACGCTTGACCATTCGATCCGACTTCCTCAAGGTCAAACCTAACATTGTCCTCCCATCTCCGTCGCGGCCGCCCTGCCGGTATCTTTCCCGTTGGTCTACCGTCAAGAATTCTATGCACGGTCCTATCGTTGCCCATTCGCGCCACGTGTCCGGCCCATCTTAATCTTCGCGAGTTGATTACTCTCACTATTGTAGGTTTGCGATATAGCTCTTGCAATTCGTGGTTATGGAGTTTCCTCCATTGTCCTGCCTCCCCGTCATATTTACCTCCAAAGGTACTCCTTAAAACTTTATTCTCGAATACGCGGAATTTGTTTTCTTC
The DNA here is from genome assembly GCA_963931805.1 of Microdon myrmicae. Classification (NCBI taxonomy): domain Eukaryota; kingdom Metazoa; phylum Arthropoda; class Insecta; order Diptera; family Syrphidae; genus Microdon; species Microdon myrmicae. The sequence goes on from OZ007501.1 coordinate 89,319,244, forward strand.
CCGTTTTGTGAGAGCCCATGTTTCGCACCCATATAGAACAATCGGCATGATTATCGTTCTATAGACACGGAGTTTTATGTTACGTGATAGCAGTCTGGATTTCAGCAGTTTACTGACTGTGTGCCAACTCGCGTTTCCGGAATGCAGTCTTTTGTTAATTTCCTTCGACATTTCGTTACTGGCCGTCAGTATCGTTTCCAGATATTTAAAATCTTTAACTTTTTGAAATATCTTACCTCTGACGTCTGAGGTCCACCTGTTCTCGTCTGAGGTCCACCTGTTCTCGCCATAATCATGTATTTTCTTTTGTCTTCATTTATTTCTAGGCCCACCTCTTCTGTCGCTTGCATGATGATTTCACAGTTTTTACTAACAGTTTCTAGATTATCGTCCAAAACGGCGATGTCATCCGCATATGCGAGCACTTGTGTGACTCCGTTCAGGGATGATTCGGCCATGTTGTCGTCTTGTACCTTTCTGATGACATACTCGAGCACAAGGTTAAAAAGACACGGTGATAGACCATCTCTCTGCTTTAGTCCGTCCCGGATTTCAAATGGTTCTGATAGGTTTTCAAAGTACTGCTTCCATCTTGTCACGATATTGTTTGTTTCTGTGACCAGGCAGCCGTTTGCGTCTCGAATTATATTTACTCTCCCTCGGTAGCCATTTCTAATTGAATTTATGCCGGCATACATACCTCTGATATTCTTTGCCCTAGAATTTTCTAGAATTTTTTCGATCCGGGTCTTCTCCCATTCGCGTTTTTTGCGCCTCATTGTCTCTCTCCGAATTGTCGCGTATCTTTCTGCGTTGACTTCATCATATCTTTCTAAGTGGATCACTCTGAGGCGTTTACGTTCTTCGATCTTCGCCCTGCACTCATCGTCAAACCAAGGTTTGGACTTAATTGTTTTCTTAAATCCTAGTACCTTTTGGGCTGTTAGTTTGATTGTGTCTCTGATCGATGTCCATTTAGTGTCCACACTATTAGCTTCCTCTTCCTCACTACTCCAATTCTCTAGAATGCTAAATCTATTCGTTAGTTCGTCTTGATATTCCGCCCTTTTGCGTAGGTCTTTCAGTTTATCAGTGTCGAACTTTTTGCTCGTCTCCCGTGACTGCCCATGTGGGATTGCTGCGAGGCGACTCCTGATTTTGCCCATCACTAGAAGATGTTCGGAGTCGCAATCTGCTCTTCTATATGATTTTACGTCAAGGATATTCGAGTGGTGTTTTTTGTCTATGAGGAAGTGGTCAATTTGGTTACGCGTTACGCCGTCGGGTGATATCCATGTGGCTTTATGAATTGCCTATATACTACTATATTTGGGGATATTAAATCCTTTCTTCATTGTCAATCCACCACCAGTTGGGATGGGATCGGTCATTTATAGATTTATCTCGATCGCCTCTTGCCATGCTAAAGCGCAAGTGAACTACAGCATTTGATATATCACTGTTATAAAGAATCCGTTTGTCCCTGGCACCACGAAAAGCGTTGTAAATAACAGGGTCTCCGTGCTTGTTTTGGATAAGACCTTTTCTATCCAAGAGAGGGAACGCTTCTGGTGGGATAAACCCATTTTGGAGTGTGTTCTCCAGGTACATGTCATTGGGGTAGTATGCTCCCGAGATAAGATTGTTTTCGCTGCGCATTGCCCTTGCCGTGTGACCACGAATAATTTTGATAATGAAATCGTCTATCCTATTCAGTCCTGATTTGTCATACAGTGTCTTATTAGGATAGAATTTCCTGTATTGTGACTCAGGTGTTCTATGTAATCCCAGGCAGGAACGCAAGCACTGCCTCTCGAACATGCAAAACTTTTCCATGTAGGATGGGGAAACTTTAAACCATACCGGGCAACCATACACTAATATTGGACGAATAAATGCTGAGTACGAAATTATTTTAACATTGTGATCTAGGAGACTGTAGGTGTTTTTCACTAGAGGCGTCAGCACGGACGCAGGTTGAGCGAAAACACCACGGATTGTTCACAGGAGAGCGTTCACCCACGGAGCATGAAAATAAAACACAGTGGTAATTGTAGCTGGAAATTTATTTATTGTTCACCGATTGACTTTTACTATGTTGTTGCTAAAGATTCTAAACTTCTGATTGAAACACTTGTAGCTAATAAGAATGTGCATTTTATCCGGAACGGTGTTGAAATAACTTTAGTCTGTACGGCACGTCAATATGAATTAATTGATTGTTTCTCCGCACGTGGAGCTTTTTTAATTCACTTGTCCTGGACACGAAAATGAAAGTTTAAGCTTGGCACTAAAGGTAAAAATTAACTTCCTCAGCGAACGCAACTCGATTCCGACTTGACACTGCTACAACTCGGCTTCATTCATTGGGTGGGAAAAGGCGACGAGACGCAACGACCGCGACCCCTCTGTATTGTTGGACTGCTAAAATCTGACTCTTCGAAGCTGGGCGACATTGACCCAGCCTCGGGGATTGCGATGGGTTGCGATGCACACCATCGCAGGGGAAACAATCCTTTCGTCACGCTGTGACCAATGAGAACCGATCCGCGTCCCATTGGAAGATTCTTGAAAGATATCATTACGATTGGAAAGAATGTCTTCCTATTGGAAGGAAGGACAAACGAAACGCGCGTTGAAGAAAGAATAGAAAGAAAACTTGCAGCTGTTCAAACAATGAACGTGCATAGACCGAACACGTTTCTATCATAAACGATAGAGGGTATATTGTATATACCGTAATGGTATCTAAAAGGACAAGCGATAAGATGCGCATTTGTTTGGATTGGCTAATGCAAACACATTACGATCGCATCCAATTCATTGCTGGTTTATCGCCTATGCAACCGATCTGAGATAATTGGTTGCAGCTGTATTAGCTAGCGATTTGCATGTCTCGATCGTGGGATCAGCGGTGGGTTGACAAAATCAAACACAGTGAGATTGCTGTGAAAATGATTGGCATTAATACCGACGAGGGGACCGTGGAAGATTTCCTAAGGGTTGGCAATGGACATGGGTGCCGACCAGAGGAAACAAATATGTTTTTTAGGAATACAGCGATGTGGATGATGCTGTGGCCAGGTGATCATCTTGCCATGGGATGCTTTACAGGTATTTAAGATTATTGAAGGGTAGCTTAATGCTGCCTGATTGCAGGTAAGTACCATGGCCTTGTAAAGGTAGAGGAAGGTTAGTTGGGGTTAAAGTAATGCGTGATTCTTCGGCGCCTTGAAGAAACCCCACAAAACTATTTCGAAACAGACTTCTTGTCATTGCATATGCACTTTTAGCTGCGGAGATGGCAGTTGCTATGTGCTTATCAAAGTATAGGTATTGGTCCATCCAGATACCAAGGTAACTGACAACAGTTTTCATTTGCAGCGGAAGATTATTGCTTCCTACAATGGAAAAGCTTTTCCAATTATGCCGTATATCTCTTGAAGCTGTAGAAAGTGGTGTTCTGAAAAGGATGGTTTCTGTTTTTTGGAAGTTAATTTTCAATTTCCAATCGTTACAAAAGCGTTTGATTTTATTGAAGTCGTCTTGAAGAAGTCTGTTAATGGCATCGATTTTTTTTTCTGATCTGTACACTACAATATCTTCGGCATATGCAATAGCATGATTAAGACACCCAACTAGATCACTGTCTTTTTATTTTTTTTTATTTTGATCGACTAAATCAATTAATATATCTTCATTTTTCTTTGACTATTGTATCGATGGCTTTTATTTATAAATAGCTTTTGTGTTTTAAATGCTCCCGGACTCACAAAAACAACTTTTTAATTTCACTCAATAAGCGAATTGCAAACACGTCCGAACTCGGTCACTATGTCACTCATGAACTCTCCATCTGTTCCTACTTAATACTACTACTTAATAGTAGATTGTCCCCACTTACAACATAACAATTTTTTTTCAAAAGACAAATGTTTATAAAATAATTAAAGACTCTACCCTGGAAAATTATTATTATTATTATTATTATTATTATTTATTGGCCTGTAGGAACCCGGAAGTTCATGACCTCACCGACTCGGCTTCGCCATCGTTCCCTGTCCTGGGCACTCTCCTTCCACGCTTGACCATTCGATCCGATCTCCTCAAGGTCAAACCTAACATTGTCCTCCCATCTCCGTCGCGGCCGTCTTACCGGTCTCTTTCCCGTTGGTCTACCGTCAAGAATTCTATGCACGGTCCTATCGTTCCCCATTCGCGCCACGTGTCCGGCCCATCTTAATCTTCGCGAGTTGATTACTCTCACTATTGTAGGTTTGCGATATAGCTCTTGCAATTCGTGGTTATGGAGTTTCCTCCATTGTTCTGCCTCCCCGTCATATTTACCGCCAAAGATACTCCTTAAAACTTTATTCTCGAATACGCGGAATTTGTTTTCTTCCCGTTTTGTGAGAGCCCATGTTTCGCACCCATATAGAACAATCGGCATGATTATGGTTCTATAGACACGGAGCTTTATGTTACGTGATAGCAGTCTGGATTTCAGCAGGTTACTGACTGCGTGCCAACTCGCGTTGCCGGAATGCAGTCTTTTGTTAATTTCCTTCGACACTTCGTTACTGGCCGTCAGTATCGTTCCCAGATATTTAAATACTTTAACTTTTTCAAATATCTTACCTCTGATGTTTATATGTGTTATCTGAGATCCACCTGCTCTCACCGTAATCATGTATTTTGTTTTGTCTTCATTTATTTCTAGGCCCACCTCTTCTGCCGCTTGCATGATGATTTCACTGTTTTTACTAACAGTCTCTAGATTATCGCCCAGAACGGCGATGTCATCCGCATATGCGAGCACTTGTGTGACCCCGTTCAGGGATAATCCGGCCATGTTGTCGACTTGTACCTTTCTGATGACATACTCGAGCACAAGGTTAAAGAGACACGGTGATAGACCATCTCCCTGCTTTAGTCCGTCCCGGATTTCAAATGGTTCTGAGAGGTGGTTTTCTATTCTGATTCGCCCTTTGTTTTCGTTCATGCAAATTTGAATAAGGGCGGCATATTTTTTTGGGACTCCCAGCTCAACTAGAATATGGTAGGGTCTCTGCCTTGCGACTGAGTCGTAGGCTTTTTTGAAGTCAACGAACAGTTGGTGAACCGTCAATCCGTATTCCCACTTCTTTTCCAGCAGTTGTCTTATTGTGAACATTGGTCGCTTGTTGACCGGTTCCTACGGAATCCACATTGGTAGTCTCCCAGTATCTCTTCTGCGTACAGTGTGATTCTCGCCAGAATGATATTTGTTAATATTTTGTATGCGGTTGGGAGCAATGATATTCCTCTGTAGTTTTCGCAGTCAGATCTGTCGCCTTTTTTGAAAATGGGGATGACTATTGAGGTTTTCCATTCTTCCGGAGTGACTTCCTTATCCCATATTGTTTGGATGAGTTGCTGGATCTTTCGAGCGGTAGCCTCTCTTCCATGCTTCACAAGCTCTACCGGTATGCAGTCGACTCCGGGAGCCTTGTTGTTTTTCAATCGATTTATTGCGTCTACAACTTCGTTGAGAGACGGCTCTGGGATCTGGGGCTCGGCTGTATGTACGCTTGGTGCGTTTATCTGTGGTTGATGGGTGCGTACATTGAGCAGGTTTTCAAAGTACTGCTTCCATCTTGTCACGACATTGTTTGTTTCTGTGACCAGACAGCCGTTTGCGTCTCGAATTATTTTGGCTCTTCCTCGGTAGCCATTTCTAATTGAATTTATGCCGACATACATACCCCTAATGTTCTTTGCCCTAGAATTTTCTAGGATTTTTTCGATCCGAGTCTTCTCCCATTCGCGTTTTTTGCGTTTGAAGGGCCTCATTGTCTCTCTCCGAATTGTCGCATATCTTTCGGGGTTGACTTCATCATATCTTTCTAAGTGGATCACTCTGAGGCGTTTACGTTCTTCGATCTTCGCCCTGCACTCATCGTCAAACCAAGGTTTGGACTTAATTGTTTTCTTAAATCCTAATACCTTTTGGGCTGTTAGTTTGATTGTGTCTCTGATCGATGTCCATTTAGTGTTCACACTATTAGCTTCCTCTTCCTCACTGCTCACATTCTCTAGAATGCTAAATCTATTCGTTAGTTCGTCTTGATACTCAGCCTTTTTGCGTAGGTCTGGAAAATACAATAAATAATATATATAATATTACAATAAAATATAAATATTCAAGATTAAATCAAAAGTTAAAATTGGAGAGCTAATAGAGTAAAAACTGTTTGTTGATGAAAGGCCTGCAGTCTGAAATGACACATTTTAATGATACCGTCTCAGGATAAGGACAAGAGACACAATGTTGTACTCGTTCTCGGCCTTCTCTGAACTATTTATATTTATAAATTGTAAAAAAATTTCCCCGACAAGGTCTACTCACCGAAGGGTTCCTGAAAGTCCTAAAGGTTTCCATACAAGAAACTTCAATTCGCGAACAAAATTTAAGGCAAATTCTTTACTAAAAAAATTATTAGGAATAAAAACACTTTGTCTCATACAAAACCTAGCGCAGCTGAAGCTCTACTGAAGTATATGATGTCCAATTCGATCCCTATGTGCGTCACAGTGCCAATTGAAGAAAAGTCTGATCTGATATACTCGCAGAATTTAACTTGAAAATTTGTCTTACTTTTTGGATACTGTAGTATTCTCATATATATTATCTAAGCCTTGATTGATCAGATTATTCTTAAGCTAATCAGGATCCTTCTCCAACTGCCGTTGAAATTGCATATCGTCCGCACACCTTTTCGTACATGAATTTATTTGTGATTATCAGCAATATTTACCAATCCATCTCCGAGCAAAGGAAAGACAGTATTGGGTTAATAAACAGACATCGCAATTCAATTTAATAATAAAACAAACTAATGCAAACTAGCTCTAGATATTATGCAGGCCATCTTAAAAGTACTTGACAATAATCCACATAAAAACAGTTATTTCGGAGATGACATTTGACTAAACTGTGAACATGTACAAAAGAATCAAGAAGGCAGAATCTAATATGAACCATTTAATAAATAACCTGCTACCAATGCATCACTTCACAGTACATCACTACCTCCAACGTTTGAATATTCTTTTTTTTTTTTTTACATTTCTGTATTTATTGACCATAAATAATTTTTACAATAAGCAATACAGATAACTTATGCTACCTTAGCTATAATTGTTTACATATACTTACTAGTACATTTTTCAAACAATATGATAAAAGTTATATATTGGTTATGGATTAAGATTTTAGTGGGTAGAGCTTCCTGGAAAAGGTCAGAAAACCAGGATATAGTTATTTACTTAATCTATGCTAATTTACTTAACTTAACTTAACTTATCTTACCTTAGTCTAGTTACCTAATTATTATTCAAATAAGTTAGTGCGGTGTGGAAGGGGGTAGCATAGTGATCAATGGGTTAGTGAGGATATTGTCAGTCAGGGATGTGGGTTGGGGAACTACTTTCCGTTTGTTCGTTGAAACGCAAAATATTGGAGAAGGGTTGAATATTACTATATTTAAATTGGTGAGGTGAAAGCTCTGTATTGTGGTGTGCAATCCCATTAGAGTTATTAACCAACCTGCCAGAGGTGAAGAACGTTCTGATGTGGAGACAGTTCGGTTATCTGACGGAGTCGATGTGAGCGCATTTATTATCGGATGGGATTATTGGGAAGATTTTCGATAAATTTGATGGACAGCTCGAGGAAGCGTCGATCTATACGTTCAATATTAGCGGCATAGTAGAGCAAACTACTGTTGTAATATTTGTGGGAGTTGGGATGTCGGTTGAAGCCAGTGATATGTCTGAAGTATTTCCTTTCGAAAATGCGTAGCTTCTCCATTTGAGCGGGTGTGATATGGTACCATATCGGGCATGCATATGTGAGAGTGGGTCTGATTATCTGTGTGTAGATAACTGATTTAACTTTGGGAGAGAGACCATTCGGCTTGTACATCACTTTTCTGCAGAGATTAAGTTGAATTGCGGCTTTGCGAATCGAGTTTTTGGTGTGGGCGGAGAAGGACAGATTGTTGGTGAAGGTTATTCCCAGATACTTTAAGGTTTTGAAGGGTTTAATTATATTGTTATTTAAGTTGATTCTGATTTTGTTATGGCAGCGTATGGTGTTGTTAGTACAATTCACATTTCTGCCTTTAAACACTATCAGTTGAGTTTTGGCTGGGTTGAGTCGGATTTTACACTTGCTAAAATATGCTGAGAGATTCGGGAGATAGCTGTTCATACAGTTTCTTGCCTTCTTGACAAACTTGTTGCTTGAATAAATTAAAGTGTCATCGGCATAGTTCAGCATTACTGTATTAGGTGACAGTGGCAGCGGGGTGTTTGAAGTATTAGGTGTACAACTTTGCTTCCGCCGTTTTGCAATAGATGGCTGTAGCGGTAAGTGGTAGTTCAAATAAATAGATCATAAATGTCATACAATAAGCTTAGGTATTTGTAAACATACCACCATCGAAATATTAGTCGATCTGTGTCTGCGTCAGAAAGTTATCCTCGATTAAACATGTCAGCTTACGAGCCAAATTCTCGTCATTTGCGGGAGGTTTTAATTTTCTGCTTTAATATGAAGAAATGGATTCGTATGCTGCCCGAAAGATGGGAGAAAGTAGTGGCCAGCGATGGACAATACTTTGAACCATAAATGTATAACCAGTTTTTTACAATAAAGCCTCGAATTTCGGAAAAAAAGCGGCGGAAGCAAAGTTGTACGCCTAATATAAAGGAGGTATAATAATGGTCCGAAAATGGAACCTTGAGGAACACCCACGGTTATACTGTATGGTGTCGAAAGAGTTGAATTTATTCTATCAGAAAGGTAGGAAGCGAGAAGTTTGATGGTGTGGGTGTTTAATCCGAACATTGAATGTAGCTTGTATAGCAGTCCTGCAATCCAAAGGCAATCGAATGCTTTTGCTATGTCGAGAGAGACGCATATTGTTGGGGATTGGTTTTGGAGATTCATTGTCACATCATGTGCAAGTTTTAGCAGAGCATGACAAGTTGAGTGTTGTGGACGAAAGCCAAATTGAGAATTCGGGATAAGGGAGTTGTCTCTAGCAAATGGGAGAAGATTTTTGTATATCTTACATTCCAAAACCTTACTAAGCGAATTTAGCTGTGATATGGGACGGAAGTTAGCCGGGTTGTTGGAAAAACCGGATTTACTAATAGGGACTATCACCGCTGTTTTCAACATTTTGGGAAATGTGAAGCGTTTATTATGTGGTTGAGAAGAACGAGAATGGGGAGTAAGTTTTCCGGGTGAAGCCTTTTAAATAGAAGGTTAGGGATTCTATCCAAGCCTGTAGATTTTTTATTGTTACGCGAAGTAATCAATTCAGATAATTCTGTAAAGCTTAGGAATGTGTCGGTTCCCATGGGATGTGACGCTTTATTGGTTTCGTTGAATTCAGTAATGAATGGTGGGAAGGATGGCTCAAGTGTGCCTGAGATGAATTCATTCACGGTGTCGTGGAAATTAGTGACTGGGAGGGAATCGTTTTGTTTATGAGTTTTACAGAAGTGTTCAGCGAGACAGTTTGCTATATCAGTGTCCGATTGGGCGATGTTACTGTTAGTTGGTTGGATGAGATAGTCTATTCGAGGCTTGAATTTACGACCAGTTAGTCGATTTATATTTTTGAATAGGTCACGGTTTGGTTTGATACTGTTTAGACTAGACGTGTAAGTCTGATCGGTGAAATTTTTAAGTTGTCCATTTATCAGGGTGGTCAAAAGCTGTATCTGTTGTTTAATAAAGGGTGAGTAGCTAATATGCAATTTACGTCGGAGTTGTTTTTTTATGCGCAATAATTTTGTGAGGAGGTTGGGTAATGGTTTTCCTAAGTGGTTATGAGGGACGGTCGTAGGGGTATGGCTGAAGAGAGCATTTCCCAGTATTTGCTCTATTTTTACAGCTGCCTGGTCAATTTCAGTAGGGAATAGGTTTGAAGATGCCGGAAAAAATTATTTGAAAAACTGGCAGCAATATCGTTATTGACTTTTTTCCAGTTTGTTTTGGAAAAATTTGGGATAGGATTCACTGTGTAGAGTGGTTCGAGCGAAGGGATTTGAACCGTGCAGTGGACGGACCCATGATCGGATGGGAATGTAAAGGACACTGTAGGGGGATTAGATGAATAGATATCTGTGGATTTTAGGAAGAAGTCGATTATTGATTTGGTTGTACTACAAATTCGAGTAGGTTGCAATGGACAGTCTGCGTAAACATATGGGTGAAGCGGGAGGAGATCTAGGAGTTGAACCGACAGTTGATGTCATTAAATGATGTATGTCGAGCATTCCAGTCTCCCCCTATGATGAAAGGTGCCGGCAGAGACTGTTGGATTATTTGAGAATTGTCTGCACTAGGGAAGTTAGGTTCGCGAGAAGGGTGAATGTATATAGACGACAAAACCAGTACTTTATTACTTCTGCAGAAGAGTTTAACTGCCGTGTATTCGACATTAGTTATGTTAGTGAACCTGATTTCAGTAAATTGGAATTTCTTGTGTATTAGAATTCCAGTACCACCATGAGGGCCAGTGGTTCGCGGGTTGGACACAAATGTGTAATTAGGAATGTATACTCGAGAGTTTGATTTAAGCCAAGTTTCTGAGAGAAGAAGAACATCTGGGGCGAACTTTTCAACAAACAAACGGAGGTGTTGTCTACGAGTGTGGTTTGAATATTCGATTAGAGAAATACTATGCGAATAATTTGACCCATCACGGGGAAAGAGACGTAAAAAATTAGAGTCAATCCCTTACTTTGAAAAGGAAAATTTCTGCCCATGTTCATTTAGAAACAGCCGAAATTGATCAAATCTACGTAATCGGCTATCAATAGGCATATTTCGTGGTACTCTGTTCCATTATGGACATGCATGTGCATTGCTACACAATTGGATAAACTTGATAGTTGACAACAATAAACACGATCATTGGTGCCAACACGTATGTGTTATTCGAAACATATTCTTCGATTTCTCCTTGTTTGCATTGCGAATCCTTTTCCTATGTCGGTTCAACCATCCTGCCGCCAACTATCGCGATGAAAAGCATCCAGTGCAATGACAGTCCATGTACCTTTTTTGTATGTTTTTCCTTTACCCTTTCATTTATGTATGTGCCCTCGTAGAGGATTGTAGGTGAGAGGAGATTTCGAAAAATCTGTAACGCTTAGGATAAACAACACATCAGAATGTCGTATATGGTATATTCAAAGCTATTGTACACATACTGATTCCATTCGGTGCTGAACAGCGTATTTGTAGATAAAATTGAGTAGTTAAACAGAACAAGAGGACAGCACAGGACCAAACAGGACATGGGAAACTCTTGCTTCATACAGCAAGCAGTCAGATCGTGAATAAGAGCACCATTACTTGGTGCAGCAACTGTTGTCCTGAATGATAAATAATTCTTTGAATGGAATTGGAGTGCTGCATGTTGTTCCTCATTCTTTAGATACGCAAATATGGCTGTGTATGTGCTTATGTCCGCACTGGTGCGGACATTGTGCAAATAGTTTGTTGTTAGTCTTCCTTTAACATTGGCTGAATTTCCAATTGGAAAATCGGATTCATTTGAATTTGCTCATTTTACTTTTATATCCTTTTTGTTGTACCGCAGCATTTTTGCCTTTTTTCATTGCTATATATACACATACACACAAAAGCTGATCTATATAGATCTAACATTCATGGATAAAAGGTTATACTTCTAGTCAAGATTTTCGTTGTCCATGCTGATTTCAAGGACTTACTTGGAATGCTGTACAAACTCAACCACCTCTTACATGAATATGTACTCGTATAACCACCCAAGTTTAAGTATCGATGCGAAAAAAAGTGTATTTACTAGAGGAGTCTCTCAGCATAACACGTTTTCATTTCTAAGTCCCAAATGGTTTTCTGTGGTCAATGAACCATAGAGAGATACTCGTCTGTCTGAACATGTTGTTATTGTTCGTAGAGGAGCAGCAATCGCATTTGAATATAGACAGGGCCAATATCCCTAGCAACTGTGCTTACGATCTGATTTTCGTAAATCGTAAGCTACCCATTGAAGTTGTTAATAAGAAAAAATAGGTGCAGTGTTGACGAGATTATAACGATAGTGAATTCTTGATTTGAACTCGCTTGGTATAAATCCGAAAATAATAAATACAGGATAGTTGTTATCTCCCAGTACGAATTTGTTTGGCCGCCTTTTTAAAAACATTGAATTCGGTGTATTCGATCAGTATAATATAAATTAGAAAACTGTTTTTTATTTAAAATATGACAAAAAACGTCGAACTGGAACATAAAAAGCACTCTGTACCATTTACTTGCCTACCAAATTGATTATACTCCATTGAAAATTTTTCATATCGGCAATAGACGGAAGTGAAGTTACCTTTCATACATTGGCCGGATGTAATACTTGATTACATAAAAACAGAAGTAACGTCATAATTTTCGCTCATTGGAAAAACCCAACAAATATATGTATATATATATACATATATATATATATATATATATATATATATATATATATATATATATATATATATATATTGTTGCGGATTCGCAACTGAATGCAGCCCTTAGCAACCGAATAACAAATGTCCGCAACCAGCTGACAGAGACATAAAATTCTTTGGTTGGCAAGATAATTTGTAAATAAACTTCTTCTTCATTAACTGCTGGGCCATATAGGTCGCTAGAATCCATACAAAATCATATTAATCTTAATAAATAAAGTTAATAATTAAACACCGTGAAGCGAACACCGAGTTGTTATTTCACTCTGGAGGATTATTTCTGGGATTGCTGCAGTCAATCAATTTGAGGTACTCTTTTCCCTTTTCACAGCATTTACATTAGCAATTGTTTCAGTTAACGACAACTATCATCGTTGCAGGCCACGAGAGCTGCTCGTTGTTTCTGGCGCCATTTCTTGGGCCCACCCAAACAACACTTTGGCTGGTGGACAATTGCTAAATGACCAACATCATTGGTATCAACATCACTGCACGCCAGGACACCAAATTGTTCCTGGCGTCATTCCCCCGGCCCACCAATGCAACCCATTGGTTGGTGGACGATTTGCAATACACAAATCCTTCGAGCCGGATCCAGTCTGTGGATCCAATCCACTGCTGCCATTTCGCAGTGTAATAACGAGTTGCTCAAAGTGCAACTACCAACCGTCGCCAAGTTCGCGGTGCATCCAATCGCAAGTACAACAATAGAGCTTACATTTAAAGGAAATCCGTCAGCAACCAGCAGATAATTGGCACCAATGTCAGCGACGTCAAACATGACAGCTACATTGGCGGAACACCTCATGGCGGCCCAGTTCACCGCACATGAGAATATGATGCTCACTTTCCAGAATCTCAATAAGAGGGGGCCACCGACGCTGGCCACAGTGGAGGCGCAAGAACGCGGCCTCCAGCTGGATTGGGATGAGATGCGGAAGCGGCATGAACAACTCATCTGTCTGGTAACTCCATGGCCGACCGTTATCCAACGCTATTTTGAAGAGCGATTCATCGACGAGGCTGAGGAGATATACCTTGACGAGGCCACAGAGCTTGTTGGGGCAAGGCACGCTCTCATCGTCGACCGTCCGACAGCGTACAAGAATGCGGCAGGCACCTTTCATCAACCACAAAGTCGATTGCCGCCATTGATGTCGCAACCTTCATGGTGGCCGGGTTCTCCTTCCACACCTGGTATGCGTATGCCACCTGGTCATCCATCCAGATTACCATCACGAATGATGCCCCCGGTACACACACCCCATACGGATAACAAAGGCGTGACGACAGACACCGAAAAGCCAGCCAAGGAGGAACGGTCGAGAAGAAAACCGATCCAAAACCTACAACGAACGCCGCCAAGGCCATCAAGAGAGTTCCAGAAGCAGTGCAAGAAGTGCATACTGCAGCAGCACCCCTCGCCGCTAACACGACACTAGAAAACAAGGCGGATTTCAGCAAGAAGGCACCAGCAGCTGCCAGTGCACCTGCACCAGGGAAAAAAGATACCAAGAAATCCGATGCACCCAGCCAAGGAAAAAAGCCTTCTGCAGAGAAACCCGCTGAGCAAGGCAATGATGATATTAACCTACCGAGACTGCTCGAGGCCCAGTCCGCAATCGACCCAGTCTCCTCAATTACGGTAAACCGCGCCGACCAAGGCAAGGATGCCCAACTACCGAGGCTGCTCGAGGCCCAGTTCGGGCTCGACCCAGCCTCCCAAACTAATGCGAACATCGCCGATCAAGACGTCACCGAACAAGCGGTGAAGGAACCCCACATAGTCCCAGTGAGTAGCAGCGAACAGACCGCCGACCAGAGAGCTCCCTGCCCAAACCCGGTCCCTGTTTCGATGCTCGGAACTTACAACTCCGACCCAGAGGAACGGGTCCGCTTCCATCAATCGGTGGTCTCTCATCAACTGTCAGTAGTACAGGCAACCGAACAGAGACACCTTATGGCCAAACTCGGCCAATGACAGGAATCATCAAGGACGACCGCTACCACATCTAGCCTCCCCAATAGGGATAGGAGAGCGCAATGCCCTGCTTGGCAGGTGGCGTTCCCCCGCATCCAGGGATCAACCGCACCCCAGCCAACCAGCACGCCTATCAGTAATCCAGGAGAGGCGGTACTTCAATCAGCCCAGTAGTCACTGGGTCAGCAACTGTCCGCCCGCCAGGACCCGCGGACGGTGCCATGGAAGACGCCGCACCAGACTCAACGTCGCGACCTCACATGCCAAAGGCAGCATTCCCTCGGCAGATACCATCGGACGTGCGCCAATGGGCGTAGCATTTATCGCCGCCACTGGTCTCGATGCAGTACTTCAGACCACCAGCCATTACGTGATCATTGATCGTGGGTTGCGAGCTTACAACTCCAACCCCGATCAAATGGTCAGTTCTGCGATCAAATATACAGAACAACGACGACGGAACTCTCGTCGTCACCAATCCTTCACCAATTCAGGGCGGACGGCTATCTCCAGATCTCCGCATCACCAGAAGACCAAGGCCCTGGGCTTCCGTCCACTGGAACCAAAGGGTTCGCCAATGATTTGAAATAAAAAAAAAATAGAAATAGGTTCACTTTCAAGAAAAAACAAAAAAAAAATTGACAAAGTTTTTCTAATTTTTCTTTGTCATACAAATAGTCATAAATACAGCCACAAACAAAGATCTGTCGCCGAAAAGCAAATTATACAATAGCCATGTAATGTTTAGCTTAGAGTGTCTGCGTAGGACCAGTAAGTTATAATAAAAGATAATTAAGCTAGAATTTAAGCATTTTTTGTCTAGCACATAATTTAGAAACTAAGAATATAAAAAGAAAATAAAAAATGTTGCAAAAATAGAAAGTTGTATATTGCCTTTTCGTATCATTAAAGTCGACGAGATAGACCTTATCCGAATCCCGATTCAGATAGTCGTTCTAGCCACATCTCAGCTGATGCGACGTTGATCTCTTAATCAGCCTATCACTTGAAAATGGGAAAACGAGTTTACTATAATCCACCAAACTGAATATTTTGTTTATTCTAACAAATCAAGGTTGGAGCCAAAATAGAACCTTGAAGCAACCCTTGAAGCAACCCTGGTTAATAGAATACAGACCCGAAGATACGCCGTCCACAACAACCCGGTTCGATCGCCTCTCGAGGAAACTCTTTTTCCAGTGGAAAAGTCCGTTTAAACGAAGCTTGCTTAACCTGACGGGCTTAAAAGACTTGAAGATATCCAATGCAACCGCTCTTGATTCGCCATGTTCTTCAATGACGGGTGTCTTTATATCAGTTACAAGGATCAAAAGTGTCCCAACCTGCCACTGAATCCGTATTGACAATCTTTCAAAAGTTCGTTGCACTCTAAATATATAATTAACTCGGCATTGATGACCTTCTCCATGAACTTAGATAACATAGACGGTGTTGCTATCGGTCGGTAAATTTGTGGGAGACACTTTTTCCCATTCTTTGGGATTGCCTGAACTTGAGCGATTACCCAACATGTATGAAAGGTTTTCTGTGCATAAGATAAGCGAACGAGTTTGCTAAGAACCAGCGACAGTTCTTGGGCACAGTTTTTGAGGAGTATTGCTTTCCGATTGCTTTCTTACAATCTAGTCCATGGATAATGGGTTGAATAGCACGCATGCGAAACTTCACATACGGCATCAAAAACTGCACCGGAGCAATCACAGGTTGCTCCAAATGACCGGCGTCGAGGGATGAATTCCCGGAAAATAAAATCGGGAACAAATTGGCTGTATCTTCTTAATTTGTGCCCGCTGCCCTAAATTGTATGACCCCGTTACTAACTGAGGAAAAGAGGAGGAAGTTAAGTTATTTCCGATAGGTGTTGCCATCGACCAGAAGGGACTCCAACCAGTTGGGTATTCAAACAGTCTCTTGGTCACTCTGTCATGGTGAATCTTCTTCGCGGTATCGATCGCCTTGTTGGACGAGTTTCTGATTCTAACAAAACTCGTTCTGTTAACCTCCGTGAGATTGGAGCGTTATTGCTTAAAAGTGTAACACTTTTTTATATACACTTTTTCCACAATATATATATTGTTACCAAATATGTTTTTGCTGAGGGTACTCACGTGGAAATCCGTATAGAGCTCGTGGAGACTATGTAGAGCGGCTGCCCGTTGCGCCCCTTGTGCGGGCTGCGTCTACGGAAGGTATCCTGGAGAACTTGCTGCTTACCGGACACTAATTCGGTTTGAATTAAAACACAAGTGGGAATTTGTTGGTTTGTACTTTCACTTTTAAATCGTTTTTTTTTTATTATTTTAAAGTTCAATTCTTTAACTGAAACACAAAGGTTTAAGTGGTTGAACACTTAGTTTCTTTTTTCTTTTTTAAGTCTTTAACTTTTTGTTTAAAGTACTTTTAAATCTTTTTATATTTTATAAGTCAATTCTTTAGACACAAGGGTTTATTTAATTTTTTAGTTACTTGATATTTTTTGGAGCACAACCACAGACTCCTTATTCACTCTCGATAGACAACTACTGACTGACTTTTTCAGAAAATCAATTCCAACTCAAATTCACCGTTTAACCCAAAGAACAGGTACTTTTCTTCCTTGATCACCAATTCTCGATCGCACCCTCGCTCTCATCTTCTCATTGCCACGCCCATTGAGGTCAGAAAACGCGAATTTACCCGACGGTCAATGAACTAGGATAATGAGAAAACGCAACGAGGAGCGTGACGATTATAGGGTTGTTTGGCTTTCGCTTGCAACGAAAGCGAAACCTGGCCTCTCAGTGTGCAGATCCAAAATGCACATCGAGAGGGGAAGCGGCATCGGTTGAAAAGTATTCTTTTCATACTTTTTACCAGATGCTGATGTTTTTGATCCCCAGCCAGTGGCCGTGTCAAGCGAGGTCAACGACCACGGCTGATGCTTGGGATATTATCGGCGTGTGGGTAAAGATAGGCCAAAGGAATGCGACAACTCAAACTGTTGCTTTATGTAACAACAGTGTGGCTTACCCAAGCTTTGCCGTTGCTAATCGGGCATGACATTCTTGACTTCCCATAGGAAATCTTGTGGGATATATCCAAGAATGTTGTCCCCTTATACCAGCACATAATGTGAATCATTTTAATGATTCGCGGGGGTGGTTTTAATTTTGAAACAAATGGGAATCAATTTAATGATTCGAATGGGTGTTTTTAAATTTAGATATTAATGCGAATCAATTTAATGATTCGCGGGGGTGTTTTAGATTTGGATTTTAATGCGAATCAATTTAATGATTCGCGAGGGTGGTTTTATTCTGTAACAAAAGCTGTATATTTTGCCGCTTGAACTGTTCCCATTTTTATCAAACCAAGGCTTACCAGATAAATTTCGTTTGACGGAATGTCAACCCCGACAATAATAATGTCCGTGACCGGCGTCCCACATGCGGTAACATCGGAGTCTCGAAGGCACATCTCCGACCACAGAAGAATGCGAAATCGTTCCAGTTAACAGCCTCGTACACCAATAGTTGGGGAAGTTGCTTCGACTGGTTATTCGATTGAAATGTAAGTGGCTATGAAACCGAATCTGCCAATGAACATATGATTACGAAATTCAAAAAAGCGAATGATTATTTAATTCAATGACGGCCAAAAAGATCAGTGGAATATGTGAGCTTCAATATACTATCATCATCATTATCGGCACTACAACCGGAATCCGGTCCGGGCCTTATTTAGCAAGTCTCCCCACCGCTATCCGGTCCTTATCCGAGACTTGTTAAATAGTTCCTAATAATTTGTTTTTAAAGTAAAGAAATTACTCCGGGGTGAGCTTTATCAACATATGGTTAATTTAATGACGCCTTTATTAGTATGTGCAGAAGGTAGACATCGGCTGAGTAATGGGCATCGGTGCACTGCATGCTTATGCTAAATATTGAATCAATATCATATCAATCGAATGAAGTAGAACATCGAATTCATATAAGGTTACGTTCTCATTCATAATAGGGCTTCCACACAAGGCACTTCTAATATAAGATCTGCTATTCTGTGGGTATTGTAACAATTTATTTACACACACAAAATTGTAATATATTTTATATTGCAATAGCACTCTCTGTTTTGCCCCCGGGTTTGGTTCGGCGGTGGTGTCGTGTTTGCTGATGTCTTCGGTTAGTTGGATGTGAACGAGGCCTTGAGAAATTAACCATAGGCTAGAAACGGTATTACTTCCCACGTGCATTATTCCTGGACAGAGCTCTTTTGTACTACTCTCGAAGTAAACAACTATCCTTTTTTTTACAAATCAATTTTATTCAAATGTTATTTATTCACCGATATTGAGAAGTTATTAATTCATAGATAGTGTTTTCACTTTTGAAATGTTCATCGATATAGAGAATTTATTAATTCATAGTTAGTTTTTCGATTAATATTAATATTAGTACAAAGAGAGGAAGAAAAAAACGGTTTAATTACTGGAGACACCACTCTTTCTTATTTATACAAAGAACACTCGAGTCGCACGACGATTCATAGAACACCCTCCGAGGCTCTGGCGATCTAAATTACACGAGCGTTTTTATTTGCCGCACACAAGAAGACTGCGCCCCACCGCGAGTTGTTTTTAAAATTCACGCACGATGACTTGTTTCAACCAGACGACCACGAACAACGAATTGACTCATAACCACTTTTTACTGCCACAACCACTAACCGCCCAACAACAGGTAATCTCCCTTTTGCCTGATCGCCCATTTCCTAAATGTGAATAACCTCTCGCGATTTTAGTCAGCAGCCAATGAACCCAGGGAGAATGAGAAAATTGCAGAAGAGAGCAGCCTGCTTAGGGGTGGATTTAGTTTCTCTCGCAACGAAAAACGAAACCAATAGGGTAACCTCGTGACCACCTTTTGAAGCTTGGATAATTGTCGGAATGCAGAACCACAAGTGAATTCCGAGTAGGGGAAATGGAAAGGGTTGAGGAGTATACTCATGCATACTTTTCACCGGACATTGATATTGTTCCCAGTGAATGCCCTGTACTTTTTATACAGGAAAAAGTGGAACATTGGCTTGGGGACAATTTTCCGAATGCAAACCCAGAAGTGCATTCCGAGAAGGGGAATGCGCGGGATTGAAAAATATAATCTTGCATACTTTTCTGGTAGAAACTATTCCCAAGCGTATTGCTTGTACCTTTTATATCAGACACGGGAATATTGCTTGGGATCTTCTTTTGCATTGGAACGAGCAAAAGGAATTTGAAGATAGGCTTAACTGATTCACTATGTAGAAACAGCGTCATCAACCCATGTTTTGCTGTTGTTAAACACCATGATGGATTTTGATTATTCATGTAGAATAATGCTATGGGGGTTTTAGGAAATGGTGTTTTTCTTTAAAAAACGAATGCGAATCAGTTAAATGATTCAGGGGGGGGGGGGGGGGGGGCTTGTGGCAGCTCCGCCAAATACCACGGTTTACCTTCCTGAAAAACCCCCATAATCATCACCCAAGACGCTCAAGTCCTCGCCAATGCATTCGCATTCGGCACCTAAAAATGCTGCACGCATTTAAGAGATCAAATCTATGATCTTTAAGTCCCTGTAAAGAAAACTTACCTTCATGCATTGTCTTCGCATACCATTGCTCCTTAAGAATTCTTTATTAGCTTACCAGGAATTTCCAATCAATTTCGGCATCTACGTCGCCAGTCAAATTTCCTTAGATGAATTCCGGTAAACAAATAATTAGATTTACATACATTTGTAACCTTCATGACAGGGACCATAAATATTGCGCCGTCTATTTTCCCAGCCGCGTCATGTACCTCTTCATACACATTGCCGGCAACCTTTTTTGTTTGTCTTATCAATAAACAACCCAAGCAGCTGCATATAATTGGCGCAATAGACGCTGAAACCAAATTCTCCAGCATTTCCTAATGCAAACATGAGTCCGGTTTCTACTGCATCCAGAGATGCCATAAACATCCAATTTGCTTTTAGCACCTTTTTTCTCCCAACGTCGATAATAGCGTCGGGCATCGCGTAAACAATGACCCGCATTACCAACGGCACATTTGGTCATTTCTCCCTTTTGTCCTTGCCGCCTGCCTGTTTTCGTTGTTCCACTGCTGTCGAGCACATATGAATAGCATTAATCTGAACGATCACCACACATACTACCATGACCTTATCACAAGATCTGGTTTCCTATACCACCAAGAGAGACTTTACGTGTCTCTGATGTTAGGTAAAAACGATATCCTTATTGGAGAGGATATCGGTTGGGTCGTTTTCCAACCCCCGATCAAGTCGGTCGCGTCACTATCCGCCGTACCGCGTGCACCGGTACGGTGCGAGACACAAAAGTCGCGAAAGTACCACCCCCTCGAGTGTATTTTTAAATCGAGCAAGTCGCCTATCGAAGTTGAATTAAAAACCTTCGGATCGATAAAATAAAAGTTATAAATTACAAACCACAAGCCGCAAGTGTTTTCATTTGGTTTTACCTCTGGTCGAGGGTATGCTGAGACGATGTACTTGTTTTGTTTCTTTTGGTGGACAGTGCATTTGAAATTCTTTCCCGCGGAACCTTAGTGACAATAAACAGTGAATGAAGGATGGAGGAGGAAGTGAATCAAGTACCCATACTGGTACATACGTCCTCCCCACAGGCTTTAATTAAGTAACAGTATATATCTCAGCCGACAAAGCAAGGTTGCACTGGTCGACGTGGAACTCCTGTGTTATTGCAGCCGCCTGGCACAAAAGACCAATAACGCATCGGAATGGGATATAAACCCTGGATTTAGGCCCCCAAAGAAAACCAGTACCAAATAGCTCCTAAGATATTCTATCACCTCAATCTCTCCTTTGTCAGAGTCAATCGTCAGAGTCTAGTCCGCACCAAAATGTCAGGTAGCCACCAATTTTGGCGTACCCTAATATCAAATATCGACCTATACCCTTCCTACTATAAACTCTATACTCCATACAATTAATTTTAATTCAAAATGTGCCGTCATTGTGTAAGGGTATTCATAAGCGCTTTTGAACATCCAACCGTATTGTTTTGTCTGTATCTTTTCTAAAATTCTATCACTACGTCACCATTTACTTGCTTTTGATCTTCGTGCACCTGTTAAAATTTATTGAATGCCTCCCAATATGGATCTGAACAGCACACACTCGCCCCCAATATAATGTCATCATAAGTAAAGTCAACTTTATTGAAATCTAATAAATAATTCCACTGGTCGCGTATAGGCTGCTGTTGTAAAATTGATTTTCGTCGAAGGACATCCACTATGGACCTCCATGTTATTTGCTCCGCTCCACTTGGCACAATTTCAATCTAATTTCCTCTCGTTTATGCATAAAAAGCCTTATCAGGACAAAAGCCACCCGTAAAACATAATAAATATGGCAAAGCGGCTTGATGGGAAAACAACATACTCAGGTTCACTTTGCCCATACACCCAATTGAACCCACGCCCACTCCCACACTCGTACATCTCCAACTCTCATCTACTCTAGGACAACCGAGCTCCCGTCTTTTTCGCAATTGGCAGGCTAGGCATGTGTAATGAATGCACCCATTCCCATTGACTCCGGTGTATTAAGTGAGCGACGCAGCAGTAAATTAATTGAATTTACCCTCATCCGATGGGGAGAAGTATCGGTATATCTGGGAGCTAGTAAGCTAGTGTATGAGCTTCTTTGTTTGTTGTGTTTTAGAGTGTGCTTCTGTTGTTTTTCTCTATTTTGAACTTGCTCTTAATCAGATAAACTGTTTTGCATTAGACAAATTTGTTTTATGTGACGTGAGCACATGAAGGACTACCGGCAACAACCGTAGCATGGTCACGGTAAAGTAAAATGCATCCGCTATGATCCCAGTACCAGCAAATTGTGTCCGTATTTGTATGTTTGCCTTTTCGATGGAAAATGCACCCTGGATGAGGAGCAAAAACAAAAACATATAAAAAAGCAACATACTACCATTTTGGCAAGTCAAACCACGTTCCCTGGACCCACTTTGCTAACGTGGCATCTGTGTTTGGCTTAGTGCACTGCCCTTCCTCTTTATCTTATCTTTGAAGTTCCATTAAATCCAATGCACAGCACCCTCATCTATAAAATAAATAGTAAAAAAAAGTGTTTGCTGCTCGAAAATCCCACAAAACATAAATTTGCAGATGCACCCCGAGCTTGGGGATGCAGCAGTGGTCATTAATATTGGAAAAACCTTTTTCCATAGACAACACCAGGACCACTATCAACAGCAACACCAAGACGAGCAATAACAACCCCAACGAGCTCTGATGAGTACGATGATGGTGATTATAACGATGCGGATGCGGATGTACGCGAAAGTATTCTCCTGTATCCTCCGGCACTTAGGTAGCAGCTCTCTTGGCAGGGATATCACTAAAAGCTCGGGTCGTCTTCGATGACCATCGGCTGAAATCAACAAATAGCCACTGATACTGCTAAATAAATTAAACCGACAACATTGCCATAAATGTACGGAGGAAATTTTGATTTCAATGGGCGCGATGAATGCCTTCTAAGGGCAGACGTTCATTTTATAGCTGCCATTGATGGCATCATGGTGCACTTCCGCTGAATCGTACTTCTCCTGCTTCACGGCCCTGCTATTCCTCTGCCTATTTTGAATGCTATTTCTTTATGGCCGTTGTGTGCCGTTGTATGAAGTGCAATTTGTGCAAATTTTCGAAACCGGATTTCTGCATTTATTTATTTCACTTCGCCCTCTGTAAAGGTGAATGTGAACGTGTCCTAAAGTTTAAACCGCTTGCATACTTCAATGTTAGTTGCACCCTGGCGCTATAACTGTGGAGATACGCCCAACGAACCGCTAACCCGCTGGGGGCGGTTTAATGAAGTGCATATTGCATTACGATGCCATTACTATAAATTACTAATGACATAACTGTGGTGTGGATTGAGTATATCGTGTATCTAGATGCACTTGCGAATTTACATATCAACCCTTTGAAAGCAATGAATACGTAATTTTTACGTTGCGCAGAACACGCTAACGATCGAACCCTCTATCTCCTGTAGCGATTGTTACAAGGCTTATGATGGGCGGGTGGAAACGGCATCGTAGTGATGCCTTGTGAAATGACGAAAATCCGCTTAGAAGCATATCGATCCCGATATGCATGGGGAAACTATAGAAACAAGTATCATTCTGGTATGCAATAAGGGGACGCTCTTATTACCATTTTCGTATAAGTAAACTTAAAAAGTTTTTAGAAGAGGGGGGACTAAGAGGGACATGCCTAGCTGAGTTAAACAAAACTTTGTCTTACATGAAACCATTAACAAGGATCTACTGACAAGTATTATTCGGTCTTGTAGTCTCCAATCGAAATACTTATTTAGTTGTGTTTCAAAGCGTGTATATATTGGAAAACACTTATTTGTTCGATGTAATTACTTGAAACCCTTCCGTATAGGCCGTATTGCACCAGCATAATCTCGACTCGCGTTCGTCCAACTAATCTATTTAAATCACACATTTATGATATCCAACAAGCCTTAATGGTTGAATTGATTAGGAACATGTGTCATTCCTGGAGGGCCGAGCTCAATTTACATTATGGTATCTATTCGATTGCCAACGATGAAATTTGTATTTTTTTTCTAGAAATTTCGTCCTTCATGACCCAATATATTGAGAAGTTGTGGCTGTAATTTTTTTTTCGAAACAAATTTATTACAATTACCGATGAACTATTGACTACTTAGTGAGACCAACTATATTTTTTTTCGAAACAATTTTATTACAATTACAGATAATCTATTGACTGCTTAGTGAGACCAACTAAATAATAAAGCTAAATGTTAAGGCAACACGTCTTGTTCATTAAAGTTATATTGTGGGGAGGAAGTATAGTACCTGCATGGGTACACGGTTCACTTCCTCCTCCATCATGTATTGTTCCACCGACGAGCACTAAACAATTACGAGGAAGCAGTGGAAACATCAACGAAAGCAAAACACACGGCTATGGATTTGTTGCACAAAGTTTGTTTTTATTTAAAATTTATAAATTATTTATTGTTTGTCTTTTACATTTTTGTATGATTTATTTGTTTTCACCAAAAAACTATTGAACACTTTCGTATGAACTTAAGGATATAGTTTTATCAAAGAGACTATTGTATACCGATTTTTGCCGCACTATATGTTTTCGATAATAAACAATTTGGGATCAATAAATTTACGTTATTTCATAGATTCACGGAAAAATTTACGTGGAAAAATAAACTAAAACTTCCTAGAGTTGAAAAATAAAACACACACGACTCCGGGTATATATTCGCGTGTTACTGTTTACGCTTCTCCGCTGGTGGCGCGGAGAGCGGGAGTGACCCGTGCGACCAGCGTGGTCGGAGGATGGAATAAGACTCAGCGATCGTCATCTCATGCAGAGATGATTTCGCTAAG
This sequence comes from Microdon myrmicae, assembly GCA_963931805.1. NCBI lineage: Eukaryota > Metazoa > Arthropoda > Insecta > Diptera > Syrphidae > Microdon > Microdon myrmicae. The sequence continues at coordinate 89,344,289 of OZ007501.1, forward strand.
GAAAAAAATGAAGAGAGAGAAAAACTCTTCTCTTAAGGGTGTGAATATATCCTTGCCAAGGATATGTTTTATCTCCCACAAGTGTAACGTAGAGTCTCTCTTATGGGAACAAGAAAACCAGATCTCGTAATAAAGGTCATGGTGGTATGTGTGGGATCGTTCAGATAGATGCGTTTCACACGTGCAGTGGAACGACGAAACAGGCAGGCGGCAAAGACAATAGGGAAAATGAGCAAATGCCCGTTGGTAATGCGGGTCATTGTTTACACGATGCCTCGTCGCTATTTTCGACGTTAGGAGAAAAAGGTGCTAAAAGCAAATTGAATGTTTATGGCATCTCAGGCTGCAATAGAAACCGGGTTCATATTTGCATTAGGAAATGCTGGAGAATTTGGTTTCAGCGTCTATTGCGCTAATTATATGCAGCTGCTTGGGTTGTTTGTTGGTAAGACAAACAAAAAAGGTTGCCAGGCAATGTATATGAAAAGGTATATGGCGCGGCTGTGAAAATAGACGGCGCGATATTTATGGTATTTGTCTGGTACCGAATTGGTTCAGAATACCAAATAAGCAAACAAAGAAATCTTATGAAAAATTGTATGCGAAGGGATGCATGAAGGTAAGTTTTCTTTATAGGGATTTTAGGGTTATAATAATTGGGTCTGTTTGATGCGTGAAGCATCTAAGATGCTAATGCGAATTGCATTAGCGAAAGCTGGTGCAGACCCGGGTTATGGTTATGGGGGTTTTTTCAGGAAGGCGAGCCGTGGGATCTGGCGGAATCGCCACAATATATTACGATATAGAAACCGCGTAGTCATCCGTAACTATTAATTATGATATTGCAATCAAGAAAATTGTGGTCGCTTATAAATTGTGCTATAGGAACCCGGAAGTTCATGACCTCACTGACTTGGCTGTGACATCTATAATTATGTATTATAATCTGCCGAAATTAAATTACAGAATTGACTATCTGAACGGACTCATTTGTATTTCTCGACAGTTTACGAACATTCATGAATAAACAGCCGCAATGAAACCACGCCCATCATTTATAACTTTCTAGAAATGTTGATGGCATCGGTTTTTATTGTTACGAGTATTTGGGAGTCAGTTCACATGGAATGTTTGGATCAGTGTTATATCTATTGAATCAAAATAGAATTTCAGCAAATTGTACTGTCTTGCATTGGTAACTAATGAACAATTACAGTTGTCTAACAGTGGAACTATTCGAATTAAGTTCTCTTCTTCCATATACAGTGGGAGTTGTAAGTTCAATAAACGCAGCAAAAAGTATGTAGTGCACTTACAATGATAGTGGTTATATCAAACAGATTTAGAGGGCTGGCAATTGTGATTGTGGTGCTGGTTATGGTTATGATTATTGTAAATAGTGGGCTTTAACACAGATTCCCTAACGGATGGTAGGATTGTGGCGGTTCCGCCAAACCCAACGGCCCACTTACCTGAAAAACCCCGATAACTACATCCCAATTGGCATAAGTTTTCGCTAATGCAAGCGCATTAGCACCTTAAGTGCTGTACGCATCCAGGTTATCAAATTTATAATCTAAAAGTCCCTGTAAAAGAAAACTTACCTTTCATGCATCCCTTCGCATACAATCCCTTGTAAGATTTCTTTTCTACCTTTTCAGAAATCCCAAAACCTATTCGGTACCTTCCGTTTCAAATTCCAACCTTCCCACACCTGCACCGCAATCTTCCCGCAGCAAAAACATTTTCTTCCCAAGGATAATTAATGCTTTCAATGCATTACCTGGAAATGCCTGCAAAGAATTTTCCTACAAGCACATACACACATGTATCAATGCGTCTTTGCATAAGCGACTAAAAGCCGAATTTCTAATTAGTGTAGATTTTCACACTAGATTTCGACACTTGCGTCGCCATAGATACCATGTATCATTGACACAGATGGTATATACAAACCGTAATTGAATAACCATCTAATCTGCCTTGCAATGACTTGCAACTATCGATATAGCTGCAAGCACTTTACCCAGAATTGCTCCTTGGTTTGAATCTCCAAACAATCATCGACTTCGCCCATAGCCGCCGCATTGAATTCAAAGCATAAATAATGCAAATATAGAATCCGTTTCCCACAAACGAATTTCCCTGCAAGTGCAAGCAAGGGATTCGTTTAGTCCACCATTAACATCATTTCTTCGATGTGTCGCATCTAATTATTTAGCCGCGACGCACATCTCAAAGAAAAATCCAATTAGCATCCGACGAGTTTCGGTTTTGTTTGCTTTACCGAACTCGCATCTCATGAATGCACTTATGCCCTGTCTTTATTTTAGATTTGTTCCCATGGCTTTGATTCATAAAAGAACCAATGTACACACATATATGTGTACCGAAACGATCTTCTGTATGAGATCTGTTTGGTTACCTCAAAGAGAGACTTTACGTCTCTCTTGGAATCGGACAATGCGCCCCTTAATTAAGCAACCCATGTTTCACTGGCCGAATTTCCTTTAACAACGAATGAATATCGTTGAGTCCATTTCCATCAGCCGACCACGCTTGCCGCGCGAGCTCCCACTCCTCGTCGCGCGCCGATGGCGCGATAATACTGGAGTCGCGAATGTATTAAAATAAAATAAGTAAAAATTAACTAAATTTCACAAATTGCCTTAAGGAATATATATTTCGAAAATAAAACTGAACAAGCAGATTTCGGTGTGTTTTCTTCATTGTTGTTGCCTCGGTGCTCGCGCCTTTTGTATTCAGGGGTATTTGTGATGGGGTTGAGAAGTGAACCGAGTGCCCATGCCTGGCACAATACTTCTCGTACCCACAGGATCAATGGATTCGCTGATCAGAGTTCTCTACTCGTTTAGCCGAAGGATACCGCCAGTTCAATGTACCAGTTTTTTTACCAATTTACCATATTTCTACATTTTTTCCAATTATTATAGGAAAGGGGGGCGGCGAGTTCCAATACCTAAAAAGAACAAATCAAATGTTTATCCCCATCGAGTTGCCCCTTGCTTCTTACCACGGATGACAAATGGCAACTCGGTGTACTTTCAAAAGTAAGTAGTCAACATTAAGCAAATCAAGGAAATTTCCTTTTCTAATGAACTTTATTCCTTCTTACAGGGTTATACAAAACTGTCTTATCCTAACTTATTATCCTAACCGAATATAAAATTACCTGTGCTCACATTGTAGCCAACAAATCATCAGCTTACGAGAGTAGGCTGAAAAGTAATGCACACGTGCTTGCGGAACCCGAATAAACTGGCCACCATTCAGTGTCTTTCGATAGCGGGAAGTATGGCGGCGTGTTCTAGTGCCATGTCAACGCAACGGAAAGAGCGTGCTGTTATCGGATTTTGCACTGCTAAAATTCATAACTGACTCCTACTGAAATTCATCATCGTTTAAAGGCTTTTTATGCTGAGGATCCTGTTTATGAGTTTACTCTAAATTGATAAGCAATAAAGTTTCGTGGTTAACGGAACACGGATGTCAATGCGACTTAAACCGCGTGCTGTTATCGAATTTTTAACTGTTGAAAAAGTGACTCCTACTCAAATTCATTATTGTTTAATGGCTGCTGTTTAATGTACGGCCACAAGGGAACCCATCGACGCAGGATGAAGCGACCGATTTCCATCCAGATCGTTTGTGCGCTTCATAATTCTCCTTTAGTGGCATCAGTGTGGTGAAATACTTTTCGTTTGTTTATTTAGTTGCCTTTTCCTTGTCATGTGCAAGTTCATTTTGGGTTCATTTGTTTTTAATTTTATTCCCCAAAAAGAAACCCTTATGTTGCGTTCAACTGAAATAAAGTTGTTGTTTTATACATCGTACCTTTCATGTTTTTTCATGTTAAGGGATCACGATCCAGCAACCCCCATCGCAGTTGTCGTGGTTGTTCCCCTGGCGATCTGCTGGCAGGACATCTGCATGAGTTAAGCGGCGCTCCCTGCGGACGGGCTGCCATAATTTGCACGTCGTGTGAGGGTTGCATCGGGAATATTTGTGTGTGTGTGTGCGTGTGTGTGTGTGTCTGTGTGTGTGTGTGTGTGTTGTTTTTGTGTTCGACATTGGGACTAATTCTCTGTTTCGACCCTATCGTAGAACCCAGTATAATTTTTGATTCTAATAAGATATCACAGTCCAGTGACTCGGTTGTTTGCGTTCAGATTAATATCTCGCAGATTTTTAAATTCTACAATTCATGTGTGATTATCATTCATGACCGATCTCGAATCGGTTTCTTTTGGAAATCATTATCATCATCATCGGCACTACAACCGGGATCCAGTCTTGGCCCTATTTAGCAAGTCTCTCAACCGGTATCCGATCCATATCCGAGACTTGTTAAATTGTCCATAATAATTCGTTTTTGCGGGCAAGATTATTAGCCTTACGCCAACCTTTCTCAGGATGTCGCTGCATGGATTGGTTCATTACTAGGCAGGTGCCAAAATAGCCATCCGGGGGTGTCACGCGGAGACTGCATGTCAACTTGGATTGAACAGGGACATGCATCGTCCTGGCCTTCGCCGGGTTGAAAGCAGAGACTTTACCCCGTATGCCCCCCCCCCCCACGCCTTGTCTTTTTTTGAAATAGTTCACGAAATTCCAAGTAATTGATAGCATTTCAGTGTTGTGTGATATCAGTTTAGCAAAAGGCAATATGCGATATAAGACTAATAACTGAGTGACGTATTTTACAAACAAATTCTATGAGTACCGTTTTACAATAATCCTCATTTGGGTATCGATGCATCTGAAGTGCAGTAAATTAAACCATATCTCCTAGAGATATTTTGAATATCGCGTTATCGTCGGGCACTACAACCGGGATCCGGTCTTGGCCTTTTTTTAGCAAGTCTCTCCACCGGTATCCGGTCCTTATCCGAGACTTGTTAAATTGTCCATAATAATTCGTTTTTTCGGGCAAGGTGTGTCTCAGGATCTTGTTGCATGCATTGGTTCACTACTTGGAGGGTGCCAAAGTAGCTATCTAGGGGTGTCACGTGGAGACTGCATGTCAACTTGGATTGAACAGGGACAAGGATCGTCCTGGCCTTCGTCGGGTTGAAAGCAGAGACTTTGCCTTGTAAACTTGGACACACACACACACACACACACACACAAACACACAAATATCCCCGATGCAACCCTCACACGACGTGCAAATTATGGCAGCCCGTCCGCAGGGAGCGCCGCTTAACTCGTACAGACGTCCTGCCAGCAGATCGCCAGGGGAACAACCACGACAACTGCGATGGGGGTTGCTAGATCGTATTTTGATGCAAATAGTTCACAAAATTCCAAGTAATTGATAGCATTGTAGTTTTGGGTGATGTCAGTTTGAATTATTTAGCAAAAGGCAATATGCGATATAAGACTAATAACTGAGTAACGTCTTTTAGAAACAAACTGTATGAGTACCGTTTTACAATAATCCTCATTTCACTATCCAAGCATCTGAAGTGCAGTGAATTAAACCACGTTTCCTAGAGATATTTTGAATATCTAAGAAGTTTAAATTTAGATCTTGTGAGTCATCAGGATGTGAACGTGAAATGTCGTTTGAGCTTGACGGATGCCCAGGAGAGTATTTCAATATTCAATGATGAGAATATTTAAAAGTGTATAACCAGATTTTCTTTCTCCAGATGATCCGGTTTCTAATTTACGTGTCTTTTGTTGGCGGCGATTGGGAGATTTTCAGAATGTTAACAATCGGGCCAATGCAGCACATAAGGATTTAGTTGTATAACTGGAGGTGCCACAGAACATGGTGGAAGATTCCATTAGTGCAATAACTACTGAGGACCAGGGGGCATCTTTCAGCTCTGGTTCTACTCTGCCTTTGAAAACGGGTGTGGGGTTGAACTGGGGAGACGCAGCAGCCACACCTGAGTCAGTTGATTCTCGGTCGAATACCAGGAACTACCTCCGAAGACGTGTTCGAATATTCAATGCCTATTCACGACCGGGTCTTGTTATCAACCGACGAACTCTAAAATGAGCACAGTTGCCGGAAGAACCCTCTTGCGCCATCGTTGTATTTTATCATACCGCTACCAGCGTGATCTAGGGAAGACAAATTATTAGTCGATTAGTGACAGAGGCTTGAGGCAGAAGGATCTCGGTCTTTTGATCGATCGGTTTGCACTTAGTCGTTACTTTAACCAAGCTGTCAGAAGCCTCGTAGTCTCGATTCGTAACCAACCATCGTCGCTGGCCTCTGCCCGAGAATTCGCTCGACCTTAAGTCGCTACTCACAAGCTGTGTATTTTCTTCCGATTGACCCTGTCAGATTACGAAATTAGTCGCCCGACTGACCATGTCAGGTTGCGGTGATGACAGCCAACGGTCCTTCCTCCCGAGTGCCCTGTAAGGTCGCGACATCAGGAGTATCAGTAGGTTCCATCCATATCTGTCCGTACATCTTCTTGATGTCTGCAATGAGTGCCACCTTATATTTTCTCCACCTCCCAATCTATTCGATGATATTTCCTTATAAACCTGGATCAATCATTAAATAGTCCTTTAACGATTCGCCATTTGACGTTTTGCATGAAGCATCAAACACTACGCACAATTTTGTGGTGCTACTCGACTCTTTACATACCGCATGATGAAGCAGGAAATGATGTGGTTTTGTTAAGATTTGACTCTCTGGGGTCACCTCTTCCATGTGGCCGAGGGTAAGGTATTCCTAAATGCAGTCCCCTCTCTAATTTCTGCTCAGATGTGAGTCGTCTCTCTATTTGAAAAAATCTGGCCATCGCCGGTCTCATGAAATTACCGAGGCTTGGACGAATATCATTTTTAAATTGTAGTTGAACTTCGTACCGTCATCTCTTCTTCTATAAGTCCTTTGGAAATGTTGTTCACATTCCTCGTGTTCCTTTGTTAATTTTCTTTCCTCCAGATCTTCTTCCAGTTCCCAAAACCTTCTCAGTTGAGCATCCAATGAATTGTAGTGGTTTTGGATTATTGTTGCACTAGGCTGACCACCATTGTTGGTGTTTTCAGTAAGAATCCACCCCAGCTCAGTACATTGAGCAAGAGGCACTCCATTTTTCCCCGTTTGTAGGATAATGGATGCCTTCCACCAGACCCTGTAGGATAATGGATGCATATACATCCGCGCCCAAAAGGATATACAATTTTCCGAGGTTGCTGTACGGGGGACCTCCAAGGGGCAGGTTTGCAATATGCGTCCACTCGTTACTTTGCAACTGGTGGACAGGCAGCATTGCTGTTAGTTGTTTAAAAACAAATGCCTTGATCCCGAGTGAGAACTCCGGACTCGTCAAAGAAAATATGGTAAATTTTACTTTGTAATTTGATATCCCCGTAGAAGTCTGAGCTTGAGATGTGTATGGAACTTAGATTGAGTTTTGATTGAGTTGAACTCCAACGATTTGATTTATTGGTGTGCTATTTCTTGCCTCTTTGATATTGAGCGGAAAAGAGTGTTGGCAATGGTGATTTTGTACCACGTGGAGTGCATTTTGTTGAGTTTTTCTGCGACTCATAGTGGAGCAACGTACGATATTTTGAGTTGCAGCGATTGCTACTACTGCAATTAGATGCGTGGTGGTCGAACCCAAGGCAATTTGAGCAAACTGAATGTCATTTAGTGATTTGACGTCCATTTTAAAAAATTTCTTGCACTGGCCTAAAATACGTGTGTGGCAGTTCTACGAACCACACAACCCACTATAGGTTGAGATGTCCTTTCCCCCAAGGAACATACTCACCTTTATCCATCACACGTGCCCACAGACACATGTCCCAAAAGTCCTTACTCCCACCTGAAACAAAAGGTAACATTTCACATACCAACATTGAATGCAATGGCAAAAATCCATCGAACTAAACGGTCAAAATTCCTTAATTTATTTGAATTCAACGCGTCTAATTCGACGCGCATATTCAACGCATCCAGTCCAACGCATCCAATTCAGGGCATCAATGCAATACATCCATTAAAACGTTCTTCGGTAAACAAACCGAACAACGAATATCTCCGCTTGTAGCTAATAGCAATTAGTACCTAAATTCCTAGCATGACCCAAAACCTAAAAGGCATACTTGTGCAAACAAAGGATAGCGATTCGCCGCCGACCAACAGTTATGCAATCATAAACATCTTAACGTAGATCACACACTAGATGTTTATGATTTGGAAATGCAATTAGAAACCAATACCAATCCCACGGTTCCTTTATTACCCATCTGAAGCGCACAAGAACATTGTTATCTTAAGCCAGATGGGTAACGTAAACAAAGCCCATGATAGGACCAAGAAAGAAGTGGCGGCACGCTTGATCCTTCGAAACAAGATTCCGATAAGAAGTTGGAATCGAAAACCAAAATGAAAATTTTCTCTTGCAGATAAGAGACAGACAGTGTGGATAGGAAAATCTAAATAGGACAGTAGTCTTAGGGAAAATTAATTCGAACAAAAAGTCGACATAGAGAAACCCAACGTCCGCGCGTGTGCAATTAGAAAAGGAAATTTTGCTACAAAGTCTGAAGGGGAAATAGTGCCGAAGTTGTAAACGAAAGACAGACCACTGGTGTAAACTCCGGGTAGTAAAACGTTGAATGCTTTTTGGTGTAAAGGATGATCTATATTTTTTTAAATCGGTGTAATCGTTTCACCGAAACTAAAGTCTATCGTGTACACCCGTAACGTTGCGAAATATAAATACTTAATAAAGCAAACAAAAAAAAAGTTATAAATAAACGCTTCAGAAAATACCTTAACAGTGTTTCATTAGTGTGTTGAAATTCTTTGGTGTTTTGTTGGTGTTAGGTATTGGACAGTGTTGGGCGGAACACTTCTTGCGACGAAAATCTGCCAAACGTGTGCCTTTACAGAGCCTACAGCGAAACTGTTTGCCTTCTTCCTTGACTTGGACAATTATCAAAATCGACGAAGCCAAGGAACTATCAATCCTCGGCACTTGAATTAATTCGACTCTTAATTGGAGCGTACACGATTTTGAAGCTGCGAAAAAAGCGACCAAAGGCATGGGGTTCCTTAAGAGATGCAAAAAAACTTCACTCCATCCAACCTGGTCACTATTTACGAGGCATATCATCAACAACCGGGAGCCGGTCTTGGCCTTATTTAGCAAGTCCGAGACTTGTTAAATTGTCCATAATAATTCGTTTTTCCGGGAAAGGTTCTTAGCCTTGCGCCAATTTACAAGGCATATATTCATTCCAAATTAGAGTTCATCTCCCATATTTGGTCAGGCGCATCCAAAACTGCACTTCAGGTGCTCGATAGAATGCAAAAACGAGCAGTGAAACTTGTGGGGGCGAGGTTGTGGTGCCGGCATACGACACGGGGTTCTACTTCGTCCCCACAAGTTCTTCAAGGTCCGCCGTAAAATAAAACTGTTCACCTACACAAGGAGTAAAACTCCGCCACACGACAGCTAAATGAAAACACTCAGGTTGGTTTACTAATTAAATGGTTTATTTATTAAATCATTTCTTAACACAAACTGGGATGAAACGACATGTCTCATAAAAAATTATTTTCGTCGAGTAAAGTTCGACGTTAACATACATTAGAACACTGATGGTCGGCTCTCGACTTGGTAAAGGCGCACACACGAAAAGGGTAATTAATAGGTAAAACTGATTTACGCACGCAACTGCACTCCGACAGGTTAAAGGGAGACTTCTGAATGTACGAATCGGTGGTTGGAATACGACTCAACGATATTCAATCGTCGTTAAAAGAAATTCAGCCAGTGAAATTGGCTCTCTTAAATTAAGGGTGCATTTCCTGTTCCGAGAGGGGCGTAAAGTCTCTCTTTGGGGTAACCAACAGATCTCATACAGAGAATCGCCTCAGTACACGTGTATGTGTGTACACTGGTTATTTTATGGATCAAAGCAATGGTAAAGAATTTAAACAAAGAATAGGGCATAGAATGTATTCATAGGATGCCAATTCGGTAAAGCAAACAAAACGAATCTCCTTGGATGATAATTGCTTTTCTGTTTGCTCTTGCTGCTGCTGATGAAAAGCAGATCCTGAAATATAAGAAGACAAGGAGATCGGGTAGATCATTGTCTAAACTGTGCATTGCAGCTGTAACGATAGCTGCAATGCCCATGCACATGGTGCTAATTGGTTTTAGCGTATTCACAGGGAATTGGTGTTCATAGCATCGTTGGCAGGGGTAAGCATACCATACCTATTTAAATTTGCCCATGCTGTATGATTTAATTTATGGTTTAAGACGCGAGATGCGTATATTTACTTTGGTCCCTTGGGTGTAGGTCGCCAGCCAACGTGTATGAAAGGGAATTTAATGTACACATGAATGAGGCTGGGAACAGGCGACGCAATGATAATTATCCCTGGCTAGGATGGTTACATGATATGGTGAACCGATAAGTTTTCTTCTCCAGGGATATGCTGTTTGGAACAGAAATCTTATGAGGAATTTTGATTTCAAATAAATGAATGCAGGTAAGAGTTCTCTTACATGTACTTTTAGGTTATAGATTGATCTATTTAATGCGTGAAGCATTTAAGATGCTAATGCGGTTGCATTAGCGAAAGCTTATGCAGACTGGGTTGTAGGGATGGGGTTTTTTTAGGAAAGCGAACCGTGGGTTTGGCGGATACGCCACAAACTTATTGGAGACACAGCTGTAAGTCGATCAAATCCGTCGTTAGAACATAGGCGCAACGTATCATGCCTATCTCTTTTCTGTAGGTATTGTCACGGTCGTTGTTCAACAGAACTTGCTGAATGCGTTCCACCTCTTCAGACATTTTCTGGCGATACCCGTCAATCTGAGAATGCGCATCAATTCACGTTGAAAGTAAAGTTCAGGTTCACAAATAAATATAGAGAGTCATTCTTTAGCCGAACCACACGTATGTGGAAAACTCTACCTGAGCATGTGTTTCCGCGTCGTTGTAATGTCCAGGCATTTAAGACCAATGTACATCGGTATCTCCTTCCCTTATCCACGGCCTCCCCTGCCGCTGGGACTGTGCTCTGACATTTAAGCGTACTTCCAAATCCCCGTTTGTGCTCGCAATTATCCAAGAATTTGTCTGGTGCACTCAGAAGAATACGTGTCAGTTCTCCTTCACTTTACTTAAGTATCTCTTTTACTTTACTTTCAACGTTCGGATAAACACAGAGAATCAATCTTTAACCAAATTAAGCAAGTTACGCTTTGCCATGTTTTTAGCCGTGAATTAAATTTTTAGGCTCTTAGGATCAATGTGGATAGCCAACACATTTCCCTATTTACTCTTTGGTTTCCGGCCACAGGATATCACGGAAATCCTTTTGGAAATTATCATTACATTTTAAGCGACCATCCATTTTCAGAATTACAAATTCATTATGGGTATTAAATGTTGCCAATGCACTCCGATTGCTAACTTCCAATCACGATCTTCGCTTTCAGTCGCAAAGAATTCCAAGTAACATTCGTTCAAGATCGAGATGGGAGTATCCTTTTTGTCATAAGTTTCACTAAACGGAGTCTTTTTCGACAATTATACAATACAACGAATAGCTTCACGGATTTTAATTCCCAGCACAAAAGTCGTTGCAGACAAATAACTCTGTGCCGCACAAGGCTTATAAAACAAGGTCATGGTTAAAGAGCATTCATTGTCGATTCATGTAAGCAAGAAAGTTTGGCCTTAAATTCTAATTGCGCCCACATCTATCTTCCAATCTCTTGTATTTAACTAAGTAGCTCAATACTTAACTCTAATTCCATCTGATAACCTTGCCGATAAAAGGTTAACGTATTAAGTAAAACTTCAACAAATAAGTGACTTTCTCACGTTTTTATGAAGGACCCAGCTAAGTCAAGGCCACTCTCACAACTTAATCTACATCGTCTGTGGCCAAATTGGAGACTTCCAAGTGTCGCTCGCAGTTGTATACTCAGCAAATCGTCAAATATTTTTTTATAGCAATAAAACTCACCGCATAAACTCAATTAAACCTTTCTAGAGTATTTGCCATCCCCTCGGGTGGAATTGTTACAACATCACACGAAATTTTATAAAAGATAACACTCATGGGTCTTCGCCACGATACTCCAAGGGATTCATTTATAAAACCATTACTCGAAAACATAAACGATATCAAAAAACAAATGGATAAGAAATACCATTGCTATAAAGTAGCCAACAATGGCTACGAAAACCACTAAGGTGTGTTTACCAAGTAAGCCCAGCCCTTATTTTGACCCTTAACTTTTAATCACTGGCCCTTGCTTTAACATTTGAGCCCTTTATTCGGTAAACCCATACACGACTAGATATAAAGGCAGCCAAAGGCCATCATTGATGACCATCGATAGACGTCAGGAATGATACAGTTGAATTTAACATGATAGGGTGGTGGTGCACACACCCCCCCACAGTAGAAGGTTAGTATTAACGTCGGCAACAACAAAACTAATTTTGAAAAGCCAAGAACATAACAACAACTTCTCATCAAGGTGAGTGTTACTAATGCACTCGGACATGGGCATCTCAACCCGAAAGTAACTTTTATTTAACTCCAGCTACCAATGACTTTGAAGGACTAATTAACATAATGGACTCATTCATAGCTGAGGTACGATGAGATATATGTGACGTGATCTGCAGTAAAGTCAAAGGAGATATGTGGACTTGCCATTCATAAAGAGCTCGGAAGTATGCTTCGAAAACGCTTCAAACAAAAAATAAAAAAAATAAAAAAAGGAATGTAAATGGAAGTTGGAAGGACTGAGTACAGCCGCCACTTATCGGTCATCTGAAGTGATAGGGCATCAGTGGGTTGAATGTTTTTTAAAAGACTGTGCCGATGTGTGTTGAGTTCTTTTGTGTCCTTTACAGAACCCTTTCAATGGAAGTTGATTTTTGAATGAATAAACGAAATAACCCAGGACACGTGTTGGTTGCGAAAACTTCTGGGCATTCCCCTTTTTGCTATAAGACATACATACTCACGTAGAACCATTTAAATATTCATGCCGCACCGAACTTAAGGAGTACACATGACATTAAGTGGCAGTAAAAAGGATTTCTTGTGATTTCCATCGTGTAGCCAATCTCCGATCGTCATCTCAAATTCAGGGAAAGTGCCGCCAAAAAATCATGATATACATGCCGCATGCAACACACCCTGCCACGAGAACTTTTTATACCCCACAAATCTCCAATAAATTTCCAGGGCAGGCAATAGACTACCGAGTTTATCTCTTTACGGTAGGAAGTTCTTTACCAGCTTTTTTCAGTCCATGATCCCGATGGCTCCTTTAGGATATGAATTTTTAAAGCGACTTTTTCAGCAGCCTCTGTTGGGCCAACTAACGTCCAGGTCATACAACCTATCGTTGCTCTTAAGTTATTGCTCAAGGTTTCTATTCATATACGGGATATATGATATAGGGTGGAGATGACTGTTAACCACACGGATAGTTGGCAATATGGTATTTCGGTGTAAGTACTCAATTTGAGGTCACCTACAACGCTATAGGGATCCAGTCAGAGCATAGGGAAAACCTACCTCAGCTCGCTTCGTAAATTCATTCAATTTTTCCTCGAGAGCATGAAAGATTGGAAAATGGTGGATTTATGAGGAGGCCGCGATAGATAGATACGTCACATCCGTGTTGGTATAGTACGCCATGTTCACGTGACTTTTAAAGTACCCAGTGAGAAGTTAATATCCTTACAGTTGAGCTGTAATACTATGGGGACTTTAAAGTGGATTGACCGGCAACCTGCACACGTATCGCATGGCGGCCAATGCCAAAGGTACAAAGTTAGATAGCTGCAAATGGAGGCAGCATTCATCGGTCGCTGTTATACTGTTGGCTGAAGCCGCGTCATATGTACGATAGCGAATACCTCGCCGATTCCTGAAGGTGGTAGTATTCCACTATTCAGTTTTAGTTTGAGTAGCTGGATGCTGTGGTTACCTTTTTGATACATGCACTGGAGATAGATGCACGGAATGCACAATGAACTATGGTTGATGGTGGCCATGATGCAATGGCATGTTACAGTTTGCACGGTTGCTTCGTTGAGTGGTCCAATTAAGTAATTGAAATTATCCGATAGGGGAGACGGATTTTCAATGCAAAATATTGATAGGATTTATTTCACTGAAGCTTCAAGTGAAATGAAGTACTTGAAATTGAGATACGAAAATACCCTGCGTTCAGAGAATGTTTTTCACATACGATGAGGCAATGCGAATATATATTTTGTCAAAATCATGGTACGTTACCGTTGGGGGTAGCCAAACTAAACCATCGTCGTTAATGATTTAATTTGATATTTTAACTAATTTAAAAGTTTTTGTTAGATATTCTTGTTCAATTTTAAAGAGCTTTTCACAACGTTTTTCAATCCAATTCTAAATACTACAGCATGATAAAAAGTAATGATAATGATTCAAAATAGAAATAATATTTTATATATAATTTATTTTGTCTCCATCAAACTAATCCTCTCCCTCTATAATAGGCTCATTCCAACGTTTCTTTCAGTTTTTGAAACATTATACTTTTTAGATAAACCTTTCAAGTGGTGAGCGAATTCTCTTGAATGACTTACCTTAACTCAAAACGCGACCGACGGAATAGTAATTAAGAAGAATTCTGACGCACCTGTAACTGGCCAGTGTGGTGCCTGTGGAACAAAAGTCGCTTGACTTTTTAATAGAATACTCATTCTAATTGTGGCAGTATGCTGTGGGGGTTTGTAGCGTTCTAAGAACGCACAATTCCACCCAGGTAGGGTTCCTACCCTTCAAGGAACATACCTACCCTGAAAACGTTACACGCGCTCACAGACGCGTGCCGCTAAGTCCGCTAGGGCCCTGAAACATTCACCACAACGTTGAGCCCAACACAAAAAGCAAGGAACTGAACGTCCAAAGCTTTCAACATCAAGCACAACATGTCGATTGTAGCATACCTGAAACAAAGGTAAAAAGCATACATTCATCCGGCTCCCTAGAGGAATTCCGAAAGATCGAAATGCATCGCATCCCAGCTCTGCACAACAGGAAATCCTGAACATCTACACGATGTTACAAGGAATCGCTATCGTGCGGGTAGCTGCCGTAAAAACCACCCAAATCCGTCCAGCAAACAAAGGCAGCGACAACCTATCCGCTACCAAATTTCGGGCAACCGTAATTATCTCAACGAGATAATTCGGAAAATTTATGAGGCTAAAAACCTACAAAGGATCTATTTCGATCCCACGACCCCTTTCGATTTTCACACTCATTAGAAAGGTCGAATGCATTGTTAGTTTTAACCGAAAGAAGTTAAACAAAACCATGGACCGTACGTCCATTCAAACTGCACGATATCCGTCGGCCGCGCGCCAGATGTTTTGTGCAAATAAAGGCGGCACAAAATCGACAGCCGTCGAACCAAATTTCGATCACCACCAGGGATGGTGATAATGACGTTTAAGGATGTATGCGCAGATTGATTTTTTCCTTTTCAGGCACCGAAATTACCCCTGGGACTTAATAACACGCTGCTAACAGAGATTCGGAAATTCTGTTAGCAGAGCGAATAAGAAATTTCTCTGTGCAGATATAGATACGATCGGTAGCAGGATATTTTTGGGGTTGAGATAGATAGTATAATTTGGGCCGTCAACGGGACGACAATTGGTACGGAGAGGGAGATGTAAAAAAGCAAACGATTAATTGTATCCTAATTTCCTGTAATTTAATCTAAGGGAGTAACATGTGTTTCGCTGCGTTGTTAATTAAAATATTGTCAAGACACGTATTTAAGTTGAATCCGGCATAGTGCGCAATTTATGAATAATTAGTTGTACGAAATAAAAAGATTAAATCCGTAAACGATCTGCGCGTTTTATTTGTGCTTTTCGCTCGGTGGATTCGTTGTGTGCTAGCAGTGTGCGGCGGAACGCTACAACCAGGACCTTCAACCGAAGGACAATAAATATTCGTCAAAGTCAAATCACACCAAATAATGTTCCGCCAAAGTGGTGACCCCGACGTGATCTGTACACACAGCATACACTTTCCCATAGTAAACAGAACTTCACACACGATCACGACTTCCGCATAGAGCACAGCCCCCAAAATAGTGAAGAGCACCGAACGAAAAATCGAACAAGAACATACATCAGAGCCGTATACCATAGCGATAACAAAAATAATTCACATCAGTGGAGTATAGTCGAGTTTAAAAAAATCAAATTGTAAACACGGACAGTAGCCTGATGGGTAATGCTTAGGTAAAAATGTTTGGTGATTCAAACTGTCATAGCTTCAGTTCGAATCACACGTTCTTCTTCACTATTATTTCAAACGCTATAGGTTCTCTATACTACATGGAGAACCAACCCACAATTTCAACCACAATTTCCGCCTTATTTCGACCGCTTTCAGCGCGTCATATCAACCCTATCCCACGTTCAGTTAGTTCACCTGCAAAACATGTTTCCCAAAAGGACGCATTGCTAAACTCATTATCCTTTGCAGATAATGCATAATTGAGTTTAGCTATCTTTTCGCCATACCGCAACTCCATTTCGCTAACCCATGAGATTTCCACCGAAAATCGCGACATGTCGGTTAGCAACGGCATAGTCTGATCAAACGACGCGGTTGCATAATCATGCAACTGCTGGGGAAATTATCAAAGTATTTAATTTAGTTCCCACATTCAGATTTCCCTAGCCAATTCGGTGTCCTATTTACTTTCCCCAGACACTCCATTCGCTGGGGATCAATAATCTCTTTTCACAGGTGAATAGCACCAGCTACATTTTCCTCTCCTTCACAGTTCTGTCTCCCTACAGTTCAATGCACTCTGAGACCACCACAGCCATCACACTAGGGCAGTGGGCCATCCCCTGGGGCTGCATTGATACAAGCACACAAGCTAAGCCAACCCCGAAGTTATTGCGCCCTCACTTTTGTTCTTTTAATCCTTCGCATGCCCAGCGTCTGTCGAATAAGATGCAAGTATTATTCACCTCGCTGAGAGATGCAAATGAAAAGATTCATGAGAAGAACGCGATGATGATTGGGTAATAGCTGTGCGAACGTAAAATCCCAATTTCATCCCTAATTGGGATCAGTCGCTTATCATTTCTCATCGCGGTCGGTCACGCCGCCGCTCGGGGAACATTTTATTTCGCGACAGTTTAATGTAGTCACTATCCAACCACAGTAGTGTACACACGCTACGTTGCACGTTCAGTGGAGTCGAGAATTGGTCTTCTCAAGAATTATACGTCATTTTAAGAATCCAGGAAATTTCATCTTACACGTAAAGTTTTATATTTGCCACGAAAAGTCGTTTTAATTACCTTCAAGAAAACAGTTAAATTTTATTAATTTATTTGTGCATGTGGAATCATTGAAGGATAAATAAAAAACATCTAGAAAGTGTAAATTCGAAATCAATTGAGAACTATAAAAAAAAAAACTAAGTTAAACACGGAACACCCCGGTGTTGTTATTTGTTTCTTCTCCTGGATTTTATTTGTGAACTTTTCTCTTAGAGCAGTCGTTGGGGATTTGAGTGAAATCAGTACCCGTGTATTGGCACACTTTCCTCTACCCCTACAATGCTGTAATACGTTATCATATGGTAGGGTTTTCAACACCTTATTCCTTCATCCGTATGTTACTCAAAATCCATATCGACATCTTACTCAAAAATCCAACTAAATACTTCCGATCGGTTAGACACGTGATATATAAAACCATGTGTTCATTTATCACGGATTTATGTAATTATCAAAAGACCCAAAATCATGTAGGGCGCATTTTTTTGTAAATTTTTGAATCTATGTTTTGCAAGAACTCTTTCAACCAAACCATCACCTCTTCCAAAAATTTTATTGTCGATTCTTCTAAAAATTGTTAAGGAATTTTAGGGCTTTTTTTTTTTGTTTTTGGTTGCGCCCAAGGATGTGTGAATTTCCAAAGATCCGGCTGACCTAAGGTTTTCGCATGGACGATTCACAGAGATTAATAGTATATCACCACACTGCACCTACTTACTAAATAACACCCTTACATCTCCTAACATCTCCCCGCAGTACTGAGTTTGGGTTTTTCGTCGGGGAACTGGTTTGCTTATTAGGCTGGTCTCCTATTGCTCCTGTGACTTCTTGTCTTACTCTTTTAAGTCCGCGCAGCTTACTCTGCACTAGGGTTACTAGAGTATAGACGTTGGTCCAACACTCCTTTGACCGCATCATGTAATCACGAGATGCCTTCTCCCCGGGATGTTGTCTTTCCATTGCGCGAAGCGGCTGTGTACAAAAATGACGTGTTTAGCGTCCTCCTCAAGCTATTACGGACAGAGAGATGAACTGTCGTATTCAAAACGATTTAAGTATTTCAGATACTCACCATGTCCTGGCAAGAACTGCGTAAGGTGGTAGTTGCAATTCCCGTGCGATAGCTTTACCCAAACTTCTAAGGATGGGTTAAATATAAAGATCCATCTACATTTCACGCTCCTGTTCCATCTGATCTACCATAAAGCAATGGAAGGTTCTCTTTGTTTTTGCTTAATCGTCGCTATTCCCCCAGGTCATCCCTTGTGGCTATCCTTTTATAGATCCGAAGCGTCACCTCAGCTAGGATAGGAAGTAGAGATTGCCCTGAATACACATATAGTTCTTAATGCAAAAGCTTGTGTTCTGCCTGTGTAGTAGTTCTGCCCACACTAGCATAGCATAAGTCAGTACGGATGTGACTACGCTTAACAGGACAATTCTCTTACTACAAAGGCAAGTCAATAAGTCCTTAGAAACGCCTACGATGGTCCTTGTAGCATCACTAATGGTCTGTTTTTAGTAAGCATCATTCCTTACTAGGTGTCTGTCGGTTTTCAATTTGTTTTATGGGTCAATTTTGCATGATAAATTGGGTATAAAAAAAAGATCCGTGAGATGGGTGCCGCATTTGCTCTCAGCTGAGAACTTTTGGAGGGCATGCGTGGCAACCCAGATGAGTTTCTGCACAGACTAGTAACTGTAGATGAAACATGGATACACCACTACACCCCCGAGACGAAAGAACTGTCAAAACAGTGAACCGTTAAAAGCTGTTGTAATCCTAAATCACTACTGCCATCCAATCCCCATTATTACCTATAATCCCAATCCTGTCCGCCAAATGAATCATATGCACGACAAATTTAACCGAAAGCCCCTTTGCTGCACGTTGACTCAATTCCCATTAACCCTAACATTATGAAATGCCGAAATCCAAATGGATTTCATAATTTCCTTCGGGGAATTTGTTCAACCAAATTTTCATCCACTTCCTAGAACCCCATTCCAATTGTATTTATTTTAGACTTTAGATTATGGGAATTGATAATTGAATATATCGGGTTTTCCAATAGCGGCTTCACAACTTTGAATTTAATTTGTGAACGCACCCTCACTAATCATCGAACTGTCACTGTCAATTTATTCAGAAAACTCAACGTTTTCATCGTGGTTAAGTACACGAACGAACAATGTCTGCAAATTATAACAATTTACTACCGAAATTTGGAGTCGGTGACCGCAACTTTAAGAGCGTTAACTCCAATTTTCGGTCGTAATTCTCGCCCTATTAGACAGGCAATAACAAGTTTAGTGAAAACATTTGAGTCTACATATTCGTTGTGTGATGTTGCCGTGCCAGTGAGACAACGGGTTGGTCGAAGTATCGAAAAGATCGCTGCCGTTCAGGCGTCCGTAGCAAACGATCCAAATCAGTCAATTTCACGGCGTTCTCGAGAATTTGGCATCGCCCAGACCACATTATGGCGAATTTTGCGTAAGGATCTTGGTTTACAGCCATACAAGATCAGGCTGACTCAAGAGTTGAACTGTATCAGTATTACAGCTAATGAAAAATTCGACTTAACCCATTCAAAGCAGTAGTCATAATTCTAAGTAGTAAACAGTCCCAACCCACTTCTCGATATTCATAGAATATTTGAGCACCAATAGGATGTACTACGATTAGACCACAGGACAGGATGAAATATCTTGAGTCATTTATACCCAAATTATTAATTTCATCAAACATGCGGCCGACATTCTTCAAAAGGCCCTCGGACAGTCTAAGCTGAAGCATTTTGAAGTGGAGCAACAAAGTTGACACCAAAGTTAAGCTTCTTTGCTATAAGCAACTAATCCGATCTGGAATATCGTACGCCTTTCCCATATGGTCCTGTATATTTTCGGCCCAGATAGAAAGACTCCGAGTTTTCGAAAGGAAACTCCTCAGAAGGTGCATCATCCACTCTAGAATGCCTGACGGTCGCAGTTATCCCAACTCTCACCTATATGAAGGTGCCTCCATTACCCCTATCGACGAGTAGTTGTTAGAATTAGCATACAAGTATCTCCAAACCAACCAGAACAGCGCGAACCTACTTGTACGGGAGTCTTGCGTTCTTAACAATTCTCTCCTTCGATCTCTTCGGGTCCGACTGCTACAATTTCTTCTTCAGTACAAAACTGAAGGAAGAACCCTTCCCAACAACATTCCCATCTATAACAGAGGATTTCTGGACCCACCACACAGGGTCTACTGCTGACAGACTACACACACGCACGCACAGTAAAAACCGGCACAAACATACACACATACCTACCAAAGAACAGATTATCAGATGCTAAAGACGAACTACCGCAATCAAGATGTACCGGTCTTTTATAATTTCTATCCCACAATCCATCCATCCAAGTAGTTAGCGACCATTAGAACTAACCCTGTAGACACTTTCGTTAGATACCTCTCCCCCATTTATTTCTCAGATATCTTGAGACCAAGCCCAACTCTCGGATGTGGATGATTTTGGCTGTCGCAAGATGTCCAGAAGCCACACACAAGATGAACGACACATTTGTTCTTGTCTCTTTAATTTTGACACGTTTGTATTTTTCCTCTATCTTCACAATACGTTTTCCGCTTTTATACGCGCTCTAAATCTGTTAATACAAAAAGAATTTTTATAGGGTGAGAACCATCATTAAAAAAACGTGTTTGTTTTATGAAGTCAAAAGAGCCTGTGGGGGTTCTTAAAGCTCACCTGAAGAACCCCCATATTCGCAACCCATATTTGCACCTCAATCTCCCCGCATCAAAGCATTTCCTTTCACAAGGGCATTCTCCATGCATCAACGCATCGACAGAAAATTTCCTAAAAGGATTCTCAGGCATTCATAATTCAATGCATCATATTTGCTTGACTAGAAGAATTCCTTAAATAACAAACCTCATATCCCTGAAAGAAAACTATTCGGTTACAGTATTGTAACCATCATATAACCAGGGATCATTTCATTGCGTCGCCTATTCCCAGCCTCACCATGTGTATAAAAAATTTCTTTACATAGACCTTGACTGGCGACCTTTTCACCCAATGACAAAGCAAAGCTGTTTTTCCACAGGCATGCTGGCGATACGACAAACAATTCAAGTTGTTTCAAGTATCCCAAATGCATCTAGCTTCTAATGAGTTCCAACTTGTTTACTCAATTGAACTCTCAGCTCATAAATTCCTTTATGTCTTTTAAGTTTCCTGGATCCGTTCCTCGTGACCTCGCGTCATGAGCAAACAGAAATGCATTGGCACCCAATGAGATACGGCTTGTTTACTTAGCCGAACTCACATCTCATTGATGCCCATTATCCCTTTTGATTTTTTTCATCTTCGTTCTCATGGCCTTGTCCCATAAACTAACCAATGTTCACACATAGATGAATACCATCATGATCTCCTCTATGAGATCCGGTTACCTACCCCAAAGAGAGAGTTCACGTTTCTCTTGGAATAGGAAACACACCCTAAATTAAGAGAGCCGGCCGAAATTCCTTTCTTAGCGAATTGACATCGCTGAGTCTAAATCCAACCACCGATCGTGGCGGTCGGTTCACATCCCGCTCGCCGTAGCGCTGCGGTGACGCGTATGTACCCCGACCCGTGGGTTTAGTGTTGCGTCATATAAAGTATTAGTAATTATAATCAACTAAAAATGTAATCAAAATTCGTTTTCAGTAATCTAATCAAGTGTAGCAAGATTTGTCGTGAATTAAAAGAACCTTTTTACAATAAAATAAATCAGTGTGTTTATTTATTTTTTCTCCTATTGTAGACGTTGCGTTGTGGGGTTTCGTTTGTGCTTTACTTTTCGTTTTCGGCCGAACTTTTATATGATAAATATGATAAATGGAGGAACGTACGCCGGCGCACAACACTCCTTCCCCACAAGCCCTGTGAGAGTGTGGCGGTTCCAGAAGGTCACGTACATGCAGCCGTAGCGAAGAACACACGTCCAAAAGAGGGTGGAAAAAGACAACAGTGCCGTGCAAGAGCTTTGATGTAGTAATCACAGCTTATATATGTTAGTTAAGATATTTTCGCAAATGCACAACCATGGTCTGATGCATCGGTGTTTTGATTTCAACCGTATTAGCGTGAGTTCGGATCACTTTCTCCACTATCATCGCAAAATGCTTAAGATTTTGCTAAGTGAGTCTTCTTCCCCTTAGAAGTATTCTCAGCTAGATAATTTCCCACCAATGTTGCTAAGTTTTACAATATAAAATATATTGCACCCAAATCTTTTTCGTGAATAAGCTATACATGGTGAAACCTATCTCTGACAAAGCACCCGCCCCAGGCTAACTGATGACACGGTTAACATATACATAAATCCATACACATTTGATAAGCTTATACATTGTGTCACAAGCCATTGGGGCACCGTAAGTCACAAATAGAAATCAAATGTCAAAACACGAAATGTTCCTCCAGCATTTGGATACTGTTCGCGTTTGCCTGCGGAAAATGTCAACGAGGCAACTATGGCATGAAAGCAAAAGCTTCTGTTGCATTTGTAGATAATGGCCGCCAGCAGACCTTGCAGGCAAAAGCTCGCCATGCGATGATGCCATTAATTTGTGCTTGGCAAATTGTGTATTCCTTTTAAAATCCATTTCTGCCTTTGACTTGAGTTCCTCTTAACCCCAGAGTCACTGGCTAATCACCACCGGGTGCGAATATTATCCTGCAGTGCAAAATAAACCAAATACCAAACAGGATTAAACACATTACTCAATCCGTACCGACAACATTTCTGCAAATCCTGACTCGACCCCATTATTTATTGACTCCAATTCACGAATAGTCCACCACCGCCAGATCCAAGTACCAATGCTGGAATTGGAGGTGTCTAGGCATAGACGGGGAGAAAAAACTTCGTACAATATTTCACAGGGTGCAACATCTCGCCGAATGTCAGGTGTGATAATATTTTCCTTCCACGTTGACCATCCTTCAGACTATAATTTGCCTCTTTCGTATGCGGGTGGGAGCAAGTAGAAGTGGGGTGCGGACGGACAGCACACAATAATATATCCTGGAGGTATTTTCCAAAATTGATGTGACTACAGAGCCGTTGTCGTCAGGAGAACATTTTAGAGGAGGCCCTTTGCGGATATGTTTTGCGGGCATACAAACACTACGTCTTCCGGCTTATGATGCCGTTCCTGTGTCTAATTGCATTATAATTGCCCAGGACGAGCAAAAATCTCGCAGTTGGCGCTGCTGTTGCCACAATTTCAAATGGACGTGCTAGTTTAATCCAAAAAGAACGATGACCCGTCTCGGGTGTTGTGTCATTGCAAGGCGCGACTACGTGCCGCAGATGCTTCGGGGCGCTACATATTCGTACACGTCCACTGTCAAAGTCCGAGATTAGGTTCGTTCATAGAATGGGGATGAGAAATGCAAAATGTGATTTACAAACTACAACTGAAACGAGTAGGATTTGACGGTGTCCTTTCTGTCATTGCCTTACTACACACAGCCTGAGAATAAGTCAAATTGAAAAGAATCCTTGCGATGCGTCAGCGACAAGGATAATGACAGGGACAGAGACCAGAACACGGACAGGGACAGAAATAACGACAGTAACACGGAGACTTGCTAACAGAGTGACAAATGATCTCGTTAAATGAGAGTTGATTGCATTTTTTTTTTTCTCTGCCTTCCCTACTTTTTCGTTCGCCTCCAATCCATTGCAGGATCTTGCAATGTAAGCGGAAAGTAATAAAGAAGGTAAAAAGTGAATAAGGATAAACGATGGCATGTCGTTGTCTATCTGTCGTCGACTATTTGTAGGTGGATTTGTACTTCACCTCTGTGACGGTGTTTCTTCGGCTACAATGATCTGTAGCATGAACACCACCGGACACACGATACGTTTATAGGTTTTGAATGAACGCAAGGACAATTAATTCTCATAAATTGAATGGCCTCATTGGGTTGACGTTCTTTATTCTTTCTCATTTCATTTCGTTTTATTGCATATCCTTCTTTGCCAAGTAGGTCCTTAAGTCCTGGCAAATTGCCACTATTTCCACTTTGTACAAGTTTTATAGTTGCGCGGGGGTATCTTGCTACGGTGCCCACCTGTTTCGCTACATAAATGCTGATTAACAAGGATATTAATCATCGAACAAAGAACAAGAACGTTGGCAAAATGAAGACAAGGAGGAACTGAAAAATTACCAATTAACAAGATACCCATCGCATCCACTGCTCTATTCCATTCCAAAATGGGACTCTAGTTTTTTTTCTTCTTGTCTTTCGGTCAATTACAAACAGGTGTGCTACCGACACACTTGATGGGATCAAATGGAAACCGCAAGGGCCGGGTTATACATGCGGATGCAGACATAGAGGTTCCTGGAAAAGATGTATCTCTATCTATTGTGCATCTCTTAGAAGGGCCAAAAGCGGGCATATAATGGATTCCAAAGTGGCAGCTAATTGCTGGTAATGTTAATGGATGCACACAACCATCGCATCAATGCATACATTGCAGCATCCTCCAACTTCAATCTAGTTCCTTGTCACTTGAGGAAGAACATGAATGGGTACCATGTGGTAAGATTCAATAATAAAACCACCGAATGATGCACAGTACTTTTGTTTACGATAATCGCGCCAGTTTTCACGCATTTTCCTAAGAAACGAATGAAAATCTGATGAAACGAAAGGATTTCACGGTTTATTGCCTTTTCATGGTTGTATTTGGATTTGGTAAGATTTTATAGGAAATTTCAGTTGAAAGGCAATTGGAGTCGTCGATGCGGATTTACGCGACGTGAATTTAATATCGAGTTTTCAATTGCGCTCGTTTTGAATTGGAAGATTGCAGCTGGAAGTAAATGCCACATTCCCGCTGGCAATTATGTACGTTACAGTGCTCTAAAAGGCTCCAAAAGGAATTTTACAATTCAGATATCATTATAGTAACCGTCATCAGTTGGATGAAGATTCTCGTTTACGATTCATTTAGATGTGCAAGATTGAATATGAAGTAACGTCTCTCTTTTGAAGAATCCCGTCACAGGGTGATACATTGGGGTTTGAGAGTGTCTTATAATATACTAACGGAATTTTAACATCCCCGGATTAGAAACATTGTGTTTAGACGCCTACAGATAAGCCATGGATATAGCAAACATTTGCAAAAGAACGTAAGCTGGTTTATTTCATTAAGTATTTAATCATAATTGAAATCCCAAATGTACTCTATTAAACGAGTATAACTTTACAGTAAATATTAAATCTGGTTTTATAATGTTGTTTCTATATTAAATGATCTAGCTCTTCACGAGCACTCAAAATTGTACAATGCTTATGTCTTTCGGTGATAAAAACATGCAATAAACATTTGAGTTTAAATGGGAATTCTGCAGGACATCTGGTGGCAAATTTCTGTTTTTAAATACTATTAATTTCAGAAGCAATAAATGGTGCTATGTACTGAATTCGCATATTGTGTTTACATTATCCATGCTGATGAATTATAATGTGGTTATGATATTCTGAAATAAAGTTCGTTTAAACTGCTCCGCCTGTGTGTGATTGTATTCATCGAAGTCACGAGCCAGCAGCTCTCATCCTGCTGCTCATGATTGTATTTTCAGCCACCTGAAAGTGTTCTCCCCAACCTTATCATAAATTCCCTGAAACAAAATGTATCGGTTCATATATAATACAACCGCATAATCAGGTAATATTACCCTGGAGTTGGCTTATCCCAGCTTCATCATGTGTATCATAAATCACCAGACAAACACATTGGCTGGCGATCTACACCCAAGGGACCAAAACAAATACACGCATCTCTTGGCACCAATTAAATCCTATAGCATAAGCAAATGCCATAAACACCATTTCCCGGTAATCTAGGTAAAACCCATTAACACCATTTCTTCGATACGTCGTGTCTATTTATTTAGCCG
The DNA here is from genome assembly GCA_963931805.1 of Microdon myrmicae. NCBI lineage: Eukaryota > Metazoa > Arthropoda > Insecta > Diptera > Syrphidae > Microdon > Microdon myrmicae. The sequence continues at coordinate 89,370,655 of OZ007501.1, forward strand.
CGACGCACATATCAAACAAAGATCCAATTAGCATCCGACGAGTTTCGGTTTTGTTTGCCTTACCGGACTCGCATCCCATGAATGCACATTTTCCCTTTCTTTGTTTAGATTCTTTCCCATAGCTTTGATCTATAAAAGAACCAATGTACGAACATACATGTGTACTGTGGCGATCTTCTGTATGAGATATGTTTGGTTACCCCAAAGAGAGACTTTACGCCTCTCTTGGAGCAGGAAATGCACCCTTAATTTAAGAGAGTGAGTTTCACTGGCTGAATTTCTTTCGACAACGATTCAATATCGTTGAGTCGTTTTCCACCCGCTGACCACGCTGGTCACATGCGGCTCCCGCTGTCCGTAGCGCTGCGGACACGCGATAATACCCGGAGTCGTCAGAAGTATTTTGAACTTGTCGGTTTCCTATTGTTTGGCGAGTTTTTGCCGCAGTTCGTTTGAGATAGTGAAAAAGAATTTATAAGTGAGAAAAGTAACTTTCTTTTAAAACAATGACCTCTAAATTGCTATTGATCGGTGCAATCTTTGCACTGGTCGCCATCGTCGTTGCTGATGTTTCCACAAAATGTAATCCAATTAAAGAACCTTATTACAATAAAAAAACATTAATTAATTCCTCAATAAACCAGTGTTTTAATTTGCCGTGCTGCTTTTCCTGAGAGTGTTATCCTCATTGTCTTGGTGATCGTGCTTTTGAACAGTTTTGCTTCTCTCCGTGTGGTGTCCAACGAACCGATAATTATGATGGAAGACGAGGTAGAACTATCGCCCATGCAGGCGTCGCGATCTCATACCCACAGTCGTCCTTGGCAATTTTAATGTACACAATTCCGGCTAGTTGGTGCATTCTAACAGAAGCGACGAGGCTGGGAGGTTGGCGGAGATGTTTCCTGATAGCCGCAATTTGACTCAACTCGTGGAGGAACCTACGCGTGTGTCGGATGCCAGAGGTGATTATGCGAATTTCCTGAATCAGTTTATGACATCCGAGCCGAGCATTTGTACCGGTGAAGTTGCTGCGCCATTAGGAAACTCAGATCACTACCTAGTAGAGGTCGAGCAAGCAGTTGCATTTCAAGCGAACTACCGACCCACGCCATGTATGGAGGTATGTGGCTGAGTCGTTTCTAACAGGCACACACAATACAAAAGCAAATAGTGAAGAATACCGAATGAAAATCGAATAACAAACAGCATCAGCCGTATACCAAGCAGTAACATAGCAATTCCACATCAGTTGAGTGTACTTGAGTTTAGAAATCGAATCGACACGTACACGTGTCAGTGGCATGATGTGTTGAGCATTGGTTCAAGTTTTTGTGATTCTAACTGTCATGGCGTCAGTTCGAATCACACGTTCTTCACTATCATTGCAAACGCTATAATTGGTGACCACGACGTCATCTGTGCACAAACAGCACACAATCTCCTATAGGTAAACAGGACTTTACTACTACGATCATGACTTCCGAATAGAGCACCAGCAGACTCGCCTGTTCCGATGTTCTCTCGTTCGCTCGCTCCTCGCTCCGCCCCTCGCACAAGAAGTTGATCGTAACAAAGTTACTGAGGAAGGAGTAGTGTGGCGTTTCAACAGATATACACACAATACACAAGTAAGTTGTGAACAACACCGAACGAAAATCGAATAAAAAAAGGCATCTGCCGTATACCAAGCAATAACATAGCAATTAGACATCAGTTGAGTCTACTTGAGTTTGGAAATCGAATTCGTATAGGCAGAAGTGGCCTGATGTGTTGAGCGTTGGTTCAATTTTTAGTGATTCTAACTGTCATAGCATCAGTTCGAATCACTCGATCTTCGCTAGCATCGCAAACACTATAGGGCTGCCAGCTGGAATGATTTCCGATATTTCTTCCCATCCTTTTCGTGGTCGGAGGTGTACTTTGGAGACTCGGATGCCGATGGATGTGCGGAGTGGGTCACATAGATTATTCTTCTGGGGATGGAGATCTACACTCTACATTCCATCAAACGAAGTTCATCTAATGAGAACGACAAAAAATAGAGTTTTTAAACAATGGCTCTCCAATCCTACCAATGTTAACTAAACGAATTTTATTGGAATCAGAAATGAGTGTAACCAGGCGGTTGATGCCGCTAGAAAGGCCAAATAAACTCCTTCAGTGCCCGACTAATTCGCGTCCCTTTTGATCAATGGCAAGGGCTGTCAGCAGACTTCCTTCTCTATTCCTCCGTTAGTGACGGGCAGCGGGACGTTAGTCACAAATTCAAAAGAAAGAACTAATGCGTTCCCGAATTTATTTTCCGCGAATTCAAACCTTCTAGAGCCACCTGTGATCGCATCGGTATGGTCTTCGATGCGAGATGTGAGGTCCTGCCCCCGTACTATTCAACGCATTCTATGTGGACTGGACTGTAGGAAGACAAGCAGCCTGGACGGAATACCAGCAATAGTCCTTAAGAACTGGGCTACAGAACTATCGCCGGTTCTTAGAACCCATTCGCCTATCTCGTGGACGGAGGATATTTCCTACCTGCTAGAAAGTCCCTCGATTTCGGTCAATCCTAAAGAGAGGAGTAAAGCATCGTCCACAAAATTACCAACCGATGGCTTTACTGTCTATGTTATTTATGGTGATGGAAAACGTCATCATCGCGGAGTTAATTAAGTATTTGCAGTGCAATGGATTTCTGAATGATCGTCAATACGGATTTCGTGGCCGGTGGTCCACGGGAGACCTTTTGATCCTTATAACAGATATGCGGACATCTGCGATTGAGAGGCTTGGTGAGTCAAGGACATTCGCATTGGATATCTCCAAGGGTTACCGAGGGAGAGCCAAAATAATACGAGATAAACGGCTGTGTGGTCACAGAAACAAACCATATCGTGACAAGATGGCAGCAGTACTTTGAAAACCTGCTCAATGTCCGCACCCATCAACCACAACGAAGTTGTAGACGCAATAAATCGATTGAAAAACAACAAGGTTCCCGGAGTCGACTACATACCGGCAGAGCTTGTGAGGCATGGAGGAGAGGCAACCGCTCGAAATATCCACCAACTCATCAAAACAATATGGGATAAGGAAGTCACTCCGGAAAAATGGAGAACCTCAATAGTCGTACCCAATTTCAAAAAAGGCGACAGATCTGACTGTGAAAACTACAGAGGACTATCATTGCTCCCAACCACATACTCGTGGTCCGATACGATGATGCTTTTAAATTTTTCATAGCAGTGCAAACTGCGTTCTTAACCACTTCATCGCGACCGCAATGGCAATTACAGATCGAAAACTAGAACTGGGCGACGAAAACGCTTTTCGCCCTCGTCCACTTCTTAGTCTGTGCAACACTACTATCATCAGACCAAGCTTCGCTTCAGAGCGCCCAGTTCAAATCAGCATGTTCTTCTGCCCCACTCTGTATATAGTACTCAGAGAATTCGTTCATATTTTTGTTACACAAATGGCAGCTGTCCCTGACATTCTATTCAGCAGAATTTCGTATTAATCTTTGAAGCTTTACCGGAAAATTTGTGTTCAGACTTCTCTAATTTGGAAGGAGGGATGCCTAACTTTTATTTAAATTTACTATAGGGTTCTAATGTTTGTCCACCTTTGTGGAGTAAAAATCATATTACACTTAGCAGCATGGACAGCCCATGGTGGCGTTTCAAAGAAGCCATTATTTACTTCCCTTTCATACGACCTCATTTATTTATACTTGCTGGAGTCAGGTACCATCGACCCGGCCACTTGGGATCATAAATCACTATACTGTAACAATTAAATTAGCTCAAGAATGGATTTGAAGAAGGAAACAAAAAACAAAATCAAAAAACCCAACAACAAAATCTAAAAAGGAAAAGAACAAGATGAAGTGTGGCTGATGGAAAACAACTTGTTACACTCATCAAAATCAAAAGGGAAAGAAAAATCACCTAGAAAAGTGATTAATATTTCTTCCATTTTCTACCCCCCTCTCAGTCTCTGACCGTTCTTATTGCAACGGATGCGTTCATCTCCGCCGCAGCACTGACCCATCCTCCCCAATGCTGATGATGACCAGCGTTAGAAACGTTGACGTTGGGTTATAATGGCTTACGCTATGGCAACGGGGTGTTCCAGTTAACACCTTCTTTGGCGGTCATTTTGAATTTATTATGAACGAGAGTCGTTTTTTCTTCTCGCCTCTGCTTTCTTTGTAAGATTTCAAGGGTTAAATGGAGTTTAATTATTGAATCGAATACAGCAAATCGGTGTTAGATACTGGTAAAAGGTTTGCAATTAACGCTAATAGCATGGATGGTCAAAAATGGATGTTGGTGGAGTGAATTTGTATGGGGAACACCATAGAGAAAGGTAGGTAATTATTTTAAACAGCGGAAAGATGGATTCAAAGAGAAAGTGAAGAAACCCAGTTTAAGTTCGGTTCCGAAAAGTGATGGGAAAAGCTTTTTGGAACACGTTAATGAGCCATTGGCTGACGAAATTAGTAGCAATTGGCGCTAGCGGATTTGAATTGCACAGATTTACTCCCACGTAAATTTTGTGTGACGCCAATAAAATGACTTTAGTACCATTTTAAATGAAGCAATTATAACACATAATATCCCACTGCTATAATGTAAGTAACAAGGAAGATACTGAAATTGGGGAAAATTAGTTATCTTTTAACTCATTTAATTTTTTTTTCAGAGGTATTCAATAGATTCAGCATTAAAGTGTATATTACAGATTTAAAATATTTATTTGAACTTTGCCCAACACATGTTTAACCTCATTACCTTTCTTTTCATTGCAGGTATGTACATTTTACAACCATAGCAACTACTGCCATAGTAAGTATTTTCTAAGAGTAATTGTACACTGTAATTTATTCTTTCTTTGGTATAAGCAACCCTTGTCATTAAAAATTAAAAACTAGATCATACTTGTTTCAGTTAGGTTTTAAAAGTCAAACAAGGTCTAAAACCATTATAATTCATTGCCTTCTAATATTATGATATTGCTTTCGTGATGCGCTGAGAGAAAAATCGTGAGGCTTATATGATGAGTGGAAAACTTCTTACTACCACTATTATTTTAATATTTTTATTTGTTTATATTACAAGCACACAAAAGGAATTTTGTTATACTTTCAAAACATAGTTTAAGAAAACAATTAAGTCCAAACCTTGGTTTGACGATGAGTGCAGGGCGAAGATCGAAGAACGTAAACGCCTTAGAGTAATCCACTTAGAAAGATATGATGAAATCAACGCAGAAAGATACGCGACGATTCGGAACGAGACAATGAGACTTTTCGAACGCAAAAAACGCGAATGGGAGAAGACTCGGATCGAAAAAATCCTAGGAAATTCCAGAGCAAAGAATATCAGAGGTATGTATGGCGGCATAAATTCAATTAGACATGGATATGCGGTGTAAATTGCTAGTGTGTCGGCGTAGGACACGGATTCAGACAAATACCACCACGACTCTATTACGACCACTAATTGCTCCGCCAGAGAACACAGAATGTACACTGGTAAGCGATGAACATAAATGAAACACACAATCTTGTCGGAAATAGCTTTTTATTTTTATTTTATGTTTTTCTCTATTTATTCACCGAACACTTATATGCGCCGAGTTTTGAATTAAAAATAGTTCCACTTGTAAAATAACTTTTCAATCGGTTATAAATGTTAAATATATAAAGGTTTCACACAAACTGTCCGTTGATTTTTAATGGTTGTCGGAACCGATTTATTCTACTTGTTCACCGTTCATTATTCACGGACAATGGTCCTTAAACAATCTTCACACCTGTCACAAGGACTACTCTCGTGAACGACCAACGCGACTGGTGAATCTCGACTCCTGGCACGCGTGTAATCCCGACAGGAGATAAATTCGGGATCTTCTGCTCCGTTCGGTGGCTAAAATCAGACTCACCGATGCAATCCATCTACGTCAGATTCAACGGTGGTAGATTACATCGGTGTGGGAGGATTCTATATGTGTCCGTATAGGACAAGTACGTTGCCCTTCAGCCTGCATATCGGCCACGACGAAAATGCGCCTGAATAAACATGGGCTGGTGTAAAGAATTGCAGGCATTATAGAGATACGCGATAGCGAAGGTCGCCGATGGGAGAAATAGGTTTCTGTGTCTTAAATAAACAGAAACGCTATTTCAAGGGCCATAAATCTTTGATGACCTGAGCCTGAGAACGAAATAGGTTTTTGCTTTAAGATACACAAAAACGCTGTTTCAAGTGTCACGATGATATGCACATCGTGTTTACTCAGGCGTTCATGATAATGCCGTTGTAGGCTATACATTCTGGTGACGATAGGTCAGCCGAAAATTTGGGTCTTATTTACAAGACGGTGCCAGTACATGAGTATAATGGCGAGGAATTAGCCTTGCAGATGTGGAAGCGTACATCTCGCCCAGGGTGGCCATGGACCAGCGGTCGGTTAATAGGGTAAACACTGTGATGCTACTGTGTGTTTGTTTAACAGGCCGGAGCATCGTTAGGCATGATATAGGGTATGATTGTCTAACGTCAATCATATTAGTGCCCAAATCCCATGATCGGTAGATAACCGATAAAGGAAATTGGTCGCAACTGTAGCGAACCTTGGGATTGGAGCAATATTCACTCATGAACCGTAGCAAGAATACCGGCTCCAGCTGTGTCAACAATTACGCTGGCCAGCGAGTATTTATCTTTTATAATTGCTGACAAGCCGAGCCGATTGTCTGGCACGGTTCAAGTAATATGAATGAAATAACTTGTTTGATGTGCATGCCTGCTGGGGTTTTACCTTCAGATGAAAGTTATTTGAAAGAAAGCTTACACTGCTCGAATGCGGGTAAGTATAGTGGTTTATGGAGTGAGGGAAAAGTAAGTTGTTTTAAAGAAATGGATGTTTCTTTAGGAAGGTTTTAAATCCCGCCACAGATACCGAGGGAGAGCCAAAATAATTCGAGACGCAAACAGCCGCCCGGTCACAGAAACAAACAATATCGCACCAAAATGGAAACAGTACTTTGAAAACCTTCTCAATGTACGCACCCATCAACCACAAATAAACGCACCAGACGTACATACAGCCTCAGATTCCAGAGCGCTTTTTCAACGAAGTTGTAGATGCAATAACTCGATTGAAAAACAACAAGGCTCCCAGAGTCGACTGCATACCGGCAGAGCTTGTCTAGCATGGAGGAGAGGCAACTGCTCGAAAGATCCACCAATTCATCAAAACAATATGCGATAAGGTAGTCACTCCGGAAGAATGGAAAACCTCAATAGTCATCCCCATTTTCAAAAAAGGCGACAGATTTGACTGCGAAAACTACAGAGGAATATCATTGCTCCCAACCAAATACAAAATATTAACAACTATCATACTGGCGAGAACCACACCGTACGGAGAAGAAATACTGGGAGACTAGCAATGCGGATTCCGTAGGACAACAAGCGATCAAATGTTCACAATAAGGCAGCTGCTGGAAAAGATTAGGGAATACGGAGAGACGGTTCACCAACTGTTCGTTGATTTCAAAAAAGCTTACGACTCAGTCGCAAGGAAAAGACTGTACCATATTGTAATCGAGCTGGGAATATCGAAAAAATATGCCGCCCTCATTCAAATTTGCATGAACAAAAACAAAGGGCGAGTTAGAATAGAAATCCACCTCTCAGAACCATTTGAAATCCGGGACGGACTTAAACAGGGAGATGGCCTATCACCGTGTTTTTTTAACCTTGTGCTCGAGTATGTCACCAGAAAGGTACGAGGCGACAACATGGCCGGATCATCTCTGAACAGGGCCACACAAGTGCTCGCATATGCGGATGACATCGCCGTTTTGGGCGATAATCTATAAACTGTAAGTAAAAACAGTGAAATCATCATGCAAGCGGCAGAAGAGGTGGTCCTAGAAATAAAAGAAGACAAAACAAAATATATGATTTCGGCGAGACCAGCTGGAACTCAAGGAACACATATAAACGTCAGGGGCAAGATATTTGAAAATGTTAAAGAATTTAAATATCTGAGAACGATACTGACGGCCTGTAACGAAATGTCGAAGGAAATTAACAAAGGACTGCATTCCGGCAACGCTAGTTGGCACACAGTCAGTAAACTACTGAAATCCAAACTGCTATCACGTAACATAAAGCTCCATGTCTATAGAATCATAATCATGCCGGTTGCTATATACGGATGCGAAACATTCGAGAATAAAGTTTTAAGGGGTATCTTTGGCGGTAAATATGACGAGGACGCAGGACAATGGAGGAAACTCCACAACCACGAATTGGAAGAGCTATACCGCAAACCGACAATAGATAGAGTAATCAAGTCGCGAAGATTAAGATGGGACTAATATGGGCAACGATAGGACCGTGCGTAGAATTCTTGACGGTAGACCATCGGGAAAGAGACCGGTAGGACGACCGCGACGGAGATGGGAGGACAATGTTAGGTTTGACCTTGAGGAGTTCGGATCGGATGGTCAATCGTGGAAGGAGAGTGCACAGGACAGGGAACAATGGCGGAGTGGAGTCGGTGAGGTCATGAACTTCCGGGTTCCTACAGGCCAATAAAAAATAATAATTGATCTTATCTTACTTTTGCTTTAGTTCATGTGTTTTTTTTTTTGGCATTCCTGGTAGTTCACACTCCTATTTGCCATATCACGATTTTACATCCCTTACTTAATATTCCATTTGTTATTATCTTATGATGTTCCCGGCGCAAACTCACCCGCTTCTAGGTTTCCACAAACTTTTATTTTAAGTTGATCTGCTGTAGGTTTTCGACCTTCGAAAGTGTTAAAATAACAAACGACCGTCTTGATCAGTGATTGAATATCGTCTTCTTGTATGTATTCATAGGACCGCACAACTTCAAATAAATCCGTCTCAACCGTAGGCTAATGAACCTCTCTTGATTTGCTTCGCTTGTGCAGATCGATAAATACATTTTTAATTTTTCTTACCATTTTTGTTAGTTTTTATTTGGCCCTGCTACTCACAAGCATTCTTTAAGATACATACATCGCAATGCATTCTTTGCTTACTTAAAATTGGACGAATGTTTACACTGCGATTCCTGATTGATCGCCAGGACTTTTCTATTACTTTGTATACCTAAACAGTTTGTACCTATCCAAGTGGGCATTGTCAATGGTACCAAAACTATTTTGTTTAGCTTATGGGAATCGCTTCCTGTTGCGGAACAAGAAGCAACAAAACACCATAATTGACCATAACTTCCAATAAATATAAATAAATCATGCCAATCGGACCTAAAAGTATGCAAAAGAAAGCCAACTTTAACAAGCTTGAGCTTTCACGTCGATTATGTAACCAGAACAGAGTTGAAGTGTGCCTTTAGGATGCGGAGTATTGAAACCAACGTCAAGGTAAACATGGTCAGCTGTTGAAGCTTTTGTGGATGGCTAGTACCGGTGCCGGACGATGACCCACTACGGTAACGAAAATCCAACACCCAACGGAGAATGGCTGTTGCTGTTTCTTGGCAGTTGGATTTACGGAAGTTCGACTGTGAAAACGAAAAGAGAGAATCGAAAATTGCGTCAGATCTTTGGTAGTTTTCATTATTAAAAGGGTACACTGTCTTTGAATCGAATTAGTCAAGGTGATATATTGTTCCAACAACCAATTAAAGAAAACATTCAAAATCAATACGTTATCTTTTCTTTTTTTCCTTTTCTGTTGCTGGTTTGGAATACAACCATAAATGGTCCTTCGAGCCGGATCGAAGCATCCGCGAAGAAATATCGAGGAATTGTCCAAAGCAAGTGTTTGCTGAACTAAAGATTGATTGTTGGTGGATTGCGGATCTGAAGCAGCGGATTAAAAAAGCAAGTGTTTGCTGAACTAAAGATTGATTGTTGGTGGATTGCGGATCTGAAGCAGCGGATTAAAAAAGCAAGTGTTTGCTGAACTAAAGATTGATTGTTGGTGGATTGCGGATCTGAAGCAGCGGATTAAAAAAGCAAGTGTTTGCTGAACTAAAGATTGATTGTTGGTGGATTGCGGATCTGAAGCAGCGGATTAAAAAAGCAAGGTAAGGTGGCAATTTATAATTCCTTTACAATTAAATAAAGTAAATTAAGATAATATAATCAAAGTGAAGTGTGAATTGTGTTTGCGGAATTAAGAACGAGGTCCAGTGTGTTGTGTCGGTGGCCGAACTGTTGAAAGGAGTGTGTTCAACAAAAGAAAAGTTCACAGAAAATTCGGTCTGTAGAATAAGCGCTAAACGGTTCGAGAAATTCACTACGGTGTGTACGATAATCCGCGCACCGGTGCATTCAGCCTACAAAGGACGTCCCAACAGAGCAACATTTTGAGAAGGTGCGGAAATCACCACGGTGTGTTCGGGAATCCACGCAACGGGGTGTTCGACATCTTTCCTTTTTGAATCATTCGCGGCTCAGTGGGAACAAGTTTAATAACACACAAAGATTTCATCTTTATTCTCCTATCTATTTGTTTTTTAATTCTTTACGAAGTATCCCGACTAGCGGAGGATTAGCAACAGAGTATCTCACGACATCGATACACGCGCTTCATCGGAATTGCCTCTCCACCCGTTAACCAGGAATCACCAAATTATCTCGGTGTACTAGTTTGGAGAAAGAAAAATCATGAGCAAGCAGAGGACGGCAAACCTGATAGACTGCTTGCAGAACATTGCAGGCGAATTAACCGCCGATCATACCGCATACTTGGCTTTGGAACATTCAGCCAAGTCCATGCACATGAATGAGGCGCGGTTAAGGAACCTGGAGCAGGCGTTCGAAGATGCAAGGGGGCTTCATCAAAAAATAATAGCAGCTCCAAGTGATGACGCCAAGGCGAAATATATGGACGAGTTAACGTTCCACCAGCTCAAGGAATTGTATTACAGCTATTCCTCTGAGCTCAAGACTCAGCTGTACCACACAGAATCCCAATCCTTATGGCACAATTCATTGAACGGCTCACTGGGGGGAATAAAGGCGCCAACGGCGGAATTAAAGCTTCCTCCCATAAAAATCCCAACCTTCTCCGGCTCCTATCAGACTTGGCCGGAGTTCAAAGGTTTGTTCGAGAGTATCATCATAAAGAACACTACCATATCCGATGTGCACCGTTTACATTACCTCAAGGCAAACTTGAGTGGAGAAGCGGAACGTCAGCTGCGAAACACTGCAATAGTCGACGGCAATTTCGAGTCAGCATGGGCAACCCTGGTCAAAAGATACCAAAACCTGCGGTTGCTTAAGGATAACCAGTTCAGCCTACTTTTCAACCAGTCTGCACTCACTCATGAGTCGGCTGACGGAATCAAGGCACTGGTAGACACCACCAACGAGGCCAAGCAATCTCTCCAAAACCTTGGGGTCTCGGTTACAACATGGGAAGATGTTCTAATCTTCCACACGGTTCAAAAACTTCCCCCCAATACGCGCGGTTTATGGGAATCGCATATTGCATCCTATGTCGACTATCCGGCTTATGACGTGCTGGAGGATTTCCTGCTTACAAGGGCAAGAACTTTGGATGTTATGGGACAAACGACATCCAGTATTCCTCACGGGAAGTCTAGGGGAACACCTGCTACAGTCCGTGTCCTTAATTCTACCACCCACAATTGTCCTTTGTGCTCGGGTCCACATTTAATTCGTAGATGTTTTAAATTCAAGGCACTCAGTCCTCAAAAGCGACGGAGCATGGTAACCCAGTACCGATTGTGCTTCAACTGCCTATCCAATACTCATACAACTCAGGAGTGCACGAGCAAATTTACTTGTGTGCGGTGCAAGCGGAAACACCATTCATTGCTGCATTCAAGCGACATGTACTCTCCTGGGTCCAGAAATGATTCGACCCCAGACAACACTGCCCGGTCAGTTGTTCCAACTAGCAAATCTACAGTTCCGGCGGAGCAAGCCAAGTCAGCAGTGTCCACAACCGGAGCATCATCATTCAACGCCTGCATTCTCGGGAGTCACGATACCCAGACTGTTCTACAGGCAACGGCCGTCGTGAAAGTTTACACAACCACTGGTGACGCCATTTGATTACGGGCGCTGCTCGATCCTGGATCGGAAGCCTCATTCATCACGGAATCGGTGTCACAACGTCTGGGACTCAAAGGTAAGAGAAGCCTCGTGTCCGTCTATGGAGTCGGAGAAGGAAGGTTGACCACAGCGAAAAGGAAGGTAACACTCACTATTCACTCCAATATCACCGAGGCCTTCCGACTACAGGTGCGGGCGTTGGTTCTGCCTAAACTCACTGCAGTACTACCAGTGCGTCACCTACCAGGCTCAAAATGGGATCACTTAAAGGGCATGGAGCTGGCTGACCCAACATATCATAGGCCGGGGAGAATCGACATGCTTCTTGGTAGCGATGTATATTCGTCAATCCTTCTGGAAGGAATGGTCAAAGGGGCTCCCGGCACCCCAATGGCACAACGGACCGAACTAGGATGGGTCCTCTCTGGCGGCATTTCCAACAATCAGACAGCAGTAACATCCTTTCATTTGAGGACGGAGGACGCGCGGCTAGACACCTTGCTCACGAAATTCTGGGAAATAGAGGAGAAGGAGGAGAGGAAAATGTTGTCACCTGAGGAAGAAAGGTGTGAGACGCAGTTTTGCCACTCCCATAGAAGACAGGTCGATGGAAGGTATATGGTCTACCTCCCATTCAAAGAAGAAACACATCCTTCTTTAGGATTATCCCAGAATTCGGCGCTAATTAGGTTGCTGCAATTAGAGAAGAAATTCAAAGCGAATGCAGAATTTCACAAAGCATACCAAGAAGTGCTGGAAGGGTATAAACAATTGGGGCACATGACAGAATTGCACCTCAAATCCCTTCCAAGGTCACACTACTTCGTTCCTCATCATGCCGTGATGAAGGAGACTAGTTCGACCACGAAGCTTCGCATCGTATTCGACGCATCATGCAAATCTTCGGACGGAACATCTCTCAACGATCATCTTCTGGTGGGCCCCCGGTTGCAGGATGACATCTTTGAGCACATAGCCCGGTTCCGACGCCACAAGATAGGATTCGTCGCAGACATCACCAAAATGTATCGTCAAATATGGGTTGCCCCGCAGGATGTTATTTTCCAATTGATTCTGTGGAGAGATAAGGAAGAGGAGGAAGTCCGGGCATATTGTCTTAATACAGTCACTTTTGGTATGGCCTCGGCTCCATATCTAGCTATCCGTACCCTTCAGCAACTGGCACGAGATGAGCGGGACGATTACCCCATTGCTTCAAAGATTGCGTTGAGGAATTTTTACGTCGACGATGTGATACATGGGGCGGATTCGATAGATGAGGCGATGGAGATGCAGCGTCAGCTGTCGGGGATGTTGGGTCGCGGGGGCTTCCCGCTGCGAAAATGGGCAAGCAATAGCGAAACATTCTTGGCTGCTGTCCCACATGAAGATAGAGAGATGCAGCTTCCCCTCTCATTTGATGACGCAAAGACGATCAAGGCCCTGGGCATACAATGGCACCCGGGAAGAGATATTTTCACCTTCCAATTCAACATTCCTGAGCAGAGGAAGGCAACGAAAAGAACGATCTTATCCGACATCGCTCGCTTGTATGATCCCATGGGATGGATATCTCCCTGTGTGGTAACTGGCAAAATGTTGATGCAGGAGATATGGAAACAGGGAAAAGCTTGGGACAGTGAGCTTCCAGAATGGATCATATCAGCATGGCACACACTCAGGACGGATTTGGACGCTGTCAATATACTTGAGATTCCTCGTTGGTTGAATATCACCCACGACACGCAAATCGAGCTGCATGGGTTCTGTGATGCTTCCGAAAAGGCGTATGCCGCGGCAGTGTACATTCGCGCTATCAACATGGGCTCCGTAACAACAAACTTAGTTCTTGCCAAAACTAGAGTCGCACCTTTAAAAACCATCTCATTGGCGCGATTAGAATTGTGTGGAGCGGTATTGCTGGCAAAGCTGTTGGTGCGCACAAAGGAGATGATGGACTTCGCGGAAACAGGAATATATGCTTGGTGCGATTCTCAAATCACACTGGCCTGGATAAAGTCAGCACCATATACGCGAACCGCTTTTGTGGCGAATAGAGTTGCCGAGATTCAACGGCTGGTGGACCCGAGTCGCTGGAACTACATTGCTTCGGAATACAATCCGGCAGACGTCGCTTCTAGGGGAATCTCCCCAAGGGACTTACCGACACATCACCAGTGGTGGCATGGACCGGAGATGTTGAACACGTTTCGGGAGAGCACGCATTCATCTGAGGGCGTGCCGACAACTGAACTCGAAATGAAACGCGCTCCAGATTTAAGATCGAAACCTATCCTCATTTGTGCTCATTTGGCAACATCTAATGATCTATTAAGTAGATACTCTACCCTTCGGCGGCTGATTAGGATAACAGCATATTGTCTCCGATTCGTCAACAATTGTACCACAGGTAGGTCATCGCCCTCTACGGGACCACTTTCAGTGGAAGAGATCGCATCAGCCCGGATAAAGCTTATAGCAGTGACCCAGAGGGAATTCTTCGCCGAAGACATCGAGCGGATCTCGAACGGATCCGCAGTCTCAAGGGGCAGTAAGATAGCAAGGCTGTCCCCCATCATGGACGATTACAAGATAATGCGTGTTGGAGGGCGATTGGAGAATGCGGACCTCTCATACACGCAGCGTCACCCAATCATATTGCCAGCACACAGTGTTCTCACCGATCTGATAATTCAAGACGTTCATAAAAGGACGCTTCATGGTGGCCAGCAGTTGATGCTGGCGGTGCTTAGACAGGAGTTTTGGATCTTGAAGGTAAAGACACGGGTTAAAAATTGCATCCACCGCTGTCTCAAATGCTACCGACACATGGCCACTCCGATGCAGCAGATGATGGCTGACTTGCCAGCAGCCAGAGTTAATCGAGCTCGTCCATTCCAATCAACAGGGGTAGATTATGCAGGTCCTATTCAGTTGAAGGCCTGGAGGGGTCGCTGTAATAAAGTGCACAAGGCATATATCGCGATTTTTGTGTGTTTCTGCACGAAAGCAGTTCATCTGGAGCTGGTCAGTGATTACAGTACGAACGCCTTCCTCGCTGCCTTTAGGCGATTTACGGCACGTCGCGGAATCTGCACTGATCTGTACAGCGACTGCGGAACAAATTTCCAAGGAGCAGCAAGAATGATGCACCAAGTGCAATCATACCACGATCGACAATGGACAACGGACGTTGCGAAGCAACTTCATGACAGCGGGACCGCTTGGCATTTCAACCCTCCTGCAGCGCCTCACTTCGGCGGTCTCTGGGAGGCAGGAGTGAAATCAATGAAACACCATTTGAAAAGAGTCATCGGTCATCACACTTTAACGTTTGAGGAATATGCTACGGTTCTCGCTCAGGTGGAGGCCTGCTTGAACTCACGGCCACTTTGTCCGGTAACCGAGGATGTCGATGATCTAACAATACTGACTCCAGGGCATTTCCTCATTGGTGCGTCTCTGAACACTGTACCGGAGAGGGATTTGTCAGACGCTAAGCCACATTATTTGGATCGATGGCAAATGTTACAGAAAATCCAACAGGACTTTTGGAAAAGATGGAAGTCGGAATACCTCGTTCGGCTTCAGCAACGCACCAAATGGCTGACTTCCAATCTGCAACTAAAGATAGGTGATTTGGTGATTCTCCCCGAGGAACAAACTCCGCCAACGTTATGGAGATTGGGTCGTATTGAGGCGCTGCATCCCGGAGAGGATGGAAAACCACGTGTTGTTACAGTCAAAACAGCCACTACACGGCTAACGCGACCAGTAGCTAAACTCTGTCTTGTTCCCAGGACAGAACAATAAACTCTACCACGCAAACACACACACACACACACACGCACACACACATATTCACACACTGATAACATAAATCATGCGATTAACATAACCATTTTATTAATAACTTAAAATCACTAATAGCATTTAATCATAAACAACTTAAGTAATTATTGCCACCTCACCTTACCACGATGTCTCTAATGAACAAAACAATAATTAGAGATCAGTTGGGTCTCAATCACAAGCATTCCTGTGATTACCGCGGACAGGACCACCACTGCCCTGACATACTTCAACTGGACAGCAGGAAAGAAGACATGCCTGGTGTTGCTTCGTTGCCGGCCCGGGAAGATGTTGCGGAACAAGAAGCAACAAAACACCATAATTGACCATAACTTCCAATAAATATAAATAAATCATGCCAATCGGACCTAAAAGTATGCAAAAGAAAGCCAACTTTAACAAGCTTGAGCTTTCACGTCGATTATGTAACCAGAACAGAGTTGAAGTGTGCCTTTAGGATGCGGAGTATTGAAACCAACGTCAAGGTAAACATGGTCAGCTGTTGAAGCTTTTGTGGATGGCTAGTACCGGTGCCGGACGATGACCCACTACGGTAACGAAAATCCAACACCCAACGGAGAATGGCTGTTGCTGTTTCTTGGCAGTTGGATTTACGGAAGTTCGACTGTGAAAACGAAAAGAGAGAATCGAAAATTGCGGCAGATCTTTGGTAGTTTTCATTATTAAAAGGGTACACTGTCTTTGAATCGAATTAGTCAAGGTGATATATTGTTCCAACAACCAATTAAAGAAAACATTCAAAATCAATACGTTATCTTTTCTTTTTTTCCTTTTCTGTTGCTGGTTTGGAATACAACCACTTCCACATACTTACTTGTAATACTGTTTGTATGTGTATTTATTTTTTGAGCCAATATAATTATCGGTTTGGCATATTCGATATTATGTATTTTTCCAGATGTGTTAAAGAAGCACAAATTAACCAGCATGTACGAATTCAATTAATGGAGATCGGCCCTAGGGTCTAAGTATTCGGGGTGGCAGGTTTTTCGTGTAATAGATGATCTACACTCCGCTTGTTGCTTCAGCTTCGAAAGTATGACAACGTCCAATACCTTTCCATCTGTGTTCAGCAAATTAATGAGACGGTTCTTGGGATAGCATATTACCCTTTGGAATCAGAACTAGTGCCTGTTTCTTCCAACATTTTGAAGAAAAAAAAACTCCCTCTCTTAGGCATTTGATATATATAGGACTGAATATTTTTTATTTAGCTAGCTAGTGGTAATGCTGGTATCAAAATCTCCCTATGTTTCACTTAATTCATTAAACCACTCCTTACACATGTCCATCTCTGCTCGCAATATATCATATTTGTATCACAGTTTCTAGTACACTGAACACTGAACTTATCGCGACAACATCCATCAACGACTATTAAATTCCACGGTAAGTATACTTATACGCAGAGTTATATATTAAATGAATACGTTTCTTTTTTTCAAAGATATGCAATGGTATGTGAATGCTTTGTTTCAACCTATATCACACATTCCCAATCTGGGTGCGCTTCCACTTAAGTTAGGATAACTCTAGTTGGGGTGTTTACAAAAATTTGGCTAAAGAACAAAGAGTATAAAAGGGTATTGAATCGGAATTTTATTTTGTAACAAGGTGCCGTCAGCCCAACTCCCTTAAATGCCATTCAAACATGACTGTTTCTTTTATCAACGACATTGTGAAGTACCTTGGGAGCGGAGGTCGTTCTACACCTTGGCCAGTGTTTTTGTAAGCGGTGTGTGAAAATACCTCATAAATCACTAAACCTAAAATAAATGTTTGTTCCTTGAATTGCTTTACTTGGAACACCCTTTCAGGTTTGCTTTTTCAACAGTCAAAACATTCATCTAGTGAGAACCTTGCAAGTAATTGAAGATATACTAAAGACCCTTTGGCAGATGCTAAAGCATTCCCACCCTTAAAATCCGTCACGTCGGACAAAATCCACTAACAAAAATTTCTTATTCCCTAACTAGGATCTTAAAATTCACCTCCAGTTCTATCCGTAATCAGTCCGTTTTCCACTTAACCTGCCTAATCCCTTAAACTGTGAAGAAATCTGCCTACGTATTCAAGTCGCCCACCCTAGATCCCTTTTGGCATAACCTTATTCTCTAACGTAATTTATTGCTCAAAGCCCCTTGGATAAGGTTCTTTTTGGTCTTGCTGCCATTGTTGTTATTGTTGTTGTTGTTGTAGGTTCTTTTTTCTTACTTCGTTTTACTTGTTCTACCGTAACCTGCCACAAATTCATCAACCGACAACAAGACCATAAAAAAGGACAAACCGAAGGATTTATTCATTCATATGCGGCAATGTCGCAAGTCCCCGTAACCTCCTACCTAGTTGAGGGCGGTGGGCTCCCTCCCACAATTCTGTTGGAAATATTTATGTAAATCACCATAAACACATCGTGCGGTGTATCTTTGTGTATTGGACATATCTCGATAGGCCCCCTCTCGTTTGTCCCTTGTTTGCCGGTATCCACATTTTCGTTCGGTAAGTGTTTGTTGCTGTTGTCAATAACAAACTTAAGGATATGTAAAAATTTATGCTTTCTACATCGAAGTTGGAGAATCATGTTCCGGAACGGATACTCCTCACTTTCTAGGATTTTACTCCACATGTGTGTAATGTTTGGAAGGGGGTAGGTACGGAGTCATAGATGGAACCCCACACATTCGTGGGCGATTCGATAGAGACCTTTTTCGGATTTCACACCCGACTGAGGAAGACAAAAACGGAATTACTTGGAATCCCTTAAAGATATTGAATCAAAGAAGAAAATCACTGAACTGGCAAGGAGAGCGGAACCGATTGGATATTGCAAAAGCTGAAGGTACGTTAAACAGCATCTCGTGGTTCGTTCAAGGATTTTTGTTAATTTTCATCTCCCTTAAGAGGAAACGGACACAACGTTCACAAAACGGACGACAGACGATCGAACGGAACGGAACGTATCCGTTAGCTTCATTCTATTGCGACATGAACCTAACGAATCATGAAATACGATAATTGGAGTTATGTATTTGTCAATACCTTACAATGGAAATACCATTCGGGATGTCCTTTGTACGAAAAGAAATTTTCATCATGCTATGCGTGAATGTTGTGTGCGTGCTATGTGTATTCTATCAGGCGTACTCATCGAACCGTGACACGAGGATAATATTGTCGACGAGGTCTTTAAAACTGTCTATCTGCCAGGACTTAAACTAACACTACCTCAAAACGCTGTCTACATTGTATGGAATGCTGTTAGGTCGGTGATTGTTACCAAGGGCCAAAGTGATGTTCATCTTTTATGTGTATTCTCTACAGCGACTTGGTGGCGTGTGTGTAATTTAAACGATTCACTGGTCACCCAAATGTTTCCACCGTCTCAGTTTGTTGTTCCGTTCGCATAATCTTTGTCCTTATCATCACTTTGTATCCTCGGGACTTATCCTCAAGCTCATTCCTTGGACATTCCTGTCGTTTTCGTTGGTATTAAAATTTGCACGAATATCGTCCTGGCGTTGGCTTTATGGCCAATGCTTTCCCTAAACTTCTCTTTTCGTAAGCGATGACCTGGATGTTAAATGAAAGGTGATATGAAAGTACCCGGGACGGAGATCTCTCAGATATCAGGCCCCTTACAGGTCTTTTGCTAATAATTGCAGTTCCTCTAAGGATTCTCCAACATTAGGGATTATTACAGCAGCCGAAGGTGATGGCCAGAATAATAATAGTAAAATGTTGGCTCTTCAATTGGCCATAGAAGGTGCAGTTGAATAAACTAAAGAGTAGAAGTGAGAGGAGGGGACGATGGATTTCCACACGAATTACTTTTCAGTATCTTGCCGTCGGTTGTTGCTCTCTGGTACGTTAATAGGATTTTTATAAGTTTCTTCGTTTCGCAGTACGTGAAATTTAAGACGATTCCCGTTGAGTCCTTTTGGCATGGAATTTTTTTGTTTCCTTTTTCTCTCTCCAACTTACCGGTATGATGTTTAGTCATTAAATATGGAAATGTGTGAAGTTATTGGATGAAGGTGGGAGGTGGAATTCTGGGTTTAACTGGAAAGAATGCGGGAGACCGAAGTTGTGGTCAACGATTAGATTAGGATATAAATGTGTCCTACGAACTTCCTTCGTTCAAAACACTTATGGCAGGGGATCTAGGGAAATAGATACAATAAAATTAGGACGTTCGCCTTATTTTCCGACTCTTTTCATGAATCGCCGTCAGCGGGAATCGTAAGCAGTGAAAATGACAATCAAACGCCTGCGGCAGGAAGACGTTTGTTTACTTTTATGATGGCAAACCCAAACACGCAATTTGACGACAATGTCGCCTGAATTTAAAGGACTTAGATACTTTATCAAATAAGTTCATGTTTGTGATACATGCCTCGTGGCAAATAGAAACTCATGAATTCCTAGCTGTGGCTGTGATATTTTACCCTTTGCTCGGAGGCATTCTTGCGCACTGTGTCATCTTGTTGAGTTTTTTGTGTTATACCAATAGGCTTTGGTATCACTCTTTAGAGTGATTGATACATTTCTTTGGAAAGGAAAGTCAGTAGATGGATAGCTTGTAACTTATATTTAAATATTTATAAGTATTATGTTTATGAATGTTTATACAGTTTATAGCAATCCTATTCATGATTAGGAAAACTTTGAAATATGGAAGCGGTAAGGGACTTATCAGCAACAAAAAAGGTATGAAATACGAACGTAGGCGTACAACATGAATGTCTATGTTTCTAAATGTTGTCAAACCGAACCGACAACTGAACGTTTGCGAAGTCAAGGTTAATAATAAGCTCACAACCATTTAAAAGGAATTGATTGTGAAATAATTGTGTTCAACGTTAATCCAGGACTAAATCGGAAGCCCTCGTTTCAGTTTTTGCAATATAACTACGAGGGAAATTCATTAAAGACTGACACTACTGCCGTTGTACCATCTGCGCTATCTGTTAATATGTGCTTGAGAGAGGGAAGACTTTGCCTGTACATCTGCCAAGTGTGCGACATCAGTATGATCACTCTCGTGTGAACCGCGCAATGAAGTACACATGTGAAATGTCGACTTTAAAATTTAGTGGTATTTGCGCTACGTACACGGGTTAACATCTACCAACACTTATAAAGAGTTGCATGTGTCATTTAACAATATTACGATGAGTAAAAGAACTTGTGGCAAAATTCATTTCAATGGGACAGGAAATCTTGTGAATAGGAAGAAGGGCCCAAGAAAGATGTCAGTGCTCTTACTAAAAAAATAATCAAGTGGGATTTGTGGTGATAAACGCTAAACCGCATTTAACGGTAAGACGTTCGTTTTGAAGCAGCAAATAAAGGTTCATATCCCGAAAAAGCGACCAGATCTTATCAACCGTTGGAAAATGTTGTTAATGAATTTCTAACCTAAAAAAGAAAAAATGCGCGATATACCGGATCCAATTTTTAGTCCAGATCTAGTGCCGAATGGCTATTCTATATCCCGAAACCAGAATATCATCCTTGTGGGGAGGGAGTGTGGGGAGGAAGTATGTACCAGCATGGGTACTCTGTTCACTTCCGTCCCCATCATCTATTGTTCTCGCGCTAAGGAAAGTGACACTAAACAAGTTCAAAATTCAGAGTGGACACAGCACAGGAACAATGAAACAAACACTGGTGTGGTTATTATTTAGACATCGGATTTTTATTTTCCGTAGGTAAACGTTAATTATTAAATTTATATGCACTCAATACCGACTCGCGGAGACTACGACACAAACGATTATTTTTTATTATCGCTTCCCTGTGCACACCAGGGTAGCGATGGAGCCGCGAGCCGCTCGGGTCGAAGGATGGAATTTGACTCGTGATCGTCATCTCATGCAGAGATGATTTCGCTAAGGAAAAAAAAGGAAGAGAGAGAAAAACTTTTCTCTTAAGGGTGTAACTAGTGGCGCAGTGGTATATGTGCGCGATCGAACAGATTCAATGTTGTTGCATGTGTTCGAAAACAAGGACAATAGGGAAAAATGACCACATGCGCCGCTGGTAATGCGGGTCATTGTTTACACGATGCCTCGTCGCTATTTTCGACGTTAGGAGAAAAAGGTGCTAAAAGCAAATTGGATGTTTATGGCATCTCTGGCTGCAATAGAAACCGGGTTCATATTTGCATTAGGAAATGCTGGAGAATTTGGTTTCAGCGTCTATTGCGCTAATTATATGCAGCTGCTTGGGTTGTTTGTTGGTAAGACAAACAAAAAAGGTTCCAAGCAATGTGTATGAAAAGGTATATGACGCGGCTGAGAAAATAGACGGCGCGATATTTATGGTCCCTGTCATGACGGTTACATTGAATGCAATCCGAATTATTTTGTTTACAGGAATTCATCTAAGGGAATTTGACTGGCGACGTAGATGCCGAAATTGATTGGAAATTCCTGGTAAGTTAATAAAGAAATCTTAAGGAGCAATGATATGCGAAGAGAATGCATGAAGGTAAGTTTTCTTTACAGGGACTTAAAGATCATAGATTTGATCTCTTAAATGCGTGCAGCATTTTTAGGTACTAATACTGTTGCATTAGCAAACTAAAGGGAGTTGGGTAGTAGTTATGGGGGTTTTTCAGGTAAGTAGACCGTAGGGTTTGGCGGCACCGATACAGGAGCATTGTGCACCGGCGTACGGCCCTGATTCTCTTCGCATCCCCATCATTCAGTTAATGAAAGTTCCGCAGTAATTAGTTCATCGAGAACAAACCGTATGAAACGCAGCAAAATGTCACCAAGGGAAAACATCACACACACGAGAAACAAAACACTCAGGTTTGATATTATTAATGTTTTTTTTTTATTTCGCCACGGCTCTCAATTCAAATATTTCACTTTACAATTAGAGAGGTCCTCGAGGGAAAATTTCCAGCGAGTGAGGGAAAAAACAATTACATTACAAGCTTAACAATACGTCAAAGGTACGTGGTATGAACTGAGCCACGATAGGAATATCAGCTTCGGTGGTTGTGACACTTTTTGGCCCACGTACTCAACACTACGACAACGACTCCGGGGTGTATTAGGCATCTCCGCAGCCGCCGGCGAGCGGGAGATCGCGCGACCAGCGTGGTCGGCGGATGAAATTCGACTAGACGAGATTCACTCGCTGACAAGGGAATTCGGCCTGTGAAACTGGCTCTCCGAATTAAGGGGCGCATTTTCCTATTCCAAGAGAGACGTAAAGTCTCTCTTTGGGGTAACCAAACAGATCTCATACCGAAGATTGTCACGGTACACATGTATGTGTGTACGTTGGTTCTTTTATGGATCAAAGCCATGGGAACGAATCAACAACAAAGAAAGGGCATAGGTGCATTCATGAGATGTGAGTTCGGTAAAGCAAACAAAACCGAATCTCCTTGAATGCTAATCGTTTTTGTTTGCTGATGCCGCTGCTGATGAGAAGCGCATCCCGAAATATGAAAAGACAAAGGGAACGTTTGGGTCTTTGTCTGAGATGTGCATTACGGCTAAATAAATAGGCGGCAATGCAATGTGGGAATGTGCTAATGGGTTTTGGCTAGATTACCGGGAAATGGTGTTTATGGCATCGCTGGTAAGGGTAGTTATTGAATTCCTATTTGCATTTGCTTATGCTGTAGGATTTAATTGTTGCCAAGAAACGCGATATGCGAATATTTATTCTGGTCCCTCGGGTGTAGGTCGCCAGCCAATGTGTATGTATGGTGATTTATGGTACACTTGGTGAGGACGGGAAATAGGCGACGTAATGTGTATGTTGGTTACATTATATGTAAACCAAATCATCTTGTTTTCAGGAATTCGTCTAGGGAGAATTGCTTGGCAAAGATTCCTGAAAAGGTAGAAAAGAAATCTTATTATCTGCGAAGTGATGCATGAACGGCAAGTTTTCTTTTCCAGGGACTTTTAGATTATAAATTTGATAACCTAGATGCGTAAAGCACTTAAGGTGCTAATGCGCTTCCATTAGCAAAAACTTATAAGGTTGGGTTGTAGGGATGGGGGTTCTTTAGGTAAGTGGTCTGTGGGGTTTGGCGGAACCGCCACCCCCTTTTCCTGGTTGTGCGAGTGCGCGAGTGTAAAGGCTTTAAATACGAAATTTTACATCTCTATTTTATTGCGCGGCACACACGAGACAATTCGTGCTACCGTCCCCAAATTTGATAGGTTTGCAACAAAATTTTCATTCTTTAATGTGCATGTTACAAGATGGTGCCGGTGATAGTCTGGCATTTCCAGCATATGTACACGAATATATAATCCATAGTTGTTGCGAATTTATAATAAAATCTGTTGAGAATTGCCTCGCGCAATTCTACTACAATAACATTGACAGTTAATCATCTGGAAACAATTACGGGTGGTAGGTAACAAATGTAAACAAGAACTGATATCATTTTTTTTCTTTTTTACACAAAGCGGGCACAAAAAGGGATTTTCAAGTACTCATAAATATCAGAGCACCGTGCGATCGGATGGAGAGGAAGTGGATAAGGAAAGGAGGTGTCGATGTATATTGGTCTTGAATGTCTGGACATCACAATGACCAGGAAACACATGATCAGGCAGAACATTACACATTCGTGTGGTTCGGCTAAAGAATGACTCTCTATGTTTATTTGTGTGCCTGAAGTCCACTTTCAACGTGAACTGATGCGCATTCACAGATTGACGGGTATCATGGGAAAATGTTTTGGAGCGGAACACATTCCGCAAGTTCAGTTGAACAACGACCATGGCAATACCTCTAGAAAAGAGATAGGCATAACCCTGTGGCGTTTCTAACAGATACACACACAATGCACAAGCAAATAGTGAAGAACACCGAACGAAAATCGAATAAGAAAGTGTATCAGAGCCGTATACGATAATATAACAATTACACGTCAGTTCAGTGTACTCGAGTTAGAAATCGAATTCGTACAAGCGGCAGTGGCCTGATGTGTTGAGCATTGGTTACATTTTTAGTGATTCTAACTGTCATAGCGTCAGTTCGAATCACACGTTCTTCACTATCGTCGCAATACGCCATAATCCGTTGCGCTCATACTCTAAGGACGGAATTAAACGACTTACAGTTAGGTCCCCAATAAGTTTCACTACTCGGTTTTGCATCCTACCGAGCACGTGTAGTGTAGTTTTGGATGATCTTTATCACATATAGGAATTCAACTCCATTTTATGTATAATGTACGCCTTGTAAATAGTGGCTAGGTTGAATGGAGTAAAGTATCTTTTGCATCTGTTAAGGAACGCCATACGTTTGGCTGCACTTTTCGTAGCTTCAAGTATATGATCATTCCAATTAAGAATCAAATTAATTCGAGTGTTCAGGATTGATAGTTCCCTGCCTTTGTCGATGCAAGTGCTACTCATCGACAATATATTTATTCTGAGGGTCGCCTTCGACGAGAAGGGACAACACAGTGTTTTGAAGGCATTGAATTCTACTCGGTTAGATAATCCCCATTGATATATCTTGTTTAGGTCGGAATTCAATGTATTAAGCAATCTGCTGGTTGGTAACGACATTCAAAGAATTTGCTCGGGAATGTTCGTATGAGTATGAGAAACTCAATGTGCTATCATCAGCAAACGAGTGGATCGGGTTGTGGGTAATGGACTTATATAGATTATATAGAAGAGAGTGGGTGAGAGTACCGAACCCTGGGGAACACCTGCATTAGTTTGATGGGGGACAGATTTGATACCCATCAAGAACCACTTGGATTGAACGGCCAGAAAGATAGTCTCTTATCCATTGGATCAGGGAATTGTCCACTCCATATGAATGCAATTTTGACAAAAGGGCTGGATGCCAAACTCTGTCGAAGGCTTTTGAAATATCCAATGCGACTACCTTGCTTTCACCGAGGTAGTGGATGGAATGGCTCCACTTTTCGGTAAGGTAGGCCAACAGATCTCCTTTGGACCTGTTGCTACGAAAGCCATATTGGCGGTCATTGAGGAGGTCATTTGATTCCAGATATTTCGAAAGTTGACAGTATATAAGTGATTCCATTACCTTGGAAAGAATAAAAGTTAGTGATATGGGTCGATAAGAAGAAAGGGATGATTTGTCACCCTTTTTGGGAATTGGCTGAATGTTCGCTGTCTTCCATCTATTTGGGAAACGGCCAGTAGAATGAGACAAATGGAAGAGTTGCTGCAGTGGTTTATCGAGTGAAGAGGAACATCTCTTCAAGAGGATTGGGGGAGTGCCATCCGAACCAACGGATTTGTGTGCGTTTAGCTCTTTGAGGCGCGGGCAACAGTATGCGTTCGGAAATGAATCTGGCTCATGGTGCGCTGCTTTTGCTCAAGTTGAAGTGGAACTGATGTGGTATCAGGCAACGTTGAGTTGGCTGCAAAATGTGCAGCAAGTAGATTCGCCTTCTCTCTTGCACTGGTGACTGGTTTGTCATCGACTATAAGCGATGGAATGGAAGAAGATACTGAGTTTTGAATGTTTTTCACGAATGCCCAGAAGTTTCTACTACCAGTGAGAGAGTGTAGTGTTTTTTGTCTCACTCTCTGGTCATGCAAGAACTTTGAGCGTTGAATATGCGAATTGCAGTAATTTCTAGTTCTCTTAAATCTTTTCCGGTTTTCCTCAGTATTATTTGATTTATACAACCGGAAGCCCAACTCTTTAGCCTTAATGGCTTCTCTGCACCCGAAATCGAAACACATATTTCTCTTGCGTTTGATACTCTTTACTCTGTGTGGAATAAAGGTTCGCATGCCAAATAGAATCGTATCTGTCAATGTGTCCGCTTGTGGTATTTTCCTGCCACAGAAATTTGTGTAAACGGCTGCCGAGCCAAGGTTCACTGGCACTCGGTTCCAATCGTGGTGTTGTTGTTGAGACCACAAGCCAATTGTAATGTATGGTGATCTTTAGCAAATTGTTCAAGTGTACTTCGGCAATTGTAATATTTGATCTTCTAATTTGTTGTATTGTTAGTGCTCAACTAGTAATATTTTAATTTGGAATAATTGTAACACTTTAATTAGCGATTGTAATATCTTTGGTCAATGATATTTGTTAGACATGGCAAGAACCGGAAGAATGACTGCTAGTTGTCAGATACTGTTAAGTGATAGATTATCCTGTTTGGAAATAAAATCATTGTGTCATTGCGGAGGGGAATGGCAGCGCCAGTTGCTACAATTTCGTTTTAATTGCTACGACGTAATAATGTAATCATGCAATTTGCAGTGTGCGCCGATGGTTATCATCTTATTCTTTGGAAAGAAATTGCCGAGTGTTGGAATAGAACGCCAAGGACATGAGGCTGGTTCAATATTAAAAGGCTATGCTGTACCTTCAGCGGTTGTGGTCACCGTGTCAGGATAGGTTGCGCCCATACGGTATTTGCTGTACGGTTCCGGTTGAAATCTGTTCCTTAGGGGAAATCGCCCACCTTTGATGGCCGACCGTTGCACAACCTGAGAAACTGAAAATTTTGGAAATCGCAGGTTACCTGGGAATACTTGCTCCACTAGTCCACCCACTGAAGCTCTAGTCCGGGACAGAAGAAGTAAAACAATCTTAATTTGGGTTCATCTTGAAGTCTTTCCTTTTTTATTACAGCATGTTGTAGATTTAAAAATTGTTACGGTTATCACAATGTTACGAATAAAATGCCACGAAAGAAAAAACTAAACTGATATCATCACCTATTGGCACGTAATTTTCAACACAATTTACAATAATTCTTTTTACGAAAAACTCCCCCGCCTTGTTTTAAACTCAGCTATTACTGTTTCCTTTTTCGTTGTTATCTCGGCCTTTTCTTTTTTCTTTAACTCGACATCTGTCCACTCAGACCAGTACTTCTCGACCTTTTTCTGCTTACGAACTGCACTCCAAAAGCACCGTCGACAACGGAATCAACAAAGAACCGATCTCAAGCATCCTGCTGTCTCCCTCTCTCACTCTCCATCGACGTCCACCTCGAAAACCGAATTCGAACTCGAAGAGCTGCACGATCCACACCCGAATCGGGGCGTGTTCGAAAACTCACTTGTGGATCGTGCAACTCCTCCACCACCTTACCATCATACCATTTTAAAACAAATTATATTAAAATTACAAATTATCGAATGATGGTGGTGGCGGAAACCGCACGTAACACGCTATAGAGTCAACGTCGTTATTGAGGAAAAATAACGACCAATTTAACTTCCGAAAAAAGTCGTTCAGACTTTCCCAATTGACTTTCTCGTAGAACCATACTGTTCTTTATGGAGTTTTCTCGTTAACGTTGCTTCTAGTCAAAGCAAACTTAGCTGACACGGTACAGTGGTCTGAAGTGCCCAAGGGCGAAGAAACTTCATTTGTGTATTTGTTTGGGTGGGAGGTGAGAAACAGGTCCAGTGTCTTGGCGGAATGACCATCCATATCTGGTACCCGTGTTGGTTCATTGACGAGTTGAGTTAAATTGTTTGACTCAGCAACGAGTTGAACATACTGACCTTCAGGTGTTGTGCGTCCAGAGTGGCGAAGGCACTGAGAGTTATGCACATGGAAATCACCCACAATAACGATATAGGGTCAAGATTCTATCGATAGAATCGGATAGAGCATCAAATTCGTCATAAGACGCAGTTCTATCTAAGCAGTAATGTATGATATGCCCACAAAGGTGAAGTTATAGCCACGAGAAATTAAATTCTGGATTGGAGCAGATACCATATTGTATCAGAAGCCGATAAGCAATATCATTTCGTATGTATGTGGCTACAGCACGATGTGGAAAGAACAGAGGCACTAAGTTATAACCTGGTAGAGTGAAATCGGTATTAATTATTACGTGGGTTTCGCTAAGTGCAAGAATAATTAGTGTCTGGTTAGAAACGTGGCCAAACCCAGAGGAGACACAGCATCTTGGGCCGCGAATATTACAAAGATCAACGCGAAATTCCCCTTCCATTGAAATAGGGAAGAAGGTTTTCCCGGACTGCACATCACTCCCTCTTCGCACTTTTCACAGCACTAAGACGCGTCTGTAGATATCCATTCATTTGCGTAGGATCGCACAGTAAGATTCGATAGTGCAATTGGGTATCTTGTGTTTATTTAAGGTTCCCAAAACGGATTGCACAACTGATCCGATGTTACAGATCACGAGGCAGACATGCACGTGCTGTCTCGTTGGTAGTCAAAACTCGACTTGAGATATCCATAAATTATATTATATAATATCATACAGAAAGTGCATCTGAAGGATATAGTCGCGCCTGCAAAACGGGTAGTCCTCATCAACCTTCATCACATCAAAAGTATTTCGGACAATTTGGATTATCATTGATTTCAATCTACAAATTTAACTGTACACTCGTCGAAGAATAGTGAACAAAGCCTACGACCTCGGCTAACTCCCCAACTTCACTTTTCGATCACTCAAAGGATTCGATGCACTTTCTTTACGATTTCCGCATTCGTCGCCTCCTTTGCCCTTTCAGAGCGATTGATGAATACTTAACGTACATCTCAAGCAAAATATATCCTGGGCATTCTTACAATACTCAAAAATGAAATCGTCCAGATGTAATTACATTGAGTGATGACGTGGCGGTTCCGCTAAACCCCACGGCCCACTTACCGGAAAAACCTCCATATCTGCAACCCATATTTACATCCCCTTCACCAACTGAAAACATTTCCTTTTCCATGGACATTAATGCATACAAGCGTTACCTACAATTCCTAAAAAGAATTGCATCTACAAGGGCATTTTCCCATGCATTAACGCATCGGCAAAATTTTCCCAACAAAGAATTCTTTATGGAATAAACAGCATATCCCTGAAAGAAAACAATTCAGTTCACATATCATGTAACCATCCCAACCAGGGATAATGATCATTGCATCGCCTATTCCCAGCCTCGTCATGTGTACAACAAATCCCTTTTCATACACATTGGCTGGCGACCTTTTCTCCCAACAATAAACAACCCAACGCAGTTGCATTCACTTAGCGCAATCGACGCTGAAGCCAATGTCCCTAACTCGCACCATGTGCAAACAAAAAACCGCTGTTCTTCCGCAGGCATTCTGGCGATACCATAAACAATCTATATCGTTTGAAGTAGCCCTAATGCATCTCCCATCTAATGAGTTACAACTTGTTTACTCAGTTGAACTCTCAGATCATAAATTCCCTTTGTCAAGTTAATATCATAATAAGTTTAAGTGAAGTATAAAACACTAACATATTTAATAACGGCTAAGAACAAAGATAATAACGAAAGTGAAATAAAATAAAAAACATTTACTTCAACAACATCACCAGTGGTTTTTATTGATAGAATAAAACTAAACAAAAATGAAATGAGTGTTTTAATATTCCGGCTGCAGTTCCTGGTGTTTCGAGTGTGTTTTCTTTGACTTGCTCCGTGTGTTGCGAAGTTTTCGTTCGATGTTTTAGTGGCGGATGTGAACAAACGTGGCGGCGTTTCGTTCGTTTACCTGATGATTGACTTTTGGCTGAACTTGCGATTGATGGGGAAGAAGTGAACCGAGCGCCCATGCCTGGTACAATACTTCTACTCCCCACAATGATATCTCCCCTGATGGTCCAGCATCATCTATCGAAAACGAATTTACGTTCGAGGACTTTACTGAAGAGAACCTGACATTTTGGTGCAGGTAGCCTTTCTCTCAGGAAACGAGTCTCCTTGTCCTTAAAAGGACGAGGGGTCTCACAAGACTGCTCCTGAGGAGGCTCATTGCGGTCGACACATTAAATTCGGCCGAATCCCATAAAAACAAGTATTTAAATTTAAATTTACTTTTATTAATTTAATTTAACATAAATTTAGTTTATTGGCATCCTTGCACCTCGGACGCCAATCGAGGCTGATCCTCGAATCTAAAATCCATTGCCCTTCTCTTTTATACAAATCTTCGTTGAGATTTGTATGTGGGAAAACTAGAGAAATGGAATAGGAAATCTATTTTGGAATATACACATCTGGCTACAATGCAGAGGGAGCTAAGGATTTATAGGAATTTTGTGTATGCGAACCAAATTTCCATTTGGTTCGTTTAACAGGGGTTTGTTTGCATATGAAGATATGCATTGTGGTGTTTAGTTTTTAGGAATCGAATGTACATGGTAAACGAACATTTGGTACGTTTATCGCGTATTTGTTTAAACATCTTTGGATTTGCCTGTATGCGAACCAAATGAGCATTTAGTTCGTTATCACGTGATTACCGGACATAAACTGCATATGAAAATATGCATTATGATGTTTTATTTTACAATTTCTGGGTATTGAATAATTGATCATTCGGTTCAAATTGTCTAACATTGGATTGAATATTAGTTTGGGGATATGGTTGCATGATATTGGGTGGATGCGTATGGGGATATTGTTTAGAGTGTAATATGTATGAGGGAGGGAAATGGTAGAGATTTGTAGAGCTACACGGGTAAACGATTTTGACAAAACTCTTCAATCTAGTTGAAGCGGTTGTACCAGTGAGAACTTGTGGGGGTAAGAGTAGGTGTGCCAGACAGGGGCACGGATTCACTAATCCCCCAACACTTGTCCGCCGAAAAATTGTTCCTCCGAGAAATTGAGCAAAAAAAGATAAGTAATGAAAAGCACTGTTGTGTGAAAAAACAGAATTTCTTTTATTTGCTAATATATCATTTTCCTTATTTTCGCTTAAACTATATTTTTCTCTAATTATTCACTTGTAATTTTTTATAGTTCAGCAACAATACGATTATTCGGCCGAGAATATTTTTCTCGTTGTTCTAAAAGCAACGAATTTAAATAGCAAATTTCGGGTTTCGATTTAACTAGTGTACTATGAAGTTCTGGATTATTAATTATTAACTCACGATAGATTTCGCGAATAGCGGCGGCGCGGCGTGACCTCCGGTGTCAGTGGTTGAGGTGCGACTCATTAAAATTTATGAAATTAAATTTGAGTCCGAGCGACGGCGTGACTGACCGCGATGGAGATTGGATAGCGACTGACTCTAATTAGGGGTGGAATTCCGTATTCCATTTTGCACACAAGACATCCGCCGTCGAAGTATGGTGTGTATCGGTTAATTGATAATTGACGAACGTGGTAGAATGAGAGAACAGAAACGTTATGTACTGTGATATCGAGGTGGCTTTGGTTGTGTGAGCTGGTATCAACTGCAGATTCTGAACATGACCTACTGCCCTAGTGTTACGGCTGTGGTGATCTCAGCATGCATTGAACCGTATGGAAACAGAATTATGGAGGAGAGGAAATGAGATCGTTGATCCCAAGCGAATGGGTGATCTGAAGAAAAGCCGAAGTGACGCCAAATCGGCTAGGATAATTTATCATGTGAACTAATTAAATATTTAGATAAATTCCCCAGCGGTTTCGCTATGATGTGATGGCGTCGTTTGCTTCGACTTGTTATTGCTAACCGACATGATGTGATTTCCGTTGGAAATCTCGTGGGCTAACAAAAATGGAGTTACCGTATGGCAAAAGGTAGCTGAATTCAATTCTGCATTTTCTGCATAGAATAATGAATTCAGCTATACTTTCTTTGACAGGTAAAATAGCCGAACGGTGGGATAGGGGATAATGTGACGCGCTGTTAGCGGTCGAAAGTAGGTTAAGATTGTGGGCTGGTTCTCCATGTGATATATAGAAGCCCCACAAACTAAATAGAAAATAAAACATCTACTGACTCGTTAATCGTGAATCAACAATCCGCTGGGAACAATGTGAAGGAAAGCACCAAAAAGAAAAATCTGAATATAAAGCCCCAGAATCGTATCAATTAGCATAACAGTTATTGGTAGTCGAGAACCAATGTTGGTATTTATTTTCTATGAAACCCCAGCCAAATTTTAGTTTCGGTTTAATTACGTTTTGGAGGCACCTTGCGAAAACTTTTTTAACAAATCCTGACGTTCGGTTCATATCTATATGTTCGCCATCAAAGTTTACCTGGCGAGTGAAAACCCAAGGTCAAGGGTTCGCTATTCATACACGCGTCCACCTTTTGCAAGGATAAGTTTAACGAGATTTACCATTAGTAATTTTGAGCTAATTAAGTAAATATAATTAGTGTTAATAATTTGAAATTTGAAGACATTTCCGACACAAATCAAGTGCGTGAATAATGTGTCGAATTTGTCACAAAACTGCACTTCTTAAATGGTTTTCGTAAGACTTACTTAAAGTTATTGGTGATTTCTTTGTATGGGACTTGTCATGAAAAGATTCATATATAATCTTATGAAGCCTATTGTTCTGGAGCATGATTGTTAAGGATTATTGACGGTATTCCATCTGGTCTTATTGCTTTCTTGCAATGGAATCAATGGAGAATGCGTTAAACATCACTTGGACGGAACTTTATATCCCGAATTAAAAATTGTGCTGGTGTAATCCCAGGTGGCTCCAAAAAAAAACCAGGATCCGGGGTTGAATTCGTGGAAAATGATTTGCTAAAGCATTGTTTTTTGTGGCTAGTGTCTTGTTGCCCGTTGCTAACGACGTATATGAGGAGGAACTTATATAAGGTCTTGTTAATACTCTATGCCATTGACCACCAAGGATGTAAACTCGTTGGACACAAATAGGTTGTTTGAATGCAAGTCCATACATTGTACCGGTTGATAGGGTTGATAAGACTTACGGTAGTTAGGACAAGTGAACCTAACCCTCAATTGTGGCTAGAATATCAAACTTGTCTGCTTGTAAATATAGACGAACGACGATTATATTCGTATTAGTAAAACCTATCTTGTATTAAAAACTGAGGCTTCTCCGGGTATGAAGAGCGGGTACACCTATCGCTGGAATTTGATAAGGAATCGTACAGAATCATTTTATCATTTCTGAAACCAAGTCGTACAAGATAACTAACCACTCCGTATGTAAAGATCACCATGAACCAGCAAGCTCCTGCATTCCCAGAATAAATTTGTTCAACCACCTAGAAGGCATACATTTCAGAAGTCAATTTAAATACTTATAATTTATAAACATCGCATTCTTGTTAATGAAGACTGTTCAAGAACTCCCTGGAACTCAGAGGCAAAAATAAACCAGATATAGAGAACCATGAAAGGGAGTTCCTCAAAATAGGGTTTCACTGATTAAACCGCTTAACGCGTCAGCTCCAGCCACAGCTCCAGTGACTTCTTTTGCTTTTTCATGCAAATTGCCTGCGGACAAAACAAACGAATTCAAATAAAAAGAATTTAAATAATTTTATCTCCTCCATGTGCGCTGGGCGCATCGCATACCCGCGAGCTAACAAAAGGATTGATATTCAAATATTGTTACCTGATTAATGACTTGACAAAAGCCCTTATGACTGCGTGAGTATTTGTGTTGTCAATGTTGTGATGTATCTGACAAAGGTATCGGCACACAATGTGCTGACTAGGAAAAAAGTATCTTATTTCCATCCAAGTTGTTGACGAGGCTGAATATCTAAAGGGACAACAAAATTGAAAGAACAATGAAGTGTCTTCGATTCGGAATGCTATGAATGCTTGAGTAATTTTATACTCCCAATCAATAGAATTATAATATTCGAAGGAGCAAAACAATCTTCCCGATACCGTCATACGCCCCAGAAACAAAGCGTAAACAAATAAACCCTGATTTTGTTCTTGGGCGGAAAATATCTGATGATTTATAAAGCTGTTAACATAGATTCGGGGCGTCATA
Source organism: Microdon myrmicae (assembly GCA_963931805.1). Taxonomy (NCBI): domain Eukaryota; kingdom Metazoa; phylum Arthropoda; class Insecta; order Diptera; family Syrphidae; genus Microdon; species Microdon myrmicae. The sequence goes on from OZ007501.1 coordinate 89,405,366, forward strand.
AGACCCGGCTACGTATCTGTCGGTATTTCTAATCGAACATCAGTGCGTTCCGCTAATTAATGTCTGTGCATACAAAGATCCGCTTGTTGTGCTGGGCTGTGAGAACGAAGCTGTGATTTAGCGGACTGTTGTGGTTTGAGTTGTTTCCTGGAAGTGAATCAACTTCCTAGAATTCTTACTGGGTAATGGAACTATCGCGATAAAAACAAGTGCAATGATTGTGTAATTAAAGCATGATGTAATGTGGCGGTAAAGAAAGTTACATTCAGAATTCCAGCAGTTTAGATACCACTAATCAAAATAAAATTCAAATAAAATCACGTGTTCGTTTTGATTTATGGTATTTAGAATGCAGAGGAACAATACCATAGGTAACATTTGTTTTCAAGTGTATACTTTTTTGACACAAAAGGCGCCTACCAACAGGATTCTGAGATACTCTCAAATATCAAAGCACAATTGGGCAAAAACAAAGTGTAAATAAGCACAAGCAATATTGGTGTACATTGCTTTTAAATGGGTGGTATTACAATAACTGGGAAACATACGATTCCCCCGCCTGGTAGAAACCTTGACTTGGTGCGGGGCTTAAACTACAATGAATCACTCAGGCAATGCTGACGGAAGCATACGCTTCCAGTAGGGCCACTCATGTCAGACAGGCTAACGAAGAGTAACACACAAAGATCCACCACCCCTAATCCAAGGTGTTACGCGTCACCGTGCCCATTGGATGGTTTGCAACCAGGGGTATATCGGCTGTATTATAACGGCGCCTCTCTGACCCCGGGTCGAATCAGAGCAGTAAGCAGACCTTACCATATCAAAGAGAGGCTCTGATATGGCGGACTATTTGAAATCCCAAACTGGTGGGACCAAAAATGAATAATTAATATACACAAAATAATCTCACGAAAAACACATCATCAAGAAAACGCCGACTCGGCAAAAAAGACATAGGGAAAAACGAAAAAAGCGGGATATACGCATCGGCACGTGGAAAGTTCGAACGTTATATAAACCAGTCGCGATACAGACGGTCGTAGAAAACGCGAAACAATATAAAATGGACATCGTCGTGCTTCAGGAACTCCGACTCCCACAGCAAGTAATCGAAGCCAACGGGTGTACACTGGGGTGTGGAGGTACCGATACACATAACCTCGGAACCGGCTTCATCATAAGCAAGAAGATTACGTATGGTATAAAAGATGTGAAATTCATTAATGACCGAATGTCGGTGCTAAAAATACAGCGCCCATGGTACAAATATGTACTTGTAAACGTACACGCCCCAACAGAATCTACCGACGAAGAAACGAAGGACGCGTTCTGTGAGACCCTAGAGGAAGTATTTCATAGGATCGCATCATTCCATGTTAAAATCCCCCTCGGGGACCTCAATGCGAAAATTGGAAACGAAGACATCTTCCAACCAACTATTGGTAAAGAAAGCCTACACGACGTTTCGAATGATAATGGAATTCGAATTATCACGTTCGCAGCGTCAAATGATCTGGTAGTGAAAAGCACGATGTTCAAGGACAAGGAAATCTATAAAGCCACATGGATATCACCTGACGGCGTAACGCCTAACCAAATAGACCACTTCCTCATAAACAAAAGATACCACTCGAATATCCTTGACGTAAGATCACATAGAAGAGCATATTGCGACTCCGAACGTCTCCTAGAGATGGGCAAAGTCAGGAGTCGGGTCGCAGCAAACCCACATGGACAGTCACGGGAGACGAGCAAAAACTTCGACATTGATGAACTGAAAGACCTGCGCAAAAGGAGTGAATATCAATACGAACTAGGGAATAGATTTAGCATCCTAGAGAATGGGAATAGTGATGAAGAGGAAACCAATGGTGTGGACTATAATGGGCATCGACCAGAGACGCAATTAAACAAACAGCCAAAAAGGTATAAGGATTTTAAAAAAACATTAAGTCCAAACCTTGGTTTGACGATGAGCGCAGGGCGAAGATCTTATAACGTAAACTCCTCAGGGTAATCCACATAGAAAGATATGATGAAGTCAACGCAGAAAAATATGTGACAATTCGGAAAGAGACAATGAAACTTTTCAAACGCAAAAAACGCGAATGGGAGAAGACTCGAATCAAAGAAAACCAGAAAATGCCAGAGCAGAGAATATCAGATGTATGTATACCGGCATAAATTCAATTAGAAATGGCTACCGAGGGAGTATCAAAATAATTCGAGACGCAAACGGCGTCTGGTCACATAAACAAACAATATCGTGACAATATGGAAGCAGTACTTCGAAAACTCAATGTGTGACCCCATCAACCACAAATAAACGCATCAGACGTACATACAGCCGAGCCTCAGATCCCAGGACCCTCTTTCAGCGAAGCTGTAGATGCAATAAAGCGATTGAAAGACAACAAGGCTTCCGCAGACGACTGCATACTGGCAGAGCTTGTAAAGTATGGAGGAGAGGCAACCGCTCGAAAGATCTGTGGGGTGGAGAAGTATAGTGCCAGCACGGACACACGGTTCACTTCTTCCCCATCACTTCCACTAAAAGTTCCACTAATGATCATCACCAAATAAACGAAACGCACTGATTTGGGTTAATGTTAATTGCTATTGGATTTTATTTGTCTTAATTTTATTTCGTTGAACTTAGTTACATTTTGTTGTTTCAAAATAACATTACTTTACTCACTTATAATTTCTTTGTCACTACTAGAATTAACTGTGGCACAAACTCGCCAAAAAAATTTGAAAACGACAAGTTCGACAAAACTCCTGCGACTCTACCGTAAATATCTACGCTCCTCCGCCGCGGTACGGAGGGCGGGAGCTCGTGCGTGCGACCAGCGTGGTCAACAGATTAAATTCGACTCAACGATATCCTCTCCAATAAGGATATCGTTTTTTACCTACCACCAGAGACACGTAAAGTCTCTCTTGGTGGTATAGGAAACCAGATCTTGTGATAAAGGACATGGTGGTATGTGTGCGATCGTTCAAATCGATGCTATTCACACGTGCTCGACAGCAATGAAACAACGAAACAGGCAGGCGGCAAAGACAAAAGGGGAGAAATGACCAAATGCGCCGTTGGTAATGCGGGTCATTGTTTACGCAATGCCTCGTCGCTATTATCGACGTTGGGAGAAACAAGGGGCTAAAAGCAAATTTGATGTTTATGGCATCTCTGGCTGCAGTAGAGAAACCGGGTTCATGTTTGCATTAGGAAATGCTGGAGAATTTGGTTTCAGCGTCTATTACGCTAATTATATGCAGCTGCTTGGGTTGTTTATTGATAAGAAAAACAAAAAAGGTTGCCAGGCAATGTGTATGAAAAGGTACATGACGCGGCTGGGAAAATAGGCGGCGCAATATTTATGGTCCCTGTCATGACGGTTACATTGAATGCAATCAGAATCATTTTGTTTACAGGAATTTGTCTGGTACCGAATTGGTTTAGAACACCAGATAAGCAAAGAAAGAAATCTTACGGAAAATTGTATGCGTAGGGATGCACGAAAAGGTAAGTTTTCTTTATAGGGATTTTAAGATTATAGATGGTGATCTATATAATGCGTGAAGCATTTACAGGTACTAATACTGTTGCGTTAGCGAACTTAACGAAATTGGGTAGTTATTATGGGGGTTTTTTTAGGTAAGTGGACCGTAGGTTTTGGCGGCGCCGCTACAGTACTAGTTGTTGACGAACAAGGTGGCTCTGCGCACTTCGGGAGGGGCTGTGATTAAACCGTGGTTTTTCTTTTCAGGATAATTTATGATAAGGAAAGTAAGAGCTCTTACAGGGGTTTTGTAAGCGAAGGAATGCTTGAAAAGGTCAGAATTCTCTTGCAGAAGCTTTACGACTATAGCTTTGCTCCAATTAATGCGTGTAGCATTTCCAGGTGCCTAATGCGATTGCATTGGCGATATTATATGGGAAGATGGGTGTTATGGGGGTTTTTAAGGAAAGCGTACCGTGGGGTTTGGCGGAACCGCCACAGATCCACCAACTCATCAAAACAATATGCGATAAGGAAGTTACTCCGGAAGAATGGAAAACCTCAATAGTCGTCCCCATTTTCAAAAAAGGGTGACAGATTTGACTACGAAAACTACAGAGGAATATCATTGCTCCCAACCACATACAAATGCGGATTCCGTAGGAACCGGACAAAGAGCGACCAAATGTTCACAACAATGCAACTGCTGGAAAAGAAGTGGGAATACGGAGACGCGGTTCACCAACTGTTCGTTGACTTCAAAAAAGCCTATGACTCAGTCGCAGGGTAAAGACTCTACCATATTGTAGTCGACCTGGGAATCCCGAAAAAATACTCATTCAAATTTGCATGAACGAAAATAAATAGCTAAAAGTTAGAATAGAAAGCACCTCTCAGAACGATATGAAATCCGGGACGGACTAAAACGGGGATGGCCTCTCACCGTGTCTCTTTAACCTTGTGCTCAAGTATGTCATTAGAAAGGTACAAGATGGCAACATGACCGGATCATCCCTGAACGGGGTCACACAAGCGCTCGCATATGCGGATGCCATCGCCGTTTTGGGCGGCTACCTAGAAACTGTAAGTAAAAACAATTAAATCATCATGCAAGCGGCGGAAGAGGTGGGCCTAGAAATAAATGAAGATAAAACAAAATATATGATTACGCCGGAAACAGGTGGACCTCAGGGAACACACATAAACGTGAGAGGCAATATATTTGAAAAACTTAAAGAATTTAAATATCAAGGAACAATACTGGCGGCCAGTAACGAAATGTCGAAGGAAATTAACAAAAGACTGCATTCCGGCAACGCTAGTTCTCACGCAGTCAGTAAACTGCGGAAATCCAGACTGCTATCACGTAACAGAAAGCTCCGTGTCTATAAAATCATAATCATGCCGATTGCTGTATACGGATGCGAAACATGGGCGTTTGGTGGATGTTTGTAGATTGTCCTTAGGTCGGGTATTGATGACTGCGGTGTTCCGCCGAACAACGTCCGCAGTAGAAGGAATTAAACACCGGGAACGGAGACGATCACACCAATAAAACACGACGAAAGTTTTGTGTATAAATCTTATTTTATTATTGGTCCTTTTGCTTTGGTTTAACTTCGATTTTAACTGAACAATATGTAGCAATTACGGGTTTACTATTTCAATTGCGCACACACGACTTTCTTATTCGACACGATATGATGGATTATTTATCCCAACGGTTACTGTTGGTGCACACAACGATTTTTCTACTCGACACTACTCCGGATGAATGTTACAAGCCGACTCTTCAATTCGACGGTATTCGCTAAACTCCTCGATATAGACTAGTCGTCTCATCGACGATCAAAATTAGACTAGACTGTCTGCCCACACATATATCCAGATTCAAAACTGGTATCTGTATCTGTACGGAAAAATTCTCCTATTTGATGTGCTAACAGAATTCCCCACATCGTTGTTAGCAGCATGCTATTTTATCCCAGGGATAATTTCCTATTTTCCTGAAAGGAGAAATTCGCTCATCATCAAACATCATTATCACCAGCCGTGGTGGTGATCGAAATTCAGTTCGACGGTTGTCGATTGTGTGCCGCCTTATTTACATAAAACATCTGGCGCGCAGGCCGAAGGATATCCTGCAATTTGGGTGGACGTACGGTCCATGAGTTTTGTTTAACTTCTTTAGTTAAAACTAACAATCCATTAGACCTTTCTAATGGGTGTGAAATTCCACAAAGGAACCGTGGGACTGGAGTATTTCCTTTGTTGGCTTTATTCTCGTAAATATTCACGACCTATCTCGTTGAGATATTTATTGTTGCCAGGAATTTGGCAGCGGATAAGCGGTATACATTATTGTACTAGGTTGCCGCTGCGTTTGTTTGCTTGACGGATTTGGGTGGTCTTTATGGCAGCTACCCGCACGTGCATCCGTTGGTCGGCTAATTTACCGACGATGGCGATTCCTTGGAACATCGTGTAGATGTTCAGGATTTCCGATTGTGCAGTGCTGGAGTGCGGCGCATTTCACTCTTTGGGAATAAGATGAATGAATGTTTTTACATTTGTTTCAGGTATGCTACAATCGACTTGTTAAGCTTGATATTGAAAGCTTTGGGACGTTCAGTTCCTTGCTTTTTAGTGTCGGGCTCAACGTTGGCTAAATGTTTTAGGGCCCTAGCAGACTTAGTGGCACGCGTCTGTGAGCGCGTGTAACGTTTTCAGGGTAGGTATGTTCCTTGAAGGGTAGGAACCTTACCTGGGTGGAATTGTGCGTTCGTAGAACGCTACAGGCTCTCACACAATGGGAAGAAAACAAATTCCGCGTAATCGAGAATAAAGTTTTAAGGAGGATCTTTGGCGGTAAATATAACGAGGAGGCAGGACAATGGAGGAAACTCCACAACCACGAATGGAAGAGCTATACCGCAAACCTACAATAGTGAGAGTAATCAGGTCGCGAGGATTAAGTTGGGCCGAACATGTGGCGCGAATGGCCAACGATAGGACCGTGCGTAGAATTCTTGACGGTAGACCAACGGCCGCGACGGTGATGAGACGATAATGTTAGGTTTGGTCTCAAGGAGTTCGGATCGGCTGGTCAAGCGCGGAAGGAGAGTGCACAGGACAGGGAACGATGGCGGAGTCGAGTCGGTGACCTCACTCTTCCGGGTTGCGACAGGCCAATAAATAGTAAATATAGTATAGGGAAACACATGATTAGATGGAGCATTCCACATTTGTGTGCTTCATCTAAAGTATGGTGATCTGTACTCGTCCATTACCAACTACAAATTGTTGTTGGTAACATTCCCCAGTAATGGTTGAACCAGAGTAGCTCATAGTAGACCTCTCCGGGTTGATCCCACCAGATGCACAGCATTAACTTATTGCTATAAATATTGGCCGTTAAAGTTGATGCATGGACGGGCTTACCACGCGGTTTTCCGCGCTTTTGGTGGTACTAGTGGATCCACCTTTCGCCCCACCTCCCTTCGGATTTTGTCTTTTGAGCAATTGTTCGCACGTGAAAACACAGCGCTCAACGTCTGTTGGCTTGAGTTCCTACAGAACCCAATAATCATGTTTTTGCACCATACCCATGCCTTAAGACTGTTTGAAATCGCTTATTGAGTCACTCCAAAAGTTTCACTTGAATTTGGCCTGAATCTTGGTCCAATAACGCCTCTAGCTCAGTGTCTTCACACTTTACTGTCCTCGCTTTGCGTTCTTTGTCGCTGGTGTCAAAATCACTTTTAAAATGCCGGAACCAGGACTCTCTTGTTTTTATTGATGGACCATGTTCCTCACATGCTTCACATAGCAGTCTGTTGACGTCCGGCGCCGTGCTTCCTCGGAATGAGGGAAGAGCAGGGACCTTTTATTATTTCTTTATTTAATATTATATTTTAGAATATGGATTATTCTAATTTAAACTCTTTTTATATAAGTAGTTTAGTCACGATGAGAAATGTTTATTTATATTTATTTCTTTTTTGTTTATTTGTTGTCTTCTTAATCTTATCTTAATCTCTCTCACTGTGTATTACACAAACTCAAAACTCCAACAAAACTCAAAGTGAAACTACATGAACTGCTTCTCAACTCGAACTGAACTGAACTCTCTTCCTCAACTCTATTTCTCAAACTGATTTTACAATTGAATTTTTTCTCTACTTATAGAACATTGTGTTTTAATTTACTGTAAATTATAATATGAACAAAACAAAGTATTCCTTTAGTTTCTGTGACTCAAAGTATTCCTAGTTTCTGTGACTTTTAAATTGAATAAAATTTGAACGAAAATCAAAGAGCTCTGTTTTGAAATAAAAAGGGGCAAGTTATGAAAAGGGGCATGTTATTAAATGTGCTGTAACTGGCAACATTGTGAATGTTTATGAATGGTATGTATTAAGTGAGAATGTAATATATGTTAAGGGAAGTTTTTAAGGATGTGTAAGGAGATTCAGTGTTAAATTTAATAAAGGGTAGTGTTCTGGAATACAACAAGTCGATGCCCATCATCCGTACTTTTCTTCAAATCAAAACAAAAAAAGAAAATTTGTACTCCCGCAAATTGTGTTTTGTTGGCACGAAGGTTGACATGGTTAGAGCACAAACTTATATTTGACCAAAATGACACATACTGAGTTTTAGAGGTAAAATATGACGTAGTATAGTTACAAGATAGTCCGATGCCCTTAATGCTAGTTACGCCATCTTTGTAGACCCCTCAAAACTTATCTGTACGCTCAATATTTCTCTAAGGAGAAGCGAACCTATAGCGCCGAATCAGCGAGTTCTTTTTGAACAGTTGCAGGTTGTAATGCGCCGGAAACAGTCGCACCTGGAAGGGGTTGCACAACTTTCCCGTTCTCTAACGGACGAGTTTTGGTACAAAGATGTGCGTACCGTCGGAAGATGAACCACAAATTGGTGAGATAAATTGGATTGTTTTGTGGAGCGCAAATAAACCGTATTTCACGGGATTATACCACGAATCTCCAAGGAACAGTCCGCTTGATAATATTTGTAAACCAGGCAAAACAGGCAAAAGTCCGCTACGCGCCTTCGATGTAACAGCGACTGCAGCACATTGTCAGTACAACGCCCTCGATCAAGGCGGATCTCCGGTCTTTGTATACTCAAGCAGATCGAGTGTTGATCTACCTCCCTTAGGAGCATAGCTCCAAACATAGAAACAATACTCGTGTGCGGGTTTGATTAGAGACTTGTACAGGAAAAGAAGTTGAGCCGAAGCAAAATATTTTTTGGCTCTTAAGAGATAACACAATTTTTTGAAGGCGGGCCTGGTGATATTCGATACATTACATTCCCACAGATCGTGACGACGAGCAAGTTTATGCTTTCCTTATATTCAAAGGAATGCTTATAACGCTCCGTGCCAAACACGGTCAAAAGCGTTGGAGATATCCAATACCACCGGCCTTGGTTTATCATGTTTTTCAATAGCGTATATCCACATGTCAGTTACAAAAGTCAAAGGTTTCCGTGGACTGCCTGCTACGGAATCCATAGGCGTGACCCCACTGCCCGTGACTAACGGAGAAGTGGTGGAGGAAGCGAAGTTATTGCTGATAGAATTTGCCATTGAACAGAAGCTACGCGAACCACTTAGGTACTCAGGCAGTTTGTTGGTCACCTTGCCATTGTGAACCTAATTCTGACCTCCGGGGAATTGGAGCGCCATTGTTTAAAACCTTTTTTGTTGGTCACTGTAATCTGTTTGCTTTTTTTATCAAACCCAGGCTTATCAAATAAATTTCGTTTGATAGATGTCAGAAATAGATCCAGGGTGTGCGCAAAATCACCTCGATCATCCGCCACTCGCGTATGTTCCTCGTGGAATTTTTTGCAGCTAACAGCGAACGTCTCAGCCGGCCTTCCAGTCTCATTAATTCTGTTAAAATTTACCAACCATCCGGATTTGTGTACATTAAAGTCGCCAAGAAGCCTAATCTCAGAAGCTGGAGGGTTGATTTGTATCCAGGCGACGGTATGTGAACAATAGTCGAAAAATGTCCCTGGTCCATCGTCATTTGGGGATGGGTAGATACAACAATGACATTTTACAAAACTCTTCAGCACGATTTCTATCCAAATTATGTCCAAGTCATCGGGTTCGAATGCGTCTTCTCTTTGGCAAGCCAAATCGGATTGGGTAAAGGCGTAGATTCCACACTTAAAACGACATCTCGAATGTCATTCATATCCTGGGCAACGAAATTGTCTCGAGTCAGTTGACGAGTCGACCTGGGGCTCGGTTAGGGCTGGGATATCAGGCTTCGCGTTTTGCAAATGTTGGTGGACGGCATTTACATTCATATTGATGAAGCTGATGACACTGATATTCAAAATTGTCGTTACTAGTTGAAAGTTGACAATGTTTCACAGAGAGATTGTATGGTAACGAGTTATTTCCAGTTCGGTTCTTTATCAAAACATTTGCATGGTGTTCCCCTGAGGTAGTCCGCTCGGAGATCCAGATGGGAAACTAGTTTACTTCCGGAATTCTTTATCTCAGATGGTACCATCATGACTTACCTCCAGTTCAATTCGGGCCAACAGTCAAACCTCCGGAATATATTCGAAAATTTCTCCCCACGATATCACGGAACTTACGAAAATGACGAGGTGGTATCTCACTTTAGAATCGACATTCCACCTAATCCGCCTTTTTCACGGGCCAGTCCATCTGTTACCAATTTTTCTTTGCACAATAAAATATATATTAGATAACTAACGTGGCTGCTGTGTGGTATGTTGTCTTGTGTCGTATTTAGTTGTTTAGATCTGTTTTTGCGAAATTGAAAATCCTACCGTCCTCGTTCGGGCCGCTTCTTCAATGCCGTTTACGAAAATGACACCTTAACGACGATTGATGTTCACCAAAACATTTAAAAATGTGATTACTTGCCAGGAATTCTCAGCTGAACCTCATCCCTTTTTTATTTTAATATTAGGTTGTACCATCGTTTTTTGTTTTCATTTACAATACTAAATGTTCACTTTAAATTTAATCCACACACTCTAAATATTTTCACCAGACCAACCATCTTTTGCTTTCCTCAGACTACGACAGACTATTTTTCCATTCATGCCCTTTTATATTGAACGCCCATTTCCGATCGCACACTCATTCTTATTTTCTCATTTCCCCGCCAACTAAATGTGAATAAACTTTCGCTAATTTACTCAGTAGTCAGTGAACACAGGGAGAATGAGAAAATTGCAAATGAGAGCAGCTTGGTTTAGGAGTTGATTTGGTTTCGCTTGCAACGAAAAACGAAAACAGAAGGATAACCGCGTAACCTCGTTTAAAGCTTGGGTAATTCTCTAAATGGAGAACTACAAGTGGATTCCGAGAAGGGGAAGTTGAGTGGGTTAAATGCTATTGCCAAACGGATTGCCTGTACTTTTTAATACTTAACGGGCATATCGGTTTCGGATCAACTTTTGCAATGGAATGTCCAAAAGGAAATTGTTGGTGGAGTAAACTGTTTCGCTATGTAGAAAGAGCGCCGCCTACCCATGTTTTGCTTTTTTGTTAAACAGCAGGATGTAGTGATGATTTCAGGTAGGCTAATCGATATGTGGGTTTAGGGAATAAGGAGGCGAATCAGGTTAATAATTCGGTTGTGTGTGTGGGGGGGGGGGGGGGGGGGGGTAATGATGTAACACATCAGCTAATCTCCGAAAGATGGCCAAGAATTTTGCTCGACTATCTTACGAAGCGTTTAGATTGGTGGGATGATATTTCACAGGGCGTTGGGTCCTATTCCTTTAGTCGCCTTTTACAACAGGCCGGCCTCGCTGTAAGTATATTAGAAGGCGCTACTCACAGATCGTGGAAATATCTGTAGATAAAAGAAAACCTCTAGCGAATATTGATCCACGAACTAAGGGTTGAAGAAACCACAAAGAGTTTTAAACCATCCAGCCATGAATATCTGATACAAAAAACAATACATCAACTGAGATGATCTATTACTATACCGCGAAATTAACAATGGAGAAAAAAGGTCAGCAAATGGAGGAGGGCAGTGAGCGCTCCTCCCCCTACAATCAGAGTCTGAGGATGAAGAGGAGGAAATAACTGAATTTGGAGGTGAAACTTGCGATGGCAAGAGCCCGTCTAGAAGAGAGACGCCGAAAGAAAAAAATTGCGGCACTCGAAAAAGAAAAAGACACCGAACAACAACAAAAGCCGAAGCCAAAAGTCGGCCAACAGCAACAGCAACAGCAACATCAACAGCAACAATCAACGACGACCGGGAAATAACGCGCACCGAAGAAGAGCTCCTGCGCTTCAGTAGGGCTATCTCCCACAGAGACCGGGACGATAGTATTAGACAGCGTCAACAGTTCTGGTGGTTGAATGGCATATAAAGACCTGAATACCAAAGTCGGTATAGAATCATACTATCATCAGCTAGCTTACATAGACTTAGCTTTTCTAGAATTAGGGTAGTATAAGATTTAAGTTAAGGTAGGTTAAGTGCTTTTACATTAAAAAAAAAAAAAAAAAAAAAAAAAAAAAAAAAAAAATATTAGGTAAGTTAAGTAAGTTAAATTTTAGGAAAAAAAACAAAAAAATTGACAAAGTTTTTCAAATTTTTCTTTGTATTTCAACTAATTATCAGTACTGCCACAAAGTTCTGTCGCCGAAAGGCAAATTATACAAATGTTAAGTAATGTTTAGCTTAGAGCGTCTGCGAAGGACCAGTAAGTTATAATATAAGATGATTAAGCTAGAATTTAAGCATTTTTTGTGTAGCCTTTAATTTAGAAATTAAGAATATAAAAAAAAAATTAAAAATGTTTTAAAAATGAAATGAAAAAAGCAACAATCAACACAAAATCGACTACAGCAAGCAACACAACAGCGGCAAAGCAACAATAACAACCAAAAAATAAAGATGCCACCAATCCACACCATAGATGTTGACTGTAAGGAATTGGTAAGTCTTTGTAAGCTAGCCATAGGTAACAATTTTGCAGTTAAAAGACTGACGGGTAACAGGCACGCCATTCAAACATATACGGTGGCAGACCACGACAAAATTAAAGAGGTCTTAAAAAGAGCCACCGCGGAATTTTACTCGTTCACGCCGAAACAAACGAAGAGCGTAACGGTTCTATTAAAGGGTGTCGACCCTGAAATGGAACCGGAGGCTCTGCTCGAAATGCTTCAAAACCTGAAGCACGAAGATCTCGAGTTTACCGCGGTAAAACCATTCACCACACCCAAGGCAAGAAGGGAAAACCGCAAGCTACCCTTCTTTTTGGTGCAATTAACACCCAGCAGTAGAATTGGTGGTCTAAGAAAAATTACAGTCTTGGATCATCAAATGGTCACATGGGACAAATTAAAAAAAGGCAGAGACATCCTGCAATGTGTCCGTTGCCAAAGGTTCGGTCACTCGGCGGCTAACTGTGAAATGCAGCGCCGTTGCGTAAAATGCGGAAAGGACCATAAGGCAGAAGAATGCCCTCTGGGAAAAGAAAGGGTAGAAGACAAAGCCCTTCTAAAGTGCGCAGTGTGTCGGAATGAGGGGCATCCCGCTAATTATCGAGGTTGTCCTAAATTCCGAGAAATAATGGCAAGAAGTACAACAACAACACCCGTAACATCACAGCGGTCGTACGCACAAGTTGCGTCGGGTGGGAGAACACCAAACCAGCCTACATCACAGGTAGCCACAAATACTCCCACACGGACTGAAACAACACCGCAAGCAGACGTGTTCGCAATCCTGCTCAATCTGCAGAGACAGATGACACAGCTACAAAGGCAAATAAACGAGATATACTCGCATTTGCCCAGTCTAAATAACAAGTCGATATAAACCCTCTAACCACAACATCAATAAAAGCTCTTGTCGTGAATGTAAATTCACTAATAAGAACTGAGAGAAGAGCCAATCTTTTTAACCTGTTGCAAGAGGAATAACCTGATGTACTTCTGGCGGGGGAAACAAAGTTAAACCAGAGACATAAGATAGGTCATAAAAACTACGATATTATACGAAGAGATCGACCTAACTCCTCTCACGGGGGGGTGTCGCAATCTTTATTAGAAAAGGGATCAATCATAAAGTAATATATAGTGGAGAAGTGCGCAGGTTCCGGGTGCTGGAAGCCTGTATCGTCCGCATACCCCTTCAGCAAGGAAGGGGTTTGTATGCGATTGCGGTCTACGCACCTGAGGAGCACCAACAAAACCTATTTATAGCGGAGCTTGAGACACTCTTTCGATGCTCACAATTGCACCTGGGCAAAAACTACTTTATCCTAGGGGGAGATATGAACGCCAAGCATAGAAATTGGGGAAATTATATATCTAATGCCAGAGGAAATCAGTTGGTTGGTTGGTTAGATCAGTTTCATATTGAATATAGAACTGACCTGCTAGCTACGAAATATCCATCGTTCCCCAGAGGTAGATCGTTCTTAGATATCTTGCTAATCGACTCACGACTGAGATTACTTAACACCAACAGACGAAACACAAACTGTTTACGGACAATTGAATACGACAGTGACCACTGTGCATTCACGGCAGTAATAGAGCTTCCGAACGAGCTCGCAGATCTGGAGAAATTCGTGATCCCGCAACCCTATAACTACGGGGCAATGCGATGGCCGCGGTTCACCAGATCATTAACAAGAGAACTGCGTTCGAATGACTTTAATCTGCCAGTAAACAGAAACCTGACTAATGTCGAAATCGACAAATACATTCAACAAATGGACGAAACCGTAAAACGAACAATGGACAAAACAATTCCCAAAACAACAGTTACAGATCACATTAACATGTACAGAAACGCAACAATAAACGCACTCCACAAGAAAAAGAGCAGACTGCTATCGAAATTAAAACAATTACACAGACAGTTTACAGACAGACAAGACCAGGAGATAATATCACTGAAATCCCGATTAAAAAACCTCCAACAATTACTTAAAGCTAATTATAGATTAGCAACAAATTTGTATTGGAACAACAGAATTCGAGCTATAAAAACTAATAACCCGAATATGTTCCCACAAATAAATAAAATATTCAGGAGAAATAATCAAAATGAGATTCAGTGTCTCCAAATCCCACGTACTCAGGTAAACAAGCAGCTGCTAACCAACATTGGCATAGATGCAGAGAACGCTATCCTCAATAGTGAGCTCTTCGTGATCGAAGATCCTTTGGAAAGGGTGAACGCTTTGGGAGCTGTCTTTCAGGAAATGTACAAGGTGAATGAAAGCATTCACCGAAATCACGACCTGGAGGACAGAGTTCTACTCAATCACCTGCACCTCCGGAATGAAATTTCACTTTGGCAATCGGAGAATCCGGGTTTTACCGAATTCAGTGAAGATAATCTGTCAATTGTCATTAATGCCAATGGTGGGGCTAATAGCCTTTTAATCACAAGGGAAGGAATCCAGAGTATCTTCGACTCATTAAGAAGCAAAAAGTCAGTGGGAATAGATGGAGTACCTAACATCGTACTCAAGAACCTGCCCCCAAAGGCAATAGATATATACACGGTCCTGTTTAACAACGCGTTGACTAATGCATATGATCCCGCGCATTGGAAAACGGCTATCATTCAGCCTATCCCAAAAAAGAGCAAAGACTGTACAAACCCAATGAACATGCGTTCAATAAGTTTACTCCCAAGCATCAGTAAAGTATTTGAAAAAATCATTAACAAAGCTCTGGTAAAATGGGTAGACGACAACAGTATTATTCCAAATAACCAGTTTGGCTTTAGGGCGGGTCATGAAACCACACATGCCGCAGCTAAACTGGTCTCCGACATACAATGGAATAAATGTAGGAACCAATGCACAGGTGCCTGTCTGATCGACTTGGGAAAAGCCTTTGATACCGTCTGGATCGAAGGGTTGTATTACAAACTGGTCAGACATGGCATACATAAGCCTTTACTATATGTACTTTACGATATGTCAAAGGACAGGAGGTTCGTGGTCAAAAGTGGTAATGCAACCTCTAATAAAACGTATAACATCAAGAATGGCTTGCAACAGGGCGCGCTACTCTCTCCGATTCTTTTTAACATTTACATTAGCGACTTATTGGATGCACTTCCGCAGGCTATTGCGTACGCAGACGATCTCATAATTTACAGAACAGCTCCGAAAGTTGAGATCATAAATAGTTTAATACGGCGAGACTTCAACAACGTGCAGCGCTATTGCGATGACTGGAAACTTAAGATCAACTTCCAGAAATGTGAAGCCATCCTATTTAGAACTCTATTATATAAAGCCACGAACGACACAAGAAAAAACTGGCGAAAGCTAGTTATCGTGGGACCGCATGGAGATAAACTGGAAACCAAGAGTTTAGTTAAATACCTGGGCTTCTGGCTAGACCAATATCTGTATTTCAACAGACATGTAGAGGCTGCTCTGGTCAAGGCTAGAAAAACGTTTGCTATGACAAGGAGGCTATTTCACAGTAGCCAACTTGACAGCAGGGTAAAATTCATATGCTACATGACGCTAATCAGGCCAATGCTCATATATGGCTGTCCAGTATGGTTTAACATAGGTCCAAATTTGATGGAAAAGATTCGGGTGTTCGAAAGGAAGTGTCTGAGAACCTGTCTCAGATTATATCGAACACCGGAATCGGAATACAAAAAGTACTACTCAAATGAGACTTTATATAATAAAGCCTGCATAAATAGGGTGGATAATTTTATGATTAAATTAATCAGAGGACATATTGCGAGAGCAATAAGCTCGTCCAATGACCTAATTTGGGGGCCTATTATCCAAACACTCTCTACTATGAGAGCGTGCGTCGCAACGGCTTTGTTCCACCAGATGCGTTCCTTGACTTGGACATGAAAGGGTTTATACAGGATAGATCCGGAATTCCGCTGATCTATCATGTAAGTAGATCATCCGTAGACGGGCGATTGTGCTACGACCGGGAAGTAACGCGCACCGAAGAAGAGCTCCTGCGCTTCAGTGGGGCTATCTCCCACAGAGACCGGGACGATAGTATTAGACAGCGTCAACAGTTCTGGTGGTTGAATGGCATATAAAGACATGGATACCAAAGTCGGTATAGAATCACACTATCATCAGCTAGCTTATATAGACTGAGCTTTTCTATAATTAGGGTAGCATAAGATTTAAGTTAAGTTAGGTTAAGTGCTTTTACATAAAATAAAAAATTAAAAAAAAAAAAAAAAAAAAATAGGTAAGTTAAGTAAGTTAAATTTTAAGAAAAAAAACAAAACAAAACAAAAAAAATTGACAAAGTTTTTCAAATTTTCTTTGTCTTTCAAATAATTATAAGTACTGCCACAAACTTCTGTCGCCGAAAGGCAAATTATACAAATGTTTAGTAATGTTTAGCTTAGAGCGTCTGCGAAGGACCAGTAAGTTATTATATAAGATAATTAAGCTAGAATTTAAGCATTTTTTGTCTAGCCTTTAATTTAGAAATTAAGAATATAAAAAGGAAATAAAAAATGTTTTAAAAATGAAAATGAAATGATCTATTACTACATATGACAAATTAGTGAAAATAAGTGATTCTTTTTAGCATGGCAGATTACTATTAGTCCGTTATGAATATACTACTTTGTCTAACTTAATTCACCATACTGATATCACAACCATAATTGTTGCAAAAGGAAATTAGTGATTTTTTTATGGATACTATAAATGTGTGGATAAATACATTGAAACTGAGACAATTTTTACGTTAAAATACAAATTGAGCTAGTCAGTATCAGCGTTTAGAGCTGAAATTAGTTAACTTGTTTGCTTATTACTAAATATCACCGATGCATGGTCAGTCTTCACTGTAGTCTGCACAACAACAAAAAATCTGCCATCTTTGAATCAATGAAGTTGGTAACATCAAGTTCCATCCGTGATGAAAAATGGAATCCTTGCTATTACTGTTAAAACCTGAATTCAGGTCAGAATTGATGTAACTACCTGCTTGCAAACTAAACACTTTGGTAGAACATATAACATACTCTTACTATTCGATCCCACATTAAATATTAAGACCAATTTAACACAACACAATTCAATTTTGATAACCACCCAAGAACGCTCCTTGTTCAGTATGATCCTTTCTATCCATTAAAATTTCCATCATAAGCGTGTGGCAGAATTCAACATTTCAAATTGGTTTTCACAATCTTCCACCCCACCTTAATGAGATGATACATGCCTGAGGCTTTCAGCAAGCTCATTTAAAATATTCCTTGAGGCGATTTCATGGGTTCAATTTACTTAATTAATTTCCCACGCCACGCACCAAACCATAGACTCCATTGAACAGCGCCTCATCAACCCAACCTCAAGCTGAGATGACCCCAATAACCCGATCCCAACATTGACTTGATTTCCCCTCATAAACCAATCGCCCTATGGTGTTAGAAAACCACCCAATCATACCAAGGAATCCTTAAAATCATCCTTAAAACAACTCCGTTATTTATTTAGGGTTCATCGGTATTCAGCATTTTCCAAATCGCGAAATCAGTCGTTGCGGTCGTCTTAAAATTATTAGCAAACATCCCCAAGGATTTTCGTTGTTTGTGTTATGTTATTGTTTTGGGTTTTGCTTTTGTTGCGCACACCACAACGAACTTTGTCTAACTTAATTCTCGATTTTCAGAATTTAAAGGTTAGCGAAAAATATGTTTGTTTATATTTAAGCATTCTTTGTGACTTTATTGCGCTCCTTGACGTTAAATAAGAGCCTGGTTACTTTATTTGAATGACTAGGTGAAAAACCGGACAACCGTGGCAAGAGAAGTCCTATAAAACTCGAGTTTATTAAAATCCTTTCCAAAAAGGCAACTTGGAGAGGCATTCTGCTAGTGCACGCTATCCAAGAACCCTTTGAACAGGCATTCCTCGGCATCCAGGCACACAAATGAGCGAAATGATAAACAAGGATATATACTGACTCAGTTATTTTTGGCAGACTTCATGTCCACTTTAAATTGCCATAAATTCATGTGCCCGTGCGTCTGTCTGTCTGTTTAGGTTCTTATTGCAATGGACACATCTCTCGGCCTCCCGCCAACCAAAACTTTACCATTGGACTACATCCTGTGAACGGGTACATTCACACGCATACTATTAATGTGGCCTTTTACATTGGGCAGTGTATCACTTGTCAGATTAATTTACGTGTTTATATATGCAAAACTCTTATATAAGCGTTCGTCCTTGTCGTCCTTTCGAAATTTTGTTTGGTGTGTCCTCGTCGGTATGCACAGATAGCTACGAGTGGCTTCTGGTCTACGCTGCTTTATAAACTTTTAATTTATGCAAATTGTAGACCTTTCTGGACTCACCACACGTATACACACACATCCGCATAGTCGCCAGGATCACAGGATATGTATACATACACGATTGCAGTTTACAACAGGATGATATCAAAACCATTCCTTCTCGTCTTTATTAAAAAATTAAAGTAACCGAGCCTCCAAGTCCTGCCTCATTCTTCCATATGCTCGGCCAGTTGTTGCCTTGTTCTTCTGCATTCTGTGCTACTTTCTTATTAAATTTTCCCGAGGCTATCAAAGCTAAAGCAGGACACCGGGTAACCACGCATCCTACGACCAAGAGTTGTGATATTAATTTTTCGTGTGTAAATTTGTTGTGGATCCTTGAAAGGGTTATTCACGAGACAAAAGATTACATACAAAGTTGCTGTTATTGTTATGCTTTTTAATTTGTGCAGTTCTCTTTTTTTAACTTAATCCATAATATTATGGTATGACAGATATAATTTTCAAAGAAAGTTTAATCCCCGATGTGCACTACTATTAAGCGGTTTAACTAGATTTAAAATTTGCTTTTGTATAGTTTCCTTCCTTGCCAAAAATGGGAGTGAAAAATAACTACCATCTTTTAATCATCTTTCTACTCCTAATAAACTCAACTCAGACATTCATCTGAACAACCCGTTCCCACTTCCTCCTTCCAGCTTCTTGTCGTAAGTTCACCCTCCACCCATTTCCCTTCTAATCCCTCTGGGACCACATGCAGAGATTTTCGCAATTAGAATTAAATCTCGAGCATGAAAGTGGAAAATTAGAAAATGATTGCTCGGCTGGCAACTAAACTACATTCCCACAATTTTCATAGCCCAAGGAGAAGAGGAGGAACACCAGCAAACACCGCCAGTTGTATATGTGCTTGCAAATGTCCTTGCTGGGTATGCATATGGCGGCTCTGTACGAAATTACATAATCCCTTTGGTGGAGATGTGAAAGTTATGGCAGAAATTTTATAAAGTAAAAGCAACAGAAAAGGAAAAACCCTACACAGGCTGAAGGAAAATTTTCGGAAAGTATACCAAAGATACTTTAAAGCTGCCAACTTATGTCAGAGAGTTTGTTCTTTGCCATACAACACGATCCAATTTGATCTTAAAGATTTCTAACACTTAGAAGATGGAAGGTAACAATAAAAGTCTCATGTGGAAACCTTGAAATATTGGAGCAAAATAATTAGTGAGGAAAAAATACTTCTGTGAATCTTTGAAAAAGTACTAAAGAGAATTGCCTGGAACACACTGGGAATGTACCGGGTTTTGCATTGTGAATATTTCTGACATACTAATTACAAGAACTAAAACGAGAAAATCAAGTCGTTCTCCAACCAGCGCATAATAGATTGGCTGTTAAAATAACTTATATATTTTTTTCATATTTACTTTTTATTGTAATTAACTACACCAGCAACTCGGAAAAAAATATCTGGAAATACGTTAACAAATACGCAAATTTGGTTAATATATATTTAAGTCGTTTAAACTACAGTTCATATCCAATGTTGCCGGATCTATTCGTGGCTTAGAGAAAAAGCTAATATTAGTATAGAAACGTAAAATATATTTATTGAGCAGGCAGGGTGAACAATAAAAACAAAACGGGATTGTTGTTTAAATTGAGGATATATATTTTATGAGGATACACGTCCGAACGGCACGAAAGCTGGATGCTAAGAAGAAGGAAGTGAAAGTTTAAAAATGTGAGTTTGGCGTTTCTTGGTGTGGATGACAGTTGTGTGCCTTAAGGGCCTGAATGCAATGAGAAGAGTGAGTGTTTTCATGAGTGTGACAGTTTACCTTTGAGTGCGTACGAGGATTGCCTCTTATGTTTCGGGATTTGGCAACCCTAGTGTTGCAATCCGACAATTGACAGCTCTGTCGTAAAGTTGGACATTTTTGAGGTTATACGCACTCAGAACGTTTTGACATACGAGCGCTATTTGTGTTGTTTACAGTAACTTAAAAGATTCATCTCGGCCCAAAAATGGAATTAAATCGTCAACATTTTCGTGCGATTATTTTTTACAACTTTCGGCGTGGATTAACTCAGCAACAGTGCATGGATGAACTTAATTCAACTTTCGGCGATGAAGCTCCATCAAGGACCAGTGTTTATCGATGGTATGGTGATTTCAGTCGTGGTCGTAGTTCACTCCAAGATGAATTTCGTGAAGGTCGTCCAAAATCAGTTGTTGTTCCGAAAACCATTGATGCTGTGCGCGAACTGATATTGGAAGATCGTCATGTGACCTATCGTGAGATTGAGACAACCTTAGGCGTTAGTGGGACCAGCATACATTCAATATTGCATAAACATTTGGCTGTCAAAAAAATTTGTTCGCGTTGGATCCCACACAATTTGTCAATCGCCCAAAAAAAGGCTCGTGTCAATTGGTCGAAAGAAATGCTCAAAAAATACGGTCGCGGTGCTTCGAAACACGTCTATGACATCGTGACAGCTGATGAATCGTGGATTTACGCGTATGAGCCCGAAACTAAACAGCAGTCGACTGTCTGGGTGTTTCAAGATGAGCCAAATCCAACAAAAGTTGTTCGCGCATGAAGCACTTCCAAGCAAATGGTCGCCTGTTTTTTTCGGAAAAACTGGACATGTCGCAACCGTACCACTAGAACAACGCAGAACAGTCAATTCTGAGTGGTACACAACCATTTGTTTGCCAGTTGTCTTCCAAGAAATCAGGAAAACCAACCGCCGAAGACGGATCACTCTTCACCACGACAATGCGAGCTCTCACACATCGGCCGCGACAACTGCATTTTTGAGCACCCAAAACATCGATTTGATGGGTCATCCGCCGTATAGTCCTGACTTGGCACCGAATGACTTCTTTTTATTCCCGTACGTAAAAAACAAACTGAGAGGTCAACGTTTTTCGACACCTGAAGAAGCGGTTGCTGCATTCAGAATGCATGTGTTGGAGATACCTCAATCAGAGTGGCAAAAGTGCTTCGACAATTGGTTCAAACGCATGCAAAAGTGTATAGATCTTCATGGGGAATATTTTGAAAAACAATAAAGTTATTTTCGATGAGCAATATTTGTTTTTGTTCTCTAATCCCGAAATATAAAAGGCAACCTAACTCATGTCATGAAATTTCGACACTTGTCGTTTGAAGATTACTATTTCCTAAAAGTCATAAAAATGTTTTATTACAGGCGCCATCTCTTAGGTGGTCTCGGGACGTATTAAAACATGTGGTATTCTTATAATGCACAGAGACCTGCTGTTATTTTGATTAAGAGAAATTCGACCTTCGAGAACTACAACTCAATATCTAGCCGTGAATTTAATTATATATCAGTTTTTCCGAACATAACAAGTTTGTGTTTAAATAAAACATAGAATAATTGAGAAATCAGCCTAAAATGTTTTCCGGATATAATGCACGTTTGGATTTAAGTATGGAAGATATTTATGCACAATCCACCACAAGAGGGTTTAAGAGATTGGCAAATCCTATAAACGGTGAGGAATGGACTGTTATGGGTCATTTTGAACTGATGCAGTTACGGCCACAATATTTTCTATACTTCAAACGACGCGTTGTCTCCCTGAAACAGAAACAAGCAATAGTGAATATTTTGACTTAAATTTATCCACTATAGCACGAACAACATATCTGATGGGACGATTATTACGACCGAAGTAAGGAGAAAGCGTTATTCAACTTGCCAACGACTCAGAATGAATAATTTTGAAACGTTGCTCGTTCGTGAACTTCATCATGATAAAAATGTAAACATTGATTGACATTTTGACATTGACAGATCTCGAAAAAAGTTCATTCGAGTTAAAATCCGAATTTGTTATGTCCCCTTTGACAAATGTTTTATTTGCAATCGCTGTATAGCAATTTTATCCTTAGCGGGGACTTACATACCTCCCTGCCTTAAATCGAAAATATGATTAAAGTAACTTTTGAAAAAACAATCCTGCGTAGAACCAAATAGCAAAGTGTGTGAGAAGTTTCACTCTTGTACAATGGGTTCTCAACGCCACCTTAGAAATAGGATGTCAGTAGCTAAAGAAATCGAAACCAGGTTTCCTAATTATTGCCATCAAATGGCTCACCCTTCTCTTATGAGAATCCGGTTCCTTCGGTTAATTTTATCATTGACTGAATCCGCTTGTAGCACACCTTTTAAATTTTTTTATTTGGAAGAATTAAACTCAATTTTGTTCTTTTTTTATTGCAGGTACGTTCTATAATCGGCCGCACACGCTTGCTGAGTAAGAAATACAATATAAACCTCCACATTTTGCCTTAATATAATAGAACAAATTCTTTTATTATTAATTTCCCGCCCCATGTTAATGTCATAATATATCAAACGGGAAACGTTCAAAATTGCCAATTTAATTATCTCGATGGGGTCGTTCTGGTCTCCACCAACATCCTTCAAGGTACAGATGCATACCACTAGTCGTTTTACCCACACCCCTCTTCAGGCAGAAAGTGATTTACGTCGGTTCAGTCATCGAAATTTATAAACACAAAAAAGAAAACGAAGTTCACGAGACATCGAGATTAAAGAGGCACAACTAGAGTATCATTCATCTGTCTGTCTGGGCATACATAAGATGGTCTTCCCCAAAATACTGCTGAAGAAGCGGATCCAAAGGGAATTCGCCAAGAGCAGGCAAATAAAGAAGTTCACTCGAAGCCATGATACCAACCATGATACCATTGTACCTATCCCTCAGGAAAATCGTTAAACGTTAAACGTGGAGCTACATAGGGACCATAGCGAACCCCAAAGATGACTGCAACGAAATGTGCCGGGATATTAATGATCCTTTTACGAGGTTGCATGGTCTGTGGTCGTAATTCATTTCAATCGTAAAACACTGCGGAGATCGCAAAATGTGATCCCCGAAACTCGACCTGGATCCATTGTTCCATCCGATGGATCTTTAGTATGTTTTGGGAAAACTTATTAAAACGCCATTCGCCAAGGGAACTGGATCGGTTGGGGTGCCAGGATGATGGAGCAATTAAAATTTTGTAAATTTCTCAGAAGCTCCATTTCGTTTGATCGTTTCACAGTTGGAGGTGATTCCAATACGGCTGAGTCACACTCATTTGTTGGTGTGGTTCGTAGATCGCGTGTCGTCGATCGTTTGAAGTACTCAAAGGACGGTGAGTGCATACTTCACTTTTAAGATGCATCTCAATTTTTCGCGCAATTACAATTGGATGGCATACTTCTGGTGTAGGGAGCTGTGGAATTATTTGCAATTGAATTTCTCATTTGATCAAGTGATCAAGGGATCCGGATCCATTAGGTTATGTACGCAAACAGCCTTACGGCGGTACCTTTAGATGGATTTTCTCTTCGTTGCAAGATTACTCTTGGAAGACAGTAGTCGAGATGAGCAAAGGACCAGCCGTAATCGGATGGAAAAATTGATTTCAACTGATCGGCGACGTTCGAGAATGTGAACAGAAATGAGAATTCCAATTCGATTATTGATCACAGATGAGGTAATTCAGAATTCAAGGTAAAGGTGGCTCCCAGACGAGTACGAAAAGAATCTTGGTCAGCTAAATGTAATTGGCCTTTCATTTCTTTTGTTTGAAATGCCAGATATTCGTAGTCATTTTCTGAACAGATTGATCTTATTTGGCGCTTCATGCATTTAGGTTTCTGAAAATTCTTTGATTGCAAATTTTCTGGTAAATATTCTGACTGCATCTGTTCATTTTATAGGATGAGTGGAATATGTTAGATGATATAACAACTAACGTGATCAGCATTCCTTTTAAGTTAAAGTACGACCCAATAGGGAGAGTCCCCCTTTTCGAACTCTTAAAAAATCTATTTTTATTTTTAATTTTGTTTTGTATTTGTTTTGTGAAAGGATCAAAATAAATTTTGTTGAGGCGCTGTTGTATAATATGTATATATTATATCAGATTATAACACGCGCTTAAAACTGCGTTTCTAGAACAGTTTTAATGATGTCTGTCTAGATCTGGTTAGGGAAAATAGTAGCTGTTGGGACGGGACGAAATGGATACTATCTCGGAACATCAAGATGCATTGCACTATATTCGGTTTGTAATTATTGAAGGATAAGAGGCTTTAGATTGTAAAAAAGGCATTTCATACTTTACAGTACCTAGTAGTCCACCACGATTTAAAATAAATGGTTAATCAGTGTGTATCCCAACTTCGAAGTATACCTATGAATACATTAAGTCGGTGCATCACCCCACAAGAGTCGATTAATATTTACAATTTTGTACCGCATCAAGTCATTATCATTAGCTCATAAAAACTCCTCAGCAACTCAATCCTTACTCAGTGTACTAATTTACTGGAAATTTTCGAATATACTAAGTTTAATGTTGGTAATATTTTATGTGGCTTTCTGCATCTTCTCGTGTTGCAGTTTGTTGTTGTTGAATTTGAAAGCAGTCAATAAACTCCATTCCACTCACCGTTAATTTGGGGGAAGCGTTGATATGCACATTCTCGTTTATTCGAAAATCCAATAGATGGGCGGCGCTGCTCAAAAGGTAGATTTATGAGAAAATGTATCTACGCTCAACAGAACAACATAAAACTTTTGATTAAAAACAACAATTAACCTCAGATGCCTCTCTGGCGCACAAGATGATCATCCGTTGCATTCGGATACATGCAAATGCATCAGAAAAGATACGCTTGTTGTTTACATTATCGGATCGAATCGCCTGCAGCGACGACTCATGATGCGCCCTTTCCCAGAAGACAATGTCGAGAACATGAACGAAAC
Source organism: Microdon myrmicae (assembly GCA_963931805.1). Taxonomy (NCBI): domain Eukaryota; kingdom Metazoa; phylum Arthropoda; class Insecta; order Diptera; family Syrphidae; genus Microdon; species Microdon myrmicae. Next base: position 89,431,042 of record OZ007501.1, read on the forward strand.
ACATCTAGGGACGGACTGCCATTAGTGCGATTTGTATTAACAATTAGCTGCTGCACTCAAAAACACCGCATTTAACTATTTGTTGGAATGTCCCGATGAGTGATTTGCTTGTCTTATTCACCCTTGGACCAGGTACACGACCATATCTATGGAATCCGATACCAAGCAGATGTTACAATTGTTCTTCGAATACTCACGTGATGAGCCACAACACAAACCCTAGAATGAGATACACAGGCCCTCAGCCGTTGTTATAACCAAAAGGGTGGCCATTTGGGTTAATAAAAAACCAAAGCAGATCCAAGCCTATCTATGCACTCGCATCTATTGCTGCTCTCTATCCAGATGATAAATGGGAGTAATAATCCAACGAGGGTATTCATCGCGCCATTAGGGTCTGGGGTGTTGGACGAATTGTATTGCTGTATGCTGATCAAGCGTGACACCGGGGTGTTCCTCCAAGTCAGCACAATGGCACGGACGAACAACTGTTTTTGTGGTTCGTTCCACATCTGTGGGGAGAAGGAAATCCTTTCTGTGTATGTCAGTTGTAATGCTATATAGTCGCGAGAATTAAACGTTTTGGGGCGGAGAGTGTTTATCTGTGTCAAGGATAATCAAAATGGAATATGCCTCTGTTGGAGGGACGGAGATTGCGATTGGTTTTTTAGAATCGAGTGAAAAAGGATACGGGAGCCACATTGACCGCATTGTTATTGGTTTGACTAGGTTCTTTCTGTTACTCGATATGTATTTTGTATACGTTTGCATGGATGTCATGGAAAACAAAGGGGGACACAAGCTATGAGATGACGTGGGAATTAGGTTTCTTATCAAATATCTCTTATCACAAGGGCCACGACAAATTGGTCGTTATCGCTCAAGTGTCACGCTCAAACTAGTTTCCCTAATAATTTCCTGTAATATCAATTAACAAATTAAAATGGGATGATGTTTAATGTTGTAGGTATTAAGGGTGCAAGTTGGAATTATTGATTGTCCGAAATTTAAGCGCTTAACCAGAACTCTAATTGCTGATTATCAACACAATCGCGGGACGTGCAGGAAAATAAATATTCTATAATATAAATCAGAACTGCTCACATAATAAGAAGGAATGTATTTTTAATATTGAATAATATTCAAAGCCATGTTCACCGGGTTTGTCCTGTCTTATGATTTGTAGGAAAAAAATGTAACCTTTGCCAATTTATAAATATCGTTCAGCAGTTCAGATATTAAAACTTTGGAAAGGTACGATTCTAAAGTGATTGAAGTATTTTGGCTAAACACTTAAGAAGTATTCCGACCTTCAGTAAATTCCAACAACGGCATTACCAAAACAGCGTGCATGTAATCTAAGATGGTAGCGCATCTATAAAGAAGTTATAGCGTTTGCGTCGATAGTGAAGAAAGTGTGATTCGAACTGACGCTATGACGATTAGAATCACTAAAAAGGGAACCAATGCTCAACACACCAGGGCACTGCCGCATGTACGAATTTCATTTCTAAACTCAAGTACATTCAACTGATGTGGAATTGGTATGTTATTGCTTGGTATACGACTGATGCATTTTCTTATTCGATTTTCGCTCGGTGTTCATCACTATCTGCTTGTATATTGTGTGTGTATCTGTTAGAAACGCGACCCTACTCCCTCCTCAGTAACTTTGTAACGATCAACTTCGTGTCCGAACGACGGAGCGAGGAACGAACAAGTGAGAGAAAGTCGGAGCAGGCGAGTTCGCCGGTGCTCTATGCCGAAGTCGTGATTGTAGTAGTAAAGTCATGTTTATCTATGGGAGATTGTGTGTTGTTTATATACAGATCAAGTCGGATTCTTGCGTTAAGCAAGAATAGTGAAGACGGTGAGTTGAACATATGATGAAATGGGTAAAAAGCGAAGCATTGAAGCATCAGGCTACTGCCGCGTGCCTGAATTCGATTTCTAAACACAAGTATACGCATCTGATGTGGAATTGTTATGTTATCGCTATGGTTTACGGCTCTGATGCTTTGCTTATTGAAATTTCCTTTCGGTGTTCTTCACTATTTGCTTTTGTGTGTGTATCAACGATAGGACCGTGCATAGAATTATTGACGGTAGACCAACGGGAAAGAGACCGGTAGGATGGCCGCGACGGAGATGGGAAGACAATGTTAGGTTTGACCTTGAGGAGATCGAATCGGCTGGTCAAGCGTGGATGGAGAGTGCACAGGACAGGGAACGATGACGGAGTCGAGTCGGTGAGATCATGAACTTCCGGGTTCCTAAAATGGAGATCCATTTGTTTGCTTAGGGTCCCACAGTAAGACTTGTCGTGCAAATCCATAATGCAATTGGGTACCTTGTGGTTATTTAAGATTACCAAAATGCACAACTGATCCGATGGCACGAATTACGAGGCAGAAGCAGTTAGAACTCCTCTCATGTCTATGGCCGGTCGGCAGAAAAAGAACCGTATGTTGGATTGATCCTGTATAAGTTGTAAATTAAAAAAAAAAAAAAAAAACGGAAATGCCTTTAGGGATACGCAGCCGTTGCCTTTAAATCAACATCATCATCGGCACTACAACCGGGAACTAGTCTTGGCCGTATTTAACAAATCTCCCCACCGGTCCTGATTTCGAGCCGATGTCATCCAGTTTCGCATTCCCAGACTTTGGACGTCCTGGACTATGCCATCCCTCCATCGCAGACAAGGTCTGCCGCGCTGTCTCCTTCCATACATCCTGCCACAAAGGACTTTCCGGCGCGCTCCTATTCGCTCATTCGAGCTAGGTGTCCCGCCCACCGGAGTCTACCGAGCTTGATTTTTCTTACAATAATAGCTTCAAGGTAAATCGCATACAACTCATGGTTGTACCGTCTCCGGAATCGTCCTCCCTCACATACGGGGCCAACAATTCTCCTTAAGACCTTCCTCTCGAACGCGGCTAAGAGTTCAGAGTGCCTTTTATTGAGCACCCAGGTCTCAGATCCATACATGAGTACTGGTAAAATCATGGTCTTGTACAGTAGTAGCTTGGATGTTCTGTATAAATTTCGGGATTTAAAAAGCCTTGATAGACCATAGCAGGCTTTGTTAGGTTTGATCAGTCGTTCGCGTATTTCTTCTTCCATATTGTTATCGGCTGATACTATTGACCCAAGGTAGTTCAAGGATTGAACTACTTCAAATTTGTGCTCCACTACGCTGATAGTTTGAGCAATGTTAGGTCTTCTCTTCGCAGAAGTTAACACCATGTACTTAGTTTTTCTCTCATTAATGTGCAGTCTCAGTTTTTGTGCCGCCTACTCGATCTGGGTTAAGGATTCCTTTACAGCCGATTCGGTTCTACCGATGATATCGATGTCATCCGCGTAGGCAAGTATCTGGCTGGACTTGGTGATAGTAGTCCCTCTTGTTGTAACGCCAGAGTCACGGATTGCTTTCTCCAACGCCAGGTAGCCTGTCCCCTTGTTGGAATCCATTAAAGATGTTTATTGGTTTGGACAGCAATCCCACTATTTTTACTTGAGTAGTTACGTTGATCATGGTCAACCTACAAAGACGTATTAATTTGTTTGGAATGCCGAACTGTCTCATGACATTATATAGTTCTACCCTGGCCATGCTGACGTAGGTGGCCATAAAATCTTTAGTATATGATATAATGGAATCTTAAATTCCAGACATTTTCCCATCGCCTGCCTAAGGGTGAATATCTGATCAATTGCTGATTTGCCTGTGATGAAACCATACTGATATTGACCAATGATGACTTTGGCGTATGGGACTATCCGATCTTGTAGGATAGAGGAGAGTATCTTACAGGCGGGACTCAGCAAGGTTATACCCCTATAGTTGCTGCACACTCTGATATCTCCCTTCTTATGAAGGGGTAAAGTATTCTTAAAACGTGTCCATTTCCCTTCTACGCCCGGCATTCTGGCCCCAGGACTTACTCTCCCTCCGTCGAGGTCTTTGAGGGCGAGTGTTAACGCATGACCAAATGTGTTGCTGGTGTTCTCATTGCGTAAGGCAGCCGTGTTAATTCGAACCTGGTTCGCGGATGCAATACGTCTCCATAAGGCAATTCGCGCTCAGAAAACTGTACCAACAAGATAGTGATCCGAGTCGACGTTGGCACCTCGGTACGTTCGTACCGTCGTCAGGATCGAAGAGTGGCGGCGATCTATCAACAAGTGGTCAATTTGGTTGCGAGTGGCTCCGTCAGGTGATACCCAGGTGGCTTTGTGGATATCTTTACGCGGAAACCTAGAACTTGCAACGACCAAGTTTTTTGATGCTGCCAGTTCGATGATTCGTAGTCCATTGTCATTAGTGTTCTCATGCAAACTATGGGAACCTACGTAGTGCCTGAAAACCGGCTCCCGACGTATTTTTGCATTCAAATCACCAAGAACGATTTTCACATCGTATCTTGGGCAGGTATTGTGGGGCCGTTCGACGTTCTCGTAGAATTGTTCTTTTTCGTCGTCAGGGAACTCCTCTGTAGGTCTTTGAACGTTTATGAGGCTTATGTTGTTAAACTTGCCTCGCACACGAAGAGTGCACAGCCTTTCGTTTATTGCATTAAAGCCGATAATGGCAGGCTTCAGTTTTTGGCTGACTAGAAAGCCTACCCGGAGCACATGGTGTTTTGCATGACAGCTATAATAAATGTCATACTCGTTTCTTTGAATAACACCACTCCCCGTACATCTTATTTCTTGCAATGCTGTTATGCCGGTCAGGGCATCGACTAGCTGCTGTGCAGCTCGAGCTTTGTATAGTGATCGGACGTTCCATGAGAAAATTCTTAAATCGTTTAGCTAGTTTCGTTTCCGTGGTCGTCGTCGTGTATCCGGTCCATATCCGAGGCTTGTTAAATGTGCCATAATAATTTGTTTTTACAGGCAAGGTTATTAGCCCTGCGCCAACCTTTCTCAGGATGTCACCGCATGCATTGGTTCACTACTTGGCGGATGCCAAGGTAACTAGCCAGCAGTGCCACGTGGAGACTGCATGTCAACTTGGATTGAACAGGGACAAAGATCATCCTGGCTTTCGCCGGATTGAAAGCAATCAGAGACTTTGCCCCGTGTGTTCGCTTCCATCCCCCCGTTGCCTTTGAATATCCATCCTATATCCGCATATTGTAATCTCAGTATACCTAATCCACATTGGCACCATTGTATTGCTTGTATTTTCCCCTTGTGCAAGCCAAATTGGAAAACATACCGAATATTCTCCTTGTTACCTTCCATATTTTGCACAACGGATTCGTGCAGTTAAAAAATGGTCAAGGAACTGTTAGTTTTTTTAAATATGGAATGTTACTTTTCCGATGAGCTGCATCCGTTAATTTAATCTTTACCAGATAACTTTCTCATCAGCCATATAGTGAGAAAATAATTGTCATGTCTCGAATTCATGCCTCGAATTCATTTGTCTTTCCTAGTTTTAACATGAGCAATTTTCCAAATTGCTTGTCCCTCATAAAATTTACAAACCTTAACTTCAATGCACTGCATAGTCGTATGAATTATTATTTAAATATGGTAAATTGTTAAAAACATGTAACATAGATACACGACTTCATTGTAATGTGTAAATTGGGTCTACATGATTAAATACAAAATTTGGGTTCGAATTATCTGTTATGGTTGCTATATCAACAGATTAAGGTAATCCCTTGTTTGCATTGCGCCGCGTGCTATAAATATATGTAAAACCCAATCAAAATGCATTTCTTATCAACCCATAGCCATAATTGCATCTTGTTGGGTGCAATAAATTAATCGCCTAACCCGCTCCCAATGTTACAACTCTTTTATGTCCCATCATTAGCGCATCCACAGACGGAATTTAAATACAGACGCGAGCAACCAAGACCACCTTACCCAATCAACCCAATTACGCAGTTTGCATAAATTAACTTCCTCAGAACCTCGACAAAATGCCAGAAGATGTAGAAGCATAAAATCCAAAGAAATTCTGATTCCTCTTTCAATCAAATTGTTGACTGTCACCATGCATCAATGTTACTGACAAAAGCGCTGCGCGACCTTCGTAATGACTTTCTGATACACTCACTTGCGATCAACACTCCTGAATTCGAATATGAGGATACATAAAATCCAGGGAAATATCTCAATAAAAATCGCTCTTCGCCTAACCGGCGGCACCCTGTGGCAGTGTGGGATTTGAAAATTTGGCTACATCCTGGTGATATAAACCAAAATCAGTTGGTTTTATGTGCCTTCCGGAAAGTCATAGTGCTATAACCACCAGTTAATCTGACAAATGCCAACCTTTGTCAAAGTCATTTTGGTCTTAATATCTGCAGCGGAAATTCTTGATGTACCCGGTCATAAATATCTGGCGCTTTCGTAATAAATTCTAGGCAAACTATAAAAAAGTTCCGTGGAAGTATTTAAATCCAAGAAACTTGTGGCCGCGCATTTGTGTGCCATCGGTCGGTGGACAATAAAAATGTCACAAGTAAGCCACAGTCGATAATATTGTCGATTATATGCAAGTGATAGTATTAGGGTTACAGCACACAGAGTTTGGTATCCAATAGATACAAATGGAACCAGTTTGAGAGTGCGATTCGTGACCATAGGCCCAAAGTCAGTTCTAAGCTCCCCTCAGTGAATCATCATCTCTCTGGGATGTTGTGGGTAATGACCAAAAGCGACAACAATTGTTGTTGTACCGGTGCGTTTTTGAGCCGCCCCTTTGTGTTGAATTGCATACAGCGGGGGAGCGAACACGAATCATAAGCCGGAATTACGAATGTCTTAGCGAGTACAGTTACTTGTCGAATGATAGACATAAAGACCACCGAATCTCTTGTGGTAACAATACGACAACAATGGCGACCCACAAAATGGGTGCTTAGCTATGTCACGAGGTCTCCCTATGCGTCATGAAGTCGGGCTTACGGATTGAACCCCCGCGCATACAGAATGTCAGCTACACTTGGCTTCTTTTGTCTTCGTCGGCTGCACCTGGAATTTATTCACCTCCGGCACTAGCTATAATCGGATAAATATGCATATCCAGTTCGAAAGGGTACGACGGCTTTAGAGATACGTGACAAAAGATGAGTTCTGAGCTGAGCGCGAGTGTGCAGTGAATAATTCTGCATAAAATTTCCAAATGCCTAGTTAACCCACGGGCATCGTCATTCTGAAGACGAACTCGTTGATGAAGACTCCGGATACTATAAGCTCGACTCTCATCTCAGCTGGAGTTGAAATATATGAATGTACTGCTGCTTTGGGCTCTCGTGAAGATCTTAGCATAGATATCCCGTTTGAATTACCTAATTCAAGTGGCAGCCTCTATTTCTTCCAGAATAATGTATTCTGTACGTTTGGGCTCTTAAAGGTCGCTACAGCGGTTCAAGTCCAAGCGACAATTCGGTGAATTTTGATGAAATTTCTAACTTATGAAGGGCACTAGAATTTATTCGAATCTCCCCGGCAAATACCGGTCTAGTATGGGAGCTTACACGCGACATGAACAACGTGGGAAGACTGAATATTCATACTGAACGCATTCAGTTAGAGACTGATAGAATCTCTAAAAAAAGATTCTTTGAGAAAGTGATTTTTAATTTGGACAATTGCTCATGAATTGTGGTGAATTATTAAAGATTTATTATGAAGCTGTTTTTATATGAAGTTCCAGACATCAAGAACATCCTCGGATCTGATTAGTTTAAACCTTTTTTTTTGTGGTACGATCTGCTTGTTTGGAAAATTTATTCCCACCAAATTATAATACATGTGTATCAGTACATGATTTTTAGTGGCTACCGGTGCAAACTTATTTGTTCTTATTTTTATTATGATTCTTAATATTATTAATTGGTGCTATTACAAGAACGGCCTGTGGGGGATCCGCCAAACCCCACTGACTACTTACCTAAAGAATCCCCGTCCCTACAACCCAGTCTGCATACGTTTCTGCTAATGCAATCGCATTATGCACCTGCAAATGCTTCACGCATCAAATAGATCAATTTATTTAACTAACTTCCTGTAAAATAATTCTTACCTTTCATGCATCTCTTCGCATACAAATTCCCTACAAGAATTCTTTCCATTATACAGGAGCATAAAACCAAAACCTATTCGGAACCTTCGGTTGCTAGGCAAATTCCAACCGCCCCACACCTGCACCGCAATCTCCCCGCAGCAAAAACATTTCCTTCCCAAGGATAATTAATGCTTTCCATGCATTATCTGGAAATGCCTGTAAAGAATTTTTCCTACAGGGGCATTCATACATATGTCAATGCATCTCTGCATTAGCGACCAAGAACCTAATTCCCAATTAGTGTAAATATTCACATTAGAGTTCGAACCTGGCGTCGCCTTAGATGCCATGCATAATTGTCACAGTTGGTATACACAACCGTCATTGTGTAAACATCTAAATTACTTTCCAAAAACTTGCAACTATTGATTCGGCTGCAAGCACTATTCTCGGAAATACTTCTTTGTTTGAATCTTCAAACAATCACCAACGTCGCGCTTAGCCGCCGGATTGGATTCAATAGCATAAACATCAGGAAACAAAAGAATCCGATCCTTCCAGTCGGCAGAGATACGATATACGATCTCCATTATCTCAATCCCTTTTAGCATCTAATAAGTGGCTGCTATTTACTCAGCTGAACCTCATTACCGGATGATGCACTAGGTCGCTACTTCCTTTGTTCGGCATCCCTTGTCTAGGTTTCATTCGCTTTGACCTGCGAGCGTTAGCAAACAATCTGATCTAAACGATCGACTTCACGCACACCACTACAGTACCTCACCAGTGAGATGCTCTTTCCTCGTTTCCGCCACGAGAGGAACACTTTCTCTCTCGGGGAAACGCAGCCCTTTAGCGAGTCGGCTCTGTACGAGCCGAATGTCGCTGAGTCTTTTACCATCCACCGACCGAGTCAGTCGTTTTGCTACCGCTGTCTGTAGCACTGCGGACACGCGTTCAGTATATCCCAGAGTCGCGGAATTAAACCAACCCTTTCGTCGTGATAGTGACGTTTCCTATTCCCAACCTGTTACCAAGGATGATCTATTCGAATTAAAACTATCGTTTGTTGAGTGTTTGTTGTGGTGTTAAGTCGGGTTTTCGAGTTTCGTTGTAACGTGTAAAGACACCAGTCCGGTTCTAATGACATTTAAGTCGAAATAAAAAAATCCACTGCAATTTGGTGAAGTTGTGAACATAGACAGAATGGTGTACAAAATAAAGATGTATAATGTGAGCAAATATAACAATAAAATACAAATCAGTTGTGACTAACAATAAACCAAATCATGTGTTTCCCTTTACTCCTGGTTGTGAACAAACGTGGCGATGTTTTGTTCTTTTGTCGGTGTTTAACTTTTGGCGGAACTTTCATTAAGTGAATGATGGGGAAGAAGTGAATGGAGTGCCCATGCCTGGCACAATACTTCCAATCCCCACAGGCCATAGGCTCAACCTTGGTAATTTTAGATAAATATTTATTTGGTTTGGGGAAAAATAAATCCATTATTTTAGTACCAGAAGGCTTCATTGATATAAACCTCGTAAAGTGTTGGTCAAACAAATTCGAACGTGCACCCGTTCCAAAAATGACATTAGTGTTAGGCCTATAGAATATACTCACGGCTAAGCTAGCTTATCCTTAAGGTTACCTTAAATTAAGCCTAGTTAAGGTATTTCTTAAGCTCTCTATCTTGTAATTTAGATATACTTTAGATGTAAGTAACTATGTTACTTATGCCAATAAATGGGGTGGTTGCCCCACTAAACTTGTCGTAAACCACAACTAAAGCCCTAGTGGTCGGTGCCGCCCGGTGAAATACCACCTCTTCAAACTGTAGACTCCGTGAAATGGCCGGGAGAAATCGTTGACCATCTTTCAGAGCTTTGTAACTAAATTATTTGCACAATAGTTTATCTGTATAACTGGGTGTACTCACGTGGCTGCTGTTGGAATCTCCGGTGCTAATTGTACTCACTTATCAGGCGATTTGATCCGTTTTCCTCTTTAATAGCTTCCTGTTTGTTGATGGAACAGTATTTTTACTAGGACGCTGTTGTATATAAAGGTCTGTTTAACAGTTTGCTACTCCAAAGTGGTTGAACTGGGGGTTTGTGGAATAATCGGCAAACTTTGTGAATAGAATAAGCCTTGCTAACCATTTACCACGAATGACAGCGATTGTTGCGAATATAATGAATTCTATTCCTCCAATGCAAGATTCAAGTTACGGCAACTCAACCCTTTTTGTTACTCTTGTCACTGTCGCAACGCCCGGAATTCTCGATGTTCCTTTCACTGGTTTGAGTTTGTATGTTAAAGTAAATAGAAAAAAACGACACCATGTTTTACTTTTTAGTTCACTTTTTATTTCTTAAGAGATATTTAATTTGAATTCAATTTTATTTAATTGCCTAATTTTACACTTTATTGGATTTTTTCAAAAATGCACACATAAACCTTTTTTTAACACATAGGGAAACGAATGAATGTAAGAGTTTAATTTTTTAATACTTTTCAGGGTGCTTGTGTTTTATTGATAAATTTGAATAGAGGATTCGCTGAATGCAATTCTCACGATTTTTCACCCACCAAACCGATAACCACTGGACTACACAGACTTTATTTGACTAAATCCTGACACACTCCTACCCAACAACAGGTACTCCCTCCATGATCGCCCATTTCCGATAGCACACTTACTTTCCCATTTCCCCGCCCATTAAAGGTGAAGAAACTCTTGCGAATTTACTCAACAGTCAATGAACCCAGGGAGAATGGGAAAATTGCAAAGGAGAGCATGGCGATTCAGGGCTTGGTTTCGCTTGCAAAAAAAAACGAAATCAGAAGTGTGACTGCATGACCTTGTTTCATGCTTGGATTGTTCTCAGAATGCAGAACCAGAAGTACACTCCTAGAAGGGGAAATGGAAAGGGTTGAAAAGTATACTCATGCATACTTTTCACCTGACATTGATTTTGCTCCCAAGCGAACGCTTGTACTTTTTGGGGCTGGAACGACGGGGTAGCGCTTGGGGTCTTCTTTTGTATTGGAATGTCAAAAGGGATTTGGTGATAGACTAAACTGTTTCGCTTTGTAGAAACAGTGTCGTCCACCAGCATGAAGGTTTTGATTTCAGGTAGGGAAATCTGAGATAGCGAACTCAGGAAATGGCGTTTTTCTTTGAAAAAATAATACGAATCAGTTCAATGATTCGGGGGGTTTTAATTATGTAACTGAGTGACTGGTCGACCAGTCCGATAAAAAAGTTGGTATAGGTGGTAAGTCGATGAAATACCACAACGTCGTGCTGTATGTATTATATGGTTGGGAGACTTCTTCGACAATATTCCGGAAGTTTGGCTCACGGGGTGGACTGCGGTTGACATATGACATTATAGTACCTCCTGACATAAAAAATTCCGAGGATACTACAGTACTTCCTCATTTGGATATTTTATTGAGGGGTAGGGGGGTGTGGGGGTAATGGTGGGCCTGGCACGGCACGTGTTCACTTTACTCCTCAAACGCGCCACTGGGCAGATAGAACTCCGTAACATTCACCAACGAGGAAGAAAATGTAATGAAAACGCAGTCTGATTGTTTAATTAATTAAATGTTCTTTATTCTGCTTCTTGGTCGATACTGTTTGTTTCTTTATTATTTTTGTTTATAATGTTCACTCTCTATCAATAACATGGATGTATTCGGAAATGCAGCCACAATACCTTAGTATAACACAGTAACCAGTTAACGGAACGATTAGGAAACTATAGCACGGGCAAGATGTCTCTCACATTGTTATTTGGTTCGTTTTCCTCAACAGTAACTATTGTTTGCCCATTAGTGCATCCCTGCCCGGGATAAATTTATCGTTTACGTACGTTAGATTTAAAGTTTTAGTCGCCGTGTAATTGAACAGCGAAATCACTTTATCTGAACTGAAGTGGTACGAGATACATAATATAAATTCAATTAATTAAATCATGCGATAATAAACTAACAACACGCCGTCCGTGCGGACGCTCTCAACTCTCATGATATACACACTGCTTGTGGGATGAAAGTTTTACTCTGGTGTTGTGTGCACCGTTTGATGGGTGGTTATCGACTTTATCCGAGCGCCCGACGCGGCGTGTGCGCGCTTCAATGGTTGGCGAGAGACTCCCCGTTGCTGGTGGAACGACGCTGGTGCGTGTGTGAGTGCAGCGGTGGTTGTGAAGCGACTGACTGAATGAATGCAAGAATCCATTCACCGGTGTCGTGGCAGTGGAGTCACGGCTAAGTGAATTCACTGCCACTTACTAGGAACATGAGCAAGGGTTGCTATGTGTACATAGAAAATTTTGTTTCGGGGAATTTCTACCGTACAGGCTGAATTAGAATCTTCTGTTACCGTGTATATGGGGAAATTGGTTTCGGAGGCATAACCAAGTATGGGCATGGGTTGTCGGTTAGACAAAGGAACATGGGTCTTGATCCTTGTCAAGGTTGTTTCGTGGAAATGCAACGCATCGTAAAGAGAATTGGTATTATTTCAAATGGTCTAGATAGGATGGGAGTCGAAATGGTTTTCGGGGAAATTGAATGCAGCTTGGTTACAAGCGAGGAAAATGGTTTAAGTAGGAAGTGAGCCGGAATGGTTTTTGGAGGAAATTTAATGCTGGTTGGTTGCAAGCGATAAAAATGGTTTAAGTAGAAAGGGAACTGAAATGTTTTTTGGGAAAAGTAAATGTTTCTTGGTTGCAAGCGGCAAAAATAGTTTAATTATGAAGTGGGCCGAAATGGTTTTCGGGGAAAACTTGCGGGGGGGGGGGGGTGTAGATGTACCAACGTATGGCACCAGTTCACTATCGCCCCACTAGAGAGTTGTTCGCCAGCGCACTGTCCACAGACGCAAGGAAATATGAAACACACCGGATTAGCCGTAAGGACATTTTATTATACAATATCGTTAGTGTGAAATTTGTACAGTATGAATTAAACATATCCATTGCATTGGCAAGCACTTAACTGGAAAGATTATACCGAATACCGATTTTGAATAAAAATTAGGATTTTTCATAAGTTGTTTAGTTTCTATTCACGAACAGCGCCCGAATGTTTTTTTTTTTTTCTATTTCTCTCTGACGCAGTGCCCGCAGCAATTGAAAGGGAACGTTCGACTCGACTTTATTTGGCACGCGGGGGCGGGTGCTGAATGACGACTGACTAATGAAAGCAAAAGTTCATCGCGTCGTGGCAGGGGCGTCATAAACTCACTGCCACTTACTAAGAATTTAGTGGAAGAGTTGCTATGCCTGCGTAAGAACTTAGTTCCAGCGAATCCTCGCCGTATAAGCTGAGTTGGATTCGTTGGTTGTGTGTATGGGGAAATTGGCTTTGGGAACACGAGCAAGTATGGGCATGCATTTTCGGGGAAATTGGAATTGCTTGGGTGCAACCAAGGAATATCATTTAGAAAGATATTGACCGAAGTAATTTCGGGGAAATGTATGCGGCTTGGTATAGTTGGTGGCGATGGTTAATGTTCCGTTATGGATTTGAATATGCGTTTCATTACAGCATATGAATTTCGGGGAAATTAGGATTGCTTGGTCGCGAGGGGGGAATATGTTTTAGATGAAGAATTGACCAAAGCAATTTTGGAAAAATTATATGTGGGGTGATGTAAGAGATGATTTAGAATATATTCTATTGAATTGTATTCTGTTAGGAGTTTTGGGAAATGCCTTTCATTGCAGATGGGGAGATGAATTCTTGCAAGTTTGGGATGGATGCGCTTGCAGATTGGGATTGTTTTTGCATGCTTATAGGTTAGGGTAGGTTGACGTGCTGTTAGCGATCAGGATTGGTTGGCATTGTGGGTTGGTTCTCCATGTGGTATAGAGAACCCCCACAAACTAAATGCGGTTTGGTGTAGATGAGGGAGATGATTTAAAATGTATTCTGTTGCAGGATTTGGGGTGTAGTCTGTTGTAGGTTTTAAAAATGCATTCTATTACAGATTGGGAAATATATGCTATTGCCGATTGGGAAATGGATTCTGTTGCAGATTGAGAAATGTATTCTTGCAAGTTGAATGGGGCGTTGGGCTATGGTGGCGCGCTGTTAGCGGTCAAAATTAGGTAGGAATTGTGGGTTGGTTCTCCGTGTGATATAGAGAACCCTCACAGAGGGACTGTCTCAGATGAAACATCATGCAAAAAATAGAAGCAATGTACTCGCGAATTTATTTTCCACGAATTTAACCCTCGATGCTGGTCTTTTAGGTGGCGCAAGGCTAATAACCCAGCCCGTAAAAATAAATTATTATGAAAGTTTAACAAACCTCGAGACTTTCTAAATAAGGCCAAGACCGGATCCCGGTTATAGAGCCGATGATGATGATGATGAATCTGGTCTTTTAGAACCACGTGTGATCACGCCAGTACCATCTTCAATGCCAGACGAGAAATTCCACCCAAGTGCTATTCAACGCATTCTCCGTGAACTCCATAAAAAAGCAACCACCGATGGAATACCAGCAATAGTCTCTAAAAATTACGCTCCAGAACTTTCTCCGGTCGCATTGGAAATCTCTAGGGCGTTTGAACGCGTCTAGCACAGATCATTATTAATCAAACTTCGTTCGTAGGGACTTTTCCAACAACTTTGCGACTAGTTGACGAACCTCCTCGAAAATCAATCCGGGTTGTTGTAGACGAATTTTGACATATTACATTGTATTGATGTAATTTATTGCCTCTGTATGAGCACTCTAAATTATTCTACGTGCATTAATTTTGCGTTCTATACAAATATGTTACCTTTCGGTGTACAGTATTTTTATCTTTTATTGTTTTTACTTTAAACAAAATTTGCAATTATGACAGGGAAGAGAAGGAAAACTTGAACCTGGTTGCATTGTTTGGTTTTTTAAGTTATATATATATATTTATTTATATAAATATTTATTTATATATATATATATAATATATATATATATTAATATATTGTAGCGAGCTTAGGGTTCGCTGGATTAATTATTTTAAAATAAATAAGAGCCGTTAAATCAATTTTGAATTACTCTAACACTTTATTAGTCCGTTAATAACAACCGTTACTTTTTTTACCGTATACAACGATTTCTTGACTTATCGCTTCCGTACTTATCGCGTATTTTCCTTCTTACTTCTAACTTGAGATTTATCGCTTGTTTCACGTTCTACTTCTTACTCGTCAGCAATCGCTTGTTTCACTTCCTACTTCATACTACTCACTATGCTCTGTGTGCGACGTATTTATACTGTTTCAGCGTTTCGTTTCCGTCCGTTCCATTGCCTTGAATGTTCTACTGTTCCTAGTCTCCAGTTTTCCATTACTTTATAGAATATTCTAGTACTCTGTTTCGGACTCTCTAGAATATTCTAGTACTGATTGTCATATGCGTCACACTACCCTCCGCCTAGATTAGTTCGTCCCGAACTAAGTTCACTGGTCTCCCGGGCCAACAAAAGCCACTAGTCGATCGTGATGCACCACTTTCATCCTGGCGTTCGGCGGTGGAAGTTCTTGACCTTCTTCCAAATTTTCTACTGCTCTCCTTTTCGCGTCAGCTCTAGCCTGCCGCCATTTTTCCTTTTCCTGACGACGGAATTCCTCTTGCATTTTAGGGATTTCATGCGAATAGTATAAGAGATAATGCATGTGCACCCCCTTAAGCTCTTCTGGAGTTTGCACTTCACGTAAGTGGTCTAGATCTTCATCTTTAGTTAGAAGCGTATCATCTGGTATTGAAGCATCTGTCGATTTCATAACCGTATCCAACTGGTAGTTCCGCATCTTTTCAAATAACTGGAGCAGTTTGTTCTTTGGAGCTGACAGTAAACACCAGCGTGCGTCGTAGTAATAGACTTTCCATAGATCGTAGCACGTTAATTCTGGTTTCACGTGTTCTTCTCCGTAGAACGCAATGAACGGCACCTCTAGCTGTTGATTACGCCGACAATCTAGGGCTTGCTTGATCTTTCCCCCCGTATGTGGTGGCTTACAATAGCGGTCTCGACCTCCAACATCCGTTGATCTCTCTTGGTCGGAAACAGTTGATTTACAAAACGCATGTTTGTAAATCCATTCAGCTTCATCTTGTAGTTCATTGGGTCCCTCTGGAACAGGCGTAACCGGAACTTCGCGCAATTGCATTCGCTCAGGAATATCTGTTTTACGGATTGCATTGTCCAAATCAGTAAAGTGACCCCTTTCCAATTCATCATTGAAATGTTTTGCCGCCTCAGTTTCCCTGTGACTACGTTCAGAGTGGCGTTCAACATCGTCTTCGTCGTCGAATAGCTGTTCGTCTATAGCCACACGTGCTGAACCTTCATCAACGTGCTGTTCCTCTCCCTCACTTTCCTTATCTTGTGTACGACGCAGACACTTGGAACGCTTTCTGCCTGTGACTTTCAAACCAAGATTCTCTTCAATAAGGTCACAGTCATCGTCTTCCTCTCCATCACTTTCTTCGTCCTGTGTACGACGCAGACGCTTGGAACGCTTTCTGCCTTCGACTTTCAAACCAAGATTCTCTTCAATAAGGTCACAGTCGTCGTTATCCAGTCGGTCGCCCGGCTCGTCATCATCATTGTAAATCCGTTTCAGGGAACGGCCTGAAGCATCAGTGTCTTCATCATCACTGCCGTCCTCTTCAATCGGGTTATCATCGATGAAATCCTTCAGTTCTTCACGTAACACATCATCGTCATCTTCTTCCTCTTCCTCACTGCTGTCGGCCATAGCTTTGCTTTTCCTGAGTTTCTTCATTTCATGTGGCTCCAATTCCTCCTCATCCTCAGCTTCTTCCGCTTCCGAGTCCCAGAATTCTTTCATACACTGCCTTTGGGCATCCAATTTTGCATTGACATCTGCAGCTTGCGCGTCCAATTTTGAATTTACGGCGTCGAATTTTGAATTTTGGGCGTCGAATTTTGTCATCATCATCCGGAACATCTCCGAAATGTCTAACAGTGGCGAACTCTTCTCCGTTACATTGCAACCATCTTGACTCGCTGTTTCTTCTCCATCCGGACAGTCTGGACCAATCGTAAAAACATATGTGTCGACATCAATACCCTCTTCCTCCATTGCTGCTTGCAGACGTTGTCGAAGAATTTGCTTCTGTCCTCTGTTATCCAGATTCCGGTCCTCAAGTTCCTTCTTCAATTCAGGAACGCGAAGATCCTCCAAATGTCGATCTGACATCGTTACAACACACTTTCACAGACTTATTTACTTCACTTAAACAATAATTAATCCCACTTCTGACACCAATTGTAGCGAGCTTAGGGTTCGCTGGATTAATTATTTTAAAATAAATAAGAGCCGTTAAATCAATTTTGAATTACTCTAACACTTTATTAGTCCGTTAATAACAACCGTTACTTTTTTTACCGTATACAACGATTTCTTGACTTATCGCTTCCGTACTTATCGCGTATTTTCCTTCTTACTTCTAACTTGATATTTATCGCTTGTTTCACGTTCTACTTCTTACTCGTCAGCAATCGCTTGTTTCACTTCCTACTTCATACTACTCACTATGCTCTGTGTGCGGCGTATTTATACTGTTTCAGCGTTTCGTTTCCGTCCGTTCCATTGCCTTGAATGTTCTACTGTTCCTAGTCTCCAGTTTTCCATTACTTTATAGAATATTCTAGTACTCTGTTTCGGACTCTCTAGAATATTCTAGTACTGATTGTCATATGCGTCACAATATATATATATATATTTTTTTTTTATTATTATTTTTTTTTATTTATGTATACATTTTTTTTAAATGTATTTTTTACTTTTATTTAAATTTTTTTTTAACCTATATTATATGAGATTGTTGTTTTTCTTTTGTGTTATCTGTTGAATTATTTCCGGGTCGAATTTACTGTCGAGCCCTACGTGAGCTGTAATACCTTTAAGTAAAAGGAGAAAGTAAGAACTATAGAGATAAAAACAGAAAGAAAAGGAGAGAATGCTAGGCCATTATATATAAGGAGGACGTGTTGTCCTATCTTCGGCATTAAACCACCAGCATGAAGGGAGAGAAACATGCCGGTTTAATTTATCTCGTTAGCCAATTGCTGTGCTAAAAGCTAAGCGGTCCACCTGGTGGGATATGTTGTTACCATGCAGTACTCTTTTGTCCCTAGCTCCGTGGAGAGCATGGTATATGATAGGGACTCCATAACTGTTTTGTATGAGGCCTTTTTTGTCTTATAGAACAAATGTTTCGGGGGGAATGAATCCGCTTTGGAGAGTATTCTCCTGGTATGCATCGTTTGGATAGGAAGCTCCCGATATCAAACTGTTTTCATTGATCGTTGCTCTTGCAATGTGGAAGCGTATACTTTTAATTATGAAGTTATCTATCCTATTTAAGCCGGCCATGTTATACAGGTTTTCATTAGGATAATGCTTTGTATAATGCGATTCTGGCTTTCTGTAGATTCGGAAACAGGAACGCAGACGTTGCCTTCCAAATACACTGTTTTTCCGTATAGTAAGGGTCTATGTTGAACCATACCGGGCAACCATACACCATTATAGTGACGTGTATAATATAATTTCAACTTTGGAGTCAAGAAGACTATTGCAGAATAATCGGCTCGCCATAACATAAGAAGTTTTTGCCCTAGAGAGACGCATTTACTATGTGTTTTTAGCAAGATTTAGAAACTGGTCGAGCCAGATGCCCAGATATATTGCTACGTCTCTAATTGCGACAGGCAGATTGTTTTGTCCAATAATGGAAAACCTTTTTACATTGTACGTATTCCATTACAGAACGGGAAAGCTGTGGAACTTCCTGCCCGTGCGAGTGTTTCCTAGGCCTGCAACTATTCAAAAGGAACTCCAAGAGTTATTTAGTGCCACCTCGGTCCTCTAACTCAGCACTATAGATTAGCCTCTCCTGAGGAAAAAACGTATTGTGTGTCAAAGAGTCAAAGAAAGCAAAAACGCGTAATAGTATCGAAGTTTTGAAACTATAAAATTAAACAAGCAGAAAAACGCTAAATACTTTTTCCTCAATAAAATATACACATAAATAACATACAAGGTGGCGCAAAATTAATCATCCAATTTTGTTTTTGAATTACTTTTATAGTATGTATATAAAAAAAAAAAAAGATTTTGAGTGATGGAAATATTTAATTGGGCCTTTACAATTTTTTCTGCTAAGTGTAAAAGATGATGTCCGTCTAGTGGCTGCCGCTAGTGTTGATACACATTTGTACCCATTTTATAGCATTTTCCATGACATTCTGCAAGATTTCCGATGATAACTGTTCGCATTCCTGTCGAATATTGTTCTTAAGGGATGCGATTGTCTGAGGCTTGTTGGCATAAACCCACTACTTCAAGCAGCCCCAAAGAAATAAGTCTGGGATGGTTAAATGGCTATCTTGCTGGCCGTGACAAATCGTCAAACGGGAGATTACGCGACCAGGAAACGTTTCCTTCACAATATTCATTATGGCTCGTGCTGTGTGTGCGGTTGCACCGTCTTGTTGAAACCACATATTCACCAAGCCCCCCGCTCATCCAATTCCGTTTATCATTGTCTGGAGCATTCGTCAGTAACAGTGACCGTATTGCCGATGGCGTCCTCAAAAAAATTCGGCCCAATCACTCTCCCCACGTGAACGCCGCCCCACACAGTGGCTTTGAGTAGATGTAATGGCCCTTCGTGCATCACAGGCGAGTTTTCAGTGTGTAGTATTATGTTTTAGTTACTACTGGTCTCGCTCCCAGGTAGCTTGTCTCCTTCTCCTGAAAATGATGAGGGATCTCTTAAAACCGCTGCTGAGGGGACCTGATGTGGTCGCCGCCGTGCTTCCTCAAACTTTGAGGGAAGAGCAACGACCAACTCGTTCGTGGGACATCGTTTCAAGAATAGTGTCCCAGCGCCGTGCAACCTGGCGCCTCCTGGTGATTTCCGAAATCGAGGCAAGCTGCAACGATCTGTTTTGTGGGCGTGCCAACACTCTACTCACCCGTTCTTGGTTGGAAGTCGTCGCCTGTGCTGGAGCAGCCAACGTTTTGTCACAAACGCACAATTCCAAATAATAAAAATACTTTTGATATCGTAAATTCACTTTTATTTGAAAACTTTTACTTGAAAAAAGGACCATTCTCCTAGGAACACCACCTCCAAGGACCTTGCTCTATGATGTTAGTGGTCCTTCAGCAATTCCGCCGGGTTTCAGATGGAAAATATCGATTTTCGATACATTTCGTGTGATGCTCAATGTTTGTTTTAGATAAGAATTCAGTTTTCTAAATTCTCATGAAACTATTTGCATATGAGGATTTGTACTTGAATTTGGGTTTTGTTTGTTTGTGGCAAATTTGAACATCTGGTTCGATTTGCCATGGGTTTGGTTTATTTAATTTACGAGGGATTATACCAGATTGAAATGTATTTCTGGATTTTGAATTTAGATTATGCCGTGAGGCAAATGCAAAACGATAAACGAATATTTGATTCGTTTATTGCGAATTTTGGATTTAGTTTAGGTTTTTTACGATAATGATTAGTTTTAAGGTTTTGTTGTAGGATTACTGGGATTCGGATGTATGAATGGAAGAAAAGTATGAATGGAAGAAAAGGGTGATGGGGCTTTTTAGAGCACTACAAGTGCCCCAGAAACGAATATTTTGCTTATTGACGTAACCGCTTAAGTGGAAATGCGCCTCATCGCTCATGATGATTTTCGACACAAAATCGTCCTCTTGTTGAGATTAAGGATGGCTTGACAGTAATTCACACGCCCTCCATTGCTTGTCTGTGGGTATACTGCAGCTGTCTTGTTCACAAATGTCAAATATGATTCACGTACTACGCCATTTGCAAAATTATATCATCTTCCGATGGGGTGATTAATTTTGCGCCACCTTGTACAATACTTTACCCAATGACTCACTTTCAAATCGTTTGACAATAGAAATTGTTTTCAATGGAAGATAGAACTCAGTTCTCGATCAGGACCTGTTATGAATCTTTCCCAATCCGCTCTCGCCCCCTCTTTACTTCCACGTACATTGTATACCGACATTTAGATGTCCCCAAAAATCCCGTTTGTGAGCAATTTATCAAACAAAAACATCGATTCGTTGACTCTGTGGTATAATTTTGATATCATAACAATCTTTTAAATCCAAAGATTAATTTAAAAAAAACGTTACCTTCTGGCTTGTGTTTAATCGACTCACTCATCTAGATTGCGATATTCTCACCTCTTTAATTTGTAACTTTTAAATTAAAAAAAAACTACAACGAACAAGTCAAAGGCATTACAGGTCACGTAGGGCCCGACATTAAATTCGATCCGGAAATAATTCAACAGATAACACAAAAAAACAATGTCATGCATTTCAAAACAAATCAGCCGCCTTAAACTTAATTACCAACTTCGACAAGACCACCCAGTTGTCAAGCCGCACCCTCACGAAAAGGTTTTGTCAAACTTCATCTCACTTTAAAAGGTCCATTTTTCCGTTTCAAATCCGCCACAACAAATTGCTTGACCGCTCACCTCTTCATGAATCTCATATCACTTTCGTACTGACTGGGTAATAAAATTGTAAGCAAACGACAGCCCTGTGGGATCTCCGCGATTATAGAAGATTCCTCGAAACCCTGAACGAACATTGACTCCTTGCTGTCACATCTATCCTCTAGCAACTACGCCTCCTGTCATTTAATGCTAAATTTTATAGAAACTCCATTGTGGAGGCGGATTGTGAATCAAATAAACCTTCCAGGGCTAACAATGCCAGCCAACTCCAACAAGAGATATGCATCCCAGCATCTATTCTCCAACTCTGTATATATTTTCCCTTGCTGGATGCAAAACACTATTGCAGAGAAAAAACGACAACGTACCCGAATGCATTAATCGTATGTGACGCGACGGAACAAGCCGTCGTGTCGTGTAACTCGAAAGTGTATGGGATCGCATTTGAAATGGTGCACATCTCTTGAACGTCTCCCTCATGTTGTAGGTGGACACTCGAAGTAAAAAACCAAAATAAAAACAAATAAAAAAAAGGAAAACAAAAAGCACAAAGGTGTGGCAGAGTTGTGTTAGCTTGTGCGGCTCTTTCGCATGATCAGAGGTTGTCCGTGGACTGTGTCCAGCGTAAGAAGACTGGTGAAGAAAAAAATGAAAACCAAGATTAACCTGTGCGCTATGGAACATCATATTACCAGATAACCACCTCCATCTCCCTAGAGACCTTGAGATGTGCGACATGTTAAGTGTTCGTTTGGCTACATATGCCACAACGCAGTCACCGACACGCAAGATGTGACTGAGGTACTGCTGGGCTAAAAACCCTTTCGAAATAGTAAGACAAGTCCGACAGACACTGCAATCGACAGCATTAATTGGCCATAGTGTTCGCGTAACCGCAACAAGCAACAAACCCAACAAGCTAAAAAGAAAACCAACGAAATGACATCCAAATACACAGATTCTCGGGGCTACGGTCCACCTATCCAACGATGCATGCTCTTGTAGTCCCGAAGATTTTTGTGCCTGTTTGGTTTTATATAGCAACACGTTATAAAATGGATTTTGCTTGTTCTTTGTCGCCTGAGATCAGCATTGAAATACTCTTTCCAAGAGCGGGTCACACTACACGGGGAAATAATGTTAAACCCTAAAACAACGTCAACTGAACAATAAAAGGCAGGAATAGTACAAAGCACCAAAAGTGGCAGAGAACAACGAAATACAAAGGAGGGATGTGACTCCAAGTCACATCGGTAATCGGATTTCGGACTCATGTGTCGTCTTCCGAAGAAAGACACGCTATCTCTAAGTAGGTGCCGTCATTCCTTTTAAGCCAAAGTCCGGCAGAGATTCGATCGGAATTTGGTGGAAGTTGACTTCTTCTTCATCATATGGGTCTGCTTTCAAGGTGGTATCAGGGGAAGACGCGGGTTGATTAAACGAAACGACACCACGAACCACCTCCACGAACCACTCCATCACTTAGAATGCCCGAAATTGATCCGCTTTTCGGATAATGTCGAGAAATCGGCCTTCTCAGTTAATTCGGATTATCAATCAAAATTTATACTCTTTTTGATCAGGCTGGTGAGAATTAGCCATGACCACAGGTAAGCTGTGATGTCTGGCTGCTTCTTCAAGTGGAAACCCACTTAAATGGGTACAATTTGTAACGATTGGTTGCACCCCTTAACTTATCTTATCGGGCGGCCTTGTTACGGCTACCTGTGATTTGTATGACAAGCTTGCAAATTATAAACAACACTTAATTTGTCAGGGACTGATCAATATGTGGGATCATTTGTTACATTGATGTTTCAATCGTGATTGTCGGTTTCAGGTGAATGTAGTCAGAAGTCAGCCAGAAATTTAAAAATTTAACTTTATACAGATGCATTCGGTGACATCAATTTGTTATTCGTTTTGCAATGTATGTTTAACATTTTTCTATGAATTTCTATCCTTAACTTCTATGAAATACCACCTTTACTTTTTACACCGACGACAAATTTCCTCATCTTCGGAAATTTGTATCGATCTGAACTATATTTGATAATTTTGTAAAAAAAAAAAACATTACACGACAAAGCCTAGGGGATTCTACTTTAATAATGTTATTTGACGTTTTCGGCGACATCCCCTTTCTACAAAAGGCTTAGTTAAAAAGCAACATTCAATTTTACCCAGTAATGTGCGTAAGTCCATCTGCATACATAGTCTAACCAGAATTCTATTTAGTTAATTCATCTTGGACAAGTCTCTGACTCTTAAAGTCGATTTCCATGCAAATTGTCTCTTGGACCATGTTCGATTCCAAGTTCAGATGGATTGTGATATTCAACCGTGGCTCGCATCCTTTTTGTGTAGTTCGAACCATCTTCAGAGTCAACTTTCTCTTTCAGTTCGCGATACTCCTCGTTAACATCGCCGATAGCAAACAATTTGACGAATCTACTTCCTTTAACAAATTGTTGCAAAAAAATTACAGACTGTTTCATTTTTGCAACCGTTCTCAAAAGTCGCACCGACCATTCCGTGTGAGCTAAAATTCAAACTCTTTAGACATAAACATGATTATGAAAGATGAACACCACCCGAATGACTGACTGTGAACAAAGTACACCCCTGTATAGACTCTCTCCGAAAAAGATTCTCGTTTCTGCGCTTGTCTTTCAAGACAGGAGGATCGTGTGCATAGTTATAATAATATTATTCACCTCTGTCCAGGATTAGCCTCTGGCCAGACCCTACCGGCTCTGTCCATGATTAGCCACCGAGGAGATCCATCGGCTCTGTCGAGCATTAGCCACCGGAGAGATCCTACCGGTTGGAGATGTGAGAAGGAAGTTTCTACCGGGTCGAGATGCGAGGAAAAGGTTTCTAACAGCTCGCAGTGGAGAGTTAAACACTAACAACGTTTTTGGTCTTATCTTTTGTTTATTATTTTGTTTTACTTATTATTTTACTTAAAAAGCAAAAGGCCCGCTGTACTTATGCGAGGCCGCATTCTGTTGCTTTTGCCAGGTTTATTTAAGTCTATTATTTTGACGTGACAACGTCTTATAAATCGGTATACCTTGGGAGGCATTCGGAAAAAAGTTTGTAGCGTTACGATAACGATAACCGATAACGCACGAGCCGCAGTGAGCGAGAGCGCGACTCTCTTAATTGCTCCTAAGTCAAATGCAGAGAGACAGCGGGAATACAGACAGCGCCTTGCACTGTCGAGAACAGCTGTACAGGTTGAAAGTGTAAAGACAAAAAATACACAGAGACAACGCGAATACAGGCAGCGCCTTGCAGCATTAAATAAATCGGATATAGCTAAGAGAAAATTGTCTGTTCATAGTGGTTTCGCAGCGGCAAGTTCAAACAACGTTCAGGAACTACAGGTTGTAAACCTACAACAGCCTTCAGCAGCAGAACCCGTGTATTTTACAATACAACCAGTTATATCGGCGCAAGAGATATGGGACATGAAATGGAACAAATCGATATCAAGATTTAAATTGATGTTTCTTGACAATGACTTTGGATATGCTTGCTCTGTTTACGATAGACTTTGGTTTGAACGCGATTTAAAACCGATCACAGTACAACAGATGAACGTAATTTCGGACTGGTACACAAAAGAAAATCGACAACTGTGTCCTGACGAATACACAGTAGTTTGCACTACTTGTAAAATTTCGTTAAGCAAACCAAAATTAATGCCTACACTTGGAGGCATTCGAAAAAACACTTTAATTTTGATTTAATAACTTGTATATTCAATGTTACATATTTAGGATACGTTGTCACGAATATAATGTCCGAGCGCCTTGCGCCCAGGCAACCATTTTTTTTATCCACAGTAAAATGCACTCTGTTCCGTCGCAAGGCTGCGACGTTTTACTCTGATCGATTAACTCTGATTAACTCTGATTCTAATCCCTTTGCAACCATTACTTTTATACCCAAACTATTGAGGCAGAGTCGCAAACGATGAAACTAATTCTTCTGACCCCAAGCGCAAGTTATTTACCTGCAGTTCAGCTCAGTCGGCTTTGACCCTCGGGGAGTAGATGTGCCCGGCCACGAGTCATTCGTTTTGCTTAAACTTGATCGACTCACTTAAAGTGCAGTGGCCTTCATTCAAGCAATTCGTATCGCACACTTGATATTGCCAGTGGCGTTTCGTTGTTATGCGTGTGCCTGGTTTTCGCAGGCCTCAGCATTTTGAAGGAAACTCCGTTAACGGTATCATGACACCTGGCGTGTGGCAATTGCCGTTATCCAGCGTTTTTGTAGACCCCGACAGTATCCCATGCCAGGTGTGGCGCTTGTTTTTGGATATGCGATACGACACTTGTGTACTTACAACTGGATAGCATGTAGCTTGGGGAACGACTGCACGTCATTAGGTGGACAATTAACGAGGAATCGCATCGTGTGCGATATTATGTTAATTGGATTGATGGGGATATTACGCGGTATTATGTTAATTGGATTGAGGTGAATATTACGAGAAATGGAGTATAAGCAGTAGGACATAATAGACGGAAATTTGCAGTTTTCTCTCGTACTTCCGCCCGAACAAGAAATAACGTCTCTTATTTATTTCTATGGCGCTCTGGTCTGTTTTATTTTTTTTTTCCAAAATACAAAGACAATTTGCATGCCACTATAAATGTTAATGGACTCTAATGAAAGCTCTGGGCGTCCTGGTCTACGCCATCCCCCCATCGCAGACAAGGTCTGCCGCGCTATCTCCTTCCATACATCCTGCCACAAAAAACTTTCCGGACAGGCTCATCTTCGCTCATTCGAGGTAGGTGTCCCGCCCACCGGAGTCTACCAAGCCTGAATTTTCTTACAACATTAGCTTCAAGGTAGATGGCGTACAACTCATGGTTATAGCGTCTCCTGAATCGTCCGCCCTGACATACGGGGCCAACAATTCTCCTTAAGACCTTCCTCTCGAATGCAGCTAAGAGTTCAGAGTGCCTTTTATTGAACACCCAGTTCTCGGATCCATACATTAGTACTGGTAAGGCCATAGTCTATTACAGTAGTAGCTTCGATGTTCTGGTTAAATTTCGGGATTTAAAGAGCCCTGATACACTCAAGTAGGCTTTGTTGGATTTGATAAGCCGGTCGCGTATATTTTCTTCCATATTGTTATCGGCTGCTACTATTATAGCTGTTAAAGGATTGAACCACTTACAATTCTTGCTCCGCTACCAATGTTAGGTCTTCTCTTCACAGAAGTTGGAACTATGTACTTAGTTTTTCCCTCATTAGTGTGCAGTCCCAGTTTTTGTGCACCCTGTTCGACCTGGGTGAAGGAATCCTATACAGCCGAATCGGACTTACCGATGATGTCGATGTCATCTGCGTAGGCAAGTATCTGGCTGGACTTGGTGATAAGAGTCACGAATTGCTTTCTCCAACGCCAGGTTGAAGAGGAGGCAGACCAGACCGCCGCCCCTGTCGGAGACCATTAAAGATGTTTATTGGTTTGTACAGCAATCCCGCTATTTTTACTAGACTAGTTACGTTAAGGGTGGGGGAGGGGGGCGGGGATACGGGGCATAGTCTCTGCTTTCAACCCGGCGAAGGCCACGGCGATTCTTGTCCCTGTTCAATCCAAGTTGGCATGCAGTCTCCACGCGACACCCCCGGATAGCTACATTGGCGCCCGCCAAGTAGTGAATCAATGCATGCAGCGACCTTCTGAGAAAGGTTGGCGCAAGGCTAATAACCTTGGTCTGAAAAACAAATTATTATGGACAATCTAACGAGTCTTGGATAAGTACCAGATACCGGTGAAGAGACTTACCAAAATAGGCCAAGACCGGATCCCGGTTGTAGTGCCGATGGGGATGATGAGTTACGTCATGGTTTACCTACAAAATCGTATCAATTTGTTTGGAATGCCGAACGGTCTCATGACATTATACAGTTCTACCCTGGCTATGCTGTCGTAGGGGGCCTTAAAGTCTATAAATGGATGATATAATGGGATCTTAAATCCCAGCCATTTTTTCATCACTTGTCTAAGGGTGAATATCTGATCAATCGCTGATTGGCCTGGGATGAAGCCACACTGATATTGACCAATGATGACTTTATCATATGGAGCTATCCGATCTTGCAGGATAGTGGAGAGTATTTTATAGGGGGTACTCAGCAGTGTTATACCCCTATAGTTGCTGCTCACTGTGATATCTCTCTTCTTATGTATGAGGCAAATTATTCCGCGACGCCAGTCTACCGGCATCTCCTCTTTCTCCCATACGTGCACCACGATCTTATGAATTGCGTGATGTAACGCTGTCCCTCCTTGCTTGATCAGCTCAGCTGGTATGCCATTAGCTCTGGGGCTTTATTGTCTTATGGCTTTTAATGTTTTCTCAATGCTTGGTGGCGACAGCAATTGGTCTTGATCTTGCATTGGTGGAGCCTCCAATTCTTCTGTGAGCTGACCATTTAGCAATTCATTGAAGTGCAATTCCCATCGCTCCAGATTGCCTTCAGGATCGGTGATCAGGTTACGCTCTTTATCTTTGCAGTAAGTGCAGCGTGGTGTGTACCGCATTATACTGGAGATTATTTGGTGGAACGTCCGCGCTGGCCGCGCACCTCGCTCTCTACTTTTCTCTATTTCACAGACTAGATTTTTTACCCAGACACTTTTCTTTTGTCTGTGGAGTCTTTTTTCAGATGTTCTGAGTTTTTTGTATTTCTGCTCGCGTATCCGCGTCTTATAAGACTGCTGCATTCCCCAATAGGCAGAATTCTTACGTTCATTGCAAGTTGGCCGTACTAATGACAGTATTCTTAAGGTGTGTCCATTTCTCTACGCCCGGCATTCGGGCCCCAGGACTTACTCTCCCTTCAATGAGCTATTTGAGGGCGAGGCTTAACACATGACCAAATGTGTTGCTGGTGTGCTCAATGCGTAAGGCGGCCGTGTTGATTCGAACTTGATCCGCGGATGCAATACGTCTCCGTAAGGCAATCCGCGGCCGGAAAACGATACCAACGAGATAGTGATCCGATGCGACGTCGGCACCTCGGTACGTTCGTACCGTCATCAGGCTCGAGGAGTGGCGGCGATATGTCAATACGTGGTCAGTTTGGTTGCGATTAGCTCCATCAGGCTTTGTGGATATCTCTACGCGGAAATCTGGTACTCGCAACGACCAAGTTCTTTGATGATGCCAGTTCAATGAGTTGTGGTCCATTTTCATTAGTGTTCTCATGAAAACTAGGGGAACCTGCGTACTGCCGGAAAACCGGCTCCCGACCTATTTTGGCATTTAAATCACCAAGGATGATTTTCACATCGTATCTTGCGCAGACATTGAGGCCCTTCCGACGTTCTCGTAGAATTCTTCTTTTTTTGTCGTCGGGGGACTCCTTTGTATGTGCGTGAACGTTTATGCGGCTTATGTTCTTAAATTTGCCTCGCAGACGAGACGCCTTTCATCTATTGCATTAAAGCCGATAATGGCAGGCTTCATTTTTTGTCTGATTAGAAAGCCTACCCCGAGCACATAGTGTTTTGCGTAACAGCTATAATAAATGTCATACTCGTTTCTTTGAATAACACCATTCGCCGTGCATCTTATTTCTTGTAATGCTGTTATGTCAGCCCTATATTTGGTTAGGCCATCGGCTAGCTACTGTACTGTGTAGCTCGTATAAGGCAATTCATATCAAATTCGAGAACGTCTCTGGTAGAATAAAGCCGTAGCGGCGCATCCTCCCAAAATACAAAGTATTTGTATAAATAGCTCCGAAAATTAGGTTATTGTTCCTCTGATTAATTTGATCATAAAATTATCAACCCTGTTTATGTAGGCTTCGTTATGTAAGGTCTCATTTGGATAATAACTTTTGTAGTCAGATTCTGGATCAACTACAACCAACCTCGTTGAGTTCACTTCCTTTACACTCTCAGCACTAGAGGACGGTTACGAGGTCAATATGGTTTCCCACAATCTAATCCTCTTCAAATGATCCGCCTTCGGCTTCGAACCTGGATTGCTGAAATGGATTTCTTCCTATCTAAGAGATATTCGGTTGGATTCAGGTCGAAGATAGCCAACCCCTCCCTCGCCACATCTGAAGCCCTTCAAGGTAGCCACCTGCGTCCTCTCCTATTTATCATCATCATCATCGGCACTACAACCAGGATCCGGTCTTAACCTTATTTAGCAAGTCGCTCCATGGGTATCCAGTCCTTATGCGAGACTTGTTAAATTGTCCATAATAATTCGTTTTTCCGGGCAAGGATATTAGCCTTGCGCCAATCTTTCTCAGCATGTCGCTGCATGCATTGGTTCACTACTTGGTGGGTGCCAATTGATGTCAACTTGGTTTGAACAGGGACAAGGATCGTCCTGCCCTTCGCTGGGTTGAAAGCAGAGACTTTGCCCTGTATGCTCGTTCCCATCCTGCTCCTATCCTATTTATACTGGCCACTAATGACATCGATAAGGTCATTAAGAATTCCAGCTTATCCCTATACGCTGATGATACCAAGTTATACAAAACCATTGAGTCACCAATTGATTCTGCACTGCTGCAATCTGACCTTGGCAGCTTCTCGACTTGGTGTGACAAAAATATCTGTGTACTTAACATCACCAAATGGCAATCTATAACCTTTTCCGGTAAGCGTATTCACTCATTCATGTTTTCATTTTTTAAACATTTTTTATTTTCTTTTTATCTTCTTAGTTTCTAAATTAAAGGCTAGACAAAAAATGCTTAAATTCTAGCTTAATTATCTTTTATAATAACTTACTGGTCCTTCGCAGACGCTCTAAACTAAACATTACTTAATATTTGTATAATTTGCCTTTCGGCGACAGAACTTTGTGGCAGTACTTATAATTATTTGAAAGACAAAGAAAAATTTGAAAAATTTTGTCAATTTTTTTTGTTTTTTTTTTTCTTAAAATTTAACTTATTTAACTTACCTTTTTTTTTTTTTTAATATTATTAATTTTATGTAAAAGCACTTAACTTAACTTAACTTAAATCTTATACTCCCCTATTTCTAGAAAAGCTATGTAAGCTAGCTGGTGATAGTGTGATTCTATACCGACTTTGGTATCCAGGTCTTTATATGCCATTCAACCACCAGAACTGTTGACGCTGTCTAATACTATCGTCCCAGTCTCTGTGGGAGATAGCCCTACTGAAGCGCAAGAGCTCTTCTTCGGTGCGCGTTACTTGCCGGTCGTAACACAATCGCCCGTCTACGGATGATCTACTTACATGATAGATCAGCGGAATTCCGGATCTATCCTGTATAAGCCCTTTCATGTCCAAATCAAGGAACGCCTCTGGTGGAACAAAACCGTTGCGACGCACGTTCTCATAGTACAGGGTATTTGGATAATAAGCCCCGAAAATTAGGTCATTGGTCGAGCTTATTGCTCTCGCAATATGTCCTCTGATTAATTTAATCATAAAATTATCCACCCTATTTATGCAGGCTTCATTATATAAAGTCTCATTTTAGTAGTACTTTTTGTATTCCGATTCCGGTGTTCGATATAATCTGAGACAGGTTCTCAGACACTTCCTTTCGAACACCCGAATCTTTTCCATCAAATTTGGACCTATGTTAAACCATACTGGACAACCACATATGAAATACTACTGTGAAATAGCCTCCTTGTCATAGCAAACGTTTTTCTAGCCTTGACCAGAGCAGCCTCTACATGTCTGTTGAAATACAGATATTGGTCTAGCCAGATGCCAAGGTATTTAACTAAACTCTTGGTTTCCAGTTTATCTCCATGCGGTCCCACGATAACTAGCTTTCGCCAGTTTTTTCTTGTGTCGTTCGTGGCTTTATATAATGGAGTTCTAAATAGGATGGCTTCACATTTCTGGAAGTTGATCTTAAGTTTCCAGTCATCGCAATAGCGCTGCACGTTGTTGAAGTCTCGCCGTACTAAACTATTTATGATCTCAATTTTCGGAACTGTTCTGTAAATTATGAGATCGTCTGCGTACGCAATAGCCTGCGGAAGTGCATCTAATAAGTCGCTAATGTAAATGTTAAAAAGAATCGGAGAGAGTACCGCACCCTGTTGCAAGCCATTCTTGATATTATACGTTTTATTAGAGGTCACATTACCACTTTTGACCACGAACCTCCTGTCCTTTAATATATCGTAAAGTACATATAGTAAAGGCTTATGTATGCCATGTCTGACCAGTTTGTAATACAATCCTTCGATCCAGACGGTATCAAAGGCTTTTTCCAAGTCGATCAGACAGGCACCTGTGCATTGGTTCCTACATGTATTCCATTGTATGTCGGAGACCAGTTTAGCTGCGGCATGTGTGGTTTCATGACCCGCCCTAAAGCCAAACTGGTTATTTGGAATAATGCTGTTGTCGTCTACCCATTTTAGCGGAGCTTTGTTAATGATTTTTTCAAATACTTTACTGATGCTTGGGAGTAAACTTATCGAACGCATGTTCATTGGGTTTGTACAGTCTTTGCCCTTTTTTGGGATGGGCTAAATCATAGCCGTTTTCCAACGCGCGGGATAATATGCATTAGTCAACGCGTTGTTAAACAGGACCGTGTATATATCTATTGCCTTTGGGGGCAGGTTCTTGAGTACGATGTTAGGTACTCCATCTATTCCCACTGACTTTTTGCTTCTTAATGAGTCGAAGATACTCTGGATTCCTTCCCTTGTGATTAATGGGCTATACACTTCACCATTGGCATTAATGTCAATTGACAGATTATCGTCACTGAATTCGGTAAAACCCGGATTCTCCGATTGCCAAAGTGAAATTTCATTTCGGAGGTGCAGGTGATTCAGTTGAATTCTGTCCTGCAGGTCGTGATTTCGTCGAATGCTTTCATTCACCTTGAACATGTCCTGAAAGACAGCTCCCACAGCGTTCACCTTTTCCAAAGGATCTTCGATCACGAAGAGCTCACTGTTGAGGATAGCGTTCTCTGCATCTATGCCAATGTTGGTTAGCAGCTGCTTGTTTACATCAGTACGTGGAATTTGGAGACACTGAATCTCGTTTTCATTATTTCTCCTGAATATTTTATTTATTTGTGGGAACATATTCGGGTTATTAGTTTTTATAGCTCGAATTCTGTTGTTCCAATACAAATTTGTTGCTAATCTATAATTAGCTTTAAGTAATTGTGGGAGGTTTTTTAATTGAGATTTCAGTGATATTATCTCCTCGTCTTGTCTGTCTGTAAACTGTCAATGTAATTGTGTTAATTTCGATAGCAGTCTGCTCTTTTTTTTGTGGAGTGCGTTTATTGTTGCGTTTCTGTACATGTTAATGTGATAGCGTATACACTCATCCTCGCGTTCCTATACCAGTCATAACCAACCCCTGACCATTGTCCAATGTATTCGAGATCTTGGGATCCTTTGAGACAGGGAACATAACTTCCTCTCTCATATTGATGAGACGATCCGGAAAGTCAATTCTACCCTGAGATTCGTGAAACGATGGTCTAAGGACTTCTCCGACCCTTACGTTACTCGGTCCCTTTACCTTACCCTCGTCTGCCCACTACTTGAATATGCTAGCCAGGTGTGTTATCCTTATCACAATATGCATATCTGTAGAATCGAAAGTATTCAACATCGCTTCCTTCGGTTTGCTCTCCCATAGCTAGCATGGGAAAACCTCTTAATCCTTCCCCTGTACATGAAACGCCTTAAATGAATCAACCTCAGAACCTTTGAGGATCGCAGGGTCGTCGCTGACATAATATTCATTCATAGAGTCCTTTCCGGCTCGGTCGACTGCGTCTACCCCCTTAACTTAATTCCTCTGAACGCAAACCCTCGAAATACGCATTATATCCTCCTTCTCCACGTGCCCCCCACCGGACCTCTTATTGTCTGAACGAACCCCTTTCCCTGAAAAATATCAACTCCAATTCCATCTTGTTTGACTTCGACCTCTCTGCCCATACTCTCAAGCACCGCCTCCTAAAGCATTCTCACCACCACTCGTTTGTCGCGTATTTGTTTTAGACTTTAGTTTTGGGAATTGATAATCGAACATACAACGCATATGAAGATATGCGTTGTGATGTTTCAATTTTAAGGAATTGAATTCAATGTTCGACAATTGAACGTTTGGTTCAATTTGCTTGACATTGAATTCAACTTTGATTTTGGGATATGAATGGATGATATTGGATGGGAATTCGATTAGTGGGTAATATGTGTGTGGAAGAGAAATGGTAGGGATTTTTGGAGCACTACAACATCTCCAAAAGAATCCCCATCTGAAAATCTGCCAATTAGTGGAAATCTGTCAATTAATGAATTATTAAATATTACATAATTTAATATTAAAAGCAATACGTTCTGTTAGTGGGAGCTGTTAAAAGAAGCATTTTTTTTTTATTTAAAAATTCCCGCCTTGTTTTCTTCAAGGTATCCTTTTGTAATATGCTATTCCATTCGACAATGCTACTTCGCCTTGCTACATTGCGCTCTATTATATATATATTTCATGTTAAAAGACTGACATCCTTAAGACTGCTTCTTTGACTTAATCATCGACTCAGGAAGTCCAGTCTTAGCGCCACTTTCTTCAAACAAATCCTGCATTGATAGCGATAACATTCTTTAGTTCCAAGGGGAACTTGAATACACAGACTGATAAGCATCATCTCAATTATGTCGATGAGAAGATAGCTACTACATATTTTTCAAATATCATTACCGATTAAGTATTTGTTTTTTATGTATGGATCTAAAAAATGTTCACCAATATGTTTTATCTAAACAACAGTTGACCTATGACCGAGACCATAATAGTTCCATTACTAAGACCCCCACCCAGTCAGATCTTGTCTCCACCAATATCCATTCTATGGCTGACATATCTAATCTATCGTCAGCTAACGCCCTGATCTATGTTCTTTCTATTCTTCATTTTTCGATTGAAGAAGCAAAATTATGTAAATTCCCCAACTGTATTCAGTTCTTATGTTCGAGAGATCTGAAGTGGCGTCCGCTCAGATGCAGTATCGATTCCATGAAAAGACGAAAACAACACTTTTCGATACTCCCCTTATGTAGCGTTTTTGTATTTTTCATTTTGTTCTTTTTCATTCCTCTCTTTGTTTTTCTTCTACTTTTTCTTTTTTTCAATCTATGATGGATGACTATTTTCCTTTATTTCCATGTCCACAACCTCCTTTTCCTGATTCAAAAATAAAGTACGGATTTATTCAAGAACTGACAGAATCCAAAACTCAGATAGATATTGATCCGAAGCGAGACAACACAAGACGAAAACAATCTTGACAGCCATTGCTAAATTATTCAAATTGGATACTTCTTCGGTAGCTGCGCCACCATTGCCACCGCACTATGATATGAAGTACCCACTAGACATGAACTCAAGATACACAAACACCAGCTTTAAAAAAAAGGCACAACCGCACACAAGCCCGAGAGAAGATAGAAGAAATATACTTATACCAGTGACGTCTTAGAATAGCATTTAGCTTATCATCCGTGGGATTCAACTTTTATTTCTGACTCACCATTCTTATTCTCAATCCACCCTCTTTCCTCTCGGTGAATTTTTCTATTTGATTTTTCATTAATTTAAAGTCAAATCGTGACTTAGTGGCGCTTTTCTCAAGGATCCTTCAAATACTTTCATATTCTTCAGAAAAATATAATCAAAACCGAAATGAAGTCATCAAAAGACGTTCTACACGACTGTTGGTTCACTTAGAGAGAAATTTGTCATTAGTGTCGGCATTTTTAAATTGCTAACTTTTAGTTACAAAATTGGACTCATAGCAGTAGATGTCAAGGCTCTATTTAGTTCATCTTTTGTATCCACTGAAGCGATGAATATGAAAGACTTGTTTTTAATAAATCCCACGCGCGAAAG
Source organism: Microdon myrmicae (assembly GCA_963931805.1). Classification (NCBI taxonomy): domain Eukaryota; kingdom Metazoa; phylum Arthropoda; class Insecta; order Diptera; family Syrphidae; genus Microdon; species Microdon myrmicae. Next base: position 89,466,563 of record OZ007501.1, read on the forward strand.
GAAGTGTAAATATTGGGCCTTTACCAAAAGCCAGAACAAAAAAGGCAAAAATGGACAGGTGTGGGAAAGACATAAAAAATAAAATAAAGGTCTTAGCAAACAAACTTTGGGAGAGAGGTTATTAAAATTATAACACCTAGCGAGATGGAAATAAGTGACTATCGTGACGGGTCTAGATCATACTGTAGTTGTGTTAGGGGCGGAAGCCATGAAGTTGGCTTATTAGAATAGTGAAGACCACAAAAAACACCCACGCTATATTGGAAAGTTAAGAAAGTGAAAATCGTCTACATAAAGTCATTTTTTAGTCGTATTATGTTGAAATAAAAATTGGATGCATAGCTAAACTACTCGACTTCAGGGTACACTTCCAGTCACTGTTTTCTCCTTCAAATCCACTGTTTCCCTTCATATATGACTTTTTACGACGTTCTATATTTTATTTACTTAGGTTCTATATTAAGGTTCGAGCTTACCTAGATTGTTCATTAATCTTCTCTATTTTATTAACATAGATTCTCTGCGTACCAACTAAATCCAACATACAAAATTATATTTAAGAACTGCTCCTGGTTTCGTTGAATGAACGGATGGCTCTCAGTGGGGCCGCAAAACTCTCGACAGTGTAGTGGACTGTGTGTATAGGTGCCTGACTGGCCAAGAATACCTTGAAAATATATAAGTTTTTGAAAGCCCGCCAAACCCCACTGACTACTTACCTAAAGAACCCCCATAACTACATCCCAATTGGCATAAGTTTTCGCTAATGCAATCGCATTAGCACCTCAAGTGCGTTACGCATCTAGGTTATCAAATCTTTAACCTAAAAATCCCTGTAAAAGAAAAACTTACCTTTCATGCATCCCTTCGCATACAATTCCCCTTAAGATTTCTTGCTCAACTTATCAGGAATTTCAAACAAATTTGGCACCTTCGGTGCCAGGCAGATTCCCCTAGACGAATTCCTAATAACAAAGGATTTGGATTACATACTATGTACCCTTCACCAGGGACCATAAACATTGCGCTGTCTATTTTTCAGCTTCGCCATGTGTATGATAAATCTCTTAACATACACATTGGCTGGCGACCTACATCCAAGGGACCAAAACAAATATACGCAAATCGCGTCTCTTGGCACCAATTAAATCCTACGGCATAAGCAAATGCGAATAGGTATGGTATACTTACCCTTGGCAGCGATGCAATAAACACCAATTCACGGTAATCTAGCTAAAACCCATTAGCACATTTCCACATTGCATTGCCGCCTATTTATTTAGCCGCAATGCACATCTCAGACAAAGACCCAAACGTTCCCTTTGTCTTTTCATATTTCGGAATCTGCTTCTCATCAGCAGCAGTATAAGCAAACACAAACCCAATTAGCATCCAATCAGATTCGGCTTGTTTGCTTAGCCGTTCTCATTTCTCATGGATGTACATTTTCCCTTTCTTTGTTTAGATTCGTTCTCATGTGTGTCCCATGAAGGAACCCATGTACACACATACATGTGTACTACCAACGATCTTCACCCCAAACGATTGAATATCGTTGAGTCCATTTTCATCAGCAGACCAGCGCGGTCGCTTTCACTCCCGCTCTCCGTAGCGCTGCGGAGAGGCGCACTAATATTTCCCTTGTTAACGAGTCAGAGTTGGACGCTCGCGAGACAAGTAAATCCTTGAAACGGTGCAATTCAACTTAACGTATTATTCAACGTATCTACCGGTTGATATCTGAAGTCGCGCCTAGTGTTGTTAAGGAAGAGCATATCAATAAGTGGCTCCGTGTGAAAGATTAATATGGACACCTGTTTAAGATTGTAACGAACTATATTCGCCAACATACAATAGTCGATTAATCATGTTAATCTTTAATGCGTAAATTTCAAGAAAAAAATAAACACCAATTGAATCACCATCCAACTAAATAACAGTTAATTAGAAATAACCCAGTGGAACGATCTTTAGGGTACAATAAAAAACCATGATTCAAATAAAGGAACTCGTGAACTACCAAAACCATCGGCGTTTCAACTTATTCTCCTGTGTTTCACTTAACTTGTTTCCTGTGTTGTGAAGTTTGTTTTCTTGTCGTATGTCTTCGGTGGACACTATTGCTGCGGTGGAACTTTTGATTAGTGATGGAGAGTGAAGTGAATCAGCGCCGTACGCCGGTGCAACATACTTCGCCCCCCACAGCCCTCCTTCTAGACCCTATCGCCGACTCTACCGAATGCCATGGGCTCGATATGCCGTGAGATCTAGGGTTTCCCGTCTCGCGAGGCGTCCGTCACTACCACGGGGGGAACATATCGTGTATCTAACCGAAGAGGAATTGATTTCAAGCACCCCTTACGGAGAAGTATTCGGGGGTACCTTATAAACGGAGAAAGGATTGGAAGCGGTTTCTCTAGAAAGAACACAACAATTTTTCTATTGTATATACTTGAACATTTATTTTCAATGCGAAAGGGCCTACGCGGTCCCTGAACTCCAGACCAGAACTCAACGCTAAAAAAAAAAGAGAGTGGCGGGAGGTCGATTTAACGAGACAAGAACAAATGTACCCTTCATCTTGTCTCTGGCTTCTGGTCATCTTGCGACAACCAAAATCACCCGCATCCGTGAGGATGTTGGGCTCGGTCCCAAAATATCTGAAAAATAAAAGGGGAGGACCTGTGAGGGTTCTCTATATTACATGGAGAACCAACCAACAATCCCGACCTAACAGCGCGTCACATCAACCCCTATCTCACCGTCCAGCTAATTCCCCTGAAATATCATATTTTCCAAATGGACGCATAGCTGAATTTATTATCCTATGCAGATAATGCATAATTGAATTCAGTTCCCTTTTGCCATACGGAAACTCCATTTCATTAACCCTATGAAATTCCCACTGGAAATCTCCACGTCATATTGGTTAGCAACAACTAAGTCTAACCAAACGATGCTGTTGCATCATAGCAAAACCGCTTGGGTTATTTCAGCGTCTTTGAGTCTGGTTCTCACGCTGATTATTTCCCAAGCATAGAGGCGTCCTATTGACTTTCCCCAGACACTCTATTCGCTGGGGATCAATGATCTCTTTTTACAGGTGAATAGTTACAAACCATTTTTCTCCCCTTCTCATTTTTATTTTCCCATAGTTCATTTCACTCTGAGATCACCACAGTCACCGAACTAGGTCAGTGGGTCATCCTCAGAGTCTGCTTTGGTACAAGCACACAAGCCAATTCAACCCCGAAGTTATTGCACTCTCTCTTTTGTTCTCTTTATCCTTCGCATGCCCAGCGACTGTCGAATGAATGCGCAAGTATTTATTCACCTCGCTGAGATATGAAACTTAATGGATTCATGACAGGGCGCGATGATGATTGGCTAATCTCCGTGCAAATAAGAAATCCCAATTTCCATCCCGAATGGAGATCAGTTAGTACTCAACCACCGCGGCGTGTGCACGCGAGTGCACACGCAGGAGTCAACCTTACATTCCCTAAGTAATTACTCAAACAGCCTGGCAATCGGTCACGCCGGTTAAAGAAATCGAAATACATCAAGTGGAGAGCAGAGGTGCGTGCTTACCTCTGTAAAGTTCGAGTCGCGAATTAAAGAAAAGAAAATCATTGGAATACTGTGCAGTAACCAAACTAATAGAAAAGCTGTAAACAAAAGAAGGCTCCCCGATAGTATAGTGGTTAGTATACCCGCCCGTCACGCGGGAGACCGGGGTTCGATTTCCCGTCGGAGAGCCTCTGGCGCAAGACTAATGACCTTGCCCGGAGAAAAACAAATCATTATGGAAAATTTAACAAGCCTCAGGACCTGCTAAATAAGGCCAAGACCGGCTCCCGGTTGTAGTGCCGATGATGATGATGATGATGAAATAAAAGAAACCCATTGGAACTCTGTGCAGTAACCAAACTAATAGCATAGGTGTAAATAAAAGAAACTCATTGGAACTCTGTGCAGTAACTAAACTAATACAAAAGGTGTAAATAAAAGAAAATCATTGGAATACTGTGCAGTAATCAAATTAATAGAAAAGGTGTAAATAAAAGAAATTCGTTGGAACTCTGTGCAGTAACCAAACTAATAGAATAGGTGTAAATAAAAGAAAACCGCAAAACACTAAAAAACAACACCAGTGTGTTTTTAATTCTTCTTGGAAATTCGGGTGAACAACTTTCTGCGGATCATCGTTGGTGATTTCAGTGAATCCGTGCCGTACGTTGGCACACAACTACTAGCCCCACAGATGTATTTAGATGTGGGATAGAAATCATACGCGATCGGTAGGAGGGGGCAGTGCTTGATGCATCTTCTGGGGAGTTTCCTTTCGAAAACTCGAAGTCTTTCTATCTGGGCCGAAAATATACAGGACCATATGATATTCCAGATCGGATTAGCTGCTTATAGCAGAGAAGCTTAACTTTGGTGTCAACTTTTTTGCTTTGAGGCCCCTTTGAAGAATGTGGGTCACATATTTGATGAAATTCATTTTTGGGGTATAGATGATCCCAAGGTATTTCATCCTGTCCTGTGGTCTAATCGTAGTACCTCCTATTTTTATTCGAATAATCTGTGAATATTGAGAAGTAGGTTGGGAGTGTTTACTATTCAGAATTATAGCTACTGCTTTGGATGGGTTAAGTCGAATTTTGCATCGACTGTAATACTGATACAGTTTGTCCAGGTGGTGTTGAATCGATTTGTTGCGAGTTTAGGGCTTTTGAATGACTTGTATACTAGGACATCATCCGCGTAGCATATCTGGTTTACTCTCCCGTTCACAGGGCGAGGAATATCTGAGGTGTAGATATTTAATAAAATGCCCTGTGGTACGCCTGCAGTGGCGTTAAAAGTTCGGGAAAGCTTTTCATTCACTCGAACTGGGAAGGTTCTGTGGCGGTTCCGCCAAACCCCACTCGCTACTTACCTAAAGAACCCCCATAACTACATCCCGATTGGCATAAGTTTTCGCTAATGCAAGTGCATTAGCACCTTAAGTGCGTTACGCATCTAGTTTATCAAATCTCGAACCTAAAAGTCCCTGTAAGAGAAAAACTTACCTTTCATGCATCCCTTCGCATACAATTCCCCGTAAGATTTCTTGCTCAACTTATCAGGAATTCCAAACCAATTTGGCACCTTCGGTGCCAGGCAGATTCCCCTAGACGAATTCCTAATAACAAAGGATTTGGATTACCTACTATGTACCCTTCACCAGGGACCATAAACATTGCCCTGTCTATTTTTCAGCTTCGCCATGTGTATTATAAATCTCTTAACGTACACATTGGCCGGCGACCTTTTTCTCCCAGCAATAAAATACCAGCAGCTGCACTCAATTAGCGCAATCGACGCTGAAGCCAGTTTCCCTAACTCGCACCATGTGCAAACAATAGAACGCTATTCCTCCATCAGCTTCTTGGCGATACCATAAACAATTCATATCGTGCGTGGTGTCCGAAAGGCATTTTTCATTTAATGAGTGGCTGCTATTTATCCAGCTGACCCTCATTACCGAACGATGCATAGGTCGTTTTTCCCTTTGTCTTGCAACTGCCCTGAATCCATTCCTCATGACCTCGATGCATAATCAAACACAAACCTATTAGCATGCCACGAGATTCGATTTGTTTGTTTCAACGAACAAACATCTCCTGGATGCACATTATGCCCCTTCTTGGTGTCTCAGATTCGTTATCATGGCTTCGACCCATGAAAAGAACTGACGTACACATATACATGTGCACCATGACGATCTCCTCTATGAGATCCGGTTATCACCACCGTAAATTTCCCTTGGACAACGTTGCCGCTCCCGCTCCTCGTCGCGCGCCGAGGACGCGAATATACCCCCGAGTCGTGGCTATTGTTTTGTCAAATACCGTAATGTAACTTAAAGTCAACTAAACGTACTGTAAGTCGCGAATGTGAAACAAATTCCAGCAAAAATAAATTAAAATCGGCTGACCAATAAATCAACACAAATGTTTTATATTCCTCTTCTTGGTGTTGGATAGTTGCAGAACTACGGAATACATTGAAACGCTTTCCTGGCATCCGCCGTGTACTTACTTCCGATGTCGGTGTTTCCTTTGCTTCGGCGGAATCGTTTAGTGCTCGTCGGAACGATTAATTTATGATGGAGGGAGAAGTGAATCTAGTGCCCGTGACTGGTACATACTTCTTCCCCACAGTTCTGCTTAGAACGAACTGGTAGATAATACTACACAGCGTTCTACTGAGAAACAAGACCTTCTATCCACGTCTTGTCAAAAGCCTTTTGAATGTCCAGGCTCACCGCAATGGTGGGTTCCTTATTAAAGAGGCGCACGCAGACGTATTTTTGAAATACGTTGAGAGCCATAGTGATGCTGTGCGGTCGTTTAAATCCAAATTGGAAATCAGGTATTAAATTCTTGGTACTGATAAAGTTATTTAGCCTCACGTATATGAATTTTTCATATATTTTGCTGATGCAAGTGAGGAGCTTGAGGAGTCATATGTTGGTTTCCCAAGTTTTGCTATTGGACAAACAATAGCATGCTTCCAACCTTGGGGAAGACTCCACCCTTTACAAATTTTCTTAGACTTTTATACTATCCAACACATACGTCCATCGTCCTCATGTGCCATTGTCTAGTAAGCAGCTGCTGTGTGTGCCGCTTTTGTACCGGCAGCGTCTTTCTGCGAATGAACTGATATTGTCCTCGTTGCACCGTCTTCCGAGAAATTGAAAGACTTGTTTCATGTTGCTCCTTCAGGTGATTTATTGCCGTTGTCTTCAATGCGGCGTCTTTCGAGGAATCCACCGACTTATTTCGCGTCGTGTCTTTTTGATTATTGATTGCTGTGTTAAAGTGACGTCTTCCTGGAGATGGAATAATGCGTCGCCAACCGTTCCAAAGACGAGAAGTCTTTCATTTTTCTTGAAAACCACTCACTTCATACGGCACGTGAATTGACTGTTTTGATCTACTTCTCCATTTCCGCTTTCGTAAAACACAACCGTTCATCAACGGTCCTCCT